>CM060916.1:984193283-985509950 GCA_030737875.1 Allium sativum | reverse complement strand
AGCTATTACTGGATCAGGCCCGCCATAGTTTCTTCTTATGCCCAAATTCAGGATCATGTTCATTTCAATCCACATCTACATGATGCCCAGTATCCTTCCCATGAATACTCAATTTGGAGTAGATTCTAGAGCCTTTTTCTTTCTTTTTTGTGGGCAGTGCCCAAATCATCAAGTAAAGATATACTCTCCTTTTGTGGTACCCATCGAAATGTAACAAAAAGTAATCACGATGGTTATATTTATAAGAATCGTCAATTAAATTCATCGGGATAATATCATATCAAAGTTCAAAATGATATTCAAGATAGACTTTCAAACGATACCTATGTATAAATCAAATAAGCTTGTAATAGCAATTTTGATAGCAAATATTTTTATTAAAACAGGATCTTATTCATTTAAGTGGATTTATATCGCACACTCAATGTAGGATATTTCATCGTATTTCAACCAATGTCGAATAATCAAGGAATAGTGTACTCTCCTTGTTGCGGTACTCATCGAAATGTACCGGAGAGTAAGATTTTCAAGATATACATCCGAAATAATATCTTCAAATAAGTTTTTTTTTATTAAAAACACGGTTGTATTAATCAAATTGGATCCAAGCCACATACTCAATCTAGGATATTTTTATCCTATTACGGTTGGCATCCCCTCACTAAGTAGGGACGTACTCTACTCGGCTTAATACCAACATAGAGTAATAGTTATCTATTCAAGATTTATTGTCTTATACCGCACATCATCATTCGAAGGTAACCATCATATTGCGGCTAAAATCCCTCATTAAGTAGTTGTGTACTCTACTCGGCTCAATGCCAACATAGAGTAGTAGTTCCCTTCCCAAGATCTATTGTCTTATGCCACACATCGTCATCGTCATCCGAAGGTAACCATTATTGATGAAATAATCCTATAAATCTTTCGTAAGTATAAACAAAGTCAAGTAAATAGGCACAAGGAAGAAGTTGTGAAATTTTTTAATGATAAGGATAACAAGTTTGATTTTTAGAATGAAGGATGTTTTTTTAGTGTAAACAGAAAATGATAGTTACAACTATCATTACCTGATTTACACTAAAAATGTCCCTCAGCCTGTAATGCTAACTTCTTGTCCTTGAGACTAAATTTTTCTCTAACTTCTTCTTTGTGCCAAAAAACCTCAAACAAAGTATCCTCTCAAAATACTTTTATACTTTGTAAGCATTACTCCAACATGGATAATTAACCATTTCTTTTTGAAAAATCCACACTCTCAACTTGGAAAATCATAAGGTATTAAGTCTGATTTTTTTTATCCCATATCAGTCTTTTCAGTACCTCAAAATCTTATATGTGTCACTAGTTATGACATTCGCATTGAATGTCGTCAACCTCTTTTTTTGGTCAAACACATAGTTAGTTTGCAACAATATTTTGAGATAACAAGATTTCAAAGTTTAAAATGTGTATGATGTAAGTATTCTACATAATTAATCTAGCTTCCCAATAAGATACATTTCGGCCAAATTCAATCAAGGAATCAAAAGTTATGACCGAATTGCTGAGAGAACTTTGAGCAGCCTTAAGATAACATCATCAATGCTAAACAATTTTAATATCCTATTAGTAATAACATAAATATTTAAAAAGATTTTCTCACACCAGTTTTGCATGAATGCAGTGTTCAATTTACTCATCTTGATCTTTCTCAATTTTGTTTGCCCAAGCTCACTTAATTCTATCCTCGACAAGCTATTATTCCACATTCTTTTTAAGTCACTCCATTGCATCCATTTCAAGCTGCTACATTCATCCCTTTATAAGCCACTTCATTCATTTCGTCATTACTTTATAACTAATCATATGCACTTATAATTTCGTTAAACCTCTCTATGTGGTACCTGATAACGAATCACATATGTATAAACACTAATACACACAAAGTAAATACTATTCATAATCCTAGTAAGAGGAATGGTGCTACCTATCTAAATTTATTTATCAAATTAAGGTAGCTTCATTTTAAAGTTTCTAAGATGATTTGCTAATCTTAGACGAAATTTTATTTAGACACCTAACCTACGCTCTGATACCAACTTGTAACATCCCAGAATTTCAAACCATTCATAATTATCAAAACTCCATCCCTTCAAAACAAACAATCACAGCTACCATTTTATTTGAATAGAAATACAACATCACTAAATGCATTGGTTAGAATTTTAATAAATACCACTTATCAGTTTTTTCCCATCTAATTCACAAGATATGCTTGAATTCAAATTACACACAAATATCATGCAAATCTAATAGGATGGACATCGATATTCATTCCTGCAAACTCAATAAATATGTCAGTATGGCTTAAAATTTTAAATATGAAAGATGCACCAACGCAACATGTAATAACAAATAATAAACATAAATGTATTTTATTATTATAGCAGTTGCATCACTACCGCTTGTGACTACCTACGTACGTGAGCAATTAGATACAGGATCAAACTAACGTAGTTCTTCTTTACACAAAACATTCAAAATCAATATTTATTTTCAAAATAGTCCTTATATCAGGTAAGGGTAAAACAATGTGTAGATACCCATTTTGAAAGACATCTACATATCTCTTTCAGAAATTCCTTTCAAAAGATAAACATCTTCTATTTTAAATAATAATCAACTTCTTTATGCAAAAACTCCTTCATAAACAATCTCAAACCACCTTCATATCGAAAAGAGCTTCAAAGATTGAAGGGAAATAATTAAGTTAAACACAATTTATACCTCATTTGATCTTTCAAACTAAATAGACAGCGTTTTAGAAAATGCTATAGAGGTTCTATGTAACAACCCGGAAATCTAAGCCAATTTAAAATTTTTATTTTGGCAATTTTAATGAATTTTGGATATTTAAAATGAATTATTTTAAATAATAACAACAAGAAATTTATTTTGAATAGAATTAGAACGTATATATTTATTTGAATCGTTGTTAGAATATAAATATATTATTTTAGATATAAAAGGAATTGAAAATGGCGCGGTAGTTCGAAAAATTGATTTCAAAGTTCAAATGAATGTACAGGATTCGAAATGAACCGGATTTTGGCAGAACCAAAAATATTATAATCTATTTGAAAATATCTTTCCAACGAATCCGAAAAATTGAAATTTCATAGCGGTAATAAAAAGTTATGCCCAGTTGAAAATTCAGAATAGTCGCTATGGAATTTTTGGCCCTTAAAAATGGAGATTTTGCAAACCACCTCGGTTTTAGACGAAACCACTTTTGTTGGATCCGGGATGTCTAGTTATTGCTAGATTCCAAAATTCATAATTTTTCGAATCAATATGTGAGCGTGGCGAAGTAAAACGTGTTTTAACAGTTTCAATCAATTTCGATCGACTAGAAAATGGCAATTTTTCAAACGATCTCAAAATTTGACGAAATTAGTTTTGTTAGGACCGTATCATCAATATGAAGCTAGAAAATATTTTTAGGGAATTTTTAGAGTCCGTACGTGGCCCCGGTAAATTGAAATGCGCGTTCAAATTCAATATATGGATTTATATTTTGATTTTGATGGAAACAGATCGAAACAGTCAAATCAGCTTATGATACATATCCCATTGTGTTCGGAATGGGGGTAATTAGCTGGGGGCGACAGTCATTGGGTCTCATTTGATGGTCAAATAAAAAGTCAACCCTTTCGAAATTAAATTAAAAATAAAATAAATATATATATTTATAAAAATTCCTTTACCCCTTACTTTCTCTCCCCTCTTCACTTTAATCTCCCTAAACAAAAAAAGAAAAAGAAAAAAACAAATCAGAACTCGATTTGCCGCCTTCCCATCGCGCTGCTCCCAGGCGCGCCGCCACCAGTCATCGCCCTCCGCGGCTGCTACTTCACTCGAGAACCCCCCCCCCCCAACCAATGCCCAGTTTGAGGACCGCACCCCCCTGTAGGCCCACGCCATCCTCTGAAGCCCCCAACCTGTCTGAAACCCACCGCGCCCACCTGTGAAGCACCCCCCCCCTCCCCGTGCCACCCCGAGCCACCGAAGAACGCAACCCCCCCTCTTCCATTTTAAATGTAAGTTTTTATTTTTTTCATTTTATTTCTATTCTTTTTAGTTTATTTTTATATAAGAGTAATTAGTTTATTAAAAATAAAAATAGGGTTTTATGTTATTTATAAATAAAGAATTTGGTTTTTGAAAATATAAACTAGAAGATTGTTTTTGAATATAAACTAGAATTTGATTTTGAAAAGAGAAAATAAATTTTTTTATCGTATGTTAGAAATGTTTTTATGAAAATAAAAATATGATTTTTATATTATAGAGATAATAAAAATATGATTTTTATATTATAGAGATAATAAAAGTATGATTTTTATATAGTAGAGATTATAAAAATATGATTTTTGTAAGACAAAGAATATAAAAATACGATTTTGATATATGTTGTAGCGAAATAAAATTTTGATTTTTATACGTGTAGCGGATTGAAAATAGAATTTTTATATAATATAGAATAAAAATATAATTTTTATATATGTATGAGAATAAAAATATAATTTTTATATATGTAATGAAATAAAAATATGAATTTTATGTGTAGCGAATTAAAATTGTGATTTTTAATATGAACAGTGTGAAAAAATTGCGTTGGAATGGTGGGCGAATCGAAACCGTTCAGAAGGAGATCACGGCGGAGTGGAACCCAAATGTGAGAACTTCTCACTTTTAATTTGTTTTCTAGTTGAAATATATACTAGGATGCAGACCGTGCTTAGCAGCACCCGACACCCGTCGTCCACAAACCATGGATGACTTGGTTGTTTGATTGATGTGTTGTGAAAAATTGATTGTGTGATGTGAAATGAATAAATATTTTATAGTTAAAAATATAATTTTTAACGTGTATATAAAATAAATATTTATAAACAAATCGGACGGTTTGTTTATGTACACCCATTTGACTGATATTGATTGGGACGATAAATTTTACACATCGCCCAACTGCACAAATAAAAATCTGTATTTGTTGATTTGAAACCCTACACGGGTGTTGGGATGATATTGGCGTACACTAATCCTAATTATTTAGCTATATGTCGATCGATGGGTTGACAGACTGTGTAAGCGTTAATTATTTATATTTAATGCTTATGCAGTTGCATGGTGCACTCTGGATGATGGTTGATTATTTAGCATTAATTATTTATATTTAATACTTATGCAGTTTTGTGGTGCACTCTGTATGATGGTTGACTATTTGTCATTGCTATTATATACATGTGTTGTATGGAATTCATATAATTAACATTATATGGTAATTGATTGGGCCTCATTCCAATTTGGAAAATAAAGAATATTATAAAAGAAAATTCATGTGTTGAATAGAATAAATATTCATGTATTGAGTAAAATATGTATTCATGTGTTGAATAAATGAAAATTCATATGTTGAATAAAATATATACTCATGTGTTGAGAATAATCATGTGTTGAATAAAATATATATTCATGTGTTGAATAAAATATATATTCATGCGTTGAATAAAAGAAAATTCATGCGTTGAATAAAATATATACTTATGTGTTGAGAATATTCATGTGTTGAATAAAATATTTATACAATAAAATTCACATTTTTATTGTAAATAAGAATTAGTAAATATTCATGTGTTGAATAAAATGTATACTCATGTGTTGAAGAAAATATTCATTTGTTGAATAGAGTAACGAAGTTATTGAAATATATAAAACCGTGTTGATTAGATTAACTTTGTTTTGACGTGAACGATATTTATATCAATTTTATTCATTTTTATAAAGAATGTCGAAAAGGAATTGATTTCAAAATCTAATGTTTTGAAAATATTATCATTTATATATCGATGATATGGAATATTCAATTTTGATTAGAAATTGAATATGAAGTTGAAATCATTTTGAAAACGAATTTAAAATGATTTATAAAATACGTTTTAAATGAAAATCGATGAAATATATATAATATATATTATATAATGGCCTGAATAGAACGCGCCGCGCTGCGGCAGTTCGCGAATTTCGACCATTGACTTCGAACGGACATTACGGCAGATCCGACTGTCGGATTCTCCTAAAAACGGAAGAGTTGGGTTCATATCGAAAAGAGCTTTCTAACGAATATTAGAGATTTGAAATCTAACGGTTGGATTTGGAATTATGTCCAAATCAAATTTGGAAAAGGTCGATGTAAGTGCAGTTCGATGGCCGTTTATGGAAATCAACTGTGCGGGCCTTGATAAAGTTATTAAAAATAGCAATAATTTGTGTGAAATAATAAGAAATGATTTGTAAAGAATTGGGATGAAAAATTCCATATTTGAAAAGATAAAAATAGATTTTTATCGAAATGAACTAGTTTTGAGCTAGAATTATAATCCATTTATTTTTGAAATAAATAAATTGGATTTGAAAGGGTTTTAAAAGCAACCAGAATTTCCAATAATTGAATTGGAATGGATTTGAATCGAAATTGTCTTTGGAATATTTCAATGTTGGATTTCGTGATTATACAGATATTGTTATGGAAATTTGAAAGATATATTTATATCGTTATTTCCAATACGATATTTGTTGGTCGTAGAATTTGATATTGAATATAAGCCGATATATTTTCCATTCAGAGCCTTGTATTTAATATCAAATGGGATTTGGGTTTGTCGTGAATGGTGTCTTCATTAACACTGTTCTTAAACCCAGTTGAGAAAAAGATTAAATCTTTTTATTTTAGATTTAATGAAGTATACCAATTAAATGGTATTTAATTGGAATTGATTTTTGGGTTTATCGTGAACGGTGTTTTAAATAACACTTGTTCTTTAACCCGATAATTAATGGAATGTGAATTGGGTTTATCGTGAACTGTGTTTTAACGACATTCGTTCTTTAACCCGATTTACAGTGAAATGGGATTTGGAATTTATAAATCTTTTTTATAAGATTTAAAGGAGATTTTCCAAAGTAAAGTTTTCCAATTTAATAAAATAAATTGGAATGGAATGGAATTCGATTTGGTAATAATCAAAGTAAATTTCTGTGGAGGAAGACTGCTAATATATCTGGAATTTAAAAGGCGTTGCCGTTATTCCATTTATAATATTAGTCGGATATGAAAGTTTAAATCAATTATATATATCAATTTATTTTCCATGAAGATTCCATCGTTAATGGAATGTGATTTTGGGTTGTATGAATGGTATCTTTAATAATACTGTCCTTAGACCCCAACGGAGTTAAGAAAATCAGAAGCCAACTGGAGATTTGCTAAGTTGAACGGTTTCTTGTGTATTGATCTGGTATTGGTTTCGGCCTTCGGGGTTAATACTTAGGGAATTGTTCACTTGCTAATTTACGGTTAAAGGCTGATGGAATAGAATGTGATTTTGGGTTTATCATGAACCGTATTTTAAATGACATTGGTTCTTTAACCCAGTTAAAGACAGAATAAGATTTCCCAAGTTAAACAATCATTAATATTGATTTTTGGGAAGATTAAAACCAAGTGGAGTTTTAATGAATCTTTAATTAGATTGAAATGATCGAGAATGGTGTATCACCAATTTTGCTCCAAGCGATAGTTAAATCTTTAATTAGATTTGAACGTGAAATGGTAATTGAATTTACCGATAATACCGTGGTGTTAGATATGAAGTATGACCAGTTTTACTTCATGGGATGAATAGGTTGGGATTGGGAAATTTAACAAGTGATTACTTCAGTAAGGTTCGCTAATCCCGACTAGTTTGGACAAACCATAATTTGGTTTGAATTGATATTCGAAAGAAGATTAAAGAATAAATTTAAAAAATTTATCTTTGATAAAATTAATGGGAACCTTTCCCAACGTATAAGAATATTCTGAATTGGAATGAGGCGTATGTTGTGTGTGTAACACTTGTTTATTATATGCGCGAGTTATTCGGAAAGGCCGGGTTTATCCCATTCTGAATAACTGAATCGACTATGTGTTGAGGATGAAGACGGTGGTTGAAGACCGGAGGTCTTCACATCGTTTGGATAATTACTGATGATCTTGATTAGGTTGTACACCCAAGAGGAGGGAATCAGTTGGTGATCGTCCAGACGTACATGGAGATCGATGGATATGCATGGTACAAGGTGCCTCCGGTTTCGTTCAGACCCAGAACGGACTTGTAAATGGACTGTGTGTCTAGCATTGGATATCATTCTGTGTGATTGATGGATATCGGTTGCATGGAGTGGTTTGCCTGTGTGGCATGCTAAGATGCAAATGATCAAGGCTTCTGTTGAAAAGCAGAGTCTTTTGGTTGATGATCAAAGCACGGTCTTTGTAGCGTAGCTTTATGTAGCGTTAATTTGCGAGCCTCACACCCCGGTTGTGAACCAGAAACAGGAGAGGACATCAGGAAGGGCATGCGTTTCCTTCTAGCTAGGGTGGTGTCAGTGACCTACCAGCCCTGACATTTATATTATTCTCATATGTGTGGTTGTTGGATTGCGAGGCTGTAACACCCCACCTCCGCCAGTACCACTCTTGCAAGGGCACTGACTTTGGAGGGGCGTTTGAATCAGGTAAACATGCATAATGATATATCAAGGCAGAACAAGAACATATGTATATATGTAAACAGAGTAAATAACATAGATAAAACAGCGGAAGATTTAAACCATTTCAAAACAAGTCTGGTACAACATAATATCAATTTCCCAAATAAACAAGTCTAGATAAAACAACATCATCTGAAAACAGAAATACATAAGTGCTATCCCCAAAATACGTGAGAACCACAGCTAGCTTCATGTAGAAAGCGTACATGAACTGAAATCCCACAAGCAAGTAATCCAAAATCCAAGCTAGGCTCCTGTATTCCCTCCCTGAGAACCTGGGGGGGAAACGGAAGAAAAGAGGCGAAAGAAAACAGGTCAGTCAAAAAGACTGAGTAAGCCCTACTACAATCAATGTAAACTGATAAAGTTAACTGACATGAGCAGCAGGGATGAACATAAGGATAACAACATACTAGCATGATGCTTAACTAACAAGGTAGATAAAGGTGTCATCGCATAATCAGGATTAAGGTTTTGCACCACAGGTGTACTAGCAAACTAACATGACAGGAATAAACAAGTATTGATCCCTTGGCCCAAGCTTTGGCCCAATAACATGGAGTGACCCCAATACGAGGTCCAAAGTGTAAACAAGAGGTGATCCCCAGGCCCAAGTTTGGCCCAACATCATGAATGACCCAAACCAAGGTCCAACTAGCACGGTCTAGTCGATCGGCTCCCTATAAGCCTAACTCGTCAAGTGTCGGTGTCATACGGCCCAACTACGAAGTGTAGCTAAACTGTGCTAGGTCCACCCTAGGGTGTATCAAGTCCTAGGGTGTCAACCACTGACACAAACCAAGCACGCACAGTTTAAACCTACTGGTGCCCGTGCCTGCTTTTTCAACTCCGGACCATGTGCACGATCATGGCCCGCCTGAACCCACACCGGCGCACCTACTCAGCCGTCGTTTGGTCGCTTACATGGCATCCCAGTAATCGTGCCCCTCCCTAGCCTAGTCCCTAGGGTGTCATGATACAACTAAGAGGGTTACTGGTGCAAAGGACCACGTAACTAGGGTTTCCTTAATGGGTTAACGTGGTTAACCCGACTCATTCAAGTACCAAGTTGGTTAAGTGTACCCAAGGTTCATGACTTAACCCTACCAACCCATCGTGTTTTCATTGGTTAAGTATTCCAGCGGTCCATGACTTAACCCTAATCACGAGGCATTAATTAATTAATGTGCCTTAACCTCTCACATTATACTTTGTTGTGGTTACTAGTTAAGACGGGCGGATCCGGGTAGATTTACACCACAACTTGGTCTAACCTCGGGTTCAAGGTACAACATGGCCAACTTCCCACATTGGGTCCTATTGTTTGTAGCAACTAGTTAAGCCGGTCGGTTCCTGGTAGGTTTATGCTACAAACTCAACCCAACCTCGAGTTGGTCACACTTATCTTTTCTAAGTGTCATGTCCATCATGTTTCCAAAACACATTACAAGTTTTCAAGCAATTGGGTAGACCTAACTTAATAGGTAAATTCCCAATGGGTAGACCTAACTTAATAGGTAAATTCCCAAGCTCATGTTTTTATGTCTTTTAAGTTTACCCAACCCCAAACGCAATCCCATCGCTTACATATCGCAATAGCGCATAAAGGATAGAAAAAGGGAACTTGGCTTAATCATGACATAAAAGTGTTGAAGCCACAAGTTCAACATGGTGGCATATGAAATGTACATATGTTCATATACTTGCATTAGGCCCCAAAAGCATGCATAACATGATAGCATGAACAAAATGTTCAACCCAAACTTGCATAACATACTTGCATACCATAACATGACATACTTGCATATATACTTGCATAACATACTTGCATATCATAACATGACATCCTTGCATTTATACTTGCATAACATACTTGCATATCATAACATGACATACTTGCATATAAACTTGCATATTACAACATGATAAACTTGCATATCAACTTGCATATTACAACATGATAAACTTGCATATCAACTTGCATATTACAACATGATAAGCTTGCATATTAACTTACATAACAAAACTTGCATAACATATGACAACTTGCATATCAACTTGCATATTACAACATGATAAACTTGCATATCAACTTGCATAACAAAACTTGCATAACATATGACAACTTGCATATCAAACTTGCATAACACATCATAGAAAACTTGCATAACACATCATAGAAAACTTGCATAACACATCATAGAAAACTTGCATATCATACATTTAACTTTAAAGTTTAAGTATGAAAGGAATAGGGCTTACAATGCTTATGCGGACTCAAATGAGTATAGCAAATGTAAGAAAACCCTTATGCAACTACCTAAACCCCAAAAATGCAAGCAAACTTGATCAAAACTCTTTCTTTGTGGTGCAAATAGATAAACTTGTCTTGAATGCAAGCTAAAGAGGATCATACAAGTCTAAAAACACTTGTATGCATGGAAAAACTCTTGAAAATTTATTTAGGAATTGTATGAAGAGAGTGGAGGCCATGAGAGGTAAAATTTTGCCATAGTTTAGTTGTAGGATAGATTAATGATGATTTTAGGGTAGGTTAGGGTCTTATTTATAGATTAGGCAAGTGATTTAGGCCATAGGATTAAACCCTAGTTCCAATCTCATCCCTCAAAACCGAATCTGGCCCCCAAGCTCAACACAAACACAAGATGGTGCACCAGGCTAAACAGCCCGGCTGAGCCAAGTCGACAGCCAAGTCGACAGGGCTGTCAACCTGGTCAGACCAAGTCGACTCCCAAGTCGACAGGGCTGTCGACTTGGGTACTGTGGCGGGAATTCTCCCGCCTGGCCCAATATGGCCCAATTTCCCAAATTCAAGTTTGAATTTGAAATCTGTTTTTACTTAGGAATTTTCTGAAAACTTCGTTGGGCCTTAATCGGGTCATACGGACTCCGATTTTCGAAAACTCGGACTCTATTTCGCGTATTTTTCCGAGACGTACGCAACGGCATAGCCCGTTTCCCTTGATTCAGATTTTAGAATTAAATTCTGCCGCGATTTACGTTATAACAGGTTATTGAAAATACGGGTTGTTACATTCTCCCCTCCTTAATGGATTTCGTCCCCGAAATCTTCAGGTTAGGAAGAACGTATCCTACCATCCAATCATCCATCCACGAGCAATCATTGTCCTTACAAGATTCTAAATGTTGTATGAACATATGCAAAGGTGTGTGTATATGTACTTATCTAATGCAAATATCATCAATGCAAATTATGTTAGTGAAATGAATCCATATGTATGCAATTCCTAACATAATGTATAACATCTATATGTGTGCACATAACATACATCCATATGCAACATCCATGTGATAACACGAAAATTTTCATCCATGAATAAGCATAAACACTCATGCATATGCAATATGAGGAGTGTGTGAGCCGATCTAGTGCCTAACGTGTATAATGCATCCACGAGTAACCACTTGCAACCACTTGCAACCACTTGCAACCATCAAGCATAACATGTTTCAAACACATGTTTCATCCAAAGGGTTTCTACCTAAGGTTCTCATAACAAGATTAACACGATATACTAGATAATCAAGACAAACATGGATAGCAAAAGATATGCTACAAAGAGATCGGGAAGATAAGCAGGATATACTCCTTTCGGATTACAAGAAATCCCTTCCTAACCCAACCCATATTCCATAAAAACCCAAAAGGTTTAGTCAACCTAACGGACCCCTTCAAACCCTGACATGTATTACTAGCCAATAAGCCATACCTCCCGACAGAAATAGGACCGAGGATGGGACCGAGAGGATATACATAAAAAGATAATATGCGAGTAAGTTCCACAGGAAAACAAGGATCAAGGATATACTCTTAGAAAGAGATATGCTGCGCGTATCTAGCCTTTAGTCTTCTAAGCCACATTTCCTTGAGTTTAACTCCACTGTGCTTTGACCGTCTTTTACTTCATGATTCCTTGGCTTCTTAACTCTTATTTCCAAATATGAGTTGGAACCCATTTCATTGTCGCCTCTCGTCTTCCTTTTTCACTTACTCTTCTATCATACTTGGCTAAAACATAACTATGACCTCATGGTTTCCTGCAAGCTCTCCAAAATTCATCAGTGAATCCTGGATCTCGTTTACTTACTATAAAGTATTCCACGCAGCAGAATTTTCTTGGAAATACCAATCCACGTTGCCAATTGCTCTTACTAACGTGATTTTCTATAACTCATGCTTGAACGAAATGAACCATTCGCCTGTGAATGATAGACCGTACTTAGATTCAGTCGCTTGCCCATGACTTCCCATAGACTATCCAAAAACTGGCTAGTGAAGATTGAGTCATGGTTACTAACTATCCTTTAGGGAACCTCGTGCAACCGCTTTATTTCTTGAAAATAAACTATCGCTAGCTATGATGCAATCCTTTCGCTCTTTACCGGAGTGAAATGAGCACTCTTCGTGAGTCTACCTACTATGACCCACATGCTCGTATTCCCTTTCCTTGATCTAGGCAGTCCATCCACGAAATCCTTCGTGATGCTTTACTACTTCCATTGCGGGGACCTCCAATGGATGTAATAGCCCACCGGGCTTTTATGACTTGGCCTTTAACCTGTTGGCACAACATGCACCTTGGGACCAACTCGGCCACCTCCTCGAGTGATGTGCATCATCAAGAACCTCCTTTCTCTCATTGCGTCTTAGCCATCCCTTGTCATCTATAGCGAGGTGACTACTATCTCGCCTCGAATCAACTTGTCCATGATCTCGACTTAACTGCGGGTCCTCCTTCTGTGAAGTCCCTACTTGATCCAGAAGGGTAGGTCTAAGCTCAAGGGACGCTAACTAACTAATTAAACTGAGAGAACTTCTTACTTCAATTGTCCTCGTCGGAGCTTTCCGGTCTTGAACCGCGACCATTCTAGCGGGATCCACCGCTAAGCCTTACTTAGAAACTATGCGCCCAAGAAATCTAACTCATTTTTCTCCAAAATGACATTTGGAGGACTTGGCCTTCAACTGATGCGCTCTAAGTGTATCCATCTCCTCCACGAGATGCCTTGCGTGCTCTTCCTCATCCTTTGAGAAGATCAGAATATCATCTACGAAACTACCACAAACTCGTTCAGGAACCCCCTAGACACCCTACTTACCAAGTCCACGAAGTAGGCGGGTGCATTAGCCAAACTGAATGGCATGACCAGCCATTCTAAGAATCCATCTGGAGTTCTGAACGCAGTCTTGTCTATACTATCCTCAGCTACTCTGAGCTGATGGAATCCAGTAGCAAGATCAAGAGAGAACAGATGTTCCTACAAGCTGATCAAACGGACCATCGATCCTTGGTAATGGTTGTCTATTCTTCTTGTTCAACTCACGATAATCAACACACGGGCGAAGCGAACTATCCACATTAGAAGCGAATACTACTAGAGCACCTTCCTCGGAAATGCTTCATCGAATGGAGTTCTTCTCAAGCAACTCCTTCACTTGCTTACTTAGCTCCCGTCTCACGGGACCATGTGCCTTACCGGCCACATAACTGACTTGGCATTATCAACCAGATAAATGCGGAAATCTATCTCTCGTTTAGGGGTAACCCCCTTCACTTCACCCAAGATATCAGGATATTCTCGGACCACCCTCACCGATTGCAAACTATCGATAGACGAGTAGAGGGATTCAAGATAACACAACATGACGAGACTCATAGGGTTACTAGAAATTCCTAGGGTATTACCGAGGCGAGTCATGAGCCTCACAACCCTATGCTCAAAAATAAAGAATGGCTCCAAAACTGGACAACCAATCCATGGTCAAAATCAACCCATACCCCATGAAACCGAGAATACAAGCATCACACGAGAACTCTACACTAGAGATAGAGATTTTCAAATCCACGTAGATAATAGACAAATGGGCGAAAACCCCAATTGGATTTGAAACACACACGGGATCATAAACTAGACTAGTACTTAGGTGCAAACTTTCAACTAGATCAGATGAAATAAACTATGCGATGCACCAAAATCAAACAAGGTACGAACAGGAAAATCAGAAATGTATACAAGGCTTTCAACAGAAATACTACCTCGATCGGGAACTGGAGCAGCATTGAGAGCATGAACTTGCCCTCCTGAAGGTCCAGCACGCTGAGTCTGACCCTGGCCTTGCCCTTGCTTCTTCGGGCAATCCTTACTGAAATGTCCAGTCTCACCGCAGAAAAAGCATTCACCATTATTCCTTTTTCTCTTCCGACAATCCTTACTAAGATGCCCAACTGAACCGCAATAATGGCACTTCCTCTTGTTGTTCTTGCCCTTGTTCTTGTTCTTATTGCCTTGACTGCTCTGACCGCTTGGATTACCCTGATTTCCTTTCCACTGGGAATCAGTCTTCTTGGCTTGAGTATCATTCATCTTGATTTCCTTCTTGTCACTCCTATTCTCTTCATTGAGTAGGGCCATATTCACCAAGCTCTCGAAAGTGGCCCCCAAGGGTATATGAGTCATGGCTAAACCATGTAATGGCTCGTTTAATCCTAGAGCAAAGTATAGGGCCTTCTTCTGAGCTGTGTTAACCAAGTCTAAACCGACCCGAGCCAGTTGATTAAACTTATCTATGTATTCCCTAATAGTCATGTCCCCTTGCTTCAGTGATAGGAACCTTAGTCCAAACTTTCCTCGAAAGTCATCCCATGTCTCAATTGGCCTAGTAGCGGTGGTGACCACCCACCAACGTGCAGCTTCTTCCTTTAGCAACCACACTGCTAATAAAACCTTCCTACGGTCACTTATATCAAAGAAGGTAAAAAGATCTTCGGTTTCTTTCAACCAATTTCTGGCTTCTACAAAAGTCTCGGTTCCAAAGAAATTCTTGCAACCCATCGCCTTAAAGTCTTTGCAAATCTCCGCGAAATCCTCTTGTGGATGCTGAGGGGGAGGAGGAACATTAACTACTGGAGGAGGGGGAACATCAGCGGGGCCGGCTTCGGTCGCCCTAGCCTCCAAAAGTCTCCTATACCAAAAAGGTACGTGTACTCCCTCCGGAATGGCAAAGTTATTGGCCATACTGAAAACGAAGAAAAAGATAGATTCAGAATGGAGAAAAAGGAAGGGATTTTGCTAATGGCTTTTTTTGGGGAATAGCCTTTAAAATAAACTAGACTTTTCTTTGGAAAATACTTTATACTTGGTTTTGAAAATAGTTTTCCAAAAGTTTTCTAAAAACCTTTTTGTTCCTTCTCGTAAACCATATGCTCTGATACCAAATGTAACACCCCACCTCCGCCAGTACCACTCTTGCAAGGGCACTGACTTTGGAGGGGCGTTTGAATCAGGTAAATATGCATAATGATATATCAAGGCAGAACAAGAACATATGTATATATGTAAACAGAGTAAATAACATAGATAAAACAGCGGAAGATTTAAACCATTTCAAAACAAGTTTGGTACAACATAATATCAATTTCCCAAATAAACAAGTTTAGATAAAACAACATCATCTGAAAACAGAAATACATAAGTGCTATCCCCAAAGTACGTGAGAACCATAGCTAGCTTCATGTAGAAAGCGTACATGAACTGAAATCCCACAAGCAAGTAATCCAAAATCCAAGCTAGGCTCCTGTATTCCCTCCCTGAGAACCTGGGGGGGAAACGGAAGAAAAGAGGCGAAAGAAAACAGGTCAGTCAAAAAGACTGAGTAAGCCCTACTACAATCAATGTAAACTGATAAAGTTAACTGACATGAGCAGCAGGGATGAACATAAGGATAACAACATACTAGCATGATGCTTAACTAACAAGGTAGATAAAGGTGTCATCGCATAATCAGGATTAAGGTTTTGCACCACAGGTGTACTAGCAAACTAACATGACAGGAATAAACAAGTATTGATCCCTTGGCCCAAGCTTTGGCCCAATAACATGGAGTGACCCCAATACGAGGTCCAAAGTGTAAACAAGAGGTGATCCCCAGGCCCAAGTTTGGCCCAACATCATGAATGACCCAAACCAAGGTCCAACTAGCACGGTCTAGTCGATCGGCTCCCTATAAGCCTAACTCGTCAAGTGTCGGTGTCATACGACCCAACTACGAAGTGTAGCTAAACTGTGCTAGGTCCACCCTAGGGTGTATCAAGTCCTAGGGTGTCAACCACTGACACAAACCAAGCACGCACAGTTTAAACCTACTGGTGCCCGTGCCTGCTTTTTCAACTCCGGACCATGTGCACGATCATGGCCCGCCTGAACCCACACCGGCGCACCTACTCAGCCGTCGTTTGGTCGCTTACATGGCATCCCAGTAATCGTGCCCTTCCCTAGCCTAGTCCCTAGGGTGTCATGATACAACTAAGAGGGTTACTGGTGCAAAGGACCACGTAACTAGGGTTTCCTTAATGGGTTAACGTGGTTAACCCGACTCATTCAAGTACCAAGTTGGTTAAGTGTACCCAAGGTTCATGACTTAACCCTACCAACCCATCGTATTTTCATTGGTTAAGTATTCCAGCGGTCCATGACTTAACCCTAATCACGAGGCATTAATTAATTAATGTGCCTTAACCTCTCACATTAGACTTTGTTGTGGTTACTAGTTAAGCCGGGCGGATCCAGGTAGCTTTACACCACAACTTGGTCTAACCTCGGGTTCAAGGTACAACATGGCCAACTTCCCACATTGGGTCCTATTGTTTGTAGCAACTAGTTAAGCCGGTCGGTTCCGGGTAGGTTTATGCTACAAACTCAACCCAACCTCGAGTTGGTCACACTTATCTTTTCTAAGTGTCATGTCCATCATGTTTCCAAAACACATTACAAGTTTTCAAGCAATTTGGTAGACCTAACTTAATAGGTAAATTCCCAATGGGTAGACCTAACTTAATAGGTAAATTCCCAAGCTCATGTTTTTATGTCTTTTAAGTTTACCCAACCCCAAACGCAATCCCATCGCTTACATATCGCAATAGCGCATAAAGGATAGAAAAAGGGAACTTGGCTTAATCATGACATAAAAGTGTTGAAGCCACAAGTTCAACATGGTGGCATATGAAATGTACATATGTTCATATACTTGCATTAGGCCCCAAAAGCATGCATAACATGATAGCATGAACAAAATGTTCAACCCAAACTTGCATAACATACTTGCATACCATAACATGACATACTTGCATATATACTTGCATAACATACTTGCATATCATAACATGACATCCTTGCATTTATACTTGCATAACATACTTGCATATCATAACATGACATACTTGCATATAAACTTGCATATTACAACATGATAAACTTGCATATCAACTTGCATATTACAACATGATAAACTTGCATATCAACTTGCATATTACAACATGATAAGCTTGCATATTAACTTGCATAACAAAACTTGCATAACATATGACAACTTGCATATCAACTTGCATATTACAACATGATAAACTTGCATATCAACTTGCATAACAAAACTTGCATAACATATGACAACTTGCATATCAAACTTGCATAACACATCATAGAAAACTTGCATAACACATCATAGAAAACTTGCATAACACATCATAGAAAACTTGCATATCATACATTTAACTTTAAAGTTTAAGTATGAAAGGAATAGGGCTTACAATGCTTATGCGGACTCAAATGAGTATAACAAATGTAAGAAAACCCTTATGCAACCAATTAAACCCCAAAAATGCAAGCAAACTTGATCAAAACTCTTTCTTTGTGGTGCAAATAGATAAACTTGTCTTGAATGCAAGCTAAAGAGGATCATACAAGTCTAAAAACACTTGTATGCATGGAAAATCTCTTGAAAATTTATTTAGGAATTGTATGAAGAGAGTGGAGGCCATGAGAGGTAAAATTTTGCCATAGTTTAGTTGTAGGATAGATTAATGATGATTTTAGGGTAGGTTAGGGTCTTATTTATAGATTAGGCAAGTGATTTAGGCCATAGGATTAAACCCTAGTTCCAATCTCAGCCCTCAAAACCGAATCTGGCCCCCAAGCTCAACACAAACACAAGATGGTGCACCAGGCTAAACAGCCCGGCTGAGCCAAGTCGACAGCCAAGTCGACAGGGCTGTCGACCTGGTCAGACCAAGTCGACTCCCAAGTCGACAGGGCTGTCGACTTGGGTACTGTGGCGGGAATTCTCCCGCCTGGCCCAATATGGCCTAATTTCCCAAATTCAAGTTTGAATTTGAAATCTGTTTTTACTTAGGAATTTTCTGAAAACTTCGTTGGGCCTTAATCGGGTCACACGGACTCCGATTTTCGAAAACTCGGACTCTATTTCGCGTATTTTTCCGAGACGTACGCAACGGCATAGCCCGTTTCCCTTGATTCATATTTTAGAATTAAATTCTGCCTCGATTTACGTTATAACAGGTTATTGAAAATACGGGTTGTTACAGAGGCACCTCGGATATATCGGTGACTATGTGGAGCCGATGGAGTCATTTGGCTCACTGACGCCCCAAAGGGCGGGGAAACGCGGTGTTCGGGCATTTTAATCCACATCGGTGGACTGGCCCTGACGATCCAAAGGACGATGCGTTCTTTTCCTGAGGGGCGGGCTAGAGCGTCTCGAATCGGTGAGGACTATCGTTTGCCTCGGTTCACAAATGGAAATCCAACTTCCAATATGTGACTTTGCGGTTTTGATTGTAGAAACTATATATGGCGACATAGTGGTATGAGGCACTTATGCCGTCTATGATTGATACTTATGATTGAAATTGTTTTGACACTATACACATATAGTAATAATAAAAGATGAAATTTAGCGTATCAAGAGTTCTTTGGCTATTATAAGGTAAAACCCTATCCTCTGGCTTGTGTTGCATTGTGTGATGGGACCTGGGTCTTATAATAGCTTCGCTGTTCTTTATTTAGCATTGCGCTATTGTTTTATGCACTGGTATTCTTGGGAGGAAACCCGTTCCGTGTTAGACGGGTAACAACCCGATTTTCTGAGAATATTAAAATAACAAATTAAAGAATAATTTATTTGAAAAAGAGGAATGAGAAAAGAATGATAGCATTGTTCTAAGGTTTGTAAGCAAAAGACTTAGTAGCTCATTTGGTTAGAACATGTGACTTGCATACAAGAGGTACAGAGTTCGATCCCCGCCAGCGCCATATTTTTGTTTTAGGGGAATGGCTAAAAAGTGGCTTAATGTGAACGCAGTTCAAAAACTGGTTTAGTGTGAAAATGGTTAATAATGAAGAAGTTATTAAGTCTTGAAGTTTGTATGCATATGAGAGAAATATATATAGATATATATAAAAATTAAATAAATGAATATGCAAAAAAAGTTCAAAACAGCGAATTGGGAGGGGGAATTAACCGAACCGGCCCATTTTTGAGGTCAACCCGAGCCCTGCTGGGTCGACAAGGGGTTAATCCAGGGTGTTTGGCTGCCAACCCGTGGGCCGATTCGCTCAAATGCAGATTTTGCATCTGACTGGTTCTCATGGTTCAGGGTTAATCTAATGGTCCTAAATAACTTCCTACACCTATATATACATCCCTAACCTAAACCTAAATATCTTACATAATTCTCTAGCCTCTATTGCTCTCTTCTTCTCTGGAAAAATAAATCAATGGCGTCTCTACTCTGCTGAAACCTAAGCTAGGACTTGTGCTTATTCTTCCTCCAATTCTGGTTAGGATTAAAAGAGAACAACTACAACACCTTTTTCTTTTAGAATCCAACCAAGGCAAGTACAGTTATTTTCCGATATGAAATTTAATTATGATCCTAGCATGATAATGAATCTGAATCTGAGGCTATGTCTTTTTCTGTTTATCAGATCTGTTCTTCTGCTTTATTGTTATTGTTCTGTTTGTTATGTATTTCTTCCTTCTTTCTTTCTTTTTGTTTGATAGCCAGGCTACCACGAACCTGAGCCAAATCTCATAAGAGATGAACGTATAAATGCTAAATTTTGGGAAGAATATTGAATGAGGCATATTTGGGCATAATTGATTTGTAACTAATTTGAGGATACAACGCATATTGTAATTTTGGACATAAATTTGAGACATATTGCATAAGATGACCTATGACTTGGAAGAAGAGGATTATTGTGACTTAAAACATAAAATAGGTTGCAACTTAGAAACATAAATCTGAGGCATATAATTGAACATAGTTTTGAGGTATAAAGAATATTGGACATATGACATGGGATTTGGGGCGTAAAATTTAACTGTGAACATATAACTGATTTGGATGCAAAATACAAGTTGTAATTCAAGATCTAGATCTGGTCATACTATACATATTATAGTCTGTAATTTGAAAAAAAAAAGAGAATTAATTTGCATATGACTTAGGTGTAAAAATCTATATTAAGATTTGATAACTATTAAGTGTGAATACACCTAAATGGGGATTTTTGGATATATGGCATGCATTGTAATTAATGGTTATATTTGGCATAATTTATGTGTGAATCACGATTGGGATTTTTGAGCATATTCTGTACTATGCAAATTTAACTAAAATTTGGGTATATGTCATATTATGAATCATGACCATGATTTAGGCATGTGAATTTAGGCCTAATTTATAATTAGGCAAGAATTGTCAATGAAACCTTAAGGAATGTTTTAGATCTGCTAAATCTGTTTAATCTATTGAATTGCCTAATCTGCTAAATCTGCTATCTGTTAATCTGTTGAATTGCCTAAACTGCTAAATATGTTGAAACGCCAAATCTGCTAATTATGTTAAACCTCCTAATCTGCTAAATCTGTTGTGTCGCCTAATCTGTTAAATCTGTTGAAAAGCTGAATAATTATAATTTGTAGGCAACCTAAGATTGTGTAAAACATGTTAATTTGATTAATCTGCTGCGACTTGAGAAGAAGTTAAATTTGTTAAATGAACATAATTAGTCTGATATTTTATGTAAGGGAATAAAGTGGCTATGACACGAGGTTAGACTCCGTTTGCGGTGGAAGCCTGCCCGGAACCAACCGGCTTAACCAGTAACCGCAAACTGTCAGTCTAATGTGAGAGGTCGTAGGCATAACTAAAATATGCTTAGACACGAGGTTAGGTCTGGCTTGTGGCAGAAGTCTGCCCGGAACCGCCCGGCACATCCAGTGGCCACAAGCTAGCGACCTAATGTGAGAGGTCTACGCATTAATAATTAATTAATGCAAATCTAAGATAAATATGATGTCTAAAACGTGTTGGGTGGATAGGGTTAAACCAACTGGACTAATGAATTTAACAAACCCATTTCGTGCATCTGTAGGCTCAATACAAAGTTAGACAAATCTGTAAATCTGTTAAATCCGTATATCTGATCCGTTAGTCTGAAAGCTTGTTAACTTAGTTGTCTGATCTGTGAACTAGTTGATCTGAACTCTGTATATCTAAACTTGTAAACAAGTTAACCTGAAATCTGTTAGTTTGGGGACACAAGGTTAGGAGGGAAATTACTTGTGTCATCTGTTGTTTGGGACCCATATTAGTCAGTAACCCTTTCTGGTATCAAAAAATATGACCCAACAGTAGGTAGGGTCTGGGCACGCTTACTGAACTAATTATAAGCAGTTCATTCTGATAATGGCGAGGGGTGTTGATGGTACGTTCCAACCGGGTCATGTGTGTGCATGGATCCCGGTCTGCCTCTGAGGATGTAAGACACCGTGACATCTGTAAATAGGTCTGTGTCATTCAAAGGTTGCCACTTTAGGGAGTGATACACCCTTCTGTGGGGCTGGCACAGGGTATTTATGTATTAGGGAGCTGATCGCAGGGGATAGGACTTTAGGTACACTTAGCTCTGTCTGTTTCTGTGGGGTACCGTCTGTTTTCTGTTGGGTGGTAACACCTGTCTATTTCTGCGTGGTACCGTCTGTTGGGGTGGTAAAGGCCCATTTACTAGTGTACACCTAATTCTACATTCTGTTTCCGTAGGGATTAATCTGTTTCTATTTCTGTACCTTCTGTTCGGGTGGTAAAGGCCCATTATTAGCATTCTGTTTCTGTACTTTCTGTTGGGGCGGTAAAGGCCCATTACTAGCATTCTCTTATGTGGAAATTATTCTGTTCCCTTTTCTGTTTCAGTTTAGACATTAGGGTGACACCTAATCCTGTTATACTAGTATTAGTGCAGTGAAGTGAAAAGTAATAGCTTATATCATCATGTTTCTTCTGTTTAGTTTAAGTATATCTGTTACTCTTGTTGCTGTCATCTCTTATCCAGCTTTATTTTCATGTTATGATTATTATTATTTGTTCATATGCTGAAAGTCACTGGACTTGCCAGACTTTTATGTCTGACCCTTGTTGTTTCGCCTCTTTTCTTCCGTCCCCCCCCCCCCTCGGTTTCCAAAAAGGGAATACTCTAGCTTGATCCAGATTCCTTCTGCTTGAAGTGCTTAAAGTATGGCTTGGCTCTTTATAGCTTCTGTTCTGTGGGGATTATGATTTTAAAGTTTTGTACTCTGATGGTTTTGAACAAGGCTGATATATATGTACTTGAGTTTTTGGTAAAGTTGTAACCAAACTGATTTCTGTTTTTTTTCCACTGCAATAAAGTTATAAAGTTTTTCAAGTACTATTTTATATCTGTCTTGTAACATTTTGTTCTGTCTACTAAAACGCTCCATCAAAGTTAAGGCATTCCCTTTGTGTGTGACCTTAACGGAGGTGGGGTGTTACACTTGGTATCAGAGCTGAAGGTTACCAGATTTGATAAAAAGTTTTTGAAAACTATTTTCAAAAAGGTTTTAAAAAGGAAGTATTTTCAAAAGTAAAGCTTATTTTTGAAAAACATAATCCCTAAAAGCCATATATCTATCTTTTGATCCTCTGTTTGAATCTTTGTTTCCTTCTTTCTCCGGGGCTCCCGGCTTTCTGGGAGATAACCTCATCGCGGCATGGTTATGTTGGCTTAATAAGACTACGACACCGGTCAAAGGGCAAATAAGCGCCCGACTTCCATCTGTAGCCGCAGTAATCTCACATACGGCTAATTTTCTTTCGAGCTTTATAGGATTTTCCATGCGATGGAGGCCGCTTTCGAGGGACTTGTCAACGTGTTACACACGGATAGTAAAGATGAGAATGAGGGAGTTTGGCTTAGGAGCACAACCCAAGGATGAGAAACTCATGGATATGGACTTGGTTCACAAAGGAGGCAAAAGGGAAACACAAAGGAAGGAAGAAAAGTCTGAAGATAAAGGAGGAGAAAAGTGCTTTATTTATGGAAGCTTGACTCATCTGAACAAGGATTGCCGAAAGAGGAAGGACACTCACTTCAACTGTGGTGAGATGGGACACTTCACTAGGGACTGCCCGAAGAAACGGGGGCAAGGACAGAGGACATGACCTACTTCGGGAAGGCAGACGAATGCTCTCATAGTTGGTGGATAGGATAAAAGTAGGAAAATTTCCGTAGAGAGTTTAGTTTCCTTATCTGATTATTGAGTTAGAACTCTTTCTGATTGTGGCATTCTGATTCTGTAATCGAGTCTCTGCACTTTAATACTAGTCTTGTTTCTGATTTGGTTATAGTCTCAAACCCCATAGGGGTTACGACCCATCTGTTAGTGATAGGTTGGGGTTTGAGGGTATCTGTGTTAGGCGTCAAGTCGATTGTAATGCATACATTCTGGGTTTTTGAGGGATATGGTAGGATATACATTCTCCTTAACTTGGAGATTTCGGTGATGAAATCCTTTAAGGAGGGGAGAATGTAACACCCCGATTTTCTGAGAATATTAAAATAACAAATTAAAGAATAATTTATTTGAAAAAGAGGAATGAGAAAAGAATGATAGCATTGTTCTAAGGTTTGTAAGCAAAAGACTTAGTAGCTCATTTGGTTAGAACATGTGACTTGCATACAAGAGGTACAGAGTTCGATCCCCGCCAACACCATATTTTTGTTTTAGGGGAATGGCTAAAAAGTGGCTTAGTGTGAACGCAGTTCAAAAACTAGTTTAGTGTGAAAATGGTAAATTATGAAGAAGTTATTAAGTCTTGAAATTTGTATGCATATGAGAGAAATATATATATATAGATATAAACAATTAAATATATAAATATGCAAAAAAAAGTTCAAAACAACGAATTGGGAGGGGGAATAACCGAACCGGCCCATTTTTGAGGTCGACCCGAGCCCTTTTCTGGGTCGACAGGGGGTTAATACAGGGTGTTTGGCTGCCAACCCGTAGGCCGATTCGCTCAAATGCAGATTTTGCATCTGATTGGTTCTCATGGTTCAGGGTTAATCTAATGGTCCTAAATAACTTCCTACACCTATATATACATCCCTAACCTAAACCTAAATCTCTTACACAATTCTCTAGCCTCCATTGTTCTCTTCTTCTCTAAAAAAATAAATCAATGGCGTCTCTACTCTGCTGAAACCTAAGCTAGGACTTGTGCTTCTTCTTTCTCCAATTCTGATTAGGATTAAAAGAGAACAACTACAACACCTTTTTCTTTTAGAATCCAACCAAGGCAAGCACAGTTATTTTCCGATATGAAATTTAATTACGATCCTAGCATGATAATGAATCTGAATCTGAGGCTATGTCTTTTTCTGTTTATCAGATCTGTTCTTCTGCTTTATTGTTATTATTCTGTTTGTTATGTATTTCTTCTTTCTTTCTTTTTGTTTGATAGCCAGGCTACCACGAGCCTGAGCCAAATCTCATAAGAGATGAACGTATAAACACTAAATTTTGGGAAGAATATTGAATGAGGCATATTTGGGCATAATTGATTTGTAACTAATTTAAGGACACAATGCATATTGTAATTCTAGACATAAATTTGAGGCATATTGCATAAGATGACCTATGACTTGGAAGAAGAGGATTATTGTGACTTAAAACATAAAATAGGTTGCAACTTAGAAACATAAATCTGAGGCATATAATTGAACCTAGTTTTGAGGTATAAAGAATATTGGAAATATAACATGGGATTTGGGGCGTAAAATTTAACTGTGAACGTATAACTGATTTGGAGGCATAGTACAAGTTGTAATTCAAGATCTAGACATACTATACATATTATAGTCTGTAATTTGGAGAAAAAAAAGTGAATTAATTTGCATATGACTTAGGTGTAAAAATCTATATTAAGATTTGATAACTATTAAGTGTGAATACACCTAAATGGGGATTTTTGGATATGTGGCATGCATTGTAATTAATGGTTATATTTGGCATAATTTATGTGTCAATCACGATTGGGATTTTTGAGCATATTCTGTACCATGCAAATTTAACTAAAATTTGGATATATGTCATATTATGAATCATGACCATGATTTAGGCATGTGAATTTAGGCCTAATTTATAATTAGGCAAGAGTTGTCAATGAAACCTTAAGGAATGTTTTAGATTTGCTAAATCTGTTTAATCTATTGAATTGCCTAATCTGCTAAATCTGTTATCTGTTTAATCTATTGAATTGCTTAAACTGCTAAATATGTTGAAACGCCAAATCTGCTAATTATGTTAAACTGTCTAATCTGCTAAATCTGTTGTGTCGCCTAATCTGTTAAATCTGTTGAAAAGCTGAATAATTGTAATTTGTAGGCAACCTAAGATTGAGTAAAACATGTTAATTTGATTAATCTGCTGCGACTTGAGAAGAAGTTAAATTTGTTAAATGAACATAATTAGTCTGATATTTTCTATAAGGGAATGAAGTGGCTATGACACGAGGTTAGACTCCGTTTGCGGTGGAAGCCTGCCCGGAACCAACCGGCTTAACCAGCAACCGCAAACTGTCAGTCTAATGTGAGAGGTCGTAGGCATAACTAAAATATGCTTAGACACGAGGTTAGGTCTGGCTTGTGGCAGAAGTCTGCCCGGAACCGCCCGGCATATCCAACGGCCACAAGCTAGCGACCTAATGTGAGAGGTCTGCGCATTAATAATTAATTAATGCAAATCTAAGATAAATATGATGTATAAAACGTGTTGGGTGGATAGGGTTAAACCAACTGGACTAATGAATTTAACTAACCCGTTTCGTGCATCTGTAGGCCCAATACAAAGTTAGACAAATCTGTAAATCTGTTAAATCCGTATATCTGATCCGTTAGTCTGAAAACTTGTTAACTTAGTTGTCTGACCTGTGAACTAGTTGATCTGAACTCTATATGTCTGAACTTGTAAACAAGTTAACCTGAAATCTTTTAGTCTGGGGACATAAGGTTAGGAGGAAAATTACTTGTGTCATCTGTTGTTTGGGACCCATATTAGTCAGTAACCCTTTCTGGTATCAAAAACTATGACCCAACAGTAGGTAGGGTCCGGGCACGCTTACTGAACTAATTATAAGCAGTTCATTCTGATAATGGCGAGGGGTGTTGATGGTACGTTCCGACCGGGTCATGTGCGTGCATGGATCCCGGTCTGCCTCTGAGGATGTAAGACACCGTGACATCTGTAAATAGGTCTGTGTTATTCAAAGGTTGCCACTTTAGGAAGTGATACACCCTTCTGTGGGGCTGGCACAGGGCATTTATGTATTAGGGAGCCGATCGCAGGGGATAGGACTTAGGGTACACTTAGCTCTGTCTGTTTCTGTGGGGTACCATCTGTTATCTGTTGGGTGGTAACACCTGTCTGTTTCTGCGTGGTACCATCTGTTGGGGTGGTAAAGGCCCATTTACTAGTGTACACCTAATTCTACATTCTGTTTCCGTAGGGATTAATCTGTTTCTGTACCTTCTGTTCGGGTGGTAAAGGCCCATTATTAGCATTCTGTTTCTGTACTTTCTGTTGGGGCGGTAAAGGCCCATTACTAGCATTCTCTTCTGTGGAAATTATTCTGTTCCCGTTTCTGTTTCAGTTTAGACATTGGGGTGACACCTAATCCTGTTATACTAGTATTAGTGCAGTGAAGTGAAAAGTAATAGCTTATATCATCCTGTTTCTTCTGTTTAGTTTAAGTATATCTGTTACTCTTGTTGCTGTCATCTCTTATCCTGCTTTATTTTCATGTTATGATTATTATTATCTGTTCATATGCTGAAAGTCACTGCACTTGCCAGACTTTTATGTCTGACCCTTGTTGTTTCGCCTCTTTTCTTCCGTTCCCCCCCAGGTTTCCAAGGAGGGAATACTCTAGCTTGATCCAGATTCCTTCTTCTTGAAGTGCGTAAAGTATGGCTTGGCTCTTTATAGCTTCTGTTCTGTAGGGATTATGATTTTAAAGTTTTGTACTCTGATGGTTTTGAACAAGGCTGGTATATATGTACTTGAATTTTTGGTAAAGTTGTAACCAAACTGATTTCTGTTTTTTTTTCCGCTGCAATAAAGTTATAAATTTTTCAAGTACTATTTTATATCTGTCTTGTAACATTTTGTTCTGTCTACTAAAACGCTCCATCAAAGTTAAGGCATTCCCTTTGTGAGTGACCTTAATGGTGGTGGGGTGTTACAGCGTGGTCCCTGGATTTACCTAACTTTAAAATAAAGATTAATAACTGTTTTAGTTCTCACACCAGTCACATGACTGACCTGGAGTTTATTGTTTTAACCTAAACTCTAGGTGCCCCAATTTTCTACACGGGCAGCTAGTAGTTTTGGTTTTGCAGATATATATTCACCAGATCCTAGTTTACAGCTGAAACGATACTCGGAAAGCTCTGTATCTGTGTATTACTTTTAGTTGTGTTTTGCATTATTTTTCCGCTGCTATGTAATGTATTGTAATCTCTGATATTTATCAAATGTATTTTATTTGTTTATACTCTGATATTCTTGTAATCTGATGAAATTGTTGTAATAAGCAATGAAATGTTCTTCTGTTTGTGTTCTGATGTGGCTTATACTCAAAGCAATTCGTGCTTTCCTTCACGGGGAAGTTCGGGTCGTCTCAGCTGGTATCAAAGCTCTGGTTTACAGATCTCGAGAATAAGACATGTTAGAACTGAACGGAAGAATTCATCAGAGATTGGATTAGTAATATCCAATGAGGAGGATTCATTAGAGATGGGATCAGTAGTATCCTAGAACGAGTGTGAAGAGTGATGTTTTTAAAAAAATTGAAAACAAGTTTTGTTTTGAAAATCTAAATTTTATTATTCGTATTTGAATATTTATTTTAAATGGATTTGGACAATCGAGTATATAAAGATTTTGCGTATACGTCTGATCCGCGTGTATTTGAAGTTTTAATATACTGGATAGATATGGACTCACACGCTAGTCGCCCGGACATGGTCCTAATGATGAAGTATACCATCACCAGTATTTATTTTCAAGTGACGAAAGTGGGATTTCTATATATTTCCAACAGACTGGTGTGAGAACCAAAACTAGATATGGGCTATTGTTGTGATTTGACACTAAAAATGTGATTTTTGACTACATATCAAAATTATGAATTTGAAATGTTAATCAACTAATTGGTTGCTGATTGTGTTGTTTGATTATTGGTTGATTAATTAAAATTTGGACCATTTAGCCAAATTGATCAAATATTGAACTGTATTGGAAATTGTTTGGAATTGCATGCATGCAAGTACATATATATGTGTACACATTGAACAGGTCATAGCAAGGAAGCTAAGCAGAGGAATAAAATTGTTTGCCCAACAAATAGGTACATGTTTATTGTATTTCTTGGGTTTTGGATGATTTTATGAGCCGATTGGATAGCCGCTTGGCTGTTTCTTTTTCTTTTTGGATTGGAGAGGCTTGTATGGCAATTTCGGGATTTTTCCGGTCCTCCCGTGCAGTGGAGGTTATGGCGAAATTTTTCGAAAATTTAGGGTGTTAGCCAAATTTTTGAAAAATTCAAAAAGTTCTTAGAAACTGAAAAGTTGAAGAACTTAAGGCATAATGAAAATAATGGAAGTTAAGTTGATTAGTTAAACAACTTTCAGCTTCGTTCCTTTTCGGGGACGAAAAGTTTTAAGTGGGGGAGATTGTAACAACCCGGAAATCTGAGCCAATTTAAAAAATTTATTTTGGCAATTTTAATGAATTTTGGATATTTAAAATGAATTATTTTAAATAATAACGACGAGAAATTTATTTTGAATAGAATTAGAACGTATATATTTATTTGAATAGTTGTCAGAATATAAATATTTTATTTTAAATATAAAAGGAATTGAAAATGGCGCGGTAGTTCGAAAATTCGATTTCAAAGTTCAAATGAATGTATAGGATTCAAAATAAACCGGATTTTGGCGAAACCAAAAATATTATAATCCATTTGAAAATATCTTTCCAACGAATTCGAAAAATTGAAATTTCATAGCGGGAATAAAAAGTTATGCCCAGTTGAAAATTTTAGAATAGTCGTTATGGAATTTTTGGCCCTTAAAAATGGAGATTTTGCAAACGTCCTCGGTTTTCGACGAAACCACTTTTGTTGGATCCGGGATGTCTACTTATTGCTAGATTCCAAAATTCATAATTTTTCGAATCAATATGTGAGCGTGGCGAAGTAAAACGTGTTTTAACAGTTTCAATCAATTTCGATCGACCAGAAAATGGGAATTTTCCAAACAATTTCAGAATTTGACGAAATTAGTTTTGTTAGGCCCGATTCATCAATACGAAGCTAGAAAATATTTTTGGGGAACTTTCAGAGTCTGCATGTGGCCCCGGTAAATTGAAATGCGCGTTCAAATTCAATATATGGATTTATATTTTGATTTTGACGGAAACAGATCGAAACAGTCGAATCAGCTTACGATACATATCCCATTGTGTTCGGAATGGGGGTAATTGGCTATGGGCTACAGTCGTTGGAACTCGTTTGATGGTCGAATAAAAAGTCAACCCTTTCGAAATTAAATTAAAAATAAAATAAATATATATATTTATAAAAATCCCTTTATCCTCGTACTTTCTCTCCCCTCTTCACTTTAATTTCCCCGAATAGAAAAAGAAAAAGAAAAAAACAAATCAGATCTCGATTTGCCGCCTCCCCATCGCGCTGCTCCCAGGCGCGCCGCCACAATCCATCGCCCTCCGCGGCTGCTACTTCACTCGAGAAATCCCCCCTATGCCCAGTTCAAGGACCGCACCCCCCTGTAGGCCCACGCCATCCTCTGAAGCCCCCAACCCGTCTGAAACCTACGGCGCCCACCTGTGAATCACCCCCCCTGCGCCTCCGGCGCTCCACCCCGAGCCACCGTAGAACGCAACCCCCCTTCCATTTTAACTGTAAGTTTTTTTTATTTTTTTATTTTATTTCAATTCTTTTTAGTTTATTTTTATATAAGAGTAATTAGTTTATTAAAAATAAAAATAGGGTTTTATGTTATTTATAAATAAAGAATTTGGTTTTTGAAAATATAAACTAGAAGATTGTTTTGGAATATAAACTAGAATTTGATTTTGAAAAGAGAAAATAAAATTTTTATCGTATGTTAGAAATGTTTTTATGAAAATAAAAATATGATTTTTAATTATAGAGATAATAAAAATATGATTTTTACATTATAGAGATAATAAAAATTTGATTTTTATATAGTAGAAATTATAAAAATATGATTTTTATAAGACAAAGAATATAAAAATACGATTTGATATATGTTGTAGCGAAATATAAATTCGATTTTTATACGCGTAGCGGATTGAAAATAGAATTTTTATATAATATAGAATAAAAATATAATTTTTATATATGTATGAGAATAAAAATATAATTTTTATATATGTATGAGAATAAAAATATAATTTTTATATATGTAACGAAATAAAAATATGATTTTTATATATGTAGCGAATTAAAAATGTAATTTTTAACATGAACAGTGTGAAAAGATTGCGTTGGAATGGTGGGCGAATCGAAACCATTCAGAAGGAGATCACGGCGGAGTGGAACCCAAATGTGAGAACTTCTCACTTTTAATTTGTTTTCTAGTTGAAATATATAATAGGATGCAGACGATGCTTAGCAGCACCCGACACCCGTCGTCCACAGACCATGGATGACTTGGTTGTTTAATTGATGTGTTGTGAAAAATTGATTGTGTGATGTGGAATGAATAAATATTTTATAGTTAAAAATATAATCTTTAACGTGTATATAAAATAAATATTTATAAACAAATCGGATGATTTGCTTATGTACACCCATTTGACTGATTGATTAGGACGATAAATTTTACACATCGCCCAACTGCACAAATAAAAATCTGTGTTTGTTGATTTGAAACCCCACACGGGTGTTGGGATGATATTTGGCGTACACTAATCCCAATTATTTAACTATATGCCGATCGATGGGTTGACAGACTGTGTAAGCGTTAATTATTTATATGTAATGCTTATGCAGTTGTGTGGTGCACTCTGAATGATGGTTGATTATTTACCGTTGCTATTATATATGTGTGTTGTATGGAATCCATATAATTAACATTATATGGTAATTGATTGGGCCTCATTCCAATTTGGAAAATAAAAAAATATTATAAAAGAAAATTCATGTGTTGAATGGAATAAATATTCATGTGTTGAATAAAATATATATATTCATGTGTTGAATAAAAGAAAATTCATGTATTGAATAAAATATATACTCATGTGTTGAGAATATTCATGTGTTGAATAAAATATAAATTCATGTGTTGAATAAAATATATATTCATGTGTTGAATAAAAGAAAATTCATGTGTTGAATAATATATACTCATATGTTGGGAATATTCATGTGTTGAATAAAATATTTATACAATAAAATTCACATTTTTATTGTAAATAAGAATTAATAAATATTCATGTGTTGAATAAAATGTATATTCATGTGTTGAAGAAAATATTCATTTGTTGAATGGAATAACAAAGTTATTGAAATATATAAAGCCGTTTTGATTAGATTAACGCCATTTTGACGTGAACAATATTTATATTAATTTTATTCATTTTTATAATGAATATCGAAAAGGAATTGATTTCAAAATCTAATGTTTTGAAAATATTATCATTTATATATCGATGATATGGAATATTCAATTTTGATTAGAAATTGAATATGAAGTTGAAATCACTTTGAAAACGAATTTAAAACGATTTATAAAATACGGTTTAAATGAAAATCGATGAAATATATATAATATATATTATATATATTATATAATGGCCTGAATAGAACGCGTCGCGCTGCGGCTGTTCGCGAATTTCGACCATTGACTTCGAACGGACATTACGGGAGATCCGACCATCGGATTCTCCTAAAACCGGAACCGTTGGGTTTGTATCGAAAAGAGCTTTCTAAGAATATTAGAGATTTGAAATCTAATGGTTAGATTTGGAGTTATGTCCAAATCAAATTTGGAAAAGGCCGTTGTAAGTGCAGTTCGATGGCCGTTTATGGAAATCGACTGTACGGGCCTTGATAAAATTGTTAAAAATAGCAATAATTTGTGTGAAATCATAAGAAATGATTTGGAAAGAATTGGGATGAAAAATTCCATATTTGAAAAGATAAAAATAGATTTTTATCGAAATGAACTAGTTTTGAGCTAGAATTATAATCCATTTATTTTTGAAATAAATAAATTGGATTTGAAAGGGTTTTAAAAGTAACCAGAATTTCCAATAATTGAATTGGAATGGATTTGAATCGAAATTGTCTTTGGAATATTTCGATGTTGGATTTCGTGATTATACAGATATTGTTATGGAAATTTGAAAGATATATTTATATCGTTATTTCCAATATGATATTTGTTTGTCGTAGAATTTGATATTGAATATAAGCCGATATATTTTCCATTCAGAGCCTTGTATTTAATATCAAATGGGATTTGGGTTTGTCGTGAATGGTGTCTTCATTAACACTGTTCTTAAACCCAGTTGAGAAAAAGATTAAATCTTTTTATTTTAGATTTAATGAAGTATACCAATTAAATGGTATTTAATTGGAATTGTTTTTTGGGTTTATCGTGAACGGTGTTTTAAATAACACTTGTTCTTTAACCCGATAATTAATGGAATGTGAATTGGGTTTATCGTGAACTGTGTTTTAACGACATTCGTTCTTTAACCCGATTTACAGTGAAATGGGATTTGGAATTTATAAATCTTTTTTATAAGATTTAAAGGAGATTTTCCAAAGTAAAGTTTTCCAATTTAATAAAATAAATTGGAATGGAATGGAATTCGATTTGGTAATAATCAAAGTAAATTTCTGTGGAGGAAGACTGCTAATATATATGGAATTTAAAAGGCGTTGCCGTTATTCCATTTATATTATTAGTCAGATATTGAAGTTTATATCGATTTATTTTCCATGAAGATTCCATCGTTAATGGAATGTGATTTTGGGTTGTCGTGAAAGGTATCTTTAATAATACTGTTCTTAGACCCCAACGGAGTTAAGAAAATCAGAAGCTTACTGGAGATTAGTTAAGTTGAATGGTTTCTTGGGTATTGATCTGATTTTGGTTTCGGCCTTCGGGGTTATTACTTAGGGAATTGTTCACTTGCTAATTTACGGTTAAAGGCTGATGGAATTGAATGTGATTTTGGGTTTATCGTGAACCGTGTTTTAAATGACATTGGTTCTTTAACCCAGTTAAAGACAGGATATGATTTCCAAGTTAAACAATCATTAATATTGATTTTTGGGAAGATTAAAACCAAGTGGAGTTTTAATGAATCTTTAATTAGATTGAAATGATCGAGAATGGAGTATCACCAGTTTTGCTCTAGGCGATAGTTAAATCTTTAATTAGATTTGAACGTGAAATGGTAATTGAATTTACCGATAACACTGTGGTGTTAGATATGAAGTATGACCTGTTTTACTTCATGTGATGAATAGGTTGGGGTTAAGAAATTTAACAAGTGATTACTTCGGTAAGGTTCGCTAATCCTGACTAGTTTGGATAAACCATAATTTGGTTTGAATTGATATTCAAAACAAGATTAAAGAATAAATTTAAAGAATTTATCTTTGATAAAATTAATGGGAACCTTTCCCAAAGTATAAGAATATTCGAATAAAAGAATATTCTGAATTGGAATGAGGTGTATGTTGTGTTTGTGTAACACTTGTTTATTATAAACGCGAGTTATTCGGAAAGGCCGGGTTTATCCCATTCTGAAGACGGTGGTTGAAGACCGGAGGTCTTCACATTGTTTGGATAATTACTGATGATCTTGATTGGGCTGTACACCCAAGAGGAGGGAATCAGTTGGTGATCATCCATACGTACATGGAGATCGATGGATATGAGAGGTACAAGGTGCCTCTGGTTTCGTTCAGACCCAGAACGGACTTGTAAATGGACTGTGTGTCTGACATTGGATATCATTCTGTGTGATTGATGGATATCGGTTGCATGGAGTGGTTTGCCTGTGTGGCATGCTAAGATGCAAATGATCAAGGCTTCTGTTGAAAAGCAGAGTCTTGTGGTTGATGATCAAAGGACGACCTTTGTGGCGTAGCTTTGTGTAGCATTAATTCGCGAGCCTCACACCCTGGTTGTGAACCAGAAACGGGAGAGGACATCAGGGAGGGCATGCGTTTCCTTCTAGCTAGGGTGGTGTTAGTGACCTACCAGCCCTGACATTTATATTATTTTCACCTGTGTGGTTGTTGGATTGTGAGGCGCCTCAGATATATCAATGACTATGTGGAGCCGATGGAGTCATTTGGCTCATTGACCCCCCAAAAGGCGGGGAAACGCAGTGTTCAAGCATTCTAATCCACATCGGTGGACCGGCCCTGACGATCCAAGGGATGATGCGTACTATTCCTAAGTGGCGGGCTAGAGCGTCTCGAATCGGTGAGGACTATCTTTTGCCTCGGTTCACATATGGAAATCCAACTTCCAATACGTGACTTTGTGGTTTTGGTTGTAGAACCTATATATGGCGACATAGTGGTATGGGGCACTTATGCCGTCTATGATTGATACTTATAATTGAAATTGTTTTGACACTATACACATATAGTAATAATAAAAGATGAAATTTAGTGTATCAAGCATTCTTTGGCTACTATAAGGTAAAACCCTATCCTCTGGCTTGTGTTGCATTGTGTGATGGGACCTGGGTCTTATAATAGCTTCATTGTTCTTTATTTTGCATTGCGCTGTTGTTTTATGCACTGGTATTCTTGGGAGGAAACCCGTTCCGTGTTATACGGCGTGGTCCCTGGATTTACCTAACTTTAAAATAAAGATTAATAACTGTTTTAGTTCTCACACCAGTCACATGATTGACCTGGAGTTTATTGTTTTAACCTAAACTCTGGGTGCCCCTATTTTCCACACGGGCAGCTAGATGTTGTGGTTTTGCAGATTTATAGTCACAGGATCCTGGTTTACAGCTGGAACAATACTTGGAAAGCTCTGTATCCGTGTATTACTTTCAGTTATGTTTTGTATTATTTTTCCGCTGCTATGTAATGTATTGTAATCTCTGATATTTATCAAATGTATTTTATTTGTTTATACTCTGTATATTCTTGTAATCTGGTGAAATTGTTGTAATAAGCAATGAAATGTTCTTCTGTTTGTGTTCTGATGTGGCTTGTACTCAAAGCAATCCGTGCTTTCCTTCACGGGGAAGTTCGGGTCGTCTCATTCTAGTACGGTATAAATCACTTCTTGCTATAGCAGCATTTTTAGAATACTTAATCATCATGAAAAGAAATACTTAAAAATATTGTTCTATATAATAATAAAAATTTGTCAAGATAAGGCATTTCGATAATGCATTTATTTCGGCTTTTACTATAAAATCACATGCATTCTATGTTTGTGCCCAACTAATCCTTTTTGTTCTTGTTTTCAAGAACTTGTAAAAGTCATACTAAGTAATGAAAGTCCTCAGTCATTATGCATATATGTTGTTTGATTGCCAAAGCAAATATCATAAAATATAACATGATGAAGTCATTAGCAACGCTAATTTAAACACAAGCATAAGAAATTAGTAATTGATTAGATGATGGATATACTCACAGTACTCTTTGCTACCTTCATGCAAAAGCCTCGTAGAAAATAAACATAGTTCTTATCATCACCCAAAGCAAGCATATGTCTTTCTTGAATCATCGCAAAACCCATATCAACATACAAATTGCTCTCGGATTTGACACATTTTGACCCTCTTTCACATTGAATTAGCATACCAAATTTTAACAGTTTGTTAATGATGGTGTGAAGAGACTTTAGACCAAATTTTGGAAGATTTAAAGCTGTAGATATTTAGTAAATAATTTTAAAAGTGGAACATTCACTTCTGTATTTAAAAACAGAACCAACCAAAACACTTCAGTTCCAAACTGGTTTTCATCCAAGTTAATCTATGAATTATCAAAAGTGATAAACACAAAAGTTTGTTCATCATTAAAAATATCTTTCTACTGAAGAAAAGTTGAGGCAATTTAGCTTTGTAAAACAGAAGTTATGGCCTCTGAAAGTGAACCAATTATTTCTGCCTTGAAAAATAGAAAAAAATAAATCCAATTATTTCTCATTGATTTTCCCATAAACTACTCTTAAATTTTACAAAAGTGACTAAAGAAAATATGTTCTATTTTGAATCAGCTTTGCAGCAAATCAAAAATCAACCAATTTGGAATTAGAATTCGAAATTTATGGCTTGAAGACTAAGAGTTGGTATTTCTGAAAATAAAAACATATGCTAGAAAAATACTTCATTTTCATGTAAATAATTAAAATCATCTACCCAGAATCTTAAAAAGTGGTCTAAATAAAAGTTCTTCCGTTTTGAAATAGCTTTCCAACAGAAAAAGAATCACTCAATTTGGATACACAATTTGGGAGTATGACCAAAATAAGTATGAGGCTTTTCTTTTTTTTTACCTCTTTTTATCAAAATGGTCATGCTATTTATAACATTTTCTCAAGGCAATTTTAGTCATTTCATCTTTGGACATTTTAACATCATCTTCAATGCAAACCTCAACGTGATGACACACATGCCCCTTTAGGTGCCTTAAGTTGGTTCTGTTCATATACACCTAATATGTGTATATGTCACCATCTTCTTTCTTCAAAATTTTCTCAGGACAATTTTAGTCATTTCATATTTGGAATCTTGTCCATCATCTTCCATGCAAACCTTAACATGATGACACATGCCCCCCTTAAGGTGTCTTAAGATGGTATCATACATATACACCTAATATGCATATGTGTTACCATCTTCTTTCATCAACATTTTCTCAAGGCTATTTTAGTTATTTCATCTTTGGACACTTGTACATCACCTTTCATGCAAACCTTAACATGATGACGCATGCCTCCCTTTAGGTGTCTTGACATGGTTCTACACATATACAACTACTATGTATATGTGTCACCATCTTCTTTCATCTTGAATCTTCCTTCTTAATTATAGATTTCATACTTAATTTAATTAATCCATGTTTATGCTAAGGGGGTTATTAACACTTTATATATGTGTTCTTAAATTGCAATAGTATGTATATAAGTTCAACCAATTTTCAATAAGTAAAAAGTCGTTTATCAATAAAATGGTTTTAGGTTACATTACCGATATTACCTCGAACTACTTAAAAACAAAATTTATCCGCATTAATTAATATTTATAAAGAAATTTAACAAGGTTATAAAACCTTTTTTATAACATTATATCCAAGATGTAAATATTTAAATAATCACGATATTCAAATATTTACGACTCAGAGTTTTAGACTGTTACAGCAGAAGCTTTAAAATTCCAGGATCACTTTCTGAATTTGATTTCTCTATGGTAGAAGCTGAAGCCTTTTGGGGAACAACTTTATTTTTATTCTCCAACTTGGGACAACTTGCAATATAATGTCCGGGTTTTCCATAATAATGACAAACTCCCTTTCGAGCTCCACTTGATTGAGATCTGGATTTAGCTATATCTCCACCATATTTGGGTTGACTATTACTTTTTTCCCTTTGTGTAATAAGGCCTTCAAAATCATTCTCTATGCCATGCTTGCTAACTTTCCCCTCAACGTCTCGTTATGTAAATTTGTCTTTACATCCTCCAAGCAAATAGATGAACGCCCATAGATCATAGAGTAAACAAAAATGTTATAATATGTAGGCAAAGAACATAATAGAATAACAGCTTGCGCTTCATTCTCAATCTTTACATCAGCTGCTCGATGATTCATGAAAAGCATGTTAAGGGCATCCACATGAGCAAAAACATCGGTTCCAAGCTTCATTTTGAATAAATAAAGTTGTTGTTGTAGGATGATGCAGTTGGTGAGAGAATTTTCATAGAATTTTTTTTTAGGAGCTTCCCATAGTTCCTTAGCAGTTTTCACATAAGAAAATTCTCTAAGTACTTCATCAGAAAGGCTAAGTTGGATGGTAATTGAAGTAAGAGCATCCTCTTCTAATTCTTCTATCCCTTCAGCTGCTAAATTCTTTAATTTCTCTAGTCCTGAAACAACCTTAAATGTCCTCTCTTTTTTTCAACACCGCTTCCATCTTCATCTTCCATGTACCAAAATCGCCTTTTCCATCAAAATCTAACAACTCCATAATTTGTAATGCTTCTACCAACGTTATTCTTTATGGAATTAGACTTAGCTGAAATAGTCTTTGAACAAAACAACAAGCTCTAATACCTAACTGTAGTGAAAAATCAGTGGTTTGGGCAGCGAAAGCAAGACACCCAATAATCTATCATGTCGACAATCTCAATAATGCCAATCCAACAAAGATGATAAAGAAAAAAAATGTGAAACGACCCAAACTTACCCTTACGGGAAAGCCCGGGTTGAGTTGAAAACGCAGCAAATCAGAACACAAATAAAAGAACATTTCATTGCTATTACCACAATTACATCAGAGTACAAGAATATGACAGAGTATGAATAAATAATATACATCAGAAAAATGTCAGAGATTAAATTACAAAGGAGCGAAAAATTAATACATAACACAACTGAAAGAGATACACGGATACAAAGCTTTCCGAATATAGCTCCAGCTGTGAATCCAGGTTCCTGGAAAAATAATATCTGCAAAACCCAAAACTACTGACTACCCGTGTGGAAAATAGGGGCACTCAGAGTTTAGGTTAAAATAATAAACTCCAGTTCAGTCATGGGACTGGTGTGAGAACTAAGATAGTTAGTAAATCAATGGACCACGCCGTATAACATGAAACAAGTTTTCTCTCGAGAATACCAGTTCATAAAACAGTTTATAAACAGTGTAATGCTTTTCGAAAAATGAAGCAATTATAAGACTCAGGTCCATCACACAATGCAACGCAAGCCGGAGGATAGATTTTTCCTTATAGTAGCCAAACATGCTTAATACGTTTTAAAACAAATCATTTTGATATTACTATAAGTGTATAGTGTCAAAACACCTTCAAATATAAATGTATCAATCATAAACGGTATAGCTACCATATAATATGTCACCATACTAGTTTTACAACTAAAACCGAAATGTCACGTATTGGAAATTGGATTTCCATCATGAGTCGAGGAAAGGGATGTTGTAATGTCCCGTCTTTTTGACCGCTTCAAATCGGTGATTAACCAACTTAAAACGTTCAAATAGACAGATCGTTATTTAGCTTATAGAGTTTAAAGGCAGAATCGACATAGAAATACAGAATAAATAACACAGTATTGAGTAGCGAAATAAACATTTATATATTAATCAAAATTTTGATACAAGATTATTTTATACAGCGGAATGTAAAAATAATTTGAATACAAGGAAAAATCTTTACTGGTTTAAAAACTTCAGAGTGCGCACAACTTCGGATCCCCGGCTTCACCAGTCTTCAAATCATAAGCTGAAATCTTTAAATCTGTAATATTCGGGTCTGACCCGAGCGTTCCATGCAAAACATAAAACACTCGAGTTAGGATTAAATCGTAGTTCAAGTAAATTAACTTCAGTATAAACTGAATAAAATAATTAATCCTAGTAATTTATAAATTTCAAATATATGCCTCAAGCTTTTGAACAATCATCAATGCAACATGTTGTTTCTACTCATCATAATGGTATGGCTTTAACGAAACATGGATGCAATCAATCAGGCAACATAATAATTGCGAGATTAAGCCAAGTATTGACAGACAAGTGAGGACAAAAGGAGTATCTAACTAAATGTACAGCAATGTGGTATGTGCTCAGTAACATGCTTCAGTTGACAAATAAAAAGGGGCATAAATGAACAAATTTGCACACCATTCAAATGTAAAATGGAAAATATGTTCCTAGAATTCTCAAAGAATTGTATCACTTACAATGATTAAACTAGAATCATATTTAAGGCATAACCAAATCCCACATCAAAAGCTGCTACGAGATCATATTTATAAGTTTATATGTTCAGTAGAAAATGCACATCTCAATATTGATTTGTTAACAATTGGATTGATTACATCCTAAGATGGAAACATGTGTTCCATTGTTTCGGATTATAGCGACTACTGAGAAACAAATGCATGTTATTAAACATTTTGTTATATATGTTGTTAACAAATGTAACAAATGAGGGCACACAATAACTTCCAGTTTGTGATATATTCTGTTAACAAATGGAGACATTCAATTACTTCCAATTTGTGTAAATTTCAATTTACTGATGTTATAGTGTAAAAATTGGCATAAATCGAAAACCTATAAGTATTCATAATATATAGCCCAAAATAGCATGCAATAGCATAACCAGCAAGATAAACCAACTCACCCAATTAGCATGCTGTAATCCGGTACCAAATTCTAGTCAAAGATCAATAGAAACATGGCAGCTTAAATGGACTAGATAAAACATCACACTCATTCCACATTATGGTAGTATGAGGCACACTAGATAGCCCAGAATAGGAAGAGCATATATCAAATGGTGATACTGAAAGTAAAGGGGTCATATTATGTAACACCCCATATTCGTATAACATGTTAAAACCAAAAATCAAGGCAGAATTAAAATAAGAATCAAGAGAAACAGGTTACGCCATTGCGTTCATCTCGAAATTCTACTTGGAAACGTGTCTGAGTTTTCGAAAAATGGAGCCTGTATGAGGGAGATATGACCCTCCGAAGTTTCAGAAATTTTCAGAATCGAAAACAGCTCGAAGTACGAATTCGAAATTTGAATTCAAACGCCAGCGCAGACTGGGCAGGAATTTTCCCGCCCAGGACCAGGTCGACCTGGGGGTCGACACTATGGTCGACCTCCCAGGGACCAGGTCGACCCTATGGTCGACCTGGGGGTCGACCTGGTGCCCGAACCCAGTTATGAGCCTGGGTTCATTCTGATGTATCTGGTCACGTTTTCAGTCTAGATTCGTCCGCCTAACCCTATATAAACAGCCTCCTAGCCTCATTCTCTTTACACCATTTCATCCTCTCCTTATGCTGCCTCTGGAATAATTGAAATAAATAATTTAAAATAAAATACGAAGACTATTTCATGAAGACTACGGCTAGGAATTTCAAATTGGAGATTCAAATAAAGTTAGAGCTTCAAGAAGGGAAAGAATCAAAGGCGAATTCAGCGGCTTTGGGCAACGTCGTGCAAATCATCACAAGGCTATTTGATTATCCTTTCTCCAATCAATGTAAGTCAGTTACTTTTTAGATTTGAACGTCTAGATCCATTTGTGACATGTAATTGAATGGATATAAGAATATACCTAATCCTTTCGTTTGAATCGATGCTTGTATATGCCTCTGGATCTGATTCTCGATTAAGACGTTGAAACTATTGTTAATAGCCTATGCCTGTGACTGTGAACATGAGACTATGTCTATGCCTATGACTGTGAACATGAGACTATGCCTATGCCTATGAATGTGAACATAAGACTATGCCTATGCCTAAGATCGTGAATATAAAACTATTGCCTATGACTATGACAAGGATAATTGTGGCTAATCACCTATGACTCATGACTATGAGATTACTGCCTATGATTATAAGACTATTATCCATGACTATTGTGTTTAATCGCCCATGATTCATAACTATGAAACTATGACTATGACTATTGTGGTTAATTATCTAGGACTATTTTGTGGTTAATTGCCTAGGACTATTGTGGTTAATTGCCTTTGACTAGTATGGTTAGTTGTGTATGCCCATGACACTATGGTTACAAATCATGTTGTACACCGAACTGGCATCATGTTGGACCAAATCACCTATGCCTATTCCCTAAATTATGTTGATCTTATATTTATGATGAAGCTTGTCTAGTTTATTCCTATTCGCTGTTATGTACATCAAACTTATTGGAACCATTATCTTTGTAATTGGTTCACTTTCGCATGCCTATTCTTTTATGTCAAATTCTCGTGCTTATTCCCTGATCCTTTTGCTAGTTTCATTTCATAAGTACTTAGAAACTTGTGAAATCATATTATACGTATGATTACGGCTGGGGAATTTGGGTGTAGCTTAATTTATATAATTTGGCATAATAAATATGTTGATATAAATATGAATTGGCTATAATAGTAAATGTTACATGCATATTGGACTTGGGCGTATAATGGTAAATTGTTAATTGGCCGCAACCCATGTGGTTGGCATGTGAATCTAATTTTGGCATAAATTGTAAACTAGAATATTAAATCTAGTTCTAACATGAATTGAAAATTGGATATTTAATCTAGGTTGGGCCAAAAATGTAAATAAGAACATTAAGTCTAGATTAGGCTTAACAACTTATTTAGAATGCCAAATATGTGGCATAGCGATTTTGGGCATAACTATTATAGCAAGTTTGGGAAGGTAGGTTATAGCCTATTCTGATTAATAACTTGAAATTACATGTTTAGCATAACCATGGTTTGTAACACTTAATTTGGTATAATCTTGTAAACATGGTTTAGAGCGAAAGTGGGCCATAATAATAAATATTGACAATGTACAATAAAAGAGTAATTACGGCATAAGTAAATTAGGATAATTTACAAGAAGAAATTGTCCTAAATGAGAAATATGTACATTGTAGAAAATACGAATATGCCTAACCCGAGGTTAGATTGAGTTACGGTATAAGACTGCCCGGAACCGCCCGACAATTCCAGCAACCATAACAATACCTATCTAATGTGGGTGCTTAGAGCATTGAGCCCAAAAAAAGACCCGAGGTTAGACTGAGTTGCAGTGTAAATCTGCCCGGAACCGACCGGCACATCCAGTAACCGCAACGATATCTATCTAATGTGAGTGGTTGGTGCTTTAAAGAATAATTTAAAGCTAAGAAACGGTTAAGCTAGAATGGGAGGGTTAAGTCCATAGGAATACTTAACCAAGTTGACATGTTAAAAAGACTTGTGGGGGTTAAATAACCGTTATGACATGTTAACTAGACAAGTGGGTGAGGATAAGAAAAGGTTTAACCATTATAACATGTTAACCAGACTAGAAGGTGGAGTTAAGTAAGCTTAGAACACTTAACCAATACAAGATGAAGGGGTAGGGTTAAGTAATAAGAAATACTTAACCAATATAACTTGATTTGTGGTAGGGTTAAGTCAATCATGGACTATTGATAACACTTAACCAGTTTAACATGAAAAATGAATGGGTTAAGTTCACTTGAATTGACTAATGACACTTAACCAATCCAACTTGACGAGAAAAAGAGAACTAAGTAGTAAACCTTAGTTAAAAGGACTAAGTTGTAAACCTTAGTTAAGTAAACGACGGTTCGGGGACTAAGTAGTAAACCTTAGTTAAGGGGACTAAGCAGTAAACCTTAGTACGACACGGGAAGGAGCGAACGTCCATCTGATCTTAAAGAAGGCTCCAACGAACTGGGGGACGAAGCCCGCGGCTTCGAAGGGACGTGAGGGTACTCTTGGTATCCCTCTGTGAGGATGCAGATGATCCGCTTGGGCTCACAGAGGTTAAGGTCTGCGTTAGAAGAACCAAGGGTATGCCTTGGTTGCAATATAAGGCAACCTAAAGACTAGGATGGACCAGTGTGATTCGGCGAGACCAGTAGCCCTGTGATAGCGACTCGTCGTCTACCTACCATCTTGAGTCAATCGAGATACATGAAGCGGAAAGGCGGAGAACTCCAACAGACCATGTACTTGCTATCTAGTTATGGGTGCAGATGGCCATAGGTTAGTGGTGCATAGAGGGCCTGCGTATAGTTCTCATTTTTCAAGGTGTGCCTTTCAGTAGTTGAGGGAGGGGTCAGGTGGGACCATAGCCACTGGAAAAACAGACCTTAGCATCTGCATCGGCAGATATCTGAAAGCTCCCGACCGAGTTCCGTGTTTCTTGATTTGCCCTGCCACGAGACTCGGGTCGCACATATAGAGGACATGTGCATCTAGACAGCGATAACGATCCACGACACATACGTGGGGAAGGTCTAGGAACATATACCACTTTGGGTAGTGTGTCCTAGATTAGGGGCGTCGTTCGATAGGTAGCTTAATCCCTAGTTGGAACTAGGTCGCGTAAACCCTAAAATCCGAGAAGCATTAGATAAGTCGCGTAAACCCTAGTTCAATCTAGGAAGAACTCGATATAAAACCCTAGGTTAGACCTAGGTAATAAATGATAGATGTACACTTGAAACAACCAAAATTGTGGGAATTGGGATCATGTATCTATTCTTATTAGTTTATACAGATTACTAGTTAGGTGGTGCAGGGTTATAGAAATTAGAATAACAAGGTAGTGGCGAAGCAGAGAAAGTATAGAAATGCATCCAGTTTATCTTACCTTATCATATCTTGTGCTAACCTTGTGATTCCCGTCATCATGGTGTAGTCTTGTATACATTTAATTCATGCCATGTTGCTTTTTACCTGTTCACATGCTGAAAGTTACTAAACTTACCAGAATTTATGTCTGACTCTGTTTTCTTTCGCTTTCTTGTCTTCCATTGCCCCCCCCCCCCCACGTTCGCAGGGAGGGAATATTACTACTTAGCCCAGTTTTCTTCCAAGCTGAAAGTTAGTCGAAGTTTTGCTTGGATTCTCTTTTCCATTGCTATGACTGGCTCACGCTACATTGGGGAATATAAATGTATTTTATGCTTCTTTATTTTGTAAGACAGATATCCTGGCATTGGAAAATAATTGTTGAACAAACTATTTTATCAATAAAGTAAAGTTCTATTTTCCACTGTTTTAAATTTTGTCTGTCTTGTAATTTATCTGTATCTTTTACCTATAACTCTCCACCGAAGTTAAGGCATTCCCTTTATGAGTGACCTTAACGGATGTGGGGTGTTACACGTGGTATTAGAGCTAAAGGTTACCGGATCCGATAAAAGATTTGAATTTTTTTTTTCAAAACGGTTTTTAAAAGAGGCATTTCAAAAGAAAAGTTTTATTTTAAAGGCATATTCCCCAAAAGCCATACGCACTATCTTTTGATCCTCTGTTTGAATTCTTGTCCCCTTCTTTCTTGAATCTTCGGGGCTCCTGGCTTTCTGGGAGGTAACCTCATCGCAGCACGGTTCCGTATGCTTGATAAGACTACGATACCTATCGAAGGGCAAAGTAGTGCCCGACTTTCATCTATAGCCATAGTAGTTTCACCTGCACCTAGTTTTCTTTCAAGCTTTGACGGTTTTTCCATGCGATGGAGGCAGCTTTTGAGAAACCTGTCAATATGATTACACAGGGATGGTAAAGATGAGGATGAGGGAGTTTGGCTAGGAAGCTCAACGCAAGGATGAGAAATTCATGGATATAAACTCGACTCACGAAGAAAGAAGGAATTATAAAACCTAAGACGAGGGGAAGTATCTTTTCCATGGTATAATAGGGCATATAATTAAGGACAAGGGTAAGGACAAGGGACAGAATTTTTAAAAGGGCGAGTGCATGCTTCCACCACCAGAATACCTGAGAGAGAGATAGTAAAAGTCTCTGTTGGAAAAGTTTAGTTTTTCGTTTTGATCAACTAGTTAGAACTCTTTTGATCTTAGCGCTTCGCATTTGTTCATATCTACTTCCATAGTTGAGTCTCTGCACCTTAGTACTTGTATAGTAGAAGATCCCATTAGTGTCTTCGGCCCGTTTACTTTTGGTTCGTAAGGATTTGAGAATAACTATATTAAGTGTTGAGTTTAAGCGTAATGCTTATGTTTTTGGTTCCATGGGCTATGAGTTGATTCTAGGCATGGGTTGGTTGGCTAGTAATTCTGAAAGGAGGGTAGTCAGACTTTTGACTTGCCTTGGAAATACCCTCGAGATTCTGTGTAAAGAATTAGCTAGGCTTAGCTAGCTAGAATCGCTTAATGCATTTATCGACGATTTGCAATCCGTTAGGGTAGTCCATGAGTACGCAGATGTTTTTGATTAGGTTAGGAGTTTACCCCTAAAACGCGGGATAGACATCCGCAAGTATCTAGTTGACAATGAAAAGCCAGCTATTCGATCAACGACAGTTTTGGAAATGGAAGCTTCGCAATCGTGAAGGTTAATTAGATAATGTATAGAATAGTGAAGCTCAAGAAGATGTGACTTAGAAGACTGAAGACTAGATACACGCATCATACCCTTTTTCTTAAGGGCACATCCTTGATCTCTTTTTCTAGGAATTTATGCATACTTTCTAGCTTTTAAGGTATATCCTCTAGGGCATATCATCGATCCTTAGGTAGAAGCCAATGGATGTAAACATGTGTTTGAAACATGTTATGATTGATGGTTGCAAATGGTTGCACGTAAATGCATATACACACCATAGGCGCTAGAACGACTCAGTCACTTTCATATTGCATTCGCATATATGTATTTGCTTAATGGATTTAACTTGATATGTTATCATATGGATGTTGCATATGGATGAATGGCTATGCACACATGTAGTATTTACGTAACTAGGGATGCTTGCATACATGATTGGACGCATGGCACTGACATAGTTCGCATTAAGGAGGTCAACTAAATCAGTAGAGTGCCTGATTTTGCATTAGATAAAGACATATACACACACTATGCATATGAACATGAAAGCATTAGAAATCTTTTTAAGGACAATGAATGCCTGTGATTGAATGGTTGAGTAGATGGGTGATTGGATGGTAGGATACATTCTTCCTAACTTGAATATTTCGGGGACGAAATCCTTTTAAGAGGGGGAGAATGTAACACCCCGTATTTGTATAACATGTTAAAACCATAAATCAAGGCAGAATTAAATATTAAAATAAGAATCAAGGGAAACGGGTTGCGCCATTGCGTTCGTCTCGAAATTATGCTTGGAAACGAGTCCGAGTTTTCGAAAAACGGAGTCCGTATGAGGGAGATATGACCCTCCGAAGTTTCAGAGATTTTCAGAATCGAAAACAGCTCGAAATTCGAATTCAAACGCCAGCGCAGACTGGGCGGGAATTTTCTCGCCCAGGACCAGGTCGACCTGGGGGTCGACACTATGGTCGACCTCCCAGGGACCAGGTCGACCCTATGGTCAACCTAGGGGTCGACCTGGTGCCCGAACCCAGTTCTGAGCCTGGGTTCATTCTGATGTATCGAGTCACATTTTCAGTCTAGATTCGTCCGCCTAAACCTATATAAACAGCATCCTAGCCTCATTCTCTTTACATCATTTCATCCTCTCCTTATGCTGCCTCTGGAATAATTGAAATAAATAATTTAAAATAAAATACGAAGACAATTTCTTGAAGACTACGGCTAGGAATTTCAAATTGGAGATTCAAATCAAGTTAGAGCTTCAAGAAGGGAAAGAATCAAAGGCGAATTCAGCGGCTTCGGGCAACGTCGTGCAAATCATCACAACGCTATTTGATTATCCTTTCTCCGATCAATGTAAGTCAGTTACTTTTTAGATTTGAACGTCTAGATCCATTTGTGGCATGTAATTGAATGGATATAAGAATGTGCTTAATCCTTTCGTTTGAATCGATGCTTGTATATGCCTCTGGATCTGATTCTCTATTATAACGTTGAAACTATTGTTAATAGCCTTTGCCTATGACTGTGAACATGAGACTATGCTATGCCTATGACTGTGAACATGAGACTATGCCTATGCCTATGACTGTGAACATAAGACTATGCCTATGCCTAAGATCGTGAACCTAAAACTATTGCCTATGACTATGACAAGGATAATTGTGGCTAATCACCTATGACTCATGACTATGAGATTACTGCCTATGATTATAAGACTATTATCCATGACTATTGTGTTTAATCGCCCATGATTCATAACTATGTAACCATGACTATGACTATTGTGGTTAATTATCTAGGACTATTTTGTGGTTAATTGCCTAGGACTATTGTGGTTAATTGCCTTTGACTAGTATGGTTAGTTGCGTATGCCCATGACACTATGGTTACAAATCATGTTGTACACCAAACTGGCATCATGTTGGACCAAATCACCTATGCCTATTCCCTAAATTGTAAACTATAATATTAAATCTAGTTCTAACATGAATTGAAAATTGGATATTTAATCTAGGTTGGGCCAAAAATGTAAATAAGAACATTAAGTCTAGATTAGGCTTAACAACTTATTTGGAACGACAAATATGTGGCATAGTGATTTTGGGCATAACTATTATAGCAAGTTTGGGAAGGTAGGTTATAGCCTATTCTGATTAATAACTTGAAATTACATGTTTAGCATAACCATGGTTAGTGACACTTAATTTGGTATAATCTTGTAAACATGGTTTAGAGCGAAAGTGGGCCATAATAATAAATATTGACAATGTACAATAAAAGAGTAATTATGGCATAAGTAAATTAGGAATAATTTACAAGAAGAAATTGTCCTAAATGAGAAATATGTACATTGTAGAAAATACGAATATGCCTAACCCGTGGTTAGATTGAGTTATGGTATAAGACTTCCCGGAACCGCCCGGCAAATCCAGCAACCGCAACAATACCTATCTAATGTGGGTGGTTAGAGCATTGAGCCCAAAAAAAGACCTGAGGTTAGACTGAGTTGCGGTGTAAATTTTCCCGGAACCGATCGGCACGTCAGTAACTGCAACGATATCTGTCTAATGTGAGTGGTTGGTGCTTTAAAGAATAATTTAAAGCTAAGAAACGGTTAAGCTAGAATGGGAGGGTTAAGTCCATAGGAATACTTAACCAAGTTGGCATGTTAAAAAGACTTGTAGGGGTTAAATAACCGTTATGACATGTTGACTAGACAAGTGGGTGAGGATAAGAAAAGGTTTAACCATTATAACATGTTAACCAGACTAGAAGGTGGAGTCAAGTAAGCTTAGAACACTTAACCAATACAAGATGAAGGGGTAGGGTTAAGTAATAAGAAATACTTAACCAATATAACTTGATTTATGGTAGGGTTAAGTCAATCATAGACTACTGATAACACTTAACCAGTTTAACATGAAAAATGAATGAGTTAAGTTCACTTGAATTGACTAATGACACTCAACCAATCCAACTTGACGAGAAAAGGTGAACTAAGTAGTAAACCTTAGTTAAAAGGACTAAGTTGTAAACGTTGGTTAAGAAAACGACGGTTCGGGGACTAAGTAGTAAACCTTAGTTAAGGGGACTAAGTAGTAAACCTTAGTACGACACGAGAAGGAGCGAACGTCCATCTGATCTTAAAGAAGGCTCCAACGAACTAGGGGACGAAGCCCGCGGCTTCGAAGGGACGTGAGGGTACTCTTGGTATCCCTCTGTGAGGCTGCAGATGATCCGCCTGGGCTCACAGAGGTTAAGGTCTGCGTTAGAAGAACCAAGGATATGCCTTTGTTGCAATATAAGGCAACCTAAAGACTAGGATGGACTAGTGTGATTCGGCGAGACCAGTAGCCCTGTGATAGCGACTCGTCGTCTACCTACCATCTTGAGTCAATCGAGATACATGAAGCGGAAAGGCGGAGAACTCCAACAGACCATATACTTGCTATCTAGTTATGGGTGCGGATGGCCATAGGTTAGTGGGGCATAGAGGGCCTGCATATAGTTCTCATTTTTCAAGGAGTGCCTTTCAGTAGTTGAGGGGTCAGGTAGGACCATAGCCACTGGAAAAACCGACCTTAGCATATGCATCGGCATATATCTGAAAGCTCCCGACCGAGTTCCGTGTTTCTTGATTTGCCCTGCCACGAGACTCGGATCACACATATAGAGGACATGTGCATCTAGACAGCGATAACGATCCACGACACATACGTGGGGAAGGTCAAGGAACATATACCACTCTGGGTAGTGTGTCCTAGATTAGGGGCGTCGTTCGATAGGTAGCATAATCCCTAGTTGGAACTAGGTCGCGTAAACCCTAAAATTCGAGAAGCATTAGATAAGACGCGTAAACCCTAGTTCAATCTAGGAAGCACTCGATATAAAACCCTAGGTTAGACCTCGGTAACAAATGATAGATGTACACTTGAAACAACCAAAATTGTGGGAATTGGGATCACGTATCTATTCTTATCAGTTTATACAGATTACTAGTTAGGTGGTGTAGGGATATAGAAATTAGAATAACAAGGAAGTGGCGAAGCAGAGAAAGTATAGAAATGCATCCAGTTTATCTTACCTTATCATATCTTGTGCTAACCTTGTGATTCCCGTCATCATGGTGTAGTCTTGTATACAGTTAATTCATGCCATGTTGCTTTTTACCTGTTCACATGCTGAAAGTTACTAAACTTACTAGACTTTATGTCTGACTCTAATTTCTTTCGCTTTCTTGTCTTCCGTTCCCCAGGGAGGGAATATTACTACTTAGCCCAGTTTTCTTCCAAGCTGAAAGTTCGTCGAAGTTTTGCTTGGATTCTCTTTTCCATTGTTATGACTGGCTCACGCTACATTGGGGAATATAAATGTATTTTATGCTTCTTTATTTTGTAAGACATATATCCTGGCATTGGAAAATAATTGTTGTACAAACTATTTTATCAATAAAGTAAAGTTCTATGTCCCACTGTTTTAAATTTTGTCTGTCTTGTAATTTATCTGTATCTTTTACTTGTAACTCTCCACCGAAGTTAAGGCATTCTCTTTATGAGTGACCTTAACGGATGTGGGGTGTTACATATTATATAACCAAGTGCCACATTTTATATAATTTGAGCCAAATGCTCACTAAAACATGCAGTCCAATTTTAGGTTCTGGTATGAATAAATGCAAGCAGAACATGTATAAGCCTTATATATACCAGGTACAACATACAAGTGATGGGGATGACTGGAACAAGACACAAGCAATTATGTTTAAATGATAATCATAGTATGAGTACAACTGTTTTAAATAGAAGAAAATGTATCATAAGCAAAACGTTGCTGTTATAGAAACTGTCAACTAAACCTAAAATCATTTGGCATGAAGGAAATGAAAATGCATGTTTTTAGTTTGAATCAAGCAAATGTCCAATACATATAGCAGTGCATGGGCTATCATGAAAATAAAGTAGCAGACAAAGTAAAAAATGCAGGCATGCATTATCAATTCAAAACAAATCATTCTTATCTTTCAATGTACCATTATAGTGAGTACATGTGTAGTCATACCCACGTTTCTTAGTAATATCGAACTGAAGGGAATACCGATCAGTATTTTCTAAATTGATAGCATCAATCTCAGTATAAATTTTTCTAAATTACCAGGTTCTTTGTAATATAAATCGGGACTGTCTAATTTGGAAATACCAATTAGTACTATCATATTGCCACTACCATAATTAAACTATTGGTATGTACTATTTTCAAATGGATAATATCAATCCCATACAAATTTGGACATGCATTTAAATAATACAATTCATAGTGCTATATAAATATCAAACCAAACAGATGTACCTGTCAAAAATACACTAGTTGACTTAAATTAAATTATAAAGCTTAGATGTATAAACACATAAAACTCAACAATGCAATAATAATAGTAAAGCCATCAACATGATCGCGAAGGTGACCCTATTGACATCATGCACAGGATGTTGTATAAAAGTTTAAAATGCAAGTCTCATGTCATGAATAAACTACCAAGGTTTCAGGTTTTAAATACAATACTGCATGATTTTTTTTAAAATGTATATAATCGGTTTACACTATCAACCGGATACTATTCAAGTTCTAGAAACTGACCAAGCGAATTTAGACAGTAAAAATGTTTTAGCATATACGGATATTAAAATGGCAAGACTATTCGAACCCAAGTGCCAAACAGTCCAGTAAACCACGCAACCGATGGAATCAATTTAGATTGCACCACAATTACATAGGTCAAGGTAACGATGTTTTTTTCTTTTCATGTATATATGTATGCCAATTTGATGTGTATATACACATACAAAGTACATGTATACCCATATGCAAATTGACCTCCACATATATATACAGTTCAGTTTTTAATCTTCCCGACAACAAAGAACAGGAACACGTACTAATAACAGTAGCAAACGACAAGCTTTGCTTTTTGACTATTATATTCTATCTTATATTGATATTAAATTACTTGAAAATATGATAAATCGTGAGTGAATTACTCACTTTTAATAATCGCGATGATGGATCAATTTTCTGGTTTTAGGTTTGGTTCTGGACGATCGGACATGGCCCTGGTGATGGCCTAAAGTGGTGATTTGGGACGAGTAGTGGGGTTCAGTCAGTGGCACTAAAGAGTCGACGGTGCGAAGGAGGAAAAAGCCATAGCTTTAAATATTGCAGGAGGAGGAAACGTGAACTTCGATTGAGGTGATTTAGGGCTCGATGGAGGTTAGGGTTTTCGATTTAGGGTTTGAAGAAAGGAAATCACGTGGCCGTTATTTTAATTTTTTTTAAAGGAAGAAATAATTCCTGGATTTGGGGGAAAGAAAGAATTGATTTCACTAAAAAATTTGGGAGTAGGCTTCGATCATTAAAAATAAAGAGGAGAACAATTCTTGATGCTGAAGGATTAAGGAGGAAATGCGTGATTTATAGAATAAGTGAAAGAGAGGATAAAAATGATGTTAACTCAACATATTAGGGTAGCTGCGATTTCCAAAGAATAGGGGATAATAGGTCGACGCAAGTTAGAACTGGGGAAGGTTCACTTGCTATTAATTAAATAATAATCCTACCGCGAATACCCCGAACCGCTATAAATTTGTACTGCTAACGAAATCTCCAAACACGACAAAATTATATGCACTATTTCAGCTTTGCGTTCTAAATTCAATAAAATTATTTTTAATTGTAATCTGACATTGTTATACGGCATTATTTTTAAATTTAAATTATTTATCCTTTCACTGATTTAATTTCGTTCGTTCACACATAAATCTGTTCATTTCCAAATTTCGAAAATGTTAAATTTCAACACAAATACACACATATCTAGACTCATTTCTATATATTTCAACAAATAAAACCTTCGATTCATTTCAGTCGAATTTAAATATTCAAGCCAATCTCTCTGTATATTTTTAATAGATGAAATCTCTAATTTATTTAACGCCCACTACGTTTATTTTAAATTTAACCATTTATATTTCCAATCAAATTTCAAATTCAAATCTAATGTCCAAATATCCAACCAGACTCAACAATATATATTTGATTTCAAATCAACCGTTCTGAATTAAATATCGTATCCAATTCAACTCAAAACAATATATTTGATTTTAAATTTCTGACCCAGTATAAAAATTGAATATCAACAATTAAATCTTCAACTAAATTCACTTTCCAGTTGTCGAAATTTCCAGGATGTTACAATCTTCCCCCTTAAAACTTTTTGTCCTCGAAAATGAAAGATCGTTAGAGTTATACCAATGGGCACTCCGAATTTTCATATTCATGTATAATTTTCTTACAACCAATCTAAATATCGATATTTAAGTCACCATATTCAATTAACCCGGAAAATCAAATTCTTTCTTATGGTTGGAGATCAATTTTGTTCAGACACGATTTTCTTTATCTTCTATATCGGTCTTATTTACTTCTCCGCTTTTCAAACTATATTCAATTTCCTCAGACCAATTTCTATCTCAGTTGATTTTGAGATATCTCCCAATTCTCATTTTACCTAATCTTCTAACAAATTCTAAGTCATAAAATTTCCTTTCAAAACCAATCAGATTTTAAATTCCAATTCTGCATAAGTTTGATTTATACATCTCAACCATACCAAATTTCATTATAAAAATCCTCGGTCAACGTTACTTATCCTTCGTTGCAACTGTAATAGGTCTAGGCTTAGCAACCCTCAACCCAATCTTCCTACATTCAATCCATTTAAGCTTTTCCAACACTCACTGAAGAGTGTAGATAACATCTCCTCTTCAAGTTACAAATTGTCAACTTGAAAATTTTCAAAATCCGAAATCTTTTTATAACTTTTATACATAAAATATTTGTATTATTATCCGATATTTTCTCTTTTTAACTTATTAAATTAGGTATATTTTAATTTTAAATTATTTATTTGAAATCACTTGATAACTGAAAGTTTGACAAGTCTATTGTCGTTCTTACAGATGTTAGACATACGCTGGCCAGGCGCACGACTAAAATCTCCAAGTACTAAATATCCTTGCTTCAACTCTCAGTAAAAGTATTTTAAAAATTCTCTTTTAAAAAAAGATATGGAAAGTACCGATGTGATATTGATGTTGATTGTTCATGAATCGCAGATACACAATGGTTTCGTCTGGATCCCCCAGAAAACATCTATATCCGTAGGAAATCGCTTCCCTACGAATTTCATCATGGACAGATCAAAAGGAAAATATTTAAGAATTGAAAGAAACCCTAAGGTCACTGAGCGTTGGTGGCTCTATCTCAGGATCACGAAAACAAATTATCAAGTTATGAAGATAAACCAAGTCACGAGGACAGATTAAATCATGAGGAAAAATCATGTCACGAAGACACATCAAGTCACGAAGACAAATCCAATCATGTAGACACAATGCTACATCAAACAGGTGGTTCATTATCACTAGAATATCTCAAACATCGCATGGCTCCATTCTACCTTTAGTAACTCTAGTGATTACATCTCTTTCACTTGTAGATATGTCATTTTGACTGCAGGTATTACGCCTGGGTCCCCCAGGAAACAACCATACCCATTAGCTTTCACAGCTCTGCGGATTACGCCATTACCATGGCTGCAGATTGCAGCAGACACAATGGTTAAGCTTGGTTCCCCTAAGAAACATCTGTCCGCCATAGGACATCTATAGCCCTGCGAATTACGCTACACGGTCGTGTTCTCTCAGACAACTCGAGTTTTATGTCCGGACAACCTACTACCACCAACAGCACATCTCACTAAGCTCAAAATTCAAAGAAGGAGGAAGGTAATTTCCTTATCTTGACTTAAGAACATATAATATTTTGTACAAATAGTACTTTATTTCATACTCCTTATAAATTAAACTTACGATTTTCCAAATCATATTTTTAATATCTCTTTTATATAATTGATTACCCTCCCATCCAGTAGTTTTAAATTCACTTTATTCCTATATATAATTTTCCATATAAGTTTCGAAAACTCCTGTATCCAATATCAAAAATCAATTTATTCTCAAATTCCATTTGAATTTCAAAATTTTGGTTTTGATCAATTCAGATGTCTGATACCTTTCCAATCTCACATTTATGAGTCTATCGGTTATAAACCAATTTTCTTCCTAAAATCCAATCACTAAGTTCATCACTTTATTCAAACCCTTATACTCTCAAAATTCCAAAAAAAATCTTCTTATTGCAATTTTCCCCTTCACGCATTATCACTCCTTCACATTCACATCCTTTGACCGTAAATTAACAAGCGAACAACTTCCTAAATATCAACCCCGAAGGCCGAAACCGACATCAGATCAATACTCGGGAAATTATTCAACTTAACTAATCTCCAATCAGATTCTAATTTCCTTAGCTCTATTTCTAGTTTCTTAACAAATCATCGCTTACGAAATTATCGAATTCAAATAACAATTCTAATTTTCTTACGTTCTACCACCCTTCGTTTTCGACATGTGGCTCTTTGTTCTTCAATTCTCACCATTCTGATTTGTCAAAACCCGTTAACTTCTCATGATCCTTGAAAACAATTCATATTCATTTTTTTTAATTCAAGAAAATCTCCTATTACCATTGGAAAACATTTCCATACATCTGCAAATCTTTAATTTCAATAGAAAATATACTTCATTCTTAGAGGGAAATATTTCTGAATTCGTTATTTGGACTAAAACAGATATTAAACATACACCGCTATTTTCACTTAACTACTAACACTCATTACTTACTCCATTTAACAACTTTGGCCATCGAAACTTAACCATTCCTTAATCAACAATGAAGTCAATCAATTTGGGGTACAATTACCTCTCAGACCTTAGCTGAACAACATTATTAACTTTGAAATAGACAAAATTCACAAATTCGAATACCAACAAAACATTTGATTCATACACTCCGAATTCACTTCTTTAACTAAAATTGTTAATTATAAAAATAATTCACACCTTTGAAATATTTAACCCATTAATCTGAGTACATAAAAAAATTATTAATAATATATTAATTTTTTTTATTTAAAACGAGAAGCAAACAGTATTCTCCTGAATGTAACGACCCGGATTTTTAGTCGTTAATTTTAAAACATTTAAACTTGTTTTAAATGTTGAATTGGTAATACATATGATTTTTTATAAGGAATTTATTTATTAAAAGGAAGTTTTAAACGTATAATTTATAATATAATTAAAACAAGCTCAAAATAGTCGCGGTAGTTCGTAATTTATGATTTAAACTTCAATTGGATATACAAAATCCAAAATAAGTCGGACTTCTTTGAAACAAGAAACGTTCGGATCTATTTGATTATATTTTTCTAATGAAAGAGAAAAATCTAGTTTTCATATTGTAGATTTTCTTTTATGTCCAAATCAAATTTAGAAATAGTCGATGTAGAATTGTTTATAGACCATAACAGTTTAGTAATATAACTAGAGATTGGTTACGAATTTGGACAAGATTCTTTTAAGCCGTAGTTATAATTTAATTCTTAGAATTTTACTATAATTTTTAATTAATTAAATATGCAACTTTTATTTGTAGTATTTTGCACCCTATATCAATATTTTAGGGTTTCATACCGATATTATTATACTTTTGGGATCATGACACATCACTGATCACAACTATATTTTTATTTCTGTTGACCGGAATCTGTACATTAACAAAGGTGTGTCGAAATCATTTAAACTTAAATAATAAAAAGAAAATTAGTTTGTATTGTGCATGTTGGACTTTATACATGCTGATTCGATAAGGCACGCTAAAAGTTTTTTTTCCCTGTCATTTGACCAGTTATGTTTCTTGAAATTTACTATTTAATTCTATTATCTATGAAAATGATTACCAGCAGGTCCTAGACTGGAATTAACATAACTAAATTTCAAATAACTTCATTTATGTGTTATTATGATACTTCCTAACATGTATGGTCATATAAGAAAATCTAATTGAGCTTTTTTTCTCATCTTGGGTACCCAGAAATAAACCTTGAATAAAAATACATATATCTCCTTAAGCTTCAGAAAGTGAAAGTGTGCTCTCCACGTCTTTTTCATTTCCTTATTCCCCAAACCACCAGTTCCACGAACAACATGCTTTATACCCGTGGCTACCAAGCAAACTTGATTTCAAGCGAGCCACGCATTTCTTCCTTTAAATACTGCACATTTCCTTCTTCAATGCAATACTGGACATCCTCACTCGGATCAAAACCTGAGGAGGAAATCAAAAAGAAAAAAAGAAACGGTTTCATCATATAATCACATAATCTATGACCCAACACACTCGAGCTAGTCCTCTCTCTACGCGTCTCTGAATCGTCATTTTAAGCTTGGCACCCTGGTGGGATCGTTGAAACTTTTACAGTGGGGTTCAAGGGGAGACGTTGTAATTGGTAAGCTGAGGGAAGTTACGGCAATAAGGAGGATGTAGGATTATATCCAGAGGGTTATCATGCAATCTTGGTTGAAGTCTGGGGAGGATTGGAGCGAATTTAGTTCGCTTGTTTTCCTATAGAGCAAAGTAAGGTCGAAAGTCCGGATCTAGCGAGCAGGGTGTGAGTGTAACAGGTTGGTGGGGACTGTGATGGTCTTAAGAAGCAGGAGCTAGTGGTGTAACCGGTTGTTGAAGTTATGGAGAGTAGGAGGAGAGCGAGATGAGGGGAGTATGCACATCGTTTGGGTAGCGGGTTCACTGGTTGAAGGAGACGATGTATGAAATCATAATAAACCGGTAATACATGGATTAAGGAGTTATTTCGTGGATTGAGGCATTGATTAAGTAACTATGGGGGATGAGTACTTGAAGTGGCACGGTATAAAGACGGTAGGAAGGGGATAGCAGGCGGTCTTGTATTGCTTATAACAAAATGGAAGAAGGATTAAAGTACCTTATTAACAATTAGCGGTAAGAATATTAAAAGCTATTAGGTTTTTAATCAATGTATTATTTAGGTTAATGGTTAGATTATTTTCTTTGGGAATGATGGGTATTTCGTAAGCCAGATAGAAAAAGTATTGGGAATAAATGAGAACTAAACCCATGGTTTAAGGTTACTAAAGTTATTAGGATATTTAATTATAAATTAGTTTATTTATTTATAACGGTTTAAATCAATTAAAAACTTATAAATATATAACTATTTCATTCGTAAACAGAATCGGGCCAAACTGGTCACGTTGGAAGCATAGCGAGGAAATCTACGTTGTGAAACTAAGGTGGCGGCGAATAGAGCTTACCGGAATTTCATAGAAAAATATAAACATATGTTTATTTTAAATGAAACAAAAGTAGAATCATCAACTGTGAACCAAGGTGAGTAAACTCACTAACTCTGACTCGGTTATATTTTTATATAAACAAGTTTTAATTTATTTCTGGTATTTTATATTGTGTGATGATTGTTTGAATGAATGGTTGATAAAATTGGTTGAAGGGTTGATATGGTTATATAGTTGATCGATAATTATCTCTGTTATTAATTAATGTTGATTAACATCTGTGGTTGCAGGGAAACAGGTTGGAGGTATCCAACTGGATTTCTCAACATTTATATTACTGTTTTATCTATTGTACTATATGATGTGTTATAGGATCTGTGATGTTTGAATTACCCTGGCCCTAGAATTTTGGTATTTTAGATAGCGTAAAAACATTTTCGAATGTGGAAAAAGAAATTGGGATTTAAAAAGACAATTTATTTCCAATATAAAATTTAACTACGACTGGACTTGGAATAGAAACTTGTTTCAAATGAATAAAACAAGAAGTGATTATAACGGCATTTATAAATCTAGTAAATTATTTATCTTGGGATAAATTGAAAATATAAAGTCAAGTTTGAATTTATATAGAAAGTGGAAATGGGTTTGAAACTGATATTTGTAAACTGTTTAACACTTTGCAATTATAAATTAAATTCTAAACTAGACTATAAATAGATATAATAAAAATAATTTTGTAAATGATTCTATCATTAGAAGTTAATAAAGGAAAAATTGGATTTTGAAATATTATTCTGTAACACCCCACATCCGTTAAGGTCACTCACAAAGGGAATGCCTTAACTTCAGTGGAGCATTATGGGTATTGGAACAGAAATATTACAAGACAGACATATGTAAAACAGCAGAAAGTAAAGTGGAAGTACTTCAAATCATTTATTAAATATAATTGTTTACAATAAAAGCCCATCAACTTCCAATACCTAATTACATATCTAAAATATCTACCTTGCTCAAAAACAAAGAAGCATAAAAATAAATTGTGATATTCCCCAATAAAGAAAAGCAAACCATAGCCAAGGGAAATCCAAGCCGTACATGAAAGAGCCTTGGAGCTTGGTAAGATCCGAACTAAGCTGTATTCCCACCCTGCGAACCTGGGGGGGAACGGAAGAAAAAGAGGCGAAACAAAACGGGTCAGTCATAAAGACTGAGTAAGTCCTAGTGACTTTCAGCATAAAAATAGGTAAAGATAACATGGCATGAATAAACTGAAAATGAACATAAGCATGATGACAAGGTAAGCTACAGGCACGATAACTAAGAATAACATCATATGACTTTTGTCATGTATAACATTGCGAGGTTCCCATTCAAGATGAACTAAGTATAATTTCGCAAGATCGCAAGATTTCTCTGCTTCACCGTTAAAATATTTCTATGATATCTATTTGCTCTGCACCACCCATACTAGTATCCCAACCCATGTCATGTGTTGACTATAAAATGATCCCTTGCCCAATGTCATGAAATGACCCATTACTTAGTCCCACGAAACGATCTATTAATCAATCAGCTCCCTACAAGTCCTATCTCGTTCATGTGTCTGTGTCATACGACCCTATCACGAATGTAGTTACCTGTGCTAGGTCCATCATATGGTGTATCAAGCCCTAGGGTGCCAACCACCGACACAATTCAAGCACGCACAGTGTAAACCTACTGGTGCCCAATGCCTGCTTTTTCAACTCCGGACTACATGCACGACCATAGTCCGCCTGAACCTACAATGGCGCACCAACTCAGCCATCGTTCTGGTCGCTTACAATCAGCCCAGTAATCTTGCCCCACCCTGCCTAGTCCCAGGGTATCATGATACATCCAAGTGGGTTGCTGCTGAAAAGGACCGCGTAACTAGGGTTTCCGTCTAATAGGTTAAGTGTTGTCATTTAAATTCGTGACTTAACCCCTATCAGTCCAGCATATCAAGTTGGTTAAGTGTTGTCTTTCAAGTTCGTGACTTAACCCGCCTACGTGTCATGTCAATTTGGCTAAGTGTTCTCGTTTCGAGTTCATGACTTAGTCCTACGAATCATGTGTCAAGTTGGTTGAGTATATTCAAGCGATTCATGACTTAACCCTACCAAATCATCATGTCAAATTGGTTAAGTATATTCAAGAGGTTCATGACTTAACCCTATCAAATCATCATGTCAAATTGGTTAAGTATATTCAAGCGGTTCATGACTTAACCCTATCAAATCATCGTATCAAATTGGTTAAGTATATTTAAGCGGTTCAAGACTTAACCCTATCAAATCATCATGTCAAATTGGTTAAGTATATTCAAGCGGTTCATGACTTAACCCTATCAAATCATCGTGTCAAATTGGTTAAGTATATTCAAGTGATTCATGACTTAACCCTATCATGTGTCATTAATTCATTAATGCACTCCAACCTCTCACATCAGACCTGTTGTTGTGGTCACTCGATATGAGGGGCGGTTCCGGGCAGAATTACACCACAACTCAGTCTGACCTCGGGTTTTCAAGTGCGATATGACCAACTACCCATATAGGATCCTATTGTTTGTAGTAACTGGATTTGCCGGGTGGTTCCTGGCAGAATTACACTGCAAACTCAACCCAACCTCGAGTTGGCCATTTTCATGTTCATAACCAATTCATGTTTTGCCTAATCTACCCAAATCGTATTCCCGTTGCACGTAAACGTGAATCGATCCATACTACAAATAAATCCAAATCTCAGAATAAAGAGAATAACATCAAAACTATGATAGGAAAAAGGGACGAGAATAAAGCGATAAAAGGGTTTACAAGACTAGCATGACATAACTTGAGATAATTAGTTACTACGTCACTGGCATATAGGAATTCAAATCTAGAAAGATAAGGCGATAGTCATGGTAAACGCTGACATAAAAGAATAGGCATGCAAAAGAAAGTCAAATACAAGGATAATGGATCCAATGGTTTTGGTGTACATAATAGAGAATAAACTAAGCAAGTCACACCCTAGGTATACGATCCAACAAACTGCAAATTCGGTGTACAAAATGGGTTTCAACTATGGGCATGAACAATCAACTATAATAGTCTCAGGTAATTAACCCCAATAGTCATAGTCATGGTCATAGGCGGAAATCTGATAATTAAGAACCATAAGCGATTAATCACAATAGTCATGGTTAATTATCCAAAATAGTTCTAGGCAATAGTCATAGGCAATTAACAGTAATAGTTACAAAGTCATGGTCATAGATAATAGCCTTACGTTCATAATCATAGGTAATAATTCTCATAATCAAGAGTCATAGGTGATTAGCCACAATTTTCCTTGTCATAGTCATAGGAAACAGTCTTACGTTCACCGTCATAGGCATAGGCATAGTCTTATGTTCACAGTCATAGGCATAGGCATAGTCTTAGGCCATTAACAATAGTTTCAATGTCATAGGCATGTCAAGGTTATAGTCATGAAAGAGTTTGATTTACAACATGAATATGCCCAAAGCAATATTCACAAAAGTCAAGATCTAGGATGAACAAGAATAGATATGAATCAGTTATCATACATAGATCCAATTCCAATTTACAACATGATATTAAGTTTACAGTTTTTATCTGAAAGTAACTTGAACTTACAGATCGTGGTCTATGAGATTGAGATGCAGAAGTCGAGTCTATAAACTAGTCGTCGATTTGTTGAATCGTTGAATCTTGATTTGATTGTAGAAGCAAATCCCCAAATATGCAATTCCTAGTCGTAGTCTTCAAGAAATAGTCTTTGCGGTTTAATTTAATTTAATTTAATTTAGAGGGAGAAGAAGAAGCCATGTCCATCAAGAATTTAAGTAGCATAAGGTTAGAGAAGAATGGTGTAAAGAAAATGAGGCTAGGAGGCTGTTTATATAGGATTAGGCAGATGAATCTGGACAGAAAACTAGGTCAAATACATCAGAATGCATCAGGTTCAAAAAATGGGTTCGGGAGGCAGGTCGACACTATGGTCGACCCCCAGGTCCATGAAACAACCCGAAATCCCCCTTATAGGAAATCACAGATTGAGTCGAGAACAAGCCACATCGGAACGCAGACGGAAGAACATTTCATTGTATATTAAAACAATTCCATCAGAATACAGGAATATACAGAGTATGAATAAATAAATATTACACAGAAAATATCAGAGATTACAATACATTACATAGTAGCGGAAAATAATACAATACACAACTAGAAGAGATATGCGGATACAAAGCTTTCCGGATATCATTCCAGCTGTAAACCAGGATCCTGTGAATATAAATCTGCAAAACCAAAACTACTAGCTGCCCATGTCGAAAATAAGGGCACCCAGAGTTTAGGTTAAAACAATAAACTCCAGGTCAGTCATGGGACTAGTGTGAGAACTAAAACAGTTATTAATCTTTATTTTAAAGTTAGGTAAATCAAGGGACCACGCCGTATAACACGGAACGGGTTTCCTCCCAAGAACACCAGTGCATAAAACAACAGCGCAATGCTAAATAAAGAACAATGAAGCTAATATAAGACCCAGTTCCCATCACACAATGCAACGCAAGCCGGAGGATAGGGTTTTTACCTTATAATAGCCAAGAATGCTTGATACGTTTAAAACAAATCATTTGATACTATTATAAGTGCATAGTGTATAAAACAACTTCAAATCATAAGTATCAATCATAGACGGCATAAGCGCCCCATCCCACTATGTCGCCATACTAGGCTCTACAAATAAAACCGCAAATGTCACGTATTTGGAAATTGGATTTCCGTCTGTGAACCGAGGCAAAAGATAGTCCTCCACCGATTCGAGACTCTCTAGCCCGAGCCTCAGGCAAGTACTCAGTCAAGCCTTTGGATCGTCAGGGCCGGTCCATCGATGTGGATTAATATTCCTGAACACTGCGTTTCCCCGCCCTTTGGGGCGTAAGTGAGCCAACGAATGACTCCATCGGACCCGGATCGTCTGATCAAACCGAGGCGCCTCGCAACAGCAACAACCACATAAGTCAAACTCGTCAGGGCATGTAAAACCACTGACGCCACTTCTAACTAGAAAGAAACGCATGTCCTCCCTGAGGTCCTCTCCCGTTTTTGGTTCACCGCCGAGGTGCGAGGCTCGCGAATCAACGTTACACAAAACTACGCCACACAGGCCGTGCTTTGATCATCAACTACAAGACTCTGCTTTTCAACAGAATCCTTGATCATTTGCATCTTAGAATGCCACAAAGGCAAACCATTCTATGCAACTGATATCAGTCACACAGAATGAAATACGATGTCGGACACACGGTCCATTTACAAGTTCGTTCTGGGTCTGAACGAAACCGGAGGCACCTAATACCCCGCATATCCATCGATCTCCAAGTACGTCTGGACGATCACCAACTGTTTCCATCTTCTTGGGTGTACATCCCAATCAAGATCATCAGTAATCACCCAAACGACGTGAAGACCTCCGGTCTTCGACCACCGTCTTCATCTTCGACTTATCGTCGTATCAGTTATTCAGAATGGGATAAACCCGGTCTTTCCGAATAACTCGCGTATATTATAAACAAGTGTTACACAGACACAACATACGCCTCATTCCAATTCATCAGTCACTAACCGTAAATTAACAAGAGAATAATTCCTCAAATATTAACCCCGAAGGCCGAAACCAACATCAGATCAATATCCAGAAAATCATTCTGCTTAGCTAACCGACAGTTAGTTTCTAAATTTCACATTCATAGGGAAAGGTTCCCATTAATTTTATCAAAGATAAATTCCTTTAATTTATTCTTTAATCCACTTTTGAATATCAATTCAAACTAGTCGGGATTAACGAACCTTACCGAAGTAGTCGTTTGATTTAATTTCCCAATCCCAACCTATTCATCCCATGAAGTAAAACGGGTCTTACTTCATATCTAACACCACAGTGTTATCGGTAAATTTAATTACCATTTCACGTTTAAATATAATTAAAGATTTAACTATCGCTTGGAGCAAAACTGGTGATACTCCATTCTCGATCATTTCAATCTAATTAAAGATTCATTAAAACTCCACTTAGTTTTAATCTCTATCTGGGTTAAAGAATCACTGTCATTTAAAACACGGTTCATGATAAACCCCAAAATCATATCACATTTCAATCAGTCCCTAATCGTAAATTAGCAAGTGAGCAATTCCCTAAGTATTAACCCCGAAGGCCGAAACCAACATCAGATCAATACCCCAGAAACCATTCAACTTAATTAATCTCCAGTTAGTTTCTGATTTTCTTAAATCCTTTGGGTCTAAGAACAGTATTATTGGAGATACCGTTCACGACAACCCAAATTCCCATTCCATTAATTATCGGGTTAAAGAACAAGTGTTATTTAAAACACTGTTCACGATAAACCCAAAAATCAATATCAATTCAATTCCAATTAAATATTATTTAATTGGTACACTTCATTAAATCTAAATAAAAAGATTTAATCTTTTCTCAACTGGGTTCAATAACAGTGTTAATAAAGACACCATTCACGACAAACCCAAATCACATTTGATATTAAATACAAGGTTCTGAATAGAAAATATACCGGCTTATATTCAATATCAAATTCTACGACCAACAAATATCGTATTGGAAATAACGATATATATATCTTTCAAATTCCCATAACAATATATGTATCATCACGAAATCCAACATCGAAATATTCCGAAGACAATTTCGATTCAAATCCATTCCAATATAATTATTTGAAATTCTGGTTATTTTCAAAACCATTTCAAATCCAATTTATTTATTTAAAAATAAATAGAATTATAATTCTAGTTCAAAACTAGTTCATTTCGATAAAAATCTATTTTTATCTTTTCAAATATGGAGTTTTTCATCCCAATTCTTCCCAAATCATTTCTTATGATTTTACACAAATTATTACCATTTTTAATAATTTTATCAAGGCTCGTACAGTCAATTTCCATCAATGGCCATCGAACTGCACTTACAACGACCTTTTCCAAATTTGATTTGGACATAACTCCAAATCCAACCGTTAGATTTCTAATTTCTAATATTCGTTAGAAAGCTCTTTTCGATTCGAACCCAACGGTTCCTGTTTTAGGAGAATCCGACGGTCGGATCTCCCGTAATATCCGTTCGAAGTCAATGGTCGAAATTCGCGAACTGCCGCGGCGCGGCGCGTTCTATTCAGGCCATTATATTATATATATATAATATATATAATATATACTTCGTCGATTTCCTTTCGAAACGAATTTTATAAATCGTTTTAAATTTGTTTTCAAAACGATTTCAACTTCTTTTTCAAATTCAAATCAAAATTGAATTTTCCCTTACAAATTCATTTCAAATTGATTTCAATTCAAATCGATTTTCAGTTCAATTTCAATACGTTTTAAATTCAATTCAAAACGATTTCAATTCTATTTCAATCTAATTCGAATTTCAATTCTATTCAGTTTAATTCGAATTCATTTTCTATTCAATTCAATTTCAATTTAAGTCGAATTTCTATTCTTTTCAATATAATTCGAATTTCATTTCAAAATATTCGATTTTGAAAGCAATTTTCAATATTCATTATAAAAACGAATATAATCGATATAAATATCGTTCATGTCAAAATGGCGTCAATCTAATCAACACGGCTTCATATGTTTCTAATTTCAAATATTCTATTTCAAATATTCTATTTCAAATATTTCTATTTCAAATATTTCTTTTTCAAATATTTCTTTTTCAAAACTGGAATGATGCCCAATCAATTACCATATAATGTTAATTATATGGATTTTCTACAACACATGTATACAATAACAACGATGAATAATCAACCATCATCCAAAGTGCATTCTACACTGTATAAGCATCAAATATAAATATTCAATGCTTATAACAGTCTGTCAATCAATCGATCGACATACAACTAACTATTGGGATTAGTGTATGTCATATATCACCCCAATACCCGTCTGGGGTTTTCAAACAATCAAACACAGATTTTATTTGCGCAGTTGGGCGATGTGTAAAATTTATCGTCCCAATCTATATCAGTCAAATGTGTGTATATAAACAAATCGTCTGATTTGTTTATTTTTATTTCATTTCATATACACGTTAAAAATTCTATTTTCAACTATAAAATATTATTGACTATATAAATATTTTATTTTATTTCACATCACACTATCAACTACACATCAAAATCAAACAAACAAGCATACAAGCCGTCCATGGTCTGTGGACGACGGGTGTCGGGTGCTACTAAACACCGTCTGCATCCTAGTATATATATTTCAACTAGAAAAACAAAATTAAAAGGTGAGAAGTTCTCACCAATAGCTAATCCAAACGCCTCGACTCTTCTTATGTAGAAAATCTTGTCGTCTGACACTTTCGTTGCCTGAATTCACTACATATATAAAAATCACATTTTTATTTGTTCTATTTCAATTTAAAAATCATATTTTTCCTTAACCATTCTAATGATAAAAATCTTATTTTTATAACTTCAGCTTCACATTAAAAATCATATTTTTATTCTATATAGACAATCTCTCCTTTCCCTACAATAAAATCTAATTTTTATTATGCTATATATTTTTAAAACTAATTTTCTTCTTTTTCTTCTATGTATTTAAATTAAATAACTAAGAATTTAAATACAACTCACATTGTTTTACTGTTCGTCGGAGGGGTGATGGTCGGAGGGCCAAGTGGCGCCAGGGGAGGTTGCAGCGTCGGTAGTTGGGAAGTGAAGGTGGCTGGCAGCTCGATTTAGGGGCAGAGGGGTTTGGGGTTTGCTGATTGGAGAAGTGGCGACAGGGAATCAAAGAGGAGGGGTGCGACGCTAGCTCGACTGTCGGAGGAGGCTGGAGCGGACGATGTACGACTTGGAGGGCGTCGATATGGAGCTCGCGGTGGCTGTCCTCGAATGTGGGGCCTCGGATGTGGGGCTTCGAGTTGCTGAGGGCGTCGCTGAAACGGAGGAGGCTTGCGGAGAGGGTGGCGCTGCTCCATCTGCGGCGGCGGGGACAGAGGCACCGTCGTTCTGGGGAAGCGACAAGATTGGTTTCATCGGGTTTTTTTTCTATTTGATTTTCTGTTCTGGGAAAGTGGAACGAGGAAAGTGTTGGATCTAGATTAACCCTAGAGGGGGGGTGAATAGGGTTTATCACAGTTTTTAAACTGAATTGAAAAACTGACAGGATATTAAAATAATAAACAGATCACAGAATGCAGCAGAAATAAAAGTGCAGAAAATAAATCACACACAGATATACCCAGCTTCGGCAAGACTCTGCCTACTGCTGCATTCCTAAAGTTTCTACTAGGTGATAGAACAGATCCTGCTTACAAGACCATGTAAACTTGCGAACCCCTCGCTCCTATTCTAACCCTACGCTCAAAACTCTAGACTGGTCTATATCCCCTAGACCAGATTTCCCCTAGTTTTACAGACGCTAGTAAACTGTCTAGTTTTAGAGATGAAACTAGAAAACCATCTAGATTTTACAGACTCTAGAAACTGCCAATTAATCCCCTAACTGGACCCCCTAGAATTTTACAGACTCTAGAAACTGTTCAGAATGGTTTACAAATAAAAATACAACAAAATGAATTTTAAAGAATAAATAAACCCTAAATCCCTTTTATAACATAAAAAGAAGAGCCTGGCCCATTCTTCTTTGCAAGCTCCTTCCTTCACAGATGTTGGCCGACTTTAAGAATGGAATTTGGGTTTTTCAAATCCCAAATCAAATTCGATCGTGATTGCTCTTTGATTTGCTTCTCTGTTTAGCTTCAAAACTGGATGCTCTCTGATGCTTCAATTTGGGATAATGATGATCGAAAACACATGAGTATTACTGTTTTGATTTCTTTGATTTTCTCTTTGAATTGTTGGGTTGGTTTTCGATTCACTTGCCTGTGATGAATTGGTTGAATTTATAGGATTATGAAATCCTAAAATTACTCTGATTTCATTCAGTGCCTTGATTTGATTTGCGCATGTGTTTGTTTTTCCTCTTTTGAATTCTCTGCATTGACTGTGTTGTTGTGCGATAGAATCAATTTTGGAAAGTGAGTTACACCCCTTTTGGCCCCTGAATGAATTTCTGAAGCCATCATGTGAAAACCTTTGCCCCTCAACTAATTTTCTGGAAATAAATTTGAAAACAAATAAATGTTTTCCATGTGTGATTGATAGAAACGATTATGTCCCTTGTGTCGCCCATAAATTGGTTACTATGCCATATACAGATTGTTCTGCTCAAATCTGGAAATATATCTTTGGCCAAAAATGAATTTAACACTTGCCCAAAATACACTGTGATTAGAAAACTGGGATTAAACTTCTTGCCCCACTATTAATGATTTTGATCATTTCTGATATGCTCCATTTTCTTGCATGTTTATAAAGAAATGAATTTTTGCCCAAAAAGAATTTTCTTGCTTCACTACATTTCATATGTGAACACACCTTTTGAAAACATGCCATACAAACATGATTGATTGCGAAACTGTAATTCAAAAATCTTTCCATACATATATGTATGAACTGATTTGTTCACATATGCATTTCTAGGAATGAATTAATCACTTGCCAAAAATGTTGTTCACTGATTGAATACTTGCCACAATACATCTTTGCAAAGAATGCAAATTAAGCCCTTTCCAGTTTTTCTTATATGCCGCATGCTTGATGCAATTTACACTGCTTAAAAAAGATTTGTGCCAATCTTGCCACTTTGTATATTTGGGGAAAAAAACTGAAATGGTTTTCGCCAAATATATTCATAGTGAGTTGAACTATGGAATTTCTTTCTTACCAAAAAGGAAATTTATCCTCTTGCAAAAAAAAATATTCTCCATGTGTTGAAAAACTGCCCTGACTTGTGTTTTGCCAAAAATGAATTCCTGCATTCCTGAAATAAAAACACTACATGATTTGTTCAGAAAAGATTGTATAGTTGTCTTCATGCCAAGTTTGAAACGTTGATTAATTTCTTGCCGAAAACATTCTTGCTGAATTCATGGAACCAATTAAACACTATTAATTGCCATGAGTCATTTCTTTGATTTCTTTTGGTATGAATTCTTGCCGAAGAATCATTAATTCTTTTCCATGCTGATTGAACCAGTGAATTAAAGAGGGAAGAAAACTTTCAATTTCGTTTTGCATGTATACTATATTTGTACTTGTGATAAATTGTACATTATCTCGAGATGCAAATGCAAAAATGACTTTGATTACATTTCAGATATGCACTGTGCCAAATAAACTTGAACTTTTGCATGATTGAATATGTGCTATAAATCATTCCTTAAAATAGGCTTGTGCAGATTTGAAACTCTTGTATAATTTCTAGAAACATTTAAATGGTGCAATAAACCATTTTTCCAAATCTGATTAATCTTTCATTTCTGGAAAGCATTAATTCTTGGCAAATTTTGGACACAAATATTGCCATTCAAGTGTATCTTAGCTCTACCATTTTCCTATTCTTTGTACAATTTTTGATGCATCAAAAACTATTGCCTTGTTTGCTTAAAAAAAGTTCATGCTACATATAATTTGATTTGCACTTGTCTTGACTTTGAATATTCATTGTTGAGCCACTTACCATTGCTGTGTGACTTATATGTGAAATTGTATATGAGAGAGTTTGTACAACTGAGTGTGAGTGTTGTAGTGAGGAACAAATGTACAGAATGAGAAAATTATACTGATATTTGTAATAAACAAATTTGATTGAAATAAAATATTATTTTATTGTGTTCAAACAAATTTGTCTATCGTATTCAATTTATATACAAGTACAATATCATGTTTAATATCTGTGAATGTGTACAAATAGTGGAGTCATATAATTTGTACTGTTTGAATGTTGAAATATTTATATTTAAATAAAATACTGTGTGAATATATAAAATTCTGTACAGTCGTATTCTATTTAAATATAAATATTATATTCCTGTCCGTGAAGTTATATAACAGTACAATAACAAACACATTTAAAATAAAATATATTTGTTTGTTATCTTCAAACAAAAATCATATAATTGTGTATACAACACCGTTATATACAACAATCTCCCCCTTTTGATGATGACAAACAAATATTAAGATTTTGAATACAGTAAATGTGTTTGACAGTGAATAACTGAACTCCCCCTATTTGAAAGCTCCCCCTACAACAGAAACTCCCCCTATAACTGTGAATGAGTGAAAATAATAAATTTGAATAGAATTTCAAAAATAAAAAATATTTATAAAATATTCGCTCATAAATCAAAATCTCAACTCATTCTCCCCCTTTTGTTATCATCAAAAGGATACAGAAGTTAAAAAAATAGATGAAGACTGACTAAAAGTATAATTTCAGCTTAAGAGAAAGAACAGTCATCATAAATCTCATTCAGTCAAACAAAAATCATAATATACTGAGAACTAGTGGCATATTTCACATTGTGGATAATGACGGATTTACGATGAAATTCATATAAATGGGGAGAGTTAAAAAATGAGTTCCAATTATTTTCCAAAAAAAATTTAAAAAAAAATGAGAATAAAAATTAGTGATGGATTTTGGACTAAAGTTAATAATTCAATTTAAGTGAAAACATCGTATAATCTCAAATCCCAATAGCTATCAATCAACAAATCATAATACGTCATAAGATATTAATACATTTCACAGATTAGAACATGGATTGATAGGCTGATTTTTACATACCAAGGAGAAATTCATATTAATTTATATTTAGTACATTATTTCCTTTTTCTTTTATTTTTCATTTAAGAGCACACTGACCACGCATAACCAGAGCTTGGATTTTTAAATGAGATCAATTGCAGCTTAAGTATAAGTAATCTCATAACCATGCATAACCAGAGCTTGGATTTTTAAATGAGGTTAGAGAAATACTTAAGAATATTATATTTTTATTATTTTTAGTTTCAAAATGAAAAAACTCCTCAGTATGTAAAACCAAAAATGGATGATAGAAATGCGGTAGGTACTGAAATGGTTTGTGAAATAAATTTCTAAATTAATTATATTATGAAATATGCTCGACTGTATCGGGATCATTGAAAATTTTCAATTATCACTAATTCTGAATAATAACATAGTCCAATTTCTATCATAAATATTTTCACTATTTATTCAAAAGGATTTCTAAAAAATATTAACTCTCCATATTTATATAAAATCATAATGGATGATAGAAGGATGATAGATTATGAAAAAGGTCGTGAAATAATTGCCAGTTCAAAGATATTATAATAAACGTTCAACCATCATGAAAATCTAAATTGAGTCTCCTCTTGTTGTGAAATATACTGCAGTCACAATTCATCACAATTTCAAAATCTGATAATAATTTTGATGAATTATAAATACAGTTCAATTTGGATATTGATTTCAATTTCTGAATGAATAAAAAATAAATAATTTTAAAATTGAAAATCAATTTCAAGAGGAATATGAAGAGTTATACAGAACAAGAGGGAATAAAAATATATATACAAAAAAAATTAGCACATCTGGTACCAAATGGTGTCTCTATTTATAAGAATTTTAACATGACATGGGTGGCTAACACAGGTATTATAGACAATGATATCCAAACTCAGATCATAAGCAAACAAGACAGATAAATTTAGCACATTTGTCAAAGCAGCCGACAGTATATACCAAGACAAGCAGTAATCAAAGAACAGTATCAGAGCAGCACAGAAAAATCAATATCATAGCAGACTTGTCAGACGATGTTTTTGAAGGTCACAAAAACAATATATTCCATGATTCATGATTATAAAATTTAGTTTATTTTAAATCATTTGAAGAAATGTGAAAGTATTAGGATTTAATGAATCAATCACACCAGGTTATATTTCAGATTCAAAATTATGTGTGAGATTCAATAAATCAATAATTTAAAATGATGTTAAACAAACATATATTCAAATCAAATAATCATAAAATAACAGTGATATTTATGACCATATTTTCAAAAGAATTTTCACAAATATTTTTGACAAGTATAAAGAATATTCAGATCATTTACATCTAATTTGAAGGATATTCGTGATCAAGAAAATTTATTTGAAATCACTTGAATCAATGTTAAGTTTTGAGATATAATGAATTATTCACACAAGATTGATAATTTCAAAATTAAGTGGTGTGTGATATTCAAAATATCTAGAATTTCAGATGATTTCAAACAAACAAATTTCAACCATTATAATCATGAATAAATGTGAAATTCAAGATGTATCACTGCGATTCAAGCCAATCCGAAAATCAATGAAATTATCACGAATGATAAGAAGCAGTGTACTGTAATGAGTATAATACTTTAAGCGTTTCCAAAATGAATTGGAAGAAACTCAAAATCGCATAAATGTGTGAAATTTCATTAATTATTCAGATCTTCAAAAATTTAGAATTCAAAATAACAGTGTTCAAGATATAACAAGAATACGTCAACACTGTTAGGAATTTAGAACACAGGAAAAGAACTTCAAAACAATTGCAGATATTTACAAAATAAATTCAAGATTTGGAAAAGATTAAAAAACATTAGAGTTTTATTCAAAAGAAGCAAATTTTCAGAAAAAAAACATGACTTCTGCAATTGGAAGTTAATGAAGCCCATAAAGAAAAAAATATGGCAGTGATAAATCAACAAAAAAACTGAAGAAAAATAGAAGGGTTAGAGGAAGGAATAAGCACAGAAAATAAAAACAGAGAGAATATACAAAGACAAGTTCAGAGATCATACCTGAAATCAGTGTAAACCAGAATCTCTGACTCATCAGATCTTGGACGAAGAAACTGTGAATAATATAAAAGTATAGACAGCTTTGCTTCACATTTCTTTTTGCACAACAGTTCCTCAGCCTCCTTTGGTACCTAACAGTTTAGGGGATTGAGTGGTCTAACAAAATTAGTAAAACCACTCACAGTTATGTTAACATCTTTTGGTACCCAAATCTGTTTGTATGACATCCCATTCGAATCTATCTTTGTGCCTTTAGGAACCCAAACTTGTTTAGTTTTTCCAAAAATCATTTTATTTCTTTTTGGGGTCCACAACTGTTCAACTGGATTGTTATCAAACCAATTCTTGTCTCGTTTGTGATTTAAAAACCTTTTGGAATTTTCACAATTCAAATTTTCAGAATGACCCATCTTGAAGCAGTTTGAAAGATTTTTAAAATCACACGAGCTCAAAAAATCATTTCCTTTCCCAAAACCAATACCCTTTTTATTTCTTGAAAATTGTTGATTTTTCAACAACATATTTAAAGATTTTTCTCCGCTAGAGAATTTGATTAGAGTTAATTCAAGTTGTTGAATTTTAGATTTAAGGTCAGAATTCTCTTTCATTAGATTCGAACAACGATTAATGCTAATCTTTCTCTTTTCAGTATCTTTCTGTTTCAAAATCAAATTTTCATTTTCAAGGAACTTGATTTTGGTCTTGGATTCAAGAATCTCAGATTCAAAATTTTTTTTTTTTCAAATTCAACTTTCTTGAAATTTTCAATCTCTTTTTCAAGCTCATTTAAAATCAAATCACTTTTCAACAAGCTTTCTTTTTCAGCAATTTCATGTTTGGAATTTTTGATGGCCTTAAAATTATTAAATTCTTTTTGCAAAGAATTGTTTGAATCTTTTAACTCAACCTCGTTATCTTTTAAAATCAAAATTTCCTCTTTAAGCCTTTGAATATTTTTATTGAGATGAACGACGTCAGTTTTCAAATTCAAACAACTTTCACAGTTAGAACTTTCTAATTTCACGACATTTGTAACTTCTGATTCCAAACAGTTAATTTTGCTATATAACTCGTGATTTTTTTATTTTAAAGATTTATTTTTACGATGGAGTTTATCAACGATTTTTGTCAAATCAGTACACATATAAACCAAATCTTCATATGAGAAGCTTTCAGTTTCATTGTCTGTTGAGTCTCTATCGTCTGATCTACTTGAATTTTCATCTGTTTCTTCTTCCGAGCATAGATCCGAATCTGAGTTGATCTTTTTGGGTTTTGAGCTGTTTTTGTCAATTTTTCCATACCTCGTATTGAGAGTATTCCATATTTCATGCGCAGTTAAACAATGGGAGATAAGGCCATACTGAACATCATCAATATGGGAATATAAGATATGTGTAGCATGATTATTAAAACATTTATCTTCCTTATCATAACCATTAATAACAACATCCCAACATTTAAAATTAATAGATTTTAAAAAGGATTCCATTTCTGACTTCCAATTTGAAAAATCTGAACCATTAAAAATAGATAGAATGCGACTAGACTGACTCTCTAAGGACTGACAACTAGAATGACCCATGACTCTAGAGCTAAAGAAATAACCTGCTCTGATACCACTTGTTGGATCTAGATTAACCCTAAAGGGGGGGTGAATAGGGTTTATCACAGTTTTTAAACTGAATTGAAAAACTGACAGGATATTAAAATAATAAACAGATCACAGAATGCAGCAGAAATAAAAGTGCAGAAAATAAATCACACACAGATATACCCAGCTTCGGCAAGACTCTGCCTACTGCTGCATTCCTAAAGTTTCTACTAGGTGATAGAACAGATCCCGCTTACAAGACCATGTAAACTTGCGAACCCCTCGCTCCTATTCTAACCCTACGCTCAAAACTCTAGACTGATCTATATCCCCTAGACCAGATTTCCCCTAGTTTTACAGACGCTAGTAAACTGTCTAGTTTTAGAGATGAAACTAGAAAACCATCTAGATTTTACAGACTCTAGAAACTGCCAATTAATCCCCTAACTGGACCCCCTAGAATTTTACAGACTCTAGAAACTGTTCAGAATGGTTTACAAATAAAAATACAACAAAATGAATTTTAAAGAATAAATAAACCCTAAATCCCTTTTATAACATAAAAAGAAGAGCCTGGCCCATTCTTCTTTGCAAGCTCCTTCCTTCATAGATGTTGGCCGACTTTAAGAATGGAATTTGGGTTTTTCAAATCCCAAATCAAATTCGATCGTGATTGCTCTTTGATTTGCTTCTCTGTTTAGCTTCAAAACTGGATGCTCTCTGATGCTTCAATTTGGGATAATGATGATCGAAAACACATGAGTATTACTGTTTTGATTTCTTTGATTTTCTCTTTGAATTGTTGGGTTGGTTTTCGATTCACTTGCCTGTGATGAATTGGTTGAATTTATAGGATTATGAAATCCTAAAATTACTCTGATTTCATTCAGTGCCTTGATTTGATTTGCGCATGTGTTTGTTTTTCCTCTTTTGAATTCTCTGCATTGACTGTGTTGTTGTGCGATTGAATCAATTTTGGAAAGTGAGTTACACCCCTTTTGGCCCCTGAATGAATTTCTGAAGCCATCATGTGAAAACCTTTGCCCCTCAACTAATTTTCTGGAAATAAATTTGAAAACAAATAAATGTTTTCCATGTGTGATTGATAGAAACGATTATGTCCCTTGTGTCGCCCATAAATTGGTTACTATGCCATATACAGATTGTTCTGCTCAAATCTGGAAATATATCTTTGGCCAAAAATGAATTTAACACTTGCCCAAAATACACTGTGATTAGAAAACTGGGATTAAACTTCTTGCCCCACTATTAATGATTTTGATCATTTATGATATGCTCCATTTTCTTGCATGTTTATAAAGAAATGAATTTTTGCCCAAAAAGAATTTTCTTGCTTCACTGCATTTCATATGTGAACACACCTTTTGAAAACATGCCATACAAACATGATTGATTGCGAAACTGTAATTCAAAAATCTTTCCATACATATATGTATGAACTGATTTGTTCACATATGCATTTCTAGGAATGAATTAATCACTTGCCAAAAATGTTGTTCACTGATTGAATACTTGCCACAATACATCTTTGCAAAGAATGCAAATTAAGCCCTTTCCAGTTTTTCTTATATGCCGCATACTTGATGCAATTTACACTGCTTAAAAAAGATTTGTGCCAATCTTGCCACTTTGTATATTTGGGGAAAAAAAACTGAAATGTTTTTCGCCAAATATATTCATAGTGAGTTGAACTATGGAATTTCTTTCTTACCAAAAAGGAAATTTATCCTCTTGCAAAAAAAAATATTCTCCATGTGTTGAAAAACTGCCCTGACTTGTGTTTTGCCAAAAATGAATTCCTGCATTCCTGAAATAAAAACACTACATGATTTGTTCAGAAAAGATTGTATAGTTGTCTCCATGCCAAGTTTGAAACGTTGATTAATTTCTTGCCGAAAACATTCTTGCTGAATTCATGGAACCAATTAAACACTATTAATTGCCATGAATCATTTCTTTGATTTCTTTTGGTATGAATTCTTGCCAAAGAATCATTAATTCTTTTCCATGCTGATTGAACCAGTGAATTAAAGAGGGAAGAAAACTTTCAATTTCGTTTTGCATGCATACTATATTTGTACTTGTGATAAATTGTACATTATCTCGAGATGCAAATGCAAAAATGACTTTGATTACATTTCAGATATGCACTGTGCCAAATAAACTTGAACTTTTGCATGATTGAATATGCGCTATAAATCATTCCTTAAAATAGGCTTGTGCAGATTTGAAACTCTTGTATAATTTCTAGAAACATTTAAATGGTGCAATAAACCATTTTTTCAAATCTGATTAATCTTTCATTTCTGGAAAGCATTAATTCTTGGCAAATTTTGGACACAAATATTGCCATTCAAGTGTATCTTAGCTCTACCATTTTCCTATTCTTTGTACAATTTCTGATGCATCAAAAACTATTGCCCTGTTTGCTTAAAAAAAGTTCATGCTACATATAATTTGATTTGCACTTGTCTTGACTTTGAATATTCATTGTTGAGCCACTTACCATTGCTGTGTAACTTATATGTGAAACTGTATATGAGAGAGTTTGTACAACTGAGTGTGAGTGTTGTAGTGAGGAACAAATGTACAGAATGAGAAAAATATATTGATATTTGTAATAAACAAATTTGATTGAAATAAAATATTATTTTATTGTGTTCAAACAAATTTGTCTATCGTATTCAATTTATATACAAGTACAATATCATGTTTAATATCTGTGAATGTGTACAAATAGTGGAGTCATATAATTTGTACTGTTTGAATGTTGAAATATTTATATTTAAATAAAATACTGTGTGAATATATAAAATTCTGTACAGTCGTATTCTATTTAAATATAAATATTATATTCCTGTCCGTGAAGTTATATAACAGTACAATAACAAACACATTTAAAATAAAATATATTTGTTTGTTATCTTCAAACAAAAATCATATAATTGTGTATACAACACCGTTATATACAACAGAAAGGGGGTTTAAAGTGTAAAAATGGTTTTATATATATTTTAATTTAATTTAATTTTCCAATAGGGTTGACTTTTTTATTCGAACTCCAAACGAGACCCAACGACTGCCGCCCCTAGCTAATTACCCTCATTCCGAACACAATGGGATACGTTTCGTAAGCCAATTCGATTGTTTCGATCAGTTTTCGCTCAATTTAAAATATAAATCAGTATATATTCAATTTGAATGCACATTTTAATTTACCGGGGTCACATACTAACTCGAAAAATTCCAGAAAAATATTTTCTAGCTTCGTATTAACGATACGGTCCTACCAAAACTAGTTTCATCGAATTCCGAGACCGTTTGAAAAATGGCCAATTTCCAGTTGATTAAAATCAACTGAAACTGGTCAAACTTGTTTTCCTTTGCCACGCTCACATATTGATTCGAAAAATTACGAATTTTGAAACCTAGCAATAACTTGACATCACGGATCCAACAAAAGTGGTTTTGTCGAAATCTGAGGTCGTTTGCAAAATTTCCATTTTTAAGGGCCAGAATTCCATAGCGACTATTCTGGATTTTCAACTGGACATATCTTTTTATCCCCACTATGAAATTTTGATTTTTCTGATTCGTTGGAAAGATATTATCAATTAGATTCAAATATTTTTGGTTTCACTAAAATCCGGCTTATTTTGAATCCTGTACATTCATTTGAATTTTGAAATCGAATTATCGAACTACCGCGCCGTTTTCAATTCCTTTTATAATTTAAAATAAATATTTATATTCTAACGACGATCTATATAATATATACGTTCGAATTCTATTCAAAATAAATTTCTCGTCGATATTATTTAAAATAATTCATTTTAAATAATCAAAATTCATTAAATTCGCCAAAATAAAAAAATTAAACTGGCTCAGAATTTCCGGGTTGTTACAGTCGACCTGGTCCATGGGCGGGAATTTTCCCGCCCAGCCTGTTCTGGAGTTTGAATTCGAATTTCGAGCTGTTTTTTATTCTGAAAATTCCTGAAACTTCAGAGGGTCATATCTCCCTCATACGGACTCTGATTCTCGCAAACTCAGACTCGTTTCCAAGCAGAATTTCGAGACGAACGCAATGGCGCAACCTGTTTCCCCTGATTCTTATTTTTAAAATTTAATTCTGCCTAGATTTATGGTTTTAACATGTTATTAAAATTCGGGTTGTTACATTCTCCCCTCCTTAAAGGATTTCGTCCCCGAAATCTTCAAGTTAAGAAGAATGCATCCTATCATCCAGTCAACCATCTACTCAACCATCATCCACAAGCAACCATTGTTCTTAAACGATTTCTAATGCTATATGAACATATGCAGAAAGTGTGTGTATATGTTCCTTATCTAATGCAGATGATCAGGCCTGATTGATCTTCTTAATGCAAAATATGTTTAGTGCCATGAATCCAACATGTATGCAAATAGCCCTAGTCACATAAACACTATATGTGTGCACAAACATCCATCCATATGCAACATTCACATGATAACACATTCAATTTCATCCATAAACAAGTATAAACACTCATGCATATGCAATATGAAAATGTGTCTGAGCCGATCTTGTGCCTAAGGTGTGTTATGCAACCACGAGCAACCACTTGCGACCACTTGCAACCATAAATCATAACATGTCTCAAACACATGTTTACACCCAATTGTTCCTACCTAAAGATATAGCCGAATGATAGAAGCAAGTAAAAACTTTGTGCCCATTAGGCAATGTCAAAGCTGGAAATCTACGTCACATATATACTGATTAGGAGAAGAACTCCCTAAGCACCAGCCCCGAAGACCGAAATCAACATCAGGCTGACACTCAAAGAATTACTCATCCCAACCAATATATATGATTCTAGGAAACTAAGCATGATAGACTCCTTTTAGGTCACAAGGAAATCCCTTCCTAAGACCAACCCGTATCCTATAAAACCCAAAAAGTTTAGTCAACCCAACGGACACCCTCAAGCCCCAACATGTATTACTAACAGATGAGTCATACTCCCTATGGGGTTTGCAACAGAAATAGGATTGAGAATAGGACCGAGAGGATATACTTAAAAGATAGCATGCAAGTAAGCTCTACAGGAAAAGAGGGATCAAGGATATACTCTTAAAAAGAGATATACTGTGCGTATCTAGCCTTCAATCTTCTAAGCCGCATTTCCTTGAGCTTAACTCCATTATGCTTTGGCCATTTTCAACTTTACAATTTCGTAGCTTCTTAATTCTTGTTTCCAAAATATGAGTTGGAACTCATTTCACTGTCACCTCTCGTTCCACTTTCATTTATTCTTTTTCTAGTATACTTGGCTCAAACATAACTGCGTACTCATGGTTTCATGCAAGCTCTCCAAAATTCACTAGTGAATCCTGGATCTCATTTACTTATTATAAGGTATTCTACGCAGAAGAACTATCTCTTGAAAACAAACAAATGCCAACCATGTTGCCAAATGTACTTACTAAGGTGATTTTCTATGACTCATGCATAAGCAAAATGAACCATTCGCCTTAGTGGCGAACACTACTCGAGCCGATCAATAAATGTATCAAGAGATTTTAGGTAACTAAGCATGGCAGAACCCTAAGGGTTACACTAGACTTCGAGGGCATTACCAAGGCAAGTCAAGAATCTAACTACCCTCTTTTCATACTCAAGAATGGCACCATTACTGGATAACCACTCCGTCCCTAGAATCAACCCATAGCCCAAAAAACATAAGCATTATTTCTAAACTCAACACTTAGCATAGACATTCCCATATCCAAACAAGTCATGAATAAATGAGTCGATTCCCTAACAGGATTTGAGAATAAAATGGGATCCTCTACTACGCTAGTACTAAGGTGCAGAGACTCAACTATCGAAGAAGAATTAAAAGGGTGTGATGTACAAAAACAAAGTTCTAACGGGATGATAGAAAAGAAAAGCTAAGCCTTTAACAGAAACGTTACCACCTCTCTTAGGTACGCTAGTAGTGAGAGCATACAATTGCCCTTTCGATGATCTTGTTCTTTGCCCTTGTCCTTGTCCTATAATACTTAATTACATGTCCCTTTTTACCATACTAAAGATATTCTCTCTTGTCATGGGTTTTTATTATTCTTTCACTTGGCCTCTTTCCTTTCACTTTTTTCCTCTTCGTGGATTAAGCCATATCAACAAGTTTCTCATCCTTAGACTTATGTTCTTTATCCTCATTCCTACTATCCTTGTATAGCTTGTTGAAAAGTTTCTCAAAAGTTACTTCCATCGCACGGCAACCCTACAAAGCTTGAAATAAGATTAGTCGCAAGTAAAACTACTGCGGCTACAGATGGAGGTTGGACACTACTTTGCCCTTCGAAATGTGTCGCATGCCTACAAACTATGGTGAAAAAGAAAGAGAGAAGAGACTCAAGGAGAGAATCAAAAGATAGTGCATATGGCTTTGGGGAATATGCCTTTCGTAAAACAAAACTTTTCTTTAGAAAAATGCTTCTTTGTAAACGTTTGAAAATAATTTCAGAAGGTTTTTAAAAGCTTTTTCCTAGTCTGGTAACCTTCTGCTCTGATACCAAATGTAACACCCCACATCCGTTAAGGTTACTCACAAAGGGAATGCCTCAACTTCAGTGGAGCACTATGGGTACTGGAACAGAAATATTACAAGATAGACATATATAAAACAGCAGAAAGTAAAGTGGAAGTACTTCAAATCATTTATTAAATATAATTGTTTACAATAAAAGTCCATCAACTTCCAATACCCAATTACATAGCTAAAATATCTGCCTTGCTAAAAAACAAAGAAGCATAAAAATAAATTGTGATATTCCCCAATAAAGCAGAGCAAGCCATAGGTAAGGGAAATCCAAGCCGTACATGAAAGAGCCTTGGAGCTTGGTAAGATCCGAACTAAGCTGTAATCCCACCCTGCGAACCTGTGGGGGGGAACGGAAGAAAAAGAGGCAAAACAAAACGGGTCAGTCATAAAGACTGAGTAAGTCCTAGTGACTTTCAGCATAAAAATAGGTAAAGATAACATGGCATGAATAAACTGAAAATAAACATAAGCATGATGACAAGACAAGCTACAGGCACGATAACTAAGAATAACATCATATGACTTTTGTCATGTATAACATTGCGAGGTTCCCATTCAAGATGAACTAAGTATAATTTCGCAAGATCGCAAGATTTCTCTGCTTCACCATTAAAATATTTCTATGATATCTATTTGCTCTGCACCACCCGTACTAGTATCCCAACCCGTGCATGTGTTGACTATAAAATGATCCCTTGGCCAATGTCATGAAATGACTTATTACTTGGTCCCAAGAAACGATCTATTAATTGATCGGCTCCCTGCAAGTCTTATCTCGTTCATGTGTCTGTGTCATACGGCCCTATCACGAATGTAGTTACCTGTGCTAGGTCCACCATAGGGTGTATCAAGCCCTAGGGTGCCAACCACCGACACGAATCAAGCACGCACAGTGTAAACCTACTGGTGCCCAATGCCTACTTTTTCAACTACGGACTACGTGCACGACCATAGTCCACCTGAACCTACAATGGAACACCAACTCAGCCGTCGTTCTGGTCGCTTATAATCAGCCCAGTAATCGTGCCCCACCCTGCCTAATCCCAGGGTATCGTGATACATCCAAGTGGGTTACTGCTGAAAAGGACCGCATAACTAGGGTTTCCGTCTAATAGGTTAAGTGTTGTCATTTAAATTCGTGACTTAACCCTTATCAGTCTAGCATGTCAAGTTGGTTAAGTGTTGTCTTTCAAATTCGTGACTTAACCCGCCTACATGTCATGTCAAATTGGCTAAGTGTTGTCGTTTTGAGTTCATGACTTAGCCCTACGAATCATGTGTCAAGTTGGTTGAGTATATTCAAGCGATTCATGACTTAACCCTACCAAATCATCGTGTCAAATTGGTTAAGTATATTCAAGCGGTTCATGACTTAACCCTATCAAATCATCGTTTCAAATTGGTTAAGTATATTCAAGCGGTTCATGGCTTAACCCTATCAAATCATTGTGTCAAATTGGTTAAGTATATTCAAGCGGTTCATGACTTAACCCTATCAAATCATCGTGCCAAATTGGTTAAGTATATTCAAGCAATTCATGACTTAACCCTATCATGTAGCATTAATTCATTAATGCACTCCAACCTCTCACATTAGACCTGTTGTTGTGGTCACTCGATATGTCGGGCGGTTCCGGGCAGAATTACACCACAACTCAGTCTGACCTCAAGTTTTCAAGTGCGATATGACCAACTACCCACATTGGATCCTATTGTTTGCAGTAACTAGATTTGTCGGGTAGTTACGGGCAGAATTACACTGCAAACTCAACCCAACCTCGAGTTGGCCATTTTCATGATCGTAACCAATTCATGTTTTGCCTAATCTACCCAAATCGTATTCCCATCGCACGTAAACATGAATCGATCCATACTACAAATAAATCCAAATCTCAGAATAAAGGGAATAACATCAAAACTATGATAGGAAAAAGGGACGAGCATAAAGCGATAAAAGGGTTTACAAGACTAGCATGACATAACTTGAGATAATTGGTTACTACGTCACTGGCACATAGGAATTCAAATCTAGCAAGATAAGGCGATAGTCATGGTAAACGCTGACATAAAAGAATAGGCATGCAAAAGCAAGACAAATACAAGGATAATGGATCCAATGGTTTTGGTGTACATAATAGAGAATAAATTAAGCAAGTCACACCCTAGGTATACGATCCAACAAACTGCAAATTCGGTGTACAACATGGGTTTCAACTATGGGCCTGAACAATCAACTATAATAGTCTCAGGTAATTAACCCCAATAGTCATAGTCATGGTCATAGGTAAAAATCTCATAATTAAGAACCATAAGCGATTAATCACAATAGTCTTGGTTAATTATCCAAAATAGTTCTAGGCAATAGTCATAGGCAATTAACAGTAATAGTTTCAAAGTCATGGTCATAGATAATAGCCTTATGTTCATAATCATAGGTAATAATTCTCATAGTCAAGAGTCATAGGTGATTAGCCATAATTGTCCTTGTCATAGTCATAGGCAACAGTCTTGCGTTCACCGTCATAGGCATAGTCTTATGTTCACAGTCATAGGCATAGGCATAGTCTTATGTTCACAGTCATAAGCATAGGAATAGTCTTAGGCCATTAACAATAGTTTCAACGTCATAGGCATGTCAAGGTTATAGTCATGAAAGAGTTTGATTTACAACATGAATAGGCCCAAAGCAATATTCACGAAAGTCAAGATCCTGGATGAACAAGAATAGATATGAATAAGTTATCATACATAGATCCAATTCCAATTTACAACATGGATATTAAGTTCACAGCTTTTATCTGAAAGTAACTTGAACTTACAGATCGTGGTCTAAGAGATTGAGATGCAGAAGTCGAGTCTATAAACTAGTCGTCGAATTGTTGAATCGTTGAATCTTGATTTGATTGTAGAAGCAAATCCCCAAATATGCAATTCCTAGCCGTAGTCTTCAAGAAATAGTCTTCATGATTTATTTTAATTTAATTTAATTTAGAGTGAGAAGAAGAAGCCATGTCCATCAAGAATTTAAGCAGCATAAGGTTGGAGAAGAATGCTGTAAAGAAAATGAGGCTAGGAGGCTGTTTATATAGGATTAGGCAGACGAATCTGGACAGAAAACGAGGTCAAATACATCAGAATGCATCAGGTTCAGAAAATGGGTTCGGGAGGCAGGTCGACCCCCAGGTCGACACTATGGTCGACCTGGTCTCTGGGAGGTCGACACTATGGTCGACCCCGAGGTCGACCTGGTCCATGGCCGGGAATTTTCCCGCCCAGCCTGTTCTGGAGTTTGAATTCGAATTTCGAGCTATTTTTTATTCTGAAAATTCCTGAAACTTCATAGGGTCATATCTCCCTCATACGAACTCTGATTCTCGCAAACTCAGACTCGTTTCCAAGCAGAATTTCGAGACGAACACAATGGCGCAACCGTTTCCCCTGATTCTTATTTTTAAAATTTAATTCTGCCTAGATTTATGGTTTTAACATGTTATTAAAATTCGGGTTGTTACATATTCAAAGGAAGGAAGTCAATTGAATTGATTATATAAAAGAAGTGTTATTCACGATTAAAGTGAATGATGGATTAAAGTCGATATTTTGCAAATAGAAGTTTAAATGAAAAAGGAAGAAATGAAAAAGATGGGTTTTATTGCGAAGATCGGGATATAAAAATATATTGAGATAAATCCAATGGAATTATAATTATTATTTAACTATAATGGTTTACTTTCAAAAAGGATATTTGAATTCTACTTAGTTCAAACTATAATTTAAATGAATATGTTAAGATGTCAGTATTTCAATAATTATGCTATGGAAATACAATCCATGTTTTTGAACTAATTTAAGATTTATTTTAAATTAGAATTATTAACAAGTCTAGATTCCTACTAAGGAAAGATACAGATATGTGAAAATGAACAACGATTAAAAGAAGATGTTTTGCAAATGGAAATAATCATAAAGGAAATTGAGTTGACCTGAAATGGTAGATAAATTCCGAAGTTTGGAATAAAATCGAATATAGATTATTCGTGAGAAATTTATTTATTGGAATTTTATTATGTCGAATTGAGGGAAGTATTTATTTTTACTTTCCAATTTGAATCAAATTTAATTATTTATTTACTAATTATTAATTTATTTATTGAAATTTATAAGTGCAAGTTATACTTTTATAAATCAAATATTTGTAAATAGCGATTTTAACGCTGCCATTATAGTAAATGTCTTGTAAAATCTAAACAGCGATTTTTAACGCTGCCCTTATAAAAAATGTTAGTAAATCTAAGCAGCGATCTTAGTGCTATTGTTAAAATAAATGTTCTACACAGCGATTGTAACGCTGTTGTCAAAAGCAATGTTTTATAAATCAAATATTTGGAAACAACGATTAGAATGCTACCATTATAATCAATGTTTTCCATAAAAGAAGTGGATTCTTAGATTGAATTTGAGTCCCGTAAGCGATATTTTATCTGAGGTTGTGAGCTTTGGCTATTTCAAAGTTGAGAATGTTGTTCAGTTAAGGTCTGAGAGGTAATTATACCCCAACTTAATTGACTTCATGATTGATGGAGAAATAGTTAAGGTTCGATAGTGAAGATTGGCTAGCGATATGTTTAGTTAATAAATGGTAAACGGTTTGAGTTATAATAAGATGAGGGATATTTTCTACGTGTAGAAAATGAAATGAATTGGTCAAGAGGAATTAAGAAAAGGAACATGGAAATATTTTCTGATGTTTATAAGGTATATTTTCTAAATATAGAAAATGAGGAATCGTGAATATTTATAAATGTTTTCTAACTGGAATAAGAGATATTTTCTCAAATAAAGGAATTATAATATTGAAAATGTTTTTCAAAGAATCGAGAGGGGAAATCGAGCTTCAAAAGAATATGAAAGATGGGAAATGAGAATTGTAATTGATAATATAATAAGGAATTAATTTAAAGGGGCCAATGTTGATTGATAATTGATCGAACAAATTCCTACCTGGAAATAAGATCGTTGGTTGTATGCTTATTTTTCTTTGATAGTTAAATCACCGACTATCGAAGTTTTTGACCATTTTTCCGTTGTCAATACGGAGAGACTAGGATCAAATTCATTATCTGGAAACCACTCCGTATGGGCGTTAGCATTGTGATCAAATATGATGAAAATAATTGAAGACGGAGTTATGCAAGTGCTATTCTATTTACGGGATAGTGCCTTCAGTTTGTCCAGTCTCAGGACAACGTGAATGGATGAATGTCTGACGGAGTAGCGTAAGTTGATCTCTTCAAACTTACGTTTGGTGGTGGAGGAATTCGTTTCTCCTAGCTTTATACCCGTGGTATATTTGGAGAAATCAATTTGTGATTTGGCGGCTATGACGATGTGGCATTCAAAGTGAATGGTGGCCAGATGTTCTGGAAGATAATTCAAACCTCAAGCCTCACAACCGGAAGTTGGCAAAAATCGGGCAGGCAACACGGCTAAGTGGGTCGCTCCCATTAGGATGTATAATCACCTATCTAGAGAAATTCCATTTTGCTTCTATAATCTATCGATGTTGTCCCTTTCGAGAAACGGTTGCTGATCCCAACCGTTGGTGATATACATTCGACACACTCAAGCGAAATGAGTGGTCGGTCATGTGTGGGCCGAGTTGCAAGACGTTCTTGTTGAACCCAGTGTATTCGCCTCTAGAGATACACTATCGGAAGGTGGTTCCATACCTTGTCATGTTGGAAATCCAATCTCCAATAAGCGCCCTGCGGTTTTTGATTTTATATTATATATGGAACGTGAGATGCAAGCATTCCGCTAGATTCTATTTATTCGATTTAGACATCATTATAATATCACCAGATTTTTATATCAAAATGTTTTGGGTTATCGTAAGGTAAAAAGCATCCATGTTTATGTGTGGATCAGTCTTACGATTATCTTTTCTTTTGAAAGGATTTTTAAAAGTTAAACCAATGGTTGGAGTTTACTCACACTAGTCCCATGACTGACCCAGAGTTTATTTTGTTTTGTTTTCCCTAAACTATTGGGTGCCCAAATTTGTACGGGCAGTCAAGTAGTCGGGATTTTACAGACTCAATTGGAGGAGCTTGAAGCAGGAGGCTTCACCAGTTAACTATAAACTATCATATATTCCACTGTGTACCATGTGTGTATCTGGAAACAGGTGTTTATGACTGTTCCAGGAATAACTGTTGTGCTCATATAAATGGTATGTATATACAGTTACTAATTTGTATTTCAAAAGTTATGTTGAATAATATATTTTATTCGTTCCGTTGTGAGTTTGTGATCTTCGTTTTCTTCTATTCTAATATTTCTTCCACTCTATTTCTCATCCTCTAACTTCTTTCTAATAATGATTCGTATTTCTGTGCAATTTGGGTTGGACGTGTGGTGTTATTAGTCGACTCAAAAGGTACGGAAATTCGGGCAATTACATTTGGTATCAGAGCTGAAGGTTGAGTAGTAACCTTGGCTCTGTGGCGTAACTCAATAGTGATGGGGTTAATAATACCTTAGATTGAGTGTTTATATATGAGCGCGTATTTGTAGATTTGATATAAAATTGTTTTATATTGTGTTGACTGGTTTGTTGAGTGGTTTATGAATTCTGGTCGATATAGAATGTACAACTATATCGATGGGTGTTTCTAAACTCTCGAATAAAGCAATTCGATACAGTATTGTTTTAAAATGGGTAAATGAAATAATTTTACCTAAAATTATTTTGATATGAAGGGAATAATTTTTGAAATATTATAGTATACGGATGTGTTGATTTTTATTATAATCAAATGAGTTATGAAATATTGAAATGGTTATATAAAACCAAATTGAATTTGGATATGAGTGAGATATACAAATAAGCTAAATTGGAATTGGATTCAGATCAAAATTGTGGATTTAAATCCCATATGTTTAGAAAATATTTTTTGAAATATTTAAAGTAATATAACATTATTTTGGAGGATTTGAACAAGAATGATTTAAATGGTTTTGAAAGTGATTGAGCACTAAAATCACTTCAGTGGCAAGAAAATAATTCTGATAATGGATCGCGACATTATCAGTATTCATTTTCAAGTTTCTGAGTGATGGGTTGCTTCCATAGTAATTTGGGAAAGAAAAATTTGTTTGAAAAGGACAAGATGGTTTATAAATTTAAATTTTTGAATTGAGTTGATTATAAATATATGTATACAAATATATGTATATAAATATATATATGATTTCAAAGTAATTTGAAATAAAACCTGGGGATTTGAATTCTGAAATTTAAATTTAACTTGTATAAGTTAAATAAATTGAAATGGTGGAAGTAAACCAAATGGATGAAATTTAACTTAAGTCAAATGAAATCAGACTGGATTAGGGATAATCCAAAATTGAAAATAAACAAAGAGAAATGTTTGGATTCAAATTATTTAAGGAAATTCGACTTATGTAACAAGTTGAATATATTGGATAATGTGGATTGAAATTGAATTGTATAAAATTTGAATTCAAGCAGAATAAGTGGATTGATTTTGAAAATGAAATCAAATTGGTACCATAAAATTGAAGTGAACTAGTCAGCAAGTTGATTAGGGAACTAAAACTAAAAGTTGGATTGATTTGAAACCAACTAGAAATGGATACATGTATGCTGAGCAGATATCGAATGGAAGCAAATGCAAGAGATAGAATTTTGTCCGACAAAAAGGTACATGTTTACAATACTACTTTGGTTTGATGGTTTTATGAGCCTACGGGGCAAGCCGCTTGGCCTTTTTGATTTTATTTTGGATTGGAGAAGGCCTAGGAAGGTGAGTTATGGTTGTACCGATTGAGCCATGCAAAGGAGATGCTGGCGAATTTTTTTGAAAATTTAAAGTGTTAGAAAATTTTCAAGAAATTTTTGATAATTTGAAATTGAATTGTTAATAATTGAAATAAGAAAACTAGAATTAGTTGATAAAATTTCAAGTGAGATAATGAAACTGATAAATGGATTTAAAATCAATTGGAGTGGGTGTGGATATGCAGAAGGGCATATGGATTGAAGACAAAAAAGTGATGATGGATTGTCCAAAATGGTGGACAGATCATTTGGAAATAATTATGAATGGTCGAGTATTGGTACGAGAATTCGAAGGTTGGGTAAGAACTAGGTTATGAAGATATATAATATAAGATTTTAACTAAGTAGGTTATGAGGAGTTAGGGTCATAGCATATCTACTACTTAGCAATTTCGAGGATGAAATTATTTTAAGGGGGAAGGAATGTAACGACCCGGATTTTTAGTCGTTAATTTTAAGACATTTAAACTTGTTTTAAATGTTGAATTGGTAATACATATGATTTTTATAAGGAATTTATTTATTAAAAGGAAGTTTTAAACGTATAATTTATAATATAATTAAAACAAGCTCAAAATAGTCGCGGTAGTTCGTAATTTACGATTTAAACTTTAGCTGAATATACAGAATCCAAAATAAGTCGGATTTCTTTGAACAAGAAACGTTCGGATCTATTTGATTATATTTTTCTATTGAAAGAGAAAAATATAGTTTTCATATTGTAGATTTTGTTTTATGTCCAAATCAAATTTGGAAATAGTCGATGTAGAATCGTTTATGGACCATAACGGTTTAGTAATATAACTAGAGATTGGTTACGAATTTGGACAAGATTCTTTTGAGGCGTAGTTATAATGTAATTTTTAGAATTTTACTATAATTTTTAATTAATTAAATACGCAACTTTTATTTGGAGTATTTTGCACCCTATATCAATATTTTGGGGTTTCATAATATAGGTTAAACTACCGATATTATTATACTTTTGGGATCATGACACATTACTGATCACAACTATATTTTTATTTCTATTAACAGGAATCTGTACGTTAATAGAGGAGTGTCGAAGTCATTTAAACTTAAATAACAAAAAGAAAATTAGTTTGTATTGTGCATGTTAGACTTTATACATGCTGGTTCGATAAGGCACGCTCAAAGTTTTTTTTTTTCCTATCATTTGACCTGTTATGTTTCTTGAAATTTACTATTAAATTCTATTATCTATTAATATGATTACCAGCAGGTCCTTGACTGGAATTAACATAACTAAATTTCAAATAACTTCATTTATGTGTTATTATGGTACTTCCTTACATGTATGGTCATATAAGAAAATCTAATTGAGCTATTTTTCTCATCTTGGGTATTCAGAAATAAACCTTGAATAAAAATACATATATCTCCTTAAGCTTCAGAAAGTGAAAGTGTGCTCTCCACGTCTTTTTCATTTCCTTGTTCCCCAAACCACCAGTTCCGTGAACAACAAGCTTTATACCCGTGGCAACCAAGCAAACTTGATTCTGTGCGAGCCACGCATTTCTTCCTTTAAATACTGCACATTTCCTTCTTCAATGCAATACTGGACATCCTCACTCGAATCAAAACCTGAGGAGGAAATCAAAAAGGAAAAAAAGAAACGGTTTCATCATATAATCGCATAATCTATGACCCAACACGCTCGAGCTAGTCCTCTCTCTATGCGTCTGTGAATCGTCATTTTGAGCTCGGCACCCTGGTGGGATCGTTGAAACTTTTACAGTAGGGTTCAAGGGGAGACGTTGGTATTTGGTAAGCTGAGGGAAGTCAAGACAATATGGAGTATGCAGGATTATTTCCAGAGGGTCATCATGCAATCTTTCGTTGAAGTCTGGGGAGGATTGGAGCGAATTTAGTTCGCTTGTTTCCCTGTAGCACAAAGTAAGGTCGGAAGTCCGGATCTAGCGAGCAGGGTGCGAGTGTAACGGGTTGGTGGGGACTTTGATGGTCTCGAGAAGCAGGAGCTAGTAGTATAACCGGTTGTTGAAGTTATGGAGGGTAGGAGGAGAGCGAGATGAGGGGAGTATGCGCATCATTTGGGTAGCGGGTTCACTGGTTGAAGGAGACGATGTCTGAAATCGTAATAAACCGGTAATACATGGATTAAGGACTTATTTCTTGGATTGAGGCATTGATTAAGTAACTATGGGGGATGTATGACGGCTCGGCCCGCACCAACCGACATTTACTCCAAAAGTGCGTTGTACACATGTCCAATTAGCACGGGACGGTCGTCGGAAGAAAAGGGAAGAAGAGAATAAACTAACAAGGAACCTGTAGAATGTCTCACAGCGCATAGAACAAAATATAATAATAACATACTTGACATAAAACAGGTGAGACAGTGCATAAGCTGAAATAACTAACATAGCAGCGGAAAATCCAAGTACAGCTTATGATCCAAAGTTAACATTATTACAACTTTTCCAACTGTCTCAAAAAGCAAAGCAAGATAAGGGAAGTACGCTACTAATGCCCAAGTAGCGACCACCAACGACACAGGGAGAATATTTATATATCATACGTGGAAGCCTCCTGCTCGCCTCCGAATCAGCAACTCGCGCATCACCAGCTAACCTGTCTCTAGTCTGCTCGTGTGAGCACCCAGAGTAATAAGAAGAGACGTAAAACTCTAGGTCAGACATAAAGCCTGGTATGAGCGATAAGCATATAAACAGAACAATAACAGGTAGACTAAAACATACCTGAACCTGGACCTGCAACCAAAGAGTTAGCACTACATACTGTACAACACTCTAAGGTGCCATTTCAAATGGTGTAAAGATAACGGGGGTGGGGGTGTGCATGTCATAGTGATGGCAAACAATCAAACATAGCATCCATCCTCACATCTCTCCCTCAGTGCATAAAGCATACGATATTCACCACTTTGGTCACCTAGTCCTTTGGGCCATGACGAAATCCAATCCCGTACAACTATCACTACAAGCCCACTATCCATCTCTCAGTGGTGAACCAAAGTTATGAATACTGACAACCCCTTTGCACACGTCCCGCAGCAAAGCCCAATCTTGAAGTGAACTCATTGGTTCCCAACTGGATCCTGAGCTCTAACTTCCTATTTGGACTACCTTTGCATCTCGGGTTTTTAGTCTTCACCGGATCCGTTCGGTCTTCCTTCTTCATTCTGCTTCGGATCGGTTCGGATCTTGCCTATCCATCGGTTCGATTCGTGGTCTCCCTCTCCGGTTCGGTTCGTAATTAATCTCCGTTCGTGGTGCAAGCAGCTCAAGTCCTCGTCTTATCTCCGGGTCGGGTCGGAGTTAGGTAAATGGTTCGGATCGGAATGCTTTTGGAGGATCGGGTCGGAGAACTCCTTGGCCATCAGTTCACGTGCTTCCAGGCGGTTCAGTTCGGAGAAGACTACACGGGTCGGGTCGGAGAAGACGCTCCGCTAGCGGTTCGTAGGGAAGGGCTTCACAACGGTTCGGTCCGGGCCTCCCCATCCGATCCGATCCGGTTCGGGTCTCAACCTGCACTTTTCCTGCAACTTCCAGCGACTGTTTATACGCCACTCGACGGCGTTTTCGACCATTCTAACTATTCTAATCAATCACAAAGCATATCATACAGTCATAGCAACAAGTAGAAGTGACCTCAAACACCAAAACATCAATATGATAGGTTAAAATGGATCAAACTTACCCAAAGCCCCATATTTCCCCTTAAGCATGTTTAGGTGAAACTAATAATATGATTAGCAAAACTTAACCAAATTAACCCAAATTCATATCAGAGGTCTAAAACATCATTTCGAATTTTATATATTTTTCCAGAATTTTATCATGTTCAAATTCGCTAATTAACACTAATTAGCCATAATTAGTGAGAAACTATGCAAATCACTCACCTTAGCCACAAATAAGACTTAGATCTGAAATAAATCTCTGATTTGGTGTGAATCCCAATGCTAAACAGCATCTCTTATCTTGATTTGGTGAAGATCTCCCTTGGTTTGATGTTGCTAAGCTTAATCCTTGATTAGAAGGTGATTTGGAGGTAATTTAGAGATTGGAGGCCATTTTTAGGGTTTCTAGGAGGTAAGTGGAGGCTAGAAAACTGAAATAGAATGAATCTCTAACTCTTTTCAGCCTCCCCATTACCCTAATCCCGAAATGGGTTATGGGCCCATTCACTAATCACCCTATTTGGCCCGGTTAAGCAGTTTTTCATCTTCCAAACCTTATTTCTGCGATATCTCCCAAATGGTGAGTCCGTTTGGCTAATGTGACCACTCTACGGAAAGGTAAACCATCAAACGAATCTAATGGAAGTAGTTTCAGGTCAAAATACCTTTCCAATCAAAAGTTATGGCCAAAACAATATCGGCTAGGGGCAAAATTGTCATTTAAAAATCGGCAAAAATCATGAACATGGGAAATGACCCCAATAGTTGTCTCCCAAAGTTACACGACCATACGACTTCATACGAAAAAGAAGTAAATATTCTACGATCCTAGATACGTAGAATGCGGGTTGTTACATTCTCCCCCCCCCCCCCCCCCCTTAAGAAATTTCGTCCCTGAAATTCCTTAACCCAAAACATACAAAGGATCCCCCATGCCTACCAGCCATATACAACAATCAAACATGCAAAACAAACAGAACCATTCTGCCCTAACATGCGGTTTACTAACAAGGGAAGAATCATCGCCGCTAAAATCTTACCAAGCAAAGAGCTTTGGATACGACTTTCTTATGTCATTCTCTACTTCCCAAGTACAGTCGTTCTCTCGCCATCGATTCCCATCTCTACCTTAGAGGTAGCTTCTAATAGGTTGGGATCGTCCCTCTAACTGGAACCGATCCACTTAATCAAGATCGATCTAATCGTCAAGCTTACTAGCGTTTCTGAATCCAATTCACACTTAGGTCTGAAGTCATATCCCGTGATATACTCTAGTTGCTTCCATTCCAGAAAAATAGCCTCTAAACTGGCACGTCTCTTACTCAATGCATCAGCTATCGCACCCAGTCCGATACTATGGCATTCGTCTATACTGTCATTTACTTAGGTAATCCAAACCTATATGCCAAATTTTCAACTACATTCCAAATGTCCTTTCAAGTCCAACTTGAGTCCTTCTTACATTCGTATTGCATGTCCAACGTACATTCACTTCCTAGAGGCAGACTAGACCCATCCAATGACCCTAGGCACTACACCAACATCTACACTGTACGTCTAACGTACATTCACCTTCTAAAGGTGAACTAGATTCATCCAATGAACCCAGGTACCCTACCCATATTCATACTGCACGTCCAACGTACATTCACCTTCCAAAGGTGAACTAGACTCATCCAATGAATCAAGGTACTCTACCTATATCCGTACTGTACGTCCAACGTACATTCACCTTACAAAGGTGAACTAGACTCATCCAATGAATCTAGGTACTCTACCTATGAGTCCAAGTCCATCTGAAACTCCTATATCCGTTGAATCTCCAAGACAATGGACGCTCCACAATGCCCAACATACTTCAAGTCTAACGTAAAGTATCTTACTCTCGTCATATCACCATGATCAACGAACTTACCCTATTTCCATTCAACAGGATCCCACAGGTGATACTCAAGAGAAGAAAGGTAAGAACAAACACAACAACCATAGCATCCATCAAACAAATCCTATCTATCACCTGCTAAAGCCATGAATACGTCAATACCTATATGTCTGGTCCAACCAACATCAATAACTAATGGAAACTCTGCCTCCAAACGGACTACCGTACGTCCAACACACGTTTATCCTCCAAGGATAACTAGATCACGTCCAACGGATCCAAGGTAACGGGCGTCCCCAGATACCCCTGCTTTTAGTCCGCCTGAAACACTCGAGTCCCACCCAAGTCTATCCATTATCTTGCTGCCCTCTCGAGTCCAACTCGAGTCAATCCAATTCCTTGCAGCCTTCTCGAGTCCAACTCGAGTCAATCTATAACTCAGACCCAGTCTTGAGTATCCATTAGCAACAAACTCTAGCCCAACGTGAGTCGTCTCCCTATTCGTTGCATCTCCAAGATCAACGAACACCCATTTTCTTTTACGAGTTCAAGTCCAACTTGAATCGCCCTAATCTTCATTGTATCTTCCATGATCAACGAGCACATCCGATTCCTTCAAAATTCTACTATCCAATAGAGAACATCAACATAGGGTCCTAAACAATCCATTACTTTGCATCTTTCTCGAGTCCCACTCGAGTCATCTCATAACCCTATTGAGTCTAACTCGGGGCAGTCCATACCATCGAATAGTCTTATCCTGTCATAGCTGCCCATCACTCCTCGAGTAAACCAAGGTATCATCCAATGAAAATCACAACGACTACTTATCCCTCACGCAAACCATCCTAGTCAAACTCTACATTCCCCAAGCACAAGCCCCAAAGGCCTAAACCAATATCAGACAAGCACCTAAGGAACATCTCCTCCGAATTCGGACAATCCACATGAAGTGATACTAGCGAAACAATCTAGCACTGGAGCACTCATTTGCCTCCTAGAGACAACTAGAACTTATTACAACGATAACCTCTTAGCTTCTTTAACTCCAGTTACTATCACCATCATTAGGTAGGTACCTAATACCACCTCATTCCCTTGGAGTAGATCGACTCCCCAAAATAATGCTAAACCCAGTAAAGCCTAAAAAAAGCAAACACAACAAACATACATCCATGACTCGATAAGACCACGTTACGGTAAATCATACTGAGGCTAGTCGAACCACCAATCGGGTTCGTTACTACTAAAGGTCTATCGACTAACTCAGGTTTGTCAAACAAAACCCGATCAAAACATCTTAAATAGGATAACGACACTTTTTTCCTTCTACGCCGCAGTTAGGGCATTCGACGAAGAAGGAACAGCGTTGATAGCATATTCTCTCACGATCTGCTTCTCCCTAGGAGGTTGTGGACATTTGTTCTTATGATGTCCCGCTTGGTCACAATTAAAGCACTTCCTTTCCCCAGGCTTTTCCCGACAATCTCTGGCATAGTGGCCCTTCTTACCACAGCTAAAGCACTCGCCATCTTTCTTATTTTTCTTATTCTGACCATCCTTGGTCGGGTTCTGCTTCCTCTTGTTCTGAGAATTCTTCTTGCCTTCACTGCCTGCTTGCGGCTTTGGCTCCTCTGTAGATGCAATAGCAACTTCGGTCTTCGACTTAGGGAAAAGGCTCTCTGACCTTAATGCCTTTCCTACAATAGATTTGAACGTCTCATCGATATGGTTTATAATTCTTTCCCCAAGTACCCATCCAAGCCAGTTATGAACTTCTCGTTCTTCTTTTCGACTGTATCGATAAGGGACCATCCATATTTCGATAAAGTATCGAATTCTGCGATGTACTCCGAGGCTGCCCTACCATTCTGCTTAAGCTCCAAGAACTACCTGAACAATTCTGATTTATGAGCAGTTGGAATAAACTTATCGCTAAAGCGAGCCTTAAACTGATCCCAAGTAACCTGATCTTCTGGAGTAGCTGTCCTAATGGCATTCCACCAATTCATCGCTCGCCTTTGCAGCTGACGAGACGCTAGCCTTCTCTTCATCGCATCTTCGATACCCAAGTCGTCGAAGATACGATCACAGCTATCCAACCAATCCTTAACATCTGTGGCCGACTCCGTTCCGTGGAATGACTTCCCACCAAGGTTAGTGTAATCCTTGCACAACTTGGTGAAATCAACCCTAGGCGCCTGCACTACTGGACCACCACCATTTCCGGGATTGGGGACTGCTCCTTGAACATCCCTAAGCATCTCCCTCATAAAGTTAGTGAACATCGTCCTCATATCAGGAGCATTCCCGTTATTGTTCCCCCTACCAGCACCTCTAGCATATCGGCTCATCGTCCAATCCATAAAGAGGAAACGATTAACGACCCCATAGTGGTGCTAATGCAGTACGACTTCATTCTTATACTACTAATAGTATATATATATATAGCTTTTGAAAACCAAAGTAATCACAAATACGCGCTCTCATATATGTGCTATCTCTCCCTAGTGTCTTTCCCTAGGTTAACTACGCAACCTAGAGCTCTGATACCAAATGTGACGGCCCGCCCCGCACCAACCGACATTTACTCCAAAAGTGTGATGTACACATGTCCAGTTAGCATGGGACGGTCGTCAGAAGAAAAGGGAAGAAGAGAATAAACTAACAAGGAACCTGTAGAATGTCTCACAACGCATAGAACAAAATATAATAATAACATACTTGACATAAAACAGGTGAGACAGTGCATAAGCTGAAATAACTAACATAGCAGCGGAAAATCCAAGTACAGCTTATGATCCAAAGTTAACATTATTACAACTTTTCCAACTGTCTCAAAAAGCAAATCAAGATAAGGGAAGTACGCTACTAATGCCCAAGTAGCGACCACCAACGACACAGGGAGAATATCTATATATCATACGTGGAAGCCTCCTGCTCGCCTCCGAATCAGCTACTTGCGCATCACCAGCTAACCTGTCTCTAGTCTGCTCATGTGAGCACCCAGAGTAATAAGAAGAGACATAAAACTCTGGGTCAGACATAAAGCCTGGCATGAGCGATAAGCATCTAAACAGAACAATAACAGGTAGACTAAAACATACCTGAACCTGCAACCAAAGAGTTAGCACTACATACTGTACAACACTCTAAGGTGCCATTTCAAATGGTGTAAAGATAACGGGGGTGGGGGTGTGCATGTCATAGTGATGGCAAACAATCAAACATAGCATCCATCCTCGCATCTCTCCCTCAGTGCATAAAGCATACGATATTCACCACTTTGGTCACCTAGTCCTTTGGGCCATGACGAAATCCAATCCTGTACAACTATCACTACAAGCCCACTATCCATCTCTCAGTGGTGAACCAAAGTTATGAATACCGAAAACCCCTTTGCACACATCCCGCAGCAAAGCCCAATCTTGAAGTGAACTCATTGGTTCCCAACTGGATCCTGAGCTCTAACTTCCTATTTGGACTACCTTTGCATCTCGGGTTTTTAGTCTTCACCGGATCGGTTCGGTCTTCCTTCTTCATTCTGCTTCGGATCGGTTCGGATCTTGCCTAGCCATCGGTTCGGTTCGTGGTCTCCCTCTCCGGTTCGGTTCGTAATTAATCTCTGTTCGTGGTGCAAGCAGCTCAAGTCCTCGTCTTATCTCCGGGTTGGGTCGGAGTTAGGTAAATGGTTCGGATCGGAATGCTTCTGGCGGATCGGGTCGGAGAACTCCTTGGCCATCAGTTCACGTGCTTCTAGGCGGTTCGGTTCGGAGAAGACTACACGGGTCGGGTCGGAGAAGACGCTCCGCTAGTGGTTCGTGGGGAAGGGCTTCACAACGGTTCGGTCCGAGCCTCCCCATCCGATCTGATCCGGTTCGAGTCTCAACCTGCACTTTTCTTGCAACTTCCAGCGACTGTTTATATGCCACTCGACGGTGTTTTCGACCATTCTAACTATTCTAATCAATCATAAAGCATATCATACAGTCATAGTAACAAGAAGAAGTGACCTCAAACACCAAAACATCAATATGATAGGTTAAAATGGATCAAACTTACCCAAACCCCCATATTTCCCCTTAAGCATGTTTAGGTGAAACTAATGATATGATTAGCAAAACTTAACCAAATTAACCCAAATTCATATTAGAGGTCTAAAACATTATTTCGAATTTTATAAATATTTTTCCAGAATTTTATCATGTTCAAATTCGCTAATTAACACCAATTACCCTTAATTAGCCATAATTAGTGAGGAACTATGCAAATCACTCACCTTAGCCACAAATAAGACTTAGATCTGAAATAAATCCCTGATTTGGTGCGAATCCCAATGCTAAACAGCAGCTCTTATCTTGATTTGGTGAAGATCTCCCTTGGTTTGATGTTGCTAAGCTTAATCCTTGATTAGAAGGTGATTTGGAAGTGATTTAGAGATTGGAGGCCATTTTTAGGGTTTCTAGGAGGTAAGTGGAGGCTAGAAAACTGAAATAGAATGAATCTCTAACTCTTTTCAGCCTCCCCATAACCCTAATCCCGAAATGGGTTATGGGCCCATTCACTAATCACCCTATTTGGCCCGGTTAAGCAGTTTTTCATCTTCCAAACCTTATTTCAGCCATATCTCCCAAATGGTGAGTCCGTTTAGCTAATGTGACCACTCTACGGAAAGGTAAACCATCAAACGAATCTAATGGAAGTGGTTTCAGGTCAAAATTCCTTTCCAATCAAAAGTTATGGCCAAAACAATATCGGTTAGGGACAAAATGGTCATTTAAAAATCGGCAAAAATCATGAACATGGGAAATGACCCCAATAGTTGTCTCCCAAAGTTACACGACCATACGACTTCATACGAAAAAGAAATAAATATTCTACGATCCTAGATACGTAGAATGCGGGCTGTTACAGGATGAGTACCTAAAGTGGCACGGTATAAACACGGTAGGAAGGGGATAACAGGCGGTCTCGTATTGCTTATAACAAAATGGAAGAAGGATTAAAGTACCTTAATCATGATTAGCGGTAAGAATTTTAAAAGCTATTAGGTTTTTAATCAATGTATTATTTAGGTTAATGGTTAGATTATTTTCTTTGGGAATGATGGGTATTTCGTGAGCCAGATAGAAACAGTACTCGGAATAAATAAGAACTAAACCCATGGTTTAAGGTTAATAAAATTATTAGGATATTTAATTATAAATTAGTTTGTTTATTTATTTGTAACGGTTTAAATCAATTAAAAACTTATCACATATATAACTATTTCATTCGTAAATAGAATCGGGCCAAACCGGTCACGTTAGAAGCATAGCGAGGAAATGTACGTTGTGAAACTAAGGTGGCGGCGAATAGAGCTTACCGGAATTTCATAGAAAAATAAAACATCTGTTTCATTTTAAATGAAACAAAAGTAGAATCATCAACTGTGAACCAAGGTGAGTAAACTTACTAACTCTGACTTGGTTATATTTTTATATAAACGAGTTGTAATTTATTTCAGGTATTTTATACTGTGTGATGATTGTTTGAATGAATGGTTGATAAAATTGGTTGAAGGGTTGATATGGTTATATAGTTGATCGATAATTATCTCTGTTATTAATTAATGTTGATTAACATCTGTGGTTGCAGGGAAACAGGTTGGAGGGATCCAACTGGATTCCTCAACAATTATATTATTGTTTTATCTATTGTACTATATGATGTGTTATAGGATCCATGATGTTTGAATTACCCTAGCCCTAGAATTTTGGTATTTTAGATAGCGGAAAAACATTTCCGAATGTAGAAAATGAAATTGGGATTTAAAAAGATAATTTATTTCCAGTATAAAATTTAACTACGACTGGACTTGGAATAGAAACTTGTTTCAAATGAATAAAACAAGAAGTGATTATAACGGCATTTATAAATCTAGTAAATTATTTATCTTGGGATAAATTGAAAGTATAAAGTCAAGTTTGAATTTATATAGAAAGTGGAAATGGGTTTGAAACTGATATTTGTAAATTGTTTAACACTTAGCAAATATAAACGAAATTCTAAACTAGATTATAAATAAATAGAATAAAAACAATTTTGTAAATGATTCTATCATTAGAAGTTAACAAAGGAAAATTGGATTTTGAAATATCATTCAAAGGAAGGAAGTCAAATGAATTGATTATATAAAAGAAGTGTTATTCACGATTAAAGTGAACGATGGATTAAAGTCGATATTTTGCAAATGGAAGTTTAAATAAGAAAGGGAGAAATGAAAACGATGGGTTTTATTGTGAAGATTGGAATATGAAAATATATTGAGATAAATCCAATGGAGTTATAATTATGATTTAACTATAATGGTTTACTTTCAAAAAGGATATTTGAATTCTACTTAGTTCAAACTATAATTTAAATGAATATGTTAAGAAGTCAGTATTTCAATAATTATGCTATGGAAATACAATTCCATGTTTTTGAACTAATTTAAGATTTATTTTAAATTAGAATTATTAACAAGTCTAGATTCCTATTAAGGAAAGATACTGATATGTGAACATGAACAACGATTAAAAGAAGAAGTTTTGCAAATGAAAATAATCATAAAGGAAATTGAGTTGACCTGAAATGGTAGATAAATTCCGAAGTTCGTAATAAAATCGAATATAGATTATTCGAGAGAAAATTATATATTGGAATTCGATTATATCGAATTGAGGGAAGTATTTATTTTTACTTTCCGGTTTGAATCAAATTTAATTAATTATTTATTTATTGAAATTTATAAGTGTAAGTTATATTTTTATAAACCAAATATTTGTACACAGCGGTTTTAACGCTGCCATTATAGTAAGTCTTGTAAAATCTAAACAGTGATTTTTAACGCTGCCGTTATAAAAATTGTTAGTAAATCTAAACAGCGATCTTAATGCTATTGTTAAAATAAATGTTCTATAATACTACACAACGATTGTGACGCTGTTGTTAAAAGCAATGTTTTATAAATCAAATATTTGGAAACAGCGATTATAACGCTACCGTTATAATCAATGTTTTCCGTAATAGAAGTGGATTCTTAGATTGAATCTGAGAGTCCCGTAAGTGATATTTTGTCTGAGATTGTGAGCTTTGTCTATTTCAAAGTTGAAAATGTTGTTCAGTTAAGGTCTGAGAGGTAATTATACCCCAACTTGATTGACTTCATGATTGATGGAGAAATAGTTAAGGTTCGATAGTGAAGATTGGCTAGCGATATGTTTAGTTAATAAATGGTAAACGGTTTGAGTTATAATAAGATAGGGGATATTTTCTACGTGTAGAAAATGAAATGAATTGGTCAACGAGGAATTAAGAAAGGGAATATGGAAATATTTTCTGATGTTTATAAGGTCTATTTTCTTAATATGGAAAATGAGGACTCGTGAATATTTATAAATGTTTTCTAACTGGAATAAGAGAAATTTTCTCGAATAAAGGAATTATAATATTAAAAATGTTTTTCAAAGAATGAGAGGGGAAATCGAGCTTTAAAAGAATACGAAAGATGGGAAATGAGAATTGTAAACGATAATATAATAAGGAATTGATTTAAAGGGGCCAATGTTGATTGATGATTGATCGATCAAATTCCTACCTGGAAATAAGATCGTTGGTTGTACACTTATTTTTCTTTGATAGTTAAATCACCGACTATCGAAGTTTTTGGCCATTTTTCCATCGTCAATACGAAGAGACCGAGATCAGATTCATTATCTGGAAACCACTCTGTATGGGCGTTAGCACTGCGATCAAATATGATGAAAATAATTGAAGACGAAGTTATACATGGGTTATTCTGTTTACGGGATAGTGCCTTCGGTTTGTCCAGTCCAAGGACAACGTGAATGGATGAATGTCTGACAGAGTATATCTAACAGATCGCGTAAGTTGATCTCTTCAAACGTATTTACGTTTGGTGGTAGAGGAATTTGTTTCTCTTAGCTTTGTACCCGTGGTATTTTTAGAGAAATCAATTTGTGATTTGGCGGGTATGACGATGTGGCATTCAAAGTGAATGGTGGCCAGATGTTCTGGAAGATAATTCAAACCTCAAGCCTCACAACTGGAAGTTGACAAAAATCGGGCAGGCAACATGGCTAAGTGGGTCGCTCCCATTAGGATGTATAATCACATATCTAGAGAAGTTCCATTTTGCTTATGTAATCTATCGATGCTGTCCCTTTCGGGAAACGGTTGCTGATCCCAACCGTTGGTGATATATATTCGATAAACTCAAGCAAAATGAGTGGTCGGTCATGTGTGGGTCGGGTTGCAAGGCGTTCTTGTTGAACCCGGTGTATTCGCCTCTAGAGATACACTATCGGAAGGTGGTTCCATACTATAACAACCCGGAAATCTGAGCCAATTTAAATTTTTTATTTTGGCAATTTTGATGAATTTTGAATATTTAAAATGAATTATTTTGAATAAAAACAACAAGAAATTTATTTTGAATAGAATTAGAATGTATATATTTATATAGATCGTCGTTAGAATATAAACATTTATTTTTAATTATATAAGGAATTGAAAATGGCGTGGTAGTTCGAAAATTCGAATTCAAATTTCAAATGAATGTACAGGATTCAAAATAAACCGGATTTTAACGAAACCAAAAATATAAGAATCTGATGGAGAATATCTTTCCAATGAATCCGAGAAATCAAAATTTCATAGCGGGAATCAAAAGTTACGTCCAGTTGAAAATTCAGAATAGTCGCTATGGAATTCTGGCCCTTCAAAATAGCCATTTTGCAAACGACCTCGGTTTTCGATGAAACCACTTTTGTTGGATCCGTGATGTCAAATTATTGCTAGATTTCAAAATTCGTAATTTTATGAATCAATATATGAGTGTGGAAAAGGAAAACGTATTTGACCAATTTCAGTTGGATTTAATCGACTGGAAAATAGCAATTTTTCAAATGGTCTCAGAATTCGACGAAATTAGTTTTGTTAGGGCAGTATCGTCAATACGAAGGTAGAAAATATTTTTCTGGAATTTTTAGAGCCCTTATGTGGCCCCGGTAAATTGAAATGTACGTTTGAATTTAAAATATAATGATTTATGTTTTAAATTCAACAGAAACTGATCGTAACAGTCGAACTGGGTTACGAAACATATCCCATTGTGTTCAGAATGGGGGTAATTAGCTAGGGGCGACAATCGTTGGGTTTGATTTTGAGTTCGAATGTAAAATCTCTCTTTAACGAATTAATTAATAATTATATATAATATATGGTCAAACCCTAACACAATCCTTTTCGTGGTCAACCCCATCAGATTCCGCCGTTCTTAGGCGATTTAAAGGCCCTAAAAGTTCAAAATCAAATCTCCATTTATCTCCCAATCCATGAATGATTTTAAGAAACTAATAAAACAAATATTGAAGAGCAAGGTCAGAGCTTTAAATCTATACCCCTCTCAACCCTTAATGTGGAAGATTCTGTTCGAATTCTGGAGGGGAAGCGGCCGACTTCAGGCGCGGAAACTGAGGTCAAGGGGCAACCGAATTCCACCTACTTGCGGCTAAGGGTAGAGGAGGAGTAGGCGCGTCGTGGGGTCCACTCTGATGAGGTTCTGATCGAGCACGACGGTGGCGAGGGTGAACCCTAGATGGGTTCGATTTTGGGCAGTAGAACTAGAAGAAGACGAACACCGTGAGCATTTTCCTTTCATACAGATCGAAGTGTTTTATATTCATATTTTTTATATATATATGAAATCAAATTGTTTTATAAAAATCAGAAATTTATATATATATATTACATTGTTTAAGAGAAAAATCTGAAATTGATTTAAAATAGTATTGTTTAAAAATCTATAATTTGTTTATATATGAATTGTTTTAAAATAGAAAATATACTTTGTTTTAAAAGTATGATTTTTATTTTATTTTTAAAATATAAACATCGAAGTAAAATGTGATTTTTATAATGTAATAGAATTTATAAAAATAGGAATTTAAAAATATAAATAACAAGGATTTTTAAAATAAAAATAGCATGGGATTTTAAAATATAAAAATATGATTTTTAAATTATATACATAGATTTTGAAAATAAAATTAGCATTACTTTTGAAAAATAAAATAGCTATAGTGTGAAAGTACGATTTTTATATATGTAGTAGCAAAATAAAAAATATAATTTTCATATGAGTAGCAAAATAAAAATCTGATTTTTATCATATATATAGTGAGGTAAAAATGTGATTTATAATGTGAACAGCGTGAAAAAGAGTGCGATGGAATTGACTGAAAGCAAAGTGGAATCCAGACCATTCAGAAATAAAAAAACTGGCGGAGTGGAACCCAAAGGTGAGAACTTCTCACTTTTAATTTATTTTCTAGTTGAAATATATACTAGGATGCAGACGGTGCTTAGTAGCACCCGACACCCGTCGTCCACAGACCATGAACGGCTTGTTTATTTGATTGCTGTGTTGTGAAATTTGATTGTGTGATGTGGAATGAAATAAAATATTTTATAGTGGAAAACATTTTATAGTTAAAAATATGATTTTTAACGTGTATATAAAATAAATAGTAATAAACAAATCGGACGATTTGTTTATATACACTGATTTGACTGATATTAATTGGGACGATAAATTTTACACATCGCCCAACTACACAAATAAAATCTGTGTTTGTTGATTTGAAACCCCACACGGGTATTGGGATGATATTTGACGTACACTAATCCCAATTGTTTAGTTGTATGTCAATCGATGGGTTGACAGACTGTGTAAGTGTTAATTATTTATATTTAATGCTTATGCAGTTGTGTGGTGCACTCCGGATGATGGTTGATGATTTATCGTTGCTATTATATACATGTGTTGTAAGGAATCCATATAATTAACGTTATATGGTAATTGATTGGGCCTTATTCCAATTTGGAAAATAGAAATATAAATTCATGTGTTGAATAGAATAAATATTCATGAGTTGAATAGAAATATATATTCATGTGTTGAATAAAAAAATATAAATTCATGTATTGAATAGAAATAAATATTCATGTGTTGAATAGAAAATATAAATTCATGTGTTGAATAAAAATATATATTCATGTGTTGAATAATATATATATATATATATATATATATATTCATGTGTTGAAGAAAATATTCATTTGCTGAATAGAATAACGAAGTTATTGAAATATATAAAGCCGTGTTGGTAAGATATGCGCCATTTTGACGCGAACGATATTTATATCGATTATGTTCGTTTTTATAATGATTATAGAAAAAGAAGTGATTTCAAAATATAATATTCTGAAAATATTATCATTTAGATATCGATGATATGGAATATTCAATTTTGATTAGAAATTGAATATGAAGTTGAAATCGTTTTGAAAACGAATTTAAAACGATTTATAAAATTCGTTTCGAAAGGAAATCGACGAAGTATATATTATATATATAATATAATGGCCTGAATAGAACGCGCCGCGCAGCGGCAGTTCGCGAATTTCGACCATTGACTTCGAATGGATATTGTGGGAGATCCGACCGTCGGATTCTCCTAAAACCGGAACCTTGGGTTCGTATCGAAAAGAGCTTTCCAAAGAATATTAGAAATTAGAAATCTAATGGTTGGATTTGGAATTATGTCCAAATCAAATTTGGAAAAGGTCGTTGTAAGTGCAGTTCGATGGCCGTTGATGGAAATCGACCGTACGGGCCTTGCTAAAATTGTCAAAAATAGTAACAATTTGTGTAAAATCATAAGAAATGATTTGGGAAGAATTGGGATGAAAAACTCCATATTTGAAAAGATTAAATGGATTTTTATCGAAATGAACTAGTTTTGAACTAGAATTAAAATCAATTTATTTTGAAACAAATAAATTGAATTTGAAAGGGGTTTTAAAAGTAACCAGAATTTCCAACAATTGAATTGGAATGGATTTGAATTGAAATTGTCTTTGGAATATTTCGATGTTGGATTTTGTGATCATACAGATATTGTTATGGAAATTTGAAAGATATATTTATATCGTTATTTCCAATATGATATTTGTTGGTCGTAGAATTTGATATTGAATATAAGCCGATATATTTTCTATTCAGAGCTTTGTATTTAATATCAAATGGGATTTGGGTTTGTCGTGAATGGTGTCTTCATTAACACAGTTCTTGAGCCCAGTTAAGAAAAAGATTAAATTTTTTATTTAGATTTAATGAAGGGTACCAGTTAAATGGTATTTAATTGGAATTGATTTTTGGGTTTATCGTGAATGGTGTTTTAAATAACACTTGTTCTTTAACCCGGTAATTAATGGAATGTGATTTTGGGTTTACGTGAACCGTGTTTTAGATGACATTGGTTCTTTAACCCAGCTAAAGACAGGATATTGATTTTTGGGAAGATTAAAACTAAGTGGAGTTTTAATGAATCTTTGATTAGATTGAAGTAATCGAGAATGGGGTATCACCAGTTTTGCTCCAGGCGATAGTTAAATCTTAATTAGATTTGAACGTGAAATAGTAATTGAATTTACCGTTAACACCGTGGTGTTAGATATGAAGTATTACCAGTTTTACTTCATGGGATGAATAGGTTGGGATTGAGAAATAAAATAAAGGATTACTTCGGTGTGGTTCGCTAATCCCGACTAGTTTGAATTGATATTCAAAGGAAGATTAAGGAATAAATTTAAAGAATTTATCTTTGATAAAATTAATGGGAACCTTTCCCAAAGTGTAAGAATATTTGAATAAAAGAATATTCTGATTTGGAATGAGGCGTATGTTGTGTTTGTGTAACACTTGTTTATTATATACGCGAGTTATTCAGGAAGACCGGGTTTATCCCAATCTGAATAACTGATTCGACGTGGTGTCGAGGATGAAGACGGTGGTTGAAGACCGGAGGTCTTCACGTCATTTGGGTGATTACTGATGATCTTGATTGGGCCGTACACCCAAGAGGAGGGAATCAGTTTGTGATTGTCCAGACGTACTTGGAGATCGATGGATATGCGAGGAACTAGGTGCCTCCGGTTTCGTTCAGACCCAGAACGAACTTGTAAATGGACTATGTGTCTGACATTGGATTTTATTCTGTGTGATTGATTTCTATTAAATATATATCTATTTGGCGGCGGAGAATTTATTCTCTTGCTTAACACCCTTCTCTGAGACTTACGAGCTCAGGGGTTATATATTGATGGATATCAAACGCATGGAGTGAATTGCCTGTGTGGCATGCCTAAGTGGCAAATGATCAAGGCTTCTGTTGAAAAGCAAAGTCTTGTGGTTGATGATCAAAGCACGGACTATATGGCATAGCTTTGTGTAACGTTGATTCGCGAGCCTCACACCTCGGTTGTGAACCAGAAACGAGAGAAGGACATCAGGGAGGGCATGCGTTTCCTTCTAGCTAGAAGTGGCGTCAGTGGTTTTACATGCCCTGACGAGTTTGACTTATGTGGTTGTTGCTATTGCGAGGCGCCTCGGATATATCGGTGACTGTGTGGAGCCGATGGAGTCATTGGACTCATTGACACCCCATAGGGTGGGGAAACACAGTGTTCAGGCATTTTAATCCACATCAGTGGACCGGCCCTGACGATCCAAAGGCTTACTTGCCTGAGGGGCGGGCTAGAGCGTCTTGAATTCAGTAAGGAAGATCCCTTGCCTTGGTTCACCGATGGAAATCCAACTTCCAATACGTGACATGTGCGGTTTTGATTGTAGAGCCTAGTACTGGCGACATGATGTATGGTACCCATGCCGTCTATGATTAATACTTATGATAGAAATTGTTTTGACACTATACACTTATAGTAATAATAAAAGATGAAATTTAGCGTACCAAGCATTCTTTGGTTATTATAAGGTAAAACCCTATCCTCCGGCTTGTGTTGCATTGTGTGATGGGACTTGGGTCTTATAATAGCTTCACTGTTCTTTATTTAGCATTGCGCTGTTGTTTTATGCATTGGTATTCTTTGGACGAAACATGTTCCATGTTATACGGCGTGGTCCCTTGATTTACCTAACTTTAAAATAAAGATTAATAACTGTTTTAGTTATCACACCAGTCACATGACTGACCTACTGACCTGGAGTTTATTGTTTTAACCAAAACTTTGGGTGCCCTTATTTTGACACGGGCAGCTAGTAGTTTTGGTTTTGCAGATTTATATTCACAGGATCCTGATTTACAGCTAGAATGATATCCGGAAAGCTCTATATCCGTATATCTCCTTCAGTTGTGTTTTGTATTATTTTCCGCTGCTATGTAATTTATTGTAATCTCTGATATTTTCTGTTGTATAATATTTGTTTATACTCTGTATATCCTTGTATGCTGATGGAATTGTAATAAACAATGAAATGTTCTTCTGTTTGCATTCCAATTTGTCGTGCTCTCAAAACAATCAGGGTTTTGAACGGTCTTGGTCGGTTTAGCGACTGATTCAGATCGAGCGAAATTCCTTTTCGTTATAGTTGGTATCAGAGCTTTGGTTTACAGAGCTCGGAGAATAAGACATATTAGAACCGAACAAAAGAATTCATCAGAAATTGGATTAGTAATATCCAATGAGAATGACTCGTTAGAGATGGGATCAGTTGTATCCTAGAATGAGTGTGAAGAGTATATTTTTAAACTGAAAACGAATTTTGTTTAGAAAATCTAAATCAATTATACGTATTTGATTATTTATATGGATTTGGACAATCCAATATATAAAGATTTTGCATATACGTCTGATCCACGGGTATTCGAAGTTTTAATATATTAGGTAGATATAGAATCACACTCTAGTCGCCCGGAGATGATTCTGATGATGAGGCCTCATCATCAGTGTCTGTGTTCGAGTTTCGAAGGTGTGATATTTATGTATTTCCTATTGACTGGTGTGAAAACCAAAATTAGATAGGGCTAATTGTTGTGATTTGGCATCAAAAACATGATTTTCTGTATACGTAAGAAAGTTATGTGATTGAAAAGATAATCAACTAATTGATTGATGGTTGTGTTGTTTGATTATAGTTCGATTAATTAAAATTTGGGCCATTTAGCCAAATTAAACCAAATAGTGAGTTGTGTTGAAAATTTGTCGCATTTGCATACATATACGTGTACTTACATTTAACAGGTCATAGCAAGGAGGCTAGAGTAGAAGAATAAAATTGTTTGCCCGACAAATAGGTACATGTTTACTAATTTATGGGGTTTTGGATGATTTTATGAGCCGATTGGCTAGCCGCTTGGCTGTTTCTTTTTCTTTTTGGATTGGTGAGGGACTTGGGAGGCTATTTGAAATATCCCGAAGTCCCCGATGCAGGGGAGGTTATGGCGGAATTTTTCGAAAATTTAGGGTGTTCGCCAAATTTTTGAAAAAATTGAAAAGTTCTTAGAAACTGAAAAGTTGAAGAACTTAAGCCGTAAAGAAAATAATGAAAGTTGAGTTGATTAGTTAAACAACTTTCGGCTTCGTTCCTTTTCGGGGACGAAAAGTTTTAAGTGGGGAAGATTGTAACAACCTGGAAATCTGAGCCAATTTAAAATTTTTATTTTGGCAATTTTGATGAATTTTGAATATTTAAAATGAATTATTTTGAATAAAAACGACGAGAAATTTATTTTGAATAGAATTAGAATGTATATATTTATATAGATCGTCGTTAGAATATAAATATTTATTTTTAATTATATAAGGAATTGAAAATGGCGCGGTAGTTCAAAAATTCGATTTCAAATTTCAAATGAATGTACAGGATTCAAAATAAACCGGATTTTAACGAAACCAAAAATATTAGAATCTGATGGAGAATATCTTTCCAATGAATCCGAGAAATCAAAATTTCATAGCGGGAATCAAAAATTACGTCCAGTTGAAAATTCAGAATAGTCGCTATGGAATTCTGGCCCTTAAAAATAGCCATTTTGCAAACGACCTCGGTTTTCGACGAAACCACTTTTGTTGGATCCGTGATGTCAAGTTATTGCTAGATTTCAAAATTCATAAATTTCTAAATCAATATGTGAGCGTGGCAAAGGAAAACGTGTTTGACCAATTTCAGTTGGATTTAATCGACTGGAAAATGGCCATTTTTCAAACGATCTCAGAATTTGACGAAATTAGTTTTGTTAGGGCCGTATCGTCAATACGAAGGTAGAAAATATTTTTCTGGAATGTTTAGAGCCTGTATGTGGCCCCGGTAAATTGAAATGTACGTTTGAATTTAAAATATAATGATTTATGTTTTAAATTCAGCAGAAACTGATCGTAACAGCCGAACTGGGTTACAAAACATATCCCATTGTATTCAGAATGGGGGTAATTAGCTGGGAGCGACAGTCATTGGGTTTGATTTGGAGTTAGAACGTAAAATCTGTCTTTAACGAATTAATTAATAATTATATATAATATATGGTCAAACTCTAACACAATCCTTTTCGTGGTCAACCCCATCAGATTCCGCCGTTCTTAGGCGATTTAAAGGCCTTAAAAGTTCGAAATCAAATCTCCATTTATCTCCCAATCCATGAATGATTTTAAGAAACTAATAAAACAAATATTGAAGAGCAAGGTCAGAGCTTTAAATCTATACCCCTCTCAACCCTTAACGTGGAAGATTCTGTTCGAATTCTGGAGGGGAAGCGGCCGACTTCAGGCGCGGAAACCGAGGTCAAGGGGCAACCAAATTCCACCTACTTGCGGCTAAGGGTAGAGGAGGAGTAGGCGCGTCGTGGGGTCCACTCTGATGAGGTTCCGATCGAGCACGACGGTGGCGAGGGTGAACCCTAGATGGGTTCGATTTTGGGCAGTAGAACTGGAAGAAGACGAACACCGTGAGCATTTTCTTTTTATACAGATCGAAGTGTTTTATATTCAGATTTTTTTTATATATATGAAATCAAATTGTTTTATAAAAATCAGAAATTTATATATATATATTACATTGTTTAAGAGAAAAATCTAAAATTGATTTAAAATAGTATTGTTTAAAAATCAATAATTTGTTTATATATGAATTGTTTTAAAATAGAAAATATACATTGTTTAAAAGTATGATTTTTTTTAAAATATAAACATCAAATGTAAAATGTGATTTTTATAGTGTAATAGAATTTATAAAAATAGGAATTTAAAAATATAAATAACAAGGATTTTTAAAATAAAAATAGCATGGGATTTTAAAATATAGAAATATGATTTTTAAATTATATACATAGATTTTGAAAATAAAATTAGCATTACTTTTGAAAAATAAAATAGCTATAGTGTGAAAATTCGATTTTTATATATGTAGTAGCAAAATAAAAAATATAATTTTCATATGAGTAGCGAAATAAAAATCTGGTTTTTATAATAGATATAGTGAGGTAAAAATGTGATTTATAATGTGAACAGCGTGAAAAAGAGTGCGATGGAATTGACTGAAAGCAAAATGGAATCCAGACCATTCAGAAATAAAAAAACTGGCGGAGTGGAACACAAAGGTGAGAACTTCTCACTTTTAATTTATTTTCTAGTTGAAATATATACTAGGATGCAGACGGTGCTTAGTAGCACCCGACACCCATCGTCCCCAGACCATGGACGTCTTGTTTGTTTGATTGCTGTGTTGTGAAATTTGATTGTGTGATGTTGAATGAAATAAAATATTTTATAGTGGAAAATATTTTATAGTTAAAAATATGATTTTTAACATGTATATAAAATAAATAGTAATAAACAAATCCGACGATTTGTTTATATACACTGATTTGACTGATATTAATTGGGACAATAAATTTTACACATCGCCCAACTGCACAAATAAAATTTGTGTTTGTTGATTTGAAACCCCACACGGGTATTGGGATGATATTTGACGTACACTAATCCCAATTGTTTAGTTGTATGTCAATCGATGGGTTGACAGACTGTGTAAGCATTAATTATTTATATTTTATGCTTATGCAGTTGTGTGGTGCACTCTGGATGATGGTTGATGATTTATCGTTGCTGTTGTATACATGTGTTGTAGGGAATCCATATAATTAACATTATATGGTAATTGATTGGGCCTCATTCCAATTTGGAAAATAGAAATATAAATTCATGTGTTGAATAGAATAAATATTCATGTGTTGAATAGAAATACATATTCATGTGTTGAATAAAAAAATATAAATTCATGTGTTGAATAGAAATAAATATTCATGTGTCGAATAGAAAATATAATTTCATGTGTTGAATAAAAATATATATTCATGTCTTGAATAAAATATATATATATTCATGTGTTGAAGAAAATATTCATTTGCTGAATAGAATAACGAAGTTATTGAAATATATAAATCCGTGTTGGTTAGATATGCGCCGTTTTGACGCGAACGATATTTATATCGATTATATTCGTTTTTTATAATGATTATAGAAAAAGAAGTGATTTCAAAATATAATATTCTGAAAATATTATCATTTAGATATCGACGATATGGAATATTCAAATTTGATTAGAAATTGAATATGAAGTTGAAATCATTTTGAAAACGAATTTAAAACGATTTATAAAATTCGTTTCGAAAGGAAATCGACGAAGTATATTTTATATATATTATATATATAATATAATGGCCTGAATAGAACGCGCCGCGCCGCGGTAGTTCGCGAATTTCGACCATTGACTTCGAATGGATATTGCGGGAGATCCGACCGTCGGATTCTCCTAAAACCAGAACCGTTGGGTTCGTATCGAAAAGAGCTTTCCAACGAATATTAGAAATTAGAAATCTAACGATTGGATTTGGAATTATGTCCAAATCAAATTTGGAAAAGGTCGTTGTAAGTGCAGTTCGATGGCCGTTGATGGAAATCGACTGTACGGGCCATGATAAAATTATCAAATATAGTAATAATTTGTGTAAAATCATATGAAACGATTTAAGAAGAATTAGGATGAAAAACGCCAAATTTGAGAAGATAAAAATAGATTTTTATCGAAATGAACTAGTTTTGAACTAGAATTAAAATCAATTTATTTTGAAACAAATAAATTGAATTTGAAAGGGGTTTTAAAAGTAACCAGAATTTCCAACAATTGAATTGGAATGGATTTGAATCGAAATTGTCTTTGGAATATTTCGATGTTGGAATTTGTGATCATACAGATATTGTTATGGAAATTTGAAAGATATATTTATATCGTTATTTCCAATACGATATTTGTTGGTCGTAGAATTTGATATTGAATATAAGCTGATATATTTTCTATTCAGAGCCTTGTATTTAATATCAAGTGGGATTTGGGTTTGTCGTGAATGGTGTCTTCATTAACACTGTTCTTGAGCCCAGTTGGGAAAAAGATTAAATCTTTTTATTTAGATTTAATGAAGGGTACCAATTAAATGGTATTTAATTGGAATTGATTTTTGGGTTTATCGTGAACGGTGTTTTAAATAACACTAGTTCTTTAACCCGATAATTAATGGAATATGATTTTGGGTTTATCGTGAACCGTGTTTTAGATGACATTGGTTCTTTAACCCAGTTAAAGACAGGATATTGACTTTTGGGAAGATTAAAACTAAGTGGAGTTTTAATGAATCTTTGATTAGATTGAAGTAATCGAGAATGGGGTATCACCAGTTTTGCTCCAGGCGATAGTTAAATCTTTAATTAGATTTGAACGTAAAATGGTAATTGAATTTACCGTTAACACCGTGGTGTTAGATATGAAGTATTACCAATTTTACTTCATGGGATCAATAGGTTGGGATTGGGAAATAAAATAAATGATTACTTCGGTGTGGTTCGCTAATCTCGACTAGTTTGAATTGATATTCAAAGGAAGATCAAAGAATAAATTTAAAGAATTTATCTTTGATAAAATTAATGGGAACCTTTCCCAAAGTGTAAGAATATTTGAATAAAATAATATTCTGAATTGGAATGAGGCGTATGTTGTGTTTGTGTAACACTTGTTTATTATATACGCAAGTTATTCAGAAAGACCGGGTTTATCCCATTCTAAATAACTGATTCGACGTGGTGTCGAGGATGAAGAAGGTGGTTGAAGACCGGAGGTATTCACGTCATTTGGGTGATTACAGATGATCTTGATTGGGCCGTACACCCAAGAGGAGGAATCAGTTGGTGATCGTCCAGACGTACTTGGAGATCGATGGATATGCGAGGTACGAGGTGCCTCCAGTTTCGTTTAGACCCAGAACGAACTTGTAAATGGACTGTGTGTCTGACATTGGATTTTATTCTATGTGATTTATTTCTATTAAATATATATCTGTTTGGCGGCGGAGAATTTATTCTCATGCTTAACGCCCTTCTCTGAGACGTACGAGCTTAGGGGTTATATATTGATGGATATCAATCGCATGGAGTGAATTGTCTGTGTGGCATGCCTAAGTGGCAAATGATCAAGGCTTCTGTTGAAAAGCAAAGTCTTGTGGTTGATGATCAAAGCACGGCCTATGTGGCATAGCTTTGTGTAACGTTGATTCGCGAGCCTCACACCCTGGTTGTGAACTAGAAACGGGAGAAGGACCTCAGGGAGGGCATGCATTTCATTCTAGCTAGAATTGGCGTCAGTGGTTTCACACGCCCTGACGAGTTTGACATATGTGGTTTTTGCCGTTGCGAGGCGCCTCGGATATATCAGTGACTGTGTGGAGCTGATGGAGTCATTGGACTCATTGACACCCATAGGGTGGGGAAACGCAGTGTTCAGGCATTTTAATCCACATCGGTGGACCGGCCCTGACGATCCAAAGGCTTGACTGATTACTTGCCTGAGGGGCCGGCTAGAGCGTCTCGAATTCGGTAACGACGATCCCTTGCCTTAGTTTACCGATGGAAATCCAACTTCCAATACGTGACATGTGCGGTTTTGATTGTAGAGCCTAGTATTGGCGACATGATATATTGTACCCATGTCGTCTATGATTAATACTTATGATTGAAATAGTTTTGACACTATACACTTATAGTAATAATAAAAGATGAAATTTAGTGTATCAAGCATTCTTTGGCTATTATAAGGTAAAACCCTATCCTCCGGCTTATGTTGCATTGTGTGATGGAACCTGGGTCTTATAATAGCTTCATTGTTCTTTATTTAGCATTGCGCTGTTGTTTTATGCACTGGTATTCTTGGGAGAAAACTCGTTCCGTGTTATACGGCGTGGTCCCTTGATTTTCCTAACTTTAAAATAAAGATTAATAACTGTTTTAGTTCTCACACCAGTCACATGACTGACCTGGAGTTTATTGTTTTAACCTAAACTCTGGGTGCCCTTATTTTGACACGGGCAGCTGGTAGTTTTGGTTTTGCAGATTTATATTCACAGTATCCTGATTTACAGCTGGAATGATATCCGTAAAGCTCTGTATCCGTATATCTCCTTCAGTTGTGTTTTGTACTATTTTCCGCTGCTATGTAATTTATTGTAATCTCTGATATTTTCTGTTGTATAATATTTGTTTATACTCTGTATATCCTTGTATTCTGATGGAATTGTTGTAATAAACAATGAAATGTTCTTCTATTTGCGTTCCAATTTGTCGTGTTCTCAAAACAATCAGGGGTTTCGAACGGTCATAGTCGGTTTAGCGACTGATTCGGATCGAGCGAAATTCCTTTTCGTTACACATACCTTATTATGGTTGAAATCCAATCTCCAATAAGCGCCCTGCGGTTTTTGATTTTATATTATATAGGGAACGTGAGATGCAAGCATTCTGCAAGATTCTATTTATTCGATTTAGACACTATTATAATATCACTAGATTTTTATATCAAAATGTTTTGGGTTATCGTAAGGTAAAAACCATCCGTTTTTATGTGTGGATCGGTCTTACGATTATCCTTTCTTTTGAAAGGATTTTTAAAAGTTAAACCAATGGTTGGGGTTTACTCACACCAGTCCCATAACCGACCCAGAGTGTATTTTGTTTTGTTTTCCCTTAACTATTGGGTGCCCAAATTTGTACGGGTAGTCAAGTAGTCGGGATTTTATAGGTTCAATTGGAGGAGCTTGAAGCAGGAGGCTTCACCAGTTAACTATAGACTATCATATATTCCGCTGTGTACCATGTGTGTATCTGGAAACTGGTGTTTATGACTGTTCCAGGAATAACTGTTGCGCTCTGATAAATGGTATGTATATACAGTTACTAATTTGTATTTCAAAAGTTATGTTAAATAGTATATTTTATTCGTTCCACTGTCAGTTTGTGATCTTCGTTTTCTTCTATTCTAATATTTCTTCCTTTTTATTTCTCATCCACTAACTTCTTTCTAATAATGATCCGTATTTCTGTGCAATTTGGGTTGGACGTGTGGTGTTATTAATCGACTCAAAAGGTACGGAAATTCGGGCCATTACACTGAAAGTTGATATAGTTGCCCCTATGAATAATTTCCTTTTGGATAATTTCTTTTTCGATAATATATTCCGAACTCCGGAAAAATCTCATTTAATTTATATTCTGGACTTCAGAATAATTTCACTGTCCTGTCTAACTCCATCTCCTCTATCTCCGATTTCATTTGAGACATTTTTGCTTCCAAACGTTATTTATTTCTAAAAAGTAAATATTATTCCTTTTATAGAATCCAAACTCATCAAATCATTGTCTAGTATAAGTTCACATCTCTTTAATATCTTTACTCACATTTCGCTTCCTTCATAACCCTCGTTTACAATTCACTTCTTGTTAATCAATTAACAAGTTTATAAATTACTACTGAATTCATATATTCGATTATACATTATTGGTTTGAAACAAATTATAATTTATCTTGCCAAGTTCCGAATAACTTAAACAAATTAGTAATATAACTTTACACAATCGAACTCCAATTATATTCTTTTTAATTTCCGAACATCGAAATAAAATTTATTGTTTCATCATTGAAATGATTTCAAATTTTCCCCTCTTATTCAATTCTTATTTGAATTCTCATTTCCAATCCATTTTAGTTTTCTCTGAATATACAATTAGAGGAATTAATTCATTGATTTTCTTATATTTATTTTCCTTTTGATACCTTTCAATGATGGATTCAAGGTTAAAATTTAAGGGAACCTATCGAACAATAGCTTTCACAAACCTGGATTTGAAGACTGGGGATTTCGAACAAAATTTCAAATCTCAAAACAATTTTTGTTTCCATTGTATAAGTTCAAAATACTAATTTTCAAAATATATAATATTTCTAAAACAATTTATTTTTCAAAATTCCTTTTAATTTCAAAATCCATTTTTTTCTAGTGTCGATTCTATTTATTTCAAACTCGATAAGTTATGCTTTGAATAAACCAAAGCTCTGAAACCACTTGTATCGTCCCATCTTTTTGACCGCTTCAAATTGGTGATTAACCAGCTTAAAATGTTCAAACAGACCTATCGTTATTTAGCTTACAGATTTTAAAGGCAGAATCGAAACAGAAATACAGAATAAATAACACAGTATTGAATAGCGAAATAAACTTTTATATATTAATCAAAATTTTGATATAAGATTTTTATACACCGGAATGTAAAAATAATTTGAATACATGGAAAAATCTTTAAAAACTTCAGAGGTCGCACAACTTTGGATCCCTAGCATCACTAGTCTTCAAATCATAAGCTGAAATCTTTAAATCTGTAACACTAGGTTCTGACCTGAGCGTTCCACGCAAAAACATAAAATACTCGAGTCAGGATTAAATCATAGTTCAAGTAAACTAACTTCAATAGAAACTGAGTAAAATAATTAATCCTTGCAATTTATAAATTTCAAATATATGCCTCAAAGTATTGAACAATCATCAAAGAAACGTGTTGTTTCTACTCACAACAATGGTTTGGCTTTAACGAAACATGGGTGCAATCAATCAGGCAACATAATAATAGCGAGACTAAGCCAAGTATGGACAAACAAGTGAGGACAAAAGGAGTATCTAACTAAATGTACAACAACATGGTATGTGCTAAGTAACATGCAATAGCTGATAAATAAAAAGGGGCATAAATGAACATATTTGCACACCATTCGAATGTAAAATGGCAAATATGTTCCTAGAATTTTCAAAGCACAGTATCACTTATAATGATTAAACTAGAATCATATTTAAGGCATAACCAAATCCCTCATCAAAAGCTGCTACGAGACCATATTCATACGTTTATATGTTCAGTAGAAAATGCACATCTCAATATTGGTTTGTTAACAATTGGATTGATTACATCCAAAGACGGAAACATGTGTTCCATTGTTTCAGATTATAATGACTACTGGGAAACAAATGCATGCCATTAACCTTTTTGTTATATATGTTGTTAACAAATGTAACAAATGAAGGCACATAATTACTTCCATTTTGTGATATATTCTGTTAACAAATGGAGACAATCAATTACTTCCAGTTTGTGTAAATTTCAATTTACTGATGTTATAGTGTAAAAATTTGCATAAATCGAATACCTATAAGTATTCATAATATCTAGCCCAAACTAGCATGCAATAGCATAACCAGCAAGATAAACCAACTCACCCAATTAGCATGCTGTAATCCGGTACCAAATTCTAGTCAAAGATCAATAGAAACATGGCAGCTTAAATGGACTAGATAAAACAGCACACTCATTCCACATTATGGCAGTATAGGGCGCACTAGATAGCCCAGAATAGGAAGAGTATGTATCAAATGATGATACTGAAAGTAAAGGGGTCATATTATATAACTAAGTGCCACGTTTTACATAAGTTGAGCCAAATGCTCATTAAAACATGTAGTCCAGTTTCAGGTTCTAGTATGAATAAATGCAAGCAGAACATGTGTAAGCCTTATATATACCAGGTACAATGTACAAGTGATGGGGATGACTGGAACAAGACACAGGCAATTATGTTTAAATGATAACCATAGTATGAGTTCTTGTACAACTGTTTTAAATAGAAGAAAATGTATCATAAGCAAAATGTTGCCGTTATAGAAACTTTCAACTAAACCTAAAATCATTTGGCATGAAGGAAATGAAAATGCACGTTTTTAGTGTGAATCAAGCAAATGTCCAATACATATGGCAGTGCATGGGCTATCATGAAAACTAAAGTAGTAGGCAAAGTAAAAATGCAGGCATGCATCATCAATTTAAAACAAATCGTTCTTATCTTTCAATGTACCATTATAGTGAGTACATGTGTAGTCATACCCAGGTTTCTTAGTAATATTGAACTGAAGGGAATACCGATCAGTATTTTCTAAATTGATAGCATCGATCTCGGTAAAAATTGTTCTAAATTACCAGGTTCCTTTGAAACATAAATCGGGACTGTCTAATTTGTAAATACCAATCAGCACTATCACGTATTGCCACTACTATAATTAAACTGTTGGTATGTACTATTTTCAAATGGATGATATCAATCCCATACAAATTTGGACATGCATTTAAACAGTACAACTCATAGTGCTATATAAATATCAAACCAAACAGATGCACCTGTCAAAAATACACTAGTTGACTTAAATTAAATTAGTTAATCCCTCTTAAAGCTTAGAAGTATAAACACATAAAACTCAACATTGCAATACTAACAGTAAAGCCATCAACATGATCGTGGAGGTGACCCTATTGACATCATGCGCAGGATGTTGTATAAAAGTTTGAAATGCAAGTCTCGGGTCATGAATAAACTGCCGAGGTTTCAGCTTTTAAATACAATACTACATGATTTTTTTTAAACGTGCATAATCGGTTTACAATATCAACTGGATACTATTCAAGTTCCAGAAACAGACCAAGCGAATTTAGACAGTAAAAATGTTTTAGCATATACGGATATTATAATGGAAAGAGTATTCGAACCCAAGTGCCAAACAGTCTAGTAAACAAGGCAACCGACGAAATCAATTTAGATTGCACCACAACTACACAGGTCAAGGCAATGATGTTTTTTTCGTTTCGTGTATATATGTATGCCAATTTGATGTGTATATACACATACAAAGTACATGTATACCCATATGCAAATTGACCTCCATATATATTCTAGCTTATATTGATACCTTGAAAATATGATAAATCGTGAGTGAATTACTCACCTTTAATAACCGCAATGATGGATCAATTTCCTGGTTTCAGGCTTGGTTCTGGACGATCGGACATGGCATTGGTGACGACCCAAGGTGGTGATTTGGGACTAGCAGTGGGGTTCAGTCAGTGGCGCTGAAGAGTCGACAGTGTGAAGGAGGAAAAAGCAACAACTTTAAACATTGCAGGAGGAGGAAACGTGAACTTCGATTGAGGTGATTTAGGGCTCGATGGAAGTTAGGGTTTGGAGAAAGGAAATCATGTGGCCATTATTTTAAAAAAATTTATAGGAAGAAACGATTCCTGGATTTGGGGGAAAGAAAGAATTGATCTCACTAAAAAGATTTGGGAGTAGGCTCCGATCATTAAAAATAAAGAGGAGAACAATTGTTGATGCTCAAGGATTGGGGAGGAAACGCGTGATTTATAGAATAAGTGAAAGCAAGGATAAGAACGATGTTAACTAAACATATTAGGGTAGCTGTGATTTCCAGAGGATAGGGGATAACAGGTCGACGCAAGTTAGAACTGGGGAAGGTTTGTTTGTGATAAATTAAATAATAATCCTACCGTGAATACCCCGAACTGCTATAAATTCGTACCGCTAACGAAATCTCCAAACGCGTTATGGAAGGTTTGTTATACGGCATTATTTTTAAATTTAAATTATTTATCCTTTCACTGATTTAATCTCGTTCGTTCACCCATAACTCTGTTCATTTCCAAATTTCGAAAATGTTAAATTTCAACACAAATACACACATATCTAGACTCATTTCTATATATTTCAATAAATAAAACCTTCGATTCATTTCAGTCGAATTTAAATATTCAAGCCAGTCCCTCTATATATTTTTAACAGATGAAATCTCTAATTTATTTAATGTCCACTACGTTTATTTTCAAATTTAACCATTTATATTTCCAGTCAAATTTCAAATTCAATTCTAATGTCCAAATATCCAACCAGACTCAACAATATATATTTGATTTCAAATCAACCATTCTGAATTAAATATCGTATCCAGTTCAACTCAAAACAATATATTTGATTTTAAATTTCTGACCCCAGTATAAAAATGGATTATTAACAATTAAATCTTCAACCAAATTCACATTCCATTTGTCGAAATTTCTGGGACGTTACAAATGTACTCCTCGCCGGCTTCGAGACACTCTAGCAAATGCCTTAGGGTTCCCCGCAGTGAACCCTTGGATCCTCCAAGGCCGGTCCTCTCTTACGTTTGAGGATTAGTTATCCCTGAGCCCATGTTTCCCGGTCCTATTGGGCCTATCACTTGGCTACTAGGGACCAATATCTGAGGTGCCTCGCAATCCATCATCCATACAGGTAAAAGTAAATAAATGTCTGGGCTCCATACCATGACACCACCCATAGCTAAAAGGAAACGTCATGCACTCCTTGGGTCCCTTATCCCGTTTTTGACTCATACCGAGTGTGAGGCTCGCGAATTAACGCTATACACAAAGCTATGCTAATTAAAGTCGTGCTTTGTTCATCAACCACAAGACTCTGCTTTTCAACAAAAGACTTGATCATTTGCATCTCAGCATGCCACATGACAATTAACGCCATACAACTGATGTCCATTAATATATAACCTCTGAGCTCGTATGTCTCAGAGAAGGGTGTTAAGCAAGAGAATAAATTCTCCGCCACCAAACAGATATATATTTAATATAAATCAATCAACACAGAATAAAATCCAATGTTAGACACACATCCATTTACAAGTCCGTTCTGGGTCTGAAGGAAACCGGAGGCACCTTATTCCTCGTCCCATATGTCCAATACAAGAGAGAGGTCCTCGCATATCCGGTCGATCTCCAAGTACGTCTGGACGATAACCACTTATTACCTTGTCTTGGGTGTATAGCCCAACCAAGACATCAGTAATCATCCAAACGATGTGAAGAACTCCGGTCTTCAACCACTGTCTTCATCGTTGACTTTTAGTCGTCATATCGGTTATTCAGAATGGGATAAACCCGGTCTTTCCGAACAACCCGCGTATTTTATAATCAATAATCAAGTGCTATAAAAACACATCATACGCCTCATTCTAATTCTGAATATTCTTTTATTCAAATATTCATATTCTTTCGGAAAAGTTCCCATTAATTTTATCAAATATAAATTATTTTAAATTTATACTTTAATCTTCTTTTACATATTAATTCTAAACCAAATTAAGGTTTATCAACTAGTCGTGATTATCAAGCCTTACCGAAGTAATCATTTATTTATTAATCCCAATCCCAACCTATTCATCCCATGGAGAAAAACTGGTAATACTCCATATCTAACACCACGGTGTTATCAGTAAATTTAATTACCATTTCATGTTCAAGTCTAATTAAAGATTTAACTATCGCCCGGAGTAAAAGTGGTGGTACTCCATTCTCGAACATTTCCCAAATTTGATAATTTAAATTATCACATTCTCATTATAATCTAATAAAAGATTCATTAAAACTCCACTTAGTTTTAATCTTCCAACAATCATTATTAATGATTATTCAACTTTGGGAAATCAAACATGCCGCATCAATGATTAACTATGGAATCTTCACGGAAAACAGATCAATATATAATCGATATAAATTTTCGTATTCGATTAATAATATAAATGGAGTAACAGCAAAGCCTTTTAAATTCCGTATATAGTAACAGTCTTCCTCCACAGAAGCTCACTTCAATTATTACCAAATCAAATTCCATTCAATTCAAATTTATTTTATTAAATTGGAAAACTTTATTTTGGAAAATTCCATTAATCTTAATTAAAAGATTTATATATTCCAAATCACATTTCACTGTTAATCGGGTTAAAGAACGAATGTCGTTAAAATACAGTTCATAATAAACCCAATTAACATTCCATTTTATTCCAATTACTAAATATAACTGGAAACTCTAATACATAAAAAAATATATTCTTTTCACATCGGGTTTAAGAACAGTGTTACTGAAGACACCATTAACGACAAACCCAAAATCCACTTTGATATTAAATATTAGGCTCTAAACAGAAATTATATCGGCTTACATTCAATATCAAATTCTGAAACCAACACATAACGTATGGGGAATAACGATATATATCTATCTTCCAAATTCCTCCACAATATCTGTATAGTCACGGAATCCAATATCGAAATATTTCGAAGATGATTTCTATTCAAATCCATTCCAATTCATGCATTGGAAAATTCTGGTTAGATTAAAACCATTCACAAATCCAATTTATTTATTTAAAAACGTTGGATTATCTTTCCAAATAATAACTAGTTCATTTCGATAAAATTGTATTTTTATCTTTTCAAATATGGAATTTTTCATCCCAACTCTTTCCAAATCATTTATTATGATTTTACACAAATTATTAATATTTTAAATGATTTTATCAAGGCCCGTACAGTCGGTTTCCAATAACGGCCACCGAACTACATCCATAACGACCTTTCCAAATTTGATTTGGACATAATTCCAAATCCAACCGTTAGATTCAAATCTCTTATATTCGTTAGAAATCTCTTTTCGATACGAACCTAACGGTTCCAGTTTAAGGAGAATCCGATGGTCGGATCTCCCGTAATGTCAATTCGAAGTCAACAGTCGAAATTCGCGAACGGTCGCGGCGCAACGCGTTCTATTCAAGCCATTAATATATATATATATATATGATATGTGTATATATAATACATATTTCATCGATTTCCATTTAAAATGTATTTTATAAATCGTTTATAAATTCGTTTTAAAACGATTCCCACTTTCATTTCAATTTTAAATCAAAAACGAATACTCCTTATCATTATAATATTTAAATGATAATATTTTCTAAATGCCTGATTTTGAAATAATTTATTTTTCGATATTCATTAAAAAAATGAATAAAATCGATATAAATATCATTCGCGTTAAAATGGCGCAAATCTAATCAACCCGGCTTCACATATTTCAATATTTTCGTGTTCATCCAAAATCGGGCATCAAAATCTTATTTTAATCCTTTACTGAATATTATTTTAAAATATTCGTTATTTTAAAATATTCGTTATTTTAAAATATTATTTATTTTAAAATATTCGTTATTTTAAAATATTCATTCTTTCTGAATTGGAATCAGATACAGTCAATTACCATATAATGTTATTTATATGGATTTCGTACACATAAGTATTCGACAATAATGATACATAATCAACCATCATCCAGAGGGCATTACACAACTGCATAAGCATTAAATTTAAATAATTAACGCTTACAACAGTCTATCAACCAATCGAGTGACATACCACTAAACAATTGTGATTCGTGTACGTCAAATATTATCCCAATACCCGTGTGGGGTTTCAACCAACAAATACTGAATATTATTTGTGTAGATGGACGATGTGTAAAATTTATCATCCCAATCAATGTCAGTTAAATGGGAGTACATAAACAAATCGTCCGACTTGTAGATGAATATTTATTTTCATTTCAGGAGAATGTTATGCCGTTCATACATACGTTTAAAATTATATTTTTAACGATAAAATATTTATTTCAACAGTTGAATATTTTTAATAGTCCATACATTCAATAAAAATGATATTTTTATTGTTCAAATTTTTTATTCAACACATGAATATTTTATACAGTTCATATACACATTAAAAGTTATATTTTTAATGAATAAATATTTATTTCAGAAAATTTCGGTATTATAACAGCGCGATATTAAAACCGGAGTAATGTCTAGCATTACCCCTCTCCTGATACTGGCTCGAGCCATACACAATAGTCAGTCACATTCAATACACCACAATACAATCAATTTTCAACACAACCAAATTTCCACAATACAACCCAAACAAATAATCATGGTTTGTACAATAAATAGTGTCGGGGGCTTCTAAGCCCCGTCTGCATCCTTGTATATATTTAACTGTAAAATAATTAGAGTGAGAAGGAGTTCTCACGTTGGGATCTACTCCACCGTTGTTTTCTGACGCTTTGATTTGCTGTTCTGGTTCTAGAATTTGCAAACGAGCTTCAATCTTCACGCCATCTTGTTTTATAGCCTAAAAGCGCCATTTCAGACAACTTTCGCCTAAGGGTCATTCTTCCAAAAATGCTCCATTTCGCCGGAATTCGCGAAAATACATTATTCGGACAATAGACTTTACGTGCATTTTCCGGGCGGCTACGCAATCCAAAGTATGACTTCCAGATAGCCAAATCGAAGAGAAAATCATGCTCCTCGATTTTGGCATTATGGGGTTTTGGCCAAAAGCCCATAGTTTGAGAGATATTGGCTTGGGAAGATCAGGGAGTTAATTGTATAACTGGAATTTTATAAAAATTAAATTTTTAAGTGGAGGGTCCCCCTGGTCAGCGGCGGAGGGCCGGGGGAGGTGGCGCCGGGTGCTGGAGGGTCGGGGCTGTGGTCAGGCGAGCTGCGACGGGCCTATGGCTGACTAGAGGTGGCCATTTTGGGTAGGGGTTCGGGTTCTAGGAGAAGAGAGGGAGTGGGAGAAGGAGGGCGAAGGAGGAGACGGGGGGAGGTGCTGGGGGACCGTCGATGGTGGCGCGGAGGGGGGCGGCGCCTGGAAGAGCGGCGGTGGGCTAAAGATTAGGGCAACACGATTTTGATTTTTGGGGGAGGCTGGTTTTCTCCGTTGACCAGAGAAAATAAAAACAAGGGTTTGACCCCTCCCTCTTTTGACCACTTATATATATATATATATATTTAAAAAAGTTAATTTTTCATTCGAACCCCAAATCAAACCCAACGACTGTCGTCCCTAACTAATCACCCCGATTCCGGACACAATGGGATAAGTCCCATAAGCCAATTCGACGGTTTTGACCTGTTTTTCTTTAAATTAAAATATAAATTAATATAACGTTCAAAATAGATTTTAACATACATTTTAATTTACCAAGGCAATATAATGACTCCAAAAATCACAGAAAAATTATTTCTAGCTATGCTTTGACGATACGGTCCTAACAAAACTAATTTCATCGAATTTGGAGGCCGTTTGAAAAGTGGTCATTTTCCAGTCGATTAAATTCAAACTGAAATCACCGAACACGTTTAAATTCACCACGCTCACATGTTAATTCCAAAAATTATGAAAATTGGAATCTAGCAATAATTTGACATTCCAAATCCAACAAAAGTGGTTTCGTCGAAAATGGGGGTCATTTGCAAAATGGCTATTTTTAAGGGCTATATATTATATTGAAATATACATAAATTCCATAGCGACTATTGTAAATTTTGAACTAGATATAACTTTCAATTCATATTATGAAATCTCAGTTTCTTAACTTCGTTAGAAAGATATAATTAAATAGATTCAAATATTTCTAATTTTACTGAAATCCGATTTATTTTGAGTTCTGTACATTCAATTGAAATTTGAAATCGAATTTTCAAACTACCGCGCCATTTCAGGCTCGGTTTATAATTGAAATAAATTTGTACGTTCTAACTTCGGTGTAAATAAATTTTAAATAATTATTATTTAAAATAAATCATTTTAAATATCCAAAATCCATTAAAATAGCTAAAATAAAAATTTTAAATTGGTTCTGAAATCCCGGGTTGTTACATCCTCCCCCACTTAAAATCTTTTCGTTCCCGAAAAGGAACGGAGCTGAAAGTTGTTTAACTAACCAATTCAACTTTCATTTTTCAACTTTTCAGTTTCTAAGAATTTTGTAATTTCCCAAAAATTTGGCTAACACCCTAAATTTTCGAAAAATTTCACCATAACCTCGTTTATACGGGGAGACCTTTAAAACCGCAATTTGCCTCATAGGGCCCTCACCAATCCAAAAGAAAAAGAAAAAGCCAATCGGCTCATAAAATCATCAAAACCCAAGAAATATAGTAAACATGTACCTATTTGTCAGGCATACAATTTTATTCCTCGTCTTAGCTTCCATGCTATGACCTGTTCACACACACACACACACATATATATATATATATATATATATATATATATGTACATGTATGCAATTTCAAACAATTTTCAATTTAGTTCAATATTTGATTCGATTTGGCTAAAATTCCGGGTTGTTACAAAATGGCTCAAATTATAGAGAAAACGGAAATAGAAAAGGGAAAGAACATACTAATATAATGTGGTTCGACTATGCCTACGTCCTCAGACTCAACAAACTTTTATTTCTTCACTTCAAGAGGAAGTACAATATGAGAAGAAATACATAACACTCAATACAACTTTCTCACCCTATAATAGGTACATAAATAGGGATTTTATAAAAGATAATATATGGGGAGAGCTTTCTTCTTGTGTGTGTTGACTGTTGAAAATCTAAGCAAATGTTTGGGTATATATAGGAGGAAGGATGAAGAATGCTTCGTGGATAAGCATGAAATATTTCCTGATTGTTTCTACCTATACCAATATTTGATTGATTCCTTAAATCAAATGTATGTCTTCTCCATATTAATATATTATCCTCCCAATTCGATTTGATTACGAGAATCAATTAATATCTCCTCATTAATATATTTAAAACGCCCAAATTTAACACATTGGAGATTACCCGTTCATCGAAGTGGAAGTTTTGAAGCTCACCAAAGAACACGGTTGTAGACAGAAAAGAACCATGGTGGTTATTGATGGAGCGAAGTCAAACAACAACAAATCGAAGAGCAGATGGAGCGGTAGGCCTGAACATTAGGTACTTCTATAAGATCTAAACATCAAGCATCAAATGAAACTCAAATTAAGGTTAGAGAGTAAAGGAAAAGATGTCCAGTCAATTGGTCAAGGAGTCGCATTTTTTCTACCAAAATAATAGGATTTGGGGGTAAAATGTAGAAGGAAAAAGAATAAATTAAAAATGAGAAAAAGTATAGCATGAAGTAAAAGAGACGTTTCAATTTATGAATGAAGTGAGAGCGGAAGATTCGTAAAAGGTAACACAAATCTGGAATCATGATATGCCACAGGTAGAAGAAGTTGCAACAGTAGGAAATGAAACTGAAAACAAACTAGTAATTATGGCAGTAGACAAATCCTAGGTAAAAAGTGGAAGAAACAAATTAAATCACAATGAATAAAGTTTAGAAATAAACCTTATTGATTGAACAAACAATCTTTCAAATTTCAAGAAGATAGATTCAAGTATTACAATACATAATGTAATTGTAGGAAATTTTGACAAAACCTAACTGAAACCTAGGTGCCATTCTGTTTCCACAATTCTCGATAGAAGGTGAAATTAAATACAAGACTACATACTTCTTACACACTTCACCAAACACCATAGCCTTTTCTTGTAATTTGTTTGGATAGATTTTGTTTCTTTTTTTTCAACGCATCTTTAAGCAATATCGTTTCGACATCCTAAAAGTTTTTTAATGAAAGATACACTATATTTATTTTAAAAGAAACTTATAAGGTAACTTTTATGTCAAAAAACGTTGGGTTTTAAACCATGGGGATATCTTCTAAGTTGCAAAATGTAACGGCCCGGAAAATTCGACGCTCGAATTTTCAACAATAATACATATTCCTGTATTACTTGCCAAAAACCCAAGTATCGAAAACCCAGATTGTTAATTGGAAGAGGTTAGAGGATTAGAAGAGAAAGAAATATTAGAATAAAAGAATAAGAAGATCAGAGTCTCACAACGAAATGGACAAAATATAATATAACAGAATACTTCATACAAATGGAACTGTATATATATAATTACAACATCATAGTATACATTCATATCAATCAATACACACGACGGAATAACTTATTACCAGTAAATAGAAGTATACGTCTTGACTCCAGCTCCTATTCTGAAGTTCCAAGCGCAACCTAACCTAATAATATATTTTTTCTGACCCGAGCACATTTGAAGAAAACCAAAATTCACCCAGATCGGTCTGGAATACTTTCAGTGATAAATTCACATAGAAAACAACTTGCTTAACTTTAGAAATACTTTTGAAAGAAAGGATAATAGTAAGACCAACCCACACATAAACACAAACGGTTTTTACCTTAATATAACCCAAAACATTTTGATATATCAAAATCCAGTGATACTATAATAGTGTCTAACAAATCATAAATAAATAATCATCTAGCAGAACGCTTGCATCTCACGCTCTACATATTCGTTATAAAATTAATAACCATAGGGTGTTTATTGGAGATTGGATTCCAACAATGACAAGGTATAAGACCACCTTCCGATCAATGTACTCTAGAGGGGATACACTGGGGTTCAACAAGAACATCTTGCAACCCGGCCACACATGATCGATCACTCATTCAGCTTGAGTGTGTCGAATATATTATCACCCACAGTTGTCGGCCATCCAACCGTAATCTGTAAGATACAGAAATGAAAAAGGAACAAAATGAATTTTCTCTAGATCGGTGACAAATATACCCTACTTGGGTGCGATCCAACTAGTCATGCTGCTTGCCCGATTTTTGTCATTTCCCAGTTGTGAAGCTTGAGCCTACGTTTAACTTTTTAGAACATATGGCCACCGTTTACTTTGAATGCCACATCATCAAACCCGTCAAATCACTAGTTGATCTTCCTAAAAATATTAAGGATATAAAAAGCTAAGAGAAACGAATTCCTCTGCCACCAACGTAATACCTTGAAAAGATAGTCTTACGTGATCTGTTAGGCATACTCTGTCAAACATTCGTCCATACCAGTCATCCAGAAACAAGATGAACTGAAGGCACTCTCCTATCACATCCTATATAGGAATCACCCCCAAGGATTAGTAGCGTGAAGTCCTTACAATCCGAAGATGTCAATCACGACAGAATCACTAGTTAAAATATCTCCGGGAGCGACCTAGAGATATCCAACAAGTAGTTCTTCCGGTCATGAATATTAACGGTCTTCAATGCTCCATCTTTATACACGTGCACGAATTGCGAGCGCACAGTTGGTTCAAAGTGGTTTTGGGTTGAGTTCACATTTCAGTCTCTTCGAGCTAACTCGTCAAAAGGTCCAAATAATATACATTGATAGTTGGGGTTTTAACTATCAACTTAAACAATATCGATCAGTATCTTGGCAGCTCATCCCCTTTCAAACCATTCATTTAAAAACCATTATACCGATTTAAAATTGATTTTATAATTTATTTCGACCAATCTCTCATGTCTCGTTTTCTTGAATATATTAATCAATACATATCCCTTTTGGTATTAATCATCCTAATATTGAAAACATAACTATATCTTTTATAACAGGCATATCCCAAACCCTTTCTTATATCACTTTGCAAATATAGCTATATATCATTAGTCTATTTACTTCCTTTCATTGAAAATATTCTTTAAAATCCCTTTTATATTTCCTTTAATTTGGAAATCTTATAAATATTCTCAAAATTTCTTTTCTACTTCCTTTACCATTTTAAACTAATATCAACTCTCGATAATAGTGAAATCGTTCAAGTTGGGGTATTGTGATGGCCCGCCCCAAACCAGCCGACATTTCCTCCGAAATGCGCTGTACCGATGTCCAACTAATACGGGACGATCGCCAGAAGAAAAGAAGGAAGCAAGACGAACTAACAAAGAACATGTAGAATGTCTGAAAGCGCATGGAATAAAATATAGTAATTACATAACTTGACATAAAACAGGCGAGATAGTGCATAAGCTGAAAACTAAACCATCATAGCAGCGGAAATCCAAAGTACAGCTTATGGTCCAACATCATTATTACAACTTCAAATTACTGTCTCTAAAGCAAAAGAAATAAAAGGTATACTACTAATGCCCACGCAGTTACCAGCTACAAAACATGGAATATATATATATATATATATATATATATCATACGTGGAAGCCTCCTGCTCGTCTCCGGTGCAACTACTCGTGCATACCACCTAACCTGTCTCTAGTCTGCTCGTTTAGGAGCACCTAGAGTAATATGAAGAGATATAAAACTCTGGGTCAGACAAAAATCTGGTATGAGCGATAAGCAACAAAACAGAACAATAACAGGTATAATCCAATCATACCTGAACCTGGGCCTGCGACCAAAGAGTTAGCACAACAAGATGTACAATACTCTAAGGTGACACTAACATAAAGTGTAAATGGGGGTGGGGGTCATGGTGATATCAAACATCAAACATAGCAATCATCCTCACATCTCTCACTCAGTGCGTAAAGCATACGATATCCACCACTCGATCACACAATCCTTTGCTACGATCACTTTGCTCCATGGAGTCATAATGACCTCATTGCACTGATCCATAGCCACTAATCCGTCTCTCAGTGGTGAATTAAAGTTATGGATATCGATAACCCCTTTGCACACGTCCCGCAGCAAAGTCCAACTCATGAAGTTAACTCGTTCGTTCCCGTCTGGATCCTGAGTACGAACTCCCCATTTGGACTACCTTTGCATCTTGGGTTTTGGCCATCATCTCTGTTCGTGATTCTTCAATTCGGTTCGTTCACTGTCCAGACTCAAAGATTGGATCGTGATTTCCCCTGGCCATCGGCTCGTGGTCCCTCCTTCAGCTCGTGGCTCATGACATCATGCTCTAACATCGGTTCGCGGCTCGTGGTCTACCTCCTCCAGCTCGTGGTGACCGATTTGGCTCGTGCAACGTCTAGGTGGTTCATCCTATTCCTCACGGTCGGGTGTGAGGGTTCGCCATCTTCCACACGGTCGGGGTGTAGGGTTCGTGATCATCCTCACGATCGGTGTGTAGGGTTCATGATCATCCTCACGGTCGGGGTGTGGGGGTTCGTAATCATCCTCAGGATCGTGGTGTGCGGTTCGTGATCATCCTCACGGTCTGGGTGCGGGTGTTCGTGATCATCCTCATGATCAGGGTGTGCGGTTCATGATCATCCTCACGGTCTGGGTATGGGGGTTCATGATCATCCTCACAGGGTGTGCGGTTTGTGATCATCCTCACGGTCTGGATGTGGGGGTTCGTGATCATCCTCACGATCCGGGTGTGACCAATTTCCTGCAACTCTTTCCAACCAGCCATTTACGCCATATGACAGCGTTTTCGACCATTCTAAGTGTTCTAAACAACCACAAAACATTCCAAACAGTCATAGGAACATGTATAATCAACCATAACCTCCAAAACAACAAATAATCATGTCAATATGGATCAAACATACCCAAAACCCATGTTTTCCCCTTAATCATGTTTAAGCACAACTAATGATAGGATTAGCAAAACTTATCCGAATTAACCCAAATTTCTAACAAAGCCCTAATATTTTAGAATTTTACAAATTTTTTCATAATTTAATTACGTATAATTTCGCTAATTACCACTAATCATCTCTAATTAGCCATAATTAGTGAAAAACGATGCAAATCACTCACCTTGGCCACAAACAAACTATATATCTGAAATGTTATCTGTTTTGGGTCGAATTCTAATGCAACACAGCAGCTCCAACTCTGATTTGGTGTTATTTCCCCTTGATTTGACGTAGCTTGGCTTAATATTCAATTAGAAAGCGATTAGGAGCGATTCAGATGAAATTAGAAGGTGGAGGCCATGGCTAGGGTTAGAGAAATGTTTTAGGCAGCTGAAAAATGAAATAAAATTCATTCCCAACTGTTCTCAGCCTTCCTATAACCCTAATCCTGGTTATGGGCCCTCTTGCTAATCACCCTAATTAGGTCCGGTTAAGCTGTTTTTCACCTTCTAAACCTTGTTTCAACGATATCTCCCAAACGGTAAGTCCGTTTGGCTAATGTGACAACTCTACGGAAAGGTAAACCATCATTCGAATCCAATAGAAGTGGTTTCAGGTCAAAATTTCTTACCAATCAAAAGTTATGGACAAAACAAGATTAGCTAGGTGCAAAACGGTCATATAAAATTCGGCAAAAATCGTGAACATGGGAAATGACCCCAAGAGTCGTTCCCTAAAGTGACACGACCATACGACTTCACACGAAAAAGAAATAAATATTCTATGATCCTCCGATGCATAGAATGCGGGTCGTTACATTCCCCCCCCCCCCTTTAAGAAATTTCGTTCCTGAAATTCCTTAATCAAAACATACAAAAGATCCTGCATGCCTACCAATCACTTACAAACAATCAAACATACATAATAACACAACAAGCCTATCCTAGCATGCGGTTTACTAACGAGGGAGTATTATATCGATATAAAAACCTTACCAGGGAAAGAGTTCTGGATACGTCTTCCTCATGTTCTCCTCTGTTTCCCAAGTACAGTCCTTCTCATCATCACCCCACTGAACTTTCACTAGTTTCACCACCTTCCTTCGAAGCTGCTTCATATCGTTCCCAACAATACGCATAGGTCTGCGGTTCCCAGCCGCCTCGGGTTCAACCTCGATATCATCCAACTGATCTGGTGAAATTGCCACATTAGGGTCGTGCACAAATTTCCTTAACTGGGAAACATGAAATACGTTGTGAAATCCCGCCATCTTATTAGGTAACTCAACTTTATATGCCAAATTCCCAACTTGCTCGAGAACTGGGAATGGACCAATAGACCTTGGTACCAGCTTGTATCTCCTACCAAATCGAATCACACCAATGGAGAGATCTTGACGAATACCAAGTCATTAACGAAGAATTCCAAATCTTTTCGTCTTCTATCAGCCTAACTCTTCTGCCTATCTTGGGAAGCCTTCATTCACTATTGGACAACCTTGTTCTTATCTGATGTTTCCTTTATTACTTTTGGTCCAAGCACAAATTTCCCACTGTTTTCTAACCAACATGATGGTGAGTTGCACGGTCTTCCGTACAAAGCTTCAAATGGAGCCATTTCAATACTAGACTAACAAATATTATTATATGCAAACTAAACTAGGTGCAAATGGTCATCCCATAACCCACCAAAATCTAATATACAAGCTCTCAGAAGATCCTCTAATACATGATTCACCCAAATACTATCATGACCCGATCTGTTCCTTGGTAAACCATCGATGAAATCCGTTGAGGCTTGTTCCTACTTCCATTCGGGAATTTCCAACGGTTGTAACTAACCACTAAGCTCCTTTTTCTCAGCTTTAACTAGCTGGCAATTCATGCACTTAGATATAAACTTCCCAACATCTCTCTTCACCCCTTCCTAGTAGTAGGTCAGCTTCATGTCTCGATACATTTTATTACCACCGGGGGTGTATAATCAGTGAACTTCATCTCTCAATCATTGACATTGGGTACAACTAGTCTATCATTCTTTTGAAGCCATCTTCCTCGATCAAGTCCATACTTGTTTATCTTCTCATTGTCGATCCCCATCTCTGCCTTGGAGATGATTTCCAATAGATTAGGATCGTCCCACTGACTGGAACCAATCCGCTCAATCAAAGTCGGTCTGATCGTCTAACTTGCTAACATTTCTGGATCCAATCCATACTTACGTCTGAGATCATATCCGTCGATATACTCCAGTTAGTTTCATTCAAGAAACGTAGCACCTAAACTGGCATGTCTCCTACTCAATGCATCAGTACTGCACTAAGTCTCGTACCACATGCATCTGTGTATACCGTCATCTCTTCGTTCTCTATTACCAGAATCATACAGGTGATAGTCTACTCAAGGGAAAATATAGGAACAAACATAGCAACCATAGCATCCATCAAACATGTCCTATCTCTCAACTGCTAAAGCCATAAATACGTCGATACCTACTTGACTGGTCCAACCAATCCCAAGGCTAATGGAGGCCCCGTCTCCATACGGACTACCGTACGTCCAACGTACGTTTATCCTCCAAGGATAACTAGATCACGTCCAACGGATCCAAGGTAACGTGCGTCCCCAAATACCCTTGCTTCTAGTCCGCCTAAAACGCTCGAGTCCCACCCAAGTCTATCCATTATCTTGCTACCCTCTCGAGTCCAACTCGAGCCAATCCATTTCCTTGCAGCCTTCTCGAGTCCAACTCGAGTCAATCTATTACCCATAAACTCAGACCCAGTCTTGAGTATCCATTACTGACAAACTCTAATCCAGCGTGAGTCGTCTCCCTATTCGTTGCATCTCCAAGATCAATGAACACCTATTTTCTTTTATGAGTTCAAGTCCAACTTGAATCGTCCTAACCTTCGTTGCATCTTCCATGATCAACGAACACATCCTATTCCTTCAAAGAGAACATCAACATAGGTTCCTAAACAATCCATTACTTTTCATCTTTCACGAGTCCCGCTCGAGTCATCTTATTGCCTTATCGAGTCTAACTCGCATCAACCCATACCATTGAACAGTCTTATCATGTCACGGCTGCACATCACTCCTCGAGTAAGCCAAGATATCATTCAATGGAAATCACAACAACTACTTATATCTCACGCAAACCATCCTAGTCGAACTCAACATTCCCTAAGCACAAGCCCCCAAAGGCCTAAACCAATATCAGACAAGCACTAAAGGAACATCTCCTCCAAATTCAGACAATCTACGTGAGATGATACTAGCAAAACAACTAAACAATCACAAGCAAACATACATCCATAACTCGATAAGACCACATTACAACAAATCATGCAAAGACTAATCGAACCACCTGTCGGGTTCGTCACAACTAAAGGTCTATCAACTATCTTAGGTTCCAATCCCAACTTATCTACCAGGTCACCAGATATGAAGGAATGGGATGCCTCGCTATCAACAAAACTAGAACAGAAACATCATAAATAGAAAGCATACCTCGAATAATGACGCCCTTTCCCTTCTCCGCCGCAGTTGGGGGCATTCGACGAAGAAGGAACAACGTTGATAGCATATGCTTTCACAATCTGCTTCTCTTTAGGGGGTTGCGGGCAATTATCCTTGTGATGTCCCACTTGGCCGTAATTGAAGCACTTCCTTTCCCCAGGCTTTTCTTGACAATCTCTAGCATAGTGGCCCTTCTTGCCACAACTAAAGCACTCTTTATCTTTCTTATCCTTCTTTTTCTGACCACCCTTGGTCTAATCCTGTTTTCTCTTATTCTAAGACTCCTTCTTACTTCCACTGCTTTCTTGCGGCTTTGGTTCTTCTACAGATGCAATAGCAACATCGACCTTTGACTTAGGGTAAAGACTCTCCGATCTCAATGCTTTCCCCACTATAGACTTGAACGTCTCGTCGATGTGGTTTATCAGCCTTTCCCCTAAGTACTCATCCAAGCCAGTTATGAACTTCTCGTTCTTCTTCTCGGCAGTGTCGATAAGAGATAATCCATACTTCGATAAAGTATCGAACTCAGCAATATATTCAGAGACTGCCCTACCATTCTGCTTAAGCTCTAAAAATTTCCTAAACAATTCAGATTTGTGAGCAGTTGGAATGAACTTTTCACTGAAACGAGTCATAAACTGATTCCAAGTAACTTGATCTTCAGTGGTAGTGCTTTAATAGCATTCCACCAATTCATAGCTCGTTCTTGAATCTGGCGCGATGCTAACTTTCTCTCCATGGCATCATCGGTTCCCAAGTCCTCGAAGATGCGCTCACACCTATCTAACTAATCTTGAACATCCGTAGCCGACTCCGTTCCGTGGAACGACTTCCCGCCATGGCTTGTATAATCCTTGTTAAGTTTGGCGAAATCGGCCCTAGGCGCCTGCACTAATGCACCACTACCGTTAGCAGCATTAGGAACTGCTCCCTGAGCGTCCCTAAGCATCTCTCGCATGAAAGTAGTGAACATCGTCCTCATACCAGAGACATTCCTATTATTAGCCCTGAACCCGTACTCCTCGTATATCGGCTCATCGTCAAATCTGTAAAGAGAAAACGATTAACCATCTCCATAGTGGTGCCAGTGCAGTGTGAATTCACCCTTACATACACAAATAATATATATATATATAGCTTTTGAAAACCAAAATATCACAAATACGCGCTCTCATATACGTATACTATCTCTCTCTGATGTCTTCCCCTAGGTTAACTACGCAACCTAGAGCTCGGATACAAATGTGACAGCCCGCCCCAGACCAGCCGACATTTCCTCTGAAATGCGCTGTGCCGATGTCCAACTAGTACGGGATGGTCGCCAGAAGAAAAGAAAGAAGAAAGATGAACTAACAAAGAACCTGTAGAATGTCTTACAGAGCATGGAATAAAATATAATAATAACATAACTTGACATAAAACAGGCGAGACAGTGCATAAGCTGAAAACCAAACCATCATAGCAGCGGAAATCCAAATTACAGCTTATGATCCAACATCATTATTACAACTTCAAATTACTGTCTCTAAAGCAAAAGAAAGAAAAGGTACACTACTAATGCCCAAGCAGTGACCAGCTATAACACAGGGAGAATAGATATATATATCATACGTGGAAGCCTCCTGCTTGTCTCCGGTACAGCTACTCGTGCATACCACCTAACCTATCTCTATCTTCTCGTTTAGGAGCACCCAGAGTAATAAGAAGAGACATAAAACTGTGGGTTAGACAAAAGTCTGGTATCAGCGACAAGCAACAAAACAGAACAATAACAGGTATAATCCAATCATAACTGAACCTGGACCTGCAACCAAAGAGTTAGCATAACAAGATATGCAATACTCTAAGGTGACACTAACATAAAGTGTAAATGGGGGTAGGGGTCATGGTGATAGCAAACATCAAACATAGCAATCATCCTTACATCTCTCACTCAGTGCGTAAAGCATACAATATCCACCACTCGATCACCCAATCCTTTGCAACGATCACTTTGCTCCATGGAGTCACAATGACCCCATTGCACTGATCCATAACCACTAATCCGTCTCTCAGTGGTGAACTAAAGTTGTGGATATCGATAACCCCTTTGCACACGTCCCACAGCAAAGTCCAACTCATGAAGTTAACTCGTTGGTTCCCGTCTGGATCCTGAGTACAAACTCCCCATTTGGACTACCTTTGCATCTCGATTTTTGGCCATCATCTCCGTTCGTGATTCTTCAATTCGGTTCATTCGTTGTCCAGACTCAAAGATTGGATCGTGATTTCCCCCTGGCAATCGGCTCGTGGTCCCTCCTTCAGCTCGTGGCTCGTGACATCATGCTCCAACATCGGTTCGCGACTCGTGGTTTGCCTCCTCCAGCTCGTGGTGAGCGATTTGGCTCGTGCAACATCTAGGTGGTTCATCCTATTCCTCATGGTCGGGGTGTGACGGTTCACCATCTTCCACACGGTCGGGGTGTGGGGTTCGTGATCATCCTCACGATCGGTGTGTGGCATTCATGATCATCCTCACTGTCGAGGTGTGGGGGTTCGTGATCATCCTCACGATTGGGGTGTGGGTTTCGTGATCATCCTCACGGTCTGGGTGTGGGGGTTCGTGATCATCCTCACGATAGGGGTGTGCGGTTCGTGATCATCCTCACGGTCTGGGTGTGGGGGTTCGTGATCATCCTCACGATCGGGGTGTGACTAATTTCCTGTAACTCTTTCCAGCCAGCCATTTACGCCATATGGCAGCATTCTTGACCATTCTAACTGTTCTAAACAACCACAAAACATTCCAAACAGTCATAGCAACATGTATAATCAACCATAAACTCCAAAACAACAAATAATCATGTGAATATGGATCAAACATACCCAAAACCCATGTTTTTCCCCTTAATCATGTTTAAGCACAACTAAGGATAGGATTAGCAAAACTTATCCGAATTAACCCAAATTTCTAACAGAGCCCTAAAATAATATTTTAGAATTTTACAAATTTTTTCCAGAATTTAATTACGTATAATTTCGCTAATTACCACTAATCACCCCTAATTAGCCGTAATTAGTGAAAAACAATGCAAATCACTCACCTTGGCCACAAACAAACTATAGATCTGAAATATTATCTATTTTGGGTCGTACTCTAATGCAACACAGTAGCTTCAACTCTGATTTAGTGTTATTTCCCCTTGATTTGACGTAGCTTGGCTTAATCTTCAATTAGAAAGCGATTAGGAGCGATTCAGATGAAATTAGAAGGTGGAGCCATGGCTAGGGTTAAAGAAATGTTTTAGGCAGCTGAAAAATGAAATAAAATTCGTTTCCCAACTGTCTCAGCCTCCCCATAACCCTAACCCTGAAACGGGTTATGGGCCCTCTTGCTAATTACCCTAATTAGGCCCGGTTAAGCTGTTTTTCACCTTCTAAACCTCGTTTCAGCCATATCTCCCAAACGGTAAGTCCATTTGGCTAATTAACCACTCTACAGAGAGGTAAACCATCACTCGGATCCAATGAAAGTGGTTTCATGTCAAAATTCCTTACCAATCAAAAGTTATAGCCGAAACAAGATCAACTAGGGGAAAAATGGTCATATAAAATTCGGCAAAAATCGTGAACATGGGAAATGACCCCAATAGCCGTTCCCCAAAGTGACACGACCATACGACTTCACATGAAAAAGAAATAATTATTCTATGATCCTCCGATGCCTAGAATGCGGGTCGTTGCAGGTATTTTATTTACCTCTCAGACCTTGACCGGCAACGTTCTTATCTCACGATAAATAGAAGTTTATAACTCAAAATCCAATCTTAAAACTAACATTAATACCATATTATTTCTGTTCACCGTTTCATTAACCTGTGGTTTTTATAAACCATACTTCAAATTCGAAATTTCTTTTACATTCATTGCATTAGCTTTTAATTTCTATTTACAAACCTTATTTGAAAAATTATAATTTCCTTCAAATGACACTTTTCTGACTTCAACCAAATCTTCCTCAATTTCCATTTAAAACAACTTACGATTTAAAAGTCATCGCTTTTATTACTTATTTATAACAATCAACTAAATAACAATGGTTCTTTTCTTTATTGACTAAAATAAAAATATTTATAAACAACTCGATAATCACTTTAAACACATTTAATTAACTATTAATTAACTTCTAATACCACAATTTTTTGATAAAACTATTTCTATTAAATAATAAATTAAATAATACTTCCAATTGGAATAGTTGACTAAGTCAACTTAAAAACACAGTCAACTGCTGATTGGTTCCTATTAATCTAATTAAATTAATTAAAAATATAATCAATTTAATATAAACTCAATTAATTGTTTCCTTGAAATAATTATCTCAACTTATCAACCTTTCGGAAAATTTTAGTTTTCCTTCCTTGTATAACATAAGAACTTAAATCGTCTAACAATTCTTTGAAAAATACGATTATAAATATAGATATATTTATAAAACATTTATTTTAATTAACTTACAAAAATATGAACTTGAAACTTCGATTCAGTTATAAAATAAATTTATAACTTAAAATATTGTCACTTCGCCTACGGCAAATCAACGTCTAATTTTTTTGGCCATTCACTACTAAACACTTAATCAATATTGTCTATTTCATTAAAACGGTGTGATCATTGAATCCAAATTCAACGATCGACATTCAGTCAATAATTGGCATCCAAATAGAATATAATGTTAATTGGAATGAACAATTCATATATACATAACATGGAAAGTAAACAACATACAATTTATATAAGGGATCTAGTTGGATCCCCTAATCTGTCCTTCCCTGCATCACAGATTATAATAACAGTTTATAATAACATATGGGATAATATTCAACCAATCATCCAATACGAATTTAATGTAAACGTCGACAACCATTAAATAAACAACATGCATCCAAGGCATCCAATCATCTAATTATGATTTATTTTTAAATGAGTTTAGCACATTAGAATATTCCAGAAGGTGTGAGAGTTAACTCACCATTTTTTTCTATTGACAACTGGCGTTGTTTTATATTAATTTAAACACGCATTTAAAATTACATGTAATTCTGGTCAGCTACGAACTTCTCCAACTCAGCTCTACCACGTTTCCTCCGTCGATACGATTCCAATGGGTCCAATTTCATTTGATTCTATAATCGTATTTGAAAATGATACGTATTATAAAATTGCGGTTTATATATATTAAATTGAATTTATTTAACCAAATAACTTATGCTAAGCACTGGGATTAGCCACATAATCACATAATTAGGACGGTTAACCTTCCTTTTCCATTCGTTATATTCAAGTCTGCTTGAAGCTGCACCACCCATTGTCGTTACTTCCAGTTTGCCTCCTCCTGTGTATAATTCACGAATCGCTCCTGTACATCTTCCACCATCACTGTTATCCAACTCCATTCCAGTCATTGCAAGTTCTTCAATCTTACTGTCCCCATACTATTTCTTTACAACGCATGTTCCCCTTTCTTTCTTTCTTTTTTTCCATGTTAAAACACACTCCCTATGTACTATTTCTTTCCCCAACTTTTTTCTCTCCACTTCTTGTTTCACGAACTCAACTTCTTCCTTTCTTTTCCTATATATATATATACACATGCCTACCTTTACAAAAAATTCTACTATCTCCCATGCATCTTCCCCACGTTAGGACCCATTTCCCTTTAACCTATTTTTTTTCTATCATTACTTCCCATCCAACCGTCCCCTCCACGGTCATCGTTGTGTTCGAACACTAATGCACAGAAAAATTAACGATTTTGATCCTGCGTTTCATGCACAATGGCATGCAAAACTTTAGCCACTGATACCCTCTCTGTCTTGAGAGCCTCCTTCCCCAGCCTCGCCAATTTTGACACAAGCCACCACAGACCATTGAAGTTTCTGCTTTTGCCAACACGGGCCCTACGACCACCCCTGAGCCTCGACCACTAGTACTAGATGCGGCGTCAGTCTTCCCGAATGCCATGTAGACGGTACCCACGCTAGCTAAAACACGGGAACCCAGTAGGCGGCTTCAAACCTCTTCGCTAGACAATATTTTTTTAATTTTTCATTTTCTTAACTCCCATTTTAAAGAGAAGCAGCGGCCTCGAGCTGGTTTTATAACATGAAGGTAAGAACGATGGGGTACAAAGTCAAGCCATAATCTTTGAAGATTTACAGATAAGATCCGGTAGGGCTTTGATTAGATTTGGGTCAAGATTTCGCAGACTACGACAGCGATGGGTGCGACCTGATTATTTGCACATTGTTTGATCTTTAAAGATCAGCTGAACGAAAATTTTAAAAATATTTCAAAAAGGATTTGAAATAATTCGGTGAGATTAGGTAAAGATATGGAGACAATATTCGAAGATTTGTCACGGGGTTTGGACAATTTTTTTTCTTTTCATTTTGTTGTTTATAATCAGTATTGAAATTTTAAACTTATGATTTCATTACCATTTGTTTGTTGAAGTAACAAAAGAAAAAGAGTAAATGAATTTGCGCAGGTTCAAGTGTTTGAAATATGAAAAAAATGGAGTCTGCCTCCAAGACAATAATAATTTCAGGGTCTATATTCAATGGTCATCCATATACAATCTCGTTTCTATATTTCAGCTTGTTTCACACAACCGTTGAATAGCCACCGCGTGTCACTGAAATCATAGAACGTACCATATGAAAATAAATGCAGGAGAAAACCGTTCCAGCGTACATTGCCTTAGCATGTGTAGATTTTTGATTTCAGAGATATTTTTATATTGTCCAACTCACATTATACAGCAAATTTAACTATTCTCGAGTATTTCGAAATTAAATTATTATTATTATCTTATGTTGATAAAATATTCAAAGTTATTAAATTAAATTTCAAAACAACAACTAAAACTATTTTTAAATATTAAATAAAACGGTTAAAAAATTTGTGCCATTACATTCCTTCCCCTTAAAAGAATTTCGTCTCCGAAATTACTAAGGTAGGAAAAATGCAACAAACCCAGTAACTTTTCCAAAATCCAATTAACTAAAAACTTCGCTTCCACTTTTTATATCAAAGCAATTAGTTTTAATCGAAACCAACTAATTTTTATAGTTTTTTTTCAAAAATTTCCAAAAAATTTAAAAAAATTCTAACACTTTAAAATTTGGATTTTTTTGGGTAGAGTCTCCCCTATATGGAGGGACTTCTGCAATATTGCAGCAAGAAAAATAAATTGATCGGCTCACACGGTCGAAAAATCCAATTCTCAAAAACCCAAAATTTATATTTTGCGTAGGTGTACCTTTTTGCGAGCATTATTATGCGATAAGTGATAAACTTTACTCGAGCTTGCTCAATTATATATCTCTAATCAAGCTGGATTTAATTAGCTCCAGAACTTAACCAATATAGCTCTACACCTGTTCTCAATCTCACATGATTTTCATAACCATGCCAGTTAAATTCAACCACTCAAATCATCCACTCCAAATAATTTCTTATACTATCCAATTTCATTATCTTGAATCCATTTTATTAAATTCAATTCAAGATAAGTTTCAGTCAAGTTTATTTTATACAACCATGCAATCAATTTCAACCATACAATCAAAATGATTTCTAAACATTTCGTTTGGATTAATTACTCGTACTTATTTCTATTTTCAAGTCAAACTTCTTAATGACTTATATTGATTTTTTTATGTTCAGGCTCAGTTTTAACTCATACGACACTTAAGTTAAGAATCCTTATTTCGACTTCTCATATCTGAAATTTCAATTTCCTAATCAAATTGAATTCTAATTCAAATCAGCACTAACAATATTATAATATTGTAAGAGAGTTAGAACTTACCTCCTTTATAAAATATCTTAGTAAAAATACTTTAAAACAATTTTATATCAAATTACAAGTGCATGCTCTTACACACACGCGCGCGCACACACACACGCGCACTCTCTTAAACTCAATCTAGGGTACTACTAACCCCTTCTCTATTGAGTTACGCCATAGAGCCAAGGTTATCACTAACCCTATGCTCTGATACCAACTGTAACGACCCGGAAAATTCGACGCTCAAATTTTCAACAATAACACATAATCCTGTATTACTTGCCAAAAACCCAAGTATCGAAAACCCGGACTGTTAATAGAAAGAAGTTAGAGGATTAGAAGAGAAAGAAATATTGGAATAGAAGAATAAGAAGATCAGAGTCTCATAGCGGAATCTTACAAATGGAACTGTATATATATAATTACAACATCAGAGTATACATTCATATCAATTAATACACATAGAGGACTAACTTATTACCAGTAAATAGAAGTATAAGTCTTGACTCTAGCTCGTGTTCTGAAGTTCCAAGCGCAACCTAACCTGATAATATACTCGATCTGACCCGAGCATATTTGAAGCAAAGCAAAATTCACCCGGATTAGTCTGAAATACTATCAGCGATAAATTCGCATGGCAAACAACTTGCTTAATTTTAGAAATCCTTTTAGAAGTAAGGATGATAGTAAGACCAGCCCACACATAAACACAGACAGTTTTTACCTTAGTATAACACAAAACATTTTGATATATCAAAATCTAGTGATATTATAATAGTGTCTATCAAATCACAGATAAATAACCATCTAGCAGAACGCTTGCATCTCACGCTCTACATATTCATTGTAAAATAAAAAACCGTAGGGCGCTTATTGGAGAATGGATTCTAACTATGACAACGTATGGGACCACCTTCCGATCAGTGTACTCTAGAGGGGATACGCTGGGGTTCAAAGTAAACATCTTGCAACCCGGCCACACATGACCAACCAATCATTCAGCTTAAGTGTGTCGAATATATTGTCACCCATGGTTGTCGGCCATCCAATCGTAATCCGTAAGATACAGAAACGAAAGAAGAACAAAATGAATTTTCTCTAGATTGGTGACAAATACACCCTGCTTGGGTGAGGTCCAACTTGTCATGCTGTGTAACACCCCGTGTATTCTATAACAGTGAGATTCACAAATTAAAGTATAATTAATTTCAAATCAAATAATTAAGGGAAACGGGTTACGCCATTGCATTCGCCTCGAAATTCTGCTTGAGATAGAGTCTGAGTTTACGCAAAACGGATAACGTGTGAAGAAGATATCTTTAATTTAAATATCGCAGCAAAACATGAAGAAAAAAAAAGAATGGGAAACGTATAATGTTTAGCATTGTTCTAGGGTTTGTAAGCAAAAGACTTAGTAGCTCATTTGGTTGGAACACATGACTTGCATACAAGAGGTACAGAGTTCGATCCCCGCCAGCGCCCTATTTTTTTGTTTTAGGGGGATGGCTTAAAATAGCCTAGTGTGAACGCAGTTCAAAAAGTGGTTTAGTGTGAAAATGGGTAATTGGGAAGATAGAGAAAAAAATGAATATATATATACATATACGCATTTATATATATACATATATATATATATATATATATATATGACGTGTACGCATCATGTAGCGTACGTTGCGCATTTTTGGTTGTCAAAGATGGTTTTTTTTTTTGGCCTTCTCCAATTTTTAATTATGACAATTATGGTATGGTTGTTGTAACACGTATTTTTAATGAAATAAAAGTTGTTGTTTTTCCGCTGTTCAAAAATATGTGTTCTTGTATCTGTCTTGTATATCTGTGACTTATACTTATAAACCTCCACCAAAATTAGGGCATTCCCTTTGAGAGTGACCCTAACGGAGGTGGGGTGTTTCATGCTGTCTGCCCAATTTTTGTCATTTCCCTGTTGTGAGGCTTGAGAATACATTTAGCTTTTTAGAACATCTGACCACCATTTATTTTGAATGCCACATCATCAAACCCGTCAAATCACTAATTGATCTTCCCAAAAACATTATGGGTATAAAAAGATAAGAGAAACGAATTACTCTGCCACCAACGTAATACCTTGAAAAGATCGTCTTATGTGATCTGTTAGACATATTCTGTCAGACATTCATCCATACAGGTCATCTAGGAACAAGATGAACCAAAGGCACTCTCATGCCACATCTTATATGGAAATCACCTCAAGGATTAGTAGCGAGAAGTCTTTGCAATCTGAAAATTTTAATCACGACAGAATCACAAGTCAAAATATCTCCGGGAGCGACCTAGAGATATCCAACGAGTAGTTCTTCCGGTCATGAAGATCAACGATTTTCAATGCTCCATCTTTATACACCAGCACGTTAATCGCAAGCGCACAGTTGGTTCGAAATGGTTTTGGGTTGAGTTCCCACCCTGGTCTCTTCAAACTAACTCGTCAAAAGGTCCAAATAATATACATTGATAGTTGGGGTTTTAACTATCAACTCAAACAGTATCAATCAGTATCTTGGCAGCTCAGCCCCTTTCAAATCATTCATTTAAAAACCATTATACTGATTTAAAATTGATTCTATAATTTATTTCGACCAATCTCTCTTGCCTCGTTTTCTTGAATATATTAATCAATACATATCCCTTTTGGTATAAATCAGCCCATTGAAATCATAACTATATCTTTTATAATAGGCATAACCCAAACCCTTTCTTATATCACTTTGCAAATATCGCTATATATCATCAGTCCATTTATTTCCTTTCATTGAAAATATTCTTTAAAATCCCTTTTATATTTCCATCGATTTGGAAATCTTATACATATTCACAAAATTTCTTTTCTACTTCCTTTACCGTTATAAACTAATATCAACTCTCGATAACAGTGAAATCATTAAAGTTGGGGTATTTTATTTATTTATTAGACCTTGACCGACAACGTTCTTATCTCAAGATAGATAGAAATTTATAACTCAAAACCGAATCTTAAAAATAACATTAATACCATATTATTTCCATTCACCGTTTCATTAACCTGTGGTTTTTATAAACCAATCCTCATATTCGAAAATTTCTTTTGCATTCATCGCATTAGCTTTTAATTTCTATTTACAAACCTTATTTGTAAAATTGTAATTTCCTTCAAAGGACACTTTTCCGACTTCAACCAAATCTTACTCAATTTCCATTTAAAACAACTTACGATTTAAAAGTCATCGCCTTTATTACTTATTTATAATAATCAAACTAAATAAAAATGTTTCGTTTCTTTATTGATTAAAATAAAAATATTTATAAACAATTCGATAATCACTTTAAACATGTCTAATTAAACATTATTAACTTCTAATACCACAATTTGTTGATAAAACTATTTCTATTAAATAATAAATTAAATAATACTTCCAATTGGAATAGTTGACAAAGTCAACTTAAAAACACCGTCAACTGCTGACTGGTTCCTATTAATCCTCGCAATTAAGTAAATTAAAAATATAATCAACTTAATATAAGCTCACTTAATTATTTCCTTGAAATAATTATCTCAGCTTATCAACCTTTTGGTAAATTTTAGTTTTCCATCCTTATATGACATAAGAACATAAACTGTCTAACAATTCTTTGAAAAATGCGATTATAAATATAGATATATTTATAAAACATTTATTTTAATTAACTTACATAACTATGAACTTGAAACTTCAATTCAGTTATAAAATAAATTTATAACTTAAAATATTTTCAGTTCGCCTACCGGCAAATCAACGTCTAAAATTTTTGGCCATTCACTGTCAACCACTTAATCAATATTGTCTATTTCATTAAAGCACAAAGATTGTTGAATCCGAATTCAATAATCAACATTCAGTCAATAATCAGCATCCAAATAAAATATAGCGTTAACTGGGATGAACAATTCATATATATATATATACATAACATGGAAAGTAAACAACATACAATTTATTTGAGGGATTCGGTTGGATCCCCCCAACCTGTCCATCCCTGCATCACAGATTATAATAAGAGTTTATAATAACATATGGGATAATATTAAACCAATCATCCAATAAGACGTTAATGTAAATGTCGACAACCATTAAATAAACAACAGGCATCCAATCATCTTATTACGATTTATTTTTAAATGAGTTTAGCACATCATAATATTCCAGAAGGTGTGAGAGTTAACTCACCATTTTTATTTTCGATTGACAACTGTAGTTGTTTCATATAATTTTAAACATGCGTTTAAAATTACATGTAATTCTGGTTAGCTACAAACTTCTCCAACTTAGCTCTATCACGTTTCCTCCGTCGATACGATTCCAATGGATCCAATTTTGTTTGATTCTGTAATTGTATTTGAAAATGATATGTATTATAAAATTGCGGCTAATATATATTAAAATGAATTTATTTAACCAATTGACTTATGATAAGCACTGGGATTAGCCACGTAATCACGTAATTAGGCTGGTTAACCTTCCTTCTCCATTCGTTGTATTCAAGTCTGGCTGAAGCTTCACCACCCATTGCCGTTACTTCCAGTTCATCTCCTCCTATTTATTATTCACGAACCGCTCCTGTACATCTTCCATCATCACTGTTACCCAACTCCATTCCAGTAATCACGAGTTCTTCAATCTTACTATCCCCATACTATTTCTTCACAACGCAAGTTCCTTTTTTTCCATGCTAAAACACACTCCCTACGTCCTATTTCTTTCCCCAACTATTTTTGTATCCACTTTTTGTTTCACGAACTCAACTTCTTCCTTTCTTTTTCTATATATATGTGCCCACCATAACAAAAATTATATTGTCTCCCATGCATCTTCCCCACATTAAGACCCATTTCCCCTTTACCTTCTTTTCTTTTCTGTCGTTACTTCCCAACCAACCGTCCCCTCCATAGTCACTGTCATGTTCGAACACTAATGCATAGAAGAAAAAAAACAATTTTGATCCAGTGTTTCATGCACAGTGGCATGCAAAACTTTAGCCATCGATACCCAATTTCATATTTCACTAGAAAATAATTGCTAGAAAATTGGATATTTCATATTATTTGCACATGGTTTGATCTGTAACAATTCGGCGAGATTTGGTAAAGATATGGAGACAGTATTCGAAGATTTGGCACAGGCTTTGAATGATTTTTTTTTTTCATTTTGTTGTTTATAATCAATACTGAAATTTTAAACTTATGATTTTATTACCATTCATTTGTAGAAGTAACAAAAAGAAAAAGAGTAGATGAATTTGCGCAGGTTTAAGTGTTGGAAATATGAAAAAAAATGGAGTCTTCCTCCAAGACAGAAATAACTTCAAGATCTATATTTAATGGCCATCCATATACAGTCTCGTTTTTATATTTTTGCTTGTTTCACACGACCGTTGAATAACCACCACGTGTCACTGAAATCATAGAACGTACCATATGGAAATAAATAGAGGTGCAAACCTATCCAGCGTACATTGCCTTAGCATGTGGAGGTTTTTGCTTTTAGAGATATTTTTATATTGTCTAATTCACATTATACAACAAATTTAACTAATCCCGACTATTTCGAAATTAAATTATTAGTGTCTTGTATTAATAAAATATTCAAAATTATTAAATTAAATTCCAAAACAACAAATAAAACCATTTTTAAATATTAAATGAAACGGTTAAAAATATCTGGGCCATTACAAAAAATATGCAAAGTCATAAGTGTTGATCTGTATAATAAACGAATCACTGATATGCATATGGTCAATAACACGAAACACTATAAAATTTGTTTGTTTATGTTACCAGATGATCATATCACAAAAATGATCAAATGTGATTAAAGAAGAATATCCATATCATCTTTTCCGAAAAGTGATGTCCAAGACATACTCCTACCTTACATTTATACACGTGCGCACAGCTATATATGCACATAAAACTTAGTTAAGATACAAAAAGAATATATAAAGAGTGCTAATTGTTCTAGTACACCATAACAAATAAACCGGTCAATAAATTTAGTAAACAAACTAAATAGTATAAGAGTTCAAATTTTCAATTATCTCACACTAATAGAAGCTTCAATTAAAAATGGTCTAAAAGTAACATTATATTGTTTGAATTCTATAGTAGAAACATACTGAACTAAAGTAAAACTGAATGAGGGGTATTCTGCAACCTACCAACTGTAGTTTAAATTAGCATCACGAAATCAGTAAACAAACTAGAATGTATTGTTTCATTTTGTATTTCTTATTCAAGTCCAGCAACTTAGTGATACCGTCACATGGAAATTACTGGTAGAAAAATCAAGTCAGTCAATAATGATCATCATAAAGGGTATTACTATAGATAAAACATAAAGTTAACCCAATATACCGGACCTTCTCGGTAGGATGAATGCATTGTAGCAACTAATCAATCAAAAATAATTACCAGATAAGAAAATAAATGGAGCATGTGACGACCTCTTGACACCTTTAGGGCAAATTGATGAGCATTGGGACACGATGGTAGTCCGAAGCCACCGTTGATAAGGTGGATAAAAAAAAGCACAGAGCGAGGCTTCATTGGGAGCTAATCTGATCGCCTTCAGTTAATGGCTAGATTGCAGACGGGGTGTGAATGGAAGAAAGCAACCGAGAAAACCTAAAGGAAAAGAGGGATCGATGATTTGGATGATTTAGCGCAAGGAAGGTAGAGATGTAGATTATTCAATTGGATGGGCCATAGCTTATTACACGATCGATTTATTGGGGGACACGACTAAGTTTAAAATTGCGAGGATGCATGTGAGTGTTTGAATGCAAACTCAATAATTATAGTATAGTATAGATAATACAATAAGAAAAGTTCAAATTAAAACAATTAATTCGGCAGCGCTATATCGAAAATAAATTTGTGCATCGTCAACCTCCACCGAATTAAATTTAGTAGCTTGAAAATTTCCGATCGAATGAAACTGCAGAACCTAACTACAACCCACTGAGTTTTCTTTTTATAGCTTATACCTTAACCATCACAATCAAAATCAAACGTTAAAATCTTTATATAATCGAAATACACATGTTGCCATCACCTTCTTCATGATCCGAACAGAAAGAGCAAGCACAAATTTTTGTTCGTACTATTAATGATCAGTGAAAATGTAAAAAGAATTTGAAGGGGATTTTGTAAGAAATAAAATAGGCTTTGTGGATAAAAAGATAATAGGTAGAATACAAAATAAGGCAAATTTTATTCAAACCCCTCTCTCCTCCATATTTTTATAAAAAAACCCAATGATAAAAATGCCCCTTCTTTGTTATATATCTTAATATATACTAAAGCAAAACCCACTGGCCTACGTGGCAGCATCACGTCCCTCCATTTTCACGTTTTCTCGCCTAAAGTTCTCCTTATTCTCCCCTTTCCTTCGAATAAAAAAAATGCACAATTCCTGTGTGCAGGAGAAGAAATAAAATTAATTATTTGGAAGAGAGAAGGTCTTCGCTAGCTAGCAGTAACAAAGGAACAACAGGAAAAAGACAATGTCTGCTGTTCCATGTTAATAATGATGATGCCTCGGTAACCTGCTAATATCAGGTGTTACTGTGCGGAAAAAACAGAAAATAATCATCTCATCTTATGGAAATCTCACCTCTCAATTGAACTTCTAGATAGTTCATTCGATATTATATATATAAGTTGTTGAATGGGGGTGGATGTGGGTTTGGTTACACCGGAGAAAAGGAATTAATAATGGCTGCTGAATATAAGTTCATAGAGGATATAACACCTTTTAATCAGGGTATGTCCATCAAAATAAGAATCGTACAGCTATGGAAGCCACCAAGTTTTAAAGATCCTGATGTTCATGGAAGTATTGAAATGTTGTTCTTGGATGAAAAGGTGATGTAGTTGTATTGTATTTGTTCATTTAATTTGTTAGTTCAAAGTTTAAAGCTATATTTTCATTTCATAGCTGTAATGCAATCGGTTACTAACAAAAAAATGACATGCATTTTTTTACTGTAACGCAGAATGGTCGTATTCAGGCTACTGTTAAGCAAAGCCTCATTAGAAGATTTTGTTCAAAACTTTTGGAAGGCAAATGTCTACTTATTAGCAATTTTGGAGTTGGACAAAATAATGGGAACTATCGAGTAGCACAACATGTCTACAAGATTAATTTTATTTTCTCGACATCGATTGTGAATTGTGAAGATGATATGTCCATTCCTATGCACGGGTTTAAATTTGCGTCATTTGATAGCATTCTTTCAAAAACATTGGATGATAAATTCTTAGTAGGTATGTGTTCTAAGTTATATATTTTACATATATTTCCTTATGAAATGATTTGGTAATACTAAATGGTCATTGGTTTTACGTAGCACAGATGTTATTGGCAAGGTTGTTGGTTACCGTTCTGTTGAGAGCAGACAGAAAGAGTACAGAGAGTCCAAGAAATTGGTCATGGAACTGAAGGATGAAGAGTATGCTGTAGTACATATGTTTTAAACTTCTGGAATATTTTATAATATACTTATATTTTAAATTTTTGAAAAAATTATGCTTTTTTTAGAAGAGTTGAAGATTATGTTGTAAATTTGGTCATGATACATTTTGTTAAGTATGTACACCAATTCAATATGTCATCTTCTTAAATGAATAATCTTATAAAATATTATAATTGATATTTGCAGGTCAAAAAATTCGAAATGTACCTTATGGGATAGATATGCAGAAGAAGCATTTGGTTTTCTGTCTCAAAATAACACTGGACCCATTATTATTATTCGGAATGCAAAGATAAAGGAATGGGGAGGTATTTATGCGAAATTTAGTTTGTATTTTAATTTCTTGCTTTGATGGTGATTGTATTTTGCTTGCTGTCATAATTTGTTGAGTCTTCTCCTTTCTCACTTTATTTTTTTTCCCATCCACGTCGCCAATAGGGGCAGTTGCATTGTCAAGCTCTTTGTTCTGTACGCGATTAATTTTTAATGGTGATTACGAGGAAGTTAGGTCTTTCAGCAGCGGGTTAGTTTATTTTCAAAGTTAGGTCATAAGCTAGGTAATTTTTATTTATATTTGTGTGCATTTATGTTTTTCGTTGGTTTAAACTTGATAGCAATATTGATAGCTCGGCTATATTGTGGACTACTGCTGTTGCATCATCGTCTCAAAGTTGGGTCTCCTTGCAAGATGAATTTGTCAACTGGTATGAGAAAAAAACACTGGGTGAGATTATTGAAATAGATAAGCCAATGATCTGTATTGCCTTAGCCACCATTGTCGGGTTGGAGCTGGAGCATGGATGGTATTACTTAGCTTGCAAGAAATGCCATAAGAAGGTGAACCCAGTTGATGAAAATGCAACAGAAGCTGATGTTGGCAAGAAAATTGAATTTTTTTTGTGTAAGAAGTGTGACAAGCAAGTGCAGTGTGATAATGTTTTACTAAGGTGTATATAGCAGAAGTAATCTTAGCATTAATTTTTTTGTACAAGTTTTGCTTTGATTTCATTTTTTTTGTGGTATTTAGGTTCAAAGTTCAGGTTCGTGTAATAGACGATAGTGGCAGTGCATCGTTTGTGATGTTTGATCGAGAAGTGATAGCTCTTTTGCATAGATTCGCATATGAGATGAAAGAGTCTTTGGTCAAGGTTAGTTATTTTATTTGTTCAATATTTTTTCCTATTGATTGTTTGTATGAGTTTCGCAATGAAATTATTATTTTTACCATTTTACTAATTGTTGTATAGTCTGATAACAATGATTCATTTCCTATAGAGTTCAACACTCTTGTGGGTAATCAAGTGCTATTCAAAATTGAAGTCTCCGAGTACAATTTGAAGCAAAGCTGGCATGTTTACACCACCCTTAAATTGAGAGATAGTGAAGAGTTGATTCAATCTTATTTGCGGACCCTTCATCAGGTATGAAATTATTGTTCAAATATCTGAGGTGGATGTATTTTATTATGTATGTTGATGATTGACATCATTGCTGCTTTAACATGAACTACGATTCGGATGTTATGTCTAACAGTAGCTGTAAGGTCAAAACCAACAAGGATGATAAGGTGATCGATGCATTTGTTTCAAATTATACCAGTTTATTTTTTTCTTGGTATATAGCAAAACGATTTTATATATGTTTTCAGGATCCTGTTTCTTTTGTGGCGGATAATGAAATGATGGAATTGATTTCCCCGAGGAAATCATCGATGGAAGCAGATTCTGATGATTTTGGAATCGAGTCGTCCACTACTAAAAAAAGAAGAATTGTTGGAGGGAATGTGGAGCAGGATTGTGAAATGAATAAATTGTAATTTTTATTGGGTCATGTTTTCAGAAAAAACAGTAGTAGAGTACTTCTTTGGTGTAAAGTATTAAGTGGTTTAACTATTAGCAACTGCGGTCTGTGTAGCTGCATTACATTTTAGGCTGTGCTTTTTGTAATGACATGAAAATTCTTTTTCAATTTAATGGAATATCAATTTCTGGCTTATTGGAAAAAATGCTAATCTGGGATTATACAAATTGATATGTATGCATGTTTATTGTTTCATTGTTTTTTGTTATAGTTATTATCGAATACATGATTATAAAATGCTTCAGTGGACCATTTAAATGCAATACTTTTCTAGTGTTGGTTTTTTTGGCTTTGCATTGTTTTCTTGATTGATATGTATGTATGTTTTTTGCGATTTTGGTCTTGCACACAGTTTACAAATAAATAAATTTGTATGTGAAATGCATGGTCATGTACACAAGTTAAAAAATAAATAGATATGTATGTGATATGCATATTGATCATGTACATGATTGTACAAAACAATTGGTTTTACCTAAAGTTTAATTTTGACGTACTGATTTTTATTGGAAAATCCACCTTTGTAAGATTTTATAAATTTAAAAATAAATATACCGATGACATCTTTGATTAATTTAATTAAAGCTTAGCTGACAAGATGCATCTATAGACTTTTGCATTTTTTTATTTTTATTTAATACATGATATGGTATTGGATCATCATTTTGTTGTTTTCTAGAGGTAGGGGATTGTGAGATAAATAAAACCCATCTTATTGGTGGAAATGGGTTGGTTTTTGCTGATCATATATGGAAGATTACTGATACTAACATGTTCCTAACCAGACGGTATCAAGTGCAGAAGAATTCATCCCTATAAAGTATGCTTTCGTGTATTTAAAGACTTTTATTACGTTTTCAAATTTGTAAATGTAATTTAATATTCTTTTTATAAGAGGCTTTTCGATTTCCCTGACTTCACTATTTCCTATGTAATCTAATCAAGCCTTTTCAGAATACATGTGTGTGTATGTATAAGATATTGGATCATATTTTTTGCCTCGCAGTTTTGATTAGTTTTTGTTCTTTGTTACTCTACAACAATACTTCTTTTGAGCAATAGATGATAATGGGAAAACCATTGCAAGAGTTAATAGCAAGGTTACTTTCAGGAGCAAACAAAGGAAATCAAGCTCTACGATATCAGGTATACCCGTTCAATACTATAGCTTAAGATCTGATTGCAAGCTATGAAAACGCAAAATATGATGCTTATTTTTCATGTGTTTGATTTTCTCTGAAACAAATCAAATGTATCCCAATTAAAGTGCTTGCTTTTTAATGCTTTATTGGAATAAAAATAAATTTAAGAATCTCTATGTCGTTGGCAGCATGTATAAGCATTCTTCCTTCTCTTCAACATGAAATAACTAGCTATGAGTTTTTCCGATAAAATAAGCATAAAACAGATAAAGTTACAACTGATTCTATGAACGTGAAATTTATAGCCTTTGTACCGGTATCCTCGGTTTCGACACGGTCGAGTGGTCTACTTCCAACAAGCTCAGGTCATGGCGGTTTAAAACCTGGAAAATACAGATTGCAATCAACGATAGAGGGGAATAACAAAAAAGGTGAACGAACTGATAGAGGGATGATTGCAGATCATGACAGTCCAACATCAAACTTGAGTGGTGAAGGTATGCACATATAGCTTAATTTTTTAGTTTTACCATTCAAAGTGATGAAATATCGTCTGTTTATGGGTGCTAAATTTAGAGAGCAATGTTCAGGCACGTTAATGTTCCTGCAGATGAAACACATGAGGTTGAAGGCTACACAATGGAAACATCAGAGCTTATAGGTACATATTTAATGTTGTATATTATATATATGTATGTGTATGTATGCATGTATTATATATATATATATATATATATATATATTATACATATATTTTGCATGACATGTTTAGATACGTAATACATTATATAATTAGACGTAAATAATTTAAGGTAACTGTAATTAAAATGAATTTTTGTGGTGATATAGGAACTACTGATGAAGGCTGTCATATTCCAACCAGTGAAGGTATACATAACTATGTAGCTTTGTTTTCCGTTATATTCATGAATCTATATATTATACAGCGAGGTTCTATTTTTTGTTTGAGAAACTAATTTATTGTTTTGTATTGATAAAAAAAAGAATATTGCGACATTGGAGATCTAGGTTGGATATGCGACAAATGTGGTGCGATGATGTGGTACGAAGAGAGAATTAGACAAGAAAGGAGGTCATCCATACCTATGTTTTCACTGTGTTGCATGCATGGGAAAGTAAGACTTCCATTTTTAAAAGACCCTCCTGCAATGCTCAAGAAGTTACTTCATGGTAATGATAGCAAAAGCAGACATTTTGTAAATTATATACGTCAATTCAATATGATGTTTTCTTTTACATCAATGGGAGGAAAGGTGGATTTTAGCATCAACAGTGGACGTGGACCTTACATATTTAGGTTGCATAGGAAAAATTACCATAGGATTGGGAGTTTGCTGCCATTACCAAGATCGGCTCCTAAGTTTTTGCAGCTATACATACATGATACTGACAATGAGGTTTTGAACAGGATCTCTTCGATTGGTATGCTTATGTGATGCTGGACTTATGTTAAACGTGTTAATGTTGTGTTTGTTTTGTTGATGCAATTATTTATTTTTAGTTTTGTATATATTAAGATTATTCCTTTTTTTAACGCAGTTCAAGAGGTAGTGCAAGTGTATTTGCCGTTGAAATTGTTGATGGTTTAAAGAAAATGTTGGATCGTTACAATCCTCTTGCTAAGGCATTCAGGATAACAAGAGATCGATTTGATTTAAACCGACGTGAAGATGTGCAACTAAAACTAATTGGAAGTAGGAGTAAGGATGGAAGGAGATACAATCTTCCTACGACTTCTGAGGTGGCTGCATTGATTGTTGGTGATCTTTGCAACAATTTTGATAAACGAGATATTATTGTTCAAAGAAAGAGTGGATCACTTGAACGTATACGTGAATTACATCCTTCCTATCTCGCACTCCAGTATCCGTTATTATTTCCGTATGGTGAAGATGGCTACAGGGTCGATATTTCGTTAGGATATAACGACGACACTTCTTCAAGAAAAAGAACTAGATTGAGCATGAGGGAATTCTTTGCCTTCAGGATTCAAGATAGGCAAAACGAAGCTCGAATAATTCTTCGTTCAAGGAAGTTATTTCAACAATTTTTGGTCGATGGCTATACAATGATCGAGGCAGAAAGGTTGTCCTACATTCGAAAAAATCAGAAAAAGTTGAGATCGGAAACGTACAAGAACCTATCTATGGCTTCATATAGGGGAACCACTTCAGCTTCTTGCACAGGAAAGCGTATAGTGTTACCATATTCTTTTACTGGTGGTGCTAGATACATGATGCAGAACTACTTGGATGCAATGGCCCTATGTAAGTTTTATGGATATCCAGATTTATTTTTAATGTTCACATGCAACCCTAAATGGCCAGAAATTACTAAATTTGTTCAGCAATATGGAGTTCGGTCAAAAGACAGACCTGATATCATTTGTAGAATTTTTAAAATTAAGTTGGATCAGCTCATCAAAGACCTAAAACAAGGACATATATTTGGTCGTGTGCAGGTAGGTATGTCATCAACGTCGTTTCTACATATTTTGTTCATGTTTAAATTTTATTTGTGTTATTAATGTTATGTATTGTTGCTCTGCTCATTTCAATTCTTCGTTTTTAGTGGTTTATACAGTGGAGTTTCAAAAAGTGGGCTTCCTCATGCACACATATTGTTGTTTATGCATAGAGACAACAAATTTCCCACGTGCGATGATATTGATAAAGTTATATCGGCTGAGATTCCGAGTAAAGAAGAGTTTCCAATATTGTATGAAACTGTGATGGCTTTCATGTTACACGGTCCGTGTGGTACGTTCAACGTGAACTAACCATGCATGAAGGATGGAAAGTGTTCGAAGTTTTTTCCAAGGAATTTTCAAAGTAGAACAAACATTGATCAGGATGGTTATCCGTTTTACAGAAGGAGAGATAATGGAAATGTAGCAGAAAAGAATGGAATTCTTCTGGATAACAAATTTGTTGTTCCGTATAACCCGAAACTTCTTATGAAATATCAAGCGCATATAAATGTTGAATGGTGTAATCAATGTCAGACAATTAAGTACTTATTTAAGTATGTTAACAAGGGTCATGATCATGTCACGGCTGCTTTTTGCCAAGGTAATGGTAATGGAGGTACAGATGATAGAAATGACAGTGTTACTGATGAAATCAAGATGTACTTAGATTACATATATGTTTCTCCATTCGAAGCTGTTTGGAGAATATTCGGATTTGATATCCATTACAGAAGTCCTGCAGTGGATAGGTTATCTTTCCATCTTCCTAATGAGCAAAATGTTATTTTCGAGGACGAAGATACAATTGATTCAGTGATGAATCGGCCAGGAATCAATGAATCAATGTTTTTGGCATGGATGGACTGTAAGACTGTAATAAGATTGATGAAGAAGCAAAAAAATCTTACTTACATGGAATTCCCAACCATTTGTGTGGAAGAAAGATTTAAGGATATGGAAGCCAAGACAAAAGGGGTTTTCTATTGGAAGGGTGCAATATTTTCCTCCCTGTTCAAGAGATATTTATTACTTGAGAATTTTGTTGAATAAAGTGAAAGGACCTACATGTTATGAAGACAATCGCACTATCAATGGAATACTATATCCTACGTTTAAAGAGGCATGTTATGCTCTTGGATTGGTGGATGATGATAGAGTGTATGTTGAGGCTATAAAAGAGTCAAGTTTTTTTTGAAAGTGCTCACTATTTACGAGTTCTTTTTGCAATGTTACTAACATGTGGTAGCATGTCCAGACCTCACACTGTACGGGAACCAAGTTGGTTGTACCTGTCGGATGATATTCTTTACAAACAGAGAAGAATTTTAGGGATTCAAGGTATGTTGTTAATTTTAAAATTAAATTCTAACTACTTTTTAATAACAATACAATTTATTTTGTCTATGAGTATTTGTATATCAATGCATATGTTGAATTTTTACAGACTTGCATTTTACGGAGACACAGTTGAGAAATTATGCATTGTTGGAGGTGGAAAAATTTTCAAACAAAAATGGTAGCAGTCTTCGATGTTATCCTGATATGCCTTTTCCAAATGAACCGATCATATCTGAAGGAAGCAATGGACTTATTCAGAATGAGCTTAGATATAATATACCATTTTTACATGAGGAATATGCCTCTCTGTATAGTAACTTAACCTCAGACCAGAAAGAAGTGTACGATGCTATCACGACAGTTGTATCAAGATGTGAAGGAGGTGTTTTATTTATTTATTGTAACGACCCGTATTTTTACGGTTAAATAATTTATTTATTTAATTATTTAAATAGTGATTCAGAGAATTTAAATGGTCGTTGAATTAAATAATATTGAATATTTAATTTATATAAATAATAGAATAATATATTTAACTCTGAAATAGTCGGAAATAGTGAATTGATAATATAATGTGAACTGAACAATTAAAAATATATATAATTCAGTTTGGAATTGAATTCGAATAACGAAAATATTATATAAACGACAGTTGAACGTATAATTTTATTGTAATTACAATCGAGCTCGAAATGGCGCTGCAGTTCGCTATTTGGCGATTTGAACTTTAATTGAATATACAGAATCCGTTTTAAATCGGATTTCTGTGAAACAAGAAACATTCGGAGCTGGTGAAGTGTATTTTTCTAATGGAAGAGAAAATTCAGGATTTCGTCGGATAGATTTTGATATATGTTGAAATCAAATTTATGAAAAGTTGCTATGGAATTCCTTTATAATTTATAACGATTTATAAAAGGATTGAAATATAAAGCGGATATCAATATAACTTTGATGATGAAATATCGAGTTGTAAATCCATATATATTTATTCTGGGGCCATATGGTATTCTATTGTGAATATATAGGATAATATATATTTATTGATATTTAATTTAATTATTTTTAAATATATTTATATATTTAAATGGGTTATTTAGAGCTTTAAAAATAGCCAGTTTTGCAAACGACCTCCGTTTTCGATGAAACTAATTTTGTTGGATCCGCAATATTAAATTATTGTTAGATTTCAATTTCCGTGATTTCTGAAGTCAGTATGTGGTGGTATGGGATTTTAATTTGAAATACAGTAAGTATTTTGACGGTTAAAAATACGCTGTGTGAGCAATCGGAGCCGGAATTCGACGAAACCAGTTTCGTTGGGTCCGTAATGTCAAACTCTAGCTGTATGTCCGTTTTCAGGAATTTTGGATATCATATGTGGCCTCAGGAATTTTTAATAGACAAATCCAAATAGCGGTACAAATTACAGTATTAAAAATATCAATACAAAATATCCTAACTTTAGTGAACCTAAACAAGGCCACGTCTTCCTCCTCTCAGCTGTTTATTTCTCTCCTCAAAACAACAGCCATGAGTTCATTCCTCAATCCAAAAACGTGGTCCTCAGAAAATCAAACAAAATTCCTATAAAATTCCTTAAATCACCAATCAAAGATATTTGCCACCTCCGCGTCTTACTCTTCAGTTTCACATGAGTTTGGGGGCATTCGAATGTTTTTCTGTTCGCGGGAAATTTGAAACGCGTGAGCTAGGGTTACGTTGTTTGAGAGTCTTGAGCATCCAATGGAGAAATGAAACTTTCAGTTGGATTCATGGTATTATTTAGCACCTCGTATCATTTTCTGTAAAATTCCGTGACTATAAATGTCGTGCCTTCTCCTGTAGGTGAGTGTAAAGTCCTGTAGAGCTCGATCTGTCTGTCGACGTCGAGATTGAAGTGAATAGCATGAGAAGAGAGAGCTTGTGACTAGATAAATATTGGTATTTTTTTGGGATTTATAGTTGTGAGGAGGAGGAGGAACAATGGAGCAAATGTTTGGCAATGGTGGAGAGAAATCAGGTTGGAATACTGGCAAGAGGAAGAAGACTAACGGGCGGGTTAGTGGAAGGGATTAACGTTATAAACAAGATCATGAAATGGTTGGTTAATTATATTTAAGAAATGATACTTAAATTGTTTGAAATGTATAATGTAACTTTGGTCGGAGTTTCTCTGTTGCGTGGATATAGATAGAAGAAGGGATGGGGACATGCGGGTCTGGATTGTACAAAGGTGGATGGGCCGTATTTAAATGGTTAGGACCAGTAGTAATTAAAATTTAAGTTTCGATTTAATTAAATTAATGTATCACCTTATAATTTTGATAACTTTATCATACGATATCGGAATTGGACAAAACCAGATCCGTTGGGATCGTATGGACGAGCGCTACCGAATGGAACTAATTGGGAATGGAGTAGAGCTCGTTACAATTTGTAGCAAAATAAATTGTCCGTCTGAATCAAGCGATGGTTATCGTTATTAACGATGATCGTCCAATGTGAGTAAAACTCACCAACTCTATCAGTTCATATTTTTATAACGTATATTTAGAACTGATAAATGATGATTGATTTGCTGTGTGCTGACTGTTTGATTAAATTTGCTGATTGATTGTTTGAAATTATAGATAACGATATATATACAAATCGTTAATCAAACATTGATTCTGTTTATCAGAATATTTCATATTGAAATGAAATCGATGTTAATTATATTGTTTAACATATGTGGATGCAGGGAACCAGGTCGGAGGAATCCGACTGGATTCCTCAACATTTATTTTACTGTTTTCCATATATTGTTATATATGATGTGATATATAACCGGCTGTTGATTATATATGGTTGAATGATATTGATCAATTTTATATGGTATGTTAAACACCATAGAGAACACTGGAATGTATAAAGGGAAATATCAATGTATATATATTGAAAGAAATTATTTATAAAATCAAAAGATTTTATAAAGGAAATTATTTATAAAATCAAAGGATTTTATGAAAGAAAATAATTATAAAATCAAAGATTTTTATGAAAGGAATATTTATTTGTTTAACAAATAGAATTGAAAAGAAATATTTATTTGTTAAATAAATAGAACTGAAATGGAATATTTATTTAAGAAATAAAATTGAAAAGGAAATAATTGTTTAACAAATAGAATTGAAAAGGAAATATTTGTAAACCATTTACAAATAGAAATGAAAAGGATATATTTGTAAACCATTTACAAATAGAAATGAAAAGGATATATTTGTAAACTATTTACAAATAGATTTGGAAAGCAAATATTTGTAAAACATTTACAAATAGAATTGAAATGAAAATATTTATTTGTTAAATAAATAAGATTGGAAAAGAATATTTATTTGTTAAATAAATAGAGTTATAAAAGGAGATATTTATGTAGAAAATAAATAGAGTTATAAAAGGAATTTATTGGAAAATGAAAAGAATGTTATATAAGGACATATTTGGCAAAGAATTTTACATCAGGAAAGTCTAGACCCGTGCTTCGCACATGGGTATAACATGCTATGGATTTAAAGCAAAGATTTTAAATAGAATATATTCTAACCGATAGATTAAGAAGATAAAATTATAAATAATATTTTATAAATTAAATGAAATGTTTATCATTGGATAAATAGAATATATAAGTCAGGGCTTATATAGAGAAGTAAGAATCGATTTCAACATCGATATTTGAAACTGAATATGGACGTAGAGTTAATCAAATAGAGTTAACAGATTAGAGTTAATCAAATAGAGTTGATAGATTAGAGTTAACAAGCTAGAGTTAATCAGTTAGAGTTAATCGATAGAGTTAATTAAATAGAGTTAATCGAATTTGAGTTAATCGAATATTAGTTATTCGAATAGAGGTAAAGTGAGATAATCGAATATTAGTTATTCGAATAGAGTTAAAGTGAGATAATCGAATATTAGTTATTCGAATAGAGTTAAAAGGAGTTATCGAATATTAGTTATTCAAATAGAGTTAAAAGGAGTTATCGAATATTAGTTATTCGAATAGAGTTAAAAGGAGTTATCGAATATTAGTTATTCGAATAGAGTTAAAGGAGTTAATCGAATATTACTTATTCGAAAGTGAATTTATCGAATATTACTTATTCGAAAGGAGTTAATCGAATATAGTTATTCAAAGAAAGGAGTAATCGAATATAGTTTATTCGAATAAAATTATCGAATATTAGTTATTCAATGTGCGATAATCGAATATTAGTTATTCGAAGTACGATAATCAAATATTAGTTATTCGAAGTGCGATAATCGAATATAAGTTATTCGAAGTAAGATTATCGAATACAAGTTATTCGAAGTGAGATAATCTAATATTAGTTATTTGAAGGAGTTAATCGAGCAGAGATTACTCGAAAGAGAGTTATACGTCAAATTCGATTATATCGAATTCGGGAATGTATTATTTACTTTCCGGTTTTTAATAAAGATTTGTTTATTTATAAATAAATTAGTTGTTGGCTTATTTATTCAAAATAAGAATTTAAGTTAGATTTCTAAGTTAGATATTTCAAAAGTAGGATTTATAATGATAGCGTTATAATAAATGTTTTCATAAAAGAAGTGGATTCATAATCTGAATCCGAGAATTTGCATAAGCAAATGATTGTAGAAATTGGAGCGGTGAGCTTTGTCTATTGCAAGGTTAAGAACGTTGTTCAGTTAAGGTCTGAGAGGTAATTATACCCCAACTTGATTGACTTCCTAATTTAACTAAGAAATAGTTGAGGTTCGATGGCGAGAGTTAGTTAGAAATACAGTTAAGCAATAAGCGATTAATGGATTGAGTGGTCGTAATGATGTTTTATACAACGTTAGTTTGGAATCCATATAAATGAGTTTTGGAAATGTTTTCCAAATATATAATCGGAGATATTTTCTAAGCATAGAAAATGAAATGTTATGTTGATATGTAAATAAGAAATGGAAATGTTTTCCAATGTTAATAACATATATTTTCTGAATATAGAAAATAAGGATATATATATGATGATTGATCAATAGAAATTCCATTTGGAAATAAGATTTGTTGTTTGTACACATACATGTTTTCATTTGATAGTTAAATCACCGACTATCAAAGTTTTGACTATTTTTTTGTTGTTAATATGGAGAGACCGGTTGGATTATTATCCGAAGAACCACGCCGTATTAGCATAAGCATTGCAAATCAAATATGCTGAAGATAATTGAAGACGGAGTAAAGTGCAAGGGCTGTTAGTTAATCCTAGGTAGAAATTGCCTAAGATGGATTCACAGAATAGTGCCTTCGGTTAGTCCAGTCCCAGGACGACCTGTATGGAAGAATGTCTGACATAGTATATTTAATAGATCGTGGAAGTTGATCTCTTCAAACGTATTTACGTTTGGTGGCGGAGGAATTCGTTTCTCTTAGCTTTATACCCGTGATATTTTTGAGGAAACCAATTTGTGATTTGGCGGGTATGGCGATGTGATATTCGAAGTAAATGGAGGAGTGATCTGTTAAAAGATACGTTATAACCTCAAGCCTCATCAACTGGGAAATGACAGAAATCGGGCAAGCAGCATGGCTAAGTGGTTCGCAACCAATTAGGGTATATTGTCACCATCTAGAGAATATTCATATTTGTTACTTCTTTCAATTCTGTATCTCCCGGGAACGGTTATGTTGGAATACTAACCGAGGGGTGGCAATATATTCGTTACTCTCAAGCGAAATGAGGGGTCGGTCATCTGTGGCTGAGTTGCAAGATGTTCTTGTTGAACTCCAGTGTATCGCTTCTAGAGTACACTGAGCGGAAGGTGGATCAATACCTTGTCATAGTTGGAATCCATTCCCTACATAAGAGCCCGCGCTTTTGATTGTATATTATATATGTAGAACGTTAGATGCAAGTGTTTCTGCTATATTTCTATTTACTTGATCTAGACATTATTATAATATCAGACAAGTATCGTTTTAGAAATATTTTGGGTTATCATAAGGTAAAAGCCATCCGTGTTTATGTGTGTATCGGTCTTATGATTATCCTTTGTTTCAAAAGAATTTTGAAGGTTAAATCAAATTATTTGAGTTTACTCACACCAGTCACATGACTGACCCAAAGTTTGTTTTGTTTTGTTTTCCCTAAACTCTTGGGTGCCCAATTTTGTACGGGCAGTCAAGTAGTCGGGATTTACAGATACTTGAAGAGCTGGAGCAGGAGGCTTCAGGATTTTAGCTATTTTTATTTCCGTTGTGTTGTAGGTGTTATACTCTAATATTGTTATTGTATACAGATACAGTTTTATTTCAAAGTTATGTTATGAAATATATTTATTCGTTCCGCTGTGAGATTCGTGTTTACTCTGATGTTGTATGTTCTTCTTCTTCTATTCTAAGTTTCTATCTTATCTATTCTCACCCTCTAATTTCTTTCATGGATTGTCCGGTGTTTCCGATGCTTGAATAGTCGACATAGTGTTGTATGCCGATATCCAGGATCGCAATTTCCCCGGGTCGTTACAGTGGTATCAGAGCTTAAGGTTAAATTATTACCTTGGCTCTGTGGCGTGACTCAGTAGAGATGGGGTTAGCAATACCCTTGATTGAGTTGAGTGTATATATACGAGCACGCATTTATTATTGATATAAAAAAATTGGTTTATATTGTGAGGATTCATTGGTTGAGTCGTTTATGAGTTCTGGTCGATCAGTTTGATCCACTGTATAGGTAGGGTTTTGTAAACACTTGAATACAATGGACCGACATGGTATGTTTTGAAAAGAGGGTAAATGAAATAATTTTACCCAAAGTATATTTTGATATAAAAGTGAATATATATATATATATTGAAATTATTATATTTGATGTGTTGGTCATTATTATAATCAGTAAGATTATAAATTAAATGGTTATGTAAATAACCAATCAGAATTCATATAAGTGAAATACATGGAATCAGATGAAGTAAATATGAATTTGGAATCAGAATTGGAATTAAAAGTTGGAGAAGTGTTTGTAAATGGAATTGAATTAAATACATGTGAATTTTAAAATCCTAGGAGATTTTAAATTATCTTACAAGCATTGTGAATGATATTTTGAAATGTATTTTAAAATGGAAGTGTTTAGAAATGGCTTTGAAAGTGATATAGTATTGAACTCACTTCGATAGCTGGAAAATAGATTCCGATGCTGAAGTCGACCATCATCGGTGTTCATTTTCGAGTTTCTTAATGACGGATTACTACCAAATATACCGTTTTGAATTTGATTTGAGAAAACAAGTTATTTTGAATTACGAAAAGAGATATTTGATTTTTGAAAGGCTAAGTGTTTAAAACTTCGAGGAAGAGACTGTTTTAAAATAAAAACCAAATGGAATTGAAATTTGGAAAAGCAAATTGAGATTGAATTAAAATAAGGTCAGTTAAGTGGTAACTGAAATTGAATTAAAACAAGGTCAGTTAAGTGGTAAGTGAAATTGAATTAGAATGTTATCGAGACAAATTCGATTTGTGAGATTTGAATTTGAAGTGTAATTTGATAATCGAGTTAAGAGTTGGAATCGAGAATTAAACTCGAGTTTGAAATGGAATCTGGCTCGAATAAGCGAAGGATTGGGTTTGAGGATAAAAACTGATTGGAGTTCGATTGTGATGGAATTGGTATCTTCTGAATTGGCAGCAGATGGGAACGATATAATGATACGCCCAACAAAAAGGTACCAGTTTATTTGTATATGAGTTTGGTGATTTATGAGCCGAATTGGCAAGCCGCTTGGCTGTTTGATTTTCTTTTGGGTTGAAAAAGGCCCAGAGAGGCGAGTTGGAGTTTGAGCTATTGACCAGTACAAAGGAGGTGCTGGAGAAATTTTTCGAAAAGTTAAGGTGTTAGAAAATTTTCAGGATTTTTGAAAATTTTCGTTGGTAAGAATTAATTAATATTTTAATTGAAATTAATTGGTTCAGTGAAACTGGAGTTAAGAGGTAAACAAATAATTTTTACCCAGTTGGTGGAGTTTGTTTTCTACCTGATCAATTTCGAGGACGAAATTATTATACGGGGGGAAGAATGTAACGACCCGTATTTTTACGGTTAAATAATTAATTTATTTAAATAGTGATTCAGAGAATTTAAATGGTCGTTGAATTAAATAATATTGAATATTTAATTTATATAAATAATAGAATAATATATTTAACTCTGAAACAGTCGGAAATAATGAATTGACAATATAATGTGAACTGGACAATTCAAAATATATATAATTCAATTTGGAATAGAATTTGAATAACGAATAAATTATATAAACGACAGTTGAATGTATAATTTTATTATAATTATAATCGAGCTCGAAATGGCGTTGCAGTTTGCTATTTGGCGATTTGAACTTCATCTGGATATACAGAATCCGTTTTAAATCGGATTTCTGTGAAACAGGAAACGTTCGGAGCTGGTGAAGTATATTTTTCTAATGGAAGAGAAAAATCAGGATTTCGTCTGATAGATTTAGATTTGTGTCCAAATCAAATTGTTGAAAAGTCGTTATGGAATTCCTTTATAATTTATAACGATTTATAAAAGGATTGAACTATAAAGCGAATATCGATATTACTCTGATGATGAAATATCGAGTTGTAAATCCATATATATTTATTCTGGGGCCGTATGGTATTCTATTGTGAATATATACGAAAATATATATTTATTGATATTTAATTTAATTATTTTTAAATATATTTATATATTTAAATGGGTTATTTAGAGCTTTAAAAATAGCCAGTTTTGCAAACGATCTCCGTTTTCGACGAAACTAATTTTGTTGGATCTGCAATATTAAATTATTGTTAGATTTCAATTTCCGTGATTTCCAAAGTCAGTATGTGGTCGTACGGGATTTTAATTCGAAATACAATCAGCATTTTGACGGTTAAAAATACGCTGTGTGAGAAAACGGAGTCAGAATTGGACGAAACCAGTTTCATTGGGTCCGTAATGTCAAACTCTAGCTGTATGTCCGTTTTCAGGATTTTTGGATATCATATGTGGCCTTAGGAATTTTTAATAGACAAATACAAATAGCGGAACATATTAAAGTATTAAAAATATCAATACAAAATATCCTAACTTTAGTGAACCTAAATAAGGCCACGTCTTCCTCCTCTCAGCTGTTTATTTCTCTCCTCAAAACAACAGCCATGAGTTCATTCCTCAACCCAAAAACGTGGTCCTCAGAAAATCAAACAAAATTCCTATAAAATTCCTTAAATCACCAATCAAAGATATTTGCCACCTCCGCATCTTACTCTTCAGTTTCACATGAGTTTGGGGGCATTCGAGTGTTTTTCTATTCGCGGGAAATTTGAAACGCATGAGCTAGGGTTACGTTGTTTGAGAGTCTTGAGCATCAAATGGAGAAATGAAACTCGCAGTTGGATTCATGGTACTATTTAGCACCTCGTATCATTTTTTGTAAAAATCCGTGACTATAAATGTCGCGCCTTCTCCTGTAGGTGAACGTAAAGTCCTGTAGAGCTCGATCTATCTGTCGACGTCGTGATTGAAGTGAATAACATGAGAAGAGAGAGCTTGTGACTAGATAAATATTGGTATTTTTTTGGGATTTATAGTTGTGAGGAGGAGGAGGAACAATGGAGCAAATGTTTGGCAATGGTGGAGAGAAATCGGGTTGGAATACTGGCAAGAGGAAGAAGAACTAACGGGCGGGTTAGTGGAAGGGATTAACGTTATAAACAAGATCATGAAATGGTTGGTTAATTATATTTAAGAAATGATACTTAAATTGTTTGAAAGGTATAATGTAACTTTGGACGGAGGTTCTCTGTTGCGTGGATACAGATAAAAGAAGGGGTGGGGGACATGCGGGTCTGGATTGTACAAAGGTGGATGGGCCGTATTTAAATGGTTAGGACCAGTAGTAATTAAAATTTAAGTTTCGATTTAATTAAATTAATGTATCACCTTATAATTTTGATAACTTTATCATACGATATCAGAATTGGACAAAACCAGATCCGTTGGGATCGTATGGACGAGCGCTACCCAATGGAACTAACTGGGAGTGGATTGGAGCTCATTACAATTTATAGCAAAATAAATTGTCTGTCTGAATCAAGCGATGGTTATCGTTATTAACGATGATCGTCCAGTGTGAGTAAAACTCACCAACTCTATCAGTTCATATTTTTATAACGTATATTTAGAACTGATAAATGATGATTGATTTGCTGTGTGCTGACTGTTTGATTAAATTTGCTGATTGATTGTTTGATATTATAGATAACGATATATATACAAATCGCTAATCAAACATTGATTCTGTTTATCAGAATATTTCATATTGAAATAAAATCGATGTTAATTATATTGTTTAACATCTGTGGATGTAGGGGACCGGGTCGGAGGAATTCGACTGGATTCCTCAACATTTATTTTATTTTTTCCAAATATTGTTATATATGATGTGATATATAGCCTGTTGTTGATTATATATGGTTGAATGATATTGATCAATTTTATATGGTATGTTAAACACCATAGAGAACATTGGAATGTATAAAGGGAAATATCAATGTATATATATTGAAAGAAATTATTTATAAAATCAAAAGATTTTATAAAGGAAATTATTTATAAAATCAAAGGATTTTATGAAAGAAAATAATTATAAAATCAAAGAATTTTATGAAAGGAATATTTATTTGTTTAACAAATAGAACTGAAAAGAAATATTTATTTGTTAAATAAATAGAATTGAAATGGAATATTTATTTAAGAAATAAAATTGAAAAGGAAATAATTGTTTGACAAATAGAATTGAAAAGGAAATATTTGTAAACCATTTACAAATAGAATTGAAAAGGAAATATTTGTAAACCATTTACAAATAGAATTGAAAAGGATATATTTGTAAACCATTTACAAATATAAATGAAAAGGATATATTTGTAAACCATTTACAAATAGATTTGGAAAGGAAATATTTGTAAAACATTTACAAATAGAATTGAAATGAAAATATTTATTTGTTAAATAAATAGGATAGGAAAAGAATATTTATTTGTTAAATAAATAGAGTTATAAAAGAAGATATTTATGTAGAAAATAAATAGAGTTATAAAAGGAATTTATTGGAAAGTGAAAAGAATGTTATATAAGGACATATTTGGCAAAGAATCTTACATCAGGAAAGTCTAGACCCGTGCTTCGCACACGGGTATAACATGCTATGGATTTAAAGCAAAGATTTTAAATAGAATCTATTCTAACCGATAGATTAAGAAGATAAAATTATAAATAATATTTTATAAATTAAATGAAATGTTTATCATTGGATAAATAGAATATATAAGTCAGGGCTTATATAGAGAAGTAAGAATCAATTTCAACATCGATATTTGAAACTGAATATGGACGTAGAGTTAATCAAATAGAGTTAATAGATTAGAGTTAATCAAATAGAGTAGATAGATTAGAGTTAACCAGTTAGAGTTAATCAGTTAGAGTTAATCTATAGAGTTAATTAAATAGAGTTAATCGAATTTGAGTTAATCGAATATTAATTATTCGAATAGAGTTAAAGTGCGATAATCGAATATTAGTTATTTGAATAGAGTTAAAGTAAGATAATCGAATATTAGTTATTCGAATAGAGTTAAACGGAGTTATCGAATATTAGTTATTCGAATAGAGTTAAAAGGAGTTATCGAATATTAGTTATTCAAATAGAGTTAAAAGGAGTTATCGAATATTAGTTATTCGAATAGAGTTAAAAGGAGTTAATCGAATATTACTTATTCGAAAGTGAATTTATTGAAAATTACTTATTCGAAAGGAGTTAATCGAATATAGTTATTCGAAGAAAGGAGTAATCGAATATAGTTTATTCGAACAGAATTACCGAATATTAGTTATTCGAAGTGCGATAATCAAATATTAGTTATTTGAAGTGCGATAATCGAATATTAGTTATTTGAAGTGCAATAATCGAATATAAGTTATTCGAAGTAAGATTATCGAATATAAGTTATTCGAAGTGAGATAATCGAATATTAGTTATTCGAAGGAGTTAACCGAACAGAGATTACTCGAAAGAGAGTTATACGTCGAATTCGGGAAAGTATTATTTACTTTCCGGTTTTTAATCAAGATTTGTTTATTTATAAATAAATTAGTTGTTGGCTTATTTATTCAAAATAAGAATTTAAGTTAGATTTCTAAGTTAGATATTTCAAAAGTAGGATTTATAACGATAGCGTTATAATAAATGTTTTCATAAAAGAAGTGGATTCATAATCTGAATCCAAGAATTTGCATAAGCAAATGATTGTAGAAATTGGAGTGGTGAGCTTTGTCTATTGCACGGTTAAGAACGTTGTTCAGTTAAGGTCTGAGAGGTAATTATACCCCAACTTGATTGACTTCCTTATTTAATTAAGAAATAGTTGAGGTTCGATGGCGAGAGTTAGTTAGAAGTACAGTTAAGTAATAAGCGATTAATGGATTGAGCGGTCGTAACGATGTTTTATACAACGTTAGTTTGGAATCCATATAAATGAGTTTTGGAAACGTTTTCCAAATATATAATCGGAGATATTTTCTAAGCATAGAAAATGAAATGTTATGTTGATATGTAAATAAGAAATGGAAATGTTTTCCAATGTTAATAACATATATTTTCTAAATATAGAAAATAAGGATATATATATATATATATGATTGATCAATAGACATTCCATTTGGAAATAAGATTTGTTGTTTCTACACGGACATGTTTTCATTTGATAGTTAAATAACCAACTATCAAAGTTTTGACTATTTTTACGTTGTTAATATGGAGAGACCGGTTGGATTATTATCCGAAGAACCACTCCGTATTAGCATAAGCGTTGCAAATCAAATATGCTGAAGATAATTATAGACGGAGTAAAGTGCAAGGGTTATTGGTTAATCCTAGGTAGAAATTGCCTAAGATGGATTCATAGAATAGTGCCTTCGGTTTGTCCAGTCCGAAGACGACCTGTATGGAAGAATGTCTGAAAAAGTATATTTAATAGATCGCGGAAGTTGATCTTTTCAAACGTATTTACGTTTGGTGGCGGAGGAATTTGTTTCTCTTAGCTTTATACCCGTGATATTTTTGAGGAAATCAATTTGTGATTTGGCGGGTATGGCGATGTGACATTCGAAGTAAATGGAGGAGTTATCTGTTAAAAGATATGTTATAACTCAAGCCTCATCAACTGGGAAATGACAGAAATCGGGCAAGCAACATGGCTAAGTGGTTCGCAACCAATAAGGGTATATTGTCTCCATCTAGAGAATATTCATATTTGTTACTTCTTTCAATTATGTATCTCCCGGGAACGATTATGTTGGAATACTAAACGAGGGGTGGCAATATATTCGGTACTCTCAAGCGAAATGAGGAGCCGGTCATGTGTGGTTGAGTTGCAAGATGTTCTTGTTGAACTCCAATGTATCGCTTCTAGAGTACACTGAGCGGAAGGTGGATCCATACCTTGTCATAGTTGGAATCCATTCCCCACATAAGAGCCCGCGGTTTTGATTGTATATTATATATGTAGAACGTTAGATGCAAGCATTTCTGCTAGATTTCTATTTACTTGATCTAGACATTATTATAATATCAGACAAGTATCGTTTTAGAAATATTTTGGGTTATCATAAGGCAAAAGCCATCCGTGTTTATGTGTGGATCGGTCTTATGATTATCCTTTGTTTCAAAAGAATTTTGAAGGTTAAATCAAATGATTTGAGTTTACTCACACCAGTCACATGACTGACCCAGAGTTTATTTTATTTTGTTTTCCCTAAACTCTCGGGTGCCCAAATGGGCAGTCAAGTAGTCGGGATTTACAGTTACTTGAAGAGCTGGAGCAGGAGGCTTCAGGATTTTAGCTATTGTTATTTCCGCTGTGTTGTAAGTGTTATACTCTAATAATGGTATTGTATACAGATACTGTTTATTTCAAAGTTATGTTATGAAATATATTTATTCGTTCCGCTGTGAGATTCATGTTTAATCTGATGTTATATGTTCTTCTTCTTCTTCTTCTATTCTAAGTTTCTATCTTATCTATTCTCACCCTCTAATTTCTTTCATGGACTATCCGGTGTTTCCGATGCTTGAATAGTCGACATAGTGTTGTATGCCGATATCCAGGATCGCAATTTCCCCGGGTCGTTACAGTGGTAACAGAGCTTAAGGTTAAGTTATTACCTTGGCTCTGTGGCGTGACTAAGTAGAGATGGGGTTAGCAATACCCTAGATTGAGTTGAGTGTATATATACGAGCATGTATTTGTTATTGATATAAAAAAATTGTTATATATCGTGAGGATTCATTGGTTGAGTCGTTTATGAGTTCTAGTCGATCAGTTTGATCCACTGTTTCGGTAGGGTTTTGTAAACACTTGAATACGATGGACCGACATGGTATGTTTTGAAAAGAGGGTAAATGAAATAATTTTACCCAAAGTATATTTTGATATAAAAGTGAATATATATTGAAATTATTATATTTGATGTGTTGGTCATTATTATAATCGAGTAAGATTATTAATTAAATGGTTATGTAAATAACCAATCAGAATTCATATAAGTGAAATACGTGGAATCAGATGAAGTAAATCTGAATTTGGAATCAGAATTGGAATTAAAAGTTGGAGAAGTGTTTGTAAATGGAATTGAATTAAATATGTGTGAATTTTAAAATCTTGGGAGATTTTAAATTGTTTTACAAGCATTGTGAATGATATTTTGAAATGTATTTCAAAACGGAAGTGTTTAGAAATGGCTTTAAAAGTGATATAGTATTGAACTCACTTCGATAGCTGGAAAATAGATTCCGATGATGAAGTCGACCATCATCGGTGTTCATTTTCGAGTTTCTAAGTGACGGATTACTACTAAAGATACTGTTTTGAAATTGTTTTGAGAAAACAAGTTGTTTTGAATTACAAAAAGAGATATTTGATTTTTGAAAGGCTAAGTGTTTAAAACTTCCAGGAAGAGACTGTGTTAAAATAAAAACCAAATGGAATTGAAATTTGGAAAAGCAAATTGAGATTGAATTAAAATAAGGTCAGTTAAGTGGTAACTGAAATTGAATTAGAATGTTATCGAGACAAATTGGATTTGTGAGATTTGAATTTGAAGTGTAATTTGATAATCGAGTTAAGAGTTGGGAATCGAGAATGAAACTCGAGTTTGAAATGGAATCTGGCTTGAATAAGCGAAGGATTGGGTTTGAGGATAAAAACTGATTGGAGTTCGATTGTGATGGAATTGGTATCTGCTGAATTGGCAGCAGATGGAAACGATATAATGATACGCCCGACAAAAAGGTACAAGTTTATTTGTACATGAGTTTGGTGATTTATGAGCCGAATTGGCAAGCCGCTTGGCTGATTGATTTTCTTTTGGGTTGAAGAAGGCCCAGAGAGGTGAGTTGGAGTTTGAGCTATTGACCAGTACAAAGGAGGTGCTGGGGAAATTTTTCGAAAAGTTAAGGTGTTAGAAAATTTTCAGGATTTTTGAAAATTTTCGTTGGTAAGAATTAATTAATATTTTAATTGAAATTAATTGGTTCAGTGAAACTGGAGTTAAGAGGTAAACAAATAATTTTTACCCAGTTGGTGGAGTTTGTTTTCTACCTTATCAATTTCGAGGACGAAATTAATTTAAGGGGGGAAGAATGTAACAACCCGTATTTTTACGGTTAAATAATTAATTAATTTAATTATTTAAATAGTGATTCAGAGAATTTAAATGGTCATTGAATTAAATAATATTGAATATTTAATTTATATAAATAATAGAATAATATATTTAACTCTGAAATAGTCGGAAATAATGAATTGACAATATAATGTGAACTGGACAATTCAAAATATATATAATTCAGTTTGGAATTGAATTCGAATAACGAATATATTATATAAACGACAGTTGAATGTATAATTTTATTATAATTATAATCGAGGTCGAAATGGCGTTGCAGTTCGCTATTTGGCGATTTGAACTTCAATTGAATATACAGAATCCGTTTTAAATCGGATTTCTGTGAAACAAGAAACGTTCGGAGCTGATGAAGTATATTTTTCTAATGGAAGAGAAAAATCAGGATTTCGTCGGATAGATTTTGATTTATGTCCAAATCAAATTTTCGAAAAGTCGCTACGGAATTCCTTTATAATTTATAACGATTTATAAAAGGATTGAAATATAAAGCGAATATCGATATAACTCTGATGATGAAATATCGAGTCGTAAATCCATATATATTTATTTTGGGGCCGTATGGTATTCTATTGTGAATATATACGATAATATATATTTATTGATATTTAATTTAATTATTTTTAAATATATTTATATATTTAAATGGGTTATTTAAAGCTTTAAAAATAGCCAGTTTTGCAAACGACCTCCGTTTTCGATGAAACTAATTTTGTTGGATCGACAATATTAAATTATTGTTAGATTTCAATTTCCGTGATTTCTAAAGTCAGTATGTGGTTGTACGGGATTTTAATTTGAAATACAGTCAGTATTTTGACAGTTAAAAATACGCTGTGTGAGAAAACAGAGTCGGAATTCGATGAAACGTGTTTCGTTGGGTCCGTAATGTCAAAATCTAGCTGTATGTCCGTTTTCAAGATTTTTGGATATCATATGTGGCCTAGGAATTTTTAATAGATAAATACAAATAGCGGTACAAATTAAAGTATTAAAAATATCAATACAAAATATCCTAACTTTAGTGAACGAAAACAAGGCCACGTCTTCCTCCTCTCAGCCATTTATTTCTCTCCTCAAACAGCAGCCACGAGTTTATTCCTCAACCTAAAAACGTGGTCCGTAGAAAATCAAACAAAATTCCTATAAAATTCCTTAAATCACCAATCAAAGATATTTGCCACCTCCGCATCTTACTCTTCAGTTTCACATGAGTTTGGGGGCATTCGAGTGTTTTTCTATTCGCGGGAAATTTGAAACGCATGAGCTAGGGTTACGTTGTTTGAGAGTCTTGAGCATCAAATGGAGAAATGAAACTCGCAGTTGGATTCATGGTACTATTTAGCACCTCGTATCATTTTTTGTAAAAATCCGTGACTATAAATGTCGCGCCTTCTCCTGTAGGTGAACGTAAAGTCCTGTAGAGCTCGATTTGTCTGTCGACGTCGGGATTGAAGTGAATAGCATGAGAAGAGAGAGCTTGTGACTAGATAAATATTGGTATTTTTTTGGGATTTATAGTTGTGAGGAGGAGGAGGAACAATGGAGCAAATGTTTGGCAATGGTGGAGAGAAATCGGGTTGGAATACTGGCAAGAGGAAGAAGAACTAACGGGCGGGTTAGTGGAAGGGATTAACGTTATAAACAAGATCATGAAATGGTTGGTTAATTATATTTAAGAAATGATACTTAAATTGTTTGAAAGGTATAATGTAACTTTGGACGGAGGTTCTCTGTTGCGTGGATACAGATAAAAGAAGGGGTGGGGGACATGCGGGTCTGGATTGTACAAAGGTGGATGGGCCGTATTTAAATGGTTAGGACCAGTAGTAATTAAAATTTAAGTTTCGATTTAATTAAATTAATGTATCACCTTATAATTTTGATAACTTTATCATACGATATCAGAATTGGACAAAACCAGATCCGTTGGGACCATATGGACGAGCGCTACCCAATGGAACTAAGTGGGAGTGGATTGGAGCTCGTTACAATTTATAACAAAATAAATTGTCCGTCTGAATCAAACGATGGTTATCGTTATTAACGATGATCGTCCAATGTGAGTAAAACTCACCAACTCTATCAGTTCATATTTTTATAACGTATATTTAGAACTGGTAAATGATGATTGATTTGATGTGTGCTGACTGTTTGATTAAATTTGTTGATTGATTGTTTGATATTATAGATTACGATATATATACAAATCGTTAATCAAACATTGATTCTGTTTATCAGAATATTTCATATTGAAATGAAATCGATGTTAATTATTTTGTTTAACATCTATGGATGCAAGGGACCAGGTTGGAGGAATTCGACTGGATTCCTCAATATTTATTTTACTGTTTTCCATATATTGTTATATATGATGTGATATATAGCCTGTTGTTGATTATATATGGTTGAATGATATTGATCAATTTTATATGGTATGTTAAACACCATAGAGAACACTAGAATGTATAAAGGGAAATATCAATGTATATATATTGAAAGAAATTATTTATAAAATCAAAAGATTTTATAAAGGAAATTATTTATAAAATCAAAGGATTTTATGGAAGAAAATAATTATAAAATCAAAGAATTTTATGAAAGGAATATTTATTTGTTTAACAAATAGAATTGAAAAGAAACATTTATTTGTTAAATAAATAGAATTGAAATGGAATATTTATTTAAGAAATAAAATTGAAAAGGAAATAATTGTTTAACAAATAGAATTGAAAAGGAAATATTTGTAAACCATTTACAAATAGAATTGAAAAGGAAATATTTGTAAACCATTTACAAATAGAAATAAAAAGGATATATTTGTAAACCATTTACAAATAGAAATGAAAAGGATATATTTGTAAACCATTTACAAATAGATTTGGAAAGGAAATATTTGTAAAACATTTACAAATAGAATTGAAATGAAAATATTTATTTGTTAAATAAATATGATTGGAAAAGAATATTTATTTGTTAAATAAATAGAGTTATAAAAGGAGATATTTATGTACAAAATAAATAGAGTTATAAAAGGAATTTATTGGAAAATGAAAAGAATGTTATATAAGGACATATTTAGCAAATGAATATAATTTTACATCAGGAAAGTCTAGTCCCGTGCTTCGCACACGGGTGTAACATGATATGGATTTAAAGCAAAGATTTTAAATCGAATCTATTCTAACCGATAGATTGAGAAGATAAAATTATAAATAATATTTTATAAATTAAATGAAATGTTTATCATTGGATAAATAGAATATATAAGTCAGGGCTTATATAGAGAAGTAAGAATCGATTTCAACATCGATATTTGAAACTGAATATGGACGTAGAGTTTATCAAATAGAGTTAATAGATTAGACTTAATCAAATAGAGTTGATAGATTAGAGTTAACAAGTTAGAGTTAATCAGTTAGAGTTAATCGATAGAATTAATTAAATAGAGTTAATCGAATTTGAGTTAATCGAATATTAGTTATTCGAATAGAGTTAAAGTGAGATAATCGAATATTAGTTATTCGAATAGAGTTAAAGTGAGATAATCGAATATTAGTTATTCGAATAGAGTTAAAAGGAGTTATCGAATATTAGTTATTCAAATAGAGTTAAAAGGAGTTATCGAATATTAGTTATTCGAATAGAGTTAAAAGGAGTTATCGAATATTAGTTATTCGAATAGAGTTAAAGGAGTTAATCGAATATTACTTATTCGAAAGTGAATTTATCGAATATTACTTATTCGAAAGGAGTTAATCGAATATAGTTATTCGAAGAAAGGAGTAATTGAATATAGTTTATTCGAATAGAACTATCGAATATTAGTTATTCGAAGTGCGATAATCGAATGTTAGTTATTCGAAGTACGATAATCGAATATTAGTTATTCGAAGTGCGATAATCGAATATAAGTTATTCGAAGTAAGATTATCGAATATAAGTTATTTGAAGTGAGATAATCGAATATTAGTTATTCGAAGGAGTTAATCGAACAGAGATTACTCGAAAGAGAGTTATACATCGAATTCGGGAAAGTATTATTTACTTTCCGGTTTTTAATCAAGATTTGTTTATTTATAAATAAATTAGTTGTTGGCTTATTTATTCAAAATAAGAATTTAAGTTAGTTTTCTAAGTTAGATATTTCAAAAGTAGGATTCATAACGATAGCGTTGTAATAAATGTTTTCATAAAAGAAGTGGATTCATAATCTGAATCCGAGAATTTGCGTAAGCAAATGCTTGTAGAAACTGGAGCGGTGAGCTTTGTCTATTGCAAGGTTAAGTTAAGGTCTGAGAGGTAATTATACCCCAACTTGATTGACTTCCTTATTTAACTAAGAAATAGTTGAGGTTCGATGGCGAGAGTTAGTTAGAAATACAGTTAAGTAATAAGCGATTGATGGATTGAGTGGTCGTAACGATGTTTTATACAACGTTAGTTTGGAATCCATATAAATGAGTTTTGGAAACGTTTTCCAAATATATAATCGGAGATATTTTCTAAGCATAGAAAATGAAATGTTCTGTTGATATGTAAATAAGAAATGAAAATGTTTTCCAATGTTAATAACATATATTTTCTAAATATAGAAAATAAGGATATATATATATATATATGATGATTGATCAATAGAAATTCCATTTGGAAATAAGATTTGTTGTTTCTACATGGACATGTTTTCAGTTGATAGTTAAATCACTGACTATCAAAGTTTTGACCATTTTTTCGTTGTTAATATGGAGAGACTGGTTGGATTATTATCCGAAGAACCACTTCGTATTAGCATAAGCGTTGCAAATCAAATATGCTGAAGATAATTGAAGACGGAGTAAAGTGCAAGGGCTGTTGGTTAATCCTAGGTAGAAATTGCCTAAGATGGATTCACAGAATAGTGCCTTCGGTTTGTCCAGCCCCAGGACGACCTGTATGGAAGAATGTCTGGCAGAGTATATTTAATAGATCGCGGAAATTGATCTCTTTAAACGTATTTACATTTGGTGGCGGAGGAATTTGTTTCTCTTAGCTTTATACCCGTGATATTTTTGAGGAAATCAATTTGTGATTTGGCGGGTATGGCGATGTGACATTCGAAGTAAATGGAGGAGTGATCTGTTAAAAGATACGTTATAACTCAAGCCTCATCAACCGGGAAATGACAGAAATCAGGCAAGCAGCATGGCTAAGTGGTTCGCAACCAATTAGGGTATATTGTCACCATCTAGAGAATATTCATATTTGTTACTTCTTTCAATTCTATATCTCTTGGGAATGGTTATGTTGGAATACTAACCGAGGGGTGGCAATATATTCGGTACTCTCAAGTGAAATGAGGGGCCGGTCATGTGTGGCTGAATTGCAAGATGTTCTTGTTGAACTCCAGTGTATTGCTTCTAGAGTACACTAAGCGGAAGGTGGATCCATACCTTGTCATAGTTGGAATCCATTCCCCACAAAAGAGCCCGCGGTTTTGATTGTATATTATATATGTAGAACGTTAGATGCAAGCGTTTCTGCTAGATTTCTATTTACTTGATCTGGACATTATTATAATATTAGACAAGTATCGTTTTAGAAATATTTTGGGTTATGATAAGGTAAAAGCCATCCGTGTTTATGTGTGGATCGGTCTTATGATTATCCTTTGTTTCAAAAGAATTTTGAAGGTTAAATCAAATGATTTGAGTTTACTCACACCAGTCACATGACTGACCCAGAGTTTATTTTGTTTTGTTTTCCCTAAACTTTTGGGTGCCCAATTTTGTACGGGCAGTCAAGTAGTCGAGATTTACAGATACTTGAAGAGCTGGAGCAGGAGGCTTCAGGATTATAGCTATTGTTATTTCCGCTGTGTTGTAAGTGTTATACTCTAATAATGGTATTGTATACAGATACTATTTTATTTCAAAGTTATGTTATGAAATATATTTATTCGTTCCACTGTGATATTCGAGTTTACTTTGATGTTGTATTTTCTTCTTCTTCTTCTATTCTAAGTTTCTATCTTATCTATTCTCACCCTCTAATTTCTTTCATGGACTATCCAGTGTTTCCGATGCTTGAATAGTCGATATAGTGTTGTATGCCGATATCCAGGATCGCAATTTCCCCGTGTCGTTACATTTATGGTCATGGAGGAACAGGAAAATCTTATATTTGGAGAACTTTATCATCTTTTGTGCGCTGCAAAGGTGGTATTGTAATTACAGTTGCTTCAAGTGGCATTACTTCTTTGCTTCTTACTGGAGGGAGAACGGCGCATTCAAGATTTGCAATTCCCATAAATGCAAACGAGGATTCTACATGTAACATTAGAGCAGGTTCAGAATTAGCACAGTTGATTGAAAAAACCGACCTTATCATTTGGTATGAAGCGCCCATGATTCATAAATTTTGTTTTGAGGTTTTAGATAGAACTATGAGAGATATTATTCGGGATTCTAATCAAAATGGCATGGATCGACCGTTCGGAGGAAAGGTCGTAGTATTTGGAGGTGACTTTCGACAGTACTTCTTGTCATCCCAAGAGCGAGTAGACAAGAGATTGTTTTTTCTACTATTAACTCCTCATATATTTTGAATTTTTGCAGAGTGTTAAGACTGACTAAAAATATGAGGTTTGAAGTTGATAACATTGGTTCAAATCTACATGAGATTAGAGAATTTGCTGAATGATATTAAAAGTAGGCGATGGTTGTATTGGAGAAGATAATGATAGAGAGGAAATTGTTGAAATTACCTGATGACATTCTGATTAAATACACAAATAATCCAATTGCTTCTATAGTCGACTGCACCTATCCGTTTATTTTAAATAATCTAGGACATGCAGTGTATTTTGAAGAGAGAGCTATTTTGGCTCCAACTCTTGAAATTGTTGAACAAGTAAATCAATATCTGTTGATGAAGCTGCCGGGAGAAGAAAAAATGTACCTCAGTTCGGACACCGTGTCTAATGCTGATTGTGGTCCAAATATTAATGATGACTTTTTGTCTTCCGACATTTTAAACAGTATAAAAAGGTCTGGATTACCAAATCATAAGCTAACTCTTAAGGTGGGTGTTCCAATAATGTTACTCAGGAATATTGATCAAAATGAAGGATTGTGCAATGGTACTAGACTGCAGGTGAGCAGATTGGGACATTATGTTATTGAGGCTAAGATCATCACAGGTCGTAATGTTGGACACAAAGTATTTATACCTCGCATGATTTTGACTCCATCGGATAACAAATACCCATTCAAATTTCAAAGAAGGCAGTTTCCAGTCATTCTTTGTTTTGCTATGACCATTAATAAAAGTCAAGGTCAATCTCTTTCTCATGTTGGATTATACTTACCTAGACCTATGTTTAGCCATGGCCAAATGTATGTAGCAATTTCAAGAGTAAAATCGAAAAAAGGATTGAAAATCTTGATATGTGATGAGCATGGTAACACAAAGAACAGTACAATCAATGTAGTATACAAGGAGGTTTACGAAAATCTTTGAACTGGGATGACAGGTTTGCTGGAAAAAGTGTGCACATATTGCATGTGCATATTTTAATGGGTAGATATGTTTTGTATGCACATTTTTAGCAAGGATGGATCGAATGTGCAGGTATGTGTTTATATATATTCCTAAACATGCATGTTGTACTTTAGTCTTTATATTTGTATAATGCATAGAAATGAACTTTTTCACTAACATGCAAACTGTACTTACAGGTTAAGGTTTCTACATGGCCAAACATAAAGAAGATAACTCTTGCTCAAGAAGAAAGTGCAAAAGAAAACAGCCTCTCCTTTTATTACTACTGAACAGAATGTGCCCAGCACAACAAGGAATTTAGAAAGAAGGAATGTATGTTTAATGTTACGAAGACTTTTAACATAAATTGTATGTGTTTCATGCTTTTATATCAGTTTTTGTTTGTTGGTCATGCTATAAGTATCAATTTTTGTCAATTGCATTTGTTTGTTTCAACTCATTTGTATAAGTTGGTATTTACCTACGCATCATCAATATCTATTTTAAACAATACTGGCACGTGCTTTGAACTGAATAAAAGATGGACAGACAACACGATGCATGATGTGAATATTCGTGTGTTATTTGTTCGGATTGAGAAAAATAATACAAGTGTGCAATCTTCAACATGCTTTATATATTTCATTTCGATGAGAACAATGAATTACAGAACGTGAACTGTACGTAGTTTTATTTTGTTCCTCTACATAAATGTTAATTATGTTCTCAGTAGTGTGCCTGTTTACCATATATTTGCAACATTGATATTAAACACTATTACAGTTTCTTCCATTTTATTCCAACTATTAATACTTTACGTCTTCTGTTATTCCAGAAATGAAGTGCATGTAGACACAAAAGCAACAGCTAATAAAATTTGAATTTGCGAACCCTTTTTTAGGTCTCTAACAAACAACTAAAATGCAGTGAAACTAATTCACATTAACCTAACTAAGCTTTAATATTCGAAGGTAATATCAGCTTATTACATAACTAAATTTTGTCAAACTTAGTGACACAACAACAGCTTGAAGTGATGATCAAGTGATAATATACCAACATATCACTACACACCTACGTACCACAGTTAATTAACATATCCGATCTACAAACCAGATCGTTAGCCAAAAAAATAGTGTATTTTGGGATTGAACTACAATCCCCATGTCAGCAACCATCAACCGCACACCATCATAAACCGAAAGATACAAACATATGATACATGTCCATAGATAAACATAGTGTACATAAGATATGCACGAACACATGAAATGATTACTTACCGATTTTGCCTCCTTGCTAGCCATTCAGTATTTGTCTTGCCTTCCGATTCTTCGCTTTGTGCTTGCATTGGAGCGGTGAATCTGCATGGAGCAGAGTCTGCACGAGCCGATGTTCCAGGAAGTGACCTGGTCCTGCTTACCAGCGACCGTCGTTGAAGCACCATATGTCTGCGCTTTGGCTGAATTGATTGGGAGACTGGATTAATAGGAGATTCAGTGGATATCTGTGGTGGCTGTTGTTCGTCAACTTGAAAGTCATAATCACGCACTAACTGTTCAGGAGATTCTGGCCACTGTCTCCAGCCTTTAGCTAGTCCCACCACTTCCACCGAGTCCCTATGAGCAATGGGACGTAAAAATGAAGGAGTAGGTTCATGCGATGAAGGTGGTTCATACCTTTGCCTATCATACGTATCAGTTAAATTTAAATGTTGAATGTCCTCACTACGAACCGGTTGAAGAAAGCATTTCACATCCATTTCATAATCCAAGCCAACAAGAACTGTTTCAGGGTGCCTGGTGTGATGAAACTCTCTCCAACGTTCGACTATGAGCATGTAACTTGAATTTTTTACATGAGCGACTATTTTGCAAGGGGTATCAACACCAACATAGAATTGCATTTGTACAAACAAGTACATGTGATTTAAGCGGAAATGTTGGCAATTATCCAATGCATGTACCACCCATTGTCTTCAATGCTTCTCTAACTTGTTCAAAGTTGTTTCTTGAAAATTCTGGAAATCCATCAATCCTCCCCCATGATAGAGGTTCAAGATTTGGAATTTGGCCATTTTCATAGTCCGCCCATGATTGGAGAAGAATTGTAGATTTGAAAGCACCTGCTTTCCTTAATCTTCTTATCTCGAGCGATAGATTTCGTTGTCAGGACATTTGACTAGAAAACGTTTTCCCCGTATGAGGAATGTCTCCCAGTCATCGCGTTCGAAAGCACGGAAGAGAACAAAATTAAGCGTCTGCAAAGTTAGCGCACCACTTTCTACATAGGCTACTATGCACAAAGAAGGGTCCTACATTGTTGATTTTTTTTTTTTTTTTTGACAAACAGTTTGGGATTTTTCGTTTTACTGAAGAGAGAAGTTGAGGAGGAAAGAGTATTGTAGGAGATGAAGTGACGACGCTGAGTTTTAAAATTATTAAATAAATATGATATTGACAAGAATTTACATTCTATAGATTTGCGGATCCATTTTCTTTTTGTCGTGAACACGTGGAACTTGGTGACAAATGGAATGATTGCGTTATGTACGTATAGGGATATTGTTGTTTTCCAAAAACAAAAAAGATTTGGTATAATGTAAAAGCTGAAAACTGATGACACTAATTACTTACGATGTATATTTTAGTTAAGGTAGTATTGATCCGAAATTACAGTGGCAGTTTTGTGATAATTGTTTCTTCCCTGCTTAGATTTTTGTACAACGTATTGTTAAACTTATTAAACTATAATTGTATAACGAGTTGAAGTTATAATACAATGTTCTCCACAGATTTACAAGTGGACTCCTTCTACTTTAATTTCTAATAACAACTTTAAGTATGAAATAAACACAAAGTGCTACAGTGTTATTCCTTTTTTACCAAATCAAAAAACGTTGTATCAGTTTAAGGAGTTTTATATTTGACTTTGTACTAACTTAGCAATATACTGTGATGATGACACAATGAGAAACAAGTTTTATTTTCATTTTCAACTCAAGGCAGCCGTGCAATTACACGGGTCTGACCTTATATATATATATATATATATATTCAACATACCATGTAGTGCCACTACGTGATGACTTTAAAGTACCACACATGATTACTTCATGTACCATGAAGGCACCACGTAGTGCCTTTTAGGATACCATGTAATGCTCTTATGATGAGAGTATAATTGATTTTTTTAATGTACGTGGGGTTACTCAGCAAAAAACTGGATTTTTTCGTTTTTTTCAATTGTATGGGGCTACACAACAAAAAGCTGGATTTGAATAGAATTACACTGAAATCTAAACCACCTATTTGTTCGTTTACCGGGTTCGGCTTCTCACGCTTGAGGTCTGAGAGGATGATCAGCCACACTGGGACCGAGACACTGCCCAGACTCCTACGGGAGGCAGCAGTGGGGAATTTTCCGTAATGGGCGAAAGCCTGACGAAGCAATGCCGCGTGGAGGTAGAAGGCCCGTTACTGGGCCTGATAGTGAGCGTGACGGATAGCAACAATTCGCGTTCCTGCCTAAAATTGAACCGATCGCATTTTTTTTCCTGAAAAAAGAGGAACTAAGTCCCAAAAGATGCAGTCAATATAGCCAGAACCACACCTGTAATCCAAGTTAATTCGCGGGGTTTTTTAAACCGTCTTTTTGGTTTGAAAAACCTATTGTAACTTTTCTTTTTGATGCCCAGGCACAACGACGCAATTATCAGGGGACGCGCTCTGCCACTGAGCTAATAGCCCTTCGTGCGGGCCTCCCAATGGGAGGCCTACTATGCCAAAAGCGAGAGAAACCCATCCCTCTCTTTCCCTTTTGCGCCCCATGTCCCTCTCGTGTGGCGGCATGGGGATGTAAAAAGTGGGACCCTACCAACTTGTTCCGATTTTCACTCTTTCGAGATCGAAGAATAGCTATCAGCTCAGATCAATCAACCTCGGAGTGGAAAGAAAATTACCCAGGGATAATCGTCCAGGTCTTATTGTTCAACAAGCCGCCCCGCCACAACATGATTGAATTTCATTTTTCTGTCTGTGGCTCTATTACGGTTACTAGACGAAGATCAGTTCAGATGCTTTCCACTTGAGGTAATACGTTTTACTTTAAAATGCACGTGTATATGTCGTAACAGTTTTATCTTTTGTGGTAATAAAAGTTTAGTGGAAATTAGGGGGACATCTCTATTTTCAAGCTTAATTCAATGCGGCTTCCTATGTAACTTTGCATGTAAAGTGGGATTCTATTTCCTATAGCAACGTGTTTTTTTTTATTTTTCGCGCTACTGCATAAAAAAAAAAAATTTGTAAATATTCACTGAAACATTTTGAAAAAAATTGGTGAAATATCAGCACTTTTTATGAATAATTGCAGACATTTCTGCAATTATTCACACAGTGCATTGCTGGTATTAAAAGTGAAAAAAATAGCTACAGCAATATCTGCAATTATTTTACAGTGTATTGTGTATATATGTGTACTGCATGAAAAAATTGCAGAAGTTTCTGTAATTTTTGCAAATAATGGCTTCTTTTTTTGTAATTTTGCTGGAAATGAATATTTGTCATTTATATGCAATTTTAATCATTTTTTTGATGATTTTTCTACAATACGTTGATGTTTGAATAAGTGTTGGCTTTGAGTATGAAAGTTTGAAACAAATCAGCAAAAATTGCATGAATGTCTACAATATTTTGAAATTATTGCTGCGATATCTGCAGTTTAACGGAAAATTTGCAGAAACTTATTGAAATGTGAGTTTTTTTGTAGTTTCATCATATGAAGATGATTATGCGTTAAATTAAATTCTGAAGTTTGTTAACATTTTGCCCTTTTTTTTTTTAAATAATTTTTCGAAATACAGTACCTAATTTACAAAGTTTTACCGCAATTTACTCTTCACACCCCGTTGATTAGAAAATAAAATGCACACCCCATCATTTTCTTTTCCCACCCCGTTTTCTTCCAAAAATGCCCTTATTTTATTTCATTCTTACTTTTTTTTTTTTTTTCATTTTTCTTCTTTTCTCCAGCTTGTAAATTGTTAATGTTGCTCTCTTTAAAATCTTGATCAAATTAATTAACGTTTGCAGGCGACGTCAATGATCGTCTGACGTTGGTTATGAAAATTAACGTTGCATATTTGTTATTCAAGTCTTTGCAAATCTGGTACACTATTAACTTACTCAGTCCTAAAATACATAATCATATAAACCGCTGACTTTACAATTTTCAAATTTTTAATCATTATTTGTAATTTTAATGGGTTTTTTTAACATTCTTAATCATTGTTTTTAATTCTTGTCTTATTTTTTTTTAAAAAAATACTCACGTATACTGATTTTTAATTTTAATTATTGTGTGCAATTTAACCTCAAACATCCATAAATGTATATAGTTGATTTTATTATTATTTTTAATCGTCATATAACATTAGACAAATTATTAAATCAATTATTAAAGGGTATAACCGGAAATAAAATTTTAAATCTTTAGTCGGGGTGCGAAGAGCAAATAACGGGGTGCTAATAGCTGGACCCGGATTTTTTTTGGACTTTGAAATGTAAAATAAACTCTGTCAAGCTAAAGTTACTTCACGCATTCTACCACCGGAATTTATTGCCTGTTGCTGCTGTTCTTATCTTCTAATTTATTAAACCCTAGCTGCGTATTACAGAGCCAAATTAGCAGATGGAATCCTCAGTTTTCCGACTGCTATGCCCTGCTGAAAGGACGGGTAAAGTGATTGGCAAATCCGGAGCTATAATATCAAACATTAGATCCGAAACCGGCTCCAGGATCCGCATCGACGATCCGATACCGGGATACGACGACCGCGTTATTGTCATATCAGCCGACCCAAGTTATTCAAACTCAAACCCTTATCTAGCGTTGCTAAGTGTTTTCGACAGAATCGAAGGGTTTGGCGAAGAGAGAAAAGAGGCTGCCTGTAGAATGCTTGTTAACGCGAACCAAGTTGGGTTGATTTTGGAGAGAGTTCGAGGGGCCAATAATGGGGTCAATGTTAAGGCCTTTGGGAAAGAATTTCTACCAGCTTGTGCAGAAGGTGCATATGAGATGCTTCATGTAAGTTATTTTTTGGGTTCGAGTTTATTGAAATTGTGAGTGTCCATGTGCGCATTCAATTTCGGCAAAAAAGGAAAGTGAAATTACACACACAGATTTATATATGCATGAGTAGAGGTATCAACTGAGAAGCTCAAATTTATGGTTAAGACTTATAAGTTCGGTTAGTTTTGATGTATAGCGTAAGGTAATAAATGCGTGAAATAACTCATCCATTTATATTTTGATCAGTGCTAACACACATTTAAATCAAATATTAATTATTATTAGCTCCCCACATACTTGATTTGTTTTTGAGCTTTCCATTTTCGCAATGCGTCAGCTAGTTAGGTTGCATTCTTTCATTCTAGATGAACACTAAGGTTTATATTAATACAATAATTGCAGCATTGGTTTAGGTAGATGCAGTGCAAAAATGGTAAGCATTGGTTTATGTTAATACCATAGTTGTTAAGGTGCGCGCTTAAGCGCGCCTAGGCGTGCCTAAGGCTTATGCACAGACTTTGCGCCTTGCTGGCCTTCGAGGCGCCTCAGCTAACTAAGCCGCAAATAAAGCGCGCCTTTGGCGCTTTTCTCGAGGCGTTGAGGCTCAAATAAGCATGCCTCGAGAAATAATTGATTTTATGCCAAGCCCACTTTCATTTGGACCGGATCCGACTCTCAGCTCACAAATTCCAATAGTTTTGTTCGATTTTAGGGTTTTCCCTTTCGTTTTAACGCATTCGACACTACAAAAAACTGTTGTTGCATCTGCCGATGCTTCTGCCACCGCTAGTTGTGTGTGTGTATGTATATATATGCATATAGGGAAAGTCTATTTAAACACAAAAGTTTGACGCAAATTCTCAACCATTGGATCACCCTTTGATTTCCACACCGCTTATAAATACAAATTAATCATGTGGCTGAGATTTTATGTCCTCTAATTTGTGTTAAATTTTTGTGTTCAAATAGCCGCTTCTATATATATATATATACATACATATATATAATATCAGCAACAGTTTTTTTTAAACAGCTTTTCATTTAAATTAATTAGTTTAAAGGTTTAAACTTTAATCTAAACTTGTTAGTTAATTTACCGAGTTATGTTTTAAATTTTAAATTTAAATTTAGATATGTTTTAAAATTTATTGAGCTATGTTTTAATTTTAAAGTTTAAAGAATTATGTTTTAAATAATTATATTTATTGAATTTGTGATCGTTTTAGTTTTGAAATTGCATTTGTGACTTCATACCTACTAATCTATGTTTTTTATCACAAAATTTATCATTTTTAGTGGCATGTTGTAGTGCAGGTATTTTCTAGCAAAAAAACCCATACTTGTATAAAAGCCCAAGGCTCAAAAAATCTCAGGGCTCAAGCCTTGCGCCTTTTTGCGCTACTATGGTTAATACAATAATTGCAGCATTGGTTTAGGCAGACCGTTGCCTAAATCAATTGAAATTTTCTTCTAGAGATTGTATAGGGTCTTTCGAGTTAGCGATCAAGACAATTTGAACAGACTCGATTAAGGTAACATTTATGGTGGTTAGAATATTATAATGATAAATATAATGTTAAAGGTGATAACATATAGAACTCAAATTAGATTGATATGTAATGTAGAAGTAATGAACGTGCAAAGTGATTCAGCCATTAATACTAGCATTTAGATAGAAATGTAGAATTTTTCTAGCTCAACATAGTATGGTTAGTTTTTTAGCTTACCATTTCATAATGCATAAACTAGTTAAGCTCTATTCTTTCATCCTAGATGAACACCGAGGTTTATGTTGATGGAATAATTACAGAATTGATTTACACAGACGTTTGCTTAATTCATATAAGTTTTTCCCTCGGAAATATCAATCAAGAATTTGAATTAAATTGATTAAGCCTAAGTTTATGGTTAAATCATGAACAAGTTAGAATAATAATATAATAATTAGAATAATATATAGTAATAAAGCGGATGCCAACGGTGAATATGTATAAGATTCAGATTAGATTGAAATACACTGCTAGATGCTATTAGCTCACCACACCCCTGATTATATATCAAGCTTAGCATTTTATAACGTGTCAACTGGTTAATATGTAGTATTCGTTGTATTGTGTAAAACATTAAACTTGTGAACAACGTTGTCAAAAATCGTAAAATCGTACGATTTAAATCGCGATTTGAATCGAATCGCCTCTTAATCGATTCAAATCGCGAAATAAATCGCATATACTAAAAATCGTATGATCTAAACCAAATTGAAAACGTTATCTGAAAGTTGAATCGATTTCGCGTCTTCCAAATTCGGCTGTTCGTTAAGAACCCTAACAGCTAATACTGATCATCGCATTCAAATCGAAGCATCCAAATCAAAGTTAAAAAAATCAGAGAGAAAGAAAGAAAAAAATAAGAGAAACAGAAGGAGGAAGGTGAAATCGATAAACCCTGAAAAATCTGCAGGTTCTTCTTCGCGGATTCATGAACTGCTGTAATTTCGTTGAAGGTATGCTCTTTGTATTTCTTCGTGAATTTTTTCTTCTCGCTGTAGCTTGCGTACTTGGCTTTTGATTTTTGGTTTAATTGTTTATTGTATCTTTGCTGTAGCTTGTTGTGGCTTGCGTACATCCTTTTGAATTTTGATTTTTGGTTTCAGTCATATAATATAAAGTTTGACGGAAAGCTACAAAGGTCTTTTCGTTTCCTGCATCATTAATTTAAACGAGATGGCTTCAGCTTACTCTTATTTTTATATAGTAATACTAGTTGACCAGTCAAGATCAGTAAAACGAGACTAATACTAGGCCACTAGCTAGCTACTGTTTTGCTGTCATTTACAAGACTGACCAAGTTTCCAAAGCTTTTTTAATTGGTTCGGTTGTTTAGTACAAAAAATTAGTATATGAAACCGTGTATGCAATTACTTATATTGCACACAAAAATATGAAATTGTTTTACTATCAATATTTTACATGATATTTTTTCTAAGTTACAGTCGCATTTGACATACAAAAAAAGAAGAAGCTAAAATCTACGATTTACGATTTAAATCCCGATTCGATTCAAAATACTAACTTTACGATTTACGATTTAAATCCCAAATTGACAACCTTGCTTGTGAAGTCATATTTTAATCAACGTCAATATGCATTTGCAGATATTTTAGTTATTATTATCTCACCATATACTTTATCGGTACTTTTTTGAAGTTACCATTTCGTAGTACATCAACTTGTTAAATTGTATTCTTTCATTCTGAGTGAACAACATAGTCTTAATGACGCACAACGCACGAAAGCACAATGCCTCCTTGGAGCCTCGGCGCACAGCACGACAAATGGCGTGCACCTATTTTATCTACAACGCATGTTTAGAATTTCATTTCTAAAATTAATATATATACACACATACATATCAATTAATTTAAATCTTTAAAGATTATTTATTTATTAAAACATACATATTTAATTAAAAAACCAATATTTTACAACAAATATCATCAAATATAATATCATGAGCATAGAATTCAAGTATAATAGTATCCAAAAGTCGAAATCCAAAACAGTTGTACATAACACTGATAAACTGTAAATCTGAATTTGATTCAATAATCATTTTTTCTAAATCAGTATTTGCACCATCCATTAGATCCACAAACTTCAACATCTTGCTCATCTATCTCATTTTGATTGACAATTTAGTTGGTGCGACCATAATAGAAACAAACAATTTTTTTTTGGGGGCCAAGCGAAACAATTTGTAGTTCATGGAAGATTAATTTTAAAACAATCCGTTTGGATTATTTGTTCAATGCAGCAGTAAGCAGAACAGAAATTTTGAAGTTCATTTAATGACTTCTTTAGCTCTATCCATGATCTATATATGTGTCCTAAAGTCGATCTTTTCTCACTATTGCCTAATCGAAGAATATGAACAAAAGGACCCATAACTCTAAGAATATAAGAGACGTTACTCCAAAAGTGCGTATTTACAACCGTATCATAAGCTTTTCCCCTTTCATTTCTTTTGTTAACTACTGTTCAAAAGTGAACATTATACGAGAAGCATTTTTTGGCTTATGCAAACTTTGCGAACATAGGAAATTTGTAGCAAAATATGTAACTCCAAATCTCATCAATTCCTTGTTTTCATTAAACATCACCATCATGCTTAAGACACCACTATGGTTATAAATAAATCCAAAAAGAACTTTTTTTAAAAAAAATTTGTGTTCCTACCTTAATTATTTTTCCAATGTCCTCAAGAATAAGGTCAATGCAATGAGCCATATAAGAAGTCCAATACAAATTTTTCACTTTTTACATTAGCAACTCACCCTACATAATAAGTATATGAACCACATTAATTTAAACAAAAGAATAAGTAATTATGAATCTGTATGAATACATATTTACAAGTAAAACACACCATCTAATTTAAGATTACTTCCATTATCCGTTATAACTTGAACAAAATTCTCCACTATCTATTCTTTCAACAAACATGTCGAGCAACTGCAATTCAAATATTCTCTCTCCCTATTTGGCGTAAAAGGTTGTATCTGTGGATTCCACAAATGTTGTCCCTTATTAAAATGTTAGTCAATGTTCTTCCCTTTCGATCCGCTCACTCATTCGTAGGGGTGACAATTAGACCCAGACCCGACCCGTCGGGTCTCGGTTCTAGGCGGGTCGGGTTTTATCGGGTCTAAACTATACATTAAAGAAATCTAGACTCGACCCGACTTGAGCTTCAGTTCGGGTCAGGTCGGGCCGAAGCTCGGGTCGGGTCGGGTCCTGTTGAATAATAACACTAAAAATACATATATTTCAATACTTTTTGGTCGGTTCTTTCGGGTCGGGTCTATGCGGGTCGGGTTTGATCGGGTCTTGATGGTATTTTTCATCACCTAGACCCGACCCAAGACCCATCGGGTTCGGTTCGGGTTCGGGTCTTTTCGGGTCGGTTCGGTTCGGGTTTTTGGTTCTCGGTTCTAATTGTCAGCCCTACTCATTCGACATAATGGATCAGCCATATTTCACTCATTCGGCTTTATGCTCATTCATTAATCATTTGTATAATCCGACTCTTTCTTTGGCAACATAACTCTCAATTCATGATAAATTAGAGGCTTTAGATTAAGTCCATATCTGCCTATTGCTTCAACCATGTCATCGAACGAATCCATACGAGCTACATTAAGTGCAATACCAACTTGAAAAAAAGAGAGCAATATATTGATCAGTTCTAGCTGTCAATTCTTTATTACACGCTTCGTTTTTACCTGATTGCTTCGGTTTACACAATTCTAGAATTTTATCTTGTTCACTTTGCTTTGATGCCATGTTACTTATGAACAAATCAATCAGGCTTTTTGCATTACATCTTAAAGATTTTGTCTTCTTCTCAACATTCCTTCCACCAATGTTCAACCTCTTATTGCTTGGTGCAACTTCTACAACTGCTTCTTCTAAATCCAAAGTATAGCTCTCTAAGTTATTGCTTGCATGAGCTTCAAAAGCATCTCTAAGTTATTACCCCCGCCGTCACTTTCAAGCAATACATGCAAGTCATGCTAGTAGGAGTTTTTTTGTTAGCTAAAATTGTAATTCCACCCAACATCTATTCTACAATTTTTCGATGTGATGGAAGAACCTGCTAAGTATGTGTGTTTGGATCCATAATAACATGAAATTAAATAAGTGAAACAAAGTTATTATGTAATTTTACTAAAATTCTAAATTAAAACATAACTAAATTTCAAATTAAAACATGACTCATTAAATTTTAACATGTAACTCATTAAATTTTAAAACATAACTGAATTTTAAATTAAAGCATAACTCATCAGATTTTAACACATAACTCATTAAATTTTAACACATAACTAAAAACTAAAAATTTGGATCAAAACTAAAACTAAAACATAACACATTATATTTTAACTTAAACCAAGGTTTTAAATCTCGGATATCGGTCACGTTTCGTCTTGGGGATTTTAGAGACTTGATCTCGTATCGGGGGGATCTCAGACGAGATGAGTCTAACTCGGAGGTTTGTCTCGGATATCCATCTCGTGTCTAAAAGTTCATATCGGAACAATCTCGGGGTACATAATATGTTGAAAATTAATATTCTTACAAAATGATTTTTATGAATGCTATTAAAAACATAGTAACCAGTGTAGTCAATAACGAATAGCGCAAGGCTTGCGCTATAGCGCGCGCTATTTAGTCCACTTTGTTTTGTATTTTTTAATAACTAATCAAGTATATTATATCTAATTGAAATTTAATTCTATGTTTTTGCATATTTCATGCCATGTTCAAACCCTTCAATACTCCAAATACAAAAACTATCATACTTTATGCATGTACTAAATATTTGTTGATGTAAAATGCAATTATATTAGAGAAAACTTAATAATTTTATATTATACATTAAAAATAATTGATGGCTCATAATATATTTGTCTTATAGAATTTAAAATCTAGTCTCATATGTGTGAATTATGATAAAACTTATTCTTGTTTTGTGAGTAATGATGATAAAATTATGCAAACAAAATGCATGAAAAATACAATTTTGCATAAACTGTAAAATATTATCTAATGACAAGAATTAAGTAAGGAATATAAACAACAAAAAGCAACGAAGTAAAAATAAAAAAAAGTCAAAAACTATAATTATAAGTAAATTATTTTGTGTTTAGAGATCTCACTTAGAAGAGAAGGAAATATTTGACACTTTAGGGTAGCAAAAAAAATTGTTGTCCTGCATACTAGACATATTGGAATTGCTTTTAGATATTGCATGCATCTTTTTTCTTATGATGCTCAAACAAACAAAAGAGTCTCTATTGTTTCTAGTTATTGGATCTAATAGCCTAAGCCAAAGAATATAGATATAAAATGGTGTATCTGGACAACAATCCAACCAAGTCAAGTTCTCAGTAAAAAATATTGTGAAATGTGTTGATAAAACTTGATGGAACACTGGCTAAAGCAATATGCAACCATAGAAGGAAAAAACATGCATGCAGAATCAGAAAACATTGTAGATATGGTTGCATCTCAATGGGTCTGGGCTTCAATTACTATACAAAATTTAAAAATCAAATAGCGCTCTATTCTGCGCTACGCGCTATTTTGCGTTTCGATAAAACAGCGCACATGCGCTATAGGGAGCCTCTGTGCTATTTTAGGTTCCATAGCGCAGAGCTTGCGTTATGCGCTATCTGGCGCTATAACGCGCGCTTTGATAACACAGATAGTAACTTAAACTTGAATTGCAAAATCATCTTATTATTCTTAATTTACGAAAGACCATTCATACTCTAAGTTGTAATATACTTAAAACATAAATATAACACAATGCAAATAGATTAGTGCTTAAAACATATAATCCATGAAAATGAATTATTGTTAAACATAAAACATTAAAAATATCCAAAACATTAAAAAATACAGCATAAGTAGACCATAAAATTCATAATTTTATAGGTAAAATTTATGTAAAAAAGACCACTTTGAAAATCATAAGTATTGTAGAACAGATATGAACAAACAATGTGGTCATTTAATATGCAAAATGTAAAATAGCAGGAGATTACATGGCTGAATTTGAGTTTTTTTAATTATTGTTCTGGTTCAGGGACAGATTTAAATTTTAACCAAAAAAACCAAGATCTCGGATAATATTCCAGTATTTCGTATCGGTCGATATATCGTTTGATATTGTAATATCTCGGACGATATATTGGAAAAGAGTTTTACAGTGATATTTGCTGTTTCGTTTCGGAAGGAGCCCAAAACGAGATCTCGGAGATCTCTGGTGATATTTTTGAGATTTGAAACAGCGACTTAAACTGTGATCCAAAATTTAAAACAATATAAAAAACTAAATTATAACGTAACTAAAAAATAACTCCATTTCTGTAAGGCTCTAGCTCCTTTTTTGTAAGCTAGGATAGTTGTAACGGTCGGTCCACTCTAAAGTCGTCTGTGGTGGACAATCCACCTTAAAAACTGATATTAGTAGCTAGACAATCTGTCTACCTTCTGTAATAATGTATTTGTTATAATAAAAAAATGCTACGAAGCATTGTAAAAACCGCTCGGCTTTGCCTAAAAAAAAATCTTTAAATTTTAAGACATTACTCGTAAAATTTTAAAACAACTAAATTTCAAATTAAAAATAACAATTTAAAATTTAAAGCATAAGTGAAACATAACTCCTTAAATTTTAAAACAAAACTCATTAAATTTTAAATTAAATCATAACTAAAAATCTTAAACAACTCATTAAATTTGAAAATATGACTCATTACATTTTAAGACATAACTAATTCCAAATTAAAACATAACCAAAATTTAAAATCATATTTATATTTATAACATAACACATGTAACAACACGGAATTTCAGAATCAATTTAAAATTTTAATTTAATCTATTTTATTGAATTTGATATAAATTGGTTATTTTTATTAGATAAAATTTGAGAAGAATTTTAAATTTTAGTTTTTATATTTTATTTGACTTAAAACAAGCTCAGTAAAATTATTAATTCGATTTATAAGTACGAATTTAAAAATCGATATTTTAAAAGCTATATCAATCACTAGAAAAATGACCATTTTCTAACAGTCTTGAAATTCGATGAAACTACTTTTGTTAGATCTGGAATGTCGAAATATGTCAGGATTCCAAATTTCAAGTCCAACGGAGTTCGTATGTGAGACGATATATAAACGTAAGCTGAAAATTCAGTCAGTTTTCAGTTTAAGCTGAAAATAAGATCATTTTTCCAACGGTCTCCAAATTCTACGCGGATAGGTTCGTTGGAACCGTAATCCCATAATGCAGCGAGATTCCAAATTTTGTAATTTTTGGAGTTAACGTGTGACCGTGAGGCTAGAACGAATTTTGCACTTTGGAATTAATACACTATCAAAATGTGTCACTTCATGAATAGTGCATACCCAATTAAAATTAGACAAATGAGCCTCTCTCCCCTCCACTTGTCATGCTCTCCCTAATATGTGCTTCCATGACATGTTTTGAGGTTAGTGGGGTTTAATTACACCTCGGTATGAGTCTAAAACAGGATAAGGGACGCAGGGGGTGCATGCGTTTCTTTCTAACTGGAAGTGGTGTCCTGATATGAAGCCCAGACATTTTTACTTATGTGGATGATGGATAGCGATGCGCCTCGGAAATGATTGGTCGCCAATGGCCAAGTGATAGGTCCGATAGGACTGGAAAACGTATTTTCAGGAATAACTAATCCTCAAAAGTAAGGGAGGACCAGCCCTGCAGGATCCAAGGATCATGTGTGTTGATCATGGGCATCCCGCTAGAGATGGCTTGAAACCGGTAAGGAGTACATCCCTTGCCTTGACTCATGATGGAAATCCAGTTTTCAATACGACATTTTACTGTTTTAATTGTAAACCTATATGGCGACATAATATATGGTACCTATGCCGTCTATGATTGATACATTTATATTTGAAGTTGTTTTTGATACTATGCACTTATAATAATATCAAAATGATTCGTTTTTAAGCGTACCAAGCATGTTTGGCTATTATAAGGTAAAACTTTATCCTCCGGCTTGCGTTGCATTGTGTGATGGGACCTGAGTCTTATAATAACTTCATTTTTCAAAAAACATTGCGTTGTTTATAAATTGTTTTATTTTACGGTATTCATGGGAGCAAACCCGTTCCGTGACATACGGCGTGGTCCCGTGATTTACCTTATTTATAAGTAAATATTTAATAACTATTTTAGTTCTCACACAAGTCCCATGACTGATTCAGATTTATTGTTTCCACCTAAACTCTGGGTGCCCATATTTTCCACACGGGCAACTTGTAGTTTTGGTTTTCGCAGATATTTCTTTTTACAGGATCCTGGATTACGGCTGGAGCTATATTCGGAATACTTTGTATCCATGTATGTCTTTCAGTTGTGGTAGTTGATGTTTTCCGCTGCACATTATGTTTATGCATTTAAATGAAATTTAAATCTCTGATATTTTTTCGTTGTAAATCTGATATCTTGTACTCTGATGTAAATTGTTGTAATAACAATGAAATGTTCTCATGTTTGTGTTTTGATGCGTCGTGTTCTCAAAGCAGTCCGCCTTCTTGTTCGGTTTAGGCCGACCGGGAAGTTTGGGTCGCTACATTAAATTTCTAACTAATTAAGTGAATTAATCAAATTAACTTAAAGGTTCAAATTAATCTGTGAAGGTTTAAACTAAAATTAGCTTCATAATTTATACTTCAAACTATTTATAATCTATCTTAAAAGCTCATGCTAAAAAAAGCTAATTACATACCCGGATTTGAAGAACCAAGACAAACAACTGAGCTTCGGCTCCTTAACAAAAAGCATGCTTTTGTTGCAGATGGACTACCTTGTGCGCCTTAGGCACACATGGATGCATGCCTTAACTAGTTTGAGTTCATTCAAGTTTAAGTTGGAGAACGCTATCATTCAAGATTATTTGTTCGATGCAAATGTACTAATTAAACTCATTGGGCCGGATCTCCACCGAACCCTGCAAGTTTTGATTATAGTCGGGTTGGATATACTTTAAAATCTTGCCCCAACACAAGGCTTGATTCAGATTGGATCGATTCGAGTGCTATTGGGTGATAACACTAAAAATTTATATATTATCATTTTTTGTCTAGTCATCCAAATCGAATCAAATTTCACTTTATTTTTTATCAACTAGACCCCCGATCCATGACTATCAGGTTCAAGTCGAGTTCACATCGGTTTGGTTCAAATTTAAAAATCTTGGTTTTAATATCTTATCGTAGTTCGGTGCAACAATAATATAAATAGTTTAAATTTATTGGAGATTAGTTTAATGTGTAATCATTTCATTGTATGAAGAATATATAATACATCCAATCTTCGTCAAATATTAGTTTTAATAGTGAAAAACGAAATTGAATAAAAAAATAAGTAAAAAATGATGAAAATGGGTCATTTACATCATCGCCACGTCTTTCTACGTGCGCTGTGTGAAAGAAAAGCGCAAACGCTGCGCCTGGCGCCGTGGCGCGCCTTTCATAACTGTGGCGAACAGTAAGGTTTAAGTCAATGCAATAATTGCAGGCAATGCCTAAATCAGTTGAAGTTTTCTTATAGAGGTTGTAGAGGGTCTTTCGAGATATCGATCGAGACAATTTAAATGGATTTGATTAAGGTAACATATGGTAGTTAATCATAAGTGAGTTAGATAATAATTATGTAATTAGAATATAATTATATTTTGTTAAAGTTGATAACATATAGAACTCAGATTAGATTGGTATGTAGTGTAAAAGTAATGAACGTTTGAAGTGATTCAACCGTTAATATTAGCATTTAGATAAAATGTAAGAATATTATTATTAGCTCAAAATGGATTTTGTTAGCTTTTAAGCTTACCATTTGTAACGCATCAATTGGTTTAGTTCTATTCTTTCATCGTAGAAGAACACCAAGGTTAATGTTCATGGAATAATTACATAATTGATTTATACAGATGTTTGTTTAAATTAATATAGAAACTTACATAGAGAATGTAGTTTTTTTGGTCCTCTAGGCATCAATCAAGAATTGGAGTTAAATCAATTATGCTCCCGTTTATGATAGTTATTAACATGTTAAGTAGTATTACAATTAAGATGATGTCTACGGTGAATATATGTAGGGACTCAGATTAGATTAACTACACCACCGTTAGTATTAGCTAGGCCTGTAAACGGATGCAAACGGATGCGGATAGTGCTGTATCTGTATCCGTATCCGAAAATAAAAATCCGTATCCGAATCCGTATCCGGTGGATACCCACTAAATAATATCCGTATCCGTATCCGCGAATATTTTCGGATATCCGAAAATATCCGTATCCGGCTTAGCAAATACGGATATTTCCGGATATCCGAAAATATCCGAATCCGAACTTAAAAATATGTAAGTTACAATATGATGCATATTTCATTTGGTACTAAACAATAGCTGAAAATTTTGAAATAATACATAAATGATAAAACATACTGATTTAACAATAGCACATTCAATCACATAAAATTCAACATTAATTTAAATGTGTTTTGTTACTTACTTTTTATCCATCTATTTATAAAATAATAAGTTACTATAACCTAAATATAAAAATACAAAACTATATATTTTCATAGCGGACAGATATTTATCGGATACGGATATTGCCATATCCGTATCCGTATCCGCTAAACATTTCGGATATCGGATATCCGTATCCGCTTTTCGGATATCGGATATTTTTCGTATTTTCGGATGCGGATACGGACGGATTTCGGATATTTCGGATATCCATTGACAGCCCTAGTATTAGCACACCACACACCTGATTATGTATCGAGCTTATTGCTTAACATTTCGTAATGTATCAAGTTGTTAATATGTAGTGTTCGTGTCTGCATTGCGCAATGCAATAATTTTTTGAAGTAATTCAGTCATTCATATTTGGATCAATGTTAATACGCATTTGCACGAATGCTAGTTATTATTAGCTCATCGCGTACTTTATTAGTTTGAGGTTCTATTTTTGTAGTGCATCAGTTTGATGTTACCATTATCGTAGTGCATCTGCCTGTTAAATTGTATTCTTTCATTCTAGGTGAACAATAAAGTTTTAGTCAATGCAATAACTGAAGAATTGATTTAAGCGGATCATTGGTTAAATAAATAGAGAAGATTTGTAGAGAATTTAGTTCTTTTTGAGATATCAATTACGAACATTTGAATCAACTTGATTAAGCTAACTAATACACACACATGATAATTATTAAGGTTCGAGGTTTATCAAAATTCTAGTCGTTCCGTTCTGATTTCAGTAGGGCTGAAATACAATCATACCGAAATTTCGGTTTATTTTTTATTGAAATTCAAATTCTATCAACCAAAAAAAAAAAAAAAAACTGAGTTTAAAATATATAGACATTCAAAATCTAAAATCTTAGCTTTGAAAATATGAAAATCACAAAAATATGAACGATATAAACAAAATAAATAAAAAAATAAAATAAATACAAAGCAATGAAGAAATATTTGTCAGCGTTATAAATAATTAAATATTTACAATCAGTCGATATTGTTCATTTATGTCTTATTTCAGTTAAAGGCAAACTCATTTGTTTTGATAAATTAAACATTGTATGTGTGACTAAATTAAAACTAAAAAATAAAATTTGAAGCAGCAATTTGAATCGAAATGTACCAATCAAATCAAAATTCATCATAGTTATTAATGGCGCACGGCTCACGTCTTTTTAATTTACTGCGCATTTTTATTTTTTTATTATAGATATAAAATATATAATGATAAATATAAAAAATCCAATATTTTTGCTAAACAAATACAATAAATTTTGTTTAGACACTTTGCCAAAAAAACACATCATAATATAATATCACAAATGTATAATTTCAAGCGTAATAGTTTTTTCTAGAACCAAAATTCAATATAATTATAAATATTACCGATAAACTTGGAATTTGAATATGATTTAGTAATTATATTTTCAAATCAATGTACGCATTATCTGGTTCATAAGCTTCGACAACTCTCTCACCTATCTCATTTAGATGAGTTTTTCTTTGTGAAGATGCAAGGAAGTGGAACGAGTGCTAAAAACCTCTGGATGAGGATGTTCTCCTACTCCAATATCTAAATCCTTCACACTTGCTCTTGTCTCAAGTCAAGTCATCATCATCAAATACACACACATCTTCAACATTGGATGCATCATCTATATTCCTCGTTATTCATTTATTATAATCATTAATATCCCTCAAAGATATTGAATGAATAGTGTCAAAGATGTACTTCTTTTTAATCTCCATAAGATGATTAATAGTAACTTTTATGTAGTTTAGATTATAAACATTGAAAAAAAAAAAACGATAATTTAATGGAAAGACGTGCTTTTGTTTTTTTTGCCATGCGCTGTGCGTCAGTTGCCATGCGCATCACGCCACAAGCAAGAAAGGCACAAATGCTGCGCCGTGTGTCATATGCCATGTCGTGCCTTTTATAAGTATGAAATTCATATAATTACAAACTAACGCAGTTAAGGCCGAAGCCAATATCTCGAACTCCACAACAAGTTAGGTTTATTTCTTTTTTTGTGCTATTTGTTTTGAAAGAAGGGTAGGTCGGGATAATAATAATTAGTGATTATGTTAAAGGTTAAAACCTATAAATTTAATTTGATTTCTATGTAGTGTGAAGTAAGAAATGTGTGATGTACTTGAGCTATTAGTATGTCAGTCAATGTTAACAATGTGATGTACTAGAGCCATTAATATGTCAGTCAACATTAACATGCATTGGATAAAATGATGTTATTAGTTGCTTACCACATGCTTGGTTAGTTGGCCAGATTAACATTTTCACATTGCATCAGTTAGTTAGGTTGTATATTTCATTATCAATGAAAACAAATGATTATACTAATGTAGTAGTTTCAGAATTGAGTTTGGAAGACAGTTTCCTATTTGCTGCCAATACAGTGCATTGCCCTTCCATCTGACCAAAACATTTTGTCCTTTTATAGTAAATACGCTGTGTCAATCCACTCAGTGTTCATTTTAGCAGTTAACTTCTTGTGCACTTTTAATTTTCAATTCATCCGATTGTTTGCGTTGTTGATCTATTGCTTTTGTTGTTTCAGTCATATACTCATATATGAGTTGATGGTAAAATTTCCTTCCTGTTTGTGTTTTTCAATGTTTACCAGATTACTGGCAGTTTTTCAGACGTAAAGAACGCATTAATAACTGTGTCTGGTTGTTTACGAGATTTTCATAAAACAGAAGCAATGCAATTCAGTAATACTAAATCATTTGTGTCAACTTTTCGTGGATCAGAATCGATGAAATTCACTAACAGTAAACCATTTGTGTCCAATCTTCATGGATTACACTCTGGTCGTATGGACTCATCATATGTTCAGAGAAGCTATCTGAACAATCGACGTGCAGCTGACTTTCATTCTAGAAAATACTCAGCTGATCCAGTATGTAAAAATATTAATGAAAAAGAGGTTACATTTCAAATATTATGCTCTAAGGATAGAGTTGGTAGTCTTTTTGGAAAATCTGGAACCACCATCCGGGCCTTGCAGATTGAAACTGGTGCTTCAATCAGGGTTGCAGATACATTTTGTGATTCAGATGAAAAAATTATCATAATATCCTCGCTTGAGGTATGTGCTTCATTTGTTCTATTCAGGCGTATATTTATATTATTTAATGCAAAAACCGAAAATGGTAATTTCTCAAAGATGATATTGGGTGATGTAGAACATAGAAATGAAAGGCTCCAATGCACAAGATGCTGTTCTTCGTGTGCATTCTAGAATTGCAGAAGGATTTGAGAAAGGATCTCATGTACTTGCAAGGCTTCTTGTAGCTGCACAACTAGTAGGTTGTTTGTTGGGTAAGGGTGGGTCTATTATTTCTGAAATGAGGAGGTCTACTGGTGCCGATATTAGGATTTTTTCGAAAGAGCAAGTTCCAAAGTATGATCTGGAAAATGATGAAGTTGTTCGGGTATGCAATAATTTTTTTGGTTGTATCTTATGGTATTAATCTGTATATGTATTTACAAGCTCGTACCAGCTGGGGTTGACTGGTTCCTATGATTTTTTGCCTGCACTCTATGCTTGTTTTATATCTTTACATTAGCATGTAATAAGTGATTGAATATTTGTTACCAGCATCACATATATGTTTGTGTCAAAAGATAAATTCTAGTTTTTGGTTTCATCCTGTTATTTGTTTGAAATTTCGGTTCCGTTTCGTTTCAGAGATGCTGGAAAATCATTTCAGTATCACCTCCAGATTTTGTTATTTTTTGCTACTTATTTTCCATGTAAATTCATTTATAAAAATGTTACAGATTTTTATTTAGTATTAACAAAAGTGAGTTAATGGCAAGTGCCTAGCCTGTCTTAGTGGGATTTTGAAGTATTCGGGTCTGGTCTAGGTCTTTATACGACCATGACCATAATAACTATTATTATTATTTTCCTGGGCATGGCCAGTGGAGTTATTATTACGATACCTGGCCCTTCCATCATCTGTCCACCTGAAATGATAAATCCAATGTCAATTTGAATTCCACCCCCAAACAAAAAAAAGGTGAATTTGAGGATTGCTGCCTTCCACTTTTTGTTCACCCCCGAAATAGATGTTTTTTCCTTCACATTCTTATTTTCTTTGCTTGCTGTTAATGTGGGTTGTATGCTTTGAAGTAATTTTGTAGATCGGTAGATTGGAAATCTAGATTTTTCCTTTTTTTAATACTGTTTTTTTTCAAAAAGATCCCTTCTTGCTTTTTTTCAGTCAAGGGCAGAATTTTTGTGGGAATTCCATCCTGATGCCGGAACCAAATTGTAATGACGGCATGCCGATTGGAATTTTGATCCTGGGTTTGCATTAAAAATACATGTAAAAACGACATTGAATGGCATTACGGCAAGTAGTTGAATTGTAAAGTATCTACCAGTTAGTAAATTGTATTGCAGCTGTAAATAGTATATAGTTATTCTTTCTATATTTCTATCCAATAAATGTTGATTGCTTAGAATTCATTTTTCTAATACATTAATGGTTTGAAAACATTCATAATATACTGCTACTTTTCAGAAGCTGATTAATTCTTTTGTAGGTATCTGGTTCCTTCGAGCTTGTTCAAGAAGCATTGTTCAATATTACAAGCAGGATCCGAGAAGCCATCTTCTTTCATAAACCATTCACAAGTTCTAATATGAGTCAACACTTATCTGATAACCCTCTGAAAAGATCCAGAATTGATATGAATGCTGGGCAGTATCGTTCTTCTGATTCCAACGATCGAGTTCCACTTGTATATAATGGCGAGAACGTTGGATTTTACTCGTCTGACCTTTTTTCATTAATATGTTGGGATCCTCAGGCAAGTAAACATGTCCTTTTGTTAATGGGTTACCCTTTTTTCAGGATCAAAGCTTGATAGAGAATGTGATTATATATCAAACATCTCGAATAATAAATTTTAGCTGAATATTTGTTTTATGAGGTAGTTGATAAAATAAGTATAGCCATGGAGTTTCTTATTCCTTGACTAGTACAAATAAATATTACCAGTACGTGGAATGTTTAGATGAGTGATTTTCCCCCTTTATTGAGGTTTATGTATACATTTCCCTCTGTACTCTACTGCTAAGACTAGTGACTTCTTTCTGAATGAGAATTGAATGTTGGAAAAATGTTCCAAGTGTGTTCAAATATAGGGCATACAACTTCATTACTTCCTTGGAATCTTGAGTATATCCAAATACAAAGAATTTGTTACTTGGATACATTCAAATACAAAGACTTAGACCGCGGTTGATTTACCGTCTTTAGTTTTGAATTTTCCTTCATACAAAAATGTGCATGACACTTGTATATTTTGAAAAACGACCAATTTAGAAAACAAAGTTGACACATAAAATAGAAGGAAAAAAAATTAATTTACTTTTCATGTTTTGGGAAGTATTGGAAGCATGGGAATCAATCTTCCTTCTGTCATCCCTCCAGTCCTTCCATTGTTTCGTCCATCATTTTTCCATTCTCTCCATCGTCCCTCCGCTCTTCTTGTAGTTTGTAATTAATGCTGAAAACCCAAAACCAAAATAAACCAAATGAGCCCTTAGTTACTTAGTTGGATATGCACAAAATGTTAAATTTGTGCATACCAGCTGACAGTTTTCCAGTATCAAATAGTTTACTTGGGACGATGGCATGTAAACAACTAAGATACAATGAATAAATATAATCATAGGATATACGATGGAATAATGGATCTTCTAGAGTATTTTTTACACATCACTTGGGATGTGCATCGTCTAGTTGGAGGACATCTAATCCAAGTGGCATGCATATGTGATCATTTCGGACACATAGTTAATTGTGATCACCCATCGAGATGAATTGGCTACAACATTGTGCTTAATTTCATGCAATATTTTTCTGTGTATGAGGCTGAGTGAAACTTAACACAGCCTATCTTTATTTACATTTTAATTAAACAGCAGTAGTTTTACTGTTGATATTGTCAGTGAAAGGGTAGTCCATTTTGTGATATCCCATATAAAAATTTTGTATTTGAAAAAAAAAATACGCAATAGGTACATCAAATATATTTTATGTAAACACATGGAAATAAGTAACCAATTATGTATTGGTAATACATTGTTGTTATGAAAGCAGTTGCATGTTTAAATTGTTTACATAAAGTTAATGAATGGGTATGTTTGATCTTGGTATCTAAAGTATGACCAGGCTAAGCGATAATCAGAAATACTAAAAGTTGAACCAGTTATCTGAATTGGATTGCTTCACATATAAAAATAATCACTTAAGCGAAGCAATGAGGTTGGCTTATGCAAGAGAATGACCAGGCTAAGCGATAATCAGAAATACTAAAAGTTGAACCAGTTATCTGAATTGGATTGCTTCGCATATAAAATATTAAAAATAATCACTTAAGCGAAGCAATGAGGTTGGCTTATGCAAGAGAATGGATCAGAATATCCTTCCAACAGAAGTGAAAAGCAAACATCAAATAATATTGCAATACAATTATGTATATAGCAAATAAGAAGTCTCCTTTGGTAAGAAGTTATCAACTTCATGTTTGCAGTGTTCTCTATGTAAAGAATTCATTGCGTGCATGGGCATGTTTTCTCATAATATTACTAACATGCAGCCTTTTTACTTGAAGCAAAATTTCACCATGGTACGGCAGCTATGGCGTGGTTCCCTTCTTGTCTCATGATTATCCTCTTAATCCGTTCTCTGCTCATACGAACATTAAGAATGATAAGGTTACAGCGTTAAAGCTAATGGGCATTATTAAATTTTGACACTACATATAATGTTTGGGTGTCTATTGAAATATTTACCCTCTGATGCTATAGTATTATGACAGTTCTTGTTGATCAAGACTTAATATTGCAGGGACTATGATGTAAATTGTAAAATGTCTACTTCTTTACATTCAGATTCACATCTGCCTCATCATCAAACCATCATTTAAACCGTTCTGTTTTCTTTTTCAAAATTTTATGTAAATGCTGATTAATCCATATGGAAATAAATACTGTAAGATATTTGTATCAAAGATGTGATTCACCTTAGAATATGTATTCTAAAAGAATTGTGTCTAACCTACAAAAGGTATAGGGTTGTTACTCTTATACGCTATGTAAGGTATCTCAATTTTTTGAAATGGAGATGATCTACGTAAATGAGGAGAAAACTAGTAGGTAAAGAGATTTCCTTTTGATGCGCCGGCCTGGGGAAACTCTGGATACGAGTTTTTGAGTAAATTCCATGCAAATTTGCGTGGTATACTATATTTGTGCTGTTAGTTTATGGTTCCCTTTCCTGATGCAGTTCATGAAAACGATAATATTATAGCACCTTTTGTCTTTGAACCATTGAATATTTTTCTTTACGTTTTTACCATAAAACTTAACTTTGATATAAATTTTTATTCCGGTCTATATAAGACATGTTTAGAAGCTCATCTTTTCACCATATTCAGTAAATATTCGAATCCAGAACATGTAATTTTGTTGCCTCGATGTTACATATATTAGATATGCTTTACCAGTCGATTTCTTTGCGTGCGCGCGCACACACACGCACTCTCACACTCTCTCTCTCTATACACCCCCCCCCACACGCCCGCGCACATGCACACACTATTATAAAAGAAGTATTTTTATTGTTTTTTGGTGTGTTTGTGATGCAAGGGTTGTTCAAATCACAAATCGTAAAGTTCAATCATCTTTAAATTAAAATTAAATAAATTACGACATGTAGGTTCAAAGGATTTGTTTTTAATGTGTATTTGTACTTGTATGCTATAGTTTTTACACCGTGTAGACATTTAAGTGTGCAAATACATTGATTCTTTCTTTTCATGGGGAAATGTGATATGTTTGAAATTGATATAAATTTTGAACTTCTATGTATAAATCTGAAAATGAATCGTCTTTTACTTCATCTTTATTGTGTTCAAAAAGTAATAAATTTTCAGTTGTAGATTCAAACAAGCACCTTGATGATTTTCATTTCAATGTGAATAGAACAACTTTTTCCATTTGCTATTTTGATTTGAGTTTTGAATCAAAAATTTTGAAAATGGAATCATAATTGAAGTGATTCAATTTGAAGCCAAATTCAAGTTGTTGGATTTCAAGATTTTTGATAATAATGGTGTAAAGTACTAAGGATATGAAATTATATTGTCTTTTTTGTTAGTGTTAGACCTAAATTTGGTACGAACACCGAAATTCAATGTGAAATCCTTACAATTATAGATCACAGAATGCAGAAAACTGTAAATAACAGGAGACACACGAAGTATTTATTATGGTTCGGCTGTAGATGTAGCCTACGACCACTTTATAATCTTATTGTTATACTGACAGATTACAAGAATCAGTTACATAAAGACACACAATCCGTGTATTGAATGAGATTAAAAGATTTTATACACGTAATCAATGTGTTAATTTTGTTTGAGAATGAAATGCAATGCTCTTATGTTGTAGCAATGGAGGCCAAGAGTGAGAATGGCCAAAGATCTCTTCAAAATGCCATGTAGTGGTGTATTTATAGCTATGGAGATGTTCCGGGTCGAATGTCACGTGTCACGCCCAGAGGAGATCTCGAAAAGTAGTGGAAAATCATCCCAGGGTCGTGCTATGCCAAGTGTAATTAGATCCTCGTTTGTAGGAGGCGGTTACTCCTCAAGAACAGGTCAAAGCTGAGGTGCTGCAGTCGTCCAGGCGGGTCGATTCGGTGCCCCCGATCCGAGCCGGTGCGAGGTCTTCAAACCGATGGCGTAACGTGCTCAGACACAGGGTCCAAGGCGGGTCGGGTCGGCCCTCTCTCCGATCCGAACCGGGTTGAAATAAGAAGCCAAAGGGGTTTGGTTTCTTCCCATCCGACCCGAGCATCCGATCTGAACCGGGTTGAGTAGTCCAAAAATTTCCAAATCGTATACGTTCACGGAAACAGACGTAATTTCCAAACCGTAAGTCCGTTTTGATCAAACGAAAGCTCTACCTGAAACTAATTCGGAGGGCTATACAGAGCATAGCTCCGTAATTGATGATTTCGGGCACAAAAGAGACCATTTAATAGGAGTTCCAGACCATTTTATGTTTGTGATGTGGCTTCAACCAAATCGCCTCCTGTCTTCTGACGATATTCCAAATATTTGAGCGTATTGTTAATCAGAGATATCACGTGTGACTGCTTTGACTAAAAAACATGTCAACACCCCCCCCAAGATCATATCTTGCTGGTTGAAGGAAGATGTGTTCTGGATAATCCAAGAAAATCAAGGCCACGCCGGGCTCGCTAGCGGCAAGTATAATCCATACCTGAAAAGAAAAAGAAGCGAACCAATGTGTGTCAAAACCTGACAAAACTTTACTTTCGAGCATAAACCATGCTTGGGCGTCCGATTGAGCACAAACCATACTCGAGGGACGTTCGAATCATCCTGATTCCTGCCTAAACCTGACGAAGAACCTAACCTTCCAAGCGTAAGCCATACCAAGAAGTTCAAACTGAGCATAAGCCATACTCGAGTTTTATTGAGTTCCTTTGCCAGGTCATGACAAGACAATAAGCCGTTCCAGAGTATAATCCATACTTAAGAATCCAGTGGAGTACAATCCATACTCATACCGAGACAAAGCTGCTCTTGCCAAAACCTGACAAGACAGTCCGTTCCTTGCCATAATCCATACCTAGGGTTTCGAGATAAGTATAAGCCATACTTTAATTGGGATTGAGAACCCTGCCACAACCTGACAAGATACTTAAATTCGCCAAACATAATCCATGCTCGGAAAGTCCTTATTCAACTCAAAATACAAAACCAAAGCAAATCCTGATTGGTTTGTCATCAAGTCCAGAGCACGCTTTGGGGCTAAATCCTAACCCCGTACGTGTGTACTTCGATTTAGCCAACCGGAAAACCTAAAGAAAGCAAAAACATATCTTAAATCCTAAGAAATGCAGCAAATGCAGAGTGATCCAATCCAGATCAGTTGATGATTAGCCCACGAGAGCTCGATCCGGGGTCGTTCCCTCTCTGGGGAGCAGATGGTGGTAGTGCGGATGCAGACGTTGTTGGTTGTTTCACATACTCGGGTAGCTTGTCTCCACGTCTAACCCGTTCCTCAATCAAATCTCGCAAATGCCTGCTGTCATTCGTGTCATGACCATTCATGTCATGGAATATGCAATGTTTTCCAGAATCAAGTTCGTTTTGTGATGGCTCCCTCCTGGGAGGCTTTGGGTAGGAGATGGCACCGTTCATGTCCATGTAGATGTCAGTCAGGGTTGTGTTGAGTTCAGTATACTTTTCATATCTGGGCCCTCTCCGGAGCTGATTGTTGCAGTCATTCTTGACAGCGGCTTTTCCCTTGCCTTTTCCATAATCAGACGGTTCTCCGTCTTTAAGCATGTTGACATCGAGAATTTCTTCTTGGAGATTGCATCTTCTTCCCGCAGAAATCTGTCTGCTTCAAGGTAGAATTCGTCGAGATTTCGCAGTGGGTCTCAGTATAAGAATTTTTTGAATTCTGAGTTATCCAAGACATTGGATACTGCTGCCATAAGTACCATCGATGGTTCAGGTCGATCAACTGATGCTGCTGCAACGTTGAATCTTTCCAGAAATGAGCGTAGAGTTTCTCTGGGTCTCTGCTTGATTGTAGTGAGCGACATTACGTTTTCGGGTCGAGCGATGTGGACACGAAATTGCTCGATAAAGCGAGCGACCAATATGTTCCAGCTGTTGATCGATTCAGATTCCAGCTGCCGAATCCACATAGCAGCTATATCAGTCAAGAAGAGAGGAAAACATTTAGCCATGACGTTTTCTGATGCCGATTGAACTTCCATATATCGTTTGTAGCGCATCAGATGCACAGTAGGATCTGTCCTGCCGTTGTAAGACTCCAAAACTGGAAGTTTGAAATCTGAGGGATTGCAAGAATTCCTGATTTCCTGCATGAACGGAGTGTGATTGATGTCATCCATGTCACTCTGATAAGTGCGACCTCTCGAGAGGCGTTCAATCAAATTAGCTAGCCGATCGCCTTCGAAAAGTTGCTGCAAATTGTCAAGATCACCGCTGGCGCCCCTAGTATTGAATCCATAAGAGTTGAGAACTGTATGGGGGAGCTTGGAGGGTCACCCGGTTCGGGTCAGAGGTCCGGTTCAAGTCGATGTTCCGAACCGATCCTGGTCGTCGGGCTCAACCCGAATGGGCCTGCGTTCATTTGCTTGATATGCTTCTTCTTGGAGCCGTGTTGTCGCATTTCCTACTCGGACCGGAGTAGAGTTTGGCCGAGCTTGGCCTGTGTCCCTTGCGATTCTAGCATTCTCATCCAGAACATTGAGCGACGCTTGCTGTGCATTTCCAATGGGAGGCAGGTTGCCCTAAGCTCCTGCTGTTTGGATCGGATCCGATCAGATCCGGTTTGGTGCAACTGCATGTGTTGAGTTCGTTGCATTATTTCCATTGAGTTGAGTGTTGTTGCTCGGGTTTCCATTCATCCAAGCGAAGAATTCATCCATCATCTCCTGTTGTTTCCGAAGGAGATCATCTTGCCTTGCCATTTGGGTTCTCAATTCAGCGAGAACGCCATCCATTTCATCTCTAGTCAGGTATGCTGACAGATCTCCATGAGAGGAAGCCTCCTGGTTTGCCTCGTTTCTCGTGTCTTCCTCTTCAGTACGGGGGAGCTTTCGTTTGACCATTGATCCAATAGCCAAATAATCTGTTTCCTTTCAAGCTAGAGAAAGAAGTTATGTCGTGTGCCCCCTACCTGGCGCACCAAAATGTTAGACCAAAATTTGGTACTAACACCCAAATTCAATGTGGAATCCTCACAATCACATATCACAGATCACAGAAAATGTCGTGTGCCCCCTTTCTGGCACGCCAAAATGTTAGACCAAAATTTGGTACTAACGCCCAAATTCAATGTGAAATCCTCACAATCACAGAATGCAGAAAACTGTAAATAACATGAGACACGAAGTTTTTATAGTAGTTCGGCTGTAGAGTAGCCTACGCCCACTTTATAATCTTATTGTTATACTGATAGATTACAAGAATCGGTTACATAAAGACACAATCCGTGTGTTGAATGAGATTAAACGAGTTTATACACGTAATCGACGTGTTAATTTTGTTTGACAATGAAATGCAATGCTCTTGTATTGTAGCAATGGAGGCCAAGAGTGAGAATGGCCAAGGATCCCTTTCAAAATGTCATGTAGTAGTGTATTTATAGCTGTGGAGATGTTCCGGGTCGAATGCCACGTGTCACGCCCATAGGAGATCTCGAAAAGTAGCGGAAAATCATCCCATGATCGTACTATGCCAAGTGTAATTAGATCCGCGTTTGTAGGAGGCGGTTACTCCTAAAGAATAGGTCAAAGCTGAGGTGCTGCAGTCGTCCAGGCGGGTCGGTTCGATGCCCGATCCGAGCCGGTGCGGGGTCTTCAAACCGAAGGCGTAACGTGTTCAGATTCAGGGTCCAAGGCGGGTCGGATCGGCCCTTTCTCCAATCCGAACCGGGTTGAAATAAGAAACCAAAGGGGTTTGGTTTCTTCCCATCCGACCCGAACATTCGATCCGAACCAGGTTGAGTAGTCCAGGAATTTCCAAGTCGTATACGCGTTCACATAAACTGGCGTAATTTCCAAACCGTAAGTTCGTTTTGATCAAACGAAAGCTCTACCTGAAGCTAATTCAGATGGCTACAAGATTTACAGAGCATAGCTCCGTAATTGATGATTTCGGGCCCAAAAGAGATCATTTAATAGGAGTTCCGGACCATTTTATGTTTGTGATGCGGCTTCAACCAAATCGTCTTCTGTTTTCTGACGATATTCCAAATATTTGAGCGTATTGTTAACCAGAGTATCACATGTGACTGCTTTGACTAAAAAGCATGTCAACAGTTAGTATGTATTTTAACATGTATTTATTCTTTCCAATGTTGTGGTTTGGAAACATTAACAAAGAAAATTAATGCGTGGTAAAAGATTAAAATGTTTTGGGTATTGCACTACCATATGATCATGTTTGGATTTTGTGCATGTGCTTGGTGAAATGTCAGTTTCTTACTGTCTAGTTGGTGTGGATTTGCCTATGCTTTATGATGCTTTTTGATATTGGGTGTGGTTGATATTTTGCTTGGTAAACTTGTTTTAATTATTATTTTTGGTTTTTGAATGGCTATTACGGCTAGATCCTTGCACAGTAGAAAATGCTGACCAGAGGAAACCTTGCATGCTGTTTGCCTTTCTTAGTTCTTAAACTACAACGGAGTATGTTGGTGCAGATGCATTTTGTTTAATATGATGCTTCACATTGTAGGACACAAATGGTGGAAATACCAAAGGATCTCTTAATGCCAATGTCAACCATTGTTCCAGTGGAAGGTGCCTTTTTAATATCTAATTCTAAACAACAACAATAACTATTCAGAATGACCGCTGATGTATCATTGCATGTTTTCTGGCAGCGTACCTCAGACATCTGTTGTTACAACCAGGACTGTTGAAATGGTACTTCCTTGCGAGGAACTGAGATATGTTCACGGGGAAGATGACAATCATCTAACTATGATTAAAGAAGTATGTTTCCTGTTTGGGTTCATTGCAGATGCATCCCTTGTTCCAACTAGTTATTAAAAAAATTGTTCTGTTAGCCATGAAACCATGCATTATCATTTATATTTGGTGCTGCACTGTTTTGTTCTGAATGTGAATTATTTAAGCTAAGATGTCATCTGATACTAACGACTTTCAATTTTTTAAGATCTCTGGAGCTGAAGTGACAATCTGTGATCCAAAACTTGGTGAAGAGGAAGGAAAGGTTATAATATCAGGAAATCCTGTTCAAATTCATATAGCTCAAAGCCTTGTTCACGGTTTCATTTTCCATGGCAAGTACTCTCAAGATCCTGCATCCTAAAGGTATTGCACCATTAAATAATCAATAAGAACAACTAGGAATGTATGTTTGCAACAACTATTCAGATCTTTAAAAAAAAACTGTTCTGAACTTCTAAAAATTGATATGTTAGTGTTTATTTAATTACTGAATGTTGAATTCTTCCTTTTATATTCTTATATAAATTCGTAATTACAATGCAGTGTTGATTGATTTCAGATATCTGTAATATTATTATACTTTTACCATTTACCTCTTTGTTCTTACGTCTTTCAGGTTAAGGATTTTTTTTCTTTCAAATCCAAGTGAACGTCTATCGTCTTTTTTACAATTCGTTATTTATTCGTAAAGGAAAGATATGAAGATTTTTTTTTTTTAATTCAAAATATCGGATGCATATATATTGATCAAGTTTCATACCATTTGGCTGTATTCTTGTTATTGAATTATAATCTCACTGCTAGCAGTTTGATTTATTTTTTTAATATTAGATTGGTCCCTTTTTTGATAAAAATGGAGGGGGTAGTATTGTCATAACAGTTTAATAATTTATTTAGAGAACCCACTTAAAAGGTTAAAGATGTAGACATTCAACCTACTGTGGTCAAAGCATGTGCCTAAGGTGCAAAGTACAATAACCTTTGCGTTCTTTCACGCTTGGAGGCACTGTGCATCAATGAGCCATTGATAATAAAACACATAAAGCAAGTTTCAACTACATCAATGTTAGCCGAAAAACATAAAAAAGCGATGTTGAAGGCGCTTAAAAAAACACAAACTGCGGGACTTTTATTTAAATATTTTGTCTTGAATGCTTTGATCCTACCATTCCATAATCACCATTTTGCTTAGGGCTGTCAACGGATACTTTCGGATACGGATAGTGCTATATCTGCATCCGCGTCCGAAATTATTTTCGGATATCTGTATCCGCGGATACGGATGGATGTCGGATAATTATCCTATCCGCCAACGATCGATAAATCAAGAAATATAAATGATTTTTTTTTTGTTTAGCATAAATGTTTTCAATTCCATTGATCGCAAAATTGTTAAGAATAAACGAATATGATGAAATTAATTAGATTTGAGCAGCTAGTATGCATTTAGTGCATATAATATAAACCTTCGACTTAATAAAGCAATAAATCTCATTTGTTGTAGTAAAATACATATAATTTTGAGCATAATGTTAAAAAAACCGAATGGATAATTTTCGGATGCAGATGTTTACGTATCCGCATCCGTTTTTTCGGATATCGGATATTTATCCGCTTTACTGATACAGATGCGGACGGATTTCGGATTTTTCGGATATCCATTGGCAGCCCTAATTCTGCTAAGCAATCAGAGGTTTAAATAGAGATGGGCTTATTCTTCTATTGAAGCAAGAGGTCATGAAGAAGCAAAAGATTTTGTTGTTGTTTTGGAGTTTATTATCTTTTTTGTTTTGGGCGGTGTTTTGATTTTTCATAAATCATGCCTGGTCCAATTTTTAACCGTTAAGATGTTATTTTATTTTATTTTAAAGTAGTTGAGTATTTGGGACAAAATTATATTGTTATCTATCGGTTTATTGAATTTGAATTCTTGAAATGGAAGAATTTTGACATTTTAAAAACTATACGTTTTTATAAAACACACAGGTTTTTAGATAATTTATGAGTTCTAAAACAGTAAAAAGTTATTTTGTTTTTTAAAATGTAGAAGCCATTTTAGAGCATCACACACTGCTGGAGATGTGCTAATGATGTCATGTCTTTTTTCAATGATTCAATCACCATTGATAATTATTGATAACTCATCACAATTGTTAGCAATTTGTCAATGGAGAAAGGGATGTCCAGCTAATGGGAACTTGCTAAATTTTGCAAGAAAATCCATTCTACTCTCATGTATAAATTAATTTTTTTTTGCAAAATGTTGTAAATTCCTGTTGATTGGGTATTACCCGACAGAAGTTTACAGTGGTTGTCTTTATGAAACAGGGTATTAAATGTTGGTGCCATTGAACATAAATTGAAGTATCTTGGTATATTACTTAGAACTTAACACCAGGCAATTGTTGCAGAAGCAATACTTTTTGTGTTATTCAACATAAACAACACACAACTTTAAATACAATGAAATAAAAACGGTAAACAACCACGTGTCCTATAACTAAGGATAAAAAAAACTGAATCAAAAAAAAAAAAAAAAGTGCTTTTATTCGGTGCTCTCCTTCCAGGCCGTAACTTGCTGAGCATGCTAGGACATATTCAACATTCCTCCTAAGCTGAAGTCCACTGCTTCAGTTTATTTCCGATGCTCTGCACATCCCTAACATTCCACAAAGTTTTTCAAAGGTCTCCAACTTTAGAGGCTTAGTCATTATATCCGCCATTTGCTCAGTACTGCTACAATAAACTAGCTTCATAATACCATCATTCACAAAATCTCTAAGAAAATGAAATTGACATCAATGTGCTTACTCCTTTTGAGCATTACAGGCCGTATCTCATCTCCCCCAAGTCTGTGTCATATTGAATTCAGTTTTCGTCGATGACTTGAACTCTTTTATCAGCCTCATAGTGCTTCCTGTCACAATCAAATCATCCACATACAAAGAAACTACAAGGTTTTCTCCTTTATTACCTGTCTTGACAAACAATGTTGGTTCATAAGGGAATTTTTGAAACGTATTATGTGCCTCAATTCGACTGTACCATGCCCTAGGGGCTTGTTTGAGGCCGTACAAGGCCTTTTTTAATTTATAGACTTTATCTTCTTTTCCTTTCTCCTCATAGCCTTGTGGCTGCTCAACGTACACAGTTTCTGCAAGCCTACCATGTAGAAATGCACTTTTAACGTCAAGTTGGTGAATTTTCACACCTTTCTGAGCTGCAAGTGCGACAATTGCACGGATGGTGTCCCATCTTGCTACTGGAGCAAAAATTTCCGTGTAATCTATGCCATATTTCTGAGCATAACCCTTAGCAACCAAACACGCTTTGTACTTACCAACTTCACCATTCTCATTGAGTTTTGTCTTGAAGACCATTTTATACCTATGGCTTTAATTCCCGGTGGTAGGCTACATAACTCCCATGTGTCGTTCTTGTTGACTGCTTCAATCTTCAAGTTCATTGCTCTCCTCCATTTGTCACAAGTTACAGCTTCTTCAAACGAGACCGGGTCAGTAATGGATGCAAACATCGTCCATTTGCTACCATCTTCCTCTTCCTCCGACCGACCTTCTCCGGAAACATAGTTTCTCATCCCTATGGGTCTCCTCCTTAGTCTTCCTTCAGCGATTGCTTCGATCTTAACATGATCTTCTTCCACCGTTGTGTCGCTAGGTACAGTGCTTTGTTCCTGTGTTTCTTCTTGTTTGGAGTCTGAATCATCTTCACATACTAGAGGTTGCTTCGTGATTTGTTGTCCCCAATCCCATTCAGCCTCCTCATCAAATATGACATCTTTCCTCACAATAATTTTATTTTCAGAGGGATCATATAGCCTGTATGCTTTAGATTCTTCTGAAATACCAAACATGACACATTTGGTGCTTCGATGGTCTAGCTTCTTCCTCTTCTCTTTAGGTACATGCACATGAGCTATACATCCGAAAATTTTGAATGAATTTACAGTAGGCTTGCGCGCACTCCATACCTCTTCGGGTGTTTTACTCTTTAAAGCTGCTGTGGGACTTCGATTCAGTATGTGTATACTTCATGCAGTAGCTTCAGGCCAATACTTCTCAGGAACTTTCTTATTGTTTAGCATACAACATACCATGTTGAGAATGGAATGATTCTTTCTTTTGGACACGCCATTTTGGTGAGATGTGTATGAAGCAGTGAGTTGTTTGTGGATTCCCTGTTCTTTACAGTACTGCTTGAATTAATTGGAATTATACTCTCCTTCCTGGTCACTGCTTAAACATTTCAACAGCAAACAAGTCTCTCGTTCTACAAGAGCTTTGAACCTTTTGAATGTTTCAAAAGCTTGTGTTTTCTTATTCAAGGAATAAACCCAACTCTTCCTAGAAAAGTCATCGGTGAAGGTCATGATGTACCTTTTATGGCTAGACTCTGGTGTTATCGGACCACACAGATCCGAGTGAATGAGTTGAAGTTTATGACTCGCCCTCCATGAGCTTTGTTTGGGAAAACTATCTCGATGTTGTTTGGCTGTAATGCATTCCGTACACAGCTTATTAGTTTTTTTATCTCAGGTAATCCAAGGACCATTTCCTCCTCCTTCAGCTTCCTTAAACCTGCATAGTTGAGATGCCCATAGCGACAATGCCATAGGTAGGTAGGGGTGAGCATTATTTGGTTAAACCAAATAAACCAACCAAACTAATTTATTTTGGTCGGTTTGGTTTGGTTTTGAAATTAGATTAGTTTGTAATCGGTTCGAAAAAATATTTAGTTTGGTTATTGGTTTAACCAAACTAACCGAATTTTTATTATATTTTCAAAATTATCGATATTATAGTAAATATTTTAGCTTAACTTAGTTATCTAAGAAAATTTTAATCATCACATATATATTAGAATTACTTTTGTGAAGCATATGAATCATAAATAATAATATTTTAATCATATATTTATAATTTATTTCAAATTATAGTTAATATTATGAACATAAAGTCTAAAATATTTTTAGTTCGGTTAAATCGGATAACCAACCGAACCAACCAATCTTAGTTCGGTTGGTTTGGTTTGGTTTTCATTTTTATCGGTTTTAGATTGGTTTGACAATTTTCATAATCGGATAAACCAAACCAACCAAACGCTCACCCCTATAGGTAGGCATTATCATCACAAGTCACACTATGGCAGGCTGACGCCTTTGACATCGTGTCTACTACAACAACAAACAGTTTGTTTGTTGTCATAGTGGATCTCATGATCAGTCCTTTTCTTGGATGATACATGCTGCACACTCCATTCTGAATTAATACTGCAATCCCGTTCTCCTGAACTTGACCAATGGCGATCAAATTGTTCATCAACTCCGGAATGAAATATACGTTAGAAATAACAAGCGAAGTACCATTCAGTAAGAGCCGAGCATTACCTTTGCCCATAACTGCCATTTTGGTATTGTTGCCAAGCTTGACATCATGGCGAAAGCTTTCATCAAGCTCACAAAACCACTGCTTGTCTCCGCTCATGTGATTGTTGCATCCACTGTCAAGAAACTATACTTGTTCCCCGGTAGCGTGTTGCTTGTCTACTTGGGTCATTAGTACCATTTCTTCGGCTTCATCAAGTTCAACATAGTTGGCATCCTCCCACTCTGGACATTCTGCCTGATAGTCCCCTAACTTGTGGCACTTGTAGCATTCAATCATGGTTTTGTTGATATGACTACTTCTGCCTCTTCCCCTACTCTGTCCTCTACCACTGGTTTTAGTCAACCTTGAGGACCTGTTCTTCTTGCTGACTCAAGATACGTTGTTCGTGCACTAAGAGCACACAACATATTCATACTTACAACGCAGGATTTTGGAAACTACCTCATTCTGCAACTGATTATCACCATTAGCTTTCTTCTTGTTGACTATCACCATGGTATGAGCAATGAAGCTGTCGATCTTCTCTCCTTCCTTCGTGGATAACAGTTCATATTCTTTTCTCAGGGACAGCAGTTGAGCTCGTTTGATCTTGGTGGAGCCAGCATACTTCTGCTTCATGGATTCCAGATGGCCTTAGATGTGCTTTTATCAAGAATGGTTTCTAGGATTTCTCGATCGATAGACTGGAACAGGTAATTCTTTACTTTCAAATCTTTCAGCTTTGCATCATCAACACTTTTCCTCTCTGCTTCGCTGCCGATTGCTGCTGTGGGTATCCCTTCATCAACTAGGCTCCATATCTCCTTGCTTCTCAAGAAGTTCTCCATGAGCATGGACCAATGATCAAAGGGTCCATCAAACCTAGGAATTGAATATTGAACGAATTTGTCAGGTGTTGACATCTTTTTCTCTCTTTCTATGTTTGATTACGCAAACACTCCTTTTGATTCTCTCAGAGGCCCCCCTCATGAGCTCCGATACCAAGTCTTGGTATATTACTTAGAACTGAACACCAGGCAATTGTTGCATTTGTGTTATTAAACATAAGCAACACACAGCTTTAAATACAATGAAATAAAAACGTTAAACAACTATGTGTCCTATAACTAAGGATAAAAAGACAATCAAAAAAAGAAAAAAAGAAAAAAAAACATGTGCTTTTATTCGGTGGACTCCTTCCAGGCTGTAACTTGCTGAGCAAGCTAGGACACCCCTAATTGAGATTGTCTCTTTTGCAGTTGGTTTAGATCAGGTAATTCAGCAAAGATGTAGTACGTTTTGTCTTTACCATTTCTTCTCTCTTCTTCTCTTTCTCTATTTTATTTTATTTTGTTCAAATATTTTGTCATGGTATCTGAACTTAATTGGTATTTCAGCACTGAATATATGTTTGACTAATGAATTGATAACCTGATGCGATCTGGTTATTTTATAGGAACCTAAACCAATTATTATACCGCAACGAAGGCTGTAAGCAAAGGCAATGTCTTGGTCCTGGTTAATCTTTCGAAGAGAAGGCAGCATCAAAGTCTAATTATGAGCCGAATGGTGAATGTTTAAGTAGCGTGCTTCCTTACTTTCTGTTTCTATATGGCCTTCAGAGGAACACTGCCTCTCAGTTGTTGGAAGCAGTTATTAAATCTTATGATACATCTAGTTTTTTTCCCAGCAAGGGAAAATATAAATTATTATGAAATTTTAATGATATGTAGGTAGTCTCCTGTAGTCTGTGGCTGGCGATGTTCTTGTACATGAGTAGCATAGTTTTGTAATTTTGATTGAAAGAAAATGTTATGTAAAAGTGGTAACTAGCTTACTAGGCATGCTATTTTCGTGCAGTAGCTATGTAGAATGTGAAGCCTTTAAGATTGCTTCCCACATACCATGCCAAGCGCTTGATTGGGACTTTTATTTACTGTGTGAGTTGAATGGACTTTGAATGCTAAGAGCATCTCCAACAAATCGGGTGTAGAAATTTAAATTTTTACACTTCGAATAATCAGAACAATGAAATATCCCAACAGTTTTTAGTTCATGCGTTTATTAAACAAACGACTGGATCTACGAGCTTGTTAAACAAGCGCATAGATCTAGACGTTTGTTTAACAAACGTCTGGTACTTCCAACTCTTTTGTAAATTATATAAGTTTAAAATTTCAAAAATATTTCAATAAAAAACTATTTGATTTAAGAATATATATTTGTTTAAAAATATATTTATATACTGCTTCCTTTTTTTAATATATTGTATGTAAAATTTTTATCCATTCCTATTTTTTTTAAAATTTTCTAGTTCTATTATAATATATTGTATGTAATTATTTTAACCGTTCCAATTTTTTTTTTAATATGTTTATATATTGCTTCATATTTGATTTGAATTTATATTCATATTCGAAGAGCATAATTGGTGATGAAACTTTGACTACAAAGTTGCTTACAAGAGATTGTAACATAGAAATAAGTACTAAAACTTAGGATGCAACATATACTAAACACATAAATAGATAATATAACTACGGATAATAAAACTTCGTTCATGTTTGTTGGGATTTTAAGTCGTCTAATCATTACGGTTAAACCGCAACTATTCAATAACGTTTTGGAGACGTCTAATCTCGTGTTCGAGTTCGTTTGCATATGTAATTCCCCTTGGGTCCAGAGGTTCGCCTATCCATTCTGCGTAATCGCATCCATTCGGATATGATGGACATTGCTGAATGCGACAGCCAATATTGTTTCTATTCGCTCGAACCACAACGTCAACCGGATAACCGCAGTAGCAACAAACTTGATAAGAATCACCCTCCTGTTCATAAGGAATTGGAACATGTGGTACTTGATAAGAATCAACTTCATGCCATGGTAGAACGACAGACTGTTCATGCGTGTGTTGAACGTTTGGTACTTGGACTTGATATGGAGGTTGGACGGTCCGTTGCTCGGACAATGGTTCAACCCGAGGTCTCAGTTGGTTTAGAAACTCGAGTTCATCTGCAAGCTCCTGAAGTTGCATCTGTTCATACGCCTGTTCATCAGAGTCTGGAGATGATGACCAAGAAGGCATAGCTGTGGTAAAGCAAAGAGTAGTTGAAAACAAAATTGTTGGAATGAGGTAAGTTGTGAGTAATTCGACAGAGATATATAGTTGTGTAATGTACTAGTGAATAAAGGGTAAAACAAACAATGATGTGAACGGTCGCTGGTACACCTTTCTTTTTCGGTTGTCCATCTCGGTGTATCATAAGGGGACAATTTCTGAACTGAGCATACTGAGTAGTCATATCAGCTTTACACCTGTTACCGTTACACAATATTCGAGATTCACTTTCAATTTGCTCTTTTACCATGTGCACTGGTTTAACCCTGCACTGACTAGTCTTATCAAGAAAGAGCAATACATCCTTAGTTTATGAGGTTGTCACATGTAAAGTTAAATGAGATTGATCTTTTCATTTAAATACTAGATAATGGATTGCTCTTCTTTCGTAAATAACTCCTTAGGTCAAATGGGGGATTAATATATAAGTGATGAACAAATGGAGCAAATGTTCGATGAGTGGGAACAAACCAAAGATCACCAAAATGAGGTAGGATTCATGCCAGAAACTCAAATAAACGAGGTGCCTGAAGAGGTTCCTGCGCCTCAAATACGAGCTACAATGCCACGACCTACTAACCATTGAGCCTCATCTTGCTTAGGTTCAACTAACGAATATTCTGCAGATGAATTATACATCCTCGTGAAAGTGTATATTGAAGTTGAACGTCGAGATACGTTATTGATTAAAGGAGGTGGATGTTTAAGCCATGAAGAGTTTTGGGCAATGATCGCAAGATTACATAACAGCCACCGTAGGTGTCCCGTTAGAAGATCAACAGTTGAAACCCATTTAGCTCACCGTCATTTTGTAAAAGCTTACGATCGCTACCATACGATTGTCTAGACAGTGGAAGATGAAGACATACTTCAAGCATCTCAAGCAACTTTTGACACTCGTTACCTGTCTGAACACGGGACGGATTTTGTGGGTCACAAAGCTTACAAGCTTTGCTATAGTTGGCTAACCCGATCTCGGGATGAGTAGGTTTATATTGTATGTTTACTAAATTTCGCGCTTTTAATTAAGTCTGTCATATTTTTAATTCTAGTTAGGAATTTCTATATTGTTATTTCTACCTTACTGTATCCTAGTTTAAATTTCTATGTTGCTATTTCTAGCATGTTGTAACCTAATTTCTGTGTTGGTTGTAATGTTTTGTGGGTCATAAATCAAATTTAATTAGTTTTTTCCACTCGAACTTTTTATATCAGAACTACAGCAAGTGTTGCTTTATGTCAGCAATAAAGTCATTATTACTTTATGTCAATAGTAATGCAACTGTTGCTTTATATCAGTAATAAAGCAAATGTTGCTTTAAAAAAAGTGTTGCTTTATGTCAGTGATACAGCCACTGCAGCTTTATTTCAAACATTTGAATGTGGTAACCAATGCATGACAAAATGCGGTATACAATGACAATCATACTGCGGTAACCAATGCATGCCACATTTTGTTATCCAATGAAGACCAGAATGTAGAAAAACTATGTTATATAAGGAGGAAAACTTGCAGCATTCACTACTCAAACACAGTCCAATATTTTTAGTATATACACTCAAAAACTCAAAAGTCCACAATGGCCACCGAAGAGTGTTTGTTGTTCGATGATACTGACGAAGACTTTGATATTACAGTGGATGATCAATTTCGTCGACAAAGACAGCTAATAGCTGCATTAAGAGATGGTGAATCTAGCAAAAAACATGGGGGGTTCTGTTGTAGGCCGTCGATATAAAAATCGACATCATGCATGGCAAAATGAGAGACTAATGGAAGATTATTTTGTTTCAAATTCGAGATATACAGCTACAGAGTTTAGAAGGAGATTCCGAAGGAGGCGTCCTATGTTTCTTCGAATCCTAGAATGTATTAAACTACACGATTCCTACTTTATCTACAAACGCAATGAGTCTACGACAATGGGGCTCATCGGAATTCAAAAGATGACAGCTGCACTGTGTATGATAGCCTATGGAGGTCCTGCTCACGCTCAAGATGAAAATTTGAAAATGGCAGAAAGCACAGTACTAGAATGCTTGGACCATTTCTGCCAAGCAATCATAGATGTTTACGGTAATCAATACTTGCGTAGACCAAACAAAGCCGACATTGCAATGTTAATGGATATGCACGGTAGCAGAGGATGACCTGAGATGTTAGGATCTTTAGACTGCATGCATTGGGAGTGGAAGAATTGTCCAAAAGCATATGCTGGAGCTTATCAGGGTAAGTCTCATACGTCAACTATTATACTTGAAGTTGTAGCATCGTACGACTTGTGGATATGGCATGCTTTTTTCGGAATGTCAGGTTCGAATAATGATTTGAACGTAGTTGAACGCTTAACGTTGTTTAACGATTTGGCGAACGGTAGATTAGTTCCATATCATTTCACTTTAGAGGGACATGTGTTTGACCATGGATATTATCTAGGCGATGGTATATACCCACAATGGAGTACGATTGTCAAGACAATATCGAACCCACAAAACAATAAACAAGCAAGGTTTGCAGCAATGCAAGAAAGACAAAGAAAGGATGCAGAAAGAGCATTTGGCGTTTTACAATCCAGATTTGCCATAGTCAGTATTCCATGCAGACTTTGGTCTCCAATTAAAATGACTAGGATAATGTATACTTGTGTTATTTTACATAACATGATTATAGAGAACGAAAGAGACATGGAGGATGATTTCAATTACGACTGCCCTGCTCCACCACCTGAGATTTGGCATAAAAATATGATTGAAAGCGAACTAGAGCTTGAGTTTCACGTCGAAAGCCAAATGTCCTACCGTAACGCTAACATTCATCGAAGACTTCATAAAGATTTAACAGATCATCTATGGAACTTTGTTGGAAGTCAATAAAACTATTTACCCTTAGTTGTTGTGTTTTCGTTGCTTTAGTAGTTCTAATAGTGTATTGTATCCTTTAATCAATATCTGAAACTACGTATCCGTTAATTGTTAGTGAAATCATGTACCTTAAGCTTTTGTAACCGTTAATCGTTTTTGTTTAATTATATCTTCGTGTCTAAATTTCGGTGGAAGTAACATAAATATCACAAAATTTCATCATAATGCAATATTGTACAAAATTTCATCATAATGCAAAATAAAATCCACGCGTCTGTTAAACATCCGGCTGGAAACAGGTGCATGTTTAACAAATGCGTAAATCCGTGCGCTTGTTAAACAAACGCCTCTATCTAGGCGGTTGTTCAACAAGTGCTACACCAGTGTGCACATTCCAGAACTTTTCCTTTAGATTTCACAATGACCGCATGTCTCTACACTCCGTTGGAGGCCAATTTGGGTGCGGATATCATAAATTCTGATATCCATGCTTTTGTTGGATTTGCCCTAAAGAGAGTTTGTATGCAAACTTTAAGTTGTGTTCAAGGGATGGCAATCTACGCTCAAGTGTTTGTCATGTTAGACGCAGCCATCCAGCATCTATAGTACGGTTGAGCAATAATTTTTGAACTCTGTGGATTGAGGTTTTTATTTATTTATTTAAAGAGAGATCTTCTCTTGGTCCTGATGGTGATATTGAAGTTGGTGCTTTAGTTAATGTAGTTCATCGTATACTTAGATTATACTGGAAATATGTGAATGATTACGTAGTCAGCAACTGTTGATATGTGTTGTAGTTATTGACTCAGTGTGCTTCTTCTATTCGGAATAATACAGGGCTATTGTCAGTAGAGAGAGCAAAGAAAACCCTATACAAGTTAATTCTATAGTTGGATAAACTTTCAAAAGAGTTATCGTCATTATTATTAGTTGGAAAAAATATACAAAACCACAAACAAAAGTTCAAACAAGTATGAATTTCAGTGCAACAGTGGTGTACACTCAGTCATAGTTGGGTTGCCTAATGTAACAGTATCAAATCATCCTTGTTTTCTTTCAGTATCATAGCACGCAGAATTGAACTCAAGTGCATTTATCATGTCCTGTCTATTTATCTTCCAAAATTCTGAATTAAAAAATATATTCAAATCATTGACTTAAAGTATAAATAAGCACTTGTTGTTTTTTGTTGAATTAATCAAATTTGCCTTTTTTTTCACATTTGTGAAGATTGTCACTTTCAAGTTTCAACAGATGATAGACTAAAAATATTTTATGGTAGTCTTTTGAAGATAAATTCTATAAAGTACATAAAATATGTTGAGTTTTCCCCTCACCATGATTAAAAAAATTCCCTTTATTTTACCAGGTTTCCTACTCTTAATTTCAGTATTAAAAAAGTTAGAAAGAAACAAGTTAATTTGAAAATTAATAAAAGAAAGAAGCTAACATGAAAATTTTCGCAAATGATCGAATAAGACCATGTGACCTTTTTCATCGTGTCTGCTACGATTTTCTGGGTCATTTTCATGTATAAGTTGTCAAAAATCCGAGTTCGTAAGAGGGAGATATCGCAAAAAAAAAATAAAAAAAAATTAGAATAATAATACATGAATGGGAAGACCCAGAATTCACCAGGTCGACCCATGGGTCGACCTAGGTAGAAAATGGGTCGACCCATGTGTCGAATTAGTGAATGGGTGGATCGACCCATTCACCAGCTAGGCATGATTTCGTGCTTGGCTCGAAATCGGATCAACGTTTGTTAATTTGACATCATTATTTCGTGACGTGTAAACTTCTGATTAGCCTATTTCAAATCCAGAGCTGACGTGATAACCCTTGATTGGTCCGAGGACATGGTTAATACAAATTTAAAACCTAAATCTAATGGTCAAGGATCTTTTAGCCCACCTATAAATAAACTTCCAACCCCTCCCTCAATGTTCACAATACATCCCTTCCGCGCCTAGACTAGTCTCTTTTTTGAGAGACAAGGTCAACCTAAATTAAATTTTAGGGGATTGAGATTAGAATTGAAAATATTTTTTATTTTATTTTCTTATGGAGGTGGATTATGCCGTGGCCACGAGGGAAGCTTTTCTGGTGATTTTTAATTACTAGAATTTTGGTATGTTGAAGTAAATAGACATTAAAATAATTGTAGTTGTTAATTAACAGTTATTATACGTTTTTCGGTAAGTTATGCTTTTTCTATAAAAAAATTTGATAGAGCCGATTGGTTTTTATAGTGATCCATAACACTTATTATCATAACAAATAATAATAACAAAAAGTACAGGAGATTGACGGCTTGCCAATCTACTACTATCGGTTTTTTGGGTGGATCGTCCACCACAGACGGTTCTTAGAGTGGACCGTCCGCTAAAAGCTACATATGTCTAGACTACACAATGACCTCAAACCCTACGCAGGGAGTAATTTGACATAATACATAACAAACAATGATATATACACCACGAAGCATTTCATAATAGCTTACACTAGACTACAATTCACTAAAGTAAAACAATAGTAACAACTACACGGTAGAGCACGCTATCTAAGACAGTTGCACACAGAAGCTACGCGATATAGCTACTGAGATTGACATGGCATTGGTCGCACAGTACCAACCCACGTTTCCTTGCAGCTGTCATGAAACGACTGCAACATTCCAAAATAATAAGCAAACAACAAATAAAACTAGTTTAGCTCAGGTCACCAACTACTTCGAGGAAGACTAAATACCTAATACAATGACATACTTAAGAAGCCTTAGCCGCGAAGCCAAGGCCATCACACTGGTAGAAGAACTTTGCATAGCATACCAACATAAGAATCTGACTTGAAGAAGAATCACCTAGGAGGAGATGTTTGCAAATAAAATAGGAGCACCACCATGATAAGACAACAAGGATAGAGCATTGCTTCACATATTGTTGATTGACGTAGGTGAGCAGAAAATAAAACAAATAAACATCTCCAATCGCCACTCAATCCAGAAGGAAACAAAATTACGAACTAAATCAACCCATTTAAACCCAAAATAAAAACTCAGACGCAAACCCATACAACTAAAAAAACTCAAAGAAAACCCCAAGCACCAACAGTGCCTAACACCAGTAGACTCCCCATACCCACGACAGCTGAATCAGTCTCATATGTAGGCCGAAAGAGAAGACGATCAGCTTATTTGGTAACAGAGGGATAAGGGTCACCGCGCACGATCCCTAGCATGCAATTCATTACAAGCGATTTAGGGCTAAATATGAAGAAGTTTGAAGCAATCCTGAGCTGAAGGAAAGGGGTTGAGAGGCGGACGACAGCAGAGTTTCAGGCTTGATGTAAGCAGGAGATGTATTTGGAGGAGAGAACAAGATTGAATAAGGAAGACATAGTTAAGAGGTGAAAAGGGGGAAAGAACCTAACGCCATTTCCAAAACTTTGCAAGTCGTGAATTGATAAAATGATGTCTTGTAAATATTCCTTTTTGTAAGTTATTTTATAGTTTTTCTGTCTTTCTTCCTTATAGTGTTTATTTAATTAATAATTAAAGTACTGTAAGATATCTTTTCGGTCTTTTTCCCCTTCTGTGTCTGATTTTACAATTTATTGTGGTTATACCCAAAAATGCCTATTGGCACACGAATACGACTGATTTAGGCATAGGTTTATGTAACGTCCCGCAAATCCGTACTATCTGAGTTGACTAAATACAACATACGTCCAACCCAAATTTGCAGAGAAATACGAATCATTAATAGAAAGAAGTTAGAGGGTGAGAAATAAAAAGAAAGAAAATTAGAATAGAAGAAGAGGAACAGAAACACAACACAGAATCTCACATCGCAGCGGAATAAAATATAATATATAATAGCTTTTGAAATACAAAATTTGACTGTATATACATAACATTATCATCAGAGTACAACACTTACAATACAACGGAAATAACACTAGATAACTAACGTTGAAGCCTCCTTCTCCAAGCTCCTCCAAATATCTGAGAATAACTGAACTACTTGACTGCCCGTACAAAATTGGGCACCCAAGAGTTTAGGGAAAACAAAACAAATAAACTCCGGGTCAGTCATGGGACTGGTATGAGTAAACAATTTAAAACAGTTTCAGAAACTAAATGATATCTCATAAGACCACGCCGTATAACACGGAACGGGTTTTTCCCTTATGAGAATCCAAACACTTGATATAACTTTCAAATTCTTTTTGAAAGAAAACGATAATCTTTATATCAAAACTCTTTGATATTATAATAGTGTCTAAATCAAATAAATAACAATCTAGTGGAACGTTTGCATCTCACGTTCCACATATATAAAATGTAAAATCATAAACCCAGGTGCTTATTAAGGATTGGATTCCGACTATGACAAGGTATGGAACCACCTGCCGCTGGTGTATCTCTAGAGGAGAATACACCGAGTTCAACAAGAACATCTTGCAACTCAGCCACACATGACCGACCACTCATTTCGCTTGAGTGTATAGAATGTATATCACCAACGGTTGGGATCAACAACTGTTTCCCGAATGGGACAACATCGAATAGAATAAGGAATTAAATGAATCTCTAGATAGGTGATGATACACCCTAATGGGAGCTAACCACATAGCCATGCTGCCTGCCCGATTTTTTTCATTTCCTGGTTGTTGAGGCCTGAGGCTACGATTACTTCTCTCATTGATAACACAATTACTTTGAATGCCACATTATCAGATCCGTTAATCATTAATTGGGTTTGCACAAATATTCTGGATATTATGCTAAGGGAATAAATCCATTGCCACCATATATATTTATACAGACCAACATATTCGATCATTGGAAATATTCTGTCAGACATTCGTCCATACACGTTCGTTCTGGGACGGAACGAAACCGAAGGCACTATTCCGTACATCCATCCTAGACAATTTCTACCTAGGACATATACAACAGCCCTTGCATTTTTACTCCATCTTCAATTATCTTTGGCATACATGATTCGCAATGCTTATGCCAATATGGAGTGGTTCTTTGGATAATAATCCAACCGGTCTCTCCACATTAACAACGTTAAAATGGTCAAAACTTTGATAGTTGGTGATTTAATTATCAAATGAAAAATGTCCATGTACACACAACGATCTTATTTCTAAATGGAATTATCGATCACATCTTCAAACATATATATATATATATATATATATTCATATTTCCTTATTTTCTATATTAAGAAAATATATGTTATTAACTCTGGAAAACATTCCCATTGCATATCTACATATCACTATTCTTCCACATCTATCAGACTCTAACTGTAAACTACTAAGAGAACAACTTCCGAAGTATAAACCCCGAAGGCCGAAACCAACATCAGATCGATACTCAAAAAGTCGTTCAACTCAACTAATTTCCAGTCAGTTTCTAATTCTGCTTAACTCTATTTCTTTAACTCCATTTGATTAACTTCTTATCAACACGATCATTTTAAATCTGCAAATCATTTGCTTTTAAATCATCGTTCACTTTAAAACGTATACCTCCCAGTATTTTATTTATAAAATTCCTTTTCGTTTATAATATTCTATTTTAAGTTCGTTTCATTATCTAATTCTATATATATCGATATATCGATTTCTAGTTGATCAAATCTTCTTAAAAATATTCTAACTCCTTAAATTTCCGGAAAAATTCGCCATAACCTCCTTTGTACGGGGTTACCGGAAAAAGTCAAACCTTGCCACACAGGCCTTCTCCAATCAAAAAGAAAAAGGAAAAGCCAAGCGGCTAGCCGATACGGCGCATAAAATCTCATATTCAATTTAAATACGTACCTTTTTGTCGAGCATTCTATTTATATCTCTTCTAACACTTCATTCCAAACCTGTCTCATGTATATCCATACATTTCTAATTCATTTCAACTTAATACACTTGTTTTAACTCAGCTCGTTAATAAATTTTCTAATTAACTGTTTTGCCTATTTCACCTTTTTATTTGAATATAACATGCTAAAAAATATTTCAACTTACTTATAAACTAATTTAATTCTAATTTCAATTCAAGTTTCGTATTCGATTTAACTTTTATTTAAATAAATTCGAATTAATCGAATTCAAATCATAAATCCTTACGGATTTATTTTAGTTCAATTTATATTCTGAACATAAGAATAAATCCCATTGTTTATTTCTTTAAAAAAATTCCCCATTTATATTTTTAAATTCACATTTGAATTTAAATATTCAAACTATCCAATGATAATTTTTCCACTTTATTTATAAACACTGTTTATAATTTCATTTCAATTATCTGACTATCCAATGAAAATCAATCTATTTTATTTATAAACACTATTTATAAATTCACTTCAATTTCTTGTATTATTTAATTTATAAACATCGTTTATAAAATCGATACTTGTTTTATTTATTTTCAAAACAAGTAAATAATTTTAGCCTATTCTAATTCAAATTTTATTTTAGAAAAAAGAATTTTCCTTTTTAAATCTCAAAATCTCTTTCACGATATTTTTATAATTCAACATTTAGACCCAGTTCTATTTCAAACAATCAAAACACCCCATTACAAATCACAAGATTTCTAACAAATCATATATGATAATATATGTGAAACAACAACAACAATATTTTTGAGGAATCCAGTTGGATCCCTCCAACCTGTTTTTCCTGCATCCACAGACGTTAGTCAACAGAAATAATACCCATCCTGCTTCAAGGCAGGATATCGCGATATGAAGGTCATTCACTAATATATATTTGTGGGGCGCATAGGGAAATCATCCGCTATGGTACCGCGGGCATCCGCTAATGAGACTGCGGGAACAATCCATCCACCAAGCCAATATACATTATAATAGTCAATCCTAAATAACTAATATATATTTAAGCAGCCACATGAATATTTAAATGCAACCAAACAGTCAACCGACAATTATTTTTAACTGATAAAAATAATTCTAAATGAAGGTGAGTGAGATTTACTCACAAGGATTTTCCTTTGCCGAATATCCTGTTAAATCCCATATTGTGGTGTCTACGAATCGACCAGACTTGTCTCAAATGAATTTATCAAGCTCCTTATTGCCTTGATCAGAAATGGAGTAAACTCAACAATTCATCGATCCGCTCTCACCGCAAATGGCTCCAAAAACTGCTCCATTCATAGTGGCATATCATCGAACATTTTACCGTCATCAACACTCCACCTTTCCAAACTATTTTAGCAGCTTCTTATGACAAAAAAAACTTGTCAACACACTTACTGACATTCCTTCAACAACAGTATAGCACCACCACTCCCCGACCATTCCAACCCGGCTTCCCAAGTCCTTCACAGCATCCTCATTCCAGTCCTATCGCAGTTCATCCACCATCAGCCCCAACTCCATGCAAAAGTCCACACAACTCTCCTCCCAAGTTCGATTCCATCCAAAAATCGATCTCCCTACATTCACGAACTCACCAGAAATTTCAGTGACCTCGATTTCCCACTGCAATACCCCCCAATACAACCGAGTCCCTTCGCACCACTACATCAGTTTGAAATCTATCGAGAATGCCACCACAACAGTTCCGACATCCCTGAAATCGCGACATGTTATCCTCCTGCAAGCTCCGAACAAACGATGACAGAACGCCCACCTCTCTGCAAATCACGAGCGTCACTATCACCGTTGAACTCCGGATCTCGCGATGGAATAATAATTTCCACTTTCGATTATTCTTTTCAAAGAATTCGTTTTTACTTTTTACTGAGGGAAAGAAGAGAAGGGTAGAAGCTTGCAAATGAAAAGTTAAAAGGGGATGCGTGGATTTTATAAAGGAAGGCGCGGTTTTGAATTGAACAACGAGGCCTTTATTTTTGTGGAGTTGAAGTGGGAGACGTGGTGATTTCTGGCCCTTTTGAATTGGAGGAGAAGGAAAGGCCACACTTTAATTTGTGAATTAACCTATTTAATTTATATAATTAAATAGCTAGTAGTTCCAGACTCCTATTTGAACTAATAACCAATGTTTCTGAGGTTAAACCGATATTTCGAATACATTGGGACAGGTCTGAAAGCCAAATTTGATCGTCTAGAAAAGATATTGATTTAAATCGATATAACATTTAAATCCAAAACAATCGATTCTTCGAAAATAAATTAATATTATTATTCCACTTCAAACAGAAGTTTGTATTGATCACTTCGAATTGAATTAACTTCGTATTGCGATAATTTAATATATTTGATATTAAATCGTATACCGATTATTAAATCGATAACTCAATATAAAATCTCATTTATATTGTCAACTCAATATTAAAAAACGATATTAAATATTTAAAATATATCGACCAGAAATCCGATTCGTTACAATTTATATGTCTAATTTTATACACCGATTAATCCTTTATTTTGCGTGCATTGTACACGGCCAATTTAGACATGGATTTATGTGCCTAATTTTATGCGGTTGATTATCCTTTTTATTTTGCACACATTGGGAAATTTGCTTCAATTCAAATTATAAAAGAAAGAGGATTGGAAAATTTAGGGCTAATTTGACATAAGATATTAAACTATAACAAAAAGGGATTTTGGACTGAAAATGGGCAAACTTTATATGATTTGCAAAAAAATGACTGTGGCACAGGTTATGACATAAAAATGGACTGTAACATATTGCATAAATATGATAGATTGTACAAACACAAGGAATCATATACAAGCGTTGTTTATTTGTAGATATGAATATGACATGAAGTTGTAAATAAATAAATAGGCTTAATGAAATTAAAATTAAAAGTATTTTAGTTTATTAGTCTAAACCTATAGTTATTCGTTATTCTATGTTGGCCTTGTGATTAGGCATTATTCTATGATAGCCTTGTGATTAGGCATTGATTATTATATGGCATCTTTGTGATTAAGCACTGATTATTCTATGGTAGGCTTATGATTAGGCGTTGATTATTCCATGGCGGCTTTGTGATTAGGCACTCGTTATTTTATGGTTCTATGGTAGCCTTGCAATTAGGCGTTCGATGGTACACAATCAAACAAATAAGCTTTAATATAATAATCAAACTAATGTTAAGTTGTAATCCTAATTTTATGTTTATTCCATGGTTATTGTTCCTATGATAAATATATGGGGGCCCTAATCAAAGGGGATTTGGATTAATTAGAATCCATTTGTTTGAGATCCATACCGGTCGGCGTACTTTTTATCATGTTGGGTCTCATAAGAGGCGAGGACACACACCATACTGAGCTAGGTAGTAAGATGATTTAAATAGTGGTGGATACATATGCATTTCGACGGTTCAATGTGCATGCATTGACCCGACTATGGAAAATAAGACATTGTGATGCCTATGTTAATGCTATGTCTTTTACTGATGGGTCAGGCCTAATAAACTCAAGGTCCATAATAGACATAGGTTATCACTCTATCCTTTAGTAGCCAATTAGCGGGTAATATTAGAAAATCATCCTAATTATATCATGTTCTTTAATCATGAAAGTGCAAACAATCAAATGACTAGTGCAATTAAGTAAACAATCGATTGGGATAAAATTCGACCAAACCTTTAATCTTCGTACATCATTCCTACATGTTCACCTGATATTTGCGCACTCCCTACATGACATCAGAACTATTATTCTGCCTATTGTCTTTGTTTATCAATTGTGCTAGTAATTATACAGCTCACCAGACTTTATGTCTGGTCCACTCCTCTTCCTTCCTTTTTCCCCCAATAAGCTCACAGGGTTGAAGTTGAATAGTATTGGCAACTTGGAAAGAGCAGTGTCTAAGAACTGAGATTTCAGCTGTTATCTGTCAAATTTCTCTTTTTGATACTTTATTTTGTTGTTGTTCTAAGTTGTACTTGAGAGAGAATTTTATTTGTATACTCTATTTTAAGCTGAGATTAAGAAAGATATACGTTTGTACTACAACTTATTTATGTAAAGCATTGTTTGAAAATGACATTTCCTTGTAAAATAAAAGCTTTTGCTTTTTTTTATTTTATGTCTTCTGAATCTTAGTCTTTGTGATTTGTTTCTTTGTCCCAACAACATTCCACATTCCTTAGTATGACGTTAATTAGGAATACTAAGAGGTGTGGGGTGTTTCATTTGGTATCAGAGCCTAAGGTTATAGGATTTCTGAAAGTTGTTTCAAAATAAAGTATTTTTCTAAAGAAAAATGGATTTTTAAAACAAAAAGGTATTTTTAAAATAAAAAGTTTTGTAATATCTCTAAAGTCCATCTCCATTCCTTGTCCTATTCTTTCCTTTTCTTCGTTGAGTTATCTAGAGAGCGACCTTTCTAGGCTTTCCTATGTGTATAGTAACCTTAAATCTTTATACGTTGAAGTTTTAACTTATAGATAGACCAGTTTAGCTCAGTTTTTGTGGAAAACCGAAGTTAGAGAAAAACTTTTTACTTGACAAATACAAAGTAGGGCTAAGCATGGATAAGATAACCTTAGAGGACAAGGATGGCGAGATGACCTAAGAGTATTGTTGTAAAGATTAGGGAAGATACCATTAGCTATAACAAGGAAACTGTTGATGTGGCAGTAGGCCAAGAGGGTTATATGGAAGATGTTGGCCAAAAGCATTGAGAAATGAAATTGGGTAAAGGTTGGTGAAAGAGGTGTTATACATCTCTAGTTCTCTTATCTTATCTTATTTAGAAGTATTATGTTTCTTTACCTTTGATTCACTAGTTGGGGTGGTTGCGTGGGGCCATAGTCACGTCGATATGAGATAAGCCTTGTAGGGCATCTATATTGTAGGCCTAGCAAAGCTATCCCTTACAGATATAGTAAATCCCCGAGTGTACAATAGTAGCACTAGTTGGTTGTTTGCATTTTTCAGACGCTGCAATAGTTTCTTAACCCCGTAGGGAGATCAACATTGTTATCTATGGTGAATTGACGTTTGAAATTAGAAATCTTAATTTAGGAGATGTTTGGGCACTTCCAGGTATGGATTGGTTTTGGGTCTAGATAATTTAGCCATATAGTTGGTTATCTCATATTTTGACACTGGTCGTGGAGTTTGACTGAGATGCTTGCATTCCGAGGCTTTTGAGATATGAAAATTTAGAGGATGGATTTGTTAGCTCAGTATGGTGCTATTTTGGTTGCAAGAAGAGAATTGTCAGGTTAAGATATGCAATGGACTAACTCTAGAGTTTTCTTGCGACCCGAGGAGTCTGTCATGTTGATTTTCCTTAGTGCATTTCTAGACGATATCGATTTAGTTCTCATTGTGCTATATTTTCCGTGTATTGGAAGAGATTAAAAGGTTATCATATAAGAGATATTGATTTTTGGATGACATTGCTAAACTTAGAGCATTATCGGTAAAGCACATGGTTTTATGGGAATAAGAGAGAATTGAGTTTCATGCTTATGACTAGAATCTTTTATAGATATGGATTTATGTTTATAACATTACTATATGTGGATTGGTTTGGATTTGGACAGGTTAGCTATATGATGATCCATCTCAGATGTCGAGAGGAGGGTAGTTTCTTAGAGGTACGCATAGTAGACACACCCTTGTGTCGATTTATGAAGAATCAGTTAGAATGGATTATTTTAATCCTTAGACCTATCTTTTGGTTTGTTGAATTTGGTACCTGTGATTAGGGGTGTCAAAATATGTCCCAACCCATTTACCCAATCCATAAATGGGTTAGGTCAATCCATTTATGAATTTTATTAAATGGGTAATGGGTTGGGTTGACCCATTTTTAAAATAGTCATAAATAGGTAACCCATTTTGCTTATTTATAAAAAAGCTTAAAATTTACGAAAACGGGTAATGATTTTTAAAGTTAAAATGACCAAAATTACGAAAAATGCCTTTCATATTGGAAAAAGTGAAAAAATTCAGAAAATTACGAAATGGAAAAGAAAAAAGAATTATTTTAAAATAACGATTCTTAAAGATAAAATTACGAAAAACCCTTCATTTTGAAAAAAATAAATAAATTTCAAAAAATCCAAAAAATTACAAATTGAAAAGAAAAAAAAAGAATTATTTGAAAATTACGATTTCTAAAACTAAAAATATAAAAAATACGAAAATACCCTTCATATTAAAAATAAATAAAAAAATTCACAAAATTATGAAATGAAAAGTAATAAAAGAATTATTCAAAAATAATGGTTTTTAAAGTTAAAAAGATCGAAATTACGAAAATGCCCTTCACGTTGAAAAAAGTGAAAAAAAACAAAATAAATTTTAAAAAAATCCAGAAAATTATGAAATGAAAAGTAAAAAAATTATTCGAAAATTACGATTTTTAAAGCTAAATATGTCAAAATAATGAAAATGTCCTTCATGTTGGAAAAAGTGAAAAAAACAAAACAAATTTTAAAAAAGTGAAAATTAGGCTCACATCCTTAAATAGTATAAACCTTGAGAATGCAGCAGTAGGAAGGGTTTGCCGAAGCTGGGTATAATATGTGTCATTAATTTTCTCTGCTGCAATTTGTGGTGTGATAATTTTAAGATCTCATAAAACTGCAATAAGCCTTATTCACCCCCCCTCTACGGTTAATCTAGATCCTACATCTTCTGCTAACAAGCAGTAGTGTCAAAGGTCATTCGCTCTGGAGGCGGGTATATACAACTACAAGCCAACTGATTAAGTAGTAAATCATCTAAAAACCAATTGTATATATAAATACATAAATAATGGTCGATATTATTAGATGGCGTTGTATATAACAATATTATTTTTGTTTGATGATAACAAACATATATATTATTCTACAAATGTGTTCTTATTTGTACTATTCTATTTCATCACATACAGAAATATACTTGTTATGAATAAACTGCTATTGTACAAGAATTTAATATTCAAATAGTATTTAACTCAAATAAATATTTTATTTCAACATTTGTATTAGTACAAACTTCTGACTCCTCTATTGTACATTTCACTGTGATATAATAAATTCAATTTCATATACATTAGTTCCTCGCTACATTTCACTCGATTCACTCAGTTATATATACAATTTCATGCATACACATATACACACATAATTGTGTGTGTGTGTGTGTGTGTATATATATGTTTTTTTATGTGGATATTCAAGAAAAATAGAGCTATCATGGCTACTCAACAAAGCACGTCAATACAACATAGGCAGAGGAGCATGTATGTGCAACATGTTAGTGAACAAGGGAAAGTGTAATAGCACTGCTCAAAATTGTGTAGTCAATGCAGATAATACATGCAGGTTAAATTACATGGAGCATAGCAAATGTACAAGGAAGCACACAACTATTCATACACGTGTGCACAGAATGACACAATGGAGCAGTACTATGGCACAAAAATTTAAGAAGAGGGTTCAAAGAAATAAAACAAGAAATCAAGTATATGTAATGAAAAACAATTGCAAATAAAACAAACCAGTAGTGAAAAAAAGCAAGTGCAGTATTTGTTTGTTCTTTTATGACAAGTCAAATATAGCAACTGTTCCTATCAGTGTATGTCAGCAAAATGGCAACTGGACAAAATCAAGTGAAAGGGCAAATACACGTGTAAGTGACAAATACACATGAACCAGTCAAGGCAAGAAAACATAGTGGAGGACTAAAGAATATTCTTTAATGTTTGAATGGTTACAAAAGGAAAGGGACAGTTTGTTTCTTCAAACAAAAAAATGGTGACTGGTTCAAAAATTGGAAATGATCTCAATTTTTATGTTTGCAAATGCATAATTAGCAAGGAAATATTTGGACCAAGAATTTCAATTATGCATGTGCCACAAATCACTACCAAGATGTTTTTCAATTTATTTCTCAAATATACAAAAGTGGCAAGATCGACACAAATCTTTATTTTCTGATTGGAGTATAAATTTCATCAAGCGTGCAACATGCAAGAAAATTGGAAAGAGCTGTTCTTGGCATAAGTAAAATTTGGAAAGTAAATATATGAACAAATCTAAGCATGAGTGCCAAGTGAATATTTTGTTTCAAGTATGCATGCACTGTATCAAAGGTTTGATTCAAATGCAACATTATTTTTCACATGAATTTGGGAAGAAATTTTATTCCTTAATAATAGTTTTTTTTCGAATTCAAATATTAGAGGGAATTTTACTAAAATAGCATGGCACGTTTTTATTTGGCTCAAGAATTGGAAAAGATTAAATTTGCAAATGCAGATTTTGGCAAGAAATTATTTGGTTGAAACATTTCAATCATGCTTGGTTTCACAGTTTCAAAAAATCAATGCTGTAATGAATTAGCAATTTGTTCCAGAAATGTACAATGGCAAATACACGACAAGCAATTAATTTAGTGTTTCCAGAAATTCGCGAGCACCAAAAAAATCGTTCAAAAGTTTCTAGAAATTTTCTGGGGCATTCATGGCAATTTAATCAAGCAACAACAAGCAATTCAATGTTGTGGGTAATCAAGCAAGATAAGGCAAAAATAATTTGACATTGATGGCATAAATAATTTGACAATTTGATTTTTAAAATTCATTTCTAAAATTCACCGAATAAATGAAAAAAAAATCAAATTTGCATTGGTGGCCTAAATAATTTGACAGATTGATTTTTGCAAATTATTTCTCCAAATGGACAGTGTGCATAAACACAGCCAAATACAACAAAGAATTTTTGGCAAGAGTCTATCAATGAAATCAATAGGTCTTCTTTGGGAAAGAAATAAATTCACGTTTGAAAACATTACAAATATTCAAGAATGCATCATTTTAGGCATAAATTTAAATCGGGTGTTTCGAGAAATCGAATGAACAATGATGGCAAGTCTTGAAACGAAATTAGAGATATACGGGTTCCTAAACCCTACAAATACCACATTGTCACAGGCAAAGACAACATCAAAACAAATCATTTTCACCCCAGCATAAAGAAATAAGATTCAGAGAACTTACAATCTTCTCAAGTTTCGATCGTAAGTCCAAACCAACAACCAGAGGGAAACATCATGAAAACATCAGAGAATAAATCAATCTTTTTTAAACGTTGCGATTTGGGCAGAAGGACAGAAATTCCAAATTTCTTACACGGTGGCCATTGAGGAAAGAGGAAACCAACATTTCAAGTGAAACAAAACAAAGGGGAACCGCCCAAATTTTATTAAGTTTTAAAGTTTTTTGTTTACATATGTTTTTAGTTGTTTTTTAAATTCTTGTATTCATTTTACAGTTTTCTAGTTTTCTGTAAATTAGGGTGTCTAGCTATAGGATTTATAGTTATAATTTACGAGTTACAGGTTTGTAATTCAAGAAAATATGATCTTGGGGATAAAGATCAGTGCAGGGTTTTGAGTGTAAGATTTGAACAGTTTGGAGAGGGTGTCGCGAGTTTACAGTGAATTATTAAGCGTAAATATTGTTTTAATTTTTGTGGAAACCTTGGCGAATGCAGCAGTAGACAAGGTTTGCCGAAGATGGGTAAAATCTGTGTCATTTATTTTCTCAATTGCAATCTATGTTGTGTTATTTTTTAATATCTCGTAAAACTGCAATAAACCCTATTACCCCTCTTCTAAGGTTAATTTAGATCCTACAAGTGGTATCAGAGTCTGGTATTTTCATTAAGACTAGAGTCATGGATTGTTCTAGTTGTCAATTTAGCGAGAGCCAGTCTAGTAATAATCCAACTATTTTCAATGGAACTGATTTTTTAAATTGGAAATCAAAAATGGAATTCTATTTAAATTCTGTTCATATTGAATACTGGAATATTATTATCAATATGGGAGATATGCTAGATAAGAAGAATAAAGTTATCAATACTCGTGCTATGCGTACTATTTATTCTTGTCTTGGTATTGATCAATTTAAACTTTTCTCCCAGTGTTCAACTAACAGGAAATATGGAAAACTCTCGAGGCGAAGTATGGACGAAAAGATGACAACTGCTCAAAACCCTAAAAAGTCAACTCAGATTCAGAATTATGCCTAACTGATTCATAGAAGGTGAATCAGACAATGGAGACTCAATAGACGATGAGATATGAGATTTCTCATATGAAGATTTAGTTCATCTTTGCACTGATTTAAGTAAAATCGTTGATAGTCTCCAACAGAAAAAATAAACTTCCAAAATTTGAAAATCATGAGTTGACCACCAAAAATAATATTTTGGAAATAAAACTTGAAAATGTCAAAAAATTAGAAAACTCCGACATCAAAATTGTTTCAATTTCTTATTTGATTTAGTTCATCACAATGGAAATCTTCAAAAGCTTGAAAAAGATAATATGAGTTTAAAAGAAAACGTGGAAGAACAAATTTGTAAAAATAATATTTTGCAAAAGGAGTTTGAAAATTTTAAGTCAACTGAAAATTCCAAACATGAAATTTTTGAAAAGGAAAGTTTATTGAAAACTGATTTTGAAAGAGCTTGAAAATGAAATGGAAAAATTAAAGATTTTTTGAAAAACTTGAGATTTAGAAGAAAATTTAGTTTGAATCTGATATCTCTGAGTCCAAGACCAAAATCAAATTACTTGATAATGAAAATTTGGTTTTGAAACAAATAGATGCTGAAAATAAGATTGTTATAAATTGTTGTTCAAATTTAATGAAAGAAATTAGCGGTCTTAAATTTAAAATTCAATGACTCGAACCAACTTTGGATAAATTTTATAATGGAGAAAAATCATTGAATATTTTGTTGAAAAACTAAATTTCTTTTGGAAATAAGAGTGGTTTAGGTATTAGAAAAATTAATGAGGATGAAAAACAAAATTCTGATGATTCTAAAATACCTTCCAATTGCTTTGAAAAAGATCGGTTCGAAAATTCAGACTCCAATGATTTCAAAGGTTTTTTAGATTATAAACGTGATGAGAACTTGTTTAGTAACAATCCAATTAAATGAGTCTAGATCCCAAAAGGAAATAAAATGAATTCGATAAAGATCAAACATATGTGGGTTTCTAAGGGTACTCTAGTGGATGCTAATGGATTGTTATACAAACATGTTTGGGTACGAAAAGTAACATATATAGTTAAGAGTGGTTTTACAAATTTTGTTAGACCACTCGACCCTGTAAACTCTTAAGTACCGAAGGCTGACTAAGGAACAACTTCCGACTGAATCAAAAATTATTCCATATCAACATCGAAGCAAAATTACATATGTTCCTTACCCATGATTGTCGAGTTAGAGGTCCACATCATCAATTGTAAATCAGGTATGATCTCTGAACTTAGATTTTGTTTGTGTTTCTATTTTATTCCTCCTCTTATTCTTCTCATTCTTTTATTTTTTGTTGCTGATTACACGTTGACACTGCCATAATATTACTTCTCTCACTTTTCGAGATTCTAAACTTCAAATTGCAAAATTCTTGATTTTATAGAAATTAAATTCATTTATCTAAAACTTCCATGTTTTTGATGATTTCCAGATTTTAAATCTAAAACTGTAGATATTTTGCAATTCTTTTGAAGTTTAATTTTTTTAATTGATTCATGAACTCCTAACAGTGCTGAAGAATTCTTATCATATCTTGAACACCGTAATTCAGAATTCTAGTTTTTTTAATGATCCAAAAAGCTATTAAAATTTCTCACAACTTTGCTGCTTTGAGTTTCTTCTAATTCATTTTGGAAAGACCTGAAAAACTATACTTATTACAGCACACTACTTGAAAACTGCTTTTGATAAGTTGTGTTAATTTCATTAATTTTTGGATGGGCTTGACAATTTTGAGTTGAAAATCATTTAGCATGGATTATCGTGTTGCATCTTGAAACTCATTTTTAAATCATGATTACTTGGCTTGGACAATTGATTTTTTTTAATTATTTGAAATTATTGATATTATGAATCTCACACACTTCTTGGATTTGAAATTGATAATCTTATGTAATCGATTTATTGAATCTTGAAATCTACACATCTCTTTAAGTGATTTCAAATGAACTGCTTTAATCTTGGATCATGATCTGTCTCTTAGGATTGTTGTAAATATTACAAAAAATCTTATTTCGCTTGTTTTGAAACTCATTAGTCTGCTGCTTTGATAAAAGGAATTATTTTGTAAAAAAATTGATTATTGCTTGATGTGTATTAAATGTTTATTGCTGCTCGAATCAAGTGATGAAAATTTAGTGTTTAGTTTTCGTTGACCATTGTAGACTATTAGGGGTTCTAAGTGGTATAAGTCTTGAGAAATTTCTCATTCAAATGTCTGTTTTTTTTAAAACTGATTTTCAACTTGTATAGATCTTTCTAAATCCCTCTTGTAATTGATATTTTCAATTTAAAAATCTTTTTTGGTTATTTATTCAAAAATTGCAATTATTAACCAAATTGAACTATACTTGGAACTCATCAAAATTATTATCAATTTTTAGATATTGTGATGAGTTGTGACTGTAATATATTTCATAACAAGAGGAGATTTTTAATCTCATGATGTTTAAACAGATTTTTATAATATCTTTAAATTGGTGCTTATCTCATGAACAACTTCTTTTACATTCATCATGATTTTATTTAATGTGGAGAGATTATATATTTTTATCATTAAAGAATATACTATTTCAAAGTTTGTGATGGAAATGTGACTATATTATTTATCAAAAAAATAGATAAGGGAAAATTTTCAAATAATCTCGATACTGTTGAGCATATTTCATAATATAATTAATTTAGAAATTATTTCATGACTATCTCCATTTCTACCATATTTTATCATTCATTATTGTTTTATATACTGAGGAGATTTTGTATATAATAAGTATTTCTCTAACCTCATTTATAAAAACCTAGATATGGTCATGCATGGTTAGAGATTACTTATAATTTAAGGTGTAACTGATCCCATTTAAAAGTTCTAATAGGCTATGCATGGTTAGCATGCTCTTAAAACAAAAATAAAGGAAAAGAAAAGAATATATATATATATATATATATATATGTATGTATGTATGTATGTATGTATGAAATCTTCCTTGCTATGTAAAAACCAAACTATCAATCCATTTTCTGAATAGTGAAATGTGTCACTATTTTATGATATATTATGATTTTTTAATTGATGGTTTTTTGGATTTGCGATTATTTGATTTTGTCACTTGATTTGAATTTATAACCATAGTCCAATGCTCATTTTTCAAAATTTATTTGAAAATAATTGGAATTCATATCATTTTATAACTCTCTCCATTTTTATAAAATCCATCATAAATCCATCATTTTAAAATGTGAAGTTTTCCGGTAGTTGAAGAATGTTACGATTTTTGTTTGATTAATTAAGGTTTACGATATGCAACCTCTCTCTTGATTTGAATTTATATTTCTAGTCAGTATTTCATCACTATTTAGATTTCTATATCCTTTAGACGATAACAAAAGAGGGAGATTGGTTAAGATTTTGATAGATGAGTAATATTTTTAATATTGGAAATTCAAATCAAGAGAGGGCGCGCTGTCGGCTTAAGCTATAGAGGCGACTTCGAAATCGCTGAGGATGCAAGAGGAGGGCGCAAACTTCACAGTAGTTGTTCAACTTACGGTTGGTGATGTTGGGGGCGAAGCGTGGGTTTGTCAAAAGGATGTTGATGTGGTTTTGGAGTATAGGGGTCAGACTGCCTTTTTGGGGAAGGCTCGGTTGTGTTTGAAATAACGGTTGTTGAGAAGGTGGTCTAGATAACTATGAACTGGGAAATCAAATGGGAATTTATTTGTTGAACCTGTATAGCTTCAGGCTCAATTTTGAGTAGCAATAATCCTTGGTTTGATGCTATTACTAATCGCTCCATTTTAGGCCAGCGCTGCCTTGGACAGTTGAAGTGTTGGGATTTTTGTTTTGGGTGGGTAGATGCAGGTGATTGGAAATAAATGTCAATGGGGAGATAAGGATGCTCAACAGCATAGAAATGGATTGTCGAACTGAGTAGGATGTATGGATAGTGGGATTTGAGGCAATGATTATAGGTTCAAGTGGGTAGTGTTGACAGTAAGGTGTTTATGATAGTGAGATGATTGGAAAGTTGGGGCAGTTTCAGTTTGGAATTTGTTCTGAGATATACTTCATCAATTAATCAAGTTTTTGCAAGGCGATAAGGTATATATTAAATTTAAACTACTTATGATTATTTATTTATTTTTGTTAGTAGTTAATTTATTTAATAATCATTTAATAAATAAATGTTAAATCGATAAACAATCATAGGTAAGGATTTCATTCGGGTGGATATGTAGCCTAGACAACTTGGAAATAAACGGGATATTCGGCGTCAATAAATCACGGTGAGTAAATCTCACTTAGAAGATTTTATTTAAATTTATTTTTAATCGCTAAAAATAAATTGTTGATTGCTTGGATGCATGCATGAATTATTGAATAATTGTGATTATTATATATATATTTGTTATTTAGGCTTCGTGGTTGTGCTTATATATATAATATATATATCTTTATTAATAATTCTCTTGGGAGCACAAAGTTTTGGACCGACCACGAACTTCCCAAAATGTCCTTATGTATGAGTTTTTAAATATACAAAATAATTATTTAACCTAAAATCCCCAATAAATTTGGCATTTAATGCCACTTAAATTAGGATCTAACAAAACCTTTTCAACAAATTCAAATTAGGCATTTAATGTCACTTGATTTATCCATTCAGGTTTTCTTTATTATATGTATGCACGATACTATTATACATGTAAACATATTTGTGTTTAAAATTAGAACTAAGATCATTTATATTTGGCATATAGATCTACTAATTCAAATTATTTTCCTTATATAGAAATTAATATTGACGTGGATATATGACAATTTTTTATATGGTTAGAAAGCAAATTTATGTTTGATCCTAAAAGATGGCATCTCTCATGGGACTCTTTTTTGTCTTTATTTGAATACTTACGACATTAGCGATAGACTAGGCATCATAACCCAATTTATTTAAAACATTGTAAGATTACGTATACACGTCAGCGTAGAATCATTCATTCCGTGTTATATATGAACATTGGGTTCTAGAGAATACTGTTGGACCATTTAAATATCCACCCATTCACATTCATGTATCCTATTCTCACCGTTCTTCTATTCACCTCATTTTTGTTACTTTTTGATTCAACCGTGGAGTATTCAAATTTCCCTTCAAATAATTAATTTACCTATTCAGATAATTAATTGTTCAAAATTTTAGGCAACTGTCCAAAGAGTATGCATGTAAGGAAGAAACGGATAAGCATATCTAAATATAATTAGAAATAAATAATATATATAGGGAGAGATAAAATGGGGTGGGGGGGGGGGGAGACAAGGGGAAATAGAATGAAAAAAACAAAAATAAATCAATGTAGACAAAAATGGTAAATCTAGACTATAAATTCACACGTTTAAATATTGCCTTTTTGAGCACATAATCCTAAAATCAAATAATTAATTTATTAAAACTTTCCTTTTACGTTAACATAAACATGTATGTACTATATTAATAACACATTGATTATAATTAACGTACAATTCTTTTTAAACTAAAAAATTCCAATCAAGTTAACAAAATTAATGTCAATTTTAAAATAGACCTAAATAATGCATCTTTTATATAAAAGAATTTAATAGGTTCAACATTAAATCAAATGAGGCAACAAATGCAAAATTTTAGGCAACTGGCCAAAGAATAAGCATATGAGGAAAAAGGAATAAGCATATGTAAATATAAATAGAAATGAATAACATATAAAGAGAGAGAATTGGGGGGGGGGGGGGAGTAGGGGGAAATAGTATGAAAAATGCGTAAATAAATTAATGTAGACAAAAATGGTAAGGGGGAAACAACAAAATGACGTGATCCAAACAAAATTAATCAATCTAGACAAAAATGGTAAATCTGGACTATATATTCACATGTTTAAAATATTGCCTTATTGGGAACATAATCTCAAAATCAAACAATTAATTTATTTAAACTTTCCTTTTACGTTAACATAAACATACATGTACTATATTAATAACTCATTGATTATAAAATTAACATACAATTCTTTTTAAACTGACAGATTCCCAATCAAGTTAACAAAATTAATATCGATTTTAAAATAGACCTAAATAATGCATTTTTTTATCATAATTTTTTTAATAGGTTCAACATTAAATCAAATGAGGAAACAAATGTAAAATTTTAGGCAACTGGCCAAAGAATATGCATGTGAGGAAAAAGGAATAAGCATGTAAATATAAATAGAAATAAATAACACACACACACACACACACACACACACACATATATATATATATATATATATAGAGAGAGAGAGAGAGAGAATGGGGGGAAGGGGAAATAGCATGAAAAATGCATAAATAAATCAATGCACACAAAATAAGGGGAAACAACAAAATGAGGCGATCCACAATAAATCACCTTTTTGAGCACATAATCCCAAAATCAATCAATTAATTTATGAATATAAATTTGTAGCTTAATATTTGTACTAATAAGGATACAAATAGTTCTGTAACTTAAGTTTTGTAGCCCTAACATTTAACAGACTATGAAAGGTTTGCTAGATACCCATTCTATATATCTAAGGAACAACAGTTCACGCGCGAAGCGCGTGCCGTGACGCTCGTATATATATATATATATATATATATATATATATATATTGGACATTTTCCCGTATTACCATTAGCGGATGCCCGCTGTATCATTAGCGGATGACCCTATCACCCCGTAATATATTATAGTGGATGACCTTCATACCGCGATATCCTGCCTTGAAGGAGGATTGATATTATTTATGTTGACTAACATCAAACAGGTTGGAGGAATCCAAGGGGATTTCTCAAATTTATTTATTATTGTTTACGTATTTATATGTGTGTGATGTGTAGAATTGGATTGATGGTTTGTGTATTTGGATGTTTAAATATCACTGGCCTAGATATTAATATTTAAAAATATCATAAAAAGGGATTTTTTAGAATTAAAAAGGAATTTTTTTTCCGAAATGGAAATTGAATTTCGGATTTGGCTAGAAAAATATTAACTTGTTTTTAGAAATAAAAATAAGTAGTTGAATTTATAAATGAAGTTTATAATTGAATAGACAAAAAATATCATTGAATAATTTAGAAATGGTAACTCAAGTGCTAATTTAAAAAGGGAAATTATTTTCTGAAAGAAGAAATAGAATTTGAAATAGAAACATGTTTCAATATTTGAAACAAGTAGTTGTAATTTATAAACGACATTTATAAATGGAAGAGAATAATTATCATGGAATAATTGGATTATCTAAATTCAAGTATGAATTAAAAAAGAAGAATTTATTTTTCCAAAGTGGAAATGGAATTTCAAATAGAATTTAAAATAGATTTTAAAACAGAATTTGGTTTTAATATTTAAGACAAGAAGTGAAATGTATAAACGATATCAACAAACAAAAAGAGAGAAATTATCATTGGATAATTTATAAATTTAATTTCAAGTAGGAAATTGAAAAGAGGATTGGAAATCGCTTAAAAAGAAAAATGATGGATTTTTTCTGGCGTTCGAAATAGGAATAGAATTGGAATAATCCATATGGATTTATAATTAAAAATTCGACTATGTTGAATTTATAAAATAATTAATTCCAGACAAGATAATGGAGTTATATTAAATAGGAATTTAAATTTTAATATGGAAATAGATGTGCAAAGTTTATATATAATTTATACTAATAAAATATTCCAAAATGAGAACAGAGTTTCAAATAGATTATTAATATGGAAGTTTGTTTAGTATAAAATAAGGAAGTTAAATTATAGCAATGTTTATAAATATAATGAAGTGATTTTTCATTAGATAAACATGGAAATAGAATTTTCCAAATATAAGATATGGCATTTAAAAATCATATTTTTAAATGAGATGGAAGAGGGGAATTTTGATGACAAGTAATGTCAATTTTATTTCAAACTCTTATTCGTCTCAAGGTAAGAACGTTGTCGGTCAAGGTCTGAGAGGTAATTAAAATACCCCAACTTGAACAACTTAATTATTATCATGAGATGGTATTAGTTTGTAATGGTAAGAGATGTTAAGTTAACTAATTATTTGTATAAAGGAAATTTATAATTAGAATTCGATGATATCGATATTTTACAAATAATCTAATTCCACGTGAATTAGACCTAAATATAGAAATCAGAGTTTTGAATTGAGTTATGGATATAGGATAATATAATCGACGAATTTGAGAAACTGATTTCGATAACAGGTTTATTTTAAAATATTGAAAGTGGAATTTAAATTTATTAACGTTATATTTAAATTATAATTAAAACGAACTCGCCGCAGCGCGGTAGTTCGTAATTTGGCGTTTTGAACTTCAATCGAGTATATAGAACTCAATACCCGTAATTCTATGAAACAAGAAATGTTCGGGCCTATTAAATGATAGTTTTCAAATGGAAGAGAAAAATCTTGATTTCGTTTTATAGATTTTGACTTATGTCAAAATCAAATTTTCAGGAAAACAACGCCATAGTCATTTTTAAACCATAATGGTTTATTTAATAAATTAAAGGGATTTTGAGTGAATAAAATCCGAATCTTTTCAGAAAAATCTGGATTTGAGTTATCAAATAAATATGAACTCAAGCAGAGTAAATGAAGTGATTTTTGATATAAAAATCAGATTGTTGGAATGTGGAATAGTATTAACTAATTTGAAAAGAAATTAGTTAATGGGATTTCGAATCGAACTTAACCTTCGTTAAGAAAATCGGATTTATGAATCCAATTTTGAAATCAAATATGAAACTTGAATTAAGACATGGAATCGAGTAAGAAATTTGAGTTTAATTTGTATATAAGTGAATGCAAATATATTTGGACGTGATATGTTAAACTTTAGCAAAGAGGCTAATTAGAAAATTAATTAGCGGATGGTAAGCAAAAAAAAAAGTGTTGAATTGATTTGAAATAAATTGAGAATGGTTTGAATATACGATAGACAATTATGGGATGAAGAGTAGGAAGAGAATATGAAGATTTTAATTTGAGTTCCCAACAAAAAAGTACATGTTTCAATTACCATATGAGATTTTATGAGCCTATTTGTCACGCCCTGCCTCTATACCTACTATCGTCCAGTTCATTTCAGAGAAATGTCGTAGACCATAACAGAGAATAAGGTTGTGAAGAGCGACCGATTGTATGATGATTCCATGTGAGAAATGCCCATCGAATTCTGACACCGATTGAATATTCAACATGACCATTCGACACATAGGGCAACTACACAAAGGCTATATGTAATCCGGAAGGTAGTATAAAATAGACAACAACAATAATATATATCACAGCCAGACACAGAATAATCATATCACAAAGGAGGAATAGATATGAATAAACCAAGAATGTGTACAACAAGCTAGTGGTCAACAAAGATCCACGAATCCCAAAAGAATAGATACATGTACCCTGATCTAAATAAAAGAATATGTACACAACGATAGATAATGTCTTAGGTACAAAAGTACATAAAGCTACGGAGACAGAGTAGCAAGCTGAAGGCAGGAGATCAATCCCGCGTTGAGCCCCAGAGGATTATCTAAAATGACTCGGTGTAACCCGAGTTTTGTTTATAAGAATAAATAATAAACGAGTTAGTCTAGCTGTACTCATCAAATAAATTGAGATAATAAGAGATATAACACAAGATGACATGATTCTAGTAATAATCTCTAATCATAAATAAATATGAAACATGTCATGTCAACAAAATCAGAAAATGACAATGGAATGTCAGCACACAAATATCTCTAAATAACCTCATAACTAATGTAGAATGCAACATTCAAATAATAGCATACAACAGGAAATGACAGAGGAATGCCAAATAAACTAAACACATGAATGACAGTGGAATGCCAAATAAATCCAATGGATGCCATATGCATCAAAATAAACAAGGAATGACAATGGAATGCCAAATACACATCAAATTGATGACCATCGCATCAAAGTAATCAAGAATCCAGAAATCAAGCAAGAAATCCAGAAAACATCATAAAGAGGCCTGTCATAGAAGATGAGATACGATCTCAAGGTAGCGAACCCATATGTTTGAGCCGAAGCTCCCCACGGTGCCGGGGCGTGACCCTGATAGAGAGAAAACACATAAATCATGAAGGTTGGACATAAATCCCATAGATGAAGGCCGCAAATCGTAAATCCCACTCGGACGATTGAGGACCACAAAACATAAGTCATAAAATAAACAGGAGGTATCGATAGATAGTGCGGAGACTATCTGACTGGAGTCCCACTGATAGCACGGAAACTATCAAAGTGAACCACAGTCCCCCGGAGACGTAGCCAAAAAGCTATGCCAAATCATATAAGGACCGCATCGATCTGGTGAGTATAAATTACCCCGACATAGTTAATATAAGAAAATAGCTAAATGTCCTATAACCACTCGCTATTCTCAAATATTTACGAACCTTTGTTGGTTCATACATAAAACAGCAAGGATCATCACATCATGTTCGAACGCATGAGTCCAAGAGTTATTCGCCAAAGTAAACATATAAGGGGTCATAGTCCTTATTTTTACTAAGGTAAATAAACTAGATTTCTCATCCGATCGAGTAAAGAGCATCCGTACACACTAATAGATTGGAATCCATAGAAGGATTCATGGTCCATTAATAATATATAAACCCTCTTATAATTCCTAAGTGACAATAAACAATAGTACGATTGCCAAGGCAAATCGATCAAGGGGATTCATGTCACAATGACGTAAATTCAAGTCATAAACCATCTAATATAATTCGATAAATCGAATATACATATAGCTCTTTAGTGAATCCAGTGATGTTAAGAAACGATTAGAAATCACCCTGAGCGACAGGAAACAAAGACCCAGAACTGGGTGCCATGGATCAAAGTATGATCACCAAGGTGATCGCTAATTCAAAAATTCTCGTTATAACACAAACAGGGAACCGAAGGGGATAACGATCGTAAATTCGATAGACGAACGAATCAAAATCTCAAAACTAATACCCGAAGGTTCTAAACTATAACGGAATGGACTCGAAGGATATTTAGTCAATAGTTCGCATTTTAATGGCGCGAATCATATGAACAAGAGTATCAAATAAATTCGATATACAAAATAGAGCGCACGGGCTTTAGAAAGATCATTTATTCAATTCACATCTTAAATAATGTGAATAGGCCAAAAAGAATCAACATTGGAAGAATCAATTGAGAATCAAAGTCGATGAATCGAGCTGCTTGAATCTGTGAATTCGTAAAGCTGAAGTTTACAAATGGAGTCCGAACGGTCCGAGCTCCGCCCGGGAAAGAGCTTGGACGGGGGTAGACTGTGGACCGAGGTAAATCGGTCGACCGGTCAAATTGGGTCAGTCGACCGGTTTTTCACAGGGACAAAACTGGTCGACCGCCCCTATTTTAGCCGGTCGACCGGTTACGACCTGGGCCGTTGCCCAGTTCAAACCTAGGGGGATTCGTCCCCTGTGAGCATCCGTCGTCGATCATTGAGGTTTATGACTTTTTTCGGGACGTCAACGAGAACTCTCTGATCCACCGTATCGACTCACAAAGCTCGAATGCAAAGATTTTGATTATAGGTTCTAAACGAACCAAATTTCGATCGGAAACGATTCAAGCGATTAATAAAGGTGTGGAACATTGCTGAGGCGACAATGGTGCCTCCAATGACCACGGTATCGATTCAAATCATGTGCATTGATCGTGTGAATAACATATGTCATAATTTCTATTTCAAATGAATTCAAACCAAGGAACCGGAAAGTGTAAACTATCCAAACCAATTCAACAAGCATATTCAACAAGCAAATGCAACATGAAATGGTCCTAAATTACACTTGTACAAGCACATAGGCTTGAGGCATAGATGTGAGTTCTACTAAAGAACTCACCTTTGCTTGCTAGAAGAAATAAATCAAACCAATGACAAGCTAGAACAAGTTCTCCTCCAATATAGCTTGATATTCTTCAATCTAAACACATATAATTGAATTTTCCTAAGAGTTAGTTCATAGGAAATCTTAGAAATCGAAGAGAAAACAAGTAGGAGAAGATGGAGAAGGAGATGGAGAAGCTTGCTCAAGTTGTCTCTTTGATTTCCCCCTTGATTTGGATCTCTAGAAGCCAACCCTAGCCTAGGAATTTTAATTTCCAATTCCCTTCTCCATTTTTGCTAAGTGTTAGGAAATAAATGTGAATGAGGGAGAAGGGAGGGTTGAGAGGGGTTATAAGGTGGGCTAGGTTAGCTAAACCAAACCCAAGTCCAAAGTCCAAATTTTGACATGCTCAAACATATTGAAGCTTATAGTCAAAAAGTTTGTAAACGATGATCTGGACTCAATGGAAGTGGTCCCGAGTCCTAATTTTATCGTTTGTGAAAAACGACATTTTGAGTGACACATCGACGACGATATATTTAAATAAAATATTTAATTCTATTATCGTGGAATGAGCGGGTTGTTACACTATTGGGCAAGCCGCTTGGCTTTTTGATTTTCTTTTTGAATGGAAAGGGCCTAGAGAGGCGAGTTGGGGTTTGAGATTTTGACGGTACAAAGGAGGTGCTGGCGAAATTTTCTGAAAATTTAAGAAGTTGGAATATTTTTAAGGAATTTGGATAACTAGAAATCAACATATCAATATATAGAATTCGATAAAGAATTTGGAAAGTAGTTTAATTAATATTAGAAAGGACCAGTGATTGTTTAATGGATGTTTATTTTCCTTTGATAGTTAAATCACTGGCTACCAAAGATTTTTGGCCATCGTTGTCAATACGGAGAGACCGATTGGATTTATATCCGAAAACCACTCCGTATATGCATTGGTGTTGCGAATTAGATTATGCTGAAGATAAATTGAAGATGGAGTAAAATGCAAGGCTGTTCTGTTTGTCCAGACCCAGGACAATTTGTATGGACGAATGTCTGACTGCATATTCCTAACAGATCACATAAGACGATCTCTTCGAGATATTACGTCTGGTGGTAGAGGAATTCGTTTCTCTTATCTTTTTATACCCGTAATATTTTGGAAAGATCAACTAGTGATTTGAAGGGTTCGACAATATGGCATTCAAAGTGTATGGTGGCCAGTTGTTCTAAAAAGATATACGTAGCCTCAAGCCTCACAACCGAGAAATGACAAAAATCAGGAAGGCATCATGGCTAGTTAGGTCATACCTAAGCAGGGTATATTTGTCGCTGATCTAGGGAAAATTCATTAATTCTTCTTCTTTTGATTCTGTATCTTACGGATTACGGTTGAATGCCGACAACCGTGGGTGACAATAAATTCGCTACACTCAAGTTAAATGAGTGGGTGGTTATGTGTGGCCGGTTTGCAAGATGTTCTTGCTGAACCCCGGTGTATCCTCTATAGAGTACATTAATCGGGAGGTGGTTCTATACCTTGTCATAGTTGGAATCTAATCTCCAATAAGTACCTTGTGGCTTTTTATTTTATACTATGTATGTGGAGCATAAAACCGTCCATATTTATGTGTGGGCTGGTCTTACTATTATCCTTTTCTTTTAAAAAGGGTTTTCAAAGTTAAACAATATGGTTGGAGTATACTCACACTAGTCCCATGACTGGCCTAGAGTTTATTTTGTTTGTTTTTTCCCTAAACTCTTCGGTGCCCAAATTTGTACGGGCAGTCAAGTGTTTCAGGCTTTTATAGATACACTTGGAGGAACTTGAAGCAGGAGGCTTCACCGTTAGTTATTTTAGTGTATTTCCGCTGTATCAAATATTGTATTGTCCTCTGATATATGGTTTAACATTTTGTATTCAAAAGATTATGTTATATAATATATTTTATTTGTTCCGCTGTGAGATTCTGATGTTTTTATTTTGTTCTATCTTCTATCTGTTTCTATTTCTTTAACCCTAGTGACTCGTATTTCTATATTATTTTGGTTGGACGTGTGTTGTTTTAGTCTACTCAGATAGTACGGATTTGTTGGCCGTTATAGTTGGTATCAGAACTTAGGTTGAGTGAACACCTAGGCTTTGGTGGGGTTTACTCATTAGAGATAGGGCCGGTAGTACCCTAGAATGAGTTGAGTGTGTGTGTGTATATATATATATATATGAGAGTGTATTTTTAAGTTGATATAAGAATTGTTTTATATTGTGCTGATTGTTTTTCGAGTGGTTTATGAATTCTGGTCGGTATAGAATGCACAACTGTATCGATAGGTGTTTCTAAACGTTTGAGAAGAGTAATTTGACACAATACATTTTAAAAGCAGGGTAAATGAAATAATTTTACCCAAAATTATATTTTTATATGAAAGGAATAATTTACCATAATTATTATTATATATGGATGTGTTGGTTGAGATTATAATCAAATTAGATTATAAAATTGAAATGGTTATATATAACCAAATATAACTTGTATAAGAATGAAATATACAAATAAGATAAAATTGAACTGGATTCAAACTAGAATTCAGAACTTAAATCCCGGAAAATTGAAAAATATTTTTCCAATGTATATTAAAGTAATATAGCCTTGTTTTGGAAGGATTTTTAAATAAAAATAAATTTTGAAGGTGATAAAGCATTGAACTCACTTCAGTCGCTGAAAAATAATTCCGATGATGATCTGGACATCATCGGTGTTCATTTTCGAGTTTCTAAGTGATGGATTGCTACCATAATGAGGTTTCCAATGGAAATTTATTTTAAAAACCAAGTTGTTTGGAAAATTAAAATGTTTTAAATTTGTAATTGTAACACCCTGCATTTTTAAGATAATTAAAAATGTGTGTATATATATATATGCATGGATATATAAATAATGGTGATGTGCAATTTAAATTAGTGGAAGAAACGGAAAAATTAATACGTTAACGATATATGTAATAGAAGAGAAAATAAAATAAAAACACTTAATTTAAATATCAGGAATTAAGTAAAACGGACATCATCATTGCGTCCGCCTCGAGATTCTGGTTCAGATGGACACTTGGTTTGCGTAAATCGGACACCGTATGAAGAAGTTGTTAAGGTTCGAAGTTTTTATACGCACAAGATAAATATATATATATATATATATATATATAGACACACACACACATAAACAAATTAAAATATAAAATAAAGAATAAGATAAGGATTGCATGTAATAAATACATGCACTGAAAAAAGAAGAAGAGGAAAATGTAATGCATGCATTGAAAAAGAAGAAGAAAGGATTGGTTGCATGCAATGTAAATATGTTGCATGCACTGATTTGCAAACATAATGCATTAACATTAAAAGAAAAAGATTCATGCAATGGTTTAATTTAAGTATTGTAACTAACATGAAAAAGAGAAGTAAGGAGGGAACAATAATTATCATTGTTCTAAGACTTATTAACAAAAGACTTCATACCTCAGTAGGTTAAGGCATTAGATTTGTAACATAGAGGTCAGGGGTTCGAACCCCGGCAGCGGCATAATTTTTATCTTTGTTTTAGAGAGGGCCAACTGAACATGCAAATATATGGACATATACAAATTCAAAATTTGAAAGGATAAGAACGTACATATAAGGAAATAAAGAAAAATATATGTATATATATGAGAATATATGTATATATATGAGAATATATGTATATATATGAGAATATATGTATATATATATATGCAGAAAATATATGTATATGAAAGATAAAATTTCAAGACAAGGCTACATTCAATGAAATATGGCAAGAATCATATAACGGTGCAACATCGTTTGAATTTTGAAAATAAAACGAAAGTTGTGCGTATATATATATATATACGCGTAAAATGGTCGTTAGAGGAATTGTATACATATAAGAATATTTCATGTGAATAAAACAGTTAATTAAATTCCAGAAATTCAAAAGTTCGAAATTCAAATTTCTGCGCCAAAACAGCTTGCGGGACCCAATGCTGACTCAGCACTGCGTGTACGATAAGATTTGGCTAGATTCATCTGCGAACCTGGACTATTTTCTTAACTGGGTTCAATGCTGACTCAGTGCTGCGTGTACGATAAGATTTGGCTAGACTCATCTGCGAACCTGGACTATTTTCTTAACTGGGTTCAATGCTGACTCAGCGCTGCGTGTACGATAAGGTCTTGAGCACCTATATAAACACACCTAGACCTAACCCTAAATTCATTAATCAAAGTAATGGCGTCACCATGCTACTCAACTCTAATCTAACCTAGCCTCCATCAGATCAAATCAAATTAGAGTTTTTAAGACAACAAACAAAGTTAGAGCTTTCAAATTGGAGTTCACGAATTGGATAATAAGAATTGGATTCTACATCAATAGATTAACTATTCAATTCAGAAAATCAGATCCCAGAATTCAAGATCTGTTCTTTAATCAGTGAGTGGGATTACAATACACTTCATGCATAATAGTATTATTATCGTTCGTCATTCCTCTGTTAAAATTCGTGTTGCAATTTAAAATAATCTTTGTATGCTTAATCTATTCCTCTTTCCTATTCTTTCTTTTTATTTTTAAAACTTTGGCTACCTTCGAGCCAATGTCGATAGCGTGTAAATTATAGTTAATTGGGAAGATCTTGATATTTAATCAATGAATTAGGAAATTTGGGTAAAAAGATTATTTCACGAATGGTTGTATAAGCAAAGTAGAAATGGGTTAAGTAGCACTTGACATATGAATAAACTTAACCAACATATGAGGAATGATAGTAACCTGTTAGGAACACATGTATGGAAAAATTGGAATAATAGGTATAGCCTATTAATGGGATTATAAGCATGAACATAAATTGGGTTTTTTTGGGTAAAGCTTGAATTTGAGACTTGGAAATTGGTATGCAGTTAAGATCCTAGAAACATAATTAAAAATGGAATATGTTGGACAAACAATGTTTTTATGTAAGTTTGGAACTCGACACATGACATGAAATTGACACTATTAGCATAACTTGAACACGAACATGCTTGTGAATTGATAATTGACATATGACATCTAGAATGGACATGAACTAAACATGAAACATGGCTAACTTGAGGTTAGAATGAGTTTGCGGTGTAATCCTGCCCGGAACCGCCCTGCACATCCAGTGACCGCAAACAATAGGTTCTAATGTGAGAAGTTAGTCATAACGTGCTTGAAACTTGAGGTTAGATTGAGTTGTGGTGTAATCCTGCCCGGAACCAACCGGCACATCCAGTGACCGCAATAATAGGTCTAATGTGAGAGGTTGGGCATTAATAATTAATTAATGCTAATGACACATGCTAGTATGGAAAGGTTAAGTCAACATGGAATACTAGACAACACTTAACCAATTTGACATGATATATGGGTGGGTTAAGTCAATGTGAACTGGTGGATAACACTTAACCAATTTGACATGATATATGGGTAGGTTAAGTCAACATGAACTGATAGATAACACTTAACCAATATGACATGACGCGTGGGTTGAATTGAATACGTGATTGGGGGTTAAGTCAACTTGGACACATAGGCAAGCTTAACAAATATAACAGTATCAAAGCAAGGAAAAGTGGGGAATGATAAGATTAAATAATAGATAAACTTATCCTAGGGATAAGAAACGAATATGACTTAAGATGTAATACAAGACTCGAAGGGTGGGACGACTTATACCATGAAATAAGTTAATCTTAGCTGGAAATGTGGGAGAACACCCGTATGCTATCATTTGATAAAGAGAACTTAAGTCATGCTTGAATTCATAGGTAAACCTTAGTTAAAAGGAACTAAGTAACAAACCTTAGTTAAAGAGAACTAAGTAACAGAAACTAAGTATCAAACCTTGGTTAAGAGAACCAAGTAATAAACCTTAGTTAAGAGAACTAAGTAAATAACGAGAAAGAGAACTAAGTAGTAAACCTTAGTTAAGAGGACTATGTTGTAAACCTTAGTTAAAAAAACGAACGATTAAGAGAAACTAAGTAGTAAACCTTAGTTAAGAGGACTAAGTAGTAAACCTTAGTTAAGAAAACGAACGATTCAGGAAACTAAGTAGTAAACCTTAGTTAAGAGAACTATGTAGTAAACCTTAGTAAAGAAAACCAAGTAGAACACGAGGAGAGTGAACGTCCATCTGATCATGAAGAAGGCTCCAACGGTCTGGGTTACGAAGCAGGGGACGTGAGGGTACTCTTGGTATCCCTCTGTGAGGTTGCAGATGATCCTCCTGGGCTCACAGAGGTTAAGGTATGCGTTAGAAGAACCAAGAGTATGCCTTGGTTGCAATATAAGCAACCTAAAGACTAGGATGGGCCATCGTGAGGCAGTGATATCTTGTTTAGCCCTGTGATAGCACGTCGTCGTCTACCTACCATCTTGAGTCAATCGAGTACGTGAAGCGGAAAGGCGGAGAACTCCAACATACCATATACTTACTATCTAGTTATGGGCGAGGTTTGGCCAATAGGTTTGTGGGGGAATAGGGGCCTGCGTATAGTTCTCATTCTTGATTTTCTTGGGTGCCTTTCATTAGTTGAGGGAGGGGTCAAGTGGGACCATAGCAACACACAGATAAAAACAGACCTTAGCATCTGCGTCGGCAGATAACTTAAAGCTCCCAATCGAGTTCCGTGTTTCTTGATTAGCCCTGCCACGGAACTCGGGCCGCACATATAGAGGACATGTGCAACTAGACATCGATAATGATTCACGACACATATGTGGGGAAAGTCTAGGAACATATATCGCTCTGGGTAGTGTGTCCTAGACTAGGGGCATCGTTCGATAGGTAGCATAATCCCTAGTTAGACCTAGGTCGCGTAAACCCTAAATCCGAGAAGCGTTCAATAGGTAGCATAAACCCCAGTGGCCCTGGGTAGCGTAAACCCTGGTTGAATCTAGGAAGCGCTCGATAGTAAACCTTAGATTAGATCTAAATGATACACGGAATCTAGCAAGATCGAGAGTGGCAGTCCAAACGATTTCGAGAATGGTGGCACTACACTAAAGTAGTATAGATTTACATAATGAAGCCCGTACGACATACGGCAAGGGACTGTATATATACATGGAAAGGATTAGACGAGTTGGGGATATCTACATATACGTTGTATTAGGTTATCCTACTAGTGGGACATGAGTATAGCCTAGAGAGCTAATATCACGAATAACCTAGTAAGCAAGAAAATATAACTGAATGGTATATCTAGGATTATACAGAAGTTTATTCTAAGTCCAGTCACCAGAACTTATGTTCTGACCCCCTCCTCATTACATACTTCCAGGTTAGGTTCATGACAGAGATGGTATAGCTTTGAATACTGGTTAGACAGTATGATATATAAGGTAAAGCTATTTTTGAATATATTATATTTTAATTCCTTCCGCTGTGAGATGCTTTACGAGTTCTGACGTGTTTCTTTATCTCTGTCTTTTTCTGTAGGATACCAGAGCACCCAACTCGGGTCTCGATGGATAAAATTTGAAAAATTCGGTCTGTCAGAATTCGGGTTGTTACATCTGGTATTAGAGCTTCGGTTTAGGATCCCTATACAAATAATGAGTGAACGTATTTGTATTTTCTAAAATATAAATATATTATATATAAAAAACCTAGATCCATAAGGAAGCCTACTAGATAGAAAAAGTAAAATGTGGAAGGAAATGTGATATCTATATTGTACACTAAAGGAATGAACATAGAAATTTTGAGACCCTTAAGTTGTTTGGTTGGAAAGTGTACAATATGTTTGGTATTAGAGAAAGATGTATCCCATATGATAGAAACTGAAATGTTAGTATTTCAGGTTAGTGGGTTTAAAAGTGAAGCCTTATAAATTAGAAAAAGGATTAAAATGTAAAGCATACAAAATGTTGCATTTTGTAAAAAGTTTTGAAATCTCTATTCTTTTGATAATAAATTTTGATTATTGTTTTAAAAAGAAATTTTTGTTGGGTGAACAAAATAAGCGGTAGAGTGTAAGAATAGAGTAGATGCTTGCACCTTAGCAGCCAAAGTTAACATTGTAAATAGGAACAATGTAACCTCGATAGTTGTCCTTGTCTACTCCAATTTCGTGATTTGAAGAAAATGTTTTGCATTTTATTTTGTGACATGTTTTATTTATGGTTTGGAAAAAACAAGTTTTTGAGAAAAGAATAAAAGTTTTACCACTTTTAATTTTTGGAAGAAGAATGTAATAAAAAGAAAGAAGGCCAAACCATGTTTTAAAAATGGAGTAGTTAAGGATTAAGGACTAGAAAGAACGAGATAAAGTTAAAGCTATTAGAACCAACTGGGGATTGGTTGAGTTGAGTAATTCTCTGAATGTCAATCTGATATTGATTTTGATCTTCGGGGTTGATACTTAGGGAGTTATTTTCTTGCTAATTTAAAGTCAGGGATTAGATAATATTGACCTAGAGGAAAATTTCCCGTAGAATGCATAAGCCATATGAGTCTAGGATTGTTGCTTGAAAGAGAAGTATAGGCTAGTAATACACAGCATGGACTAGTAACTGTTGTGTGGACTCGCGATTGTCAGAGGTAACAAAGTCCTAAGATTCTTGGCCCATAGTTGTAGCTGTGTAGGATACTATGAGAACCGAAGAGCTTGTTTGAAATAATAAACTTAAGAAGAAGACTAGCCTAACTAACAAGAAAACAAGAATCAATCAAGCAACAAAACGAGACGGGAAAAGAAAATGAAAATCTTAAGAAAAAGATGAAAAAGATGAAAATTTTCCAAGATAAGTTGAAAAACAAAAGAAAAGTTTTCTTATGTGATTGTGCTTGGACAGAAAAATAGGAAATCTTTATAGAATAGTAGTGTAAAATCCAAGTACAATTAGAAAAAAAACGGAGGATGTGAATTTTTCCGTTTTCGTAACATAAAGAAATCGAATTTGGAAAATTAGATTTTTCTAAATTTCGAAATTTAATGATGATTGGCAGGGTTTTGGATGCAACAGTTAGATGAACTATGCTCTTACTCTGTAAGAGTGTGGGAAGATTCGGATGAAAAGCTATTTTGGTTTTCAAAATATTGCATTCATATAGAACTGCAAATATATTTAGGATGTGAGCATCATGTTTTGAAAGAGATTTTAAAAGTTTGCATACATATAGTGGTACCAAATTAGGCATACATGCATTGCTATGATGTATTTCACTTTGCACATGTGCACAATGTTTGCAAAAATTGGATGCACACATGATGGATGTATATTATGCGAGGGATTATATGTTTAATCCCTATCAAATTTCGGGGACGAAATTTTTTTTAAGGGTGGGAGAATGTAACACCCCGCATTTTTAAGATAATTAAAAATGTGTGTATATATATGCATGGATATATAAATAATGGTGATGTGCAATTTAAATTAGTGGAAGAAACGGAAAAATTAACACGTTAACGATATATGTAATAGAAGAGAAAATAAAATAAAAACACTTAATTTAAATATCAGGAATTAAGTAAAACGGACATCGTCCGCCTCGAGATTCTGGTTCAGATGGATACTTGGTTTGCGTAAATCGGACACCGTATGAAGAAGTTGTTAAGGTTCGAAGTTTGTATACGCACAAGAGAAATATATATATATATACACACACATAAACAAATTAAAATATAAAATAAAGAATAAGATAAGGATTGCATGTAATAAATACATGCACTGAAAAAAAAAGAGAAAAATGTAATGCATGCATTGAAAAAAAAAAGGATTGGTTGCATGCAATGTAAATATGTTGCATGCACTGATTTGCAAACATAATGCATTAACATTAAAAGAAAAAGATTCATGCAATGGTTTAATTTAAGTATTGTAACTAACATGAAAAAGAAAAGTAAGGAGAGAACAATAATTATCATTGTTCTAAGACTTATTAACAAAAGTTATCATAGCTCAGTTGGTTAAGGCATTAGATTTGTAACATAGAAGTCAGGGGTTCGAACCCCGGCGGCGGCATAATTTTTATCTTTGTTTTAGAGAGGGCCAACTGAACATGCAAATATATGTATGTAAACAAATTCAAAATTTGAAAGGATAAGAACGTACATATAAGGAAATAAAGAAAAATATATGTATATATATGAGAATATATATATATATATATATATGCAGAAAAAATATGTATATGAAAGATAAAATTTCAAGATAAGGCTACAGTCAATGAAATATGGCAAGAATCAAATAACGGTGCAACATCGTTTGAATTTTGAAAATAAAACGAAAGTTGTGCTATATATATATATACGTGTAAAATGGTCGTTAGAGGAATTATATACATATAAGAATATTTCATGTGAATAAAACAGTTAATTAAATTCCAGAAATTCAAAAGTTCGAAATTCAAATTTCTACGCCAAAACAGCTTGCGGGACCCAATGCTGACTCAACACTGCGTGTACGACAAGATTTGGCTAGATTCATCTGCGAACCTGGACTATTTTCTTAACTGGGTTCAATGCTGACTCAGCGTTGCGTGTACGATAAGATTTGGCTAGATTCATCTGCGAACCTGGACTACTTTCTTAATAGGGTTCAATGTTGACTCAGCGCTGTGTGTACGATAAGGTCTTGAGCACCTATATAAACACACCTAGACCTAACCCTAAATTCATTAATCGAAGTAATGGCGTCACCATGCTACTCAACTCTAATCTAACCTAGCCTCCATCAGATCAAATCAAATTAGAGTTTTTAAGACAACAATCAATGTTAGAGCTTTCAAATTGGTGTTCACGAATTGGATAATAAGAATTGGATTCTACATCAAAGGATTAGCTATTCAATTCAGAAAATCAGATCCCAGAATTCAAGATCCGTTCTTTAATCAGTGAGTGGGATTACAATACACTTCATGCATAATAGTATTATTATCGTTCGTCATTCCTCTGTTAAAATTCATGTTGCAATTTAAAATAATCTTTGTATGCTTAATCTATTCCTCTTCCCTATTCTTCCTTTTTATTTTTGAAACTTTGGCTACCTTCGAGCCAAGGTCGACAGCGTGTAAATTATAGTTAATTGGGAAGATCTTGAGATTTAATCAATGAATTAGGAAATTTGGGTAAAAAGATTATTTCACGAATGGTTTTATAAGCAAAGTAGAAATGGGTTAAGTAGCACTTGACATATGAATAAACTTAACCAACATATGAGGAATGATAGTAACCTGTTAGGAACACATGTATGGAAAAATTGGAATAATAGGTATAGCCTATTAATGGGATTATAAGCATGAACATAAATTGGGTTTTTTGGGTAAATCTTGAATTTGAGACTTGGAAATTGGTATGCAGTTAAGATCCTAGAAACATAATTAAAAATGGAATATGTTGGACAAACAATGTTTTTATGTAATTTTGGAACTCGACACATGACATGAAATTGACACTATTAGCATAACTTGAACACGAACATGCTTGTGAATTGATAATTGACATATGACATCTAGAATGGACATGAACTAAACATGAAACGTGGCTAACTCGAGGTTAGAATGAGTTTGCGGTGTAATCCTTCTCGGAACCGCCCGACAAATCCAGTGACCGCAAACAATAGGTTCTAATGTGAGAAGTTAGTCATAACGTGCTTGAAACTCGAGGTTAGATTGAGTTGTGGTGTAATCCTGCCCGGAACCAACCGGCACATCCAGTGACCGCAACAATAGGTCTAATGTGAGAGGTTGGGCATTAATAATTAATTAATGTTAATGACACATGCTAGTATGGTAAGGTTAAGTCAACATGTAATACTAGACAACACTTGACCAATTTGACATGATATATGGGTGGGTTAAGTCAACGTGAACTGCTGGATAACACTTAACCAATTTGACATGATATATGGGTAGGTTAAGTCAACATGAACCGATAGATAACACTTAACCAATTTGACATGACGCGTGGGTTGAATTGAATACGTGATTGGGGGTTAAGTCAACTTGGACACATGGGAAAGCTTAACCAATATAACAGTATCAAAGCAAGGAAAAGTGGGGAATGATAAGATTAAATAATAGATAAACTTATCCTAGGGATAAGAAATGAATATGACTTAAGATGTAATACAAGACTCGAAGGGTGGGACGACTTATACCATGAAATAAGTTAATCTAAGCAGGAAATGTGGGAGAACACCTGTACGCTATCATTTGATAAAGAGAACTTAAGTCATGCTTGAATTCATAGGTAAACCTTAGTTAAAATGAACTAAGTAACAAACCTTAGTTAAAGAGAACTAAGTAACAGAAACTAAGTATCAAACCTTGGTTAAGAGAACCAAGTAATAAACCTTAGTTAAGAGAACTAAGTAAATAACGAGAAAGAGAACTAAGTAGTAAACCTTAGTTAAGAGGACAATATTGTGAACCTTAGTTAAAAAAATGAATGATTAGGAGAAACTAAGTAGTAAACCTTAGTTAAGAGGACTAAGTAGTAAACCTTAGTTAAGAAAACAAATGACTCAGGAAACTAAGTAGTAAACCTTAGTTAAGAGAACTAAGTAGTAAACCTTAGTCAAGAAAACCAAGTAGAACACGAGGAGGAGCGAACGTCCATCTGATCATGAAGAAGGCTCCAACAGTCTGGGTTACGAAGCAGGGGACGTGAGGGTACTCTTGGTATCCCTCTGTGAGGTTGCAGATGATCCTCCTGGGCTTACAGAGGTTAAGGTCTGCGTTAGAAGAACCAAGAGTATGCCTTGGTTGCAATATAAGTGTAACACCCCACATCCGTTAGTGTCACTCACAAAGGGAATGCACTAAGTTCTGTGAAGTATTATAAGTAAAAGATGCAGATAATTTACAAGACAGATAAATAAAGCAGCGGAAAAGTGAATAAAACTTTATTTCATTTATAAACAGCTCGTACAAAGATTGTTTTCCAACAACAAAGTATCTATCTTGTTTGACAAAATAAAGAAGCGTAAATATACAATGATATTCCCCAATAAAACATTAGCCAGCCATAGCGGTGGAAAAGAGAGTCCAAAGCAGCACATCAAAGAGTCTTCAAGCTTGGAAAGAGTAACAGGTCCATACAAATCTGAGCTATTCCCTCCCTGACTATCTGGGGGGGGGGGGGGGGGACGGAAGAAAAGAAGACGAAAGAAAACATAGAGTCAGACATAAAGCCTGGTAAGTCTAGTGGTACTTCGGTATATGAATAAGGAAAAAGGACATGATAGGCATAAACTGAAAATGGGAAAATACCATAAACTAAGTTAAAGCGGTTAGGACCGAAATTTCTATCGCACCCCATACTAATCTCTGCACCACCTAACTAGTATCCCAACTAGTAATCTGTATAAAGATGATAACGTGATCCCAATCCCTGTAATTGCGGTTGCTTTTAGGTGTACATTTATTATTTATTACCTAGATCTAATCTAGGGTTTTCTTATCGAGCGCTTCCTAGATTCAACTAGGGTTTATGCGACTTATCTAATACTTCTCGGATTCAGGATTTATGCCACCTAGGTCCAACTAGGGATTATGCTACCCGTCGAACGATGCCCCTAGTCTAGGACACACTACCTAGAGTGGTATATGTTCCTAGACTTTCCCCATGTATGTGTCGCGAATCGTTTATCACTGTCTAGATGCACATGTCCTGAAATGTGCGACCCGAGTCCCGTGGCAGGGCTATTCTAGAAACACGAAACTCGGTCGGGAGCTTTCAGATATCTGCCGATGCAGATGCTAAGGTCTGTTTTTCCAGTGGCTATGGTCCCACCTGACCCCTCCCTCAACTAATGAAAGGCAATCCAAGAAAATCAAGCACGAGAACTATACTCCTGCCACCTATGCCCCACTTTCCTATTGGCCAGCCTCACCCATAACTAGATAGCAAGTATATGGTCTGTTGGGAGTTCTCTGCCTTTCCGCATGCGTATCTCGACTGACTCAAGATGGTAGGTAGACGACGGGTCGTTATCACAGGGCCATTTGTCCCGCCGAATCACGCTGGTCCATCCTAGTCTTTAGGTTGCCTTATATTGCAACCAAGGCATACCCTTGGTTCTTCTAACGCAGACCTTAACCTCTGAAAGCCCAGGCGGATCATCTGCATTCTCACAGAGGGATACCAAGAGTACCCTCACGTCCCCTCGAAGCCTCGGGCTTCGTAACCCAATTCGTTGGAGCCTTCTTTAAGATCAGATGGACGTTCGCTCCTCCTCGTGTTATACTAAGAATTACTACTTAGTTTTCCTAACTAAGGTTTACCACTTAGTTTCCTGAATCGTTGTTTTCTTAACTAAGGTTTACTACTTAGCCCCTTTCAACTAAGGTTTACTACTTAGTTCTCTTTCTCGTCAAGTTGGATTGGTTAAGTGTCATTAGTCGATATAAGTTAACTTAACCTATTCATTTGTCATGTTAAACTGGTTAAGTGTTATCAGTAATTCACGTTGACTTAACCTTATCACAAACCAAGTTATATTGGTTAAGTATTTCTTATTACTTAACCCTACCCATTCACCTTGTATTGGTTAAGTGTCCCTTTTAACCTAACCTTGCCCATCTGTTTTAACTAACATGTTATAACGGTTAAGTGTTCCCTTAGTTAACTTAACCCTAACATCTGTTTAATTAACATGTTCTAATGGTTAAGTATTGTCCCTTCATGTTTCAACTTAACCCTGTTCAATTTATCACACTATGATTGTTAAGTGTTCTAAGTTTACTTAACCCTACCCTCTAGTCCAGCGAACATATTAAATTGGCTAAGTGTATTTACTTAACCTTACCCAATTATCTAGCTAACGTGTTATAATGGTTAAGTATTTCAAAATTTACTTAACCTCACCCACTTATCTAATTATCAGGTTATAACGGTTAAGTGTCCTGAATTTACTTAACCTCACCCTCTAGTCTAGTTAATATGTTAAATTGGTTAAGTGTATTAACTTTACTTAACCTCACCTTCTAGTCTAGTTAACATGTTAAGTTGGCTAAGTGTTTTCTTAGTTACTTAACCCCTACAAGTCTTGTCTTCTTAACATGTTAAGTTGGTTAAGTGTTTTAGTTAACTTAACCCTACCAATCCTTACTTAGCTTTAATTGTCTTATTAAAGCACCAACCACTCACATTAGACAGGTATTGTTGTGGCTGCCTGTATGCCGGTCGGTTTCGGCCAGTCTTACGCCACAACTCAGTCTAACCTCGGGTCTTTATTGGGCTCAATGCCTTAACCTCTCACATTGGATAGGTATTGTTGTGATTACTGGACAGCCGGGCGGGTCTGGGCAGGTTTACATCACAACTCAATCCAACCTCGGGTTAAGCATATTTGTATTGTCTAAATTTACATATTTGTCACTTTCATTTTGTATGTAAATGTTTATGGCCCAATTATCCAATTTCACTAATTTTTGGGTATAAGAATTTATACCGCCTAATATGTCACTAGTCATTGGCATGTGTCAAACATGCCAATACATGTATTTTATTTTAAACCCAACGTTTGTTTCCCCCGTTTGTACGTACGCAACATTATAACATATGTTGGGCTTAACATTTCAGCCCAACTCATAAACATAAAAAGGGGAAGCACAGAATCATGAATTGTTCTAGAATACATAAAAGTGTGTGGGGCATGAACTTGCAACATAGCGTTTTCACTAACATAGATTGTGGGTCATGTGAACTTGCATTCAATAAGGATATAAGTAAATTGGTGTCACATGAAATGGCATACTTTTAGACTTGTTTAAACATGGTTTTATACACATATAACTAGGCATAATGTCAAACACCAAACTAGCATAAAAATGTCCACTTTTTGACATAACCCAAAGGTGTAAACTAACTTTACATCAAGTAGCCTATTTCAACATGAAACTAGTATTATTTGAGTACCCAAAAGGTACTTGCATAAACCCAATTATCACTTGCAAATAAACATAATAATGTATACAAAGGTTTTGAGTCGTGTAGGCATAAAAGGTTTCAACTTGGAACATGTTTACATGAGTCTCAACTTAGGCCTAAAAAGAATGTATGCTAACCATGTTAACGACATATCATAAAGATGTCAATTCTAGTTTTTACTAAAAACTTGCAAGTGATATTTATTTTCATACACAAATGTCAATAGGCTCGCATCAACCAATTTATGCCACAAACACCCAATACAAAGTATGACCTAATCAACGCAATACACAGAATTTACCTCAAATTTATACAATAGTAAAGCCCCAATTTCATTTACATCAAATCACATCTTAATTTCTATTCATATTCAGAAAAACCACTATACTTACAACGAATGCAGAATCTTGAATTCTGGATTCTGAGTTCTGAAATTGAGATGCGTTCCTTTGGGTAGACGTTGTTGTTTTGATTTTATTAGTAGCTTTAATCTCAAATTTGAAATTAGCTTGAGTTGATTCGTTGTTCGTCTCTTTTCAAGCGGAGGCTCTCCTTAGTTTTCTTCCGACAGTATGGCGGCTCAAGTTCTTATTTTTGTGTGAATTTTAGGTTGAGTCTTAGGTCCTTTTTATAGAGTTTCAAGTTGATTTGAGCCGTTCGATGAAGCCAGAAGGAATCCAGGCCATACATGTCAAGAGTAACCAATCAAATGCCGACACGTCAGCCCTAGTGACACACTGGGCTTCAGAATTTCGACCAGAACATAGACCAGGCCAGCCAGACCTGACCAGGTCGACAGGGGAGGTCGACCCTATGGTCGACCCGGGACCTGGGCAGGAATTTTCTTGCCCAGCCTGGGTCGGGTCCTATTTTTGAATTTTGAATCCGATTTTCGAGCTATTTGAATTTCAAATAAATTCTGAAACTTCCGGAAGTCATATCTCCCTCGTACAGAGTCCGATTTACGCAAACTCGGACTCTATCTCAAGCAGAATTTCGAGACGAACGCAATGGCGTAACCCGTTACCCTTAATTCTTAAGTTTTGAATTAAGTATACTGTAATTTATCAATTTATTATTAACCGAAAACTCAGGGTGTTACAATATGCAACCTAAAGACTAGGATGGACTAGCGTGAGGCGGCGGTATCTTGTTTAGCCCTGTGATAGCACGTCATCGTCTACCTACCATCTTGAGTCAATCGACTACGTGAAGCGGAAAGGTGGAGAACTCCAACATACCATATACTTGCTATCTAGTTATTGGTGAGGTTTGGCCAATAGTTTGTGGGGGGCCTGCGTATAGTTCTCATTCTTGATTTTCTTGGGTGTCTTTCATTAGTTGAGGGAGGGGTCAAGTGGGACCATAGCCACACACAGATAAAAACAGACCTTAGCATCTGCATCGGCAGATAACTTAAAGCTCCCGACCGAGTTCCGTGTTTCTTGATTAGCCCTGCCACGGGACTCGGGCTGCACATATAGAGGACATGTGCAACTAGACATCGATAATGATTCACGACACGTACGTGGGGAAAGTCTAGGAACATATATCGCTCTGGGTAGTGTGTCCTAGACTAGGGGGCATTGTTCGATAGGTAGCATAATCCCTAGTTAGACCTAGGCCGCGTAAACCCTAAATCCGAGAAGCGTTCAATAGGTAGCATAAACCCCAGTGGCCCTGGGTAGCGTAAACCCTGGTTGAATCTAGGAAGCGCTCGATAGTAAACCTTAGATTAGATCTAGATGATACACAGAATCTAGCAAGATCGAGAGTGGTAGTCCAAACGATTTCGAGAATGGTGGCACTACACTAAAGTAGTATAGATTTACATGATGAAGCCCGTACGACATACGGCAAGGGACTGTATATATACATGGAAAGGATTAGACGAGTTGGGGATATCTACATATACTTTGTATTAGGTTATCCTACTTGTGGGACATGAGTATAGCCTAGAGAGCTAATATCCCGAATAACCTAGTAAGCAAGAAAATATAACTGAATGGTATATGTAGGATTATACAGAAATTTATTCTAAGTCCAGTCACCAGAACTTATGTTCTGACCCCCTCCTCATTACATACTTCCAGGTTAGGTTCATGACAGAGATGGTATAGCTTTGAATACTGGTTAGACAGTATGATATATAAGGTAAAGCTATTTTTGAATATATTATATTTTAATTCCTTCCGTTGTGAGATGCTTTACGAGTTCTGACATGTTTCTTTATCTCTGTCTTTTTCTGCAGGATACCAGAGCACCCAACTCGGGTCTCGATGGATAAAATTTGAAAAATTTGGTCTGTTGGAATTCGGGTTGTTACAGTAATGGGAATAAATATAGGTATATATGTCTATTTGATTTCAAAGAGATTTGAAATGAAAACCCAGGAATTTGGATTCTGGAATTTTAATTTAATTAAGTAGATCGAAGTGAATAAATCGATTTGAATTAATTTGAATGAAAAATGGATGCGACTAGATGGTGAATGAAATATGAATGAAATTCCAAGTTATAACAAAGTGGGTTTTGAAAAGTTAACACGTTTGTAGCATTTCTTCTGCCTTAGTAATTTGGGTCGAAATTCTTTTAAGGGAGAAGGAATATAACATCCCAGATTTTTAGTCATTTAATATTGAATATTAAATTTAATTTAAATATTGATTTGGAATAATAAATGGATTTTTATTGAATTTATCGATTTAATAATCATTATATGATTTAATATAGAATATATTGAATTATCATAATACGAAAACAATAAATAATTGGATTTAGATTTAAAACTGAACCAAAATAATTCTGTCGATTAATAAAAATTAGAATTGTTTAATAATTATTTATCATCGATAGATTTAAATTGTTTGAAATCGATCTATATTTTAATCAGTTGAATTAAATTTAAATAGTCAGTTTAACTTGTTATCTTTTCCATACGATCGTGTTAGACTCCAAAATTTGTTCTAGTATGATCAGAATGGTGGATAAACCCTATAAAGGCTAGTCGTTATGCTCCAATTGGTGTTTGCGACCGTGAGATATTTTTAGTGGATAGGATCAAAATCAAATCAAAATTTAAAACAACCACCCTATATTACTACAGTCGACCAAAAACTAAAAATCACATAGACATTCCTTTCCTCAAACTGAAAATATTGCCTCCTTCCTACGGTATCAAAGAAACATGAATTAATGGCGGGTACGTTCTGTCTTTTCTCCACTCCTTTATAATAAACCATCGACATACCTTTTTTCCCTAATTTATTCCTTCTGAAAACTAACACTGAAGTTCAAAAGCTTCCGTAACCCAAAAATGGTTGTTCAAATCAAAAATCAAATTCATATTTTTCCCATTTCAGTTTCTAATTCCAAATCGACAGAAGGAAGCCAACTAGCATCGACTATCAATGGTGAACGGACGTTGCTCGAAAAGGGGCGCGATGGCATATGGGAGCCGGTCGATGGCGCAAGGCTAGGCTCCGATTTTGGAGCGAGTTTCATACAGTTGATCAAGTGTGGGGTGCTCGACTCTCTGTATGGTGAACGTCAGGGAGGAGTCGCGATTGCAGGAAAGAGTGGGCGCGCTGTTGGCTTAAGTTACAGAGGCGACTTCGAAATCGCTGAGGGAGCGAGAGGAGGTACGCGTGAACTTCATAGTAGTTGTTCACCTTACGGTTGGTGATGTTGGGGATGGAGCGTGGGTTTGTCAGAAGGATGTCGATGTGGTTGTGGAGTATAGGGGTCAGACTGCCTTTTTGGGGAGGGCTCGATAGTGTTTCAAATAGCGGTTGTTGGGAAGGTGGTCTAGATAGCAATGAACTGGGAAATCAAATAGGAATTGATTTGTTGAAACTGTATAGCTTCAAGCTCCATTTTGGGTAGCAATCATCCTTGGTTTGATGCTATTACTAATCGCTCCATTTTAGGCTAGCGTCGCCTTGGATAGTTGAAGTGTCGGGATTTTTTTTGGGTGGGTAAATGCAGGTGATTGGAAATAAATGTCAATGAGGAGATGAGGATGCTCAGAAGTATAGAAATGGATTGTCGAACTAAGTAAGATGTCTGGATAGTGGGATTTGAGGCAATGATTATGGAGTCAAGTGGGTGGTGTTGACAGTAAGGTGTTTATGATAGTGAGATAATTGGAAAGGTGGGGAAGTTTCAGTTTGGAATTTGTTCGGAGATATACTTCATCAATTGATCGAGTTTTTGCAAGGTGATAAGGTATTTATTAAATTTAAACTACTTAGGATTATTTATTTACTTTTGTTAGTAGTTAATTTATTTAATAATCGTTTAATCACTTAATAAATAATTGTTAAATCGATAAATAATCATACGTAAGAATTTCATTCGAATTTCATTCAGGTGGATATATAGCCGAGACAACATGGAAATAAATGGGATATTCGGTGTAAATTAATCACGGTGAGTAAATCTCATGCTAGAAGATTTCATTTAAATTTTTTTTGAAAACAAAAATGTGTGATCTTCTAAAAAGAAGAGAGCACACATAAGATTTTATTTAAATTTATTTTTAAATGTTAAAAATAAATTGTTGATTGCTTGGATGCATGCATGAATTATTGAATAATTGTGATTATTATATATATTGGTTATTTAGGCTTGGAGGTTGTGGTTATTATATATATATATTGGATATTTTCCCGCAGTACCATTAGTGGATGCCCACGGTATCATTAGCGGATGACCTTACCACCCCATAATATATTATAGTGGATGACCTTTATACTGCGATATCCTGCCTTGAAGCAGGATTGATATTATTATTGTTGAATAACATCTGTGGATGCAGGGAAAATAGGTTGGAGGAATCCAATTGGATTCCTCAAATTTATTTATTATTGTTTACATATTTATATGTGTGTGATGTGTTGAATTGGATTGATGGTTTGTGTATTTGGATGTTTAAATATCACTGGCCTAGATATTAATATTTAAAAATATCAAAAAAGGGATTTTTTAAATTTAAAAAGGAAAATTTATTTTTTTCTGAAATGGAAATTGAATTTCGGATTTGGCTAGAAAAATATTAACTTGTTTATAGAAATAAAAACAAGTAGCTGAATTTATAAACGATGTTTATAATTGAATAGAAAAAAATATCATTGAATAGTTTAGAAATGGAAACTCAAGTGCTAATTTAAAAAGGGAAATTATTTTCCGAAAGCAAAAACGGAATTTGTAGAAACATGTTTCAATATTTGAAACAAGTAGTTGTAAATTATAAATGACGTTTATAAATGGAAGAGAATAATTATCATGGAATAATTGAATCATCTAAATTCAAGTATGAATTTGAAAAGAAGAATTTATTTTTCCAAAGTGGAAATGGAATTTCAAATAGAATTTGGTTTAAATGTTTAAGACAAGAAGTGAAATGTATAAATTATAATAATAAACAAAAAGAGATAAATTATCATTGGATAATTTATAAATTTAATTTCAAGTAGGAAATTAAAAAGTGGATTGGAAATCACTTAAAAGAAAAAATGATGATTTTTTTCGACGTTCGAAATAGGAATAGAATTGGAATAATCCGTAAGGATTTATAATTAAAAATTCGACTATGTCGAATTTATAAAAACAATTAATTCCAAAAAAGATATTGAAGTATATTAAACAGAAATTTAAATTTTAATATGGAAATAGATTTGCTAAGTTTATATATATAAGTTATACTAATAAAATATTCCAAAATGAGAATAGAGTTTCAAATTGATTATTAATATGGAAGTTTGTTTAATATAAAATAAGGAAGTTAAATTATAACAATGTTTATAAATATGATGAAGTGATTTTTCATTAGATAAACTTGGAAATAGATTTTTTCCAAATATAAGAGAAATCATATTTTTAAATTAGATGGAAGAGGGGATTTTTGGTGATAAGTAATGTCAGTTTTATTTCAAACTCTTATCCATTTCAAGGTAAGAACGTTGTCAGTCAAAGTCTGAGAGGTAATTAAAATACCCCAACTTGAACGAGTTCATCATTATCATGGGATGATATTACTTTGTAATGGTAAGAGATGTTAAGTTAATTAATTTTTGTATAAAGGAAATTTATTATTAGAATTCGATGATATCGATATTTTATAAATAATCTAATTCTATGTGAATCAGACTTGAGTATAGAAATCAGAATTTTGAACTGAGTTATGAATATGGAATAAAATAATCGACGAATTTGAGATATTGATTTGGATAACATGTTTATTTAAAAATATTGAAAGTGGAATTTAAATTTATTAACGTTATATTTAAATTATAATTAAAACGAACTCGCCGCAACACGGTAGTTCGTAATTTGGCATTTTGAACTTCAATCGAGTATATATAACTCAATATAACCCGGAATTCAATGAAACAAGAAATGTTCGGGCCTATTAAATGATAGTTTCCAAATGAAAGAGAAAAATCTTGATTTCGTTTTATTGTTTTTGAGTTATGTCAAAATCAAATTTTCAGGAAAACAGTGCCATAGTCATTTTTAAATCATAATGGTTTATTTAATAAATTAAAGGGATTTCAAGTGAATAAAATCCGAATCTTTTAAGAAAAATCTGGATTTGAGTTATCAAATAAATATGAACTCAAGCAGAGTAAATGAAATGATTTTTGATATAAAAATCAGATTGTTGGAATGTGGAATAGTATTAACTAATTTGAAAAGAAATTAGTTAATGGGATTTCGAATCGAACTTAACCTTTGTTAAGTAAATCAGATTTATGAATTCAAGTTTGAAATCAAATATGAAACTAGAATTAAGACATGGAATCGAGTAAGAAATTTGAGTTTAATTTGTATATAAGTGAATGCAAATATATTTGGACGTGATATGTTAAACTTTAGCAAAGAGGCTAATTAGAAAATTAATTAGCAAATGGAAAGCAAAAAAAAAAGTATTGATTTGAAATAAATTGGGGATGGTTGAATATATGATAGACAAGTATATGATGAAGAGTAGGAAGAGAATATGAAGATTTTAATTTGAGTGCCCGACAAAAAAGTACATGTTTCAATTTCCATATGAGATTTTATGAGCCTATTGGGCAAGCCGCTTGGTTTTTTGATTTTCTTTTTGAATGGAAAGGGCCTAGAGAGGCGAGTTGTGGTTTGAGCTTTTGACCGGTACAAAGGAGGTGCTAGCGAATTTAAGGAGTTGGAATATTTTTAAGGAATTTGGATAACTACAAATCAATATATCAATATATAGAATTCGATAAAGAATTTGGAAAGTAGTTTAATTAATATTAGAAAGGGCCAGTGATTGTTTGATGGATGTTTATTTTCCTTTGATAGTTAAATGGCTATCAAAGATTTTTTTACCATCGTTGTCAATACGGAGAGACCGGTTGGATTTAATATCCGGAAACCACTCCTTATAGGCATTGGCATTGTGAACTAGATTATGCTGAAGATAAATTGAAGACGTAGTAAAATGCAAGGCTGTTTGGTTTGTCCAGACCCAGGACAACTTGTATGGATGAATGTCTGACTGCGTATTCTTGACAGATCACATAAGACGATCTCTTCGAGATATTACGTCTAGTGGCGGAGGAATTCGTTTCTCTTAGCTTTTTATACTCGTAATATTTTGGAAAGATCAACTAGTGATTTGACGGGTTTGACAATGTGGCATTTAAAGTGTATGGTGGCCAGATGTTCTATGTAACGACTCGGATTTTCGTTCCATTTATTTTAAATATTTAATATCGTTTTAAATATTTATTTGACAATATACTTGAATTTTTATATTTTATGTTATCGATTTATATATCGATTTCGATTTAATATCGAATATATTAAATTATCGAAATACGAAAAATAATTCAATTTGAAGTTACAAACTGAATCAAAACATTTCAGATGACCAATATTAATTTTGTTTGAATATAGACGATAATAAAAATAATTTATTACTAGCGAATTTGATTAGTTTGGAATTTAAATTATATTGTATTAATTAATATGGTATATAAGTTGAAATTAAATTCCAGAATATTTACTGTGGAGTTCAGAATAGGGTTATTACATTGAAATGTCGGTCGGTACGTTACAATAGCGGTTCATGATTTAAATTAATGGACCCCGAGATATTTGATTGTTGATAGATTCGAAATCAAATCAGTATCTATTTAAAAAGAAACAAAATCTCTTTAAAGTCAAATCACATTAATGATATTGTACCCTTGCGCAGACCATTTTCCTTAGGGGTTAAGTATTTCTTCGGCTATAAATCACGGCTCCTGTTCTTATTCTCTTCTGTTGAAATCAAAAGAAATCATGTCTCCTCATAATACAATTCAACACAGTAGTTCACTTGAATCCCACAAACAAAACCGAAGGCTTCAACTAAATCAAAAATGAAAACCCCGATCCTCTCTTCTCTTCCCATTTTCTTCGTTCTCAGCAGGTGGAAAATAAATCGCAATTTCGACATCAACATGGAGAAGCTCGCGGCTCAGGTGCAACGCAAATGTTCGATGGTTGATTTCGAACAGGGGTTTTAGGTCTTGGGCTTTTAGAGGTTCGCGAAAAAGGGATTTGGGGCAGTCAGCGCAAGGATATCCCGAGTTAGGACTAATCGCGTTCGAGATTTGGGAGGGACGATAAAGCTGGCTCGTTGTTCAAGGGTCCGATCTAGTGGAGGCGATGCATTCTGGAGGGAGTCCTTTGGCTAATACTGGTGGTGCAAACTTACTAATGTTGAAGCAAGTGCGATTTGAATTAATTGAATTGGAATTCGACAGTAAGGTGTTAAGGATTTCAATCTTGATTCTTTGTTTGTATGGTGCAATGTGAGGCTAGTACAGTGACTGAAGTTGGACGTTCTGATGCGGGTATGGGTGCGGTCTATGGATTTTGTGAAATAGTAGAAACAGGTGCTATGAAGAAGGAGGCCTGGTCATTTAGTTGAGGGGTTAAGGCATTAAAAATGGGAGTAGTTATCTTTATTTGAATTTGTGGTGTGGGAATGTGGAGCTCAGGGTATGGAAAAGGACTGTCACGACAGTAAGCTAAATGTTTAAAGCATTTGTAGTAATGATCGAGTAATAGAAAGGAGATGAAGACTTGACTAAGGTGTTTGGTGAATTGCAGTAGAGATAAGGTATACGTTTTACCAACAATTTAAATTCAAAGTTTTATTTATTTATTTGATAGTAGATAATTTAAATAAAAGTTTATCGATAAATTAAAACAGATGATTGTAAGTACAAAATAAATTCGGTTGAGGCGATTCAAGTAGATTCATAATGCAACAATTTGGAATTAATCAGATACTCGACAAAGGAAAACCACGGTGAGTAAATCTCACTCAATTTATTTATTTTGAATTATTTTTAGTCATTAAAAATAATTGATGGTTGTTGGTTGCACTGAAATATTACTGTGCCTATTATTAAATATATATTAGTTATTTAGGATTGGTGTTTGTGATTATTATTTATATATTGGTGGTTGGATTCCCGCAGTATCATTAGCGGATGCCCGCAGTATCATTAGCGGATGACCCTATACGCCCCACGCTATGATAGTGGATGACCTTCTATACCGGGATATCCTAACTCGAAGCAGGATGGGTATTATTTATGTTGGCTAACGTCTGTGGATGCAGGAAAACAGGTTGGAGGGATCCAACTGGATACCTCAAAAATATTATTATCTGTTTGTTATCATATATATATTATTATATATGATGTGTTTGAAAACCTATGGTTGGTAAATTGAGTGTTTTTGATTTGTTGAACGTCACTGGCTCGGAATGTTGATTTATAAAAATATACCGTGAAAAGGATATTATGAGATTTAAAAGGAAAAATCTATTTTTAAAATAGAATTTGAATTTCAATTGGGCTATGACGATATTTACTTGTTTGAATAAATAAAACAAGTATTGAATTTGTAAACGATGTTTATAAATTAAACAGTACAGGGAATTGGAGTAAATTTATAAATAGTGTTTATAAATAAAGTGGAAAAATTATCATTGGATAATTTGAATATTTAAATTCAAATGTGAATTTAAAAATAGAAATGGGGAAATCGTTTTAAAGAAATAAACGATGGAATTTATTCTGATGTTCAGAATATAAATTGAACTAAAATAAATCCGTAAGGATTTATGATTTGAATTCGATTAATTCGAATTTATTTAAATAGAAGTTAAATTGAATATGAAAATAAATTGGGTGTTATATATATAAGTTATTATAAATAGAAATTTCCAAAATAAGATTTTGGCTTTAAATAGATTTCGAAATAGACTTGTTTAAATATAAAACAAGGAAGTTTATAAAATGGTGTTTATAAATATAATGAATTAATTATCAAGAGATAATCTAAATATTTAAATTCAAATATGAATTTAAAAATAGAATTTGAAATCATTCAAAAGGGAACAACGGTTTTTATTCCGCAATTCGGAATATCAAAGGGATGGAGTTTCAAATAGAAATTTGAAAAGGGAACTTGTTTAAATATATGAAACAAGAAAGTTGAATTTATAAATAGTGTTATAAATTTGGTGAAATAAATTATCATTTGGATAATTTAAACCATTTAAATTCAAATAGGAATTTAAAAGTAGATTGGGAAATGTTTTGAAACAAAACGATTGATTATATTTCGGAATTCGGAATATAAGCTGAATTGAGAAGAATTCAACGGGTTTATAATTGAAATCCGATTATATCAAATTTTATAAATAATTTATTTATAAAAGGAATTGGAATTAAATATAGAAGATCGAAGTATAAATAAATATATTACCAAGTAAGGAAAAATCGACAATTATAGAAAATCGAAAATATTATGTTGAATTGGGAAACTGATTTGATATATATTAAAAATATATCAGAATGGAGTTGAATTTATTATAAACGAAGTTTAAACGTTTTTATATATATATAATTAAAACGAACTCGCCGCAGCGCGGTAGTTCGTAATTTGGTGTTTCGAACTTCAATTGAGAGTATAGAACTTAGTTTAAGTCGGAATTCTTTGAAACAAGAATCATCAGGACCGATTTGATAATAGTTTTCTAATGAAAGAGACAAATCTGGATTTCGTCGTATAGATTTTGAGTTATGTCAAAATCAAATTTTTAGAAAAGCAGCGCCATAACCATTCTAAAACCATAAAAGTTTATTTAAATAAATAATGGAATTTTGAGTAGATAAAATCCGAATTTCCACTAGAAAAATCCAGACATGTGTTGTAAAATAAATACGAACTCAAGTTGTGTGAATGAATCTGATTTTTGAAACAAAAATCAGAATTTTAATTATTGAATAGAATTGACTAATTTGAAGAATAATTAGTAAATGGAATTTTGAATCAAAATTGGGCGTTGGATAAGTAAATGAGGTTTAAGAATTTATATTCGAAATTGAATATGAAACTCGAGTTGAAAATGGAATTAGATTTTGTTTTAAGTAAATTAAAAACATATCCGAAAGTGATATGTTCAATTAAAAAGATGAAATGGGCAAAAGAGCTGATTAAAGAGTAAATTAACGAATCGAGTTAAAATGACCAGACTGAGTTGAAATAAATTAGAAATGGACGCATATGTGTTAACAGGTATGGGATGAAGAGAATGAAGTTTATAAATTTAGTGCTCAACAAAAAGGTACATGTTTAAATTCCATATGAGATTTTATGCCCCGAATCGGCAAGCCACTTGGCTTTTTGATTTTCTTTTTGAATGGAAAGGGCCTAGAGAGGCGAGTTGAGGTTTGAACTATCGATCGGTACAAAGGAGGTTATGGCGAAATTTTTCGGAAATTTAAGGGGTTAGAATATTTTTAAGATAATTTGATAATTAGAAATCTATATATCAATATATATATAGAATCCGGTAAGGAAACGAACTTAAAAATAGAATATTATAAACAAAAGGGAAATAAAAAATCTGGTAATAGAAAGAGAAATATATATATACGTTTTAAAAAATGAATAAGTGGTTTTTATGGTGTTGATGATTTGAGATAAGTGGTCTTGTTTGTTTTGAAGTTAAAGATGTTATTCAGTCAAGGTCTGAGAGGTAATTATACCCCAACTTGATTGATTTCATTATTAACTGATAACAACAAGATTCAATCCCAAAGAGGGATGTTTAAAGAGTTTAGTTGAATGTAGTGTTTTAGGTTGTTGTAACGATGTTTTACACAACATTCGTTTTAACCCAAGTAAGTGGAAATTTAGAAATATAATAAATAAATATTTCCTGAGTGTAGAAATGAACGGGCGTGAAAGGGATAAGTAATTGGAATGTTTTACAGTTATAAATAGAAGATATTTTCTACGTATAGAAAATAAAAGGAGGCGATATACGGAAATGTTTTCCAAATAGCGAAAAGGGCCAAGATGATTGTTGAAAATATTTGGCTAACAAATATTGATAAGGAAATGTAGTAGTGATTTAATTAATGAATGAAATATCAACTAAATGGCCCAGTGATTTGTTGATGCCTTGAATGAATGTTTGTTTTCTTCGATAGTTAAATAACCGACTATCGAAGTGTTTGTTAATATCGTTGTCAATATGGAGAGACCGGTTGGATTATTATCCGTGAACCAGTCCGTATTGGCAGTAGCGTTGTGAATCAGATTATATGAAGATAATCGAAGATAGAGTAAAGTGCAAGGACTTTTTCTATTAATAGAAATGGTGCCTTCAGTTTCGTTCAATCCCAGAACGAACGTATATGGACGAGTGTCTAACAGAGTATTTCCAATGATCAAATATGTTGGTCTATGTAAATATATATGGTGGCGGAGAATTTATTCTCTTAGCATAATATCCAGAATATATTTGTGCAAATCAATTAATGATTTACGGATCTGACAATGTGGCATCCAAAGTGATTGTGCTATCAATGAATGATAAGAAATCGTAGCCTCAGGCCTCAACAACCGGGAAATGACAAAAATCGGGCAGGCAGCATGGCTATGTGAGTCGCTCCCATTAGGGTGTATAATCACCTATCTAGGGATATTCATTTCATTCTTTAATCTATTCGATGCTGTCCTATTCGGGAAATGGTTGCTGATCCCAACCGTTTGTGATATACATTCAATACACTCAAGCGAAATGAGTGGTTGGTCATGTGTGGGCCGGGTTGCAAGATGTTCTTGTTGAACCCAGTGTATTCCTCTCTAGAGATACACTATCGGAAGGTGGTTCCATACCTTGTCATAGTTGGAATCCAATCTCCAATAAGCGCCCTGCGGTTTTTGATTTTATATTATATATGGAGCGTGAGATGCAAGCGTTCCACTAGATTGTTATTTATTTGATTTAGACACTATTATAATATTACTGGATTTTCGTATCAAAGTGTTTTGGGTTATAGTAAGGTAAAAACCGTCCATGTTTATGTGTGGGCTGGTCTTACTATTATCCTTTCTTTCGAAAGGATTTTGAAAGTTAAACAAATGGTTGGAGTTTACTCACACCAGTCCCATGACTGACCCAGAGTTTATTTTGTTTGTTTTCCCTAAACTCTTGGGTGCCCAAATTTGTACGGGCAGTCAAGTAGTCAGGATTTTACAGATTCGCTTGGAGGAGCTTGAAGCAGGAGTCTTCACCAGTTAGCTATATACTATCATATATTCCGCTGTGTACTATGTTTGTATCTGGAAACAGGTGTTTATAACTGTTCCAGAAATAGCTGTTGTGCTTTGATGATGGTATGTATATAAAGTTACCGAATTGTATTTCAAAGTTTATGTTACCTAATATATTTTATTCGTTTCGCTGTGAGTTTGTGATCTTCATTTTCTTCTATTCTAATATTTCTTTCTTTCTATTTCTCAACCTCTAACTTCTTTCTAATAATGATTCGTACTTCTATACAATTTGGGTTGGACGTGTGATGTATGTAGTCAACTCAGATATTACGGATTTGCGGTTCGTTACATTCTAAAAAGATTTACGTAGCTTTAAGCCTCACAACCAGTAAATGACAAAAATCGAACAGGCAGCATGGCTAGTTGGGTCATACCCAAGCATGGTATATTTGTCACCGATCTAGAGAAAAATTATTAATTATTCTTCTTTCGATTCTGTATCTTTCGGATTATTGTTGGATGACGGACAACCGTAGGTGACAATATATTCGCTACACTCAAGTTAAATGAGTGGGCGGTCATGTGTGGCCGGGTTGCAAGATGTTCTTTTTGAATCCCAGCGTATCCCCTCTAGAGTACACTGATACGGAGGTAGTCCCATACCTTGTCATAGTTGGAATCCAATCTCCAATAAGCGCCTTGCAGTTTTTGATTTTATACTATGTATGTGGAGCGTGAGATGTAAGTGTTCCGCTATTTGGTTATTTATTTGACATAGACATTATTACAATATCATCGGATTTTGATATCAAAAATGTTTTGGGTTATAGTAAGGTAAAAACCGTCCATGTTTATAGTGGGTTGGTCTTACTATTATCCTTTTCTTTCAAAAAGGTTTTTCAAAGTTAAATAATATGGTTGGAGTTTACTCACACCAATCCTATGACTGACCTAGAGTTTATTTTGTTTGTTTTTCCCCTAAACTCTTAGGTGCCCAAATTTGTACGGGCAGTCAAGTGTTTCAGACTTTTACAGATACACTTGGAGAAGCATGAAGCAGGAGGCTTCACCGTTAGTTATTTTAGAGTTTTTCTGCTGTATCAAATATTGTATTGTGCTATGATATATGGTACAAAGTTTTTTATTCAAAAGATTATGTTATATAATATATTTTACTCGTTCCGCTATGAGATTTTGATGTTTTTCTTTTATTCCATCTTCTATCTATTTCTATTTCTTTAACCCTAATGACTCATATTTTTGTATTATTTGATTTGGACGTGTGTTTTTTAGTTAACTCAAATAGTATAGATTTTCCAGCCGTTACATGATGCCATGGTATGGAGCCCAGGAAATTTACTTATGTGTATGTTGGAATCGAGTTACCTAAAATATGGTCAAATATGACCATGGTGGTCGACGTCCCGACCAGATGGTAAGTTCGATAGGACTTGGGAACATTATGTTCAAGAGAAACCCGAAGTCACCGGGAATAGGTGGGCCAGCTCTATCGTTCCGAATCGATCACCTGAGTCTGAGTCCTTGACACATGGCTAGAGGTTCTCCGAATCGGATAAGGAAGATTCTCTGCCTTAGTTCATGATGGAATCCAGTTTCGAATACAAGACTTTACGATTTTAGTTGTAAACCTATATGACGACATAATAGGATGGGATATTATGTTGTATATAATTGATATATTTTCTTTCAAAATTGTTTTTAAATTAGACTTTAATAATAATATCAAATGATTTTCTCGTATCAAGCATGTTTGGCCATTATAAGGTAAAATTCTATCCTCTGGTTTGCGCTTGCATTATGTGATGGGACCTGAGCCTTATAATGGCTTCATTTTTGAGAAAGCATTGCGTGGTTTTATGCACTGGCATTCGTGTGGAGGAAACCCGTTCTATGTTATATGGTGTGGTCCCTGATATGCCTTATTTCAAATAAGTTTAGTTAAATGTAGGGTTTCTCATACTAGTCCCATAACTGACTCGTAGTTTGTTTTTCCCTTGCAAACTCTGGTGCCTATAATTTTACATGGGCAGCCAAGTGAATAGGTTATTAGCTTTCTTTCTTTGGATTTGTACTGGAGCTGTGGACGCTGTTTTGGGATTGGAGCTGAAGTTTGGACTTTTATGTTTCTTTTGAACTTTTTCATGACTCTCTTATGTTAATCACCTTTAGTTCCGCTGTGAAATATTCGAAATTTGAAACTTGGTTATGTATAGTTATGATCTTGCGTCATTGTAAACTCTGATATTAATCTTTTATGTAAATTATGTACATTATTTATCTAATGTTATGCTATGTTATGTGATCTTTTGTTGTGTTTAATGTGTTATATTCTAAAGACTATCCTTTCCGCCTGGGATAGGGGGTTTGGGTCGTCACATGTGGTATCAGAGCTAAGGATTAACCTTAGTTCTGGAGTATAACATATTAAAGGACTCACCAAAGATAGAATTAGTAGTATTCTAGGATGAGTGACTCATTAGAGATGAGGTTAGCAATACCGAAGAATGAGTGTAGCAGAATAAAGCACCCTAGTAAACATATAGCTATTCATATATGTCTTTATGCTCTTACAATTTCCTTAAGATATCTTTTTTGATGGCCTAACTATTTTCTTACTATTTGCAGATATAGTAGAAAACGAGTGGTAAAGGAAGAGGAGGTAGAGGAAGAGGTAACGTTGTAGTTCAGCAACCAAATGAGCCAGTCGTGCCTCCACAGCCATAACCAGATCTAGAAGTTCTAGTTAAGAAATATAAGAATTTAGGTGGAGTGTCATTCTTGGGCAAAGATCCCATTATTAAAGCACAATTATGGATGTGTTCCTGTGAAAGAATTTGTGAAGGCTTAAGATTGAATGGAGATCTGAAAAGATTCTGGACATCTTGGTAACTTAAAGATGAGGCTTTAATCTGGTAGGAGACCGTCACTATGAAAAATCTATAAGGTAATATTACATGGGAGCGATCTAAAGAAATTTTCGAAGAAAGATTCATTCCCCCAAAACTAGTAGAGAGTCTGTGTTATGAGTTCTCCAATCTAAAACAAGGAGATTTGACCATTCAGGAGTATCCGAGAAAATTCAGTGAACTATCCTACTTCGGCCCAAAGCTAATTCAAGTTCCATTAAAAAAGAATGTGAGGATCATTGATGGTCTTCAAAGATGGTACAGAAGCAGAGTAACTACTCATGTGAGGCTTCCATTTGTAGAAATGGTAGAGTTGGCTTGCCGCTATGAGAATATAGACAAATAAAATGCTTTGGAGGACAAAGAGAAAGGCATCACAGAGAAGAAAAGAAAGTTTGAGAATAAAAAATTTAAGGCAAATAAGAAACCCGAAGAAAATGGAAAAGGAGGAGAGGTTAAGAAAGAATGATTAAAGCATTTTACATATCTTAACTACAATAGGAAAGGACACTTGTCGACGGATTGTAGATCTTCGAAAAACAGAAAAAGTCTCACTATAACAGGGAATGCCACAAATGTCACATGACAGGTCATATTGCAAAGAACTGCCCACTATCGGAAAATTCCGAAGTTGCTCATGTTTATAAAGTTACAGATGCTCCAACAACTTCAGATGGTGGGATAGGTACGAAAGTTCTGGAAGGCACACTTACTGTTAAGGGTATTCCAGTTAAAGTGGTTTTTTGATACTGGGGCATCACGTAGTTTTGTTTCCAGTAATACGGCTAAGAAGCTAAGTCTGAACTCAAATATCTTGAGAAACCCATTTTTTGTTGGGAATCCAATAGGAGAACCATCAATCTTTGTTTATTATATAAGATTCCTATCTCTTATTCCTAGTACTGATTTCCCTTTAAGTTGGTTGTTTTGGATTTCGCCGAATTTGATATTATACTTGGGACGGATTGGCTAACCCATTAAGAAGCCGATGTTAAGTGTGTGGAAAGAATCGTTAGGGCGAAAACCAAATTTGGAAATTCTATAACCATACCATGCGAAGGTCCAGGTTTAGACAGGAAAGAGTTTTGGTCTTCTCTTGATATTTCCCCCACTTCCATAGAGAATATCCCAGTTGTTATGGATTATGCAGATGTGTTTGAAGAAGTAGATATCCTTCTCCACGAAGAGAGATTAACTTTAGAATTGATTTAGTTCCGAATGCGAGGCCAGTTGTGCATCTGATTCGGAGAATGACGATAAAGGAAAAAGAAGAGTTAAGTAATCAAACTCGGTAGCTTCTATGGAAAGGCCTGATTAGGCCTAGTTTCTCGAGTTGGGGAACAACAGTGGCGTTCGTTCCAAAGTCAGTCTGTACCCTCAGATTATGTGTGGATTACCGAGACCTCAACAAGCAAACGCTCAAGAATAAATATCCACTGCCCTGCGTAGATGATCTGTTGGATCGCTTGAATGGAGCGTACGTATTCTCGAAGATGGACCTAGCTACGGGTTTTTATAAACTAAGGATTGCAGAAGAATGTGTTCCTTTAACGGCTTTCAGGGGTCCAGGTTTATTCTATCAATAGTTAGTAATGCCTTTTGGATTGTGCAATGCCCCTGCCTATTTCGTAGATTTGATGAATCAGATATTCCGAGAAGTGCCAAACAAGTTTGTACTAGTCTTTATCGATGATATTCTGATTTTCTCGAAGAGAGTAGAAGAGCATGTCAGACATTTGGAGCAAGTACTGGAGATTCTGAGAAAGAACATATTGAAGGCTAAGTTTTCCAAGTGCCAATTCTGGAAAGAAGAAGTGAAATTCCTTGGTCATGGAGGTATCGAAGGAAGGAATCTCGGTAGATCCGAGTAATATTGTCGCCATTTAAGATTGGAAGCAAAGAAGGACTCCCACTGAAGTTGGAAGTTTTCTTGGATTGCCGAGTTATTATCGGAAATTTGTGAAATTTTTTTCGAAGTTGTCTAGTCCTTTGATGAAGTTGACTAAGAAGCATGCTAAGTTTAATTGGATGTCAGAATGTGAAGCAGCTTTCTAAGAGCTGGAAGAAAAATTAACTACTGCACCAGTGTTGACAATTATATATGGTACTCAAAACTTGACCGTCTATATTGATGCTTCTAGTGAAGGAGTGGTCCCAGTATTGATGCAAAAAGGCAAAGTCATTGCTTATGCAAGTCTTCAGTTGAAGCCACATGAGAAAAGGTATGCCACTTATGATTTGGAATTGTTAGTTGTGGTATTTACCTTAGAGATTTAGAGGCACTACCTATTGGGTGAGAAGTTTGAGCTATATAAAGATCGTAAATCTTTGAAGTATCTGTTCACCCAGAAACATTTGAATATAAGGCAATAAGGTTGGTTGGAGATTTTGGCGGCATATGATCTAGATATTCTATATACTTCAGGAAAGGTCAATGTTGCGGCAGACGCACTTAGTAAAAAGAATGTGATTATTGCTAATTTGATTAACCTTCATTGGTAGAGAAGATTTCTGTTTTACAGAAGGATTATGAGTTTATACAGAAGATTAGCAAGAGAATTCATGAAGGTAAAGTTTTGAACTTCTAGATCGATAATAAAGGAATTCTGAGATTGAAAGGATGGATTTGCGTTTCAGATATTCCAAAGCTCAGAAGAGAAGTAATGGATAAGTGTCATAAGTCTAAAGCTCAGTATCCAACCAGGTGTACGGAGGATGTATAAAGATTTGAAATGCACATTTTGGTGGAAGTCTATGAAAAGAGATATCTCGATATATGTTAGCAGGTGTCCAACTTGCCAACAAGTTAAGAGTGATCAATAGAAGGTCGCTGGGTTGCTACAACCCTTAGAGATTCTGGAATGGAAGTGGTACCAGATATCGATGTATTTCATTAACGGACTACCTAGAACCAAGAAGGGTAATGAGGGTATTTGGGTTATTGTAGACCGTTTAATGAAGAGTGTCCATTTTCTTCCAGTAAGAGCAAATAAAACAGCTCAAAGCCTTGCTCAGTTATGTGTGAGGGAAGTTGTTAGACTGCATGGAGTACTCAGCAACATAGTCAACGATCGAGATCCGATCTTCACCAGTAAGTTCTGGGAGGCATTTCAGTCAGAGTTAGGGACAAAGTTAAATCTTAGCACAACTTATCATCCCTAGACAAATGGCTAGACTGAGAGGGTAAATAAAGTTTTGGAAGATCTACTAAGAGCATGTATCCTTGATTTTGGAGGTACATGGGAATATCATTGCATCTTGTAGAGTTCTCATGTAACAACAGCTTCCAAGCTAGTCTGAAAATTTTGCCATTTGAGGCATTGTATGGTCGACCATGCAGATCTCGTGTATGTTGGATTGAGCCTGGTAATCGTCTAGTATTGGGTCCAGATATGATCCGGGAGGCCGCAAATAAAGTGGACTTCATTAAGAAGCGATTAAAGGTAGCACAGATCTGATAGAAAATTTATGTGGATTCTAGAAGAAGAGATTTACAATTTTTAGTTGGCGATCAAGTATATTTGAAGGTTTCTCCGTTAAGAGGAGTGATTCGACTCAAGAAAATAGGAAAGTTATCACCTAAATACATTGGTCCATTCCCGATATTGGAAAAAATTGGAACTCTAGTTTACAGGGTTCATTTCCCAGATTGGTTGCCCGGAGTGCATGATGTATTTCACATTTCTCATCTCCAGAAGTATGTGCATGATCTTGACTTAATCGTTGAGGAAGCAGCACAAGAGGATTTGGAAATCACCCCAAGTTTGGAAGTTTGTAGAGAGCCTCTAAAGATAATCAGCAAAGAAACGAGAGTGTTGAGAAACAAAAGGGTTAACTTAGTCAAAGTACAATGGAGCGAAAATCCAAGAGACTATACTTGAGAAACTGAGGATAGCATTAAACAGGCTATCCCAAGTGCAGAGTGGATATCTTATAGTAGCTCTTCCATGAGAGGTAAACTTATGTTTAGGTTATAATTTCTATTTCAATTTTCCTTCCGTTTGATTTTAGGGATGAAATTCTTTTTAAGTGGGGGAGACTGTAATGACCCAGAATTTTTAATCCAATTTAAAAATTATTTTTAATTTAATTTTATGAGAATTTACGGTCAATTTTGAAAATTTGACGATTAATGCTTATTTCAGCAGTTTGCAAAGGAACATTACTGACACAATCTCGGATTTCGACAAAACCAATTTTATCGGATCTGTGGCATCGAAAAATGGTAGGAATCCAATTTTCATTATTTTTGGAGTTAGTGTGTGAGCTTAGGAGAGTTAAATGCATAATGGGACAACTTGTTGAAATTGAGCGGAAACGCGAACGAAAAATAAAATGTAGGGTCAAACGAACTTGGAATTTGACAAAACCTGTCCTATTGGATCCGGAATTACATTTTATGCTGGAATGCAAATTTTTGAGTAAAATGGAGTTGCCTTTTGATCACACGATCAGTAGACGTGAAGCTGAACAAAAACACGTTCAACATTGAAATGAAAATCTAAGCCTAAAAGCACCGTTTGAGGTGTCAACATCTTAGAGCCTAGAGATGTTTTTCTTCCTCCATCTACTGCTCGCGACATCTCAGCGATCCGAGGCATTGGAAAATTAGCAAAAAAAAAAAAACCTCCTTTCTTTTTCTTTCCTTCTCTTTTCCTTTTCTTTTCTTTCTTCCTTATTTTCCTTCCTCCTCCTCCTTGAAAACAATGGCCGCCTCCATCCTTTCTCCTCTAACCTAAAATCCGTACCCTCCCCACCTTTCTCCCTCCTTGCGCAAGCCATCTTTCCCCCTCCTCCTTGGCCGAACACCCCTCTCCCTTTTATTTCTTCAAAAACTCCATTTTCACCTCTTTTTGCAAATAAACCATACAAAACTCCACCTTTCTTCCTCCTTTCACGCCATACCCCACGCCATAGGGCCCACCAACCCACGCCTAACCTGACAGCCCTCCACCACGACCCCACATCCTATGTTGTTCCCTATGTGTCCTTTCCCTCTTCGTATTGCCATAAATCTCCAAATCCTCAAGTATCCATCAGTGCAAGTGTATTCGTGAGGTGTTTGAACCCTGTAACTATCAGATCCAGTCCCGTAAGTTGTTGACAAGTCGCGTAGGAGCTGAAAATATGGGAGCTTACATTCAAGTGCTTAGAATCCTTCCGTATTAAGGAAGATTCTTTGCCTTGGTTCATGATGGAATCCAATTTCCAATAAACCAATACGGCGACATAATAGGATGAGGTATTATGCCATCTAAGATTGATGCTGTAATGACCCGGGGGATTTGCGACCTTGGTTATCGACATAAACTCAATGTCGACTACCCAAGCATCAGAAATACCAGATAGTTAATAGAAAGAAATTAGAGGGTGAGAATAGATAAGATAGGAAATTAGAATAGAAGAAGAAGAATAACATACAATATCAGAGTAAACACGAATCTCATAGCGGAACGAATAAAATATTGTATATAACATAACTTTGAAACAAAATCTGTACATGAATATACATATCATTATCAAAGTACAACACTTACAACACAGCGGAAATAAACAATTGCTATATAATCCTGAAGCCTCCTGCTCCAACTTTCCAATTATATCTATAAAATCCTGACTACTTTACTTAGGTTACGAAGGGTGGGTTATATATATAAAAAGGTGGGTAGCTTCTAAGGTAAGATTCACATGTTATTATAATAATTTATTATCTATCGTTGTTAATATTCGTCATTTAAAAATCCGTATGATCCCATACGATAACCAAATCCGATGAAAATGGACATACACCTACAGTTCGACATTACAGACCCAATGAAACTAGTTTAGTTGAATTCCGATCGTTTGCTCACATTGCATATTTTTAAAGTCAAATTATCGACTATTTTTCACATTAAAATCCCATACGGCCACATAATGACTCCAAAAATCATGAAAATTGAAATCTAACAATAATTTAATATTCCGGATCCAACAAAATTAGTTTCATCGAAAACGGAGGTCATTTGCAAAATTGGCTATTTTTAAAGCTCTAAATAAACCCATTTAAATATTAATATATTTAAAAATAATTAAATTAAATATTAATAAATTAATATTATCGGATATATATTCACATACAACATCATATAACTCCAAAATAAATATATCAGGATTTATAACTCGATATTTCAAATTCGGGTTAAATCGGTATTCAATTTATATTGAAAATCCATTTATAATATAAATAAATCGTTATAAATTATAAAGGAATTCCATAGTGACTTTTTGAAAATTTGATTTGGACACAACTCACAATCTACACGACGAAATCTCGATTTTTCTCTTCCATTAGAAAAATATACTTTACCAGCTCCGAACTTTTCTTATTTCACAGAAATCCGATTTAAAACGGATTATGTATATTCATTTAAAGTTCGAATCGCCAAATTACGAACTACTGCGCCATTTCGAGCTCGATTATAATTATAATATAAATTATATGTTCTACTGACATTGTTCGTTCATATAATTCAATTCTAAACTGAATTATATATTTTAAATTATCCAATTCACACAATATTGTGAATTCCACTATTTTTGACTATTTCAGAATTTAAATATATAACTCTATTATTTATATTAATTAAATATTCAATATTATTTAATTAAACAACCATTAAAATCCCTAAATCACTATTTAAATAATTAAATAAATTAATTATTATACCGTAAAAATACGGGACGTTACAGATACATTTACTTTCAAAATTATTTTTAAATCAGACACTAATAATAATATCAAATGATTTTCTCGTATTAAGCATGTTTGGCCATTATAAGGTAAAATATTATCCTCCGGTTTGCCCTTAATTGTGTGTAGGACCTGAGTCTTATAATGGTTTCATTTTTCAAAAAGCACTGTGTGGTTTAATACATTGGCATTCGTGTGAAGGAAACCCATTCCGTGTTATACGGCATGGTCCTGTGATATGCCTTATTTCAAACAAGTTTAGTTAAATGTAGGGTTTCTCATAACAGTCCCAAGACTGACTCGTAGTTTGTTTTTCCTATGCAAACTCGGTTCCCAGAATTTTACACGGACAACCAAGTGAATAGTTTATTAGCTTTCTTTCTTTTGGATATGTACTGGAGTTGTGGATGTTGTTTTGGGCTTGGAGCTGAAGTTTGGACTTTATGTCTCTTTTGAACTTTTCAAGACTCTCTTATGTTAATTACCTTTAATTCCACTGTGTAATATTCAATATTTGAAACTTGGTTATGTACAATTATGATCGTGCGTCGTTGTAAATCTGATATTATCCTTTGATGTAAGTTATGTACATTATTTATCTGATGGTATGTTCTGGACTATGATCTGTTGTTGTCTTTAATGTGTTATACTCCAACGACTATCCTTTCCGCTCGAGATCGGGGGTTTGGGTCATCACACATAATTGTGTGTATATATACGTGTTTGTTGGTTTGGATCTGCATGCAAAATAGAGCTATCATGGTTGTTGAACAAAGAACATCAACACAACATAGGCAGAGGAGCATGTATGTGCAACATGTCAGTGAACAAGGGAAAGTGTAACAACACTGCTCAAAATTGTGTAGTCAATGCAGATAGTACATGCAGGTTAAAATGCATGGAGCATAGCAAATGTACAAGGAAGCACACAGCTATTCATGCATATGTGCATATAATGGCACAATGGAGCAGCAATATGCACAAGAGATCCAAGAAGAGGATTAAAAGAAATAAAACAAGAAATCCAAGTTTATGTAATGAACAATAACTGCAAATCAAAGAAACTAGCAGTAAAAAAAAAGCAAGCGCACTATTAGTTTTTTTCTTTTATGGCAAGTCAAATATAGCAACCGTTCCTATCAATGTATATCAAGCAACATGGAAACTGGACAAACTCAAGTGAAAGGAAAATACATGTGTAGGTAACAAATACACACAAACCAGTCAAGGCAAGAAAACATAGTGGAGCACCAAAGAAAATTCTTTTATGTTTGAATGGTTACAAAAGAAAAAGGACAGTTCGTTTCTTCAAAAAAAATTATGACTGGTTCAAAAATTGGAAATGATCTCAAATCTTATGTTTGGCAAATGCATAATTAGCAAGGAAATATTTGGACCAAGAATTTCAATTATCCATGTTCCAGAAATCATACCAAGATGTTTTTGCATTTTATTTCTCAAATATACAAAGTGGCAAAATCTACACAAATCTTCATTTTTAGAAAGGACTATAAATTTCATTAAGCTTTCAGCATGCAAGAAAATTGGAAAGAGCTTAATTTGCATTCTTGGCATAAGTAAAATTTGATAAGTAAATATATGGACAAATCCAAGCATCAGTGTTAACTGACGATTTTGTTTCAAGTATGCATGCACTGTATCAAAGGTTTGATTCGAATGCAACATTATTTTTCACATGAATTTGGGAAGAAACTTTCTTCCTTAATAATAGATTTTTTAATTCAAAAATTAGAGGGAATTTTCCTAAAATGAAATGGAACATTTTTGTTTGGCTCAAAAATTGGAAAAGAATAAATTTGCAAATGTAGATTTTGGCAAGAAATTGTTTGGTCGAAACATTTCAGTCATGTATGGTTTCATAGTTGTCAAAATCAATATTGTAATGAGATAGTAATTTGTTCAAGAAATGCACAGTGGAAAATACACGGCAAGCAATTAATTCAATGTTTCCGGGAATTCGCCAGCACTAAGAAAATTGTTCAGAAGTTTCTAGAAATTGTCTGGGGCATTCACGACAATTCAATCCAGCAACAAACAACTAATTCAATGCTGTAGGTAATCAAGCAAGATAACGCAGAAGTAAAATTTATGTGCACATGAAACAATCATTTCTGGAGAAAAGAAATTCATTTCTAAAATTCACTAGTTCAAATAAATGGAAATAATTCAAATTTGTATGAGTGGCATAAATAATTTTGCAATTTGATTTTTGCAAATTATTTCTCTAAATGGACAATGTGCATAAACATGGCCGAATACAACAAGGAATTTTTGGCAAGAGTCTATCAACAAAATCAATGGGTCTAATTTTGGGAAAGAAATGAATTCACATTTGAAAACATTCCATTTATTCACAAATGCATCACTTTGGGCATAAATTTAAATCGAGTGTTTCAAGAAATTGAATGAACAAAGAAGGCAAATTTTAAAATGAAATCAGAGATATACCGGTTTCTAAACCCTATAAATACCACCTTCATCACAGGCAAAGATAGCATCAAAACAAATCATTTTCACCCAAGCATAAAGAAATAAGATTCAGAGAACTTACAATCTTCTCGAGTTTCGATCGCAAGTCCAAATCAACGACCAGAGGGTAATGTCATGAAAAGCATCAGAGAATAAATCAATTTTTTTAAAACGTCGTGATTTTGGCAGAAGGACAGAAAACCCAAATTTCTTACACGGTGGCCATTGAGGAAAGAGGAAGCCAACATTTCAAGTGAAACAAAACAAAGGGGGACCGGCCAAATTTTATTAAGATTAAAAGGGGTTTTTTGTTTATATTTTTTAGTTATTTTTTAAATTCTTGTATTCATTTTACAGTTTTATAGTTTTCTGTAAACTAGGGTGTCTATCTATAGGATTTATAGTTAGAGTTTACGAGTTATGGGTTTATAATTCGGGAAAATATGATCTTGGTGATAAAGATCAGTGCAAGGTTTTGAGCATAGGATTAGAACAGTTGGGAGCGGGTGTCACGAGTTTACAGGGAATTTGTAAGCAAAGAGATTGTTTTCATTCTAGTGGAAACCTTGGGGAATGCAGCAGTAGGCATGGTTTTCTGCAGCTGGGTAAACTCAGTGTTATTTATTTTCTCTACTGCAACATGTGCTATGATATTTTTTAATACCCCATAAGACTGCAATAAACACTGTTTACCCCCTCTAGGGTTAATCTAGATCCTACATATGGTACAATAGTATATTATGAGCATGAGTTAAACTCACCATCCACTCCAAATGACGATTTCACTTAGTTCTACTATATATCAAATAGGCATTTGAAATGATATAAAAATCCAAACTTCTCAGTGTTCATCCAATCCACTACATACGCGTAGTAAACGTCAGCACGAACCCAAACCAACTGACAACGTCTCAATCAGATGTCGTACAAACTATATATTGCTTTTATAAATTGGAACATGATTAAAACAATAATTAAACTAAAACTTAATTACTTTAAACTCTCAACCCCGCTTTCTCACGTGCTGCCCCACAACCCTTTCTTCCCCCAACTTTTAAACTCGTGTTTACCTCCATTGATGTGCACATCAAAACCAACCTCGCATGCACGTATCCCCACCGACATGCCCTTCAGTTGACGAACCCCCAATCTGATCGCACCATTGCATTTCTCACCTCAAACCCGACTTGCTCGGTCTAATCTCCTCTCACTTGATCAACTATAGTGAAATCCGATCTTAATTCTAGTTACGCTGCTACAAGTGAAGCAATTCACCATCGTACATCATGCCTTCCCAAACCATAGCCAACTTACTTCATTGGGTATGATCTAGATTAACCTTAGAGGGGAGTGAATATGGTTTGTTGCAGTTTGGAGGAATATAAAAATATCTCAGCACGGATCGCAGCAGAGTAAATAAATGCAAAAAGTAAATGACACAAATTTTACCCAGCTTCGGCAAACCCTGCCTATTGCTGCATTCCCCAAGTTTCTATTAGAATTAAAATAATCTCTACGTTTACAAAATCCCTGTAAACTCGCAATACCCCTTCCCAACTGTTCTAATCCTGCGATCAAAACCCTGCACTGATATTTATCCCCAATATCAGATTTTCCTCGAATTACAAACCCGTAACTCGTAAACCCTAATTTAGAGAAAATTAGAAAACTGTATGAATCATTTATAAAAAAAACATAAAATAAAAACATAAAACCAAAAACCCCTTTTAAAATCTAAGTAAAAAAGGTCGGTCCCCTTTTATTTCCCTTTATCATTTTTATATGGCTTCTCTCTTCCTTCTGATAGCCGACCTAATACAAATTAGGGCTTTGGTTTTCCAGCTCCAAATCGTGAATTCTTGGTTATTGATGTAATTCAATTCAGCTATGCTTGTAAATCTCCGTCGATCAATTTGGCCTCGCTGATGATTGAAAAAACCTCGTGAGTAATTCTGATTTTCAATTCTCTTTTTCTTGAAATTGTTGCTTGGTATTTCAATGCATCTAGATGATGAATTATATGGAATTTATAGGGCTTACAAACCCTTTTGATTCTGTGATTTTGTATTTGACTTGGCTTTGATATTGCTTTGATTCCTCGAATCATTCTTGGAATGTTATTTGCATGGTTGATTCTTACGTGACTGCCTGATTTGATTTCTTGCGATTTTCTTTGAATAAAAATGAATATCTCCACTTTCCCGAAGCACTTCATTTCTTGATTACACGGCTTTAATATTTGGAATGTTTTTGAAAAATCTTTCCAAATATAAAACTGGAAACATTTCTTTTATGTCATTGAAGCTTTCCAGATTTGTCCCACTGAATATTTGACAAATTAGCATGAAATGATTTTTGGAAACTTGCATTGCCTTGAGATGTTATATGACTGCTACTTTGCCTATATTGATATTTGCATGCTGCCATGCCTCTATCTGAATTGCTTGTACACTGATCATTTATCTTCACTCACTTCTGAGTTCGACTTCATGACCTTAAGTTGTTGCTCCTTATCTTGGAAGTTAACACTTATGTCTTGTGTTTGCACTTGTGTACTCATTTCTGAAAAGCTTCTCGCATATGTTGTATTACTTTGTACTTCTGATGCTTGTCTTGTACTTCTGGTCATGCACATGTTTCTTGGCTTGGGATTCATTTATCTAAGTTATACCATGATTGAGTTGTGTACATAACTTCTTGCACATGCACCATTTTCCCTAGTTTTGTCTTGTGCATGCATTTCTGATTCTACTTTGCCCTTTGATCATGGACACTCGAGTTTGTACAATGTCATTTGCTTGCGCTAAATTGTCTTGTGCACTAATCAGTCATTGCATTTGCTGAGCCAAATTTGTGTCTTGGCTGCTCGGTATTCATGTAATATCCTGATGCATGCCATATAATTGATCTCCTTGTGTAGGTGTGTCCAGTTTTGTATAGCAGCCCTGAACTTGAACACTGATGAATGTTGTCTTGTTCACTACACTTGTGTATGAACATGTCACTTTGCACATTCTTGTATTTGTTTGTTTTTGTGTTCCACTTTGACCAGTCAATTTCGCTTTGTTCGTGTCCCATGCAATCCTTTGCTTGTGATTGAGCCATTTGCAATACCCCGTCCATATGAACCTTGCATGCATATTGAACCTGAAACAACATTTATTACTATCATTGTTTGGTTTGTTTTTTGAAGTTGCTCTTTGTGCATGCTACATTGTTGTATTATTGTATCATTTGTTCCAGTGTTTGGCATTTTTGTAGTTCATTTTATCTGATCATTCTTGTAACTTGTTCACTCAGTTTTGCCATGCACCTTGGTTCATGCTGCCTGCTTTTGTATTGATGAATTTGCCACTGAGCCATTTTTGTGGCTTAGGTCACTTGAGTTTGATGCCATCCCATGAGCATAGTTTCATGCTTTTTCTTAAGCATGAAATGTTTACTAGTGCACCATTCATGTGTGCATGCTCGTCTTTCTTGAAATTGTGTTTGGGCTGCCTTGAAATGTTCTTGTGTATTCTGAAATGCACATTGTCACATGTCTTTGTGCTCTTGACCTTGATCATGTGCTGATCATATCATACATGATGCGTTATATTCATTCATTCATTCATACATACATACATACATACATATATGCATAGATGTGTGTACACATATGTGTTTGTGTCTGCTTGGATTGCCTTTTTCACTTGCATTGAATTTCTTGGTTCATGTGTACTCACTGATGTTTTACCATATTGCCCCTGCACATAATAAATATATGTGTATACACATACACATGTATAGTGCATGTGGAGTTATATTTTTTTACATCAGCAGACCGCTATATGTTGTATCTGGCTGGTCAAGATCAGCAGACCACAATTGTGAGTTGAGTTTGGTCTTGATCAGCAGACCACTATAGTTGTGTTGAGGCTGATCTGTGGGCACTGGATATATAGTCTACGTTGTGGTATTTACAGTAAATTACTGTGAATATCACAAGTAGTCTAGACTCAACATAAATGTATATACATATCCGACCAAATAAGGAAATATGATGATAAATACACCAAAATTATGAGGCAAATAAAATTTAAAAATAAATTCATATTTGTTAGAATGTAACTCTATTTTTGTTCCAGTTTACTGTGTGTGTTTCTGTGATAGGTATACAGGTGACTGGACTAACTCTGAAGGATACTGAAGACAAGTAAGTGTGAGTGAGAATGAGTTTGTATGTATATACAACTGAGTGAAATGTAACTAACTGACTAAGTGTTGTTGTGAGAAACCAATGTAACAAATGAAATTGAATGTATTATATCACTATGATGTACAATAGTGGAGGTAAAAAAATTGCACTATTCAAAATGTTGAAATAAAATATTTATGTGAATAAAACACTGGTTGATTAATGGTAGTTTATTCATAACAAATATTTATTTTTGTATGTGATGAAGTAGAATAGTACGATAGCAAAAACATTTATAATATATATATATATGTTTGTTATCATCAAACAAAAATCATATTGTTATATACAACAGTCTCCCCCTTTTGATTATGACAAACATACATTAAGATTTTGAAAGTAATATAAATGTGTTTGATAGTGAAGTGTAGTACTCCCCCTATATGTTTGCTCCCTCTACAAAAAAACTTCCCTTATACATGTGCATATAAGTGAAGAAAAATAATAATTGAATTTTCCAATATTAAAGTATTCATGAAATATTAACTCAACGATCAAAATCTTAACTATTCTCCCCCTTTTGTTATCATCAAAAGGATATAGATCTCAAAATAGTGATGAAATATAGGCTAAATATATGAAATCAGATCAAGAGAGAGAATGTATATCATAAATCTCATTCAATTAAACAAAAATCATAATATTCTAAGAACTGGGAGCAAATATCACATTATAGAATGATGGATTTACGATGAATTTTATAAAACGGAGAGAGTTTTAAAACATATGAATTCCAGTTATTTTCAAATAAAACTTTAAAAAAATAAGAACAAAATAGCAATGGATTTGGACTATGGTTATAAATTCAAATCAAATGACAAAATCAAATAATCACAAATTCCAAATCAATCAAAAAATTATAATATATCATAACATAGTGACACATTTCACAATTCAAAAAATGGATTGACAGGTTGGTTTTTACATAGAAAGGAAGATTTCATATTTAAAATTTTTATTTATTTTCTTTTCCTTTTCTTTTCATTTTAAGAGCACACTAAACACGCATAGCCTATTAGGACTTTTAAATGAGATCAGTTGCAACTTAAATTATAATTAATTTCTAACCATGCATGACCATATCTAGGTTTTTTGTTACAGAAACACTTAATTTGTACAAAATATCCTCAGTATATAAAAACAAAATGAATGACAGAAATATGGTCGAGATGGTTGTGAAATAAATTTCTAAATTAATTATATTATGAAATATGCTCAATCGCATTGGGATTTTTGAAAAAATTCAATTATCTCTTATTTAAAAAAAAATATAGTCACATTTCCATCACAAATTTTGAAACAGTATATTCTTTAAGATGATTTTAAAAAATAAATTCCCCATATTAAATAAACCATAATGGATGATAGACGATGATAGAAAAAGAAGGTGATCGTGAAATAAGAACCAATTTAAAGATATTATAAAAATTTGTTCAAACATCATGAGAATTTAAATAAAATCTCCTCTTATTGTGAAATATATTATAGACACAACTCATCATGATTTCAAAAATCTAATAATAATTTTGATGAGTTCCAAATATAGTTCAATTTGGTCAATGATTTCAATTTTTGAATAAATAACCAAAATGATTTTAAAATTGAAAATATCAATTACAAGAGGGATTCTGAAAGATCTATACAATATGAGAATTTGTTTAAATCAAATCTATCAATTGAATGAAAAAAACTTCTAAGGCAGATAGCACTTAGAGCTCCTAATTGCCCATAGAAGTCAATGAAAAATAGTAAGCTAATTTTTCAGAATAAATTACCAAGTCAGAGTCAATAAAACTATCAGTGCAATTCCATTTATTAGAGCAGCAATCTTTCAATTTCAGAACAAGATTCACATGAGAATTTTTCAGAATATTAACAACAAGTCCAAGAAGATAATTCATGATCCAAGATTAAAAACAGTTCATTTGAAATCACTTGAAGAGATGTGAAAATTTCAAGATTCAATAAATCGATCACACAAGATTATCAATTTCAAATCCAAGAAGTCTGTGAGATTCACGATATTAACAACTTCAAAAGATTTCAAAAAATCAAATATCCAAGCCAAATGGTCATGATTTAAAAATGAGTTTCAAGATGCAACACGACAATCCATGTCAAATTATTTTCAATTCAAAATGGTCAACCCCATCCAAAAACCAATGAAATTATCACAACATAAAAAAGTAGTATTGTGATGTAATGAGTAGTTTTTCAAGTATTTCCAAAATGAATTAGAAGAAACTCAAAAATAGCAAAGTTGTGTGAAATTTCAGGTGTTTTTCAGATCATCAAAAAAATTTAGAATTATGTATAACGGTGTTCAAGATATGATAAGAATACTTCAGCACTGTTAGAAATTCAAGATAAAAAATCTATAAAAGAATTTACAAATATTTAAATTCATAATCTGAAAATCAACAAAACATGAGAGTTTTAGATAAATGAATCAAGTTTCCAGAAAAATCAAGAAATTTTCAATTTGAAGTTAAGAAAGCTCAAAAAAAAAAAATGATAGGTCCTAACTGAAAAGTATTAAAAGTAATGGAGAATAAGAGGAAGAATAAAAACAAAGAATATAAACAAAAAAATATGAGTCTAGAGATCATGACTGATTTATAGTAGACGTCGTGGATCTCCAACTCATCGATCTTGGCTAAGGAACATATATTGAATAGCTTCAATTCAAATATGGAAGAGTCTTTGATTCTTCTAGAAAGTCATTTCTCAGCCACCCTCCAGTATCTAAGTGTTTATAGGATTGAGTAATCTAACAAAAGTTGTTTTACCGATCATAGCTTCGTTCACACGTTTTGCTACCCAAACTTGTTTAAATAACAATCCATCAGAATTTACCATTGTGCCCTTAGGAACCCAAAATTGTTTTATTTCCTTTCGGGATCCAAAGACGTTTGACTAGATTATTACAAAACAAGTTCTCTTCTCGTTTGTGATTTAAAAATCCTTTGAAATTATTAGAGTTCAAATTCTCAAAATGATCTTTTCTAAAGCAATATGAAGGATTTTTAAAATCATTAGAATTCAGCTTTTTAAAGATATTAATTTTCCCAAAGCCAAGACCACATTTATTTTCAACAGAAAATTGGTTTTGCAACAACATATTCAACGATATTTCCCCATTAGATAATTTATCAAAAGTTATTTCAAGTCATTGAATTTTAGATTTAAGGTCACTATTCTCTTTCATCAAACTTGAATAATGATTAATATTGTTCTTTCTCTTTTCGGTATCATTTTGTTTCAAAACCAAATTTTCGTTTTCAAACAACTTAATTCTGGTCTTGGACTTAAAAATTTCAGATTCAAATTGATTTTTCTTTTCAATCACAAGTTTTTCAAAAATCTTCAATTTTACAATTTCATGTTCAAGTTCTCTCAAAAGCAATTCAGTTTTCAACAAACTTTTTTTCCAGCAATTTCATGTTTGGAATTTCAGCTGTCTTAAAATTTTCCAATTCCTTTTGCAAAAAATTGTTTGTACTTTTTAGCTCAATCTTGTTTTCTTTTAAAATTAGAACTTCCTTTTCAAGCTTTTGAATATTTTCATTAAGATAAACGAGATCAGATTTCAAATTGAAACAATTCTTGCAATCGGAGTTCGAAAATTCTTTAGAGCTTTCAAGTTTTAATTTAAAATCATTATTTTTCCATCGCAACTCAAAGTTTTTAGATTTCAAGTTTTTATTTTTTGATTTGAGACTATCAATAGCTTTGTTAATTCGATACAAAAATAAACTAAATCTTCATATGAAAAGTTTCCATTGTTTGAATCATCATCTATTGAGTCGCCATCATCTGATTTATTTTCTGAAAATCCAGACAGGCATAATTCTGAATCTGAGTTGACATTTTAGTGTCTTGAGCAATTGTCGTCTTTTCGTCCATACTTCGCCTCGAGAGTTTTCCATATTTTATGTGCAGTTAATGAGAGATAAGTTTAAATTGATCAATACTAATATAAGAACAAATAACATGCATAACATGAGTATTGATAACTTTATTCCTCTTATCCACCATATCTCCCATATTGATAATAATATTCCAATGCTTAACATGAATAGATTTTAAATAGAATTCCATTTTCGATTCCCATTTTAAAAAATCTGTTCTGTTGAAAATAGTTGGATTATTACTGGACTGGCTCTCACTAGACAGACAACTATGAGAATCCATGACTTTAGAGTTAATATAATTTCCGCTTTGATACCACTTGTAGGGTCCAGGTTAACCCTAGAGAGGGTGAATAGATTTTATTACAATTTTGAGGAATATAAAAATATCTCAGCACATATCACAGTAAAGTAAATAAATGCGAAAATTGAATAACACATATTTTACCCAGCTTCAGCAAACCCTGCCTACTGCTGCATTCCCCAAGGTTTTTACTAGAATTAAAACAATTTCTGCGCTTACAAAATCCCTGTAAACTCGTGATACCCGCTCCCAACTGTTCTAATCTTACGCTCAAAACCCTGTACTGATCTTTATCCACAAGATCAGATTTTCCCTAAATTAAAAACATGTAACTCGTAAACACTAGCTTAGAGAAAACTAGAAAACAATATGAATTGTTTACAAAAATAAAACAATTTAAAATAAAGACATAAAACCAAAAATCCCTTTTAAAATCCAAGTAAAAAAAAGGTCGGTCCCCTTTTATTTCCCTTTGTCACTTTTATATGGCTTCTCTCTTCCTTCTGGTGGTCGACCAAAAAAAATTAGAGCTTTGGTTTCCTAGCTCCAAATCATGACTTCTTGGTTGTTGATGTAATTCAATTCAGCGATGCTTCGATGCTTGTAAATCTTGGTCGATTGATTTGGCCTCTCTGGTAATTGAAAAAACCTCGTGAGTAATTCTGGTTTTCAATTCTCTTTGTCTTGATATTGTTGCTTGGTTTTTCAATAAATGTCGATGATGAATTGTGCGGAATTTATAGGGTTTACAAACCCTTTTGGTTCTCCAATTTCGTGCATGACTTGGCTTTGATATTGCTTTGATTCCTCCGGTCATTCCTTGAATGTTATTTACGTGATTGATTCTTACGTGATTGTATGATTTGATTTCTTGCGATTTTCTTTTAATAAAAATGAATATCTCCACTTTCCTGGAGTAGATCTATTTCTTGGTTACACGGCTTGAATATTAGGAATGCTTTTGAAAAATCTTGCCAAATATAAAACTAGAAACATTTCTTGAAGCTTTCCAGAATTATCCCACATTTGCCAGTGAATATTTTCCAAATTAGCATAAAATGATTTCTAGAAACCTGCATTGCCTTGATATGCTATATAACTGGTACTTTGACCGTATTGATATTTGCATGTTGCCATGCCTGTATCTGAATTGCTTGTAAACTGATCATTTATCTTCATTCACTCGTGAGTCCGACTTCATGACCTTAAGTTCCTGCTCCTTATCTTTGAAGTTAATACTTGTGTCTTGTGTTTTCCCTTGTGTACTCATTTTTGAAAAACTACTCGTATATATTGTACGTACTTTGTACATTTGATGCTTGTCTTGTACTTCTGGTCATGTAAATGTTTCTTGGCTTGGGATTCATTTATCTGAACTATACCATGATTGAGCTATGCACATAACTTCTTGCACATGCACCATTTTCCCTAGTTCTGTTGTGTGCATGCATTTCTGAATCTACTCTGCCCTTTTGATCATGTACACTCGATTTTGTACACTGTCATTTGCTTGCATTGAATTGTCTTGTGCATCAATCAGTCATTTCATTTGCTGAGCCAGATTTGTGTCTTGGCTGCGCCATATTCATGTAGTATTCTGATGCATGTCATATACTTGATCTCCTTGTGTACGCGTATCCAGTTTTGTATGGCAACCCTGAACTTAAACATTGATGCATGTTATCTTGTTCACTACACTTATGTATGAACATGTCACTATGAACATTCTTTTATTTGTTTGTTCTTGTGCTCCACTTTGACCGGTCAGTTTCACTTTGTTCATGTGTCATGCAATCCTTTGCTTGTAGTTGAACTGTTTGCAATACCCCATCTGTCTGAGTCTTGCATGCATACTGAACCAGAAACAACATGTATTACTTTGTAGTTGTTTGGTTTTCTTTTTGAAGCTGCTTTTTGTGCACGTTATATTGTTGTAGTGTTGAATCATTTGTTCCAGAGTTTGGCATTTCTATACCTCATTTTATCAGAGCATTCTTATGACTTATTCATCCTGGTTTTGCCATGAACCTTGGTTCATGTTGCCTGCTTTTGTATTGATGAATTTGCCACTGAGCCATTTTTGTGGCTTAAGTCACTTGAGTTTGATGTCATCCTATGAGCATTGTTTCATGCTTTTTCTTGAGCTTGAAATGTTTGCTAGTGCACCATTCATGTATGCATGCTTGTCTTGCTTGGATTTGTATTTGGGCTGCCTTGAAATGTTCTTGTGTATTCTAAAATGCACGTTGTCACTTGCCTTTGTGCTCTTGACCTTGATCATGTGTTGATTATATCATACATGCTACACTATATATATATATATGTATATGCACTAATGTCTATATATGTGTGTTTGTTTATGCTTGGATTTCCTTTTTCACTTGCATTGAATTTCTTGGTTCATGTGTACTCACTGACGTTTGACCATATTGCCCCTGCACATAATAAATATATGTGTGTATACATACACATGTATGTGTATACATGTATTGTGCACGTGCAATTATATTTTCTTTTACATCATCAAACCACTATACGTTGTGGCATGGCTGATCAAGATCAATAGATCACAATTGTGCGCTAAGGCTGGTCTTGATCAGTTGACCACTATAGCTGTGTTGAGGCTGATCTGCACGCACTGAATATATAGTCTACCTTGTGGTATTTACAGTAAATTATTGTGAATATCACAAGAAGTCTAGAATCAATATAAATGTATATGCATATTAGACCATTTCAAGAAATATAATGAGAAACACACCAAAATTCTGAGGCAAATAAAATTTAAAAATAAATTCGTATTTGCTAGAATGTAACTCTATTTTCGTTCCAGTTTACTGTGTGTATTTCTGTGACAAGTATATATGTGACTGGACTGACTCTGAAGCATACTAAAGACAAGTGTGAGTGAGAATGAGTTTGTATGTATATACAACTGAGTGAAATGTAACTGAATGAAATGTAACTTAATGAAATTTAACTGAGTGTTGTAGTGAGGAACCGATGTAACAAATGAAATTGAATGTATTACACCACTGAGATGTACAATAGTGGAGTTAGAAATTTGTACTATTCAAAATGTTGAAATAAAATATTTATTTGAATAAAACAGTACTATTTGAATATTAAATTATTGTGCAATAGCAGTTTATTCATAACAAATATTTGATTCTGTATGTGATGAAGTAGAGTAGTATGATTGCAAACACATTTATAATATATATATTTGTTATCATCAAACAAAAATCATATTGTTATATACAACATATTCCTCGCCACGAACTCGCCCGTCCCCTCTAATTAATCTCCAGCATCCCGTAGTTCAATGCGTCTAATGCCCTAGCTTGATTGCTTGAAGCCGAGGTTCTGTGAAATTGCATCGCACCAAAATATGGAACTATAGATGTAAAGCTTTCACTCATGCGAGTTCAACGAATCCAAAATCGCTCGACTTCGTTGAGATTTAAGCTTGTTTTAATTACTTAAAGAATAGATGAAGGAGGGGTCTATTTGTTACAGGAAATGTAGAAAAAAGAATATGAGAATTAGGTTATAAGGAGAGTATTTATATGCACATTTTTTTATATTTTCAATATAATATTCACTAATATTTTTGTCAAGCGTTTTATCCTCACACGACCACATCATAGCTCCAATCACTATGAAACTTGATATTCTGTTATATTTTAATATTCCAGACTCAATGAAACTGGTTTCATCAAATTTTGAGACTGTTTGCAAAACACTATTTTCTTATGTTATTAAAATCGAATAAATACAAATTGATTTCAAAATACTTCAATTGTTAAGTAATAAATTATTATTATCGTTCACATTCAAACATAATTTTACATAAGCTTCAAAATCAATTTAATTTCATATTAAATTCCAGATTCACTTATTCTAGCAATTCAAGTACGTAAGTTACTATTTCATCGTTCAGTAATATTAAATATATTCTGAATTCAAGTCGTAAACTTCTAATTTAACCATCTTTCATAACTAAATATAGTAAATATTCTAATTTTGAAAATCCAAGTTATTACAATTGATATGTTCTATATTGCTTTATAAACTAGACTGCTTATATGATATATTATCATTTTTTGCATTATTGCCATGTTTTTTGTCCTTATTAAATTTGATGTCAAAATTCTTCTAAGAATGAGACGATGTAATATTCCTAATTTTTAGTAAAACATTTTTCAGGAAATTTAATAAGATATACTAAATATAAAATTACAATGATATAATGAAATGAGATTTGATAAGTAATATGGTTAGCCTATGTAATTAATTAATTGAACTAACATAAAAGATGTCTTATGGCATAGCAAAAGTGGGATACAATAGTGTCATAACCTTTCACCCTTGCATCTATTATTTCATTTCACAAATAGAACTCAAATTAAATACCGAAGATGTCGGCTATTAATATCACTTAAGGGTAGAAGAAACTTTGGGCAACTTAGGGAAAAAGTTTAGGCATTTAACCTCCATCAAATCTCAAATTCTTTACTCGTTTTAAGATGAATAATACACTCATTCATATACGTTTTACTTGTTTCAATTCTAATATGGATAATACCCAAGTTGTTTATGTTTTTTTAGATGATTTATTGTTGTTTGGATATAATAACAATGTATTTAATTAATTTTTTTTCAAGTATATATGATTAAGGTTTTGGTAAAAGCCTTAGGTTTCAGACAAAAACCAAGATTTTGCATCTCCAAATTCTTGGAAATTTAATATGACATACTTAATATAAGTTTTTAATTTTCTGAACATTAATGAATACTTTATGAATTTACTAAAAATGGAAATATGATTTAATTTGGTTTCAAATCATCAAAATGATTTAACAAATAAATTTGACTTGAAATTTTTACAAAATGAAGAGAAGTTCGTTCTCGAAATTCTATGATTTAGGGATAACTCCTTATTAAAAATGATTTATTATATACTCTAGTTCCAAAATGCTTAAGAGGAATAATTAATTAAGGTTATTAATTAGTATATCTTACACTTTAGCCTTCGGAAAGAAGGAAAGGTTTTACATGATTTCTAAAAAGAAAATGCAAACTTGAGAGCCATCAATAAAATTTTGAAAAATATTGAACATTTGGTGAAAAATTTGGCAGTCTATAAAAGGTAAGATGGGTATACTAAAAGAAAATTTTGTGCGATGGATAGTCCATGTCTATTTAAATGTTAAGATATATAATCACTTAATCATGATGGAAAATCGTAAATATGATATTACGATAGACATTCACTTGAGTATGTTGGGTAATGTAACACCCCGTAATTTTAAATATTAAAATTAACAATTTTAAGAATACTTAATTTTTAAAGTGAGAATTAAGGGAAACGGGTTACGCCATTGCGTTTATCTCAAAATTCTGCTTGGAATAGAGTCCAAGTTTTCGTAAATCGGACTTTGTATGAGGAAGTTATGACCCTCAGAAATTTCAGGAATTTAAATAAATTAAAAACAGTTCAGATTAAATTTCAAAAATTCAAACGAAAACAATGAAGCGGGCTGGGTGGGATTTTCCCCGCCCTAGGCCAGGTCGACCATGGGGTTGACCTCCCCTATATAGGTCGACCTGGGGGTCGACCTACCCCCCTTGGCCAGATCCAAAACAGTGACGATTCTGACTTGTTGCTGAGTCTTTTCTGACCTGTTGTTGAGTCACTAAGGCATATGTGGCAATTCTGGATAACTCTATCTAGTCTGGATGGTTGTGATTGCTCCTAGGATGATCTAATGGCTCACATAAGTTTAAACTTCTATATAAGCACGCATAGACTCAAGCTCTAAACCTAACTCTTGGCCTCCATGCTACTACTGGAATAGTTCTTCTTCTTCTTAAAGCTTAGGAATTGCAAGTCAGGATTCTAATACAAACGACGAACGAATTATTCTCTTCTCTAATCCATCTTTGTGAGTACAATTTCTTTCACAAAATAATTAATAAATTAATTATGATGAGTTATAATTGGGATTATGAGAACATGTCTGTTGAATCATGTGACGTTACTTAACTTTGTTATCGTATGTTGGTGAACATATGATAGTTTTGTTAACTTATGTTAGTAGATCTATTTCATATGTCAAATCACATATGTTTAACTTGATTCATTTTATGACATCAGTTTATATACAAGTTTGGGATGTAAATCATATGCTAGTTTGATTGTAAGAGGTCAAAACGGGTTAGCGGTGGCAACGCAAGTCCAGCGGGGTCATGTGCATGCGTGGGCCCGGGCTGGTAGGTAAGACGTTGTTGCATCGTGTAGATATAAGTCGTGCATCTTTAGTGGTATCGGGTTGCCACTTTGGGGAGTGATACACCCCACTGTGGGACCAGCACAGGTATCTATGAGTTAGGGAGCCGATCGCATGGGGGTAGTGGGTATAACTAGTGGAGATAGGGGCGGGCGACACCTATGAAGACAGCTCGGGGTACACGGAACTACCATTGTCATTATTATGATTATTATGTTTAACAGGCGGGATCAACTTTTAGGGTGACTAGTAATGGTGCAGTATAGTAATTATCCTATAGTGATTAGGAGTGCGATTAACGCCAGCATATTCCTCTTGTTTGTTTTGTCTTGCCCATTTGCTTCACAGTCATTCCTTGTTTTACCAATTTATGCCTTATCCTAATTACTTTAATAATTATATTGTTAAAGTTATTGGACTCGCTAGACTTTATGTTTGACCCCCTTTGTTTTCGCCTCTTTTCTTCCTTCCCCCCCACCAGGTTCTCAGGGTGGGACTAGTGCTAGTGGAGCTTGATTTGGACCTCTTCCTCTCTCTTTTGGAAGTGCTTAGATTGCTGAAAGTAAAGTTCAGCTTATCTCTTTTATGGCTACTTATGTTGGGGTTATGCTTTTTACTTTATGTACTCAGAAAATAATTTGTCAAGATGGATATTAAGTGTACTTGGTTTTATTGTTGGTTTTTGATGTTGTTGTAACCAAACTATTTCTCCGCTTCAATAAAAGTTGTTTTAATTTTTCAAGTATTAATATATGTATCTGTCTTGTTATATTCTGTTCTATACACCAATAATACTTTATGAAAGTTAATGCATTCCCTTTGAGAGTGACATTAATGGACGTGGGGTGTTACACGTGGTATCAGAGCTAAGGTTACCAGAACGGATAAGAGATTTTGACAAACTGTTTTTCAAAAGCATTTTATAAAGAAATACTTTCAAAAATATGTTTTAAGGAGAGTATTTTCAAGAGAAAAGTTTGTTTTAAAAACATAACCCCCAAGAGCCATATATCTTTCCTTCGATTCTCCATTTTGAATCTCATCCTTTTTCTTTTCAGCATGTCTGGGGTACCCGAGATACCCGAGGGCATACCGATACCAACCTGGTTCAGAAGGTATCTGGAGGCTAGGGCCACCGCCGCAGGCCCAGCAGACGTTCCTCCTCCCCCAGCTGCATCCGCTCCTCCTCCTCCCCCTTCCCGTGTTGATACTTTTTCAAAGATATGCAAAGACTTTCGGGCAATGGGCAGGAAACCTTTTCACGGGTCAGAGACGTTTGTTGAAACTCGAAATTGGCTTAAGGAGGTGGAAGATTTGTTTAGTATCTTCGAGATAGAAGATGGAATGAAGGTCCAATTAGCTGCTTGGTTAATGAAGGACAAAGCCTCGTTTTGGTAGGAGGTCACGAATGGAGAGCGTCCAGTGGAGACATGGATGGATTTCAGGAATAGGTTCGAGATGAAATTTCTCTCACGAGCAGAAGAGAATTTATACATGGAGAGGTTCTTGGCGTTGAAGCAGAGGAATTTATCAGTAAAGGAGTACGTCAACAAGTTTAATCAGTTGGCGAGATTTGGCTTAGACTTGGTGAACACACCTGAAAAGAAGGCCCTGAGATTCATTAAAGGTTTGAATGAGCCGCTACATGGGTTGGCTATGACCCACATTCCTATGGGGGCTACCTTTGAGAAACTGGTTGACATGGCGCTTATGCATGAAGAGGAGAAAGGCGCTAATGCTAATAAGGCACCGGAAAAGAAAGGGGATCAAAAGAAGTCACAACAACAACCTAAAAAAGGTGGTAAGGATAAAAATAGCAAAGGAAAGAAAAGGTGCTTTAATTGTGGAACACCAGGCCATCTGAGCAAGGACTGTAGGAAGAAGAAGAAGAAGAAGACTGGCTATTTCAACTGTGGTGAGGCAGGACATCTGATTAAAGACTTCCCGAGAAGACAAGGGCAAGGGCAGAGGACAGGGTCTACTTCTGGAGGGAAGGTTCAGGTTCTCATTGCACCAGGGCAGGCAAGAGGGCAGGTTCATGCTCTCATGGCACTAGGACAGAAGAGAGGTAGAAACATTTCTGTTGAAAGTTTGGTTTTTCTGTTTGATCATCCTGTTCGTACTTTGTTTGATTCTGGCGCTTCACACTCGTTTGTATCTGCTTCGTTAGTTGAAACACTGCACCTAGATACTAGTCTAGTTACGGATCCCATAGTAGTCTCAAATCCTATTGGTGGTTCGACTCATCTTTCAATGATTTGCCGGGATTAGAGAGTGTCTATCTTGGGCGTTAGGTTTGAAGGCAACGCCTTCGTTCTTGGCTTCATGGGCTACGGCTTAATTCTAGGCATGGATTGGCTAGCTAGGTACGGTGCCATCCTAGACTGTGAAAGAAGGGTAGTTAGATTGTTGACTCATTGTGGCAAGACCCTTGATATTTCTTGTGACCCTAGAGGTCCGGTGATGCTTAGCTACCTAGAATCTCTTGACGCATCCAATGATGACTTGGAATCCGTTTGTGTGGTCCGTGAATATGGTGACATCTTTGATAAATTTCGGGGTTTACCCCCGAGGTGCGAGATAGACTTTCGAATATACCTAGTAGATAATGCAAAGCCAGTTGCATTACCAGTGCGCCACATGGCTCCGAGGGAGAGAATAGAACTCAGTAAGCAAGTGAAAGAGTTGCTTGAGAAGGGGTTCACAAGAAGAAGTATTTCGGAATGGGGTGCTCCAGTTGTTTTTGCTACGAAGGCTGATGGTTTGCTTAGATTGTGCGTGGACTATAGAGAGCTGAATAAGCTCACAAAGAAGAACAGACACCCATTGCCGAGGATAGATGATTTATTCGATCAGTTGGTTGGCGCTTCGGTTTTCTCTCAGCTGGATTTGGCTACAGGATTTCATCAGCTAAGGGTGGCTGAAGACAGCATAAATAAGAATGAATTTAGAACTCCTGACGGTTTCTTCGAGTGGCTCGTCATGCCTTTTGGTTTGACGAATGCACCCACATACTTCGTTGACTTAATGAGTAGGGTGTTTAGGGAGTTTATAAACAAGTTTGTGGTAGTCTTTGTGGACGATATCTTGATTTTTTCTAGAAGTGAGGAAGAGCATTCCCTACATCTTAGGGAAGTCTTAAAGACCCTACGAGTGTATCAACTCAAAGCTAAGTTCTCCAAATGCCATTTTTGGAGAAAAGGATTGAGTTTCTTAGGACACGTGGTCTCTAAGGAAGGGATAGCTGTGGATCCCGCAAAGGTGGTGGCTATCCAAGATTGGAAGATTCCTAAGAACGCAACAAAGTAAGAAGCTTTTTAGGACTGGCGGGTTATTATAGGAAGTTCATTAAGGACTTCGCGAAGATATCAGCCCCACTTACTCGGTTAATGAAGAAGAACTTGACTATTGCTTGGGTTGTTGACTGTGACGATGCTTTCCAACGTTTGAAGAGGGCTTTGACGACAACTCTAGTTTCAGTTTTGCCAGATGGGAGTAAGCCATTGACAGTATATACCGATGCTTGCGGGATAGGGCTTGGCGCAGTTTTAATGCAAGAGGGAAGGGTGATATGCTATGGTGGAAGGCAGTTGAAAGTCCACGAGAAGAATTACCCCACCTACGACTTAGAGTTGGCTGCCATAGTTTTTGCGCTTAAGTCATGGCGTCATTATTTTCTTGGCGAGAAGTTTGAGTTGTATACAGACCATAAGTCGCTAAAGTACTTGTTCTGTCAGAAAGATCTAAACTTGAGGCAACAGAGATGGATGGAGTTTTTGGCATCCTACGATTTTGAGATCGCATATACCCCTGACAAGGGTAACGTTGTAGCTGACGCCTTAAGTAGAAAGAGGTTGACTTTGAGTCCTTTATTCTTAGAGCGGCAGAGTTTGGAGTATATATCTACCTTTGACTTCAGACCCTCTGTCGATTATGTACCCGGATTGTTGGCATCGCTAGAGGTACAACCTACACTTTTGGGTTAGGTTGGAGAGGCGCAGCGAGATGATCCACAATTGGTTGAGATAGTAGGCAAGCTTATATTAGGGGAGTCTTCAAGTCATCTTAATAGATATGCTATAGATGAGAGAGGTTGGTTGCGTAGAGATGGGAGACTTTGCGTGCCACAAGACGAGAGCTTGAAGAAGACAATTCTTGAAGACTCACATCGCTCTAAGATGACCATACATCCCGGTGGTGACAAGATGTATAGGAATATAAAGCGAGTTTTCTTTTGGGCCGGAATGAAGAAGGACGTGGCTGAGTTCGTTTCTAGATGCTTAGTGTGTCAGCAAGTCAAGGCGGAGCAAAAGAAGCCCGGTGGTTTGCTCCACCCTTTAGAGATTCCGCTATGGAAATGGGAAAGTGTTTCCATGGATTTTGTAGACGGGTTGCCAAGATCAAGGAAGGGTAATACGGGGATTTGGGTAGTTGTAGACAGACTTACCAAAAGTGCCCATTTTATTCCCGTTAAAAGAAGGAGGTCCGCCGCATGGTTAGCATATGTTTACCTTCGAGAGATAGTTCGTCTGCACGTCATACCCTATAGCATTGTGAGCGATAGAGATCCCATTTTCACTAGCGAGTTTTGGAAGAGCTTACAAGAAGCGGTTGGAACACAATTGTGCTTAAGTACCGCTTATCACCCTCAGACGGACAACCAGACCGAGAGAGTAAATCGGATTCTAGAAAATCTTTTGAGGCTATGCATCTTATATTTTGGAGGAAAATGGGAAGAACATCTTCATTAGTGGAGTTCGTCTATAATAATAGCTTTCAGGCTAGCATTGGCATGGCACTTTTTGAGGCTCTTTATGGACGACCATGCCGATCACCTACATGTTGGTGGGAATCTACGGATAAGGTTTTGCTTGGACCCGACATGGTTAGGGAGACTTCGGAGAAGATAGACTTGATTCGACGGCGAATGAAGACGGCACAGGACCGACAGAAGTCATATGATGATAAGAGACGAACCGATCTTAAGTTCGATGTTGGGGACATGGTCTTTATTAAGGTGTCACCGTTGAGAAACGTAGTCTATTTTGGATCAGTAGGGAAGTTGGCACCAAGGTTCGTAGTACCCTTTCCAATTACAGAGAGGATAGGGCAGATGGCGTATAGAGTAAAGTTGCCAGAGAAGCTCAGTGGTGTTCATGACGTGTTTCATGTTTCACATTTGCGTAAGTGTTTACATGATACAGCGGAAGTGGTGGACCCGAGCATGCTCAAAGAAGTGGAAGTAGAACGAGATGCCACGGTTAGACGAGCTCCTACAAGCATTCTTGGATCGGAGGTTAAAAATCTACGCAACAAAGAGGTCAAGTTGGTTAAAGTGCAATGGGGAGATGATCAAGGAGACGCGACTTGGGAGACGGAAGACAAGATGCGTACGCTGTACCCTTTCCTTTTTGAGGGTGCGTTTTTAACTTCTCCTTTTTCTACCGCTTTGTTGATACTTGTCTTATCATTTAATATGTCTTTGCGATGATATCTTCGATCTTTAGTTAGGAAAAACCCTATGGTTGTAAACATGTGTTTAAGACATGTTATGTTTGGTGGATGCAAATGGATGCAAGTGGTTGCTAGTGGTTGCTCGTGGATTCATGTACACACACATTAGGCACTAGATCGACTCAATCACTTTCATATTGCATATAAATATGTGTGAATATTTAAATTAATGGATGTATAATGGTTGTGTTATCATATGGATGCTGCATTTTGATGAATGGTTGTGCACACATGTAGAAATAATATTTATCGTTAGGATTCTTTCGCATACATAATGGACGCATGGCACTATCATGATTTTCATTAAGGAGGTCAACTGAATCAGTAGACCGCCTGATTTTGCATTGGATAAGGAACATATACACACACTTTTTGCATATGTTCATACGGCATTAGAAATCTTGTAAGGACAATGGATACCTGTGTTTGATGGTTGAGTAGATGGATAATTGGATGTTAGGATATACATTCTCCTTAACTTGGAGATTTCAGGGGCGAAATCCTTTAAGGAGTGGAGAATGTAACACCCCGTAATTTTAAATATTAAAATTAACAATTTCAAGAATACTTAATTGTTAAAGTGAGAATTAAGGGAAACAGGTTACGACATTGCGTTCATCTCGAAATTCTGCTTGGAATAGAGTCCAAGTTTTCGTAAATTGGACTTCGTATGAGGAAGTTATGTCCCTCATAAGTTTCAGGAATTTAAATAAATAAAAAACAATTCAGATTAAAATTCAAACGAAAATATGGAAGCGAGCTGGGCGGAATTTTTCCCGCCCCAGGCCAGGTCGACCAGGGGGTCGACCTCCCCTATACAGGTCGACCTTGGGGTCGACCTGGGGGTCGACCTACCCCCCTCGCCCAGATCCAAAACAGTGACGATTCTGACTTGTTGCTGAGTCTTTTCTGACCTGTTGCTGAGTCACTAGGGCATAGATGGCAATTCTGGATAACTCTATCTAGTCTGGACGGTTGTGATTGCTCCTAGGATGATCTAATGGCTCACATAAGTTTAAACTTCTATATAAGCACGCATAGAATCAAGCTCTAAACCTAAACTAAATTAATCTCTTGGCCTTCATGCTACTGCTGGAATAGTTCTTCTTCTTAAAGCTTAGGAATTGCAAGTCAGGATTCTAATACAAACGACGAACGAATTATTCTCTTCTCTAATCCGTCTTTGTAAGTACAATTTCTTTCACAAAATAATTAATAAATTAATTATGATGAGTTATAATTGGGATTATGAGAACATATCTGTTGAATCATGTGACGTTACTTAACTTTATTATCGTCTATTGGTGAACATATGACAGTTTTGTTAACTTATGTTAGTAGATCTATTTCATATGTCAAATCACATATGTTTAACTTGATTCGTTTTATGAAATTAGTTTATATACAAGTTTGGGATGTAAATCATATGCTAGTTTGATTGTAAGAGGTCAAAATGGGTTAGCGGTGGCAACGCAAGTCCAACGGGGTCATGTGCGTGTGTGGGCCCGGGCTGGTAGGTAAGACGTTGTTGCATCGTGTAGATATAAGCCGTGCATCTTTAGTGGTATCGGGTTGCCACTTTGGGGAGTGATACACCCCACTGTGGGACCAGCACGGGTATCTACGAGTTAGGGAGCCGATCATGAAACACCCCACCTCCGTTAAGGTCACTCACAAAGGGAATGCCTTAACTTTGGTGGAGGTTTATAAGTAAAAGCCACAGATAAACTCAAGACAGATATAAATACACATATTTTAAACAGCGGAAACCAATTATTTCATCAATACGTGTTTAAACAAAACATTCCATAATTGTCTCAAAATACTTCCAACATTACAACCTCATTACTGTCTTGATTATTAAAGAAGCATAAAACATAAATAAAGTGACAAAAATCCCCATAGTGATATCCAAAGCCATAATCCGAGCAAAAGAAATCCAAATCATACATCTACGTTCTTGGAGCTTGTAAAGAGTCTGACTGAGCTGAGTTGTTTCCTCCCTGTGGACCTGGGGGGAAACGAAAGGAAAGAAGACGAAAAGAAAATAGAGTCAGACATAAAGCCTGAGTAAATCTAGTAACTCTTCAGTATGTGAACAAGAAAAGGGCATGATAGACATAAACTGAAAATAGGAAAGTGTCACAAGCTAAGGAAGTGTCGAATGTACTATCGCACCCATACTATATATCTGCACCTACTTGAGTTTATTCTAACTGGCACCCCATGCTGAGGGTGAAGTTATCCCCATTTTTATTTAAAGATCGGCTCCTACTCGCGCTAACATGTGTTATACGACCCCCAAGAATTGTAGATACCTATGCTGGTCCCACCATGAGGTGTATCAAGACCCATGGTGGCGGCCCCGACACAAATTATAGAAGACATAGGTTATACTACTGGTGTCCCCAGTGCCCTGGTTGTCTGCTCCGGAGTGTGTGCACGCCCGCACCCCGTTAGACCTACACTGTGCACCCACCGCCGTCGTTTTACCGCTTACAATCAGCCCAGTAATCGTGCCCCACCCTGCCTAGTTTCAGGGTACCATGATACCTAACTTGGGTTACTGCTGAAACGGGTCCCTCGTTACCAGGATTTTATAGTCAAACATGTTAAGTGGTTAAGTGTCTGTATTTACCTAACCCCACCTATCAATTCTTGTTAACATGTTGAATTTGGTTAAGTGTTACAGTTGACTTAACCCTACCATCTGTCCTTAGCCTCTTAGAGCACCTGACCACTCACATTAGACAGATATTGCTACGGTTACTGGATGTGCCGGTTGGTTCCGGGCAGGTTTACACCGTAGCTCAGTCTAACCTCGGGTCATTATTGGGCTCAATGCTTAACCACCCACATTGGATAGGTATTGTTGTGACTACTGGACAGTCGGGCGGGTCCGGGCAGGTTTACATCACAACTCAATCCAACCTCGGGTTAAGCATATCGTGTTTTCTAAATTTACATATTTTATTACTTCTTAATTATATGTAAATGTCATATCTTTTATTCTAGGGTATATCAATTCATACCGCTTAAATGTCATTGTCGTTGGCATGTGCCAACCATGCCAACATATGTTTTCATGTTTTACACCCAACGTTATTACCCCCGTTTGTGCGTTCGCAACATTAAAACATGTGTTGGGCTTGTCACAATTCAGCCCAACTTTATAAACGTGAGAAAAAGGGGAAATCAATAACATGTAACATTTTACAACATATAAGGGTGTGTGGCGCATGAACTTGCAATTTAGCGATACTAACATATATGATGGGTCATGTGGACTTGCATTCAAATCAAAGTATAACTAAGTAGGTAACATATGAAATGGCATAGTTTAGGCTAATACAAACTTGTGTTTAAACATGTTTAACTTGGCATAATGTCAACCACAAAACTAGCATGTTGTATATTCACCAAAATGTCCAATTATAACATCTAATCACATAGCCTATTTCAACGTGAACTTGCATAGTTTATGAAACCCAAACGATACTTAACATAGATCCAATTATACTTGCAAATGAACATGAGAATGATATCATATTTTTTGGGTCAAGTAGGCATAAAAGGTTTCAAATCTAGAACATGTTTACATAAGTCTTAATTTAGACTTAGTGAATGTATATAATTTATGCCATATGTATAAACATAAAGGGATCAAATTCTAGTTTTTGCCACAAACTTGAAAGTGCCATTGTTTTCATATACAATTGTTCAATAGGCTTGCATCAATCAAATTTATGCCACAAACATCAGTACACAAGTCATGATAGAACCATTACAATACACAGAATTTATACAATAACACAATTCTATTTTCGTTTACATCGAATCACATCACAGTTTTTATTCATATTCTGAAAGGTCACCATACTTACAACGAATGCAGAATCTTGAATTTTGGATTCTGAATTCTAAAATTGAGATGCGCTCCTTTGGGTAGACTAATGTTGCGTTGATTTTGATTAAACCTTAATCTTCTTCTTAATTTGATTCGTCTCTTAGGCTTTTCCCCCTTGACGGCTATGTTCAATTCCTCCCTGGCAGCATGACGAATCCTTTCTTATTTTTTTGTGTGAATTTTCAGTTGAGACTTAGGGTGTATTTATAGATTTTTAAATTGTTTTGAGCCGTCAGATGAAGACAGGAGGAATCTAGACCATACAAAGTTCAAAGAGCCAATCAAGAGGTGACACGTCAGCCCTAGTGACACACAGAGCCACAGAATTTCGAGCCAGAGCCAGACCTGGCCAGCCAGGTCGACCAAGCAGGTCGACACCCAGGTCGACACCCAGGTCGACACCCAGGTCGACTCTATAGTCGACCTGGGGGGGCCAGGTCGACACCATGGTCGACCCTATGGTCGACCTGGTCTCTGGGCGGGAATTTTCCCGCCCAGCCCAGTTTGAACCTGAAATTTGAATTTCGAATTTTAAAACCGAGCTGTTTGAATTTAAATTTTTTTCTGAAACTTCCGAAGGTCATAACTCCTTTGTCCGATTCACGCAAACTCGGACTCTATCTCAAGCAGAATTCCGAGACGAACGCAATGGCGTAACCCATTTCCCTTAATTCTTTCATTTAGAATTAATTACATTTTAATTTGTAAAGCTTAATGTTATAGAATTCATGGGGTGTTACATTCTCCCCTCCTTAAAAGGATTTTGTCCCCGAAATCTTCAAGTTAGGAAGAATGTATATCCTACCATCCAACAGTCCATCTACTCAACCAACAAACACAGGTATCCACTGTCCTTAAAAGACTTCTAATGCTTCGTGATCATATGCATAGTTGTGTACATGTCCTTATCTAATGCAGAAATCAGGCGGTCTGCTGATTCAGTTGGCCTCCTTAATGCGTATCATGTAAGTGTCATGAATCCATTATGTATGCAAATTTTTCCTACTCGTAATTCTACATGAGTGCACAACTATTCATACAAATGCGACGACCATATGACAGCATATCAAGTTTCAACCATATACAAATGAGAATACATATATGCATATGCAATATGAAGTGACTGAGCCGATCTATAACCTAGGGTGTGTGTGTATATGCATCCACGAGCAACCACTAGCAATCACTTGCAACCATTTGCAGCCATCATCCATAACATGTTTTCAAATACATGTTTGCATCCATCTATTTTCTACCTAGGGAGTTAGGAAAAGGGCCGAGGAGATATACCTAAAAAAGATAGATAAAGCATAACTTAAGGAAAAAGAGAGATCGAAGATGTACCCTCAAAAAGAAGAGGGTAGGCAACGCGTATTCTGTCCTCAGTTTCCCAAGTCGCGTCTTCCTCGGCGTCGCTCCACTGAACTTTAACGAGCTTGACTTCGCGGTTGCGTAGCTTTTTCACTTCAGTTCCTAAGATGCGGGTTGGAACTTTCCTCACAGTTGCTTCACGTTCCACTTCGGCTTCTTCTCGAATGCTAGGTTCCACCACTTCCGCAGACTCATGCAAACACTTCCGGAGGTGAGAAACATGAAAGACGTTGTGAACTCCGGCCAGTCTCTCGGGTAGCTCTAATCTATAGGCCATCTTCCCAACCTTCTCGATGATAGGAAACGGTCCTACAAATCTTGGTGCTAGCTTTCCTGCGGATCCAAAGCGAACGACGTTCCTTAAAGGAGATACCTTAAGGAAAACCCTGTCCCCAACCTCAAACTCAAGGTCGGTCCTTCTTTTGTCGGCGTAGGATTTCTGTCTGTCTTGGGCAGTCTTCATTCTCCTACGTATCAAGTCCACTTTCTCCGAAGTCTCTCGAATCATGTCTGGCCCAAGTATAAGCTTATCTGTAGACTCCCACCAACAAGTTGGTGATTTGCACGGTCTTCCATACAAGGCTTCGAAGGGTGCCATGCCTATGGTAGCTTGGTAGCTGTTGTTGTAGGCAAATTCTACTAAAGGAAGGTGATCCTCCCACGTCCCTCCTAAGTCAAGAACGCAAAGTCTTAAAAGATCCTCCAAAACTCTATTCACCCTTTCCGTCTGGCCATCGGTTTGGGGGTGATAGGCCGTGCTCAAACATAACTGTGTGCCTACAGCTTCTTGCAGACTCCGCCAAAACTCACTTGTGAAGATAGGGTCTCGGTCACTAACAATGCTGGAGGGTATCCCATGGAGTCGAACTATTTCCTTGAGATAAAGAGATGCTAGAGATGCGGCAGTCCTTCTACTCTTGATAGGTACAAAGTGGGCGCTTTTAGTAAGCCTATCCACTATTACCCAAATGCTAGTGTTGCCTCTTCTCGACCTAGGCAGTCCATCAATGAAGTCCATTGAAATGCTATCCCACTTCCACTGTGGGACCTCTAAAGGATGAAGTAGTCCTCCAGGCTTCTTCTGTTCCGCCTTGACCTATTGGCAGGTCATGCACTTAGAAACGAAATCTGCCACGTCTTGCTTCATGCCGCTCCAAAAGAAAGTCCTTTTTATATCCTTGTACATCTTATCACCGCCAGGGTGTATAGTCATCTTAGAATTATGCGCTTCCTCGAGAACCTTCTTTGTCAACTCCCTTGCTTGTGGGACGCATAATCTTCCATCTCTCCTCAGCCAACCCTTATCATCGATGGCGTACCTACTGAGGTGACTAGAAGTCTCACCCCTAATAAGTTTATCAATCACATCAACAAGATGAGGGTCTTCACGTTGTGCAGCCCCTATTGAGTCCAAGAGAGTAGGGCGTACTTCGAGAGATGCTAACAAACCCGGTACAAAATCGGAGGAGGGCCTAAAGTTAAAACTGGCTATATACTCCAAGCTTTGCCTTTCCACAAAGAGCGGACTTAAGGTTAGTTTCTTTCGGCTCAACGCGTCTGCTACCACGTTGCCTTTTCCGGGAGTATAGGAAATTTCAAAGTCACACGAGGCAAGAAACTCCATCCATCTTTGCTGCCTCAAGTTAAGGTCCTTCTGCGAGAAGAGATATTTCAACGATTTATGGTCAGTGTATAATTCAAACTTCTCACCTAGGAGATAATGGCGCCAAGACTTAAGAGCAAAGACGATGGCGGCTAACTCAAGATCGTGGGTTGGGTAGTTCTTTTCATGAACTTTCAATTGCCTTCCGCCATAAGCTACTACCCTTCCTTCTTGCATTAGAACAGCGCCTAGTCCCGTTCCACATGCATCCGTGTGTACTGTGAACATTTTGCTTCCATCTGGCAAGGTCGGAACTGGGGCTGTTGTGAGAGCCCTTTTTAATCGTTGGAAAGCAAACTCGCAGTCCAAATCCCAAGTGAACGCCAGATTCTTCTTTGTTAGTCTTGTGAGTGGGGCTGAGATTTTCGCGAAATCCCTAATAAACTTTCGGTAAAAACCGGCTAGCCCAAGAAAGCTTCGAACTTCAGTTGCATTTCTTGGTGTCTTCCAATCTTGTACTGCCACCACTTTCGCGGGGTCCACAGCCAACCCCTCTTTGGACACTATATGCCCCAGAAATCTTACCTCCTTTCTCCAAAAGTGGCACTTGGAGAATTTGGCTTTTAGCTGATGTGAACGGAGAGTTTCCATGATTTCTTTCAGATGCTGAGCATGCTCTTCCTCATTCTTTGAAAAGATTAAGATATCATCTACGAAGACAACCATGAATTTGTTGAGGAATTCTCTGAACACTCTACTCATTAGGTCTACGAAATAAGCGGGTGCATTTGTCAAGCCGAAAGACATGACAAGCCACTCGAAAAAACCGTATGGGGTTCTGAACGCCGTCTTATCAATGCTATCTTCAGCTACTCTTAGCTGATGGAACCCAGTTGCCAGATCAAGTTGGGAGAAGACCGACGCTCCTACAAGCTGATCAAACAAATCGTCGATTTGGGGAAGAGGGTGCCTATTTTTCTTGGTCAATTTGTTTAACTCCCTATAGTCGACGCAAAGGCGAAGCGAACCGTCCGCTTTGGTTGCGAACACCACTAGAGCACCCCATTCCGAAATGCTCCGTCTAATGAACCCCTTTTCGAGAAGTTCTTTAACCTGCTTGCTGAGCTCCTTTCTCTCCTTTGGAGCCATGTGTCTGACAGGTAAGGCTACAGGCTTTGCATTATCCACAAGATATATGCGAAAGTCTATTTCCCGCCTCGGAGGTAAGCCTTTCACCTCCTCAAAGACATCCGGATATTCCCGGACTACTCTAACTGATTGCAAATTTTCATCAGAAGCATCAAGCGACTCTAGATAACTAAGCATAACAGCATTCAAGGGATTACAAGAAATTTCTAGAGTGTTACCAAGTCGAGTCAAGAGTCTAACTACTCTTTTCTCATAATCAAGGATGGCCTCATTACTGGATAACCAGTCCATGCCTAAGATCAAACCATAACCCGAGAAGCCCAAGACAAAGGCATTACAACTAAACTCAACGCTGAGAATAGAGATTTTCAAACCCAAACAAACCATTGACAAGTAAGCGGAGCCCACAATTGGATTTGAAACTACTAAGGGATCTTCTACCATACTAGTGTCTAGATGCAGAGATTCTACTAAGGTAGATGAAATAAAAGAGTGTGATGCGCCAGAGTCAAAAAGTGTGCGAACTGGATGATCATAAAGATAAACTACACTTTCTACAGAAATATTACTACCTCGTTCCTGCTGAGGTGCCACTAGCGCATGAACCTGACCCCCTGAAGTGGATCCGGCTTTCTGTCCCTGCCCTTTCTTCTTTGGGCAGTCCTTAGCTTGGTGTCCAGTTTCTCCACAATGGAAGCAACCACCTATCTTCTCCTTCCTTTTTCGGCAGTCTTTTGATATATGTCCCACAATGCCACAGAAATTGCACCTTCTCTTCTTACGGGGCTTATTGTTCTTCCCTCCTTTCTTGAAGTCTGATTTCTTTGTTTGCAGACCCTCTTTCTTCTCTTCCACCTTAGTTTCTTTCTTTCCGTGGTCTTCCTCGTGTAGCAACGCCATGTCCACCAAGCTTTCATAAGTCGCTCCCGTGGATACATGGGTCATGGCAAGGCTGTGTAGAGGCTCATTCAAACCTTTGACGAAGCGAAGTGCCTTCTTGTGTTGGGTGTTTACTAAGTCTAGTCCAAATCTGGCCAGCTGATTAAACTGATTAACATACTCCCTGATTGTCATACTCCCCTGTTTCAGAGTTAGGAACTTCTTCATTTGCAGGCTTCTTTCAGCTTGGGAGAGGAATTTCATCTCAAACCTTGTCCTGAAGTCTTCCCATGTTTCCACCGCCCTCTGAGCATTGGTAATTTCCCACCAATAGGAAGCTTCATCCTTAAGCAACCATACCGCTAGTTGTATCTTTTGCCTGTCATCACCTCCGAAGATGACAAACAGATCCTCAGTCTCCTTAAGCCAGTTTCTTGCTCCTACAAAGGACTCTATCCCATAAAAGTCTTTTCCACCCATTGCTTTGAAGTCTCTGCATGTTTTCGCGAAGGCATTTCCACGAGGAGGAGGAGGTGGAACCGCGGCCACTGGAGGAGGGATGTCTGTTGGGCCCACGCCATTGGCCCTCGCTTCTAAATACCTCCTAAACCAGCCGGGTATCGGTACTCCTTCAGGAAGGTTAAGGTCTCCAGACATGATGAAACAGAAAGGAAAGATTCAAAACGAAGGATAGAGAGAGATAGTGCATATGGCTTTGGGGGATTATGTCTTTAAAAATATAACACTTTTTCTTCAAAAATGCTTCTTTAAACTTTCTTTTTGAAAACAATTTCAAAAACTTTTATCTTGTCTGGTAAACCTATGCTCTGATACCAAGTGAAACACCCCACCTCCGTTAAGGTCACTCATAAAGGGAATGCCTTAACTTTGGTGGAGGTTTATAAGTAAAAGCCACAGATAAACTCAAGACAGATATAAATACACATATTTTAAACAGCGGAAACCAATTATTTCATCAATACGTGTTTAAACAAAACATTCCATAATTGTCTCAAAATACTTCCAACATTACAACCTCATTACTGTCTTGATTATTAAAGAAGCATAAAACATAAATAAAGTGACAAAAATCCTCATAGTGATATCCAAAGCCATAATCCGAGCAAAAGAGATCCAAATCATACATCTACATTCTTGGAGCTTGTAAAGAGTCTGACTGAGCTGAGTTGTTTCCTCCCTGTAGACCTGGGGGGGGGACGAAAGGAAAGAAGACGAAAAGAAAATAGAGTTAGACATAAAGCCTAAGTAAATCTAGTAACTCTTGAGTATGTGAACAAGAAAAGGGCATGATAGACATAAACTGAAAATAGGAAAGTATCACAATCTCAGGAAGTGTCAAATGTACTATCGCACCCATACTATATCTCTGCACCTACTTGAGTTTATTCTAACTGGCACCCCATGCTGAGGGTGAAGTTATCCCCATTTTTATTTAAAGATCGGCTCCTACTCGCGCTAACATGTGTTATACGGCCCCCAAGAATTGTAGATACCTATGCTGGTCCCACCATGGGGTGTATCAAGACCCATGGTGGCGGCCCCGACACAAATTATAGAAGGCATAGGTTATACTACTGGTGTCCCCAGTGACCTGGTTGTCTGCTCCGGAGTGTGTGCACGCCCGCACCCCGTTAGACCTACACTGTGCACCCACCGCCGTCGTTTGACCGCTTACAATCAGCCCAATAATCGTGCCCCACCCTGCCTAGTTTCAGGGTACCATGGTACCTAACTTGGGTTACTGCTGAAACGGGTCCCTTGTTACCAGGATTTTCTAGTCAAACATGTTAAGTGGTTAAGTGTTTGTATTTACCTAACCCCACCCATCAATTCTTGTTAACATGTTGAATTTGGTTAAGTGTTATAGTTGACTTAAACCTACCATCTGTCCTTAGCCTCTTAGAGCACCTGACCACTCACATTAGACAGATATTGCTACGGTTACTGGATGTGCCGGTTGGTTCCGGGCAGGTTTACACCGTAGCTCAGTCTAACCTCGGGTCATTATTGGGCTCAATGCTTAACCACCCACATTGGATAGGTATTGTTGTGACTACTGGACAGTCGGGCGGGTCCGGGCAGGTTTACATCATAACTCAATCCAACCTCGGGTTAAGCATATCGTGTTTTCTAAATTTACATATTTTATTACTTCTCAATTATATGTAAATGTCATATCTTTTATTCTAGGGTATATCAATTCTTACCGCTTAAATGTCATTGTCGTTGGCATGTGCCAACCATGCCAACATATGTTTTCATGTTTTACACCCAACGTTATTACCCCCGTTTGTGCGTTCACAACATTAAAACATGTGTTGGGCTTGTCACAATTCAGCCCAACTTTATAAACGTGAGAAAATGGGGAAATCAATAACATGTAACATTTTACAACATATAAGGGTGTGTGGCGCATGAACTTGCAATTTAGCGATACTAACATAAATGATGGGTCATGTGGACTTGCATTCAAATCAAAGTATAACTAAGTAGGTAACATATGAAATGGCATAGTTTAGGCTAATACAAACTTGTGTTTAAACATGTTTAACTTGGCATAATGTCAACCACAAAACTAGCATGTTGTATATTCACCAAAATGTCCAATTATAACATCTAATCACATAGCCTATTACAACGTGAACTTGCATAGTTTATGAAACCCAAACGATACTTAACATAGATCCAATTATACTTGCAAATGAACATGAGAATGATATCATAGTTTTTGGGTCAAGTAGGCATAAAAGGTTTCAAATCTAGAACATGTTTACATAAGCCTTAATTTAGACTTAGTGAATGTATATAGTTTATGCCATAGGTATAAACATAAAGGGATCAAATTCTAGTTTTTGCCACAAACTTGCAAGTGCCATTGTTTTCATATACAATTGTTCAATAGGCTTGCATCAATCAAATTTATGCCACAAACATCAATACACAAGTCATGATAGAACCATTACAATACACAGAATTTATACAATAACACAATTCTATTTTCATTTACATCGAATCACATCACAGTTTTTATTCATATTCTGAAAGGTCACTATACTTACAAGGAATGCAGAATCTTGAATTCTGGATTCTGAATTCTGAAATTGAGATGCGCACCTTTGGGTAGACTAACGTTGCATTGATTTTGATTAAACCTTAATCTTCTTCTTAATTTGATTCATCTCTTAGGCTTTTCCCCCTTGACGGCTATGTTCAATTCCTCCCTGGCAGCATGACGACTCCTTTCTTATTTTTTTGTGTGAATTTTCAGTTGAGACTTAGGTTGTATTTATAGATTTTTAAATTGTGTTGAGCCGTCAGATGAAGACAGAAGGAATCTAGACCATACAAAGTTCAAAGAGCCAATCAAGAGGTGACACGTCAGCCCTAGTGACACACAGAGCCACAGAAATTCGAGCCAGAGCCAGACCTGGCCAGCCAGGTCGACCAGGCAGGTCGACTGGCAGGTCGACACCCAGGTCGACTCTATAGTCGACCTGGGGGGGCCAAGTCGACACCATGGTCGACCCTATGGTCGACCTGGTCTCTAGGCGGGAATTTTCCCGCCCAGCCCAGTTTGAACCTGAAATTTGAATTTCGAATTTTAAAACCGAGCTGTTTGAATTTAAATTTTTTTCTGAAACTTCCGAAGGTCATAACTCCTTCATACGGAGCCCGATTCACGCAAACTCGGACTCTATCTCAAGCAGAATTCCGAGACAAACGCAACGGCATAACCCATTTCCCTTAATTCTTTCATTTAGAATTAATTACATTTTAATTTGTGAAGCTTAATGTTATAGAATTCACGGGGTGTTACAGATCGCATGGGGGTAGTGGGTACAACTAGTAGAGATTGGGGCAGGCGGCACCTATGAAGACAGCTAGGGGTACACGGAACTACCATTATTATGATTATTATGTTCAGCAGACGGGATCAACTTTTAGGGTGACTAGTAATGGTGCAGTATAGTAATTATCCTATAGTGGTTAGGAGTGCGATTAACGCCAGCATATTCCTCTTGTTTGTTTTGTCTTGCCCATTTGCTTCGTAGTCATTCCTTGTTTTACCAGTTTATGCCTTATCCTAATTACTTTAATAATTATATTGTTAAAGTTATTGGACTCGCCAGACTTTATGTCTGACCCACTTTGTTTTCGCCTCTTTTCTTCCTTCCCCCCCCTTAGGTTCTCAGGTGGGACTAGTGCTAGTGGAGCTTGATTTCAACCTCTTCCTCTCTCTTTTGGAAGTGCTTGGATTGCTGAAAGTAAATTTCAGCTTATCTCTTTTATGGCTACTTATGTTGGGGTTATGCTTTTTACTTTATGTACTCCAAAAATAATTTGCCAAGACGGATATTAAGTGTACTTGGTTTTATTGCTGGTTTTTGATGTTGTTGTAACCAAACTATTTCTCCGCTGCAATAAAAGTTGTTTTAATTTTTCAAGTACCAATATATGTATCTGTCTTGTTATATTCTGTTCTATACACCAATAATACTCCATGAAAGTTAATGCATTCCCTTTGAGAGTGACATTAATGGACGTGGGGTGTTACAGGTAATAGTAATGATGTTAAGTTGGGTAGTCAAAGACAATAGGGATGGAAAATCCACCATATGCTGCATATCTGCACATAACTTATTACTATTCTAACCATTGTGAGGGTAGAATCACATAATTGGATATTTTTTCATCAATATACTACTAAGGAGAAAACTCGTTCTACTAAACAAGATGGTCTCACTAGATATCTATTTGGTTTGATATGGTACGTAATTATTCATACTAGACTGTTGTTTAAATCGAAGATTTAGTTTTTCCCTTAAACTCTTAGGTACTCATTTGAGTAAACTGAGAGTAAAAAATTTCTTAGGTATCAAGTTAGACAAATATAGATGTATAGGTGGCAGTTCTAGCTAATTTAGGAGTTTTGATGTCATGTTTGTTTAATGGATGTAAAGACAAAGTTGTTTTATTTCCTAACATTTATACTTTAATCAATCAAGCAGGCATCATCATATGTCACTCTTGGAATATTTTGTAATTAATATATTTCTATGAACATGGATTTGTGCAAGGGAATATATAATGGACGATATTAATCAATGAAACAAGTTATGTGGTTTTTCATATTATTGTGCATTTGATATTTTAAGCTAATATGGATCTCATTCTATCACCGAGGAATAATAATATTGATGGCTATAACATCAGTAGCACTTATTTTCAGGATTCAGAATGTGGATATTACAATCTCCTTTCAAAAACAGTGTTGTTGCTTAAATCATTTTTGGGTTAATTTAATTTACTAAAAATCAAATCAAGGCATTACTTAAGTACCATTATTAGATAAGTTAATTATTTTAAACACTTAATTAAATAATTGATTGACTAAGTTTAAAACATCATCAATGAATAATTAGTCCAATCAGGTAATTAACTAGCCAAAATCTATTAATTAAAAACATTTATTAATTTTAAACATCTTCATTTAATAAAATAATTAAGTTAAATAATTACTAATTAAAAAATAATTACCTTAATTATTATTGATTAAAATAATAATAATAATTAACTTCATTAGTATTTATTAATCAAATAGTTATTTTAAATCCTTACTAACTAAAAGATTAATTAACTTAAAGGATATTGTTACATTTAAGTATCAACTTACAGTAAACAAATTCATTTAAATTATTTGAAATCATAACTAATTTAAGTAAACATTTATATCATTAATAACTTAATTCACACTTAAATTTATGTCAATTACATCTTCAAATTGTAAAAGGAAACTTAATAGTTCCAATGACATTTAGTAATTTCCATTTAGCTCAAAATGATATTTAAGTCGTGTATGAAATTTACATAACTAGAGATATACAAATAAATTTATGTTATTAACCGATAGTTAACACTGACAATGTAATTCTACCTGCAAATAAAACATAATAGCAGAATTGGTATCTATCTCTACTAGCAAGATATCTAATGAAATCACTTCAATTCATAATGCCAGAACTGTGTTTATTGCTACTAACATGATGTCAATTATAATTACAATTTTCATAATTAAAATCAGCCATTATTAATTTATCATTATACTATACAATCACCTATAAGTTTATTGATTATAAAAAGGTATTTTACAGGTCATTGTGAGTCCTACACCAAATATCGCGTGTCAAATGGATTCTAGATGGAAAATTATGCAATTTAAATTAAAACTTGTTATTTAAATTTCATAATTTACATCTGATATAGGGTCTAAGCCCATTTGATTATTCTTATCCACTCTACTACACTCTTCTGTACTTTACTTCTTGATTGTTGCAATACAATTTTTTTTGAATTTGTTCAAGAGGGAAACCAACCGGAGTCGTAAAATCCACCCTAGTGCACCTAGCCCGGTCCGCGAGCACCGCTCCTTCAAAAACTATGTGAACTACCACTCCCTCACGATCTGCTCCACGACCCCCACTAGAAACCCAACTCTGACATCACCACATGCTTATCCTCAGCCTCGCTCACCCCTGATCTATGATAATTCTGTACGTTCAACCCCACCAACCAAAACAACCACATGTTCTTTAAAAATTTGTTTAACTACCATCCAAATATGTCTTCATTTCCAAGACGATTTACAACAAATCAGAACAAACATGGATAATATTGTTGCTTTGCTACCTGTTAAATTCCGTCTCTGGGTCATCAAACTAAAGGAATATATTACCCAAGTCTGAAAACCACTGGGAAGATATCATATTCACATATCGTCGAATTATAATTTCAAATCTCAATTTGAAAAGCCTGAAGATTGTTCGAATATTTTAGAATGCTCAAAATATTCGTATTTTGGCCGTATACTCATGGTAGAACGATGGTCTCCAAGCTATGATTTCAGTAAGCAATACAGTGATCAAATTCAAATATGGATCAGACTACATGATTTACCTATGGAAATGGGGTCCAAAGAAGCAATTCAGATGATTGCTAGCTTTATCTCCAGGCCTTTATTGATCGATGAAAATACTACGGAGAAGAAATTCACAAAATATGCACAGGTTCAAGTCTTAGTAGATACTCAAACTGATCTCAAAACTATAATACCTATTCTGTTGCATGATGGAAAAAAATACAGTAAAATATGAGTTTATACCCATCAAAAGTGAAAAATGCAAAATATTTCGTCATTCAAACAATGTACATGAAGTTCAAAAGGATCCTCGCTAGATTCCAAAGCAATCTAACGTTAACACAAATGCATTGTGCACTTCTGAGCACAAAGAAAATGCACCTAGTCATCAAACATCACCACCTGACAATGATACAACAATTGCAGAAAACATAGATGATCTTAGCTTTTTGAACATTAACTTTCCATCTAACATTATGCCTGATGCAACCAAGCATATAGCCAAAACTATCACCGAAGAACCCGCAAAAAAAGATACTACTAACTCCTCTTAGTTTGTTGACATCAATGTGAGATATATGAGAGGTAAAAAATAGTTGTAACATTTTCTCCCCCTAAAAGAAACTTGAGGAGCTCTTCCTCAACTAAATGATGATCATGACATGGAACGTTAGGGGTATGAATACATCTGCATGAATGAAAGATGTACTCAAACTCCTACATCATTCTAAACCTACTGTTGTTGGTTTAGTTGAAACTAAATTATTTGTAGTTAACTTAGCACTATTTTCTTCTATGAATCTAGGTTTTTGGAAGTATATTACCAATAACTCTCAAAAGTCTACTGGCCATATAGTACTGCTTTGGGATTCCAATGTATGGGATGTTTCTTCTTTGCACCCTTCATTCCAGCGTGTTACTGCTACCAACAAAAAGGGTTCACCGTGACTTTTATATCTATATATACCAGTAATTATTTCAGTGATAGACAACTATTATGGTAACTTTGGCTCACGAATTTACTACTATATCTCACTCGTGGATATTGATGGGTGATTTAATAACGTATTATCTCCATATGACAAAAAGGGAGGTCTCCTTGTCCCTTATCACCAGCTAAGAGCATTTCAAAAATTTATAGTTTAAACTGGCTTAATAGAAATAAAACCTCTTGGTTTTCACTTCGCTTGACGAGGAAGAGGGGCTGCTACTCACATTGAAAAAAAACTAGTCAATAATTCATGTCTTAGCCATTTTCTAAATATGAATGAGTCAATCAGTCAATTTTCTAGTGATCACAACCCTATTTTGTTGTAACTTATCACTGCTCAAACATCTGAAGTGTATCATTTTCGTTACAAAAATTATTGGTACAAGCAGGAAGGATATTGGGAATGCATTCAAAAGGGTTTACAATATATGACTTGGGGATATCACAGTTATCAATTCCTACACAAAATACATTCATGCAAAAGGGAGTTAAAAAGTTAGAACAAAAGCAAAAAATGAATCATACCTGCATGTGGGTGAACAACAAATGCACAATCTTGAGATGGCAGTGGATTAAGATCCTAATAAATTTATGCCTATATGATGATTACCCACACGCCAAACAGCAATTCCATTATTTCCAACAAATTAAATTTCAAGGGTTTAAACAACAAGCAAAAGTTGCATGGTTGTTGTAACAACACGAATTTTCGAGTAATCGGGATTTACAGATTTATTGCGTTTTGTGATTCTTATGATAATATATTGGTGATACGAGTTTGTAAGACATACTCATATAATATTTAAATAAGAAATAAAGATGTGAGCATTTCTAAATTTGAGTGATTGGAATAAGTTATATAACTTTATATACCAGAAATTTATCCTAATATATAATATTAAGATTATAACTAGATGATTCTGAGGATATTGAAAATATATATTATTGATTGGGAGTCAATATTTAAGGGAAAAATATATTTTCAATATTTGAATTAATTGTTAGTTGAAATTGTTAATTACCAATTTGTGGTTTTAAATACAAGATGTATTCTTGAAACAACAATAATAATCAGGGAATAGTGTTCTAAATTACATTAGTGAATTTAAAGAGAATTTGTGGCTTTCAAATGATAATCAATGAAATACTTGATTTGTTGTTTATATGAAGATATAAATATTGATGTTAATCAATATTTATAGAATCAATGTATTTTAGTATCATTGATAATAAAATTTAAATTGTTGAGTTAATGAAGTATACAACAACATTGTTATTTATAAATTGGCAAGTTTGTGTTTTAAATACCTACTATATTTATACAAATATATGTTGTTTTGCAATAAAAAGAGAAAGTGTTATATGTGGCAATTATCAAGTCAAAAACATTTTATTATGATTTAATAATAAAAATAAAAAGGAGTATTTTGACATGTTAACAACTTATTTTGTTAAAATAAGGCACTTGTAATAATCAAGTTGGTTGTATTATAGAGATTTCACAAATTTAAGTAAACGAAGTAATTTTTGTCAAACAAATTTATTTTGATGTATTAAGTTAAATTTGATAATTAAAATAGTGCAAACATGTTTATGTGTTAATTTTTGTGTTGAGTTGTTAAAATTAACACAACTTGAATAGTGTTTTTTGTGTGGGTTAAGAGGCTTAAGGATGTATTGGGAGTGCTTAATTGACTATTAGGGTGTGTTTAAATCCTTAAAATTGTAGAACTTGGGTTAATTATCTTTGTAACGACCCGTATTCTACACATCATAGGATTGTAGAATATTTATTTCTTTCCCGTGAGAAGTAGTATGGTCATGTAACTTTGGGAAACATCTATTAGAGTTATTTCCCATGCTTATGTTTTTTGTCGATTTTTAAATGACCATTTTGCCCCTAGTCGGTACTGTTTTGGCCATAACTTTTGATTGGAAAGGAATTTTGACCTGAAACCACTTCCATTTGATCCGTTTGATAGTTTCTCTTTCCGTAGAGTGGTCATAATAGCCAAACGGATTTACCGTTTGGGAGATATGGCTGAAACAAGGTTTGGAGGGTGAAAAACTGCTTAACCGGGCCAAATCGGGTGATTAGTGAGTAGGCCCATAACCCATTTCGGGATTAGGGTTATGGGAGGGCTGAAATGAGATGGAGAATCATTCCATTTCAGTTTTCTAGCCTCCACTTATCACCAAGGATCCCTAAAAATGGCCTCCAACCTCTAAATCACCTCCAAATCATCTTTTGGTCAAGGATTTGGCTTAGCAACCCCTAATCAAAGAAGATCTTCACCAAAACAACCTTAGAGCTGCTGTTAGCCTTGGGATTCGCATCAAATCAGAGCATTATTTCAGATCTTGGTTTATTTTGTGGCTAAGGTGAGTGGTTTGCATAGTTTTGCACTAATTATGGCTAATTAGGGGTGATTAGTGTTAATTAGCGAATTTAAACATGATAAAATTCTGGAAAAATGTTTATAAAATTCGGAATGATATTTTAGACCTCTGCTGGAAATTTGGTTCCATTTGGTTAAGTTTTGCTAATCATATCATTGGTTTCACCTAAACATGCTTAGGGGGAAATATGGGGTTTTGGGTATGTTTGATCCATTTTGACTTACCATGTTGATGTCTTGATGTTTGTGGTTGATTATGCATGTTGCTATGACTGTATGAAATGCTATGTGACTGTTTAGAATAGTTGGAATGGTCGAAAACGCCGTCGAGGGGCGTAAACAGCTCGCTGGACAAGGTGCAGGGGTTCGGATCGCATAGGGGGTTGAGGGACGATCGGATCGCCCTATGGGATCGTGGGACATCACCACGAGTCGAGTCATCTCCTCCGAACCGAACCATCTGCGCAAGGCCCACGAGACGAATCGATGCAGCGCCGTGCCCAAATTGAAGTACTCCGACCCGGATCGCCAATGAGCATTACGACCCGATCCGATCCACTCGTGCTTCATATCACGATCCGACTAGAAGAAGGCAGCATCCACGATCCGATGCACAACGAGACGATGGAGGAGCGCGATCCGATCCGTATGGGGTATTCACGATCCGACCAGAAGTGGAGACCCAATTCGATGGAGACTGGATTCACGAGACGATGGGGGAGTGCGACCTGATCACATGGAGGACCATGACCCGATCCGACGTAGGAGGCGCGACCCGATCCAATGAAGACTGCTGAAGGCGACCCGGTCCGATCTGGTGATGACCAATAACCCGAGATGCAAAGGTAGCCCAAATGGAAGTTAGAGCTCAGGATCCCGGAACCAGTTGGGAACCAATGAGTTCACTTCATGGTTGGGCTTTGCTGCGGGACGTGTGCTAAGGAGTTGTCGACGTTCATAACTTCGATTCACCACTAAGAATGAATGAGGGGCTACTTATCAGTGCAGTAGGGTCATTATGACCTGAGGGGCAAAGTGATGGTAGCAAGACTACGTTATCAGTGCAGTAGGGTCATTATGGCCCGAGGGGCAAGGTGATGCGTAGTAAGACTATGAGCCAGCGCAGATGGGGTAAATAACTCCATGGGGCAAGTGGACATAGTAAGGATTAGTAAGGCTATGAGCCAGTGCAGTGGGGTTCTTGTGACTCCATGGGGCAAAGTGGACATAGCAAGTGAAAGTGGCTACGTTATCAGTGCAGTGAAGCCAGTTATGACTTCATGGGGCAAAGTGATCGTAGCAAGGTATGTTGGGTGATCGAAGTGGTGAATGTCGTATGCTTTATGCGCTGAGTGAGAGATGTGAGGATGTATGCTATGCTTGATTGTTTGCCATCATTATGACATGCACACCTCCCCCACCTCCGTATCTTATATTGATTGATATGATACCTTAGAGTGTTGTACAGTATGTAGTGCTAACTCTTTGGTTGCAGGTCCAGGTTCAGGTCTGTTTTAGTCTACCTGTTATTATTCACTTAGATGCTTATCGCTCATACCAGGCTTTATGTCTGACCCAGAGTTTTATGTCTCCTCTTATTACTCTGGGTGCTCACACGAGCAGACTAGAGACAGGTTAGCTGGTGGTGCGCGAGTAGCTGATTCAGAGGCGGGCAGGAGGCTTCCACGTATTATATATATATATGCACATTCTCCCTGTGTCGTTGGTGGTCGCTACTTGGGCATTAGTAGTGTACCTCATTTATCTTGCTTTTGCTTTGAGACAATTTGGAAGTTGTAATAAGTTGTATTTTTGGATTTCCGCTGCTTTGATGTTTAGTTCTGATTTTCAGCTTATGCACTGTCTCTCCTGTTTTATGTCAAGTATGTTACTATTATATTTTGTTCTATGCGCTGTGAGACATTCTACAGGTTCTTTGTATGTTCATTTCCTTCTTCCTTTTCCTTCTGGCGACCCGTTCCGTGCTAACTGGACACGTGTACAGCGCACTTTTGGAGTAAATGTCGGTTGGTGCGGGGCGGGCCGTCACACTTGGTATCAGAGCTCTAGGTTGCGTAGTTAACCTAGGGAAAGACACTAGGGAGAGATAGTACGTATATGAGAGCGCGTATTTGTGATTACTTTGGTTTTCAAAAACTATGTATGTATATACTATTAGTAGTATAAGAATGAAGTTGCACTGCACTAGTACCTCTATGGGGTCGTTAATCGTTTCCTTTTACAGATTGACGATGAGCCGATATGTGAGAGGTACTGGTAGAGGGGCCAATAATGGAAATGCCGCTGACATGAGGGCGATGTTTACCGACCTCATGAGAGACATGCTTAGAGAAGTGCAAGGGGCAGTTCCCAATCCCGGAGCTGGTGTCGGCCCAGTAGTGCAGGCGCCTAGGGTCGATTTCGCCAAGTTGTGCAAGGATTACACTAATCTTGGTGGGAAGCCGTTCCACGGAACGGAGTCGGCCACAGATGTTCAAGATTGGATGGATAGCTGCGACCGAATCTTCGATGACTTGGGTCTTGAGGATGCGATGAAGAGGAGGCTAGCGTCTCGTCAGCTGCAAGGGCGAGCGATGAATTGGTGGAATGCCATTAGAACAGCTACTCCAGAGGACCAGGTTACTTGGGTTCAGTTCAAGGCTCGCTTTAGCGAGAAGTTTATTCCAGCTGCCCAGAAGTCGGTGTTGTTCAAGAGGTTCTTGGAACTCAAGCAGGGTGGCAGGGCAGTTTCTGATTATATTGCTGAGTTCGACACTTTGTCGAAGTATGGACTGTCTCTTATCGATACTCCTGAGAAGAAGAATGAGAAGTTCATTACTGGTTTGGATGGGTACTTGGGGGAAAGGCTTATCAATCACATCGATGAGACTTTTGAATCGATTGTGGGAAAAGCTTTGAGATCAGAGAGCCTTTACCCTAAGTCAAAGACTGAGGCTGCATCTGCAGAGGGGCCAAAGCCGCAAGCAGGCGGTGGAGGCAAGAATAGCTCTCAGAATAAGAGGAAGCAGGACCAATCTAAAGGTGGCCAGAAAAAGAGCAAGAAGGATGTTGAGTGCTTCAGCTGTGGAAAGAAGGGCCATTATGCTAAGGAATGCCGGGCCAAGCCAGCGGAAAGGAAGTGCTACAACTGTGGTCAAGTGGGACATCAGAAGGACAAGTGTCCGCAACCTCTTAAGGAGAAGCAGATTGTGAAAGCATATGCTCTTGATGCTATTCCTTCTTCGTCGAATGCCCCAACTGCGGCGGAGAAAGGAAAGAATGTTGTTATTCAAGGTATGCTTTCTATTTATGATATACCCGTTCGAGTTTTGTTTGATACTGGGGCTTCCCGTTCCTTCATATCTAGTGACCTGGTAGATAGTTTGGGACTGGAACCCGAGATAGTCGATAGACCATTGGTTGTGACGAACCCGATTGGTGGTTCGACTAGCCTTAGTATGATTTGCAGGAATTTGGTCTTATCGAGTCATGGATGTATGTTTGTATGTGATTGCTTTGTTTTGGGCTTTACTGGGTATGGCATTATATTGGGAGTCGATTGGCTCCAAAGATACGGGGTGGTGGTAGACTGTGAGGGCTTTTTGGTGATAGTGAGGGCGGATGATGGGCGGAGGGTAGTGTTTGGTAGTCTACCTAGTGATGGGGTTATGGCTAGTTTTGTGAATTCCCTCGACATCCCGCAGGATGAGTTGTCAGATGTGCCCGTGGTTGGCCAGTATCCGGACGTCTTCGAGGAGGTGACCGGGCTTCCACCACACCGAGAGATTGAGTTCCGTATTGATTTAGTGAAAGATGCCAGACCTATAGTGATGCCACTTCGTCGTATGGCACCAAGGGAGCAGCAAGAGCTCGGGGTGCAAGTCAGCAATCTTTTGAAGAAGGGATTGATTAGAAGGAGTGTCTCCGAGTGGGGAGCACCAGTTGTGTTTGCCACTAAGGCAGATGGTTCCCTTCGTTTGTGTGTGGACTATCGCGAGTTGAATAAGGTAACGAGGAAGAATAAGTATCCTCTACCGCGGATAGATGATTTGTTTGATCAGCTGGAAGGAGCTAGAGTGTTCTCCCAGTTGGACCTCGCGACAGGATTTCATCAGCTTCGAGTAGCGGATGAGAGTGTTCCGAAAACGGCATTTAGGACGCCGTCTGGATTTTATGAGTGGTTGGTCATGCCGTTTGGGTTGACCAATGCACCAGCCTATTTTGTGGATCTTATGAATCGAGTATTCAGAGATCAGTTGAATAAGTTTGTTCTTGTGTTCGTGGATGATATCCTTGTTTACTCAAGGACAGAGGAGGAACACAAGGGGCACTTGAGGATAGTGATGGAGGTGTTGAGGAAACACCAGTTGAAAGCGAAATTCTCTAAGTGTCATTTTTGGAGAAGGGAAGTAAGATTCTTAGGTCATGTTGTTTCAGAGTGTGGTATTGCCGTGGACCCTGCGAAGGTGGCTACGGTACAGGATTGGCCTACGCCCAAGAATGCAACAGACGTAAGAAGTTTCTTGGGATTAGCTGGATATTATCGTAAATTTATCCAGGACTTCTCCAAGATAGCAGCATCGTTGACTCAGTTGACTAAGAAGAATCAGTCCTTCGTCTGGGACGGAGTGTGTGAGGATGCCTTCAAGAGTCTAAAGGAGAGGTTGACGCGTGCGCCAGTATTAGTCATTCCTAAAGGAAATGAAGAGATGACGGTATACACGGATGCTTGTGGTACCGGACTGGGTGCAGTGTTGATGCAAGGAGGTAGGGTTGTAGCTTATGCTAGTCGACAGCTAAAGCCGCATGAGAAGAAGTATCCTACCCATGATTTGGAATTAGCAGCGATTGTATTTGCGCTGAAGATGTGGAGACACTATCTCTTGGGAGAAATATTTGAGCTGTTTACCGATCATAAATCGTTAAAGTATCTCTTCTCTCAGAAGGATCTGAATCTCCGTCAGCAGAGATGGTTAGAGTTCTTGGCTTCGTATGATTTTGATATCGCATATACACCTGGGAAGGGTAATGCGGTAGCCGATGCCTTGAGTAGGAGACATGCCAGCTTAGGGGCAATGTTTCTTGAATGGAAGCAACTGGAGTTTATCGCGGGGTTTGATTTCAGACCAAAGTGCGAGTTGGATCCAGTTATGCTAGCTAGTTTGACGATCAGACCCACCCTGATAGAGAGGATTGGTTCTAGCCAGAGGGACGATCCTGATCTATTAGAAATCATCTCCAAGTTAGAGATGGGTATTGGTGAGGAGGTGAATGTGTATGGGCTTGATCGAGAAGGATGGCTTCGAAAGAATGGAAGACTGGTTGTGCCCAACGTGAATGGTTTGAGAGATGAAGTGCTTAGAGAATGTCATCACTCAAAACTGACTATACACCCCGGTGGTAATAAGATGTATCGAGACATGAGACAGACTTACTACTGGGAAGGGATGAAAAGAGACGTTGGGAAGTTTATATCCAAATGCATGAATTGTCAGCTAGTTAAAGCCGAGCAAAAGAGGCCTAGTGGGTTGTTGCAACCATTAGAAATTCCCGAATGGAAATGGGAGCAAGTCTCGATGGATTTCATCGATGGTTTACCTAGGACTAGATCGGGATATGATAGCATTTGGGTAATTGTGGATCGATTGACTAAGAGCGCAAGATTTATACCAGTCAAATCGACCAGAACGGCAGCCAAGTTGGCAGAATTGTATATGAAGTGGGTAGTGAGATTTCATGGAGTACCCAAAAGCATTGTGAGTGACCGAGACCCGTTGTTCACTAGTGGGTTTTGGAAGAGCTTACAAGAGGCTCTAGGGTCAGGATTACATCTCAGTACCGCATATCATCCTCAGACCGACGGACAGACGGAGAGGGTGAATCGTATATTGGAAGATCTCTTGAGAGCGTGTATATTGGATTTTGGTGGATCATGGGATGACCATTTGCATCTAGTAGAGTTTGCATATAATAATAGCTACCAATCCAGTATCGGTATGGCTCCATATGAAGCTTTGTACGGAAGACCGTGTAACTCACCATCATGATTGAGACTGGCGAGAAGTTTGTACTTGGACCAGATGTGGTGAGAGAAACTTCGGATAAGATTAAGATCATTCAGCAACGAATGAAAGCTGCCCAGGATAGGCAGAAGAGTTATGCTGATAATAGGAGAAGAGATTTGAAATTCTCCGTTGGTGACTTGGTGTTTGTCAAGATCTCTCCGTTGAAGAGCGTGATACGATTTGGCAGGAGAGGCAAGTTGGCACCAAGATTTGTCGGCCCGTTCCCTGTTCTTGAATTAGTCGGGAATTTGGCGTATAGAGTTGACTTACCAGAGAAAATGGCGGGAGTTCACAATGTGTTTCATGTTTCCCAACTAAGGAAGTTCGTTCACGACTCAGATGTGACTATTTCACCTGATCAGTTAGAGGACTTCGAAGTAGAACCCGAGGCAGTTGGGAACCGCAAGCCGATTCGTATTGTGGGGCACGATACAAAGCAACTTCGAAGGAAGTCAGTGAAGCTAGTCAAGGTTCAGTGGGGCGAGGACGAGAATGATTGTACTTGGGAGACAGAGGAGAGCATTAGGAAAGCACATCCAGAACTCTTTGCTTGGTAAGGTTTACTTTGTGATTTAGTTATTCCGCATGCTAGGATAGACTTGTTTTGCTTGTTTTGCATGTTTGATGGTTGTTTTATGATTGATAGGCATGCGGGACCTTTGTGTGTGTTTGGATTAGGGAATTTCGGGGGCGAAATTTCTTAAGGGGGGGGGGAGAGTGTAACGACCCGTATTCTACACATCATAGGATTGTAGAATATTTATTTCTTTCCCGTGAGAAGTCGTATGGTCATGTAACTTTGGGAAACATCTATTAGAGTTATTTCCCATGCTTATGATTTTTGTCGATTTTTAAATGACCATTTTGCCCCTAGTCGGTACTGTTTTGGCCATAACTTTTGATTGGAAAGGAATTTTGACCTGAAACCACTTCCATTTGATCCGTTTGATAGTTTCTCTTTCCGTAGAGTGGTCATAATAGCCAAACGGATTTACCGTTTGGGAGATATGGCTGAAACAAGGTTTGGAGGGTGAAAAACTGCTTAACCGGGCCAAATCGGGTGATTAGTGAGTAGGCCCATAACCCATTTCGGGATTAGGGTTATGGGAGGGCTGAAATGAGATGGAGAATCATTCCATTTCAGTTTTCTAGCCTCCACTTATCACCAAGGATCCCTAAAAATGGCCTCCAACCTCTAAATCACCTCCAAATCATCTTTTGGTCAAGGATTTGGCTTAGCAACCCCTAATCAAAGAAGATCTTCACCAAAACAACCTTAGAGCTGCTGTTAGCCTTGGGATTCGCATCAAATCAGAGCATTATTTCAGATCTTGGTTTATTTTGTGGCTAAGGTGAGTGATTTGCATAGTTTTGCACTAATTATGGCTAATTAGGGGTGATTAGTGTTAATTAGCGAATTTAAACATGATAAAATTCTGGAAAAATGTTTATAAAATTCGGAATGATATTTTAGACCTCTGCGGGAAATTTGGTTCCATTTGGTTAAGTTTTGCTAATCATATCATTGGTTTCACCTAAACATGCTTAGGGGGAAATATGGGGTTTTGGGTATGTTTGATCCATTTTGACTTACCATGTTGATGTCTTGATGTTTGTGGTTGATTATGCATGTTGCTATGATTGTATGAAATGCTATGTGACTGTTTAGAATAGTTGGAATGGTCGAAAACGCCGTCGAGGGGCGTAAACAGCTCGCTGGACAAGGTGCAGGGGTTCGGATCGCATAGGGGGTTGAGGGACGATCGGATCGCCCTATGGGATCGTGGGACATCACCACGAGTCGAGTCATCTCCTCCGAACCGAACCATCTGCGCAAGGCCCACGAGACGAATCGATGCAGCGCCGTGCCCAAATTGAAGTACTCCGACCCGGATCGCCAATGAGCATTACGACCCGATCCGATCCACTCGTGCTTCATATCACGATCCGACTAGAAGAAGGCAGCATCCACGATCCGATGCACAACGAGACGATGGAGGAGCGCGATCCGATCCGTATGGGGTATTCACGATCCGACCAGAAGTGGAGACCCAATTCGATGGAGACTGGATTCACGAGACGATAGGGGAGTGCGACCTGATCACCTGGAGGACCACGACCCGATCTGACGTAGGAGGCGCGACCCGATCCAATGAAGACTGCTGAAGGCGACCCGATCCGATCCGATCTGGTGATGACCAATAACCCGAGATGCAAAGGTAGCCCAAATGGAAGTTAGAGCTCAGGATCCCGGAACCAGTTGGGAACCAATGAGTTCACTTCATGGTTGGGCTTTGCTGCGGGACGTGTGCTAAGGAGTTGTCGACGTTCATAACTTCGATTCACCACTAAGAATGAATGATGGGCTACTTATCAGTGCAGTAGGGTCATTATGACCTGAGGGGCAAAGTGATGGTAGCAAGACTACGTTATCAGTGCAGTAGGGTCATTATGGCCCGAGGGGCAAGGTGATGCATAGTAAGACTATGAGCCAGCGCAGATGGGGTAAATAACTCCATGGGGCAAGTGGACATAGTAAGGATTAGTAAGGCTATGAGCCAGTGCAGTGGGGTTCTTGTGACTCCATGGGGCAAAGTGGACATAGCAAGTGAAAGTGGCTACGTTATCAGTGCAGTGAAGCCAGTTATGACTTCATGGGGCAAAGTGATCGTAGCAAGGTATGTTGGGTGATCGAAGTGGTGAATGTCGTATGCTTTATGCGCTGAGTGAGAGATGTGAGGATGTATGCTATGCTTGATTGTTTGCCATCATTATGACATGCACACCTCCCCCACCTCCGTATCTTATATTGATTGATATGATACCTTAGAGTGTTGTACAGTATGTAGTGCTAACTCTTTGGTTGCAGGTCCAGGTTCAGGTATGTTTTAGTCTACCTGTTATTATTCACTTAGATGCTTATCGCTCATACCAGGCTTTATGTCTGACCCAGAGTTTTATGTCTCCTCTTATTACTCTGGGTGCTCACACGAGCAGACTAGAGACAGGTTAGCTGGTGGTGCGCGAGTAGCTGATTCAGAGGCGGGCAGGAGGCTTCCACGTATTATATATATATATGCACATTCTCCCTGTGTCGTTGGTGGTCGCTACTTGGGCATTAGTAGTGTACCTCATTTATCTTGCTTTTGCTTTGAGACAGTTTGGAAGTTGTAATAAGCTGTATTTTTGGATTTCGCTGCTTTGATGTTTAGTTCTGATTTTCAGCTTATGCACTGTCTCTCCTGTTTTATGTCAAGTATGTTACTATTATATTTTGTTCTATGCGCTGTGAGACATTCTACAGGTTCTTTGTATGTTCATTTCCTTCTTCCTTTTCCTTCTGGCGACCCGTTCCGTGCTAACTGGACACGTGTACAGCGCACTTTTGGAGTAAATGTCGGTTGGTGCGGGGCGGGCCGTCACAATCTTATTTTAACCTTGTTTGGGTTTTTGGAGAAGATTTGGCATATTTCCTACTTTTTATTTGGCTTCTATGGGTTAGGCTGAGGAGAGGTACGTACATTTCTTCCTCTCTATTTTGATGTCCCGTATTTTTGGTAGTCAGATATTTAAATTATTATGTTATTTTAAATATTATATTTGGAATATTAATGGATTTTTAATATTTAATTAGTTTATAAAATGAAGTTTAAACGTTAAATTTATATATAAGTTGAAACGAGCTCGAAATTGCGCGGTAGTTCATAATGTTGAGTTTTGAACTTTAACTGGATATATAGGATCCGATATAAGTTGGAATTCTGTGAAACAAGAAACGTTTGAATCTTGTTGATTATAATTTTCTAATGGAAGAGAAAATCGAGATTTCATATTATAGATTGTTAGTTATATCCAATTCAAATGTTGAAATAGTCGCTATGGAAATTGTTATTAAAGTACAACGTTTATTAATTAATATAATAGGGTTTTAATATATATCTGGATATCATTTAACTCAAAATGTTGATATCGAGTTGTATAATCTATATCGGTTTATATTTGGAGCTAAATGATAATTTTATTAGGATAAATATGATAATAATTATTTATTATTATTTATTTCGATTATTTTGGAATTTAATTAATATTGTATCGATAATTTTATAAGCCGCCATTTTGCAAACGGTCTCTGTTTTCAGTGAAATTAGTTATCAGTGGAACCGTAACATTAAATTATTGTACGAAATTAAATTTTGTGGCAAACCGATGTCGTATGTGACTACGGTAGCAAAAAACGTCTCCATTTTTATTTCTTTTATATTATTTTGGCCATTTTAGACAGGGGTAAACTTAGAGGGATAAACGATAGGCCAAACGAACTCCAATTTTAATGAAACAAATTTCATTAGATCCGTAAGGAAAAGGACTAGTAGAATTTCAAAGTTTCAAGTTGATTGGATTTATTTTGTGATCTTAGTAAATTTAAACGCATGATTTTTCACCTGTCCATTATATAAGGAATTTTTACAAACGACCTCTGCATTCGACGAAACCTGTCTCATCGTGTCCGGAATATATTTTTATGCTAGAATTAGGATTTTCATCCCGATCGAGTAGCATACATGATAGTTTATCACCATACTTCATAGCTAAGTTAAATTATAATATTTTATTTGTTGGTTAGTTATAAATAAGGGTGTGTAACCCTAATTTTTGCGTCAAATTGTTTGGCCTGGTCAACTGTAAATTCCGCCGCATCTCAGATAAATCAAAGGCCGAAATATTCAAACCATTTCTCTCCTCAGATCTCCCAATTCACGCAGCAAAATCGAAAGTCCATAACTACGAAAATGTGCAACTAGGCACGCTCTCGATAGTCGATGGTGATGATCGTCATCAGAGATCTCCGGTGGCCAGAATTTAGCTCTAACTGGCGATGGGGTCATGACCATTATCTGAGGCACTGTAATCCCCCTCTCGGGAAATCGCCGGACACACTAACTTTGGGCATACAACACATCAGAACAAATAACAAAAGACTTTTATTACATTATTTTAATAATGTTACATCAGAGTACAAAATATCAGAGTACATCGAAATAATACAGTGGAAGATAATTTACAACAAATTTAATACAATACAGCGGAAGACTATCATTGCTCTGGCCACAGCTTTAAGCTTCGATCCAGAATCCTGCCTAATAAATGGATATCTACAAAACAAGCCACTCGACTGCCCGTGTGGAAAAGAGGGCACCCGAGTTTGCAAAGCGAAACAAACTACGAGTTAGTCATGGGACTGGTATGAGAAATCTTACTTAACTTATCTAATAATAATAAGGCTAATCACAGGACCACGCCGCTAACGCAGAACGCGTTTACTCCATTGGATTGCCAGTGCAAGAAATAAAGTAAATCGTTAGACAACGCAATGCTTTTTAGAAAAATGAAACCATTATAAGACTCAAGACCCATCACACAATGCAACGCAAACCAGAGGATAGAGTTTTACCTTATAATGGTAAAAAATGCTTGGTACGATAAAACGGATTTGATATTATTATTAGTGTATATATGTTTCAAAAACATTTCAATCATAATGTATCAATCATAGCCGGCATAGCTACCGTATACTATGTTGCCATACTAGTTATACAATCAAAACTGTATGGTGTCGTATTGGAAGTTGGATTTCCATCATGAACCAAGGCAAGGGATCGTCCTTACCAAATTCGAGACACTCTAGCCCGTGCCTCAGGACTCAGACTCAGGTGAGCCCTTGGATCTTCAGGGTCGGTCCACAAATACTTTAGTGGATTAGTAATGCCTGAACAATACGTTTCCCCGCCCTATGGGGCGTAAATAAAGAGCCACTAGGGACTCAAATCCGAGGCGCCTCATTCCATCATCCACATAAGTAAAAATGTCTGGGCTTGTAAAACCCTGACACCACTCCTAGCTAGAAAGAAACGTATGTCCTCCCTGCAGTCCTCTCTTGTTTCTGGTTCATACCGGGGTGTGAGGCTCGCGAAGTAACGCTATACACAAAGCTATGCTAAATAAAGTTGTTCTTTGATCATCAACCACAATGCTCTGTTTTCAACAAAAGCCTTGATCATTTGCATCTTAGCATGCCACATCGTCAATCCATACCATACCATTGATTTCTGCCAATGTATAACCTCTAAACTCGTACGTCTCAGAGTAGGGTGTTAAGCAAGAGAATAAATTCTCCGCCACCAAACAGATATATATTTAGCAGAGATCAACGAATATAGCATAAAGGAATACAACGTCAGACATACCGTCCATTTACAAGTTCGTTCTGGGTCTGAACGAAACCGGAGACACCTTATTCCTCGTCCCATATGTCCAATACAAGAGAGAGGTTCTCGCATATCCATCTATGTCCAAGTACGTCTGGATGATTACCACTTATTACCTTGTCTTGGGATGCCTCCCAATCAAGACATCAGTAATCATCCAAACGATGTGAAGATCTCCAGTCTTCAACCACCGTCTTCATCTTCGACTTTTAATCGTCGTAGTAATTATTCAGAATGGGTTGAACCCGGTCTTTCCGAATAACTCGCGTATTTTATAATCAATAATTAAGTGATATAGAAACACATTATACGCCTCATTCCAATTCAGAATATTCTTTTAAATAAATATTAACATTATTAGGGAAAGGTTCCCATTAATTTTATCAAAGATAAATTCTTTAAATTTATTCCTTGATCTTATTTTTTTTAAAGATTCATTAAAACTCCAATTTGGTTTTAATATATAAAAATCATTACTTTATGATTATTCAACTTTAAGAAATTAATCTTGTCTTTAACTGGGTTAAAGAACCAATGTCATTTAAAACACAGTTCACGATAAACCCAAAATCATCTTCCATTAAATATGGAATTTTCACAGAAATCAAATCAATATATAACCGATACAAATTTCCATATCAGACTAATAATATAAATGGAATAACGGCAAAGCCTTTTAAATTCCATATATAATAACGGTCTTCTCCCACCGAAGCTCATCTCGATTATTATTAAATCGAATTCCATTCAATTCCAATTAAATATATTAAATTGGAAAACTTTACTTTTGAAAAATTTCCATTTAAATCTTAACAAAAGATTTATAAATTCCAAGTTTTATTTTCACAGTTAATTGGGTTAAAGAACAAATATCGTTAAAAACATAGTTCACAATAAACCCAATTCACATTTCATTTTACTCCAATTACTAAATATAATTGGAAACTCTAATAATCTTAATTAAAAGATTTATTCTTTTCTCGACTGGGTTTAAGAATAGTGTTATTGAAGACACCATTCACGACAAACCCAAAAATTCAATTTATTTTATTTAATTCCAATTAAATATTAATTAATTGGAAACCTTCATTAAATCTTAATTTAAAGATTTATTCTAGTTAATAACTAGTTCATTTCGATAAAAATATATTTTTATCTTTTCAAATGTGGAATTTTTCATCCAAAATCTTTCCAAATTATTAATTATGATTTTACATAAATTTACCATATTTTTAATAATTTTATTAAGGCCCGTACAGTCGGTTTCCAATAACGGCCACTAAAACTGCATCCGTAGCGACCTTTTACAAATTTTATTTGGACATGATTCCAAATCCAACCGTTAGATTTCAAAAATCTTATATTCATTGGAAAGCACTTTTCGATACGAACCCAACGGTTTCGGTTTTAGGAGAATCCGACGGTCGGATCTCCCGTTGCATCAATTTAAAGTTAATGGTTGAAATTCGTGAACGGCCGCTACGCGACGCGTTCTATTCAGGCCATTATATATATATATATATATATATATATATATATATATATATATATCGTGGATTTCTATTTAAAACGTATTTTATAAAATATTTATAAATTCATTTAAAATGATTTTAACTTCATTTTCAATTTTAAATCAAAATTGAATATTCTGAATTTATATCATATTAGAATGTTAATATTTTCACAATATTAGATTTTGAAATGTGAATATTAGGCTCACATCCCTATTTCCAAACTTAATTCACCTCACATCCGGTTAAAGTATCACATACGTTTCCGGTCCCTAAAAATGAGATGCCGCTCCACTTTTCTACCAAGTTCCGCCTGTTTTGCTTCTACCCTTTGCGTTTTACTGTTTTGAAAAAAAAAATTGCGCTACGGCATTAAATAATTTTTTTTTTGCTAAATTCTGGAAACATCTCCAGAAGGCCACGTAAAGAAAAAAACTAGTTGCATATATGTATGCAACTATTGCCTATAGTTGCATACATATGTGCAACTATTTGAATACACATGCACATATTTACGCATGCCTGTTTGATTATTGCATATATATATGTATTTTTTCTGTATAATTGCATATATGTGTGCATATAAGTCAAAATATGTGCAAAACTAAACAAACTGTACGTATGTATTTATTTTTTAAATAAATGCATCAGAAGATGCATGTTTTCAAAGTATGTGCATATTTATGCATCTACACTGCAGTTTAGAAGCGAAACTGAAATAAATGCATACATGTATGCATATAATTGAATTATATGCATCTTTTGATGCATTTTACTGCATTTCGTTGTTTTTATGTAATTTTTGATTTTGACGTTGTTTTTGATGTTTTTTTGATCTGATTCTTTTTAGGATTATTTGTTTTAATTAATTACGAATTTACGTGATTTTTTTATATTTTTTTAATATTTTTTTTGTGTAGTTTCAGAAAATAGGGACCTAATTTACAATAAGTTTATGACCGGATGTGAGCCTAATTTAAAACCTTAATAGGGACCTGTAAAAAACGCATCCTTTTGAAATCCCTTCTTTTCGATGTTCATTATAAAGTGAATAAAATCAATCAATAAACCCGTTCGGGTTAAAATAACGTTTGCTACTTAATTCGGCTTCACATTTTTATATTTTTGTGTCTATCCAAAAATGGACATAAAAATCATAATTTTATTCTTTACTAAATTTATTTTTAAAATATTCATTATTTTAAAAACATTCTTTATTTAAAAATGTTCTTTATATTAAAATATTCTTTATATAAAAAATATTCTGAATCAGAATGCGGCTCTAACAATTACCATATAATTTCAGTTATATGGATTTCATACATTGTATGTATATAACAATAATGATAAATAATCATTAAGCGATCCATTTACATCTAGAGTGAAATTTACAACTGTGTGAGCATTAAAATAAATAAATAACGCTCATCACAGACTGTCAATCCATCGATTGACATATAACTAAATATTGGGACTAGTGTATATCAAATATCATCCCAACGCTCGTGTGGGGTTTTCAAACAACAGCAATTTATTTAAATAAATTATTGGTTAATAAATTTAACCAATTATAATTCGGTCTGAATATTTTCTATTTAACCAAACTTCATTGTTTTAAAATTATAAATAAATATTTATAATTTAATTTCAATTACCATATTAATATTAACATTATAATGATAATGTTTTAATCTAGCACAAATCATATTTTTAACTTATGATCAATTTTCTAATAAAATGACATTCTTATGTAATCTAAATAAATGACCTTGTTATGTAACATGTTTATTTGTACAATATATTTTCTAACATAAATGACATGTTTATTTGCACAATTAGTTTTCTAACATAAATGACATGTTTATTTGCACAATAAATTTTCTAACATAAAAGACATGTTTATTTGCACAATATGATTTCTACATATTTGACATATTTATTTATACAATATGTTTTAACTAAATGACAATTCCTATTATTGTCTAATCTTTTTATTTAAAACAAGTTTCATTTTAATGATTCAACATATAATAAAATGTATATCTTATTGTTTAAAACATATTGTTTAAAACATGGATATTTATATTTTCATAAATACAATAAAAATATGATTTTTATTGTAAGTAAATCCTAGATCTACACAATTTAATTCAATCAGTTCATCTCCACCACAAACAACCAAATAAAATCTCATACATCACACATATGAAAATTACATGTAAATTTTACATCGAATTAACAATTAAATTTGATTTAAATCAGAGATCTCACTGAAGGTTTTCCACTCTGCCAAAATTTAGACAAGCTCCAAATCAGTTTCTGTTAGTTCCATCACGAAGATCTCGCTTTCACGATTCAAACGCTTTCAGTTTCATGTAATTCCGCTTCTGTTTGACGAAGTTATGATGTTATAAAATTTATATAATTTAGATTAATAATTAATTCACTAATCCCTTTAATTAATAAATATAATTAAGTTTTAACTTAGCCTAATCGTGGACTCTTTCTTCTTCATTTTCTGGTTCATTATTGAACCCATCATCGACATAACTAGGGCTCGCCATAATCACCAATCGGCCACGTCAGAGATCGATCGTCGGTCATCATGTCGAAGGCCCCCCTCGTCCGCCACTGACGCCCTGAATTCCGGGCTACCCGCACACACAGTCAACGGAGGAAACACCTCCAAAGTCGGGCTCTTTTAGCTCTGATTTCGAGAAACCCAAGGCATTAGGGATGATCTCCTCTGTTGAGTGTGTAGGCCCCTCCTAGATCTTTGATTTTTATTTGGAAATTTGTTCTAATTTGAAGTGGATTTGAAGAAACTGCGAGGTGAAGTCTGGAGCGTATCGGCCATTGAAATTGGAGGAGCGGCGGCTGGGTGTACGGGTATTAGAGAATTAGGGTTTGCGTATTGGACCATATTTATACAGTGTATTTTATATTATTTAATTATTCTTTTAATTCCGAAAATCCTTGTTTAATACCACGTACTCCAAATCGAACCCACCGACCATTGCCCCCAACTAAATACCCCCATTCCTGACAGAATGGAATATGTTTTGTAACCTAATTCAGCTGTTACGATACATTTTTCTTTAAATTAAAATATAAAACATTTAATTATTAAATTTGATCATACATTTAAATTTACCGGGGCCACATACTGACTCCAAAAAATTACAGAAAAATTATATCTAGCTATGTTTTGACGATACGGTCCAAACAAAATTAATTTCGTCGAATTTGGAGATCGTTTGAAAAATGGCCATTTTTTGGTTGATCCAATTTGACTGAAATTGACAAAACACGTTTTGATTTACCACGCTCACATATTAATTCCAAAAATATGAAAATTGGAATCTAGCAATAATTTGACACTCCGGATCCAACAAAGTGGTTTCGTCGAAAACGGAGGTCGTTTGCAAAATGGCTATTTATTATATTAAAGTATATATATAAATTCCATAGCGACCATTCTGAATATTTAACTGGCCATAACTTTTGATTCCCGTTATGAACTTTCAATTTTTCGGATTCGTTGGAAAGATATTTTTAAATAGATTTAAATATTTTTGGTTTTACTAAAATCCGTTTTATTTTGAATCCTATACAATCAGTCAAAGTTCAAATTTTCAAACTACCGTGCTATTTCTAACTCCTTTTATAATTAAATTAAATATATTCATTCTGACTTCAATTAAAATAAATTTGTAGCTGTCATTATTTAAAATAAATTATTTTAAATATTCAAAATTCAATAAAATTGCTAAAATAAAAAATTTAAATTGGTTCCAAAATTCCGGGTTGTTACAGGCACGGAGGTGTCGAGCAGAGCAAGGCAGTTGGCAATGGTCAAGGGCGGAGCGGCGCCAGTCTTGATGATCCTCAGATGGCGGAATCTAGGCACAACAATAGGGTTTTGGGTGGAAGCGGTGTGAAGTCGGGGAAACAAAGAGCAGCTGAAAGAAATTCGAAGAGGGGATACATTTTTAATTGGCCCGTTCGAAATCCTGACCTATGTAATAATATTATGCATATAATTAGTTTAATCTAATTAGAGGATTAACGATTAATTATTTTTAAATTAGACTGACTTTAAATATTTTTAGTATTAACTAGTCCATACATTTAAGAAGTTAATTTGTTATAACCTAGTTGAACGAAATAGTTAGTAATCCATACCCAAAAGCATTGTTTATAATTAATCAGTATCTGCCTGGGCTAAAGCAAAGTAATCCGACAAACTAGTAATTAAACGTCATAATATATATATATATATAGTTAAGCATTAATTATTAATCTAATTTAAAATCATGTATAACGAAATGTTAATAACTTGTTGTCAGGTTAACATAATTGAACGAAATGAACTACGTTGGGATTGTATTTCCGATCACTACACTCTGGAACTATTTTGGACATAACTAGAGATGGCTGGAATTACTAGTTAAATTAAACGATGTTTAATTTAACTGAAACTTGAACCACTTTAGCGACAATGAATCAGATCAAGGTGAGTTAAACTCACTCAGTTCTTCCCACTTATATTTTATATAAGTCGGGTTTTATAATTGTGTGCTATGGTTGCTAATGATTAACTGTTTGTTAAATATATTGCATATATTGATTGAACTAATGGAATTAAATCGGTATTTAATTTCAATGAAAACCAAATCGTTATTTTAACGATTGGACCAATTGCGATAACTTACCTTGTTGGTCGCGTTTATTAAATAAACGTGTTTAATTTAATGAATTGCTTGAATTGTTTTGTTAATTGGTTGATATTAAATAATCATTATTTACTGTTATTAAAAATCATTGTTTAAATGAAATGGATTTTTTTATATTGAGTTAACCTATTTGGATGTAGGGAAAAACAGGTTGGAGGGATCGAACTGGATTCCTCAAATATATGAAATGTTCTATATTTTCATGTTATCATTACACGAACTGTTTAAACCAATTTGATTGGATGATTGATTTGGTTGTTGATCGTTGACCTGAAATCCAACATTTGTTTTGTTTTTATCCAACGGGCGGTATTGGTTAAGTAATTGGTAGCATATGGCCTATAAATATGTCGTTTTATAAATATCGATTTACCGTTAGGTGAGTCGATAGAAATGAAGTTATAAAATTTATTTTATAACTGAAGATAGATTTTTAAATCTCTATTTTTGAATAAAAGTTGTTAAAAGGAATTAAATATTTTTTTTGTTAGTTTATAATTAATTATTAATTGATTATACAAAGTATAGTTTTATGTTAATCAAATTTATAAGTAAGAGAGCAGAAGAATAACCTAACGTTTAAGAGTTGAATAATTGTTTTAAGAAACAATTAAATGAAGTTACTTAAATTAAGTATATTATTAATTAATTTAAAGGAAGGAGTAATTGGAATCAGTTAACGAAACAACTGTGTTTTGGGTTGACTAAGTCAACCGTTTTAAGTGAGAGTGATTATTAATTAGTTTGTTTTGAATTAACCTAAGGCAATGGTTTAATGAATATTTGTTTTAATTTTTATAAGATTAAAAAAGGGGAATTTATTATTTATTTTAGTTAATAAAGAAATTAACTACTTTTACAGTAGTTAATGAGTGAAGTAAATTATTATTTTTAGTAATAATTTAGGAGGTTACTTTTTAATTGAAATTCATTTAAAATGTAATCAAAGTTGAATTGAAATCTAATTAAATTGTGAAAGGAGTTTATGAACGGGTTTTGTATTAAAACCCGAGTTTCATAACAAAGCTATAAAAAGGGATTTTTAAGCGGATACGATAGCTTAAATTAAATGTTTGCTTAATTTTTGAATACGAAAAAGGGAATTGAAATAAAAAGGGTTTAGATTAAACTAGAATGGTGTAAACAATGTAGACGTTAAAGCATTAATTATCGATACTTAATAATGAAATTAAGTAAAATGGGGGAAATTGAAATAAGGGTTTCAAAGCGGAAAATGGTTGAATGGATTAGAAAAAGGGATTGTTAAAAGTGAATTTGGTAAAGGAGTGAGTAATAAGATTTTGTAACAAACTCCGAAATTTAAAACACATTGTTTATAGAAGTAGAAGTGAAAAGGGTGACGTTTTAGTAAGTTATTTCTTAATCAATGAATCAAGGAATAATGGTTATATTCGAGAGGGATATTTTCAAAAGTAAGAAGGTTTTATAAAACCATGTTTTAAAAAAAATAGTTAAATGGGATTTGTTTTGATATTAGAATGAATATCAGTTTTTTAATTACAACTGATATTTATCTTAAGATAAGAACGTTGTTGATCTAGGTCTGAGAGGTAATTAAAATACCCCAACTAGAATGACTTCAGAATTATCTAAGGATGATATTAGTTTGTAATGGGAAAGAGGCTAGTGACAAATATATTATTTCCATTAGAGAAATAATAATGTGACGTTATTGGCGAAAATTTGAAGAATATATACTGAGGATTCCGAAGTAAAGGAAATTAAAAAGATTTGAGAATATATAATGATGTTCCAAAGTAAAGGAAATTAAAAAGGGATTGCGTGAAAATATAAGGATATTTTCGAGTTAGAAAGGAAAGTTAAAGTGGAGTTTTGGAATAAATTTATTCTATAAGAATAAGCATTGGTTATTGTTTGCAAGTAATGAAACAAAAGGGATTTCGTAACGTTGTTTACGAGGGATAGTTTGAATTAATTTTCCAAGTATAGATAATGAAGAATGATGTAGCAAATGATTTGAAAAGAGAGTTAAATGGTAATTGAATATGGTTATAAGATAATTTCTAAGTATCATAATGAAATGGTCTTGAGAACATTAGTATATTAAAATAAGAAATAAATACCGTATTTTATAATATTGGAAGATGTAGAAGTTTTAATTAACCATTTGTTAATTATTTTTAATTAAAGAGGCCAAGTGATGCTGAATATTGAACCAATGAACTCATTTTATTTCATAACTGAAAAACTGTTCCTTTTGATAGTTAAATAACCGACTATCAAATCTGGCCAAATGCGTTGTTGGTACGGAAAGATCAGGATTGAATTTATATTCGAAAAACCATTCTGAACCAGCAAATACGAAAGTATAAAGATTGAAGATGGAGCATTGAAGAACGTGGATCTTCATAAAATGGCAGAATTACTTTTAATCTCTGGTTAGCTCCCCGAGATAAACTGTGATTTTGTCGTGGTTGAAATTTATGGATTGCGAGGACTACTCACTACTGATCCATTGGGTGATACCTAGGATGTAGTAGGAGGGTGCCTTCGGTTCATCCTGTTCCTGGATGACTTGTATGGATGGATGTATGACGAATTATTTCTAAAGGAATTATGTATATTGATTTCTTCAAATGTACCATAGTTAATGGCGGAGAAAAGGCTTTCTCTAGCCTAATAACTAGAGTATTTTTGTGGACTTCAATTAGTACATTCCTAGCAGATTTGAGGATGTGGCATTCAGAGTGAATGGTGGCCAGATGTTCTAAAGGTATTTATGACCTCAAGCAATATCAATCGAGAAATGGTAAAAATGGGTAGGTCACATGGCTATGTGGGTCGCACCCATTAAAAGAGTATATCATTACCTGATATGGAGAAATCAAATGCCTTCAGTTGTCCATTTTTATTTTGTATGTATGCTATCGGTTCGGTTGGCTGGCCCCCAACCGTGGTAATGATATATTTCATACTTTCAAGCGAAGTGAGGGGCCGGTCATGTTTAGCCTGGGTTGCAAGGTGTTCTTGTTGAACCCCAATGTATTCATCTCTAGAGGTACATTGCCGGTAAGGTGGTTGCCCATACCTTGCCATGGAAATCCATTCTCCAATAAGAGCCCACAGTTTTGATTGTATACTATGTATGTGGAGCGTGAGATGCAAACATTCCGCTAGATTGCTATTTATTTGTATTAGACGCTATCATAATATCAGAAGAATACTGTTTTAAAAATATTTTGGGTTATCGTAAGGTAAAACCGTCTGTATTTATGTATGGATTTGGTCTTATGATTATCCTTTTTTTTTTGGGAAAGATTTTGACTTTAAAATCAAGTTGTGTGATACCTTTAACTTAGTGTGCTTTTCTCACTCTGGTTCACCGGACTGATCCGGCGTTTGTAATACTCGGGTTAGACTGGGTTTTACAGGTTCAGGTTATTGGATACTACGAAGTTCAAAAGACATGCTGGATGAGTTCAGACGTATTAGTTATTATTCTGCTATGTGATTGTATATGAGGACAGATTATTTTAATTGTCCAGATGTGTGATGTACTCTGATGATTGTAAGTATTTCTAAAAGCTCTCAGTAAAGATTTATTTCTATATTATATTTTGTTTCACTGCGATGTGGGAATCCGTGTTGCGTTTGTTCTCCATCTTTTCTTTGTTAATATTTCTTTCTTATCCCACCCTCTAATTTCTTTCTAATAACTATCTGCTTTTCTGTGCAATTTGGGTTGGATGTGAGTTGTGATCGTCAACTCAAAGGGTATGGGAAAGTCAGTATGTTACAGTGCTATCAGAGTTATTGGTTTAGTAATAACCTTGGCTTTGTGGTATAACTTGATAGAGATAGGGTTAGTAATACCTTAGATTGACTTGAGTATCTATATATAAGAGCACGTATTTGTAGATTTTATATACAAATGTTTTATATTGTGTTATTTGATTGGTTCAATTTTGAACTAGCAACTAACACGATATTGTTTTGAAAAGAGGGTAAATGAAATAATTTTTCCTGAAATATATTTTTGTATAGAAAAGAAATAATTTAATAAAATTACTTTGATATTGATTTGTTTGATTGATTTGAATGGAATTCAAAAAGGATTATAAATTTGAATGGCTTAATATACCCGAAGAGATTTCACATATGGAAATTATGAATGAAACTTTTTATTTAGAATTAAAATGAACCAGAATTTTGATTTTTAAATTGAAGTGAACTAATTTTGAAAATAAACTAGTCAATTGAATATGAATTGGAATTAACTTGGTTGATTGAAGTTAAGAACAGCTATTGGAAATGAATTAAATAGAATTGAAATTTGGAAATTTTATTAATAAATAATAATTATGGAAATCAATAGGATATTAACCAAGTGATGTTCCAGTATGTAAACCAAAGTGAAGATAACCGAATTAATATTAAATATAAATTGAATTTAATAAAAAGTTGGATGGTTTGTTTATATTGGTTGTGCATTGATTGTAATTGTACGTTGAATTGGTTGAATGGAATTCATTAATGGTTTAATAACAGTTTAACTAATTAAAGGATAAGAAACGAATTCCTATTGGAATAGAATTACATATGAATTGAAAACCAAATGATTCAACTCTGTATTTACACTTGAATGGTGCTATATATATTTGATTGTGGGGATTTGTCTCATTATTCTGGTTAATTAAAAGAATGTTATTTAGTATTACATGTAATTGTTAGTTACATGTGGAACGTAGATTGAGCAAGCATGCTCAACAACGCTGATATAAGGTATGCCTACGCGAAAATATAAATTTTGGTTTTAGTTTTCTTACCATGTGGGTCGATGTATATATATTATTTGTTCCTGCGATATCGCAGAAGTCACTTCGTACAGGGGAGACTCTGCCGAATTTCCCTGGGAATTTAAAGTGTTACAATTTTTTTGGTTATTTTTGAAAATTTTGACTAACAATAATAAATTGGTTTTCGACTTATAATAAATTGAATTTAGAAAATTAATGGTTTGTGGCATTTTTCCCACCTTAGTAATTTTAGGGACGAAATTCTTTTAAGGAGGGAAGAATGTAACGTCCCATATTTTTAGTAGTTAGATATTTAAATTATTTTATTATTTTAAGTATTATATTTGGAATATCAATGGATTTTTAATATTTAATTCATTTATAAAACAAAGTTTAAACGTTAAATTTATATATAAATTAAAACAAGCTCAAAATGGCGCAGTAGTTAGTAATGTTGAGTTTTGAACTTTAACTGGATATACATGATCTGATATAAGTCGGATTTCTGTGAAACAAGAAACGTTTAAATCTTGTTGATTATAACTATCTAATGGAAGAGAAAAATCGAGATTTTGTGTTATAGATTGTTAGTTATGTCCAATTCAAATTTTAAATAGTCGTTATGGAAATCGTTATTAAAATATAATGTTTATTAATTAATAAAATAGGGTTTTAATATATATTTGGATATCATTTAACTCGAAATATTGATATCGAGTTGTACAATCTATATCGGTTTATATTTCAAGCTATATGATAATTTTATTTGGATAAATATGATAATAATAATTTTTTATTATTTATTTCGATTATTTTGGAATTTAATTAATATTTTATTGATATTTTTATAAGCCTTTAGAAAGGCCATTTTACAAACGGTCCCCGTTTTCAATGAAATTAGTTTCATTGGAACCTAATGTTAAATTATTGTACGATATTAAATGTCGTGGCAAACCGACGTCGTATGTGACTTCCGTAGCCGAAAACATCTCCGTTTTTATTTTATCGTTTATATTATTTTGGCCATTTTAGACAGGGGTAACTTTAGAGGGATAAACGACTGGCCAAACGAACTCCGATTTTAACGAAACAAAATTCAATGGATTCGTAATTAAAAGGACTGGTAGAATTTCAAAGTTTCAAGTTGATTGAATTTATTTTATGATTGTAGGAAATTTAAACGCGTGATTTTTCACCTGTCGATTATAAAGGGATTTTTACAAACGACCTTGGAATTCAACGAAACCTGCCCCATCGTGTCCGGAATATTATTTTATGCTAAAATTAGGATTTTCACCTCGATCAAGCGGCATACGTGGTAGTTTTATCACCATAATTCGCAGATAAGTTGAATAATAATATTTTATTTTTTGGTTGGTTATAAATAAGGGTGTGTAACCCTAATTTTTGCGTCAAATTGTTTGGCCTGGTCAACTGTAAATTCTGCCGCCTCTCAGATAAATCAAAGGCCGAAAAATTCAAACCATTTCTCTCCTCTGATCTCCCAATGCATACCGTAAAATCGAAAGTCCATAACTATGTAAATGTGCAGCTAGGCATGCTCTCGACAGTGGACGATGATGATCGTCATCAGCGATCTCTGGTGGCTAGAATTTAGCTTTAACTGTCGATGGGGTCATGACCATGATCTGAGGCACGGAGGCGTTGAGCAAGGCAAGGCGGCTGGCGATGGTCAAGGGCGGAGTGGCGCCAGTCTCGGTGGATCCTGATGATCCTCAGGTGGCAAAATCTAGGCATGATAATCGGGTTTCGGGTGGAAGCAACGTGAAGTCGAGGAAACCAAGAGCAATTGAAAGAAAATACGAAGAGGGGATGCATTTTTAATCGGCCCGTTCGAAATCCGGACCCATGTAATAATATTATGCATATAATTAGTTTAATATAATTATAGGATTAATGATTAACTATTTTTAAATTAGAATGACTTTAAATATTTTAAGTATTAATTAGTCCATACATTTAAGAAGTTAATTGGTAAATTTATAACCTAGTTGAACGAAATAGTTAGTAATCCGTACCCAAAAGCATTGTTTATAGTTAATCGGTATCTGTTTGGGCTAAAGCTAAGTAATCCGACAAACTAGTAATTAAATGTCATAATATATATATAGTTAAGGATTAATTATTAATATAATTTAAAATTGTGTATAATAAAATGCTAATAACTTCTTGTTAGGTTAACAGAATTGAACGAAACGAACTACATTGGGATCGTATTTTCGAGCACTACACTTTGGAACTATTTTTGAAAGAACTAGAGACGATTGGAATTACTGGTTAAATTAAACGCTGTTTAATTCAATTGAAACTCGAACTGCTTTAGCGACAACGAATCAGATCAAGGTGAGTTAAACCCACTCAGTTCTTCCCACTTGTATTTTATATAAGTCGGGTTTTGTAATTGTGTGCTATGGTTGCTAATGATTGACCGTTTGTAAAATATATTGCATATATTGATTGAACTGATGGAATTAAACTGTTGTTTAATTTCAATGAAAACCAAATCGTTATTTTAATGATTGAACCCAATTGAGGTAACTTACCTTGTTGGTCACGTTTATTAAATAAACGAGTTTAATTTAATGAATTGCTTGAACTGTTTTGTTAATTGGTTAATATTAAATAATCATTATTTAATATTATTAAAAATCATTGTTTAAATGAAATGGATTGTTTTATATTGAGTTAACCTATTTGGATGTAGTGAAAAACAGGTTGGAGGGATCCAACTGGATTCATTAAATATATGAAATGTTATATATTTTCATGTTATCACTACATGAACTGTTTAAACCAATCTGATTTGATGATTGATTTGGTTGTTGATCGTTGACCTGAAAACCAACATTTGTTTTGTTTTAACTAATGGGTAGTATTGATTGAGTAATTGGCAAAATATGGCCTATAAATAAGTCGTTTTACTAATATGATTTACCGTTAGGCGAGTCGATAGAAATGAAGTTATAAAATTTATTTTATAACTAAAGATAGATTTTTAAATTAATATTTTTGAATAAAAGTTGTTAAAGGGAATTAAATATTTATTATTATTATTTTAGTTTATAATTAATTTAATTGATTTTACAAAGTAAATTTTGATGTTAATCAGATTTATAAGCAAGAGAGCAGAAGGTTAACCTAAGGGTAAAGAGTTGAATAGTTGTTTAAAGAAAAAATTAAATGAAATTATTTAAATTAAGTATATTATTAATTAATTTAATGGAAGGAGTAATTGGAATCAGTTAACGAAATAACTGTGTTTTGGGTTGACTAAGTCAACCGTTATAACTGAGAGTGATTATTAATCAGTTTGTTTTGAATTAATCTAAGGCACTGGTTTAACGAATATTTGTTTTAATTTTTACAAGATTTTAAAAAAGGGGAATATTATTTATTTTAGTTAATGAAGAAATTAACTACTTCTACGGTAGTTAATGATTGAAGTAAATTATTATTTTTAATAATAATTTTGGAGATTACTTTTTAATTGAAATTCATTTAAAAAGTAATCGAAGTTGAATTGAAATCAATTGAATTATGAAAGGAGTTTATAAACGGATTTTATATTAAAACCCGAGTTTTATAACAAAGTTATAAAAAGGGATTTGTAAGCGGATACGATAGCTTAAATTAAATGTTTACTTAGTTTTTGAATTAAGAAAAAGGGAATTGAGATAAAAAGGGTTTAGATTAAACCAAAATGGTTTAAACGATGTTTACTAAAGAGATGAGATGTTAAAGCGTTGATTATCGATACTTAATAATGAAATTAAGTAAAATGGTGGAAACTGAAATAAGGGTTTCAAAGCAGAAAATGGTTGAATGGATTAGAAAAGGGGATTGTTAAAAGTGAATTTGGTAAAGGAGTGAATAATAGGATTTTGTAATGAACTCTGAAATTTAAAAAAAATTGTTTACAGAAGTAGAAGTGAAAAGTGTGACGTTTTAGTAAGTTATTTCGTAATCAATGAATCAAGGAATAATGGTTATATTCGAGAGGGATATTCTCAAAAGTAAGAAGGTTTTATTATAACGACTCAGTTTTTGATCGATTAATTTTAGATATTTAATATTTGTTTTAAATATTTAGTTGATAATATAAATTAATTTTGATATTGAGTTATCGATTTAATAATCGAATATAATTTAATTTAGAATATATCGAATTATTGTAATTTGAAATATAATTGAAATCGAAGTTAAAAACTGAATCAAAATGATTTAGATGATAAGTAGGAATTTTATTTGATATATACGATAATAAATAACAATTTATTATCAAAGAATTTGTGGTTTTCGAATTTAAATTATATTATATTAATTCAATATGGTATATATGTTGAAATTAAATTTCAGAATATTTATTGTTGAGTTCAGAATAGGGTTATTATATTGAAATGTCGGTCGGTACGCTAGAATAGCGGTTCGTGATATAAATTACTGGACCCCGAGATATTTAATTGTGGATAGGTTCGAAATCAAATCGATATACATCTAAAAAGAATAAAAATCGCTTTATATCGAATCGTATTAAATACGAGATTAAATCAGAATCTGTTTAAAAAGAGTAAAAATCTATTTAAATCAAATCAGAAGTAAAGACCTTTGTACTTCAGCACAGACTAAATTACTTCATGGTGAAGTTTCTTTATTTTATATAAACGCAATAATCTCCCTTCTTCTTTTTGCTTTCGATTCCCTATTTCTGTTCAGTGAAATCAAACCGCACCCTCCCTAATATTTTAAGACCCATCGAGCTTCAGAAATTAAGAATGGTCGCTGTAATTTAAAATCAAACCCGAATAATCCACATTTCAAAACCAAATTTCCAAAGTTCCAATGAGCATCAACTTCGTTTAGGCAGGGCAATTGAAGGGGGAAATCAAGTTTGGTGGTGCGATGCAATTGCTGACATTCGATTTGGGGGCGACGTAGACTTTGGTCATTGCGATTTTTAATTAACTTCAGAGCTCGATGCTGTGTTGGTCGCGTTTAACTGAAAGGGTCATCGCAGTCCTTTTTGGTATGATTTGATGTCGCGAGTCACAGTTGGGTATGTTCGATAGCGATTTGAAGTTGGATGCGTGGATGAAGGATCGAAGTTATTGGCAGTAGGGCATACAAGTTTGGCAATTGCAGAAGAAGCACTCGGCATTGGAATTGAGGCTATTAGCAGGTGCGATTTCAGTTAGGGGTTTGCCAGGCTCGAGTTCTTCGATCAGGGCAGATGATTTCTTCGATGATGTAGGGAGGATAAGGATTTTGAGGTCACGGGAATGGGTAAAGGAAATTGGCAGGTTCGATTGTTCTGGGTTTCTTTGGCATTTGGGGAGATTGCAGCGATGATTGATAATCTGTGAAGGGGTACAATAGAAATGGCGATGGCTGGGTAAATGCCGTGATCAGCAAATGGTGAGAGAGAACAAGGAGAAGGGGGCTCGCTTCGTCGGCCTTGTTTAAGGCGCAAAAAGGAGAAGGATCAAAAGAGAAATTAAGGTATATAATAATTTTAAAATTAGTATTACAACTATCATTATCAAAAATCAAATTTGCAATTATATGATCAATTATATATATTTGATCATGAAATTTATAAAGGAATAAATTAATGTACAAGGTTAAATTTGTCGAATCAACTTCATGAGGGGTTTTGGAGCTGCAAAAATCCTTACTAAGGAATTGGAATTGGAACGAATAACAATTAAAAATCAGGTGAGTAAATCTCACTCAATTTATTTATTTTTAGTCATTAAAAATAATTGATGGTTGTTTGGTTGCATTAAAATATTATTTGGTTGTTAAAAATATATTAGTTATGTAGGATTTGTGTTTGTGGCTATTATATATATTGGTGATTAGTTGGATTCCCGCAGTACCATTAGCGGATGCCCGCAGTATCATTTGCGGATGACTCCATACGCCTCATGCTATGATAGTGGATGACCTTCTATACCGCGATATCCTGCCTCGAAGCAGGATGGGTATTATTTATGTTGACTAACGTCTGTGGATGCAGGAAAACAGGTTGGAGGAATCCAACTGGATTCCTCAAAATATTTTTATTTGTTTGTTTTTACATATATTATCATATATGATGTGTTGATTGATAATTGAGTGGTTTGATTGTTAAATATCACTGGGGCCAAAATGTTGATATATAAAAATATCGTGAAAAGGATATTTGAGATTTAAAAGGGGAAATCTATTTTAAAAATAGAATTTGATTTTTGAATGGGCTATAAAAATATTAACTTGTTTTGAACATTAAATGTGACGATCCCAAAACCCCGTGACACGGTGTTAAGGATAATCATTGGAATATAACACATTAATCATCATTAGCAGATCATAGAAAATAACATAAACAGAAAATAGAATAATTTACACACATATGACAACGGAATCATATAGACATCATCACATCAGAGAAGCACAGTACAGGATACAACTTAGTGCATAATGATACATAGTCAGTCACCATCGCCTGAGGCGGAATCATACATAAAGAGTACACAAAATAATCATCAGTCTACATCGCCAATGGCAGAATCATAATATAGATACAATAATGGCGGAGAAAATCCAAGTCAGCACGGTGTAGTCAAGCCTCGCCATGAGCCAAAAGTGCGTCAGAAACCTGTAACTAGGCTGCCCGTGTGAAAATGAGGGCACCCGAGTTTGCAAGGTGAAACAAACTACGAGTCAGTCATGGGACTGGTATGAGAAATCTACTTAACTTATTAACAACAATAATAAGGCAAATCAAAAGACCACGCCACTTTTGCGGAACGGGTTTACTCCAATGATTGCTAGTGCATGAAATAAAGTAAATGATTAAATCATCGAAATGCTTTTTATAAAATGAAGCCATTATAAGACTCAGGTCCCATCACACAATGCAACGCAAGCCGGAGGATAAAGTTTTACCTTATAATGGCCAAAAATGCTTCATACGTATAAAACAAAGCGTTTGATATTATTACTAGTGCATATATGTTTCAAATGTAAATTCAATCATAAATATCAATCCTAGACGGCATGGGTACCATATATCATGTCGCCATACTAGTAATACAATCATATTCGCATATTTCGTATTGGAAATTTGATTCCTTCATGAGTCGAGGCAAGGGGCAAGCTCCTCTCCGATTCGAGACACTCTAGCAAATGCCTCGGGACCGCACACAGCAATCCCTGGATCCTCCAAGGCCGGTCCTCTCTTACTTTTGAGGATTAGTTATTCCTGAACACACGTTTCCCGGTCCTTACAGACCTATAATCGAGGCGCCTCGTATTCCAACAACCACACAGGTGAAAAGTAGATATAAATGTCAGCTGGGAGGTCACTGACACCACCATAGCTAGAAAGAAACATCGTGCACTCCTTGGGTCCTTCTCCCGTTTTTAACTCATACCGGGGTGTGAGGCTCGCGAATTCACGTTATACACAAAGCTACGTCACACAGACCATGCTTTGATCATCAACCACAAGACTTTGCTTTGCAACAGGAGCCTTGATCATATGCCACTTAGGCGTGCCACACAGGCAATCCACTCCATGCGACTGTTTTCTGTCAATACATAACCTCTGAGCTCGTACGTCTCAGAGAAGGGCGTTAAGCAAGAGAATAAATTCTCCACCGCCAAACAGATATATATTTAACAGAGATCAATCAGCACAGAACAAAATCCAATGTCAGACACACAGTCCATTTACAAGTCCGTTCTGGGTCTGAACGAAACCGGAGGCACCAATTCCTCGCATATCCGTACAATCAACAGTATGTTTGGACGGCTACTACTTCAGTTCCTTCATGGTAGCTACTCCAATCACGAGCATCAGTAGCGCCCATCCATCCAATGTAAAGATTGTCGGTCTTCAACCGTCTTCCACTCTTCGACTTCTCAACGTCGATCGATTATTTGAAATGAGATGAACTCGGCCTTTTCAAATAACCCACGTATATTTAGATTTTCAAATCAATTATTCACATGGTTGGACTATTCAACATTCAAAATTCAGTTCTTTAGTTATAATTTTCATGTCAAATACATTCAACCATCACATATCAAGCAAACACGACAAAATTGGTTTATTTCCACTCTATATCGTCTATAGTATTTTATAACGATATATCGCCATTTTTATTTAATTTAAAACGACCCTATTTAATTAAACGACGTTTCAAGTCGTGTCGATGCACTAGCGCTGCTTTTCACTAATTTTGTTTAACACATATTTGGAAATCTAACCGTTGGATCTTCACAAATTTTATATCATTAGAAAGATCATTTCAAAACGAATCCAACGGTTTCAGTTTTGGGAAAATCCGACGGTCGGATCTTCCACCCTAGCCATTCGAAGTTACGATTTCAATTTACGAACTGCAGCGTCGTTATTCGATTTTATTTAATTATATTTATATATATATATATATAAATATAATCGTTTCTGGCGCTGTTTTTCTTCAGATTTGAAGTAAACATTCCAGACAATCCAACCGTCGGATCTTCACAAAGTTGGTGCCGTTGGAAAGATATTTCCAAGGCGAACCCAACGGTTGCGGTTTCGGGAAAATCCAATGGTCAGATTTCCCGCACTAGTCGTTTGAAATCACGGTTTCAAAATACGAACTGCACGGCCACGTTTCGTTTTAATTTTATTTATATATATATATATATATTAAAATATAGTTCATTCAAAAATTCCTATATCGTTTTCACTTCAATTATTTCACTAACGCCTTTAAATTTTGGAAAATTTCGCCATAACCTCCTTTGTACGGGAGGGGCTGGGAAAATTCCCAAATAGCCACACGGGCGTCTCATGTCAAAAAGAAAAAGAAAAAGCCAAGCGGCTAGCCAACAGGCTCATAAAATCATCACCCAAACAAAACAGTAAATGTGTACCTATTTGTCGGGCACAAAATTTTATTCCTCTTCTCTAGCCCCTTTGCTATAACCTGTTCAATAAATATGCATGTACATATATACAATTTTTATCACTTATCATTTTCCATTCAACTTCATATTTGATTTACTTTGGTTTAAAAACACCATTCATTATAATGTTGCATGCATAGGCTAAAATCATATCATTAGCTAATTGATGTATATTTCAACTCATGCACATTTATTTGAACAAGTGGCTATTTTTAACACTTCACGTTTCAAAGATGATCATTTTGGCGAACTAAAATAGATTTCAACACCTGACTATTTTATTAAGTTCCTATGCATGTTAAAAAATATATTTCTTCACAAATATTTATTTCAACGTCCGCATAACTTTAGCATATCACATATATGATAAAAATGACATTTTTATCATTTAAAATATTTCTTCGACAAATGGATGTTTTCAACACTTCATAGTTTCAATAAAAATGTAATTTTTATTGTTCGATCTTTTTATTCAACACATGAACTTTTCCACTACACACACTTCTCAACACATGAGCATTTCCACACATGGATATTTTATTTATGTTGTTCATATTTGAAAGATGGAATTTTTATTGTTGAAACTATTTATATAAGGCGAATATTTTTCATACTTCATATATATTATAAAAAAGGTGATTTTTATTTTTTATACACTTCATTCATTCACAAATGAATTTAATTTGCACACATCACTTTTCAACACATGAACATTTCCACACATGGATATAGTTTCAACATATGACTTTAATTTCAACGCATGAAAATAACTTCAACATATGAAAATTATTCTAACACATAAAGATTATTCAAAATTTCGGCAGCATAACGGCAGGGTAGTTAAAACCGGCACTGTCCCTAGTACGGCTCCTCGCTCTACCTTAAAACCTCGCGGTTTTTGACAATGGGGATTCATGCATCTAATTCGCACGCAGGCGGCATGTTTTATTTTTATTTCCACAAATATTTCCAATTCATTTCAATCACCAATGGGTATTTTTCAACCACAACCAAACAATATCAACCACAAACAATTATTCAACCATTCGTATTTTTCATCCAATATTTCACACCAATCCACAACAATAAATATCGTCCATGGTTTGTGGACGAGGGGAGTATATATGTATATATATATATATTATTGCTATTTTTCACTTGCATTTCAACACATATATCAATTATTTTATGTATGTATAATTCATACTTCGCTTATATAGCTTACACCATGCGTGTAAATGAGGTATACAACACGTGTGTAATTTATATTTCGCTTATATAATTTATACACGACATTTTCCATTCAAATTTATTTAATTTAAATTTCTCACATTGGTTTGCGGAGTGCTAAAAATCGTAGATGACTCAGAAAAATCCGCGACTTCTTCTATGTGGTAGAGAGCTTCCTTGCGGTCCCGATGTTTCCTGTTTCATCGAATTTCGTCAACACACCAAAAAGATATGATTTTTCAAAGTGCAGACATCAAAAAGGACTCACCTTTCTATTTGGTTCGAAACTAGGTTTGAGGTTTTCGCGAAATCCGTTGGCCTAGACGATGATCAGGGGTGCTGACGTGGAAGAGCTTCGAGCGGGCTTCCTGTCGATGGTGGTTTGGTGGCGCTCGGTGGCAGATCGGAGCGGCGGCGGCGATGGGAAGTGGTGGACTTTGGGCGCTCGATTCAGGCGGAGGAGGCGTCGATGGCGGTCGTGGGTGGGTCGGATCTGACAAGGGGAGGGAGGCGCGTCGACGACAGGTGGTGGCGGCAGCGATAGAAGGCTGCGGTGGTCGGAAAAGGGGAGGGAAGCGGCGAATGGGTTTCGCCGTTGAAATCGAGGGTTACGGGGGTTTTTATTTTTTTTTATTTATGAAAGAAAAATTCCTATTGGCCGATATATATATTATATTTTTAAATAGTGTTTTCTCCAACGAACTCCTTTTCAAGCCCAACGACTGTCGTCCCTAGCTAAATACCCCCATTCCGGACATAATGGGATATGTTTCATTGGCCAATTCGACTGTTACAGTCAGTTATTTTTCAAATTAAAGTGTAAAACATTTAATTTTAACTTTGAACGCACATTTCAATTTGCCAGGGCCACAAACTGATTCGAAAAATTCCAGAAAAATAAATCTAGCTATGTTTTGACGCTACGGTCCCAACAAAACTAGTTTCGTCGAATTCTGAGATCGTTTGAAAAATGGTCATTTTCTGGTCGATCCAATTTAACAGAAATTGACCAAACCCATTTTCTTTTGCCACGCTCACATACTAGCTTCAAAAATTATGAAATTTGAAACCTAGCAGTAGTTTGACATCCCGGACCCAACAAAAGTGGTTTCGTCGAATTCCGAGGTCGTATGCAAAATATCAATTTTCCAGGGCTATATATTCTATATAGCAACCATTCTGAAAATTCATCCGGCCATAACTTTTGATTCCCGTTATGAAACTTCAATTTTTCAGATTCGTTAGAAAGGTATTGACTAACAGATTTAAATATTTTTGGTTTCGCTAAAATCCGTTATATTCTCCACCCTGCACAGTCAGTCAAAGTTTGAATTCAAATTTTCAAACTGACTCACTATTTCTAATTCACTATTTTATTGAAATATTCTATTTCAATTGCTCAAATTCCTTTGAAATGACCAATTTAAAAATTTTAAATTGGCTCGTATTTTCCGGGTTATTACAATCTCCCCCACTTAAAACTTTTCGTCCTCGAAAAGGAAATAACAGTAAAGTAGGAAACAAAATGTAAATGCAAAGTATTGTAAAGGTACCTTGCACCGGAGTTAGTCAGAGATGTCCACTCTGCATTTGGGGTAAGCTTGCTTAATGCTTTCCTCAGTCTCCCAAGTACAGTCTCTAGGATCACTGCTCCACTGCACTTTAACTAAATGAACCTTTTTGCTTCTTAGTTCTCTAGTTTCTTTGCCAACAATCTTTAATGGCTCTCTTCTGAGTGCTAATTCTGGAGTTATGTCTATATCCTGTTGCGCTGCTTCTTCTACAACAAGATCTGGATCATGCACATGTCTTCTAAGTTGAGATATGTGAAACACATCATGCACACCAGGCAACCAATCTGGTAATTGAACCCTATAAGCAAGAGTTCCAATTCGTTCAAGTATAGGAAAGGGACCAATAAATCTCGGTGCCAACTTCCCAGTTTTGCCAAATCTGATTACTCCTCTCATCGGAGAAACTTTCAAATAAACATGATCACCAACAGCAAATGTCACATCTCTCCTTCTAGAATCTGCATAACTTTTCTGTTGGCTTTGCGCGGTTCTCAAACGCTTTTTGATGAAGTCGACTTTATCAGATGCTTCTCTAATCATATCGGGTCCTAACACAAGTCTGTTGCCAGGTTCTACCCAACATGCTGGAGATCTACATGGTCTGCCATATAATGCTTCAAATGGCGACATTCCCAAACTTGCTTGATAGCTATTGTTATATGAGAACTCTGCCAAATGCAAGTGATCTTCCCATGACCCACCAAAATCAATTATACAAGCCCGCAATAAATCTTCTAGAATTCTATTCAACCGCTCAGTTTGGCCATCTGTTTGAGGGTGATAAGCGGTGCTCATATTCAGTTTCGTTCCCAATTCTGTCTGGAAAGCTTCCCAGAATTTGCTAGCAAATATCGGGTCTCTTTCACTGACTATGCTGATGGGAATTCCATGCAGCTTAACGATTTCCTTGAAATATATCTGTGCTAGACTTTGAGCGGTTCTATTGGATCTGACAGGTATAAAATGGGCAGTCTTCGTGAAGCGATCTATGATTACCCAAATGCTGTCATTACCTTTCCTGGTTCGCGGCAAGCCATCTATGAAATCCATGGAAATCTGTTCCCATTTCCAACTTGGGACTTCCAACGGTTGCAACAATCCAGCTAGCTTCTGTTGGTCGCTCTTGACCAATTGACAAGTAGGGCATCTACTAACATACAAAGAAATATCCCTTTTCATTGCCTTCCACCAAAAAGTGCGTTTGATATCGTTGTATATTTTACTCACCCCAGGATGGATGCAAAATTTGGATTTATGGCATTCGTCTAACACTTCTCTTTTGAGCTCAGGAAGGTTGGGAACACATATTCTCCCATTCAGTCTCAGAACTTCTTCTTTATCTACCTGAAAACTTGAGGGCTCTCCCTTTTGGATTCTCCCTTTGATCCTTTGAATGAAATAATCATTCCTCTGGAGAGCACATATCTTATCGATCAAGCTAGGGGTAATTATAAGATTGGCAATGATTGCGGTTTTTCTACTAAGCGCATCCGCTACAACGTTAGCCTTCCCCGGCGTATACAGGATATCTAGATCATACGCTGCAAGAAATTCTAGCCAACGCTGCTGTCTCAAATTCAGATCTTTCCGGGTGTATAAATACTTCAATGATTGATGATCTGTATACAGTATAATTACGGAAAGATAACGATGGACTGATCAAATTGTTTTTGCTATTCTGCTCGGCTCACTCTAGGACTTTACTAGTCCTATCTCTAATGAGCGACTCGCCTTAGAATACTACTGATTCTATTTTGATGAAGTGTTTAATGTGTTAGACTCCAGAACTAAGGTTAACCAATGCTCTGATACCAGCTGTGACGATCCCAAAACCCCGTGACACGGTGTTAAGGATAATCATTGGAATATAACACATTAATCATCATTAGCAGATCACAGAAAATAGCATAAACAGAAAATAGAATAATTTACACACATATGACAGCGGAATCATATAGACATCATCACATCAGAGAAGCACAGTACAGGATACAACTTAGTGCATAATGATACATAGTCAGTCACCATCGCCTGAGGCGGAATCATACATAAAGAGTACACAAAATAATCATCGGTCTACATCGCCAATGGCATAATCATAATATAGATACAATAATGGTGGAGAAAATCCAAGTCAGCACGGTGTAGTCAAGCCTCGCCATGAGCCAAAAGTGCGTCAGAAACCTGTAACTAGGCTACCCGTGTGAAAATGAGGGCACCCGAGTTTGCAAGGTGAAACAAACTACGAGTCAGTCATGGGACTGGTATGAGAAATCTACTTAACTTATTAACAACAATAATAAGGCAAATCAAAGGACCACGCCACTTTCGCGGAACGGGAATACTCCAATGAGTTCTAGTGCATGAAATAAAGTAAATGATTAAATCATCGCAATGCTTTTTATAAAATGAAACCATTATAAGACTCAGGTCCCATCACACAATGCAACGCAAGCCGGAGGATAGAGTTTTACCTTATAATGGCCAAAAATGCTGCATACGTATAAAACAAAGCGTTTGATATTATTACTAGTGCATATATGTTTCAAATGTAAATTCAATCATAAATATCAATCCTAGACGGCATGGGTACCATATATCATGTCGCCATACTAGTAATACAATCACATTCGCATATTTCGTATTGGAAATTGGATTCCTTCATGAGTCGAGGCAAGGGGCAAGCTCCTCTCCGATTCGAGACACTCTAGCAAATGCCTCGGGACCGCACACAACAATCCCTGGATCCTCCAAGGCCGGTCCTCCCTTACTTTTAAGGATTAGTTATTCCTGAACACACGTTTCCCGGTCCTTACAGACCTATAATCGAGGCGCCTCGTATTCCAACAACCACACAGGTGAAAAGTAGATATAAATGTCAGCTGGGAGGTCACTGACACCACCATAGCTAGAAAGAAACGTCGTGCACTCCTTGGGTCCTTCTCCTGTTTTTAACTCATACCGGGGTGTAAGGCTCGCGAATTCATGTTATACACAAAGCTACGTCACACAGACCATGCTTTGATCATCAACCACAAGACTTTGCTTTGCAACAGGAGCCTTGATCATATGCCACTTAGGCGTGCCACACAGGCAATCCACTCCATGCGACTGTTTTCTGTCAATACATAACCTCTGAGCTCGTACGTCTCAGAGAAGGGCGTTAAGCAAGAGAATAAATTCTCCGCCGCCAAACAGATATATATTTAACAGAGATCAATCAGCACAGAACAAATTCCAATGTCAGACACACAGTCCATTTACAAGTCCGTTCTGGGTCTTAACGAAACCGAAGGCACCAATTCCTCGCATATCCATACAATCAACAGTATGTTTGGACGGCTACTACTTCAGTTCCTTCATGGTAGCTACTCCAATCACGAGCATCAGTAGCGCCCATCCATCCAATGTGAAGATCGGCGGTCTTCAACCGTCTTCCACTCTTCGACTTCTCAACGTCGATTGATTATTTGAAATGAGATGAACTCGGCCTTTTCAAATAACCCACGTATATTTAGATTTTCAAATCAATTATTCACATGGTTGGACTATTTAACATTCAAAATTCAGTTCTTTAGTTATAATTTTCATGTCAAATACATTCAACCATCACATATCAAGCAAACACGACAAAATTGGTTTATTTCCACTCTATATCGTCTATAGTATTTTATAACGATATATCGCCATTTTTATTTAATTTAAAACGGCCCTATTTAATTAAACGACGTTTCAGGTCGTGTCGATGCACTGGCGCTACTTTTCACTAATTTTGTTTTACACATATTTGGAAATATAACCGTTGGATCTTCACAAATTTTATATCATTAGAAAGATCATTTCAAAACGAATCCAACGGTTTCAGTTTTGGGAAAATCCGACAGTCGGATCTTCCACCCTAGCCATTCGAAGTTACGATTTCAATTTACGAATTGCAGTGTCGTCATTCGATTTTATTTAATTATATTTATATATATATAAAAATATAATCGTTTCTGGCGCTGTTTTTCTTTAGATTTGAAGTAAACATTCCAGATAATCCAACCGTCGGATCTTCACAAAGTTGGTGCCGTTGAAAAGATATTTCCAAGGCGAACCCAACGGTTGCGGTTTCGGGAAAGTCCAATGGTCGGATTTCCCGCACTAGTCGTTTGAAATCACGGTTTCAAAATACGAACTGCACGACCACGTTTCGTTTTAATTATATATATATATATATATATATATATATATATATATATATATAGTTCATTCAAAAATTTCTATATCGTTTTCACTTCAATTATTTCACTAACGCCTTTAAATTTTTGAAAATTTCGCCATAACCTCCTTTGTACGGGAGGGGCTGGGAAAATTCCCAAATAGCCACACGGGCGTCTCATGTCAAAAAGAAAAAGAAAAAGCCAAGCGGCTAGCCAACAGGCTCATAAAATCATCACCCAAACAAAACAGTAAATGTGTACCTATTTGTCGGGCACAAAATTTTATTCTTCTTCTCTAGCCCCTTTGCTATAACCTGTTCAATAAATACGCATGTACATATATACAATTTTTATCACTTATCATTTTCCATTCAACTTCATATTTGATTTACTTTGGTTTAAAAACACCATTCATTCTAATGTTGCATGCATAGGCTAAAATCATATCATTAGCTAATTGATGTATATTTCAACTCATGCACATTTATTTGAACAAGTGGCTATTTTTAACACTTCACATTTCAAAGATGATAATTTTGGCGAACTAAAATAGATTTCAACACTTGACTATTTTATTAAGTTCCTATGCATGTTAAAAAATATATTTCTTCACAAATATTTATTTCAACGTCCGCATATCTTTAGCATATCACATATATGATAAAAATGACATTTTTATCATTTAAAATATTTCTTCGACAAATGGATGTTTTCAACACTTCATAGTTTCAATAAAAATGTAATTTTTATTGTTCGATCTTTTTATTCAACACATGAACTTTTCCACTACACACACTTCTCAACACATGAGCATTTTCACACATGGATATTTTATTTATGTTGTTCATATTTGAAAGATGGAATTTTTATTGTTGAAACTATTTATATAAGGCGAATATTTTTCATACTTCATATATATTATAAAAAAGGTGATTTTTATTTTTTATACACTTCATTCATTCATAAATGAATTTAATTTGCACACATCACTTTTCAACACATGAACATTTCCACACATGGATATAGTTTCAACATATGACTTTAATTTCAACGCATGAAAATAATTTCAACATATGAAAATTATTCTAACACATAAAGATTATTCAAAATTCGGCAGCATAACGGCGGGGTAGTTAAAACCGGCACCGTCCCTAGTACGGCTCCTCGCTCTACCTTAAAACCTCGCGGTTTTTGACAATGGAGATTCATGCATCTAATTCGCACGCAGGCGGCATGTTTTATTTTTATTTCCACAAATATTTCCAATTCATTTCAATCACCAATGGGTATTTTTCAACCACAACCAAACAATTATTCAACCATTCGTATTTTTCATCCAATATTTCACACCAATCCACAACAATAAATATCGTCCATGGTTTGTGGATGAGGGGAGTATATATGTATATATATATATTATTGCTATTTTTCACTTGCATTTCAACACATATATCAATTATTTTATGCATGTATAATTCATACTTCGCTTATATAGCTTACACCACGCGTGTACATGAGGTATACAACACGTGTGTAATTTATATTTCGCTTATATAATTTATACACGACATTTTCCATTCAAATTTATTTAATTTTAATTTCTCACATTGATTTGCGGAGTGCTAAAAATCGTAGATGACTCATAAAAATCCGCGGCTTCTTCTATGTGGTAGAGAGCTTCCTTGCGGTCCCGATGTTTCATGTTTCATCGAATTTCATCAACACACCAAAAAGATATGATTTTTCAAAGTGCAGACATCAAAAAGGACTCACCTTTCTATTTGGTTCGAAACTAGGTTTGAGGTTTTCGCGAAATCCGTTGGCCTAGACGACGATCAGGGGTGCTGACGTGGAAGAGCTTCGAGCGGGCTTCCTGTCGGTGGTGGTTTGGTGGCGCTCGGTGGTAGATTGGAGCGGCGGCGACAATGGGAAGTGGTGGACTTTGGGCGCTCGATTCAGGCGGAGGAGGCGTCGATGGCGGTCGTAGGTGGGTCAGATCTGACAAGGGGAGGGAGGCGCGTCGACGACAGGTGGTGGCGGCGGCGATAGAAGGCTGCGGCGGTCGGAAAAGGGGAGGGAAGCGGCGGTCGGAAAAGGGGAGGGAAGCGGAGAACGTGTTTCGCCGTTGAAATCGAGGGTTACGGGGGTTTTTATTTATTTTTCATTTATGAAAGAAAAATTCCTATCTGCCGATATATATATATATATTATATTTTTAAATAGTGTTTTCTCCAACGAACTCCTTTTCAAGCCTAACGACTGTCGTCCCTAGCTAAATACCCCCATTTCGGACACAATGGGATATGTTTCGTTGGCCAATTCGACTGTTACAGTCAGTTATTTTTTCAAATTAAAGTATAAAACATTTAATTTTAACTTTGAACGCACATTTCAATTTGCCAGGGCCACAAACTGATTCGAAAAATTCTAGAAAAATAAATCTAGCTATGTTTTGACGCCACAGTCCCAACAAATCTAGTTTCGTCGAATTCTGAGATCGTTTGAAAAATGGCCATTTTCTGGTCGATCCAATTTAACAGAAATTGACCAAACCCATTTTCTTTTGCCACGCTCACATACTAGCTTCAAAAATTATGAAATTTGAAACCTAGCAATAGTTTGACATCCCGGACCCAACAAAAGTGGTTTCGTCGAATTCCGAGGTCGTATGCAAAATATCAATTTTCCAGGGCTATATATTCTATATAACAACCATTCTGAAAATTCATTCGGCCATAACTTTTGATTCCCGTTATGAAACTTCTATTTTTCAGATTCGTTAGAAAGGTATTAACTAACAGATTTAAATATTTTTGGTTTCGCTAAAATCCGTTATATTCTCCACCCTACACAGTCAGTCAAAGTTTGAATTCAAATTTTCAAACTGACTCACTATTTCTAATTCACTATTTTATTGAAATATTCTATTTCAATTGCTCAAATTCCTTTGAAATGACCAATTTAAAAAATTTAAATTGGCTCGTGTTTTCCGGGTTATTACATTAAACAAGTATTGAAATTTATAAACGTTGTTTATAAATCGATAACGCGGGATTTGAAATGAATTTATAAACATTGTTTATAAATCGATAATGCAGGATTTGAAATGAATTTATAAACGTGGTTTATAAATTCATAACACAGAGAACTGAAATGAATTTAAAACGGTGTTTATAAATGAAGTGGAAAAATTATCATTGGATAATTTGATTATTTAAATTCAAATGTGAATTTAAAAATAGAAATGGGGAAATCATTTTAAAGAAATAAATGATGGAATTTATTCTGATGTTCAGAATATAAATTGAATTAAAATAAATTCGTAAGGATTTATGATTTGAACTCGATTAATTCGAATTTATTTAAATAGAAGTTAAATTGAATATGAAAATAAATTGGGTGTTATATATATAAATTATTATAAATAGAAATTTCCAAAATAAGATTTTGGTTTTAAAAAGATTTCGAAATAGACTTGTTTAAATATAAAACAAGGAAATTTATAAAATGGTGTTTATAAATATAATGAATTAATTATCAAGAGATAATTTGAATATTTAAATTCAAATATGAATTTAAAAATAGAATTTGAAATCATTCGAAAGGGAACAACGGTTTTTATTCTGCAATTCGGAATATCAAGGGGATGGAGTTTCAAATAGAAATTTGAAAAGGAAACTTGTTTAAATATATGAAACAAGGAAGTTGAATTTATAAATAGTGTTATAAATTTGGTGAAATAAATTATCATTTGGATAATTTAAACCATTTAAATTCAAACAGGAATTTAAAAGTAAATTGGGTAGTGTTTTGAAACAAAACATTTGATTATATTTTGGAATTCGGAATATAAGCTGAATTGAGAAGAATTCAACGGGTTTATAATTGAAATTCGATTATATTGAATTTTATAAATAATTTATTTATAATAGGAATTGGAATTAAATATAGAAGATTGAAGTATAAATAATATATTACCGAGTAAGGAAAAATCGACAATTATAGATAATCGAAAATATTATGTTGAATTAGGAAACTGATTTGATATATATTAAAAATATATCAGAATGGAGTTGAATTTATTATAAATGAAGTTTAAACATTTATATATATAAACATAATTAAAACGAACTTGTCGCAGCGCCATAGTTCGTAAATTGGCGTTACGAACTTCAATTGAGTATGTAGAACTCAATTTAAGTCGAAATTCTTTGAAACAAGAATCGTCAGGACCGACTGAATAATAGTTTTCTAATGGAAGAGAAAAATATGGATTTCATCTTATAGATTTTGAGTTATGTCAAAATCAATTTTTCAGAAAAACAGCACCATAACCATTTTAAAACCATAATGGTTTATTTAAATTTATAAAAGGATTTTAAGCAAATAAAATCCGAATCTTCATTAGAAAAATTCAGATTTGAGTTATAAAATATATCTGAACTCAAGTGGAGTAATGAAATGATTTTTGAAACAAAAAATCAGATGTTGTTAATTATTGAATAGAATTAACAAGTTTGAAGAATAGTTAGTTAATGGAATTTGAATTGAAATTGGGCTCTGGTTAAGTAAACTGGGTTTGTAAATTTATATTCGAAATCGAATATGAAACTCGAGCTGAAAAATGGAATTCGATTGGTTTATAATCAAATTAAAAATAGTACATGAACGTGATATGTTCAAATAAAATTATGAAATAGGCAGAAGAGCTAATTAAAGAATAAATAAGCGAATTGAGTTAAAACGACCAAATTGAGTTGGAATAAATTGTGAATGGACATATATGGGTTAGACAGGTATGGAATGAAGTGTATGAAGATTATAATTCGTGTGCTCGACAATAAGGTACACGTTTAAATTCCATATGAGGTTTTATGCGCTGAATCGGCAAGCCACTTGGCTTTATGATTTTCTTTTTGAATGGAAAGGGCCTAGAGAGGCGAGTTGAGGTTTGAACTATCGACCGATACAAAGGAGGTTATGGAGAAATTTTCCGGAAATTTAAGGAGTTAGAATATTTTTAAGATAATTTGATAATTAGAAATATATATATATATATCAATATATATAGAATTCGATAAGGAAACAGAATTAAAATAAAATGTTATAAACAAAAAGGAAATCAATAAATTTAATCTAATAAAAATAGAAAGAGGGTGTGTACATGTTTAAAAGATATGGATAAGTGGTTTAATATAATGTTGATTATTCGAGAATAGTGGTCTTATCTATTTTGATGTTAAGGATGTTTTCGGTCAAGGTCTAAGAGGTAATTATGCCCCAACTTGATTGATTTCATTTTTAACCGATAAATAGGATGATTCAATCTCGAAGATAAATGTTGAAAAGAGTTTAGTTGAATGCAGTATTTTGGGTTGTCGTAACGATGTTTTACACAACATTCGTTTTAACCCAAGTAAGTGGAAATTTAGAAATATAATAAATAAATATTTCCTGAGTGTAGAAATGAACGGTCGTGGAAGAGATAAATAATTGGAATGTTTCCAATTATAAGTAAAAGACATTTTCTAAGTACGGAAAATAAAAGAAGGCGATATACGGAAATGTTTTCCAAATAACGAAAAGGCCAAAATGATAATTGAAAATATTTGTTTAACAAATATTGATAAGGAAATGGGAAGGGTGATTTAATTAATGAAATATTAATTAACAGGCCCAGTGATGGTTTGATGTTATGGATGAATGTTTGTTTGTTTTTTTCCGATAGTTAAATGACTGACTATCGAAGTATTTGCCAATATCGTTGTCAATGTGGAGAGACCGGTTGGATTATTATCCGAGAACCAATCCGTATTGGCAGTAACTTTGCGAATCAGATTATATGAAGATAATCGAAGACGGAGTAAAGTGCAAGGACTTTTTCTATTAATAGAAATTGTGCCTTCGGTTTCATTCAGTCCCAGAACGAAGTGTATGGACGAATGTCTGACAGAGTATTTCTGATGATCGCATATGTTGGTATGTATAGATATATGTGGTGGCGTAGAATTTATTCTCTTAGTATAATATCCAGAATATATTTGTGCAAATCAATTAGTGATTAACGGATCCGACAATGTGGCATTCAAAGTGATTGTGCTATCAATGAATGATAAGAAATCGTAGCCTCAGGTCTCAACAGTGGGGAAATGACAAAAATCGGGCAGGTAGCATGGCTATGTGGGTCGCTCCCATTCGGGTGTATAATCACCTATCTAGAGAAATTCCTTTTACTTCTTTAATCTATCGATGATGTCCCTATTCGGGAAACGGTTGCTGATCCCAACCGTTGGTGATATACATTCGATACACTCAAGCGAAATGAGTGGTCGGTCATGTGTGGGCTGGGTTGCAGGATGTTCTTGTTGAACCCAGTGTATTCCCCTCTAGAGATACATTATCGGCAGGTGGTTCCATACCTTGTCATGTTGGAAATCCAATCTCCAATAAGCGCCCTGCAGTTTTGAATTTTATATTATATATGGAGCGTGAGATGCAAGCATTCCTCTAGATTCTATTTATTTGATGTAGACATTATTATAATATCATTGGATTTGATATCAAAATTATTTTTGGTTATCATAAGGTAAAAAGCTTCCGTGTTTATGTGTGGATCGGTCTTACGATCATCATTTCTTTCGAAAGGATTTTGTAAGTTAAACAATTTTTTGGAGTTACTCACACCAGTACCATGACTGACCCAGAGTTTATTTTGTTTTGTTTTCCCTAAACTCTTGGGTGCCCATATTTGTACGGGCAGTCAAGTAGTCGGGATTTTTCAGATTCACTAGGAAGAGCTGGAAGCAGGAGGCTTCACCAGCTAGCTATAGACTATCATATTTCCGCTGTGTACTATGTTGTATCTGGAAACAGGTGTTTATAACTGTTCCAGGAATAACTGTTGTGCTCTGATAATAGTATGTATATACATTTACTGATTTGTATTTCAAAAGTTATGTTATTTAATATATTTTATTCGTTCCGCTATGAGATTTGTGTTCTTCGTTTTTCTTCTATTCTAATATTTCTTTCTTTCTATTTCTCATCCTCTAACTTCTTTCAAATAATGATTTGTATTTCTGTGCAATTTGGGTTGGACGTGTGGTGTTATTAGTCAACTCAGATAGTACGGATTTGCGGGCCATTACATTTATAAAACCATGTTTTAAATAAAATAGTTAAATGGGATTTGTTTTGATATTAGAATGAATATCGGTTTTTGAATTACAACTGATATCTATCTTAAGATAAGAACGTTGTTGATCTAGGTCTGAGAGGAAATTAAAATACCCCAACTAGAACAACTTCTGAATTATATGAGGATGATATAAGTTTGTAATGGTAAAGAGGTTAGTGACAAATTTACTACTTCCATTAGAGAAATAATAATGCGACGTTATTGGAAAAAATTTGAAGAATATATAATGAGAATTCCGAAGTAAAGAAAATTAAAAAGATACGAGGATATATAATGATGTTCCAAAGTAAAGGAAATTAAAAAGGGACTGCATGAAAATATAACGATATTTTCGAGTTAAAAAGGAAATGTAAAGTGGAGTTTTGGAATAGATTTATTCTATAAGAATAAGCATTGGTTATTGTTTGCAAGTAATGAAACAAACGGGATTTCGTAAAATTGTTTTATGAGGGATAGTTTGAATTAATTTTCCAAGTATATATAATGAAGAACGATGCAACAAATGATTTGAAAAGAGAGTTAAATGTTAATTAGATAAGGTTATAAGATAATTCTCTAAGTATCATAATGAAACGGTCTTGAGAACATTAGTATATTAAAATAAGAAGTAAATACCGTATTTTATAATATTGGAAGATGAAGAAGTTTTAATTAACCATTTGTTAATTATTTTTAATTAAAGAGGCCAAGTGATGCTGAATACTGAACCAGTGAACTCATTTTATTTCATAATTGAAAAGCTGTTTATTTTGATAGTTAAATAACTGACTATCAAATCTGGCCAAATGCGTTGTTGGTACGAAAAGACTGGGATTGAATTTATATTCGAAAAACCATTCCGAACCAGCAAATACAAAAGTATAAAGATTAAAGATGGAGCATTGAAGACCGTGGATCTTCATAAAATGGTAGAATTACTTTTAATCTCTGGTTAGCTTCCGGAGATAAATTGTGATTTTGTTGCGGTTGAAATTTATGGATTGCAAGGATTACTCATTACTGATCCATAGGATGATACCTAGGATGTAGTAGGAGGGTGCCTTCGGTTCATCCTGTTCCTGGATGACTTGTATGGATGGATGTGTGACGGAGTATTTCTAAAGGAATTACGTATATTGATTTCTTCAAATGTACCATAATTAATGGCAGAGAAAAGGCTTTATCTAGCCTAATAACTAGAGTATTTTTGTGGACGTCAACTAGTAAATTCCCGGTGGATTTGACGATGTGGCATTCAGAGTGAATGGTGGCCAGATGTTCTAAAGGTATGTATAACCTCAAGCATCACCACCCGGGAAATGGTAAAAATCGGATAGGTCGCATGACTATGTGGGTCGCACCCATTAAAAGGGTATATCATTACCTGATATGGAGGAATCAAAATGCCTTCGGTTGTCCCTTTTTATTTTGTATGTATGACATCGGTTCAGTTGGCTGGCCCCCAACCATGGTAATGATATATTTCGTACTCTCAAGCGAAGTGAGGGGCCGGTCATGTTTAGCCTGGGTTGCAAGATGTTCTTGTTGAACCCCAATGTATTCATCTCCAAAGGTACATTGTTGGAAAGGTGGTTGCCCACACCTTTCCATGGAAATCCCTTCTCCAATAAAAGCCCGCGGTTTTGATTGTATACTATGTATATGGAGCGTGAGATGCAACATTCCGCTAGACTGCTATTTATTTGTATTAGACGCTATCGTAATATCAAAAGAATATTGTTTTAAAAATATTTTGGGTTATCGTAAGTAAAAACCGTCTGTATTTATGTGTGGATTTGGTCTTACGGTTATCCTTTTCTTTCGGAAAGATTTTGACTTTAAAATCAAGTTGTGTGATACCTTTAACTTAGTGTATTTTTCTCACTCTGGTTCACCAGACTGATTCGGCGTTTGTAATGCTCGGGTTAGACGGGGTTTAACAAGTTCAGGTTATTGGATACTACGAAGTTCAAAAGACGTGTTGAAAGAGTTCAGACGTATTAGTTATTATTTCTTTATGTGATTGTATATAAGGACAGATTATTATAACTATCCAGTTGTGTGAAGTACTTTGATGATTGTAAGTATTTCTAAAAGCTCTCAGTAAAGAGTTATTTCTATATTACATTTCTTTCCGCTGCGATGTGAGAATCCGTGTTTCATTAGTTCTCCCTCTTCTACTATTCTAATATTTCTTTCTTTCTTATCCCACCCTCTAATTTCTTTCTAATAACTATCTGCTTTTCTGTGCAATTTGGGTTGGACGTGAGTTGTGATTGTCAACTCAAAGGGTATGGGAAAGTCAGTATGTTACATCCATCCCTTTTTCTCTTTTCTGAGAAAACATAGTGAACAATAATGGCTTCGACCTCCCTCGTTCTCCCTCCTAACTCAATGCATGTTCGAATTTTTATCATATTTAACATCTAGCTATTCTTTAATCCATTCCTTAGCCAATTAAAGTTGGAATTTCATCTCCAGAAAAGAGAATCAAAGATTGGGTTTACTGTAAGAACCATTGTTGTTGTTAGGCCATTGAAATTCTATCTAGAAGTTGGGACTAGGCTAGATTGCACCCTGTAGCTTTTCCTGAATCGTCCTACGCCTAATTTCCTTGAGGGGTTGACCTTCTGGCACAAGAGGTCGACTACCAGGTCAACCTCATGCCTAGGGGCGGTTGACCACTAAGGTCGACCCCTATGGAGAGTTTTGGCCATTAATTCTATTGGATTTGCTATGTGCAAACAATTCCCAGGTCCAACTTTGGGGCACTTTATCTTCTTCGTTATTGTTCCAATTTGGGTGACTCTTTTGTGTTGTAATGCGGGGAATCTTGTTTATATGCCAACAAATTTTTATACCAATCCAAGGTCGTAGGTGATTCGAACTAGGTCTCAAAGTTGGACTTGGAGATAATTTTGGACCAGGCTAGAATTCAGTCCTAAGCCCAAGTGTGGAGCTTTATAACTTTTTCATACAATGTCGGAATTTAGTGATTTCTTTTTACTTGAAAGTCAGGTCTTTATAGTTTGTTCATATCTAATTTTAGACAAATCAAAGATCGATGGATCATCCAGAACTTACCTAAAAGTTGCAACCTGAATTGGTTTTGAAGTGTACTTTCTTGTCTCAATACTTGATTTCCATGTGATTATGTAACTTGGTGACTACCTTATTAACTTAACAAACCAAGTTTACATCTTGAACATTCTGTTCTCCATTTTTTGGGAAAATTTATGTTGATTAATTATTGAGATTTGTGATTAGTTTTTTAGTGAATTTGAGTACATCTTGTAGTGTTTTAAACTAGTTTTCTAATATATATAAATAAATATCGATTTCTCTATTGTTTTGGGGCTAAAATGAGTTTATAGTTTAGGTTTCAGAATAAATAACAATTGTAAGAAAGTCTATTTTTGAAATATAAGGGCTTTGGGAAAAATACAAACGAGTTCAGAAAGTTGTTTATAAACTAGTTTTCATAAAACCAATTATTTCCCTATATACAAAACCAACACTATTCTAAATCGTTTGTGATGACATTACAGATATTAGGCGATGTCGTAAACCCTATGGTATGGGACATGGTGGTATACGTGTAACAACCCGGAAAATCTAAGCCAATTTAAAAATTTTATTTTGGCAATTTTGATGAATTTTGAATATTTAAAATGAATTATTTTAAATAATAACGACAAGAAATTTATTTTGAATAGAATTGGAACATATATATTTATTTGAATCGACCTTAGAATATAAATATATATTTTAAATTATAAAAGGAATTCGAAATGGCGCGGTAGTTAGAAAATTCGATTTCAAATTTCAAATGAATGTATAGGATTCAAAATAAATCGGATTTTAGCAAAACCAAAAATATTAGAATCTATCTGAGAATATCTTTCCAACGAATCCGAAAAATTGAAATTTCATAGCGGGGATAAAATGTTATGCCCAGTTAAAAATTCAGAATAGTCCTATGGAATTTTGGCCCTTAAAAATGGAAATTTTGCAAATGACCTCTGTTTTCGACGAAACCACTTTTGTTGGATCCGAGATGTCAATTTATTGTTAGATTCCAATTTTCATAATTTTTGGGATCAATATGTGAGCGTGGCGAAGTAAAACGTGTTTTGACAGTTTTTGTCAATTTCGATCGACCAGAAAATGGTCATTTTTCAAACGGTCTCCAAATTTGACGAAATTACTTTTGTTCGGAACATATCATCAAAACATAGCCAGATTTATTTTTTCGGAATTTTTGGGGTCCGTATGTGGCCCCAGTAAATTGAAATGTGCGTTCAAATTCAATATATAGATTTATATTTTAATTTCGACGGAAACTGATCAAAACAGCCGAACTGGCATGTGATACATATTCCATTGTGTTCGGAATGGGGGTAATTAGCTAGGGGCGACAGTCGGTGGGTTCAATTTAGAGTTCGAATTTTAAAGTAACTTTTTGGAGAAAGAATTAAATAAATAATTTTATATTTCCCACCTCCCTTTCTCCTGTTCAAAGTCAACCCCCCCCCCCAATTCCTTTGTTCAGATCGAAATCGGGTTCCAGAGGAAAAAAAGAAGAAAAAAAACGCGAAGGGCCATCGCTGTAACAACCCGAAAATCTGGGCCAGTTTAAAATTTTTATTTTGGCAATTTTGGCGAGTTTTGAACATTTAAAATGAATTATTTTAAGTAATATCGACGGGGAATTTATTTTGAATGGAATTAGAACGTATATATTATATACGTCGTCGTTAGAATATAAATATTTATTTATAATTATAAATAGAATTGAAAATGGCGCGGTAGTTCGATAATTCGATTTCAAACTTCAATTGAACATACCGGGTGCAAAACAATCCGGATTTTAGTGAAACCAAAAATAATGGGATCTAATTGATAATATCTTTCCAACGAATCCGAAAAATCAAAATTTCATAACGGGAATCAAAAGATATGTCCAGTTGAAAATTCTGAATAGTCGCTATGGAATTCAGGCCCTTAAAAATGGACATTTTGCAAATGACCTCGGATTTCGACGAAACCACTTTTGTTGGGTCCGTGTTGTCAAATTATTGCTAGATTCCAAATTTCATAATTTTTCGAATCAATATGTGAGCGTGGCAAAGGAAAACGCGTTTGACCAGTTTTAGTTGATTTTAATCGACTGGAAAATGGCCATTTTTCAAACGGTCTCAGAATTCGACGAAACTAGTTTTGTTAGGACCATATCATCAACACGAAGCTAGAAAATATTTTTCAGGAATTTTTCTAGTTAGTATGTGACCCCGGTAATTTGAAATGCGCGTTCAAATTCAATATATAGAGTTATATGTTGATTTTAACGGAAACGGATCGTAACAGCCGAGTTGGGTTACGAAACATATCCCATTGTGTTCGAAATGGGGGTAATTAGCTAGGGGCGACAGTCGTTGGGCCTCGATTGGAGTTCGAATTAAAAAGTCAACTTTTTGAATTTAAAAATAAATAAATATATATAAATTATTATATAAACCTCACCCCTCTATTCTCTCACCTGCTCAGTCAAATAAAAGGAAAAAAAACCCGCTCAATGGGTCTCGTCTGCCCTAGCCTCCACGACGCGCCGCCGCTGGCCTTCCACGGCCTTCACCACCAGCGCCGATCGACGGCGCCCTCGCCTCCCTTCTCTCCCCTTCCAGCGCTTCGCGCGAGCGCCGCATCCACGCCCAAATCGAGATGGCCGACGCCCTAACCAACCCCACAGACCACCGCCGCCTTGCACCTCCGTCCAACGCCGTCAGAGACCGCCGCTCCTTCAGTCGAAGACCACCAGAACCACGAGCATCACCTCGCGCATCCACCCCTGCGCCTCCATCGCGCGATTCGCCAACGCGAGTTCCAGAACCCCCTCCAGCCACCTGCGTGATTCCCCCCTCTTCTGATTTTCTACTGTAAGTTTTATGATTTATATTATTTAAATTTCAGTTTTTAAATAAACAAAGGCTTGATTTTTATTTTATACAAAGCTGTGATTTTTATATAGTAGAAAAAAAGATGTGATCTTTATAGAAGTAGCCATATAAAAATTAGATTTTTATGAGGAAAAAAAATTCGATTTTTATATATTGAATAGCAAAGTAAAAATTCGATTTTTATATATGTAGAGAATACGGGCGAAGAAAGTGACAAGAGGCAGAACGATGAAGATTTCTCTCAATGCAGAGTCGTGGTATTGGATAGCTTTTGGTGAGAATTTCTCACCTTTCAATTTCTTTTTCTAATTATATATATACTAGGATGCAGACGGTGCTTAGTAGCACCCGACACAATCGTCCACAGACCATGGACTTGTTTGGTTGATTGCAAAAATTAGTTAGATTATTTGATTGAAATTGAATTGTTTGGTGAAATGAAATTGATTTGATTGATGTGTGAATGGCGTGGGCCTTCACTAGACCGGGGATAAGGCTAGGCCTCGTCCCGTTTCTAGTATCGTGCCGTTATGCCGCCGAAATTTTCTAAAATATGTTAGAAAAATAAAAATATCATTTTATTGAATAAAAGAACCGAATAGAATATTCATAGGTTGAATAAAATAATTTGGGCGTTAAAAATATAATTTTTAACGTGAATGTGAATAAATAAATATTCATTTACAAACCGGACGGTTTGTTTATGTACACCTATTTGAAGGACATTGATTGGGACGATAAATTTTACACATCGCCCAAATGCACAAATAAAATCTGTGTTTGATTGTTTGAAACCCCACACGGGTGTTGGGATAATATATGACGTACACTAATCCCAATAATTAGTTGTATGTCGATCGATTGATTGACAGGCTGCTATAAGCGTTGAATATTTATATTCGATGCATATACAGTGTAGAATGCACTTTGGATGATGGTTGATTATTCATCGTTATTGTTGTATACATGAGTTGTAGAAAATCCATATAATTAACTTTATATGGTAATTGATTGGGCCTCATTCCAGTTTCGAAAAAGAAATATTTGAAATAAAAATATTTGAAATAGAAATATTTGAAAATAGAATATTTGAAAGAGGAAATATTTGAAAAGAAATATTTGAGATAGAAATATTCGAAATAGAATATTTGAAAATAGAAACATATGAAGCCGTGTTGGTTAGATTGACGCCATTGTGACGTGAACGGATTTATATCGATTTTATTCATTTTATAATGAATATCGAAAGTGATTTCAAAATCTGATTTTTTTTGAATATAAATGAATTCAAATTGAAATTGAATATAAATGAATTCGAATTGAAATTGAATTGAATTGAATTAGAACTGAAATTGAATTAGAAATCAATTTGAATTGAAATCGATTTGAAATGAATTTAAAACGAATTTATATTGGAATATTCAATTTTGATTTGAAATTGAACATGAAGTTGAAACCGTTTTGAAAATGAATTTAAAACGATTTATAAAGCATGTTTTAATTTGAAATCGACGAAGTATATATTATATATATTATATATATAATATAATGGCCTGAATAGAACGCGCCGCGCCGCGGCAGTTCGTGAATTTCGACCATTTATTTCAAACGGACATTACGGGAGATCCGACCGTCGGATTCTCCTAAAACTGGAACCGTTGGGTTCGTATCGAAAAGAGCTTTCTAACGAATATTAGAAATTTGAAATCTAACAGTTGGATTTGGAGATACGTCCAAATCAAATTTGAAAAAGGTCGCTGTAAGTGCAGTTCGATGGCCACTGATGGAAATCGACTGTACGGGCCTTGATAAAATTATTAAAAATAGTAATAATTTATGTAAAATCATAAGAAATGATTTGGGTAAAATTGGGATGAAAAACTCCATATTTGAAAAGATAAAAATACATTTTTTATCGAAATGAACTAGTTTTGAACTAGAATTATAATCCTATTTATTTTTAAAATAAATAAATTGGATTTGAAATGGTTTTGAAAATAACCAGAACTTCCAATAATTGCATTGGAGTGGATTTGAATCGAAATTGTCTTCGGAATATTTCGATGTTTGATTTCGTGATTATACAGATGTTGTTATGGAAATTTGAAAGATATAGATATATATATCGTTATTTCCAATACGATATCTGTTGGTCGTAGAATCTGATATTGAATATAAGCCGATACATTTTCTATTCAGAACCTTGTATTTAATATCAAATGTGATTTGGGTTTGTTGTGAATGGTGTCTTGATTAACACTGTTCTTGAACCCATTTGAGAAAAGATTAAATCTTTTTATTTAGATTTAATGAAGTGTACCAATTAAATAATATTTAATTGGAATTGAACTTATATTGATTTTTGGGTTTATCGTGGACAGTGTTTTAAATAACACTCGTTCTTTAACCCGATAATTAATGGAATGTGATTTTGGGTTTATCATGAACTGTGTTTTTAAATGACACTGATTCTTTAACCCAGTTAAAGATTAAAACTAAATGGAGTTTTAATGAATCTTTAATTAGATTGAAAAGATCGAGAATGGAGTATCACCAGTTTTGCTCCAGGCGATAGTTAAATCTTTAATTGGATTTGAACGTGAAATGGTAATTGAATTTACCGATAACACCGTGGTGTTAGATATGAAGTATTACCAGTTTACTTCATGGGATGAATAGGTTGGGATTGAGAAATTAAAACAAATGATTACTTCGGTAAGGTTCGTTAATCTCGACTAGTTCAATCGAAATTCAAAAGATGATTAGAGAATAAATTCAAGGAATTTATCTTGGATAAAATTAATGGGAACCTTTTCCCTAAGGATGTGAAATTTAGAAACTAACTGTCGGTTAGCCAAGCAGAATGGTTTTCTGGATATTGATCTGATGTTGGTTTCGGCCTTCGGGGTTAATATTTGGGGAATTGTTCTCTTGTTAATTTATGGTTAGTGACTGATGAATTGGAATGAGGCGTATGCTGTGTTTGTGTAACACTTATTTAAAATATACGCGAGATATTCGGAAAGACCGGGTTTATCCCATTCTGAATAACCGATACGACGATAAGTCGAAGATGAAGACGATGGTCGAAGACCGGAGGTCTTCACGTCGTTTGGGTGATAACTGATGATCTTGATTGGGCTGTACACCCAAGAAGATGGAAACAGTTGGTGATCGTCCAGATGTGCTTGGAGATCGATGGATATGCGGGGTACTAGGTGCCTCCGGTTTCGTTCAGACTCAGAACGGACTTGTAAATGGACTGTGTGTCTGACATTGGATTTTAATCCGTGTGATTGATCTCTATTAAATATATATCTGTTTGGCGGCGGAGAATTTATTCTCTTGCTTAACGCCCTTCTCTGAGACGTACGAGCTCAGGGGTTATATACTGATGGATATCAAACGCATGGAGTGAATTGCCTGTGTGGCATGCTGAGATGCAATTGATCGAGGCTTCTGTTGAAAAGCAAAGTCTTGTGGTGATGATCAAAGCACAGACTGTGTGGCATAGCTTTGTGTAACGTTGATTCGCGAGCCTCGCACCCCGGTTGTGAACCAAAAACGGGAGAGGACCTCAGGGAGGACATGCGTCTCTTTCTAGCTAGGGTGGTGTCAGTGACCTACCAGCCCTGACATTTATATACTTTTCACCTGTGTGGTTGTTGCTGTTGCGAGGCGCCTCGGTTAGATCGGACGATCCGGGTCCGATGGAGCCATTCGTTGGCTCATTTACGCCCCAAAGGGCGGAGAGACGTATTGTTCAGGCATAATAATCCACATCGGTGGACCGGCCCTGACGATCCAAGGCCCACCTGAGTCTGGGTCCTGAGACATGGGCTAGATTGTCTCGAATCGGTTGAGGACGATCCCTGGCCTCGGTTCATAGATGAAAATCGAATTTCCAAATACGTGACGTTTGCGGTTTTAATTGTAGAACTAGTATGGCGACATGATATATGGTACCCATGCCGCCTATGATTGATACTTATGATATGAAGTTGTTTTATACACTATGCACTGATAATAGTATCAAATGATTTGTTTTAAAACGTATCAAGCATTCTTTGGCTGTTATAAGGGAAAACCCTATCCCCCGGCTTGCGTTGCATTGTGTGATAGGACCTGGGTCTTATAACAGCTTCATTTTTCTCTATTTAGCATTGCGCTGTTTGTTTTATGCACTGGTATTCTTGGGAGGAAACCCGTTCCGTGTTATACGGCGTGGTCCCTTGATTTATCTAACTTTGAAATAAAGATTAATAACTGTTTTAGTTCTCACACCAGTCCCATGACTGACCTGGAGTTTATTGTTTTAACCTAAACTCTGGGTGCCCTTATTTTGACACGGGCAGCTAGTAGTTTTGGTTTTGCAGATTTATATTCACAGGATCCTGGTTTACAGTTGGAACGATATCCGGAAAGCTTTGTATCCGTATATCTCTTCTAGTTGTGTATTGTATTATTTTCCGCTGCGTTGTATTTAAATGTAATTTAAATCTCTGTTATTTCTGTGTAATATTCATTTATACTCTGTATATTCCGTTAATCTGATGTATTGTTGTAATAACAATGAAATGTTCTTTTGTATGCATTCTATTTTGTCGTGTTCTCGAACGATAGAGCGTTTCGAACGGTCTGGGTCGGTTTAGCGACTGGTTCGGACCGAGCAAAATCCTTTTTCGTCACATTTGGTATCAGAGCTTTGGTTTACAAAGCTCAGAGAACAAGGCACATTAGAACCATACGAAAGAATTCATCAGATATTGGATTAGTAATATCCAACGGGGATGACTCGTTAGAGATGGGATCAGTAGTATCCTAGAACGAGTGTGAAGAGTATATTTTTAAAATGAAAACGAATTTTGTTTTGAAAATTTAAATCAACTATTCGTATTTGATTATTTATTTTAAATTGTTTTGGACAATTCAGTATATAAAGAATTTGCATATACGCCTTGCAAACGTATATTCAAAGTTTTAATATATTGGATAGATATAGCATCACACTCTAGTCGCCCGAAGATGATATTGATGATAGCGATCGCATAATCAACATTTATGTTCGAGTTTCGAAGGTGTGATTTTCTATATATTTCCATTAGACTGGTGTGAGAACCAAAACTAATATAGCTAGAATACATTGTTGTGATTTGGCATCAAAACATGATTTTCTTTATATATATCAAAATTAGGAATTTGAAACGTTAATCCACTAATTGATTGATGTTTGTGTTGTTTGTTTATTTGTTTGCTAATTTTTAACCAATTAGCCTAATTGAATCACATATTGAATTATATTGAAAATTGGTCGCATTTGCTTGCATATATATGTGCTTTCATTGAACAGGTCATAGCAAGGAGGCTAGAGCAGAGAATAAAATTTGTTTGCCCGACAAATAGGTACATGTTTACTACATAATTTACTGTTTTGTTTGGGTGATGATGATTTTATGAGCCTATTGGCTAGCCGCTTGGCTTTTTCTTTTTCTTTTTGAGATCAGAAGGCCTATATGGCAATTTCGGGATTTTCCCGTGGCTCCCGGTGCAGGGGAGGTTATGGCGAAATTTTTCGAAAATTTAGGGTGTTAGCCAAATTTTTGAAAATTTTGAAAATTCTCAGAAACTGAAAAGTTGGAGAATGGAAGCCAGATCGAACGTAGAGTTGATTAATCAAACCACTTTCGACTTTGTTCCTTTTTGTAACAACCCGTATTTTCAATAACCTGTAATAATGTAAATTGAGACAGAATTTAATTCTAAAATCTGAATCAAGGGAAACGGGCTATGCCATTGCGTTCGTCTCGGAAAAATACGCGAAATAGAGTCCGAGTTTTCGAAAATCGGAGTCCGTATGACCCAGTTAAGGCCCATGGAAGTTTTCAGAAATTTCCATAATTAAAACAGATTTAAATTTAAATTAAAAACAAGGATTTGGGCACAGCTGGCGTAGGCGGGAAAACTCCCGCCAGGGGCCCCATGTCGACAGGCCTGTCGACAGGGTCCCCATGGTGTCGACTGCCCTGTCGACAGCCCTGTCGACAGGGGGTAGCCAGGCAGATTAGCCTGGCGCACCTCTTTGGTTTGGGCTTGGTTGTGTGGTCTGGTTCTAGAGAGTTCCTAAATCTGACGGGCCAAAACTATCCTAGGGTTAATCCTAGGGCTAAAAACACTCTAATCTTCTATAAATACAACCCTAATCCTACCCTAAAACCCAATTATTCATTCTAACAACAAAACTATGCCAAAATCTAAACTCTCATGGCCTCCACCTAAAAACCCTAGCCTCCAATCTCTTCATGAATCATTCCTATGAAGATATGATGATCATACAACCTTTTCTATGTTGTATGAATGCTTAATAACTTGCATACTTCATTAAGTTGCAAGTTTGATTTGCTAAAGTTTGTGTTTTTGGGATTTTGCAAAAGGGTTTTCTTATTTGAAGCTTTGTTTTGGGTTTTCAAAGGGGCTTCTTCATCTTATTTGGTGGATTTGTGACTTGTTTATATTTGTAAGCCCTCTTACCTTCATTTTAGAAACTCTAAAGTTAATATGTGATGAAAATTGGGATTTATGCATGTTTGATAAGTTATGCATGTTTATGCAAGTTTGCTAAGCCATGATTTGTATGATTATTGAGTTATGCATGTTTATGCAAGTGTAATAAGCCATGATTTGCAAGTTTAACAAGTTATGCATGTTTATGCAAGTTTGCTAAGCCATGATTTGTATGATTATTGAGTTATGCATGTTTATGCAAGTGTAATAAGCCATGATTTGCAAGTTTAACAAGTTATGCATGTTTATGCAAGTGTAATAAGCCATGATTTGCAAGTTAATTGAGTTATGCATGTATACTAAGCCATGATTTGCAAGTTTAACAAGTTATGCATGTTTATGCAAGTTTACTAAGCCATTATTTGTAAGTTTAACAAGTTATGCATACTTGTGCAAGTTTGAAATGACAAGTTGTGCATGTTTGACAAGTTATGCATGTTTATGCAAGTTCACTATGCCATGTTATGCATGTTTAATAAGTTATGCATGCTTATGCAAGTTTGAAATGACAAGTTGTGCATGTTTGACAAGTTATGCATGTTTATGCAAGTTCCCTATGCCATGTTAGGCAAGTTTAACATGTTATGCATGTTTATGGTAATATGCAAGTTCACTATGCTAAGTCATGCAAGTTTAACATGTTATGCGTGTTTATGGTGATATGCAAGTTCACTATGCTAAGTTATGCAAGTCTAACATGTTATGCATGTTTGTTGTAATAAGCAAGTTCATCATGTATGTTGTGCCAAGTTCCCTCTTCCTATCCTTTATGCGTTATTACGAATATGTAAGCGATAGAATGACGTTGGGGGGGGGGGGGGGTTTGGGTGAAACTTAAAATGCATGAAAATATAAGATTGGGAATTTACCTATTAAGTTAGGTCTACCCCTTGGGAATTTACCTATTAAGTTAGGTCTACCCAAGTATTTGTTGACTTGTAATTATGTTTTGAAATAAAGTGGACATGACACTTAGAAAACATAAGTGTGGCCAACTCGAGGTTGGGTTGAGTTTGTAGCGTAATCCTACCCGGAACCGACCGGCTTAACTAGTGGCTACAAACAATAGGACCCAATGTGAGAAGTTGGTCATGTGGTGCCAAAACCCGAGGTTAGCCTGAGTTGTGGTGTAAACCTACCCGGACCCGCCCGGCCTAACTAGTAACCACAACAAGGTCTAATGTGAGAGGTTAAGGTGCATTAAATTAATTAATGCCTCATGATTAGGGTTAAGTCAGGGTCCACTAATACTTAACCAATTTGGAAATTCGGGGGATGAAAAATGGGGTTAAGTTACACTTAACCAATTTAATCCATTTGGGGATACGAGGGATTAGATGGGGTTAAGAGGTGAACTGTTGGTCACACTTAACTAATTTAATCCATGATTAGTAAGGGGTTAAACCACACTTAACCCTCTTAGAAAACCCTGGCAACGTGGTCTGTTCCAACAGTAATCCCAGTTTGGTATCATTCACAACCCTAGAAGCTAGGCTAGGGCGGGGCACGATTACTGGACGGATGTAAGCGACCAAAAGGCGATGGCTGAGTGGTACAGCGGTGCGGGTCCGGCGGGCTACGGACGTGCACGTAGTCCGATGTTGGACAAACTCGAGGCACGGGTACCAGTAGATTAGGGCTGTGCATTATTGCTTAAGTGTCCGGGGTTGACACCCGAGGGCTTGATACACCCAAAGGTGGACCCAGCACAGACTAACTACAACCATATGTGGGCCATATGGACACCAACACTTGACGTGTTAGGTTTATAGGGAGCCGATCGACTGGACCGTTGGGCTGGACCTTATATTAAGGTCACTTCATGTTATTGGGCCAAAGTTTGGGCTAAGGGGATCAATACCTGTTATGTTGGTTTGCTAGTACACCGTGGTGCAAAAACTTAACCTTGTTTTATGCGATGACACCTCTATCTATTTTGTAGTCACTTTATCATGCCAGTATGTTGTTATATATGATCATCTCAGTTTCCATCATGATGTTAACTTTATTAGTTTTTAGACTGATCGTAGCAGGGCTTACTCAGTCTTTTTGACTGACCTGTTTTCTTTCGCCTCTTTTCTTCCGTTTCCCCCCCCCCCCAGGTTCTCAGGGAGGGAATACTGGAGCCTAGCTTGGATTTAGCTGCTTCCTTGGATAGCTCAAGTATGCTTTGGACTTGAGCCGCTATGGTTCATCACTCTTATTTGGGGATAGCACTTATATATTTCTGTTTTCAGATGATGTTGTTTTACCTAGACTTGTTTATTTGGAAAATTGATAATATGTTGTACCAGACTTGTGTTTTGAAATGAATTTAAAAATCTTCCGCTGTTTTATCTACTTACTCTGTTTATTTATATATATATGTCATGTCCTGCCTTGCTATATCATTATGCATGTTTACCTTGTTTACCAATAATGCCCCTCCAAAGCTAGTGCATTCCTTTGCGAGTGACCCTAGTGGAGGTGGGGTGTTATATTTGGTATCAGAGCATATGGTTTACGAGAAGGGATAAAAAGGTTTTTAAAACTCTTTGAAAAACTATTTTCGAAACCAAGTATTAAGTATTTTCCAAAGAAAAGTCTAGTTTATTTTAAAGGCTATTCCCCAAAAAGTCATTAGCACTATCCTTTGATCCCTCGTTTGAACTCTTTCCTTTTCGTTTCCAGCATGTCTGATAATCTCATCTTACCCGAAGGGGTAACAATACCCGATTGGTTTCGTCGGTACTTGGAAGTCACGGCACCGGTCCCAGGTGTCTCTAATGTGTCTTTCCAGTCAAGGCCGTTGTCCTTCCTCCCTCTTCCGTAGCTGATATTCCTCTTCTCCCTCAGCCTCCACAAGCGGATTTTGCGGAAACTTGTAAGAACTTTAAGATGATGGGTGGCAAGAACTTTAGTGGAACAGAGACTTTTGTAGAGGCAAGGAATTGGTTGAAAGAGACCGAAGATCTTTTAGCCACCTTTGATATAAGTGACCGCAGGAAGGTTTTATTGGCAGTATGGTTGTTAAAGGAAGAAGCTGCACGTTGGTGGGTAGTCACCACCGCTATTAGGCCAATTGAGACTTGGGATGATTTTAGAGGAAGGTTTGGACTAAGGTTCTTATTACTGAAGCAAGGGGACATGACTATTAGGGAATACATAGATAAGTTTAATCAACTGGCTCGGGTCGATGTAGACTTGGTTAATACAGCTCAGAAGAAGTCCCTACACTTTGCTCTAGGATTAAACGAGCCATTACATGGTTTGGCCATGTCTCATATACCCTTGGGAGCGACTTTCGAGAATTTGGTGAATATGGCCCTACTTCAAGAAGAAGATAGCAATGACAAGGCGAATGAGTCTCAAGGCAAGAGGGTAAATTCCGGGAAACGGGGCAAGAATATGAAATGTAACTTCTGTGGTAAAGTTGGACATATAGCCAGGGAATGTAGGAAGAAGAAGAAGAGAAAGCGGGGCGAATGCTTTCATTGTGGTGAGTCTGGGCATCTGAGCAAGGATTGCCCGAGGAAACAAGGGCAAGGTCAGACTCAGTGTGCAGGATTACCTGGAGGGCGAGTTCATCCCCTCAACACCGTTCTTCCAGCTTATGATAGAGGTAGTGTTCTGTTGAAAATCTTGTTTACATTTTCTGATTTTCCCTGTTCGAACTTTGTTTGATTCTGGCACATCGCATAGTTTTATTTCATCTGATCTAGTTGAAAGTTTTGCACCTAAGTACTAGTGTAGTCGATGATCCCGTATGTGTTTCAAATCCAATTGGGGGTTCTGCCCGTTTGTCTATGGTCTGAGTGGATTTGAAATTTCTATCTTGAGTATAGAATTCTCGTGGGATGTTTATATTCTCGGTTTCGGGGGATATGGGTTGGTTTTGGGCATGGAATGGTTGTCCTGTTTTGGAGCCATTCTTGGTTTTTGTGTATAGGGTTGTGAGGCTCATGACTCGCCTCGGTAATACCCTAGAAATTTCTAGCAACCCCATGGGTCCCGTCATGTTATGTTATCTTGAATCCCTCAACTCCTCTATCGATAGTTTGCAATCTGTGAGGGTGGTCCGAGAATATCCTGATATCTTGGGTGAAGTGAAGGGGTTACCCCTAGACGTGGGATAGATTCCCGCATTATCTGGTTGGTAATACCAAGCCAAGTTTCGTGGCCGGTTAGGCACGTGACCTCACGAGACGAGAGTTAGGAAAGCAAGTCAAGGAGTTGCTTGAGAAGAACTTCCTGAGACGAAGCATTTTCGAGTAGGGTGCTCCAGTAGTATTCGTTACTAAAGTGGACGGTTTGCTTCTCTTATGTGTTGATTATCATGAGAAGGATAGGCAATCGTTACCAAGGATCGATGATTTGTTTGATCAGCTTGTAGGAGCATCTGTTTTCTTTTGATCTAGCTATCGGATTCCATCAGCTTAGGATGGCTGAGGATGGAATTGACAAGACTGCGTTTAGGACTCTAGATGGATTTTTAGAATGGCTAGTCATGCTATTTGGTTTGACTAATGCACCCGCATATTACGTGAACTTGATGGGTAGGGTGTTTAGGGAGTCCTTGAACAAGTTTGTCGTGGTCGTCGAAGACGATATTTTGATCTCCTTAAAAGAACGAGGAAGAGCATGCTAGACATCTCAAGGAGGTGATGGATACGCTTAGAGCCACCAGTTGAAGGTCAAGTTCTCCAAATGTCACTTTGGAGGAAAGAAGTTGGATTTCTTGGGCACATAGTTCCTAAGTAAGGCTTAGCGGTGGATTCCGCTAAGGTGGTTGCGGTTTAAGACCGGAAAACTCTGAGGAGGGCAACTGAAGTAAGAAGCTTTCTCCGTTTGGCTAGCATTTCCTGAGCTTAGACTTACTCTTCCGGATCAAGAAGGGGGTTTCACCGGAAGAAGACCCGCAGTTAGTCAAGAACATGGACCAGTTGATTCGAGGCGAGATGTTAAGTCACCTCGCTAGATATATTATAGACGACAAGGGATGACTAAGGCGCGATGAGAGATTATGTGTTCCTCGAGTGGAAGACTTGGTAAAGAAGGTTCTTACAGATGCGTATCACTCGAGGAGGTGGTTGAGTTGGTCTCGGAATGCATGTTGTGCCACCAAGTTAAGGCCAAGTCATAGAAGCCCAGTGGGCCATTACCTCCATTGGAGGTTCCGCAAGGGAAATGTGAAAACATCTCGATAGACTATGTGGATGGACTACCTAGATCAAAGAAAGGGAATACGGGTATGTAGGTCATAATAGGTAGACTCACGAAGAGTGCTCATTTCAGTCCGGTAAAGAGAGGGAGGACTGCATCATGGTTAGCGACGGTTCACCCTCAAGAAGTTGGCCAGTTTCGAAATAGCCTACAGGAAGCCATGGGTAGGCAACGGAATCTAGGTATGACTTATCACTCATAAGCGGATAGTTCATTTTGATTAAGCATGAGTTATAGAAAATCACGTTTATAAGGGCAAATGGGCAACGTGGATTGGTATTTTCAAGAAAAGTTCTACTGCGTGGAATACTTTATAGTAAGTAGACGAGATCCAGGATTCACTAGTGAATTTTGGAGAGCTGGTATAAAATCATGAGGTTACAGTTGTGTTTAAGAAAGAAGAATAAGAGGAAAAGGGAAGACGAGAGGCAATAATGAAATAAGTTCCAACTCGAATTTGGGAAATAGGAGTTAGGAAGCCAAGAAATCATGAAGTGAAAGACGGTCAAAGCACAGTGGAGTTAAAGCTCAAGGAAACATGACTAAGAAGAGTGAAGACTGGATACGCGCATCATATCTCTTTTTAAGAGTGCATCCTTGATCCTTGTTTTCCTGTGGAGCTTGCTTGCAAGTTATCTTTTGTATATATCCTCTCGGTCCCATTCTCGATCCTATTTCTGTTGTAAACTCCATAAGAGGATTAAGACTCATCGGTTAGTACTGTATGTCAAAGTTTGAATGGATTTCTTGTAATCCAAAAAGGAGTTTATCTAGTTTATCTGGTATATCGTGTTTATCTTGTCATGAGAACCTTAGGTAGAAACCCTTTGGATGAAACATGTATTTGAAACATGTTATGCTTGATGTTTGCCAGTGGTTGCAAGTGTTTGCAAGTGGTTACTCGTGGATGCATTATACACATTAGGCACTAGATCGGCTCACACACTCTTCATGTTGCATATGCATGAGTGTTTATGCTCATTTATGGATGAAAATTGTGTGTTATCACATGGATGTTGCATATGGGTGAAGGTTATGTGCACTCATATAGATACTATGAATTTAGGAATTTGCATACATATGGATTCATTTCACTGACATACATATGCATTAAGGAGGTTTACTGTATCAGTAACCGCCTGATTTACATATATATGCATTAAGGAGGTTTACTGTATCAGTAACCGCCTGATTTTTGCATTAGGTAAGTACATATACACACACTTTTGCATATGTTCATCCAGCATTTAGAATCCTTTAAGGACAGTGATTGCTCGTGGATGATGTTTTGAGTAGATGGATGTTGGATGGTAGGATACGTTCTTCCTAACTTGAAGATTTCGGGGACGAAATCCTTTAAGGAGGGGAGAATGTAACAACCCGTATTTTCAATAACCTGTCATAATGTAAATTGAGGCAGAATTTAATTCTAAAATCTGAATCAAGGGAAACGGGCTATGCCATTGCGTTCGTCTCGGAAAAATACGCGAAATAGAGTCCGAGTTTTCGAAAATCGGAGTCCGTATGACCCAGTTAAGGCCCATGGAAGTTTTCAGAAATTTCCATAATTAAAACAGATTTAAATTTAAATTAAAAACAAGGATTTGGGCACAGCTGGCGTAGGCGGGAAAACTCCCGCCAGGGGCCCCATGTCGACAGGCCTGTCGACAGGGTCCCCAGGGTGTCGACTGCCCTGTCGACAGCCCTGTCGACAGGGGGTAGCCAGGCAGATTATCCTGGCGCACCTCTTTGGTTTGGGCTTGGTTGTGTGGTCTGGTTCTAGAGAGTTCCTAAATCTGACGGGCCAAAACTATCCTAGGGTTAATCCTAGGGCTAAAAACACTCTAATCTTCTATAAATACAACCCTAATCCTACCCTAAAACCCAATTATTCATTCTAACAACAAAACTATGCCAAAATCTAAACTCTCATGGCCTCCACCTAAAAACCCTAGCCTCCAATCTCTTCATGAATCATTCCTATGAAGATATGATGATCATACAACCTTTTCTATGTTGTATGAATGCTTAATAACTTGCATACTTCATTAAGTTGCAAGTTTGATTTGCTAAAGTTTGTGTTTTTGGGATTTTGCAAAAGGGTTTTCTTATTTGAAGCTTTGTTTTGAGTTTTCAAAGGGGCTTCTTCATCTTATTTGGTGGATTTGTGACTTGTTTATATTTGTAAGCCCTCTTACCTTCATTTTAGAAACTCTAAAGTTAATATGTGATGAAAATTGGGATTTATGCATGTTTGATAAGTTATGCATGTTTATGCAAGTTTGCTAAGCCGTGATTTGTATGATTATTGAGTTATGCATGTTTATGCAAGTGTAATAAGCCATGATTTGCAAGTTTAACAAGTTATGCATGTTTATGCAAGTTTGCTAAGCCATGATTTGTATGATTATTGAGTTATGCATGTTTATGCAAGTGTAATAAGCCATGATTTGCAAGTTTAACAAGTTATGCATGTTTATGCAAGTGTAATAAGCCATGATTTGCAAGTTAATTGAGTTATGCATGTATACTAAGCCATGATTTGCAAGTTTAACAAGTTATGCATGTTTATGCAAGTTTACTAAGCCATGATTTGTAAGTTTAACAAGTTATGCATACTTGTGCAAGTTTGAAATGACAAGTTGTGCATGTTTGACAAGTTATGCATGTTTATGCAAGTTCACTATGCCATGTTATGCATGTTTAATAAGTTATGCATGCTTATGCAAGTTTGAAATGACAAGTTGTGCATGTTTGACAAGTTATGCATGTTTATGCAAGTTCCCTATGCCATGTTAGGCAAGTTTAACATGTTATGCATGTTTATGGTAATATGCAAGTTCACTATGCTAAGTCATGCAAGTTTAACATGTTATGCGTGTTTATGGTGATATGCAAGTTCACTATGCTAAGTTATGCAAGTCTAACATGTTATGCATGTTTGTTGTAATAAGCAAGTTCATCATGTATGTTGTGCCAAGTTCCCTCTTCCTATCCTTTATGCGTTATTACGAATATGTAAGCGATAGAATGACGTTGGGGGGGGGGGGTTTGGGTGAAACTTAAAATGCATGAAAATATAAGATTGGGAATTTACCTATTAAGTTAGGTCTACCCCTTGGGAATTTACCTATTAAGTTAGGTCTACCCAAGTATTTGTTGACTTGTAATTATGTTTTGAAATAAAGTGGACATGACACTTAGAAAACATAAGTGTGGCCAACTCGAGGTTGGGTTGAGTTTGTAGCGTAATCCTACCCGGAACCGACCGGCTTAACTAGTGGCTACAAACAATAGGACCCAATGTGAGAAGTTGGTCATGTGGTGCCAAAACCCGAGGTTAGCCTGAGTTGTGGTGTAAACCTACCCGGACCCGCCCGGCCTAACTAGTAACCACAACAAGGTCTAATGTGAGAGGTTAAGGTGCATTAAATTAATTAATGCCTCATGATTAGGGTTAAGTCAGGGTCCACTAATACTTAACCAATTTGGAAATTCGGGGGATGAAAAATGGGGTTAAGTTACACTTAACCAATTTAATCCATTTGGGGATACGAGGGATTAGATGGGGTTAAGAGGTGAACTGTTGGTCACACTTAACTAATTTAATCCATGATTAGTAAGGGGTTAAACCACACTTAACCCTCTTAGAAAACCCTGGCAACGTGGTCTGTTCCAACAGTAATCCCAGTTTGGTATCATTCACAACCCTAGAAGCTAGGCTAGGGCGGGGCACGATTACTGGACGGATGTAAGCGACCAAAAGGCGATGGCTGAGTGGTACAGCGGTGCGGGTCCGGCGGGCTACGGACGTGCACGTAGTCCGATGTTGGACAAACTCGAGGCACGGGTACCAGTAGATTAGGGCTGTGCATTATTGCTTAAGTGTCCGGGGTTGACACCCGAGGGCTTGATACACCCAAAGGTGGACCCAGCACAGACTAACTACAACCATATGTGGGCCATATGGACACCAACACTTGACGTGTTAGGTTTATAGGGAGCCGATCGACTAGACCGTTGGGCTGGACCTTATATTAAGGTCACTTCATGTTATTGGGCCAAAGTTTGGGCTAAGGGGATCAATACCTGTTATGTTGGTTTGCTAGTACACCGTGGTGCAAAAACTTAACCTTGTTTTATGCGATGACACCTCTATCTATTTTGTAGTCACTTTATCATGCCAGTATGTTGTTATCTATGATCATCTCAGTTTCCATCATGATGTTAACTTTATTAGTTTTTAGACTGATCGTAGCAGGGCTTACTCAGTCTTTTTGACTGACCTGTTTTCTTTCGCCTCTTTTCTTCCGTTTCCCCCCCCCCAGGTTCTCAGGGAGGGAATACTGGAGCCTAGCTTGGATTTAGCTGCTTCCTTGGATAGCTCAAGTATGCTTTGGACTTGAGCCGCTATGGTTCATCACTCTTATTTGGGGATAGCACTTATATATTTCTGTTTTCAGATGATGTTGTTTTACCTAGACTTGTTTATTTGGAAAATTGATAATATGTTGTACCAGACTTGTGTTTTGAAATGAATTTAAAAATCTTCCGCTGTTTTATCTACTTACTCTGTTTATTTATATATATATGTCATGTCCTGCCTTGCTATATCATTATGCATGTTTACCTTGTTTACCAATAATGCCCCTCCAAAGCTAGTGCATTCCTTTGCGAGTGACCCTAGTGGAGGTTGGGTGTTACACTTTTCAGGGACGAAAAGTTTTAAGTGGGGGAGATTGTAACAACCCGAAAATCTGGGCCAGTTTAAATTTTTTATTTTGGCGAGTTTTGAACATTTAAAATGAATTATTCTAAGTAATATCGACGGGGAATTTATTTTGAATGGAATTAGAACGTATATATTATATACGTCATCGTTAGAATATAAATATTTATTTATAATTATAAATAGAATTGAAAATGGCGCGGTAGTTCGATAATTCGATTTCAAACTTCAATTGAACATACCGGGTGCAAAACAATCCGGATTTTAGTGAAACCAAAAATAATGGGATCTAATTGATAATATCTTTCCAACAAATCCGAAAAATCAAAATTTCATAATGGGAATCAAAAGATATGTCCAGTTGAAAATTCTGAATAGTCGCTATGGAATTCAGGCCCTTAAAAATGGACATTTTGCAAATGACCTCGGATTTCGACGAAACCACTTTTGTTGGGTCCGTGTTGTCAAATTATTGCTAGATTCCAAATTTCATAATTTTTCGAATCAATATGTGAGCGTGGCAAAGGAAAACGCGTTTGACCAGTTTCAGTTGATTTTAATCGACTGGAAAATGGCCATTTTTCAAACGGTCTCAGAATTCGACGAAACTAGTTTTGTTAGGACCATATCATCAACACGAAGCTAGAAAATATTTTTCAGGAATTTTTCTAGTTAGTATGTGACCCCGGTAATTTGAAATGCGCGTTCAAATTCAATATATAGAGTTATATGTTGATTTTAACGGAAACGGATCGTAACAGCCGAGTTGGGTTACGAAACATATCCCATTGTGTTCGAAATGGGGGTAATTAGCTAGGGGCGACAGTCGTCGGGCCTCGATTGGAGTTCGAATTAAAAAGTCAACTTTTTGAATTTAAAAATAAATAAATATATATAAATTATTATATAAACCTCACCCCTCTATTCTCTCACCTGCTCAGTCAAATAAAAGGAAAAAAAACCCGCTCGATGGGTCTCGTCTGCCCTAGCCTCCACGACGCGCCGCCGCTGGCCTTCCACGGCCTTCACCACCAGCGCCGATCGACGGCGCCCTCGCCTCCCTTCTCTCCCCTTCCAGCGCTTCGTGCGAGCGCCGCATCCACGCCCAAATCGAGATGGCCGACGCCCTAACCAACCCCACAGACCACCGCCGCCTTGCACCTCCGTCCAACGACGTCAGAGACCGCCGCTCCTTCAGTCGAAGACCACCAGAACCGCGAGCATCACCTCGCGCATCCACCCCTGCGCCTCCATCGCGCGATTCGCCAACGCGAGTTCCAGAACCCCCTCCAGCCACCTGCGTGATTCCCCCCTCTTCTGATTTTCTACTGTAAGTTTTATGATTTATATTATTTAAATTTCAGTTTTTAAATAAACAAAGGCTTGATTTTTATTTTATACAAAGCTGTGATTTTTATATAGTAGAAAAAAAGATGTGATCTTTATAGAAGTAGCCATATAAAAATTAGATTTTTATGAGGAAAAAAAATTCGATTTTTATATATTGAATAGCAAAGTAAAAATTCGATTTTTATATATGTAGAGAATACGGGCGAAGAAAGTGACAAGAGGCAGAACGATGAAGATTTCTCTCAATGCAGAGTCGTGGTATTGGATAGCTTTTGGTGAGAATTTCTCACCTTTCAATTTCTTTTTCTAATTATATATATACTAGGATGCAGACGGTGCTTAGTAGCACCCGACACAATCGTCCACAGACCATGGACTTGTTTGGTTGATTGCAAAAATTAGTTAGATTATTTGATTGAAATTGAATTGTTTGGTGAAATGAAATTGATTTGATTGATGTGTGAATGGCGTGGGCCTTCACTAGACCGGGGATAAGGCTAGGCCTCGTCCCGTTTCTAGTATCGTGCCGTTATGCCGCCGAAATTTTCTAAAATATGTTAGAAAAATAAAAATATCATTTTATTGAATAAAAGAACCGAATAGAATATTCATAGGTTGAATAAAATAATTTGGGCATTAAAAATATAATTTTTAACGTGAATGTGAATAAATAAATATTCATTTACAAACTGGACGGTTTGTTTATGTACACCTATTTGAAGGACATTGATTGGGACGATAAATTTTACACATCGCCCAAATGCACAAATAAAATCTGTGTTTGATTGTTTGAAACCCCACACGGGTGTTGGGATAATATATGACGTACACTAATCCCAATAATTAGTTGTATGTCGATCGATTGATTGACAGGCTGCTATAAGCGTTGAATATTTATATTCGATGCTTATACAGTGTAGAATGCACTTTGGATGATGGTTGATTATTCATCGTTATTGTTGTATACATGAGTTGTAGAAAATCCATATAATTAACTTTATATGGTAATTGATTGGGACTCATTCCAGTTTCGAAAAAGAAATATTTGAAATAAAAATATTTGAAATAGAAATATTTGAAAATAGAATATTTGAAAGAGGAAATATTTGAAAAGAAATATTTGAGATAGAAATATTCGAAATAGAATATTTGAAAATAGAAACATATGAAGCCGTGTTGGTTAGATTGACGCCATTGTGACGTGAACGGATTTATATCGATTTTATTCATTTTATAATGAATATCGAAAGTGATTTCAAAATCTGATTTTTTTTTTGAATATAAATGAATTCAAATTGTAATTGAATATAAATGAATTCGAATTGAAATTGAATTGAATTAGAACTGAAATTGAATTAGAAATCAATTTGAATTGAAATCGATTTGAAATGAATTTAAAACGAATTTATATTGGAATATTCAATTTTGATTTGAAATTGAACATGAAGTTGAAACCGTTTTGAAAATGAATTTAAAACGATTTATAAAGCACGTTTTAATTTGAAATCGACGAAGTATATATTATATATATTATATATATAATATAATGGCCTGAATAGAACGCGCCGCGCCGCGGCAGTTCGTGAATTTCGACCATTTATTTCAAACGGACATTACGGGAGATCCGACCGTCGGATTCTCCTAAAACTGGAACCGTTGGGTTCGTATCGAAAAGAGCTTTCTAACGAATATTAGAAATTTGAAATCTAACGGTTGGATTTGGAGATACGTCCAAATCAAATTTGAAAAAGGTCGCTGTAAGTGCAGTTCGATGGCCACTGATGGAAATCGACTGTACGGGCCTTGATAAAATTATTAAAAATAGTAATAATTTATGTAAAATCATAAGAAATGATTTGGGTAAAATTGGGATGAAAAACTCCATATTTGAAAAGATAAAAATAGATTTTTTATCGAAATGAACTAGTTTTGAACTAGAATTATAATCCTATTTATTTTTAAAATAAATAAATTGGATTTGAAATGGTTTTGAAAATAACCAGAACTTCCAATAATTGCATTGGAGTGGATTTGAATCGAAATTGTCTTCGGAATATTTCGATGTTTGATTTCGTGATTATACAGATGTTGTTATGGAAATTTGAAAGATATAGATATATATATATCGTTATTTCCAATACGATATCTGTTGGTCGTAGAATCTGATATTGAATATAAGCCGATACATTTTCTATTCAGAACCTTGTATTTAATATCAAATGTGATTTGGGTTTGTTGTGAATGGTGTCTTGATTAACACTGTTCTTGAACCCATTTGAGAAAAGATTAAATCTTTTTATTTAGATTTAATGAAGTGTACCAATTAAATAATATTTAATTGGAATTGAATTTATATTGATTTTTGGGTTTATCGTGGACAGTGTTTTAAATAACACTCGTTCTTTAACCCGATAATTAATGGAATGTGATTTTGGGTTTATCGTGAACTGTGTTTTTAAATGACACTGATTCTTTAACCCAGTTAAAGATTAAAACTAAGTGGAGTTTTAATGAATCTTTAATTAGATTGAAAAGATCGAGAATGGAGTATCACCAGTTTTGCTCCAGGCGATAGTTAAATCTTTAATTGGATTTGAACGTGAAATGGTAATTGAATTTACCGATAACACCGTGGTGTTAGATATGAAGTATTACCAGTTTTACTTCATGGGATGAATAGGTTGGGATTGAGAAATTAAAACAAATGATTACTTCGGTAAGGTTCGTTAATCTCGACTAGTTCAATCGAAATTCAAAAGATGATTAGAGAATAAATTCAAGGAATTTATCTTGGATAAAATTAATGGGAACCTTTTCCCTAAGGATGTGAAATTTAGAAACTAACTGTCGGTTAGCCAAGCAGAATGGTTTTCTGGATATTGATCTGATGTTGGTTTCGGCCTTCGGGGTTAATATTTGGGGAATTGTTCTCTTGTTAATTTATGGTTAGTGACTGATGAATTGGAATGAGGCGTATGCTGTGTTTGTGTAACACTTATTTAAAATATACGCGAGTTATTCGGAAAGACCGGGTTTATCCCATTCTGAATAACCGATACGACGATAAGTCGAAGATGAAGACGATGGTCGAAGACCGGAGGTCTTCACGTCGTTTGGGTGATAACTGATGATCTTGATTGGGCTGTACACCCAAGAAGATGGAAACAGTTGGTGATCGTCCAGATGTGCTTGGAGATCGATGGATATGCGGGGTACTAGGTGCCTCCGGTTTCGTTCAGACTCAGAACGGACTAGTAAATGCACTGTGTGTCTGACATTGGATTTTAATCCGTGTGATTGATCTCTATTAAATATATATCTGTTTGGCGGCGGAGAATTTATTCTCTTGCTTAACGCCCTTCTCTGAGACGTACGAGCTCAGGGGTTATATACTGATGGATATCAAACGCATGGAGTGAATTGCCTGTGTGGCATGCTGAGATGCAATTGATCGAGGCTTCTGTTGAAAAGCAAAGTCTTGTGGTGATGATCAAAGCACAGCCTGTGTGGCATAGCTTTGTGTAACATTGATTCGCGAGCCTCGCACCCCGGTTGTGAACCAAAAACGGGAGAGGACCTCAGGGAGGACATGCGTCTCTTTCTAGCTAGGGTGGTGTCAGTGACCTACCAGCCCTGACATTTATATACTTTTCACCTGTGTGGTTGTTGCTGTTGCGAGGCGCCTCGGTTAGATCGGACGATCCGGGTCCGATGGAGCCATTCGTTGGCTCATTTACGCCCCAAAGGGCGGAGAGACGTATTGTTCAGGCATAATAATCCACATCGGTGGACCGGCCCTGACGATCCAAGGCCCACCTGAGTCTGGGTCCTGAGACATGGGCTAGATTGTCTCGAATCGGTTGAGGACGATCCCTGGCCTCGGTTCATAGATGGAAATCCAATTTCCAAATACGTGACGTTTGCGGTTTTAATTGTAGAACTAGTATGGCGACATGATATATGGTACCCATGCCGCCTATGATTGATACTTATGATATGAAGTTATTTTATACACTATGCACTGATAATAGTATCAAATGATTTGTTTTAAAACGTATCAAGCATTCTTTGGCTGTTATAAGGGAAAACCCTATCCCCCGGCTTGCGTTGCATTGTGTGATAGGACCTGGGTCTTATAACAGCTTCATTTTTCTCTATTTAGCATTGCGCTGTTTGTTTTATGCACTGGTATTCTTGGGAGGAAACCCGTTCCGTGTTATACGGCGTGGTCCCTTGATTTATCTAACTTTGAAATAAAGATTAATAACTGTTTTAGTTCTCACACCAGTCCCATGACTGACCTGGAGTTTATTGTTTTAACCTAAACTCTGGGTGCCCTTATTTTGACACGGGCAGCTAGTAGTTTTGGTTTTGCAGATTTATATTCACAGGATCCTGGTTTACAGCTGGAACGATATCCGGAAAGCTTTGTATCCGTATATCTCTTCTAGTTGTGTATTGTATTATTTTCCGCTGCGTTGTATTTAAATGTAATTTAAATCTCTGTTATTTCTGTGTAATATTCATTTATACTCTGTATATTCCGTTAATCTGATGTATTGTTGTAATAACAATGAAATGTTCTTTTGTATGCATTCTATTTTGTCGTGTTCTCGAACGATAGGGCGTTTCGAACGGTCTGGGTCGGTTTAGCGACTGGTTCGGACCGAGCGAAATCCTTTTTCGTCACAATCGCGTTCAAGCGCCGCCCTCCTCCGCCCTAGGCCATCGCGCCTCCAGCCAGCGAGCCGACCACCGTGCACCCCCCTCTCTCGCCTCTCTCTCTTCCTCCTCCCCTTCTGATTTGAATCGTAGCCCCCTCCCCTAAACCCATTAACCCATAACCATTGCCGCCACCGGCCAAGAAGGCCGCCGCCGCCGCTAGGGGTCCGACCCCGATCACCTTAGCGCCCCTCAGCCCCATTCCCTCCTCCAATCGTTAACTGTAAGTGCTTGTATTATTTTATTTCCATTTATTTTTAGTTTTTAAAGCAGTAAAAATATGACTTTTAGATCATATAAAAAACCTAATTTTTAGAGATATAAAGGATTGATTTTTAAGTTAATAAAAATTAGCTTGTTATGTTAATAAAGTTTAGATTTTTAACATCATAAAGCTTAGATCTTTATTGATATAAAATTATGATTTTTAATGAAATAAAAATATGTTTTTTATATACTTAGCGTATTAAAAATATGATTTTTATATTAGTAAAGTATTAAAAATATGATTTTTATATTAGTAAAGTATTAAAAATATAATTTTTATATATGTATAGACATAAAAATATAATTTTTATATGTGTAGCGAAGTAAAAATATGATCTTTATGTATATGAAAGCGATGTAAAGATATGATTTTTAACGATATAAAAATATAATTTTTAGCTATATAAAAATTCGATTTTTATATATGAATTAGAGATATAAAAATATAATTTTTATATAGGAAGTAGCATTGTAAAAATATATGATTTTTATATATGAAATGCCATTACAAAAATGTGATTTGTAAAATAAACATCATATTAAAAATCCGGTTTTTACTATCAATAGCGGGAAAAGATCGCATTGGAATTTTGGGCAAATTAAAACCGTTCAGAATCAAAGAATGATGGAGTGGAACCCAAAGGTGATAACTTCTCACATTTATTTTATTTTCTAGTTAAAATATATACTAGGATGCAGACGGTGCTTAGCAGCACCTGACATCCTTCGTCCACAGACCATGGATGACTTGTTTGTTTGATTGATGTGTTGTGAAAATTGATTTTGTGATGTGGAATGAAGTGTTAAAAATATTCATATGTGAATAAATAGTTTGAACAATAAAAATCACATTTTTATTGTGTATATGAAGTAAATAAAATATTCAAGTTGAATACAATATTTAAATAATACAAATATCATTTTTATTGTATATATGGACTGAATAAAATATTCATAAGTTTAGATAAATATTCATTTACAAACCGGACGGTTTGTTTGTGTACACCAATTTATCTGATATAGATTGGGACGATAAAATTTTACACATCGTCCAACTGCACAAATAATAAACAGTATTTGTCGTTTGAAAACCCCGCACGGGTATTGGGACAATATTTGACATACACTGATCCTAATAATTAGTGGTATGTCAATCGATGGGTTGACAGGCTGTACAAGCGTTATTTATTTATTTTAATGCTTATACGGTTGTAGAATGCACTCTGGATGTTGTTTGATTTTTTAATGATTGTTTATCGTCATTGTTGTATATGTGTGATGTTGAAATCCATATAACTGAAATTATATGGTAATTGATTGAGTCTGATTCCAGTTCAGAATTAACGAATATTTTAAAATAAAATTCAGTGAATATTGAAATGTGAAGCCGTGTTAAGTAGTTAAATGCCATTTTAAAACGAACGGGATTTTGGTCGATTTTATTCATTTTATAATGAATATCGAAAAGTGATTTCAAAATCTGATGTTTTGAAAATATTTAAATGATATAGAATATTCAATTTTGAATTGAATTGAAATCAATTGGAAATGAATTCAAACTGAATTGAAATTGAATTGAAATCAATTTGAAATGAATTCAAAATGAACTAAAATTGAATTGAAATCAATTTGAAATGAATTCAAAATGAATTGAAATTGAATTAAAATCAATTTGAAATAAATTTAAAACGAATTTATAATGGAAAATTCAATTTTGATTTGGAATTGAATATGAAGTTGAAATTGTTTTGAAAACAAATTTAAAACGATTTATAAAATACGTTTTAAATGGAAATCGACGAAATATATATTATATATAATATAATGGACTGAATAGAACGCGCCGCGCTGCGGCAGTTCGCGAATTTCGACCATTTACTTCGAATGGGCATTACGGGAGATCCGATCGTCGGATTCTCCTAAAACCGGAACCGTTGGGTTCATATCAAAAAGAGCTTTCCAGTGAATATGAGAGATTTGAAATCTAACAGTTGGATTTTGAATTATGTCCAAATCAAATTTGGAAAAGGTCGTTGTAAGGGTAGTTCGATGGCCGGTTATGGAAATCGACTGTACGGGCCTTGATAAAATTATTAAAAATATCAATAGTTTGTGTAAAATCATAATAAATGATTTGGAAAGAATTGGGATGAAAAATTCCATATTTGAAAAGATAAAAATAGATTTTTATCGAAATGAACTAGTTTTGAACTAGAATTATAATTCAATTATCTTTAAAAATAAATAAAATGGATTTGAAACGGTTTTAAAAATAACCAGGATTTCCAATATATGAATTGGAATGGATTTGAATCGAAATTATCTTCAGAATATTTCGATATTGGATTTCGTGATTGTATGGATATTGTGGAGGAATTTGGAAGATATATATATATCGTTATTCCAATACGATATTTGTTGGTTTCAGAATTTGATATTGAATATAAGCCGATATATTTTCTATTCAGAGCCTTGCATTTAATATCAAATTGGATTTTGTGTTTGTCGTGAATGGTATCTTTAATAATACTATTCTTGAAACGAACGTAGTTAAGAAAATTAGAAACTGACTAGAGATTAGTTAAGTTGAATGGTTTCTTGGGTATTGATCTGATGTTGGTTTCGGCCTTCGGGGTTAATACTTAGGGAATTGTTCCCTTACTAATTTACGGTTAGAGACTGATTGGATTTTGAGTTTGTTGTGAACTGTGTTTTTAACGACATTCGTTCTTTAACCCAATTTACAGTGAAATGAGATTTGGAATTTATAAATCCTTTTATTAAGATTTAACGGAAATTTTCCAAAGTAATGTTTTCCAATTTAATATATTTAATTGGAATTGAATTGAAATTGGTCTTCGGGTTTATCGTGAATGGTGTTTTAAATAACACTGGTTCTTTAACCCGATTAACAATGGAGTTAGGAGAATCAGAAACTAACTGGAGATTAGTTAAGTTGAATGGTTTCTTGGGTATTGATCTGATGTTGGTTTCGGCCTTCGGGGTTAATACTTAGAGAATTGTTCACTTGCTAATTTACGATTAGAGGCTGATGGAATGGAATGTGATTTTGGGTTTATCGTGAACCGTGTTTTAAATGACATTGGTTCTTTAACCCAGTTAAAGACAGGATATGGTTTGAATTGATACCCAAAGGAAGATTAAAGAATAAATTTAAAGAATTTATCTTTGATAAAATTAATGGGAACCTTTCCCAAAGTACATGAATATTTGAATAAAAGAATATTCGGAATTGGAATGAGGCGTATGATGTGGTGTATAGCACTTGTTTATTATATACACGAATTATTCGGAAAGGCCGGATTATACCCATTCTGAATAACTGATTCGACTAAATGTCGACGATGAAGACGGTGGTTGAAGACCGGAGATCTTCACATCGTTTGGATGATTACTGAAGTCTTGATTGGGCTGTACACCCAAGCCGAGGTAATATATGGTGATCGTCCAGGCGTACTTGGAGATCGACGGATGTGCGAGGACCTCTCCCCTGTATTGGACATATGGGGGAGGAATAAGGTGCCTCCGGTTTCGTTCAGACCCAGAACGGACTTATAAATGGATTGCGTGTCTAACATTGGATTTGTTTCTGTGCTGATTGATTTCTATTAAATATATATCTGTTTGGTGGCAGAGAATTTATTCTCTTGCTTAACGCCCTTCTTTGAGACGTACGAGCTCAGAGGTTATATATAGATAAATCTCAGTCGCATGGCATGAATTGCCTGTATGGCATGCTGAGATGCAATGATCAAGGCTTTTGTTGAAAAGCAGAGTCTTGTGGTTGATGATCAAAGCACTGCTTTACTACAGCGTAGCTTTATGTATAGCATTGAATCGCGAGCCTCACACCTCGGTATGAGTTATACCGGGATAAGGACTGCTGGGAGAACACAACGTTTCTTTCTAGTTATGGGTGGTGTCAGCGTTTTACTAGCCCTGACATCGTTGATTATTATACTCTTGTGGATGTTGGAATGCGAGGCGCCTCTGATATATCGGTCTCTTCGGAGCCGATGGATAGGTCTGATAGGACCAGGAAACGTGTGTTCAGGAATTGCCAATCCTCAAACGTAACGGAGGACCGACCTAGCCAATTCCAAGGGCTACCCAGAGTGTGTAGTCCTGGGGCATTTGCTAGAGTGTCTCGAAGCCGGTGAGGAGCTTGCCCCTTGCCTCGACTCATGACGGAAATCCAATTTCCAATATGTGATTTTTCGGTTTTATTTGTAGAGCCTAGTATTGGCGACATGATAGATGGTACCCATGCCGCCTAGGATTGATACATTTATATTTGAAGTTGTTTTGACACTGTACACTTATAATAGTATCAAATGATTTGTTTTAAACGTATCAAGCATTATTTGGCTATTATAAGGGAAAACCCTATCCTCTGGCTTGCGTTGCATTGTGTGATAGGACCTGGGTCTTATAATAGCTTCATTTTTCCAAAAAGCGTTGCGTTATTTATTCTATGCACTTGTATTCCCGGGAGGAAACCCGTTCCGTGTTATATGGCGCGGTCCCTTGAATTACTTTCTTTTAAAGTAAAGTTGTTAAATAACTGTTTTAGTTCTCACACCAGTCACATGACTGACCTGGAGTTTATTGTTTTAACCTAAACTCTGGGTGCCCCTATTTTCCACACGGGCAGCTAGTAGTTTTGGTTTTGCAGATTTATATTCACAGGATCCTGATTTACAGCTGGAACGATATCCGAAAAGCTCTGTATCCGTTTATCTCTTTCAGTTGCGTTTATGTATTATTTTCCGCTGCTATGTAATGTATTGTAATATCTGATATTTATCGAATGTATTTTATTTATTCATACTCTGGAATATTCTTGTATTCTGATGAAATTGTTGTAATAAGCAATGAAATGTTCTTTTGTTTGTGTTCTGATTTGTCCTATTCTCAATTCAATCCGTTCTTTCCTTCACGGGTTAGTTCGGGTCATCTCATTTTGGTATCAGAGCTTTGGTTTACAGAGCTCGAGAACAAGACACATTAGAACCGAATGAAAGAATTCATCAGAGATTGGATTAGTAATATCCAATAAGGATGACTCGTTAGAGATGGGATCAGTAGTATCCTAGAACGAGTGTGAAGAGTATATTTTTAAAATGAAAACAAATATTGTTTTGATAATTTAAACCATTTCATACGTATTTGAATATTTATTTGTATTGAATTTGGACAATCCAATATATAAAGAATTTGCATATACGCCTTGCAAACGTGTATTCGAAGTTTTAATATACTGGATAGATATAGAATCACACCCTAGTTGCCCGGAGATGGTTCTGATGATCGCTATAGTACGTACATCATCGGAATTTATATTTGAGTTTCGAAAGTGGGATTTCTATATATTTCCAATTGACTGGTGTGAGAACCAATACTAGATAGGGTCTATTATTGTGATTTGGCATCAAAAATCTGATTTTTGGACTATATATTAAAGTTATGAATTTGAAAAGCTAATCAACTAATTGATTGATGATTGTGTTGTGTGATTATTTATTTAAATCAACATGTGAAAGAAAGGTAAATTTAGGCCAAACTATATCAAATATTGAACTGTATTGAAAATTGTTTGAAATTGCATGCATATACATGTGTATCCATTGAACAGGTCATTCCAAAGAGGCTAAAGCAGAGGAATAAAATTGTTTGCCTGACAAATAGGTACATTTGTATTTCTTGCGTTTTGGATGATTTTATGAGTCGCTTGGCTAGCCGCTTGGCTGTTTCCTTTTCTTTTTGGAATGGAGAGGCCTGTATGGCGATTTCGGGATTTTCCCGGTGCTCCCGTGCAGGGGAGGTTATGGGGAAATTTTTCGGAAATTTAGGGTGTTAGCAAAAATTTTGAAAATTTGAAAAGTTCTTAGAAACTGAGAAGTTGAAGAACTTAAGCCATAATGAAAGTTGAGTTGGTTAGTTAAACAACTTTCAGCTCCGTTCCTTTTCGAGGATGAAAAGATTTTAAGTGGGGGAGATTGTAACAACCCAGAAAATCCGAGCCAATTTAAAATTTTTATTTTGGCAATTTTGATGAATTTTGAATATTTAAAATGAATTATTTTAAATAATAACAACAAGAAATTTATTTTGAATAGAATTGGAACGTATATATTTATTTGAATCGACCTTAGAATATAAATATATATTTTAAATTATAAAAGGAATTGGAAATGGAGCGGTAGTTTAAAATTCGATTTCAAATTTCAAATGAATGTACAGGATTCAAAATAAACCGGATTTTAACGAAACCAAAAATATTAGAATCTATTTGAGAATATCTTTCCAACGAATCCGAAAAATTGAAATTTCATAGCGGGGATAAAAAGTTATGCCCAGTTGAAAATTCAAAATAGTCGCTATGGAATTTTGGCCCTTAAAATGGAAATTTTGCAAACGACCTCCGCTTTCGACGAAACCACTTTTTTTGTATCTGGGATGTCAAGTTATAGTTAGATTCCAATTTTCATAATTTTTGGGATCAATATGTGAGCATGGCGAAGTAAAACGTGTTTTGACAGTTTTTGTCAATTTGGATCGACCAGAAAATGGCCATTTTTCAAACGGTCTCCAAATTCGACGAAATTTGTTTTGTTAGGACCGTATCATCAAAGCATAGCCAGATTTATTTTTCTGGAATTTTTGGGGTCCGTATGTGGCCCCAGTAAATTGAAATGTGCGTTCAAATTCAATATATAGATTTATATTTTGATTTCGACGGAAACTGATCGAAACAGCCGAACTGGCTTGCGATATATATTCCATTATGTTCAGAATGGGGGTAATTAGCTAGGGGTGACAGTCGGTGGGTTCAATTTAGAGTTCGAATTTTAAAGTAACTTTTTGGAGAAAGAATTAAATAATTAATTAATTTTATATTTCCCTCCTCCCTTTCTCCTATTCAAAGTCACCCCCCATTCCTTCGTTCAGATCGAAATCGGGTTCTAGAGGAAAAAAAGAAAAAAAACGCGAGGGCCATTGCGTTCAAGGGCCGCCCTCCTCCGCCCTAGGCCGTCGCGCCTCCGGCCATCGAGCCGACCACCGCGCACCCCCCTCTCTCGCCTCTCTCTCTTCCTCCTCCCATTCTGATTTGAATCGCAGCCCCCCTCCCCAAAACCCATTAACCCGTAACCATTGCCACCACCGGCCAAGAAGGTTGCCGCCGCCGCCAGGGGTCCGACCCCGACCACCTTAGCGCCCCTCAGCCCTATTCCCTCCTCCAACCATTAACTGTAAGTGCTTGTTTTATTTTATTTCCATTTATTTTTATTTTCGGTTTTTAAAGTAGTAAAAATATGATTTTTAGATCGTATAAAAAACCTAATTTTTAGAGATATAAAGGATTGATTTTTAAGTTAATAAAAATTAGCTGGTTATGTTAATAAAGTTTAGATGTTTAACATCATAAAGCTTAGATCTTTATTGATATAAAGAAACGATTTTTAATTATATAAAAATATGTTTATATATATATACTTAGCGTATTAAAAATATGATTTTTATATAAGTAAAGTATTAAAAATATGTTTTTTATATTAGTACAGTATTAAAAATATAATTTTTATATATGTAGAGATATAAAAATATAATTTTTATATGTGTAGCGAAGTAAAAGTATGATCTTTATGTATATGAAAGCGATGTAAAGATATGATTTTTAACGATATAAAAATATAATTTTTAGCTATATAAAAATTCGATTTTTATATATGAATTAGAGATATAAAAATATAATTTTTAAATAGGAAGTAGCGTTGTAAAATTATATGATTTTTATATATGAATTGCCATTACAAAAATGTGATTTTTAAAATAAACATCATATTAAAAATCCGGTTTTTACTATCAACAGCGGAAAAATATCGCATTGGAATTTTGGGCAAATCAAAACCGTTCAGAATCAAAGAATGACGGAGTGGAACCCAAAGGTGAGAACTTCTCACTTTTATTTTATTTTCTTGTTAAAATATATACTAGGATGCAGACGGTGCTTAGTAGCGCCCGACACCCGTCGTCCACAGACCATGGATGACTTGTTTGTTTGATTGATGTGTTGTGAAAATTGATTTTGTGATGTGGAATGAAGTGTTAAAAATATTTGTATGTGAATAAATAGTTTGAACAGTAAAAATCACATTTTTATTGTGTATATGAAGTAAATAAAATATTCAGGTTGAATAAAATATTTAAATAATACAAATATCATTTTTATTGTATATATGGACTGAATAAAATATTAATAATTTGAGATAAATATTCATTTACAAACCGGACGGTTTGTTTGTGTACACCAATATATCTGATATTGATTGGGACGATAAAATTTTACACATCGTCCAACTGCACAAATAATAAACAGTATTTGTCGTTTGAAAACCCCGCAAGGGTATTGGGATAATATTTGACATATACTGATCCCAATAATTAGTGGTATGTCAGTCGATGGGTTGACAGGCTGTACAAGCGTTATTTATTTATTTTAATGCTTATACGGTTGTAGAATGCACTCTGGATGTTGTTTGAATTTTTAATGATTGTTTATCGTTGTTGTTGTATACATGTGATGTTGAAATCCATATAACTGAAATTACATGGTAATTGATTGAGTCTGATTCCAGTTCAGAATTAACGAATATTTTAAAATAATATTCAATGAATATTGAAACATGAAGCCGTGTTAAGTAGTTAAACGCCATTTTAAAACGAACGGGAATTTGGTCGATTTTATTCATTTTATAATGAATATCGAAAAGTGATTTCAAAATCTGATGTTTTGAAAATATTGAAATGATATAGAATATTCAATTTTGAATTGAATTGAAATTGAATTGAAATCAATTGGAATGAATTGAAATTGAATTGAAATCAATTTCAAATGAATTCAAAACGAACTGAAATTGAATTGAAATCAATTTGAAATGAATTCAAAACGAATTGAAATTGAATTGAAATCAATTTGAAATAAATTTAAAACGAATTTATAATGGAAAATTCAATTTTGATTTGAAATTGAATATGAAGTTGAAACTGTTTTGAAAACAAATTTAAAACGATTTATAAAATACGTTTTAAATGGAAATTGATGAAATATATATTATATATATAATATAATAGCCTGAATAGAACGCGCCGCGCTGCGGCAGTTCGCGAATTTCGACCATTTACTTCGAAAACCGGAACCGTTGGGTTTGTAAATTGAAAACCGGAATCATCGGGTTTGTATCGAAAAGAGCTTTCCATTGAATATGAGAGATTTCAAATCTAATGGTTGGATTTGGAATTATGTCCAAATCAAATTTGGAAAAGGTCGCTGTAAGTGCAGTTCGATGGCCGTTTATGCAAATCGACTGTACGGCCTTGATAAAATTATAAAAAATATCAATAATTTGTGTAAAATCATAATAAATGATTTGGAAAGAATTGGGATGAAAAATTCCATATTTGAAAAGATAAAAATAGATTTTTATCGAAATGAACTAGTTTTGAACTAGAATTATAATTCAATTATCTTTAAAAATAAATAAATTGGATTTGAAATGGTTTTAAAAATAACCAGGATTTCCAATATATGAATTGGAATGGATTTGAATCGAAATTATCTTCAGAATATTTCAATACTGGATTTCGTGATTATACGGATATTGTGGAAGAATTTGGAAGATATATATATATATCGTTATTCCAATACGATATTTGTTGGTTTCAGATTTTGATATTGAATATAAGCCGATATATTTTCTATTCAGAGCCTTGTATTTAATATCAAATTGGATTTTGTGTTTGTCATGAATGGTATCTTTAATAATACTGTTCTTGAACCGAATGTAGTTAAGAAAATTAGAAACTGACTGGAGATTAGTTAAGTTGAATGGTTTCCTGGGTATTGATCTGATGTTGGTTTCGGCCTTCGGGGTTAATACTTAGGGAATTGTTCTCTTACTAATTTACGGTTAGAGACTGATTGGATTTTGGGTTTTTTGTGAATTATGTTTTTAACGACATTCGTTCTTTAACCCGATTTACAGTGAAATGAGATTTGGAATTTATAAATCCTTTTATTAAGATTTAACGAAAATTTTCCAAAGTAAAGTTTTCCAATTTAATATATTTAAGTGGAATTGAATTGAAATTGGTCTTTGGGTTTATCGTGAACGGTGTTTTGAATAACACTGGTTCTTTAACCCGATTAACAATGGAGTTAGGAGAATCAGAAACTAACTGGAAATTAGTTAAGTTGAATGGTTTCTTGGGTATTGATCTGATGTTGGTCTCGACCTTCGAGGTTAATACTTAGGGAATTGTTCACTTGCTAATTTACGATTAGAGGCTGATGGAATGGAATGTGATTTTGGGTTTATCGTGAACCGTGTTTTAAATGACATTGGTTCTTTAACCCAGTTAAAGACAGGATATGGTTTGAATTGATACCCAAAGGAAGATTAAAGAATAAATTTAAAGAATTTATCTTTGATAAAATTAATTGGAACCTTTCCCAAAGTATGTGAATATTTGAATAAAAGAATATTCAGAATTGGAATGAGGCGTATGTTGTGGTTTATAGCACTTGTTTATTATATACGCGAGTTATTCGGAAAGGTCGGGTTATACCCATTCTGAATAACTGATTCGACGATATGTCGACGATGAAGACGGTAGTTGAAGACCGGAGGTCTTCACATCGTTTAGATGATTACTGATGTCTTGATTGGGCTGTACACCCAAGCCGAAGTAATAAGTGGTGATCGTCCAGGCGTACTTGGAGATCGACGGATATGCGAGGACCTCTCCCCTGTATTGGACATATGGGGGAGGAATAAGGTGCATCCAGTTTCGTTCAGACCCAGAACGGACATATAAATGGATTGTGTGTCTGACATTGGATTTTATTCTATGCTGATTGATTTCTATTAAATATATATCTGTTTGGCAGCAGAGAATTTATTCTCTTGCTTAACGCCCTTCTCTGAGACGTACGAGCTCAGAGGTTATATATCGATAGATATCAGTCGCATGGCATGAATTGCCTGTGTGGCATGATGAGATGCAGTGATCCAGGCTCTTGTTGAAAAGCAGAGTCTTGTGGTTGATGATCAAAGCACAACTTTAATACAGCATAGCTTTGTGTATAGCGTTGAATCGCGAGCCTTACACCTCGGTATGAGTTAAAACGGGATAAGGACGCTGAGAGAACACGACATTTCTTTCTAGTTATGGGTGGTGTCAGCGTTTTACTAGCCCTGACATCGTTGATTATTTTACCCTTGTGATGTTGGAATGCGAGGCGCCTTGGATATATCGGCCTCTTTGGAGCCGATGGATAGGTCTGATAGGACCGGGAAACGTGTGTTCAGGAATTGCCAATCCTCAAACGTAACGGAGGACCGGCCCAGTCGTTTCTAAGGGCTACCCAGAGTGTGTAGTCCTGGGGCATTTGCTAGAGTGTCTCGAAGCCGGTGAGGAGCTTGCCCCTTGCCTCGACTCATGACGGAAATCCAATTTCCAATACATAATATTTCGGTTTTATTTGTAGAGCCTAGTATTGGCGACATGATAGATGGTACCCATGCCGCCTAGGATTGATACATTTATATTTGAAGTTGTTTTAACACTATACACTTATAATAGTATCAAATGATTTGTTTTAAACATATCAAGCCTTATTTGGCTATTATAAGGGAAAACCCTATCCTTCGGCTTCCATTGCATTGTGTGATGGGACCTGGGTCTTATAATAGCTTCATTTTTCCAAAAAGCATTGCGCTGTTTATTCTATGCACTTGTGTTCTCGAGAGGAAACCCGTTCCGTGTTATACAGCGCGGTCCCTTGAATTACTCTTTTTTAAAGTAAAGTTGTTAAATAACTGTTTTAGTTCTCACACCAGTCACATGACTGACCTGGAGTTTATTGTTTTAACCTAAACTCCGGGTGCCCCTATTTTCCACATGGGCAGCTAGTAGTTTTGGTTTTGCAGATTTATATTCATAGGATCCTGATTTACAGCTGGAACGATATCCAGAAAGCTCTGTATCCGTTTATCTCTTTCAGTTGCGTTTATGTATTATTTTCCGCTGCTATGTAATGTATTGTAATCTCTGATATTTATCGAATTTATTTTATTTATTCATATTGTGGAATATTCTTGTATTCTGATGAAATTGTTGTAATAAGCAATGAAATGTTCTTCTGTTTGTGTTCTGATTCGTCCTGTTCTCAATTCAATCCGTTTTTTCCTTCTTGGGGAAGTTCGGGTCGTCTCAATACGAGATTGGTTAATTTCCTATTTCGTCTGATTGAAGCAATTGAGTCGATGTTGTGATTTATGGGATTTCTGTGATTTGAGATTTATGAGTTTTTCAGTGCGAAGTTGACAAGCGGCTAGTAAACCAAGCAGTGAAAACTTACGGTATGGGATGCATATTTATAGCTGTTTGGTTACTGACTGTGAGTCAGTGACGAATTCATGTTGAGAGATGCCAGTACTTATCTTAGGTGAAGCTACGAATCAAGGAGTCATCTATACGTCTTCACTTGTCTCGGGGAGTCAAGATACACTTGGCTAGGGGTCGTAGTCACCATTTCAGGTGTCGAAAATATCTCTCTAGAAATCGTTTTGGGCTCCTCACAAAATGAAACATCAAATCTCATTGAACATATCAATTTGAATTTATTCCTCGAGATATTGCAATATCAAATGACATATAAATCGAGATGAGATAATGGAATATCATCCGAGATTTTTGGTTTTTTGATTAAAATTTAAACTCGTGCATGAACCGGGACAATAATTAAAAAAACTCAAATTTAACCACGATAATCTCCTGTTATTTTATATTTTTATGTTAAATTAATATATCATATGTTAATTTATGTTCTATAATCCTTATAATTTTCATATTCATATTTTTTTAAACATACGAAACTATGCATCTAATATTCTATTTAAGCCGAAATTTTGAATGTTTTGGATTCTTTTTATGTTTTTATGTCTAAAAATAATTCATGTTCATATATCACATGTTGTAAGCACTAACCTATTTGCATTGTCTTATATTTTATTTTAAGCATATTACGATTTAGAATATGAATGTTCCTTGAAAGTAAGAATTGTGAAGTAATTTTGCAATCCAAGTTTAAGTTACTATGTCTATAATAGCACTCATCAAAATTATTGTGTAGGAATACTATTTTTTAACATATCATGTACTTCGAGGTTGTTCTGATATGATCTTTCCGACCCTTGATGAAAATTCGAGACGAATCCTCAAGTAAGAGTTATCTCATTCGAGATCTCCTCCAATACGAGATCAAGTCTTTAAAATCCCAGAGATGAAATTCAATTGATATCCAAGATTTAAAATCTTGGTCGCAGTTTTGGGCACTTGATTTGGATACGTATAAGTACTTGGCAAACTACTCAGATAGGAGTGTATAGCTCGGGAAGCTATACCATGTTGAGAACACGTGCATATTTATTTGAGATGGATCCAAAATTTTCATGTTGTTTGATATTTGAGAATTTGATCTTTATGATCATATATTGAGGTTGGAGTTCCTATATTGATTTCAATCGGATCAAGATGATCCTACTTTTGGGATGGGTTTTGGATCTATGATCCACATATTTTGAGATTTTGAGGTTTTGCAGTATGATGCTCCGTTTATTGTGATTCAAATCTCATGAGCTTCTTATGTTGATTTTGGGGATTTTAGGAATTGAGTTTTCTTGTTGTTGGGGATTGAGATGTGCTTAGCTGGGGGCCTAACACATAAGGGTAATGTAGTAAGACTTTACGATGTGAAGTGTGAGTTTATCCTAGGCTAGAGTTAGTGCAAGGGTTTTGTGTATATACTTGTACCATGATGTTTGAGTTTAACCTTATTAACCCCTTTATGTTGTATATTCATAACTCTTAGTGTAAGAATTGTATATCTTGTGCTTATTTATCTCTTATACTGATTTAGAAACTAAACTGACCCGTGTGTGTATTCCTTGGGTCAGATCAAGATGTTTCAGGTAGTTGTTGTGCTTGGAGTTAGCAGGTTCTCTTTTGGGCCATCTTCTCCATTGCTAATATTTGAGTTACGTTGTCGAGTTTCACTTGTTGTATCTTGTTGTATAAGTGAGTGAGTTGTATTTATCCTTATTGTAGCACATGTATTTGTTGTACTCTATCGACGTGATATTATGTAACTATTGACCAACATTTTGGCAAAAGCTATCACGGCTCAACGGATCAAAGCCCAATCGGGGGTTCTACACACGATTGGGGGTTGATCGTCACTAGTGACCAACTTTTGACGTCAACACTTTGGCGCGCCAGGTTGGGTGCATGCAGACATACTCTACGACCGCCGTCAGCAATTTCTAAACCAAACGATGGCAAACAAGCGGAAGAAGGATGCTTCATCTTCCCATCCTTTACCTTCCGATGCAGTAGGAACAAAAGCAACGGGGGCAAGCCATGAGGCTTCCTCCCATGAAGACACGTCCGAATACCTCACCTGGGACAACATGAATAAAATATTATCTGAGTTCAGAAATCAGATGGCATCTCAGGGTGAGCTTATTAAACATCAGTAGGAAGTGATGAACAACCTCCTCGCTCGGATGGAAAAGGGATCTAACATTCCAGTATCATTTCCTACATGGGGAGAGACTGTGGCAACAACTGATCTTCGTTCTACATAAATCCAAGCCTCGGATCGGTCCACACCTTTACTTCCTCCTAGCTCAACTTCACTTCCCGATCGGCTTGTGCTGGGATCATCACTACCGATACTAAATGGAGCTCTGGTAGCCGCAGATTCGTAGGTTGGCCACGGCCAAGTCTCGAATCAACCGACCATCTTGCCTCTTGTCTAGGAATCAACTCAACCCCCCGGACAGATAGCTCTGGATCCAGTGCAACCAGAGGGACGGCCAGAACCAGGAACGTTGTTACATCCGGTTCGACCCAACGTCTTACTGCAAACCCGTCTTATGCTGCCCCCCTTTAATAAAATGATGGTGACGGCAACCCTCCGTGTTACCAAGACCACTCTACCATATCGGTCCCCAACGTCGAACCCAACCAACCGTTCCCCTTCGTAGCATGCTTTCGGCGGATCCCAGTCCTGGGATTCTCGCCAAAATCCCCAGTGCAGAATTGGTGTAACGACTCGCTATTTTTAATGTCTTGAATTGGTAATTAAACCGACTCAAGATGCTCAAAACGGCGAATCGTTATTAGCTTACAGGGTTTAAACGAAACAAACACACAGAATCACGGTACACAAAAACAACAGTATATCTCACAGCGGAATTTTTATTACAAAAATTATTAGAGTTTATACAAAAAAATGTTTTTACAGTTGAAGAATATAAAATATACATGAATTTTAAATAAAGTTACGGTTTTTCCATCTTGTGCGCGCGTATATGTCTTCACGTTCCTCTCTTGTTTGCAAGCTGAATCTTTAAATCTGGAACACTTAAGGCCTGGATCGAGCGTTCCATGCAAAAACATAAAACACCCGAGTCAGGATTAAACTTATTTCAAGTCAGTCACTTCGTAAGAAACACACAAGTATAACTGTTCAATCCTGACTAAATTTATTAACAAATTCGAGTATCAAAATCAAAGAACTGCCAGAAGCAAGTGATCGTACAAACACATTTTCATATAGAAACATGATTTCAGATGGAATTGAAATGGACGATGCTGACTGGAATTGAAACGAAAACATGATTATTAAGCAGATGGATACATTTCCAGTGTAAAATAAACATGGTAGTGTAATTGTATTTTCAGCCCATTCATGTATTAGCATTAAAACTCCATAGTAGTATAGTGCAAGCAAAAATCCTTTATTAACATAGTGTTAGATTAGATTGCCAAGTTTTACATGAACGGGTGATGCCAAAGATCAACCATACTGCATTCCATTTACAGTCCATGCGTGTATTATATTTAGCAGTAAACTTCCATAGTAGTATGTAGTGACAACAATGCAAAACACGTCAACAGCAAGCACTTATGTCGACTAGAAAATGGTATCATGCAGGGCAAATTTAAAGCATATTCATGAAAATGCTACGGCCATCATTTATGTGAACTGATAGGACAAGTGGACTAACAATAGCATGAAGTTGCATGCTCACGTATGCGTCCAAAATCATTTCCTAAGACCATATCAGGTTTAAGAACAATAGAGTAATGGTACTACATGAAGGAGTGGGTGAATATTATGCAAAACCACATCAAGTTTCCTGTATCCAGGTATACAAAAACGGTAATAAATAGGCATGCACTTCAGGGAGATATATGTATGCAATGGTGCCCCAAGTCACCTAACTAGTTAATGGCGTACATGCAACATGTCAACTCAGGTAAAATGACTTAAATAACAGAGCCATTTGCAAGCAGTGCATAAGCAGACTTGTGCATATAATTCAAACCAGTGTACGGATATCAAATGTCAGATCCAACATGTATATAATAGTGCCATATATCCCCATGCACACTTAGGCTAGTATGAGAGCCAAGACAACAGGCAACTAATAATTATGAGAGATTATTAACCCAGACAGTCAACCAAATCGGCAGGAGCAGTAGCAAACCAAAACCCAAACACTTATACCGAGTGAATACCTGAAGTAGTGACTGGAAATAAGTATAATCATAAGCTTACTTACCTTAATTGACGACGGAGAACGGGACTCGGCGACGGTCTAAGCGCAGCAGGTGTTTGCGGTAGTTAAAGGTGGTGATAGTACTCCGGAATGTAACAGGGCCACTCATGCTTTGATTTTCGGATGTTGTGGTGGCTTCAATGGCAGGCTCACAGCGATAGGAGCGGTTTTGGGTGCTAGGCGGATTGCGGTGGAGCGAATGGATAGTGAAGGCGACAACTTTCCAGCACTTCAGGTTGGTAGCATCGATGGTGGCTTCCCTGGAGGTGACGTAGTGACTGGTCAGAGCGGATTTGGGTTCGTAGATTTAGGGTTACCTTACGTCGCACCTCCTCTTCGCTCGCCATCACCTAGATCAAGGCGTAATCTATGTATAGGAGTAAGAGTCCACTGCTCGCCATCAAACACATGGCGATAACCCCCTATCATGTTCACGATACCTTTAGCAAGCAAGAGCGTTCCATGCAAACATAAAACACCCGAGAGGGCGGCCGTAAAAGCAAGTACGTGGTACCAAGTAATGCCACGGCAGAGGTTAGACATTGGAAGAGGGTTTCACAGCTGGTCCCATTACAATTGGATTCGTGGCAGCGACTTCTCGGAGATGGAAGCCAGCTTGCAAGTATCATTAGACGCATCACTTAGGGAACTTCTTCTTAGCATGATGTAAATGACATCCATCGCAGTCCATTCACTAGGGAAATCCGAAACAGCCGAAATCCTCCAGACATCAAGCTTCCGGTTATGGAGCCCTACAACGGCTGGACCGACCCGACTATTCATCTCATGCGATATATGTGTCACATGGAAGTACTCTCAGCATCAACCAATGTCATGGCAAAGTGCTTCCCTCTCTTCCTCACCGACATAGCTGGCGTTAGACCAAAAGGTAGTTCTAACACCCAATTGACTGATAATTCTAGAGAATAACAACTCAAAATTAAGAGAAAAAGAAATCAACACACAAGATTTAAAGTGGTTTGGCGTTAACGAGCCTACGTCCACTTTATACTTCTTTGATTGATGAATTGATTACAAATACAATGATAATTGCCACTCAATCTCACCAGTACAATCAATAATCTCCCCGATTTCGTTGAAATATACTCTAGAACTTAGAGAATAATCTGAAATAAATAAAGAGGTATCGCTAGTGATGGAGTTTGAGTAGATGGGGAGCCAAAAGATCCCTCAAAATGGAGTGCTATGGTGTATTTATAGGCAGAAAGCTTAGGCGGGTCGGATGCCACGTGGGTCCCATCCCACCAATCTCAAAAATGAGTGCATCATGATGAAGACAACGCATAGAGATCGTGGGTGAGTGGGTTGCAACTGCTCCGAGTTTGTAGCTATGCAGTGTGTTACCGCCTCATTTCAGCAGGCTCAGGATCAGATTGGATCGGATCTTCACATGAACTGACCCATTTGGTGATGTTGGGGAGCTATACAGTTTTATATTCGGATGGGGTTCGGGTATTTAAGAGTTGATCTGAACTGCTTGCTATTTCCTGGAGTTGAGTCCTCTTTTCAATTGACTGTGTTTCTCTTGTAATTCAACGTTTGATCCCCAAGCTTTGTATAGTCTGATTAAAACGCAGGCCGACATTTTGCTCCCTCGAAGCATGTGTCATCGGAGATGAGACATGCTTCGAAAAGCTGTTAACTTGTCTATTTGTGAATGAGAATTTACCAAAGATTGTGTATGTCCGTAGAGTCATGACGCTTGGTGAAACCATGCTTCTTGATTTTGATGATACACCTATAAATATGGGATCCAATTCGTAGTCATTTCTATTGAGTTCCATACACTGGAGCTTTTGACCAGAAGATAAACGAATTTTTAGGTAAACTTTCTTACTTCTATCGCCTTAGAAAGTTACAACCTTTTAATTTGACAAAATTATCCATCTATTTTTTTCTACACACTCATGTGCTTTTGAAAAAACTTACTCAAAAATTAAATTTTGTTTGTCTCCAATGTTACTTGGAATCATATTCGTACAAACCGAGTCGGAATTTGCATAGTGGTTTGAGTCGGAGTTACTTGATTCGTTCATACATTCGAACCGAACGGGCTTGGGAATTATGTCTGCCCTTGGTCCAACGGACCGGGTGTGGCCATCACATCAGGAACACAAATGATCTTGTTAGATTTGTATTTAAACCCATGAGCCTTCTTCTCTTCCTTCACCTTTGCTGCCGTCATTTATTTTCAGCCTCTCGAAAAACCCTAACTTCCTTTTCACTGTTTTTCTTCCGATCTTTGAATCTAAGTGCAGGTGGGTTGAAATTCTTTCTTTATGTATTTTAATCCAACACTTCAATCAAGAATTACTCAAAAAATTGAGCGATTTAGGGTTAAATTGATGGCGGTGGCAATATTAATGCCATTTAGTCCATCACCATCAATGGCGATATCATCATCGCTTCAAGGCGGATGTGTTGAAGAACGGTGCTCGGTGTTGGGAAACTTGGTCAGTTTGTTTCTCATTTTGGTGAAGAGGCGATGATAATTTGGTCTGTGATGTAACGAAAGAAGGAGGAAGAAGGAGAATTATAAAGAAAAGGGGCGGTTCGGGTCAGCATATATGACTATTAAAGAAGGTTTTGAAAGTACTTAAGTAAAGGATTTGGGCAACAACGAATTGGATCGGTCCGGTTAAAGATCCACCGATCTGAACAGATGTAACCTTTCACAAGATGTTGACCCGATCCGATGTGGCTCCTCTTTTAGCTTCGAACCGAACTGCTGCAGTTTCCTTCCTGAATCTGATCCAACCCGATACTATCAATGCTGAACATATGCATTACTTGATACCATCATGCTTGATTGAAACTGAGATTTTAACGACAATAACTCATGACATAATCCAGCATATGGTTCTACCAAACTTGAACATGACTTGCGAACTTGCGGACAATTAGGATAGAGCCCTCTAAACTGGATTCTCTTGACTTAATGAATACATGATTGCTTAATTTTCCTTTATACAACATTCTATTCTTCTTACTTTGTACTTTTTGATTTCAACACTGCACACATCGGTACCGATCCGCACACACATACACGGGGGTAACGGGCAATCATACTCTAATTTCTATCATCTCTTGGATAGTACAGTGATTATGTTTCAGCTAGAATGGCCGAGAAGACTGAAACTTCAATGCCATCTGAAACCCCAATCTCGAAGATGTTTCATCTACTTCAGACTCAAAATGGGATAGTGTAGGCTCAGACTATGAGATAACCATTCACGAAAGTGGTGAATCGTCCATAAGCAAAGTTTCCATGGATGAGGAAGAGGAAGGAGGAGTGGGGAAGATTCGTGCTTCCGACGAGTTTGAGAATACAACTTTCGTAGAAGTGCCTATGGACTCTGTTCATTCGACAATTGATGATCCCAAACTTAGACGCATATGCTTAAAACATGGGATTCTTTGGAAAGATACCAAGGTAGCTACTAAAATAGATCGACCTCATAATCCACCCGAAGGATACATGGCGATTAGACGGTTGATGTGTATTGTAGGGGCTATCCCTCCGTTTCCACCATTCGTCGTTGATTTTCTAAGATGAATGCGGATTGGCTCCATGCAACTTCATCCCAACATTTATGCCTATCTGTGTACATTATATATCGCCTACAGGGAAATTCTGAGGATATAGCTTACCTTTCAAGATGTAAACTTCTTCTATCATTTTAAACACCGAACAAAAGAAACTCCATCTTTCGTGAACTTCGAGTCTATGCCCAAAAAGAAGATTATTGACGAACCATTCAGCAGTAAAGTAGGTGATGTGAAGCCCAAATGGTTCTATATCAAGCATCAACCGGGAGGTGCTAGGCGATGGCTCCAATCAAGTAAGCTTCAGACTCCGATGTTTTGACTTTAATTGTTGTTGTAAATGTACTGACTTGTCTTATTCTTTTGTAGCTGCTAACCGAAAAAGGAGGCGCACCAGGTATACTTTAATTGCATGAAACATCTGCTTAATGGTGATCCAATGCTACTAATCGTCAGAGAATGTCTGGTGGACGACTATCTTCATCGTCATCATCTACTTGCTATGACTCGGAGTATAGGCCACGGAAGTGGTCCTTATGTATATGTTCCCCCAGCTGAGGGACAGACTGCAACTTTGGTCGAGAAGGGAGAGAGCTCGAAAGGTCAAGAACTCGTAGACTCCAACTAGGAATTGTAGTTGGGAGATAGAGGAATAACAAAGGAGGAAAATCCGATTGTACTCCTGCAAAGTCCTTCTCCATTGTCGACTCAAGACGATGATGCTTTGAATATATCTGCCAGGGATAAACAACAAGACGATAATCAGAAAGATTCTTCCATTGCTGAAAGGCAACCGTCTCCAAAGACTCCCTCTTCTGTTGGTCTCCCATTGTCGGATCTTCTCCCATAGATCCCATATTTAGGGCTTGTCAAAACTTCCTCTGTCTGATAAATTCTATACTTCTAAAGATATTAGTATAGGGCCATTTTTCCTTTCTTCCAGGGAAGAAACCACTCTTGTAAAAGCTAGGGAGACGGCACAGACAAGCCTAACTCTGGGCTTTGGTATGCTGGGGGGGAATCACTTAAGACATATAAACTACACTTGCACTGCACATCACAACACTTGTGTGCTATGTTACTCCTGGTTTCTAATGTTTGTTTTATGCAAATTCACAGGAGATATGCCGCGCTACCGCTATCCTCTCAGAGATGTTCATTATAGTATGCCTATGTTAGACTCAAACACAGAGTATGATCAAGGCGATAGTCGTGGGAGGGATAGCAGGAAACATCATGATTCCAGCTGTCCTTATTCTTCACATTCCCGTTCTCCTCGTCACTCAGATACCGATAAGCATAAGAGCCATCAGGTCCATCATGAAAGGGACAAATCACTACCCAAGGTTCCAACCCTCCCGAAAGAAATACATCATCAGGAAAGGCTACCATCGAAGCATTTTGACCCACAGAATAAAATCGAAGTTTCTGACAAGGGGCAAGAGGAAAGGCAAAACGTCCCTTGTACCTACAGGGCGACAAAAACTCGAGCTATCAACAACAAAAACTGTGACACTTGATCCGAGAATGAAGCGAAACTGAAAATTATGATGAAGCAATTTCCTGATCATCACTTCGGGAATATGCCTTTCATTCCTACTCTCGAGCCAATGTCCCCGAAGTGGGTGGACAAAGTTAAGGCTAAAATAGACTTAGTGGATAAGGAGTATAAGGAAATGTACAAGAATTCACGAAATCTTTCCAAATAATCCGAGATTTATTAACTGACGTGAGTCACATGAAAGAAGTGGCCGAGTATGATGAGAATATCTTGAAGAACACAGAAAAAGAAGTGGAGGACGCACAGGCTCAACTTGCTCTTAAACAACATGATGTTGGCAACTACAAGAAACAATATGAAGAGTTAAAACAACTCTACCATACCGAGCTCGAATCTCATAGCCAGGAGCGCATAGACTTGAAGAAGAAAATTGACGGTGCTAAGTCCGAGAGCATCGAGGTGACGTCAGCTTGTACCTGCCTTAAGTAGGAGAAAGCAGAATTATCAAAGAGGAATGCTGAGCTAGAGGCCAAGCTGGCGGAAGTTGAAGCAAGGGCAGTTCTAGCTGAGGGGAATGCGAATATTGCCATTAAGTCTATTATCGATGCCAATGTGCAACTTATCGAAGCCCAAAAGAAATTGGATGATTATAGTGAGCTCATGGTAGAATTCTTTGCTCAGGTGATTCGCTATCTGGACATTTCCAAGATCAAAGACTATCCGATGACTCAGGTCTATGTGTGGGATTAGGTTGTTGACTGGGAGAAAAAGCAACTTAAGATGGACACAATCGATGAGGAAAAACTCATGGAGAAATATCTAAAGGGTGAGGAGCCGAATGCTTAGCCGAAGGTCGTAAACTAATTTATGCTGCTATGGAGGAGGAGACATGCCGGATTAAGGGAAAAGATACTATCGAAGCTAGTTCTTCATCTGTTTCCCCTGGGGCTACTGAAGTAGAGGGGTATGATCCCGAGAATCTAGGACTCCCCAAGGCAGCTATACTGTCTCCAATTGCTGAAACAACTCCAGAAACCTCTGCCGCTTCTGCCGAAAAGTCATCTGAAGGTATCTCCACCTTTTCTTCTCAATTTATTAAAGCCATTTCAACTTTTCTCCGTATCGTAGGGCAAACGATCGAAGAACCCGAGTTTTCCCACGACCTGATAATTGTTGCTTCTCGTTCTTTAGGTGAAAAGCCAATTGAGAAGACCGAGGAGAAACAAGAAGAAGTCACCGATAAAATTATTGTGTCGTTCAGTACTGAGACTCCCAAGGATAGAGATATGATGGAAGCTTTGAAGGACGATGATGGCAATGATGGAAACAAAGGAGATGATGACGTTGCTGTAACTGGGGACTTTGGAGAGGCTGAGAATACGACTTTGGCTAAAATGAAGGAGAAGAAAGATGAGCTTATGAAATCTATGGTTGAGGAAAAAACTGAAGAACCCTTCAACGTCAATCCCCTTCAGGCAATCTCTCCCCAGCCTGGATTGGTTGTTAAGCTTCCTACTCGATCAATCATTGGAAGTTTAGCTCAGAAATCCCCTACTGATCCGAATGCACCTCTCGTAGACAAAGGAAGAAAGAAACGTACCCTTACTAAAGCTGAGCGAGAGGAGAAAGCTAGGCTTAAAGCTGCCAAAAAGCCGAAAGCTACCCCAAAGCCCAAGTGAAATGTAGTTCAATCTTTTCATTTTGTTTTCCACTGGCCTTCTATTGTTGTAGCGAGTGCGGCCCTCGCATCTTTTGATTAGTCTCCTCATGTAAACCTGCATTTATGTAAATAAAGTAGCTTGTTTCCCTACAATGTTAAATGTTTACAAGTTTGTCATTTGTTTCAATCAAGTGTATTAATAGTCAAAACATTATTAATCTAAGTAACAAATGATAAATCACATCACAGATCAAATAAAAAAGGTTCCATACGAGCTTCCTTGTAGACAATAATCTGTGTAATGTATAAGATCATTACTAAACTAAATAGCAAACAACAGTGGGTGTGATGTGTATGTGTATTCCCCCAATCATTCTTGAATAAAATGCCTGGCTAGGGCTTGTTCGGGATTGATTAGGATCGACATTAGATTGCCCCCAATCCTTTAGTGGGTAAATGATCCTTTTTCCTTGGCACTTATTCTCAATGCCTTCATACTCTCCTGTCGTATGCCCAGGTTAGAGTATGGTCAAGGCGGTCTTTAATCGTGGTGCACCATCACGCCTTGGGGACTTCATCTTCCCATCCTTTATACTCTCTCTTGAGTCATGAGAGTTAGATATTGGGACGTCGTCTTCCTTTCCTTTATATTCTCTCTCGAGTCATGAGAGTTAAAGTCTGGGACGTCGTTTTCCGGTCCTTTATATTCTCTCTTGAGTCATGAGAGTTAGAGTCGGGGACGTCGTCTTCCCATCCTTTATATTATATCATGCAAACTGTCGTCCTGTTTTCTCCGGCTTTCCTTCTACACATTATTTTTTAAGTCTCTCTTAATTCTAATTCAAGTTTTATATTTTAATCCCAAAACAATCACATGATATAAAGGAATAAATGCATTAAAGGTAAATGACATGCAATATTTTTATAGTGGTTGGGCCAAATCATTGCCTACATCCACTTTACAATCTTTTGTTTATATCAACTAGACTGTTCTAGGCAAGTCGTGCCTTTGTACATAGTTTATAAAACAAATAAAATAATACAATATTAAGTCAAATAATGCCGCAAGTGCTGGACATTCCACACTCTGGGGATTTCGTCGCCATCCACGGTCATTAGCTTGAAATCTCATTTGTCCAGTTTCCGTTGAATGGCATATGGTCCGTCCTATTTTGGACCCAGGAGCACAGGGGTCGGGAAGACACGTTTTAAAATCAAGTCTCTAGGTTCAAAGGTTTGGGGTCGAACCTTTCTGTTGTAATATCGAGCAACTTGGTGTCCGTGCCTCGAGGCGCGTAAGTCTGCTTCATCTCTGTTTTCATCGATTATGTCCAAGGACTCAAGAAGAAACGTATTGTTCGTCATCGGATCACAATATGTTGTCCTGTGAGAGGGAACTTCCAACTCCACTGGGATGACTGCTTCTGATCCGAATGATAGCAAGAAGGGAGTATGACCAATCGCTGATTTGTAGGTTGTTCTGTAAGTCCATAATGCTAGGGGTAATTCGTCGACCAACATGGCTTTCGCCTACTTCAATCGCTTCTTAAGAATGGACTTGATAATCTTGTTTACCACTTCAACTTGTGTCCATTTGATTGTAGGTGAACTACTGCGGTGTATCTCTTCTCGATTATGAATTTTTGGCAGAAATCTTTGAATTCGATGCTATCGAATTGGGCTCCATTGTCGGTAATGATGGCTTTAGGAATTCCAAATTGGCAGATTATGTTTCTGACAACAAAATTGATCACCTGCTTTGTCATGATCGTGGTTAATGGCTTGGCTTCCACCCATTTGGTAAAATAATCTACGACCACGATTGCATACTTTGCTCCGCCTTTGGCGATTGGTAGGCTTCCAATGATGCCTATTCCCAACACGGCGAACGACCATGGACTCACTATTGATTTAAGTTAAAGAGGTGCTCTAGGGATCTTTGCAAATTTCTTGCACCTATCGCAGCGTCGTAAATAACCAGCTGCATCCCAATTTACGGTTAGCCAAAAGTAGCCGTACTGCAATATTTTCTTTGCCAATGTTTGACCTCCAGTGTGATCTCCACATTCACCCTCATGCACTTCTTTTAATACACGTTTGATGTCGTCATGTGCTATACATCGGAGCAAGGACACAAAAATCCCTATCGATAAAGGACTTCGTCCTGTATGACATATCTTGAAGCATTGCGAACCACAACCCACCCTTCACTCTTTTTCGTCGGGAGTGTTCCATTCTGCAGGAAGTCCATTATCGGCGTCATCCATGATTCTCTTTCTAGCTCGGTTTCCAGCCTGGGTCAATTTCCATTTGATCAATGCTTAGAGATATTAACACTTCAATCAGTACCATTTTTGTTTCTTTCGGATTATCGGAGCTAGCTAGCTTGGCTAAACTATCAGCCTTTTGATTTTCTACCCATGGAATATGGGATATGCTATAACGTTCTATATTGTCCAATAACTTCTCCATTTTTTCCAAGTAAGCAACAAGTCGAGGTCCTTTTTCTTGAAACTCCTTCCGAACCTGGAAAACAACAATATGTGAATCACAAAAGGTATCCAGTGCCACTATTCTCAATTCCTTGGCGAGCTTCAGCCTAGCAATCAGGGCATCGTACTTGAAATCATTATTAATAGCAGAAAATTTCAGTCTGAGAGCATAATAAATAGGTCGTTTTCAGGAGTTATTAATACAACTCTGGTGCCAGACCGTCAGTCATTTCTAGCACCGTTTATGTACAGCTTCCATGTGCTTGACTCTGATTTCTCTCCAGAGGGGCTGGCTCCCTCATCTGGCACATCATCCTCGGGGATCGTGAATTCAGCGATGAAGTCGGCTAATGCTTGCCCCATTATTGACTTTCTGGGTTGGAAGTTCAGGTTGAAATGGCTTAGCTCAATATTCTACTTAAGTAATCGTCCAGATGCTTCGAGTCATTGTAAGACCTATCAGAGCGGTTGATCGGTACATACAATGATTGGATGGGCTTGAAAATAATGGCGAAGTTTCTGGAAGAAATCAGTAGGCTATAAGCAAGTTTTTCTATCTTTGGATAGTTGTGTTTTGCTGCTGCCAAGTTCTTACTCACATAATATATCGGCCTTTGAACTTTATTTTCCTTACGTACCAAGTCTGAACTAATGGCATGAGATGACACTACCAAATACACGAATAAATCTTCATGGTCCACCGGCTTAGACAATATTGGAGGCTTCTCCAAAAGATCTAACAGGTTTTGGAAGACTTCTATGCAAACGGGGTCCACTCAAAATTGCGCTTTCCACATTTTATCAAATCGAAGAATGGAACGCATTTTTCTGTAGCTATAGAAATAAACGTGCTAAATGCTGCGACCTTCCCTGCTAAACTCTAGACGTCTTTGATCTTTTGAGGTTCTTCAATATTCCTGATTGTTGCAATCTAATCAGGATTAATCTTGATTCCACGAGAGTTGACTATGAAACTAAGGAATTTTCCTGATGCTACCCCAAATGAGCACTTCAGTGGATTTAACTTCATTCCATACCGTTAGAGAATTTCAAACGTCTCTCTAAAGTCTGTTGTGTGGTCGGACGATCGCTTGTATTTCACAAGCATATCATCTACATAAACTTCCATTGTCTTCCCAATTTGGTTGTAAAACATCTGATTCACTAAGCGTTGATAGGTTGCTCCGGCATTCTTTAATCCGAAAGGCATCACCATAGCAGTACAACCCCAAGTCCATGATAAAACTATTGTGTTCCTGATCCGGCACATGCATGGGAATATGATTGTACCCTGGATATGCATCCATGAAAGGGAGAAGTTTGTGTCTCGTCGTCGAGTCTACTGGTTGGTCGATTCTGGGGAGAGGAAAGCTGTCCTTCGGGTAGGCATTGTTTAGATCTAAAAAGTCGATACATGTTTGCCACTTCCCGTTGGATTTCTTGACCAGGACGGGGTTTGAAATCCAGTAAGGATATGCCGAATCTTTGATGAACCCATTATTTCTTAACTTCTCCACTTCCTCTTTCAAGGCGGCCGACCTCTCCGGGCCCAGCATACGCTTTTTTTGTTTTACATGAGGATACTTTGGGTTTATACTTAGTGAATGGCTCATTATCGAAGGGGATATCCCACACATATCAGTGTGGGTCCAAGCAAACACATCTAGGTTCGCTTTCAGAAAGTCTGTTAATTCCCTCGTTCGGAGCGGGTCCAAGTAAGCTCCGATTTTCAAGACCTTTGTCTGGTCGTCATTATCGATCGGAATATCCACAGTTGCTTCATTAGGTATTGCCTTCCTACATCCCGGTTCCTCGTCCTCTCTAGGATAGATGTCTTTGGGCAGGCTGTTAGGTGACTCCTTCAACGATATTCTCTTTACTTGCTATGTTAGGCCCTCCTCAGCGGGAGGGGAAGCACTCTTAGACTCTGCGTCTTTTCCATTGCGTAGTATCTTTAATTCTACCATATAACAGGCTCTTCCAGTGACCTGGTCACTGCGAACCATTCCTACCCCATCTTTAGTTGGGAACTTCATCAATAGGCACCAAGGTGCAATGTAGACCCTAAACTCTACAAGGGATGGTCGGCCAAAAAAAGCGTTATAAGGGGATTCAATGTCCATGATCACGAAAGGGAGGATCCTTACTCTTCAGCGATCTCCCTCTCCTAATTCTACAGACAAGTCTATCATACCAATTGGAGCAGTTGATGATTCATTAAATCCATGTATCCACCCCCACACGACTTTAAATCCTTCATTTCTAACTTCATTTGATCAGATGCTTTTTTAAACAAGATGTTGACGGAACTCCCACAATCCACAAGGACTTTCCGTACCAATGCAGGTCCGATTGTGGTATTTATCACCAATGGATCAACGTTGGGTGCCTCAACTCCTATGACTTCTCTGTCTCGGAAAATAACATCATATGTTGTTGTCTTCTGCTGTTTCACGAGTGCAGAGTCCACACATCTTCTGGGTGTTTGGCAGCATTAACATATTTCCCTATGGTCTTGTTGTTGAATCCAGCCAGATGTGGTCCTCCGATGGTAGTATTAATGACTATACCCTTTTCCTTTTGTTGTGCAATGGGCTTAGAAGCAGTTTGATTATGGTTTGGAGCTTGTCCTTTTTACCCCCTGTCTTTTGGGGCGACTTTTGTTGATGGGCAAAATTGTCGCACGCCAATACCCAAATGTGTGTGTGTGAACAATTATCCAAATAAACAGTAAAGTATGTAAATGCGGGGAGGCACAGCTTTTATAGTGGTTCCGTACTAACACCTACGTCCACTTTATAATCATCATTCATCATATCTTTTGTCGATTACAAGGTTATACAAGTTTGTATAATAGCTAAGTTAAAAGTGTTACAATAGAATAACAAAATATATGTTTGTTCTACACTTTGACTAAATTTCCCTTCTTCTTCTTCGTTGTGAAGCGTTGACTTGGTTAACAATATCCAAGTTTAGTGTTCATGTCCATGAAGGTCAAAAGTAGCATAACAATTCTTGTTAATGTTTAAGTGTTGAAGGAAAACATGCATGCCATGTTTTAATTGTCCATGCCATCTCCCATGGCCATGGTGGAGGTGTTGGAAGCCATTAATGAGTATTTGGAGCTCTCAAGGTCCAAAAATTCCCAGGGAAAAAGCCTCCAAATGAAGGCCAAGCCTTGGGGTATTTATAGGAGCAAGGTTAGGTGGGAATAGGTGAGCAGCGGGACCCACAAGAGCAAATTTTGCACCCCAAAACAAGCCATATGCAGAAAATTCGCACCCCCTGGTGCAGGGTTCGAAATTTCGCCCCCCTCCAGGGGGGTCGAAATTTCGAACCAACCAGTGGGGTTCGAAATTTTGACCCTCCCTAGGGGTCGAAATTTCGAACTCTCCAGTGGGGTTCGAAATTTCGACCCCACCGGGGGGAGTGGTTCGAAATTTCGACCCCATCGGGGGGGGGTTCGAATTTTCGACCCCACCAGGGGGTTCGAAATTTCGACCCCCCAAGGGATTCGAAATCTCGACCCCACCTGGGGGGTTCGAAAATTTGACCCCACCAAGGGGGCTCGAAAATTTGAACACCCTGAAGGGGTTCGAAATTGATAGAGTGTGAGGCGGAAATCATGCTGCTGATGGAGTCGAAATTCCTGAATGCGAAGTGAAGGAATCCAAGGTTTCATGAGTCTGAACTAAAGGATCCGAACTTTTGACATGGAGAAAATCAGATGAATCGGGCGGTGCCTACAATTTCGACCTAACCGGCTGGGTCAATCGCCGCCGGGACTGTCGGACCCGGACCCCCACTGGCGCTGCGCCCGGACCCGCTTGACGGCTCACCTTCAGCTCGGATCCGGCTCGTCTAAGAGTTCATTGGGCCCGACAAAGGCCATCTGATAGAGGCTTCGGGTCTCCTTGTGTTTGCGACGCGACTTCGACCCAACTGCTTTGTATTTTTAACGCTTGAGCGCGTCGCTCACCAAATACTTGAAGTGTGATAGCTTCAACAAAAAAGCGTGTCAACAACTTTGTATTCATCTTGTAATGACCCGCATTTTCAGCGATATAATAATTAATTTATTTAATTATTTAAATAGTGAATTAAACGATTTAATGGTCGTGGAATTAATTAATGGTGAATATTTAATTAAAATAATAAATTAAATAATATATTTAATTCTGAAATAATCAGAATTGGTTGAAATGGCGATATGGTGTGAACTGGATCATCTGTGATATTTAATTCAGTTTAGAATTGAATTAGAATAACGAATATATTATTTGAACGACAGTTTGAACGTATAATTATATTATAATTAAAATCGAGCTTGAAATGGCGCTGCAGTTCGTAATTTGGCGATTTGAACTTCAACTGAATGTACATGATTCGTTTTAAGCCGGATTTCTGTGAAACAAGAAACGTTAGGAGCTGGTGAAATATATTTTTCTAGTGGAAGAGAAAAATCGGGATTTCGTCGTATAGATTTTGATTTATGTCCAAATCAAATTTTAGAAAAGTTGCTCTGGAATTCCTTTATAATTTATAAAGGAATTAATTATATTTTAAAAAGGAATTTCATTTTAAATCGAATACCGATTTATATCGGGATTTGCAATATCGAGTTAGAAACCCATATAAGATTTTTCTGAAGCTGTATGGTATTCCACTGTGAATATATACGATAATATTTATTATTAAATTTAATTATATTTAAATATATTCATATATTTAAATGGGTTATTTAGAGCTTTAAAAATAGCCACTTTTGCAAACGAAGTCGGAATTCGACGAAACAAATTTTGTTGGATCCGCAACATCAAATAATGGCTAGATTCCAAGTTCTGTGATTTTTATAGTCACTGTGTGGCCGTACAGATTTTTAGAGTGAAAAACAGTCAGTATTTTGATGGTTAAAAATACGCTGTGTGAGCAAACGGAGTCAGAATTCGACGAAACCAGTTTCGTTGGGACTGTAATGTCGAACGGTAGCTGCATGTCCAGTTTCGTGATTTTTGGGTATCGTGTGTGATCACAGGGATTCTAAAGGACGAATAAAATTAGCGATGGCTTAAAATAAAATATTTAAATCGATTATTAAAATGTTAAAAATCGCCTATATAATATCCTTAATTTTTCCTAACCTAAATCAGTTCATTCGGAAGTCAACAAGTTCCGCCGTAACATTTGTTGTTTCCAGGAAAAAGTTTCGATCCTCTTCAAATCAAATAAAAATCAAAAGAAAATCTATAAATTAGAATGTATATATATTTGGGGATCTCCGACCCTCCTCTCCATTTCGGTATAAGTTTCGTGTGGCTCGAAGGTGGTTGGGGTCGTCTTCGTTCTTTCGGCGAGTTGGTAGGATTGATGATTTTAGGTGGTAGGAGCATCAAGATGGGATTTCGATGTTGGATTCGGGTTCTAGGTTGTGTGTAGCATCTGTAGTGAAATTCTGGCGAGATTCGAAGATGAAAATGGATGCGCGACTCCCTCTACTTCGTGGGAGATACTGTTCGATGGACTGGGATTCCATGGTGCGAGCTAGAGCTAAAGTCGATGAGGCTGAGGCTTATGCGAAGAGAAGAACTTCGGTGAGGAGATTGTGAAGATTGGTGGAAAAATGGAGGAGTATTGGGGAGTGAAAGGATCTGTGATGTCGGGTTGATTTTGCAGCGATGGATTCCTGGAACATTGTATTGGTGAGGGAGAAGAGGATAAGCGTGCGGGTGGGCTGTTTTTCAATTGAAGCGGGTATGGTTATGGGCCAGGTCATTACGGGTCATTAAATTCAAATTAAAGTGTATAAACTTGTAAAATCCATAATTGTTGCATACGTTATCAGAACTTGACGCCGTTAGTTGCGTTGAGATCGTAGGGACGAACACTACAACATGGAACTGACTGGGAGCGAATCGAAGCTCGTTACAATTTATGGAGAAATAAATTGCCCGTCTAAATCAAGCGATGGTTATCGTTATTAATGATGATCATCCAATGTGAGTAAATCTCACTAACTCTGAACAGTTTATAATTTCATGTTGTATTTTTAGAACTGTTAAATATTGGCTGATTGACTGTGTGTTGACGGTTTGATTGAACTGCTAGTCAGTTAGTTGAATTTCTATATTGATTCTGTTTAACAGAATATATCATATGGAACTGAAAATTATGTTCATTTTATTGTGTAACATCTGTGGATGCAGGGAAACAGGTTGGAGGAATCTGACTGGATTCCTCAACAGTTATTTTATTGTTTTCATATATTGTGATATATGACGTGATTTATAATCTGTTGTTGATTATATGTGTATGGACGATATTGGACATCGTAACTTGATATGTTAAACACCATAACATACCGGGATATTGAAAAGAGAACATTTATAAGATCAGAGGATTTTATAAAAGAGAATATTTATAAATAGAATATAAAATCATAAGATTTTAAAAAAGGGAATATTTACAAATAGGAAATCTTTTTAAAGTGGAATTTTATATGAAGGATATTTATAAATGGAATATTTATAGAGTGAATTATTTATTTAGAATAAATAAATTAGATATTTAAATGGATTATTTATTTGTTAAATAAATAGGATAAGATAAAGAGATATTGACTTAGAAAATAAATAAGTTATTAAAAGGACATTCAGTAGGAAATAAATAAGTTACAAAAAGGGATTATTTATTTAGAGAATGAATAAAGAAATATTTGTTAACCATTTACAAATAAAATAGAAAGAGAAATATGTGTAAAACATTTACAAATAGGTTATAAAGGATATTAGTTTGTTAAGTAAATAGGATAAGAAAAGGATATTTTTTTGTTAAATGAATAGAATAAGAAAAAAGCAATATTTGTTTAGAAAACAAATAAGATATTATATAGGAAATATTTGCAACACATTTGCAAATAGAGTTGAAAAGGAAATAATCGCAAAACCATTTGCAAATAGAATAGAGAAGGGAATATTTGCAAACCATTTGTAAATATAATTTAAAAGGGTAATATTTGTAAACCCTTTACAAATAAAGATTTAAAAAGGAAATATGGGTAAAGGCATTTAGAAAACAAATAGATTATAAAGGAAATATTTATCTTTGGATAAATAGATATATATATAAGTCTGAACTCATATATGAAGAAGTAAACAGATAAAAGGAGCAGATTGATTTATAAATGATATTTATAAATTAAGTTAAATATTTATCATTTGGATAAATAGAATATATAAGCCAGGACTTATATAAAGAAGTAAAAAAATCGATTTCAACATCGATGTTTGAAACTGAATAAGGACAAAGAGTTAATCAGTTAGGTTAACCAGTTAGAGTTAATCAGTTAGGGTTAACCAGTTAGAGTAAAACCATTAGGGTTAAACCAGTTAGGTTAAACTGTAGAGTTAATCGGTTAGAGTAAATCGATAGAGTTAAATCGAACCAGAGTTATTCAAATGGAGTTATTCGAATTTGGTTTATTCGAATAGAGTTGAAATGAGTAAATCGAATTTAGTTTATTCGAATAGAGTTGAAATGAGTTAATCGAATTTAGTTATTCGAAGAAGTGAATCGAATAGTAGATATTCGAAGTGAGATAATCGAATAGTAGATATTCGAAGTATGATAATCGAATCAGAAATAATCGAAGTGAGTTGATCGAATCTAGTTATTCGACAGGAGTTAAATCGAATAAGATTTATTCAAAGAAAGAGATTATCGAATATAAGTATTCGAAAGTAAGCAAATCGAATATTAATTATTTGAATAAGTTATTCAAATAAGAATTAATCCAGTAAGAGTTATTAGGTTGGAGTTATTCAAATAAGAGTTATAGATTAGAGTTAACCGAATAGGAGTAAATAAATTAGTTGTCGTTATATTATTCGAGTTAGAAAATTAAAGTCATATTAAAGATAATATATTTCGGATGCAGGAGATTATAACACCATTGTTATAATCACGTAAACTTGTAAAAGAAGGGGGTTCGTAAATAGAATCCGAGGGTTCGTAAGGAAGTGTTAAAGGGTTAAAAGATGAACTTACCCTATTTCGAGATTTGAAATGTTGTTCAGTTAAGGTCTGAGAGGTAGTTATACCCCAACTTGATTGACTGTGTTTTTAATTTAGAAATGGTTAAGGTTCGAGAGTGAAAGTGGTTAAGTGAATATAGTAAATAAGTATAGCGGTTTGAGTTGTCGTCGCAATGTTGATTTCAACATCTGTTTAAATCCAAGTAAAAAAGATTTGGAAATGTTTTCCAAATAGAATCAGAAACGTAATCAAATATTGAATTTTGAAATATGAATTAGAAAAGGAAGTGTTCATGTATAAGGAGTTAAGAAATGGAGTTAAGCTAAATCAGAATTTGACTGGAGACTTGTTAAGTTGAATGGTTTCCTAAGTGTCTATCTGATGTTGGTTTCGACCTTCGGGATTGGTACTTAGGGAATTGTTCTTAAACTAGTTTACAATCAGAGACTGATAGTTGTAGAAGAATAGTGATACTTAAATAAGTTATGGAAATGTTTTCCAGCGTTAACGTATATTTTCTAAACATAGAAAATAAGGGACATATGAATATATATATATATATGATTGATGGTTGATTTGATAGAATTTCCATCTGGAAATAATATCGCTGTTTGCACACGTATTTTTCTTTGATAGTCAACTCACCGACTATCGAAGTTTTTGACCATTTTAACGTTGTTAATATGGAGAGACCGGTTGGATTATTATCCAAAGAACCACTCTGTATTGGCATAAGCGTTGCGAATCATATATGCCAAAGATAATTGAAGACGGAGTAAAGTGCAAGGGCTATTGTATAAGTCTTAGATAACAGTGCCTAAGATGGATGTACTGAATAGTGCCTTTGGTTCATCCTGTTCCTGGATGACTTGTATGGATGAATGTCTGACAGAGTATTTCTAGAAAGGTCACGTACATTGATTTCTTCAACCGTACCAAGAGTGGAAGCGGAGAAGGAAACTTCTTTAGCTAACACGTAATGTACTGTTGTAGACGTCAATTAGTGATTTTCGATGGATCTGACAATGTGGCATTCGAAGTGAATCTGATGTGATGATAAGGCGTAACCTCAAGCCTCATCAACCGGTAAATGACAGAAATTGGGCAGGTAGCATGGCTATGTAGGCCGCACCTATTAGGGTGTATAATCACCTGATCTAGAGTTTCGTTTACTTCAAAAAAATCTATTGTTGATGCTATCCCATTCGGGAAACGGTTGCTGATCCCAACCATTGGTGATATACATTCGATACACTCAAGCGAAATGAGTGGTCGGTCATGTGTGGCCGGGTTGCAAGATGTTCTTGTTGAACCCAGTGTATTCCTCTCTAGAGGTACACTAGCGAAAGGTGGTTCCATACCTTGTCATAGTTGGAAATCCATTACCCAATATGTGCTTGTCGTTTTGATTGTATACTATATATGTAGAACGTGAAATGAAAGCGTTTCTGCTAGATGATTATTATATTGTGGTTGATATACATTATTATAATATCAAAAGGTTTTTGATATATATATAATTTGGATTCTCATAAGGGAAAAACCTGTTCCATTATACGGCGTGGTCTTATGAGATATCGTTTACTTGTTCAAGCTGTTTTAAACTGTTTTACTCACACCAATCCCATGACTGGCCCAGAGTTTATTTTTGTTTTGTTTTCCCTAAACTCTTGGGTGCCCAATTTTGTATGGGCAGTCAAGTAGTCGGGATTTACAGATACTTGAAGAGCTGGAGCAGGAGGCTTCAGGATTTTATATAGCTATTGTTATTCCGCTGTGTTGTAAGTGCTGCACTTGATAATGATATGTATATTCAAGTACAATCCTTTATTTCAAGGATATGTTATCTATTATATGTTGTTCGTTCTGTTGTGAGATTCGTGTTACTCTGATGTTGTATCTTCTTCTTCTTCTATTCTAAGTTTCTATCTTATCTTTCCTCACCCTCTAACTTCTTTCATTAACTATTCGGTTATTTTCGATCCTTGGATGTTCGATATGTGTTGTATATCGGATAACCAAGATCGCAAATTTTCGGGTCGTTACATTTGGTATCAGAGCTTAAGGTTAAGTTATTTCCTTGGCTCTGTGGCGTAACTCAGTAGAGATGGGATTAGTAATATCCTAGATTGAGTTTGAGTGTATATATACGAGCGCGTATTTGTTATTCAATATAAAGTGATTTTATATTGTGGAGATTTATTGGTTGAGTCGTTTATAAGTTCTGGTCGATCAGTTTGATCCACTGTATCGGTAGGAGTTTTATAAACACTTGAATACGATGAACCGACATGGTATGTTTTGAAAAGAGGGTGAACGAAATAATTTTACCCAAATTATATTTTTGATATAAAGGAATTATATTGAAATGATTATAATATATTGGTTGTTATTATAATCGAGTAAGATTATAAAAAGTGAAATGGTTACGTATATAACCAAATAATATTCGTATAAGTGTTACGAAATGAATTAAATCTGAATTTGAATCAGAATTTAAAACCCTCGAAATTTGGAACTGAGTTTGTAAATAGACTTGGATTAAATATATGTAAATTTTAAGATCCTGGGAGATTTTAAATTGTATTCCAAGAAATTGTGAATGATATTTTGAATTGATTTCAAAATAAAAGTGTTTAAGAATGATTTTGAAAATGATATAGTATTGAACTCACTTCGATAACTGGGAAATAATCCCGATGATGAGCTAGACATCATCGGTGTTCATTTTCGAGTTGCTGAGTGACGGATTACTACCAAAGGAATTTGTTTTTGAATTGTTTTGAGAAAAAACAACGCTGTTTAGAACTCCCAAAATTTGATTTGTTTAATTTAAGACAAATTAAATTGGAATTTGTAAAAGAAAATTTGAATTAAAGTAAAGCCAGTTAAGTGGTAATAGAAATTGTTTTGAAATGATATTGTGTTGGTGAGTTAAGGATTCGGGATCAAGAACAAAACTTGAGTTTGAAATGAAAATTTGGCTTGGTAAAAAGAGAATGGTTGTGTTGGAGATAAAAGTGATTTCAGAATTTGATTGGGATAACTTTGGTATATGCTGAGTTGATAGCATATGGAAGTGATAGAGTTGATATGCCCGACAAAAAGGTACAAGTGTATATTTCATATGGCATGAGATTTTGATGAGCCGAATTGGCAAGCCACTTGGCTGTTTTATTTTCTTTTGGGTTGGAGAAGGCCCAGAGAGGCGAGTTGGAGTTTGATCAATTGACCAGTACAAAGGAGGTGCTGGCGAAATTTTTCGAAAAGTTAAGGAGTTAGAAAATTTTCAGGATTTTTGAAAATTTTCAATAATAAGAATGAATAAATATTTTAATTGAAATTAAAATTGGTTCAGTTGAAACTGAAGATTTAGAAGTGAACAAAAAAATTTCTAACCAGTTAATAGGGTTTGATTTCTACCTTAGCAATTTCGAGGACGAAATTATTTTAGGTGGGGAAGAATGTAATGACCCGCATTTTCAGCGATATAATAATTAATTTATTTAATTATTTAAATAGTGAATTAAAGGATTTAATGGTCGTAGAATTAATTAATGGTGATATGGTGTGAACTGGATCATCTGTGATATTTAATTCAGTTTAGAATTGAATTAGAATAACGAATATATTATTTGAACGACAGTTTGAACGTATAATTATATTATAATTAAAATCGAGCTTGAAATGGCGCTGCAGTTCGTAATTTGGCGATTTGAACTTCAACTGAATGTACATGATTCGTTTTAAGCCGGATTTCTGTGAAACAAGAAATGTTAGGAGCTGGTGAAGTACATTTTTCTAGTGGAAGAGAAAAATCGGGAATTCGTCGTATAGATTTTGATTAATGTCCATATCCAATTTTAGAAAAGTCGCTGTGGAATTCCTTTATAGTTTATAAAGGGATTAATTATATTTTAAAAAGGAATTTCATTTTAAATCGAATATCGGTTTATATCGGGATTTGAAATATCGAGTTAGAAACCCATATAAGATTTTTCTGAAGCTGTATGGTATTCCACTGTGAATATATACGATAATATTTATTTTTAAATATTAAATTTAATTATATCTAAATATATTTATATATCTAAATGGGTTATTTAGAGCTTTAAAAATGGCCACTTTTGCAAACGAAGTCGGAATTCGACGAAACTAATTTTGTTGGATCCGCAACATCAAATAATGGCTAGATTCCAAGTTCTGTGATTTTTAGAGTCACTGTGTGGCCATACGGATTTTTAGAGTGAAAAACAGTCAGTATTTTGATGGTTAAAAATACGTTGTGTGAGCAAACGGAGTCGGAATTCGACGAAACCAGTTTCGTTGGGACTGTAATGTCGAACGGTAGCTGCATGTCCAGTTTCGTGATTTTTGGGTATCGCGTGTGATCACAGGGATTCTAAAGGACGAGTAAAATTAGCGATGGCTTAAAATAAAATATTTAAATTGATTATTAAAATATTAAAAATCGCCTTTATAATATCCTTAATTTTTCCTAACCTAAATCAGTTCATTCGGAAGTCAACAAGTTCCGCCGTAACATTTGTTGGTTCCAGGAAAAAGTTTCGATCCTCTTTATATCAAATAAAAATCAAAAGAAAATCTATAAATTAGAATGTATATATATTTGGGGATCTCCGACCCTCCTCTCCATTTCGGTATAAGTTTCGTGTGGCTCGAAGTTGGTTGGTGTCGTCTTCGTTCTTTCAGCGAGTTGGTAGGGTTGATGATTTTAGGTGGTAGGAGCATCGAGATGGGATTTCGATGTTGGATTCGGGTTCTAGTGTATGTGTAGCATCTGTAGTGAATTTCTAGTGAGATTCGAAGATGAAAATGGATGCGCGACTCCCTCTACTTCGTGGGAGATACTGTTCGACGGACTGGGATTCCATGGTGCAAGCTGGAGCTAAAGTCGATGAGGCTGAGGCTTATGCGAAGAGAAGAACTTCGGTGAGGATATTGTGAAGATTAGTGGCAAAATGGAGGAGTATTGGGGCATGAAAGGATCTGTGATGTCGGGTTGATTTTGCAGCGATGGATTCCTGGAACATTGTATTGGTGAGGGAGAAGAGGATAAGCGTGCGGGTGGGCTGTTTTTCAATTGAAGCGGGTATGGTTATGGGTCGGGTCATTATGGTAAAGCCCAATGGTATTTAATTAAATTCAAATTAAAGTGTATAAACTTGTAAAATCCATAATTGTTCCATACGTTATCAGAACTTGACGCCGTCAGTTGCGTTGAGATCGTAGGGACGAACACTACAACATGGAACTGACTGGGAGCGAATCAAAGCTCGTTACAATTTATGGCGAAATAAATTGCCCGTCTGAATCAAGCGATGGTTATCGTTATTAACGATGATCGTCCAATGTGAGTAAATCTCACTAACTCTGAACAGTTTATAATTTCATGTTGTATTTTTAGAACTGTTAAATATTGGCTGATTGACTGTGTGTTGACGGTTTGATTGAACTGCTAGTCAGTTAGTTGAATTTCTATATTGATTCTGTTTAACAGAATATATCATATGGAACTGAAATTGATGTTCATTTTATTGTGTAACATCTGTGGATGCAGGGAAACAGGTTGGAGGAATCCGACTGGATTCCTCAACAGTTATTTTATTGTTTTCATATATTGTGATATATGACGTGATTTATAATCTGTTGTTGATTATATGTGTATGGACGATATTGGACATCGTAACTTGATATGTTAAACACCATAACATACCGGGATATTGAAAAGAGAATATTTATAAGATCAGAGGATTTTATAAAAGAGAATATTTATAAATAGAATATAAAATCATAAGATTTTAAAAATGGGAATATTTATAAATAGGAAATCTTTTTAAAGTGGAATTTTATATGAAGGATATTTATAAATGGAATATTTATAAAGTGAATTATTTATTTAGAATAAATAAATTAGATATTTAAATGGATTATTTATTTGTTAAATAAATAGGATAAGATAAAGAGATATTGACTTAGAAAATAAATAAGTTATTAAAAGGACATTCAGTAGGAAATAAATAAGTTATAAAAAGGGATTATTTATTTAGAGAATGAATAAAGAAATATTTGTAAACCATTTACAAATAAAATAGAAAGAGAAATATGTGTAAAACATTTACAAATAGGTTATAAAGGATATTAGTTTGTTAAGTAAATAGGATAAGAAAAGGATATCTATTTGTTAAATGAATAGAATAAGATAAAAGGAATATTTGTTTAGAAAACAAATAAGATATTATATAGGAAATATTTGCAACACATTTGCAAATAGAGTTGAAAAGGAAATATTCGCAAAACCATTTGCAAATAGAATAGAGAAGGGAATATTTGCAAACCATTTGTAAAAGAATTCAAAAGGGTAATATTTGTGAACCCTTTACAAATAAAGATTTAAAAAGGAAATATGGGTAAAGGCATTTAGAAAACAAATAGATTATAAAGGAAATATTTATCTTTGGATAAATAGATATATATATGTCTGAACTCATATATGAAGAAGTAAACAGATAAAAGGAGAAGATTGATTTATAAATTAAGTTAAATATTTATCATTTGGATAAATAGAATATATAAGCCCGGACTTATATAAAGAAGTAAAAAAAAAATCGATTTCAACATCGATGTTTGAAACTGAATAAGGACATAGAGTTAATCAGTTAGGTTAACCAGTTAGAGTTAATCAGTTAGGGTTAACCAGTTAGAGTAAAACCATTAGGGTTAAACCAGTTAGGTTAAACCGTAGAGTTAAACAGTTAGTGTTAATCGGTTAGAGTAAATCGATAGAGTTAAATCGAACTAGAGTTATTCAAATGGAGTTAATCGAATTTAGTTTATTCGACAAGAGTTGAAATGAGTAAATCGAATTTAGTTTATTCGAATAGAGTTGAAATGAGTTAATCGAATTTAGTTATTCGAAGAAGTGAATCAAATAGTAGATATTCGAAGTGAGATAATCGAATAGTAGATATTCGAAGTAAGATAATCGAATCAGAAATAATCGAAGTGAGTTGATCGAATCTAGTTATTCGACAGGAGTTCAATCGAATAAGATTTATTCGAAGAAAGAGATTATCGAATATAAGTATTCGAAAGTAAGCAAATCGAATATAAGTTATTAGAATAAGTTATTCAAATAATAATTAATCCAGTAAGAGTTATTAGGTTGGAGTTATTCAAATAAGAGTTATAGATTAGAGTTAACCGAATAGGAGTAAATAAATTAGTTGTCGTTATATTATTCAAGTTAGAAAATTAAAGTCATATTAAAGATAATATATTTCGGATGCAGGAGATTATGACACCATTGTTATAATCACGTAAACTTGTAAAAGAAGGGGGTTCGTAAATAGAATCTGAGGGTTCGTAAGGAAGTGTTAAAGGGTTAAAAGATGAACTTACCCTATTTCGAGATTTGAAATGTTGTTCAGTTAAGGTCTGAGAGGTAGTTATACCCCAACTTGATTGACTGCGTTTTTAATTTAGAAATGGTTAAGGTTCGAGAGTGAAAGTGGTTAAGTGAATATAGTAAATAAGTATAGCGGTTTGAGTTGTCGTCGCAATGTTGATTTCAACATCTGTTTAAATCCAAGTAAAAAAGATTTGGAAATGTTTTCCAAATAGAATCAGAAACGTAATCAAATATTGAATTTTGAAATATGAATTAGAAAAGGAAGTGTTCATGTATAAGGAGTTAAGAAATGGAGTTAAGCTAAATCAGAATTTGACTGGAGACTTGTTAAGTTGAATGGTTTCCTAAGTGTCTATCTGATGTTGGTTTCGACCTTCGGGATTGGTACTTAGGGAATTGTTCTTAAACTAGTTTACATTCAGAGACTGATAGTTGTAGAAGAATAGTGATACGTAAATAAGTTATGGAAATGTTTTCCAGCGTTAACGTATATTTTCTAAACATAGAAAATAAGGGACATATGAATATATATATATGATTGATGGTTGATTTGATAGAATTTCCATCTGGAAATAATATCGTTGTTTGCACACGTATTTTTCTTTGATAGTTAACTCACCGACTATCGAAGTTTTTGACCATTTTAACGTTGTTAATATGGAGAGACCGGTTGGATTATTATCCAAAGAACCACTCTGTATTGGCATAAGCGTTGCGAATCATATATGCCAAAGATAATTGAAGACGGAGTAAAGTGCAAGGGCTATTGTATAAGTCTTAGATAACAGTGCCTAAGATGGATGTACTGAATAGTGCCTTCGGTTCATCCTGTTCCTGGATGACTTGTATGGATGAATGTCTGACAGAGTATTTCCAGAAAGGTCAAGTACATTGATTTCTTCAACCGTACCAAGAGTGGAAGCGGAGAAGGAAACTTCTTTAGCTAACACGTAATGTACTGTTGTCGACGTCAATTAGTGATTTTCGATGGATCTGACAATGTGGCATTCGAAGTGAATCTGATGTGATGATAAGGCATAACCTCAAGCCTCATCAACCGGTAAATTACAGAAATCGGGCAGGTAGCATCGCTACGTAGGTCGCACCTATTAGGGTGTATAATCACCTGATCTAGAGTTTCATTTACTTCAAAAAAATCTATTGTTGATGTTGTCCCATTCGGGAAACGGTTGCTGATCCCAACTGTTGGTGATATACATTCGATACACTCAAGCGAAATGAGTGGTCGGTCATGTGTGGCCGGGTTGCAAGATGTTCTTGTTGAACCCAGTGTATTCCTCTCTAGAGGTACACTAGCGAAAGGTGGTTCCATACCTTGTCATAGTTGGAAATCCATTACCCAATACGTGCTTGCGGTTTTGATTGCATACTATATATGTAGAACGTGAGATGAAAGCGTTTCTGCTAGATGATTATTATATTGTGGTTGATAGACATTATTATAATATCAAAATGTTTTTGATATAAAGATAATTTGGATTCTCATAAGGGAAAAACCCGTTCCGTTATACGGCGTGGTCTTATGAGATATCGTTTACTTGTTCAAGCTGTTTTAAACTGTTTTACTCACACCAGTCCCATGACTGACCCAGAGTTTATTTTTGTTTTGTTTTCCCTAAACTCTTGGGTGCCCAATTTTGTATGGGTAGTCAAGTAGTCGGGATTTACAGATACTTGAAGAGCTGGAGCAGGAGGCTTCAGAATTTTAAATAGCTATTGTTATTCCGCTGTGTTGTAAGTGTTGTACTTGATAATGATATGTATATTCAAGTACAATCTTTTATTTCAAGGATATGTTATCTATTATATGTTGTTCGTTCCGTTGTGAGATTCATGTTACTCTGATGTTGTATCTTCTTCTATTCTAAGTTTCTATCTTATCTTTCCTCACGCTCTAACTTCTTTCATTAACTATTCGGTTATTTTCGATCCTTGGATGTTCGATATGTGTTGTATATCGGATAACCAAGATCGCAAATTTTCAAGTCGTTACACATCTGGTTTGCCTGCAAGAAGTAACTACTCTACAACATCTCTTAGGTGGCGACATTCGTTTGTAGAATGGCCGTAGTTTCGTGAAATAAGCAAAACTTCATGGTTTCACTCTCTTTTTCGCTCGAATCCCTGGGTGGAGGTTTCTTATATTGGACAACATTATAAGTGTCCAAACAGATATTTTCCAAAGTGTCGCTCAGTGCTGTGTAATTTTTAAAAGTCTGAAATCGAGGTCTCCTTTTGGAATCGTTTCTTTGATTTCGATTTCTCTTGCCACCATTTCCCCCTCGGCGACCATTTCCTCCATTCTTATTGCCAACATTCACTTCGACCTTTCCCGCGCTTTCTCCAAATGTTCTCTCTGGGAACTCCGTCAGACTTTCTATATATTTCCTTCATTGCAGACGAATATTTGTCTTTTCATAGAATAGCTCCCTAGTTAACGGTGGTTTTCCGGCCAAGTATTCCCCGAACTCTATGTCCTTATCAACCCCATTTATCAGCGCAATTAGGATGGTTTGCTCATGCGGGTCACTTACCTCTGTAACTGCCAGATTGAATCGATCCAAATATGACTTTAGGGTTTCTCCAGGAGCTTGCTTGATCGCAGACAACTCAGTGACACTTTTAGATTTCTGGGCGTGCTGTCGGAATTGGTTCATAAAACTCTCACTTAGTTCTTTAAAACTGGAGACGAGGGGGGAGTCGAGTGAACCACATAAATGCGACATCTTCAAGATATGGGAAAAGCCTTGCATTTCACAGCATCGGCCGCAGCGTTCATGTACCATGAATACCTCATCAAATGCTGCCTTGGGTCGATTCTTCCTCCATACCGATCCATTGTGGGTAGATTAAATCGTCTGGGGAACTGAAAATTCATAATAAATGCCCCAACCTTCGTTGGTGTAACCCCTATTGTCAGCCATAATCTGGTGTACCATTGCTTCCACCTTAGCATTGGTTAGTGTTGGCTCGGGATTTGCACTTTTGGTTCTTCTAATATATCCAGCTCCCACATCGGGTTGCTTTCCCAGACTCCTTGCGGGAGTGGGACTCTCTCGCCTCCTAGGGTCCCGGTCATTCACAGGACGAGTTGGCTAAAGGAGCTGCTGAGTAGGATTAGTAATATTGGGATCTCTAGGAAGGAGACGGGATCCCTGCATTGGTCGCAACATTGGTTCTCTCGGACTTGGGTTATCAGATCCCAAGGCATGAGCTGCATCTTTGCGAGATCCCAATGATCCAAATGTCACTTTCTCAATGTTCTCAGGTCTTTCATATGGCCTTCTCTGATGTGGATCCCTTTTCTCCAAAGAAGATGAATGATCTGCAGTGAGATGATGAGTCGAAGAGGGTGTTATCTGCCTACGAAGCCCGTCTATCTGTCAAGCTTTCATGTTTTCTCACATAGCAACACTATCACGTCTTTGGGCTTCTAAAGCGTCATTAGTTCTATCCAGCCTGTCAAGTAAACGCCAGAAGTCCATGTGTGAGACGGATGCAGAGGCAGTAGGATGATTACTGGTTGTTGCAGCCGGCATTGGAGCATTTGCATTGGCTCGAGTAGAAGTACCAGCTTCAACTATAGCCGGTTCAGATTGGATTGCAGTAGTGTCACCGAGTCGGGTCGAAGGAGTGCCATTGGGTTCATTCGGGTTGCCGGATCGGATCGGTATAGTGCCATCAGTTCGGTTCGGGTTCTCCCCTTCAATTTGGTTCGGATCCGATCCAGACCCATGAGACCAAGTAAAAACAATCACCTGCCGATCTTCACTTGCCATTTCTTGAAGCCATGAAATCTGAATCTTTTGAGACCAACAAAAACTTCAAAAACAATGGAAATGCGGACTAACTTCTTCGGACTTGGAAACCCAAACAGTAGAACGATAATCCGGAATGTTGAAAATTCAAATTTCTCGGTGAAAGCACCAAAATGTTAGACCAAAAAGTGGTTCTAAACCCAATTGACTGATAATTCTAGAGAACAACTCAAAAATAAGAGAAAAACAATCAATACACAAGATTTATAGTGGTTCGGCGTTAACGAGCCTACTTCCACTTTATACTTCTTTGATTGATGAATTGATCACAAATACAATGATAATTGCCACTCAATCTCACTAGTACAATCAATAATCTCCCCAATTTCATTGAAATATACTCTATAACTTAGAGAATAATCTGAAATTAACAAAGAGATATTGTTGGTGATGGAGTTTGAGTAGATGGAGAGCTAAAAGATCCCTCAAAATGGAGTGCTATGGTGTATTTATAGGCCAAAAGCTTAGGTGGGTCAGATGCCATGTGGGTCACATCCCACCAATCTCGGAAATGAGTGCATCATGATGAAGACAGCGCATAAAGATCGTGGGTGGGGGGGTTGTAACTGCTCCGAGTTTGTAGCTACGTGGTGTGTTACTGCCTCATTTCAGCAGGCTCGGGATCAGATCAAATCTTTACACGAAACCACCCGCTTGTTGATGCTGGGGAGATATGCAGTTTTTTATTCGGATGGGGTTCGGGTAGTTAACCCTCGATTCGACCCGCTTTCTGTTTCCTGGAGTTGAGTCCTCTTTTCAATTGATTGTGTTTCTCTTGTAATTCAACATTCGATCCCTTTAGCTTTGTATAGCCTGGTTACAAAGCAGGCTAACAGCTGTATGTGGTTCCGGAAGCTAATAACTGAGTCAATCAACAATTGGAACATGTTGGTCACCTGTTTCATCGAGTAATTTAGAGTCCACATCTCCCAACAAAGAGTGTCATATTCCTCACCTCCATCAAGCAGTGGCCCGGCGAGACCCTCCGATCCTTCCTAGAAATATTCTACGTGGCCATAGCATCAGTCGATCGACCCGATCCATCGATGGTGCTTATGGCCGCCATATTAGGTGTTTAGAACCGATCGGAATTTAGGATCTCTTTGACCAGGGATCCCCCCAATTACATTGACGACTTCTATACCAAAGTAGATCGATTCTTCGGCAAGAGAATGCTAAAATTGAGATGGAGAGCCTCGAGGTGCTTACCACCAAGGATGGAGGTCCATCCAACACTAATGGCTAGAACAAAGGCAATAGAAAAGTCTCGGAAAAGAATGATCACAACGTATGACTCCAGATAGAGAACAAGTATGATCAGTACACTGAGCTCAATTCCTCCCTGCTCGACATCTATCTTGACGTACGAGGATCTCTACCCTTCCCTAAACCTCCTCGGAGGGAGTCGACCCAAAAGGAACTCAACTTTGGAAAGCACTGCATGTAGCACGACATGGCAGGTTATAGCACCAACGAATGCAGGAACTTGCGCGATCTCATCGAGGATAGGGTTAGGCGTGGAGAACTACCCGAGTATGTCAAGAAGCCTACACAGGTCGTGCCACCACAATCTTCTGCCCATGCTCCTCAGGCCGGTCCTCCAGCTCCTAGAAACGAAAAGGACCTTAAGCCTAGTAAGCGCGGTATCATCATTAATTAATAAGATTTGGATTTTTCCTATTTCTTAAGATACAAGAAATGTACTTTTATTATTTCTTTCAATAATATGGGTATGTTGAAGTACACACGTACGGAGTTAGGATTTAGCTCTTAGGCATGCTCTGAATTTAGCTATCTCCCCACTTAGAATTTATTTTTCATTTTTCTGTAATAGCACTTTGGTAGTAATAAACTTTCTTTTCCAAACATGGATTATGTTTGAACGATTCACGCCGAGCATGATTAACACTCGCCAATCCAAATATGGTCAGTGCTAGCCACTGTTTCTAAGCTACGGTCGATGCCTGCCACCATATATATCTAAACCAACTCCACAAGCCAAGTGTGGTTAACATTCCATAAGCCGAGTACGGTTAATATTCGCCAACCCAATAAGGCGGGTATGGATTATACTTGCCACCTTCATGAGCCGAGTATGGTTAATACTAGCCTACTCCATAAGCCGAGTATGGTTGATCCTCGCCACTTCTTTAAGCTAAGTGTGATTACTACTCACCAAACTTCACAATGCCTTTTCAAAAGCGCGGTTTATGCTCAAACCTTTTGATTACTCACTAAAACATGGTCAAGATCCGACCTTAGAAACCCTAGAACAACCGACTATACCGTCTCATCAGACAAAGCCGAGTATGGTTTATGCATGCCAAAGTCGAGTATGGTTAGTACTCTTCACCATTTCCCAACCAAGCTCGCAACCAAGAATGGCCCATACCATCTATGCAGGCATTAGACATCACGACAAATTCTGTCAACCAATCTCGTAACATTCACGGCCTTAGTACAGTCTTTGATGGTTGTCGGTTTTCTAGCCTTGATACGATCTACACCGATTGTCGCCTTTTCGACCTTAATACAACCATTGGGATCGTTGGACTTCTGGCCTTAATATGGTTTGAAGCAACCATAGCTAATCTGCACATTGAGCTCTGATGCAACATTCTTCAGAAGATCCAGAACACATCTCCCTTTACCAAGGAAGATGTATTCTGGGGGAAAAGTGTTGACCAACTTTTGGCAAAAGCTTTCACGGCTCAACGGGTCAGATCCCAATGTCAAAAGGCTCACCATTCAGTATCGACCGATCCCAACAGACGACCCTTTATTCCAGAGAGTCCAAGAAGGGTTCGGCCCGATTCAATTTTCTACCGATAGCAGCATATCTCTTCCCTGCATAATCGCTCTTCTGGCCGACCGAGTCAACCTCTCCTTAAAATTCGGATCGATCGGATTTACTTGGAAATTTCAAGATGAGTCATCCAAGCGAAGCCCGATTCTCAAGGTAATTAAAGTGGTCAACACTTTCGGCCAAAACACTGCTTTTGATATACCATAGTTCAAGTGCCATGCAAGCCACAATTCTCAAGAGAACTATTACTCAGTAGTAGACTGGGTCCTACCGCCGCAACTATTCAGTTGGATCGAGCTTCACATGTCCAAGCTCCGCAAAAGAGGAAAGCCATGTGGCACGCAGCTCATCCCACTCCTCCAACTATAAATACCCCATTGCTGAAAATGGAATGGCATGTTGAATTCTCCACTTCCAACCTACGCTCGGTATACTGGAAAACTTTCAACCGTGCACTTCAAATATTACAAGGATATTGTAATCTCTACTTCTTTTCCACCAAGAAAAAATTAATTGTACTTTGTAATCCATCAAAAATCAGTAAATATAAAGTGGACGTAGGCACCGACTTTACCGAACCACTATAAAAAATCTACGTGTTCCCTGTTTTTACCTAATTTTTCGTATTCTATGATTACTATTCGTGTGTTCTACACACGATTGGGGTTGATCGTCACTAGTGACCAACTTTTGACGTCAACAGTAACTGTTTTATAAACTGTGATTGTGGAACTATATGTACTGTATTCTGAGTTGATCCTGTGACCATGTGGAATTGTATTACATAAGTACTAAGTATGCCAAGCCACGTGAAAAATTTTTAGAGAACATTTTATCGATGTTCTTAAGACTTGCTAATGCAAATATATGAGTGGTCGCCCCTAACTAGCCCTATTCTACTCTTTAATAGAAGGCATTACATAGTGATGCTTTTTATTAGGTAGGTCTTAGGGTGGGACGTTACATTTTGGTATATGAGAAGAGGTTTAGAACAAAGTATGTTAGACATAGAACAGAACCAGAACAGTATAGGTGTTACAATGTTGAAGGATAACAATCGTTTCTATATTGTCATTTCCTTTGTTATCCTTATCGTGTGTTTCTTATCAGTGAGTCATATGAATCTTCTGGTCGAGGAATACATCTTGGAATAAGAAGTTCATTCTGCAGTATTCCATTGTTGATATCTCTTTTCGTAAAGTGATTTGATAAGAGGATCTTTCCATCCCCTTGGTCTTTTAGAGTTTGAACATTTTATTGAAATTTTAGGGAAAAAATTCACCGTATCCTTGATGTTTGTATTGATTGTTGGGTTTGATAAAGGGATTTGAAGGTATTTTGAGACATGAAATTAAAAAGAGGTTTCCACTTTAAGAGAAAGATGTTAAAGTTGAGATAAATCAAATGGGAGTTGCGCAGTGGAAGCAGGTGAATCGTTTCGGCTGTGCTAAATTTTGAAGTAATTAAACAAGGGGTAAGGGTTGGAAATAAAGATGATTGTAAACATTGATGAGTTAATTAGTTTGTAACCCAACTATTAAATTAAGATTTGGGAATGTGGGTTGTTAATTTTGGTAAAACTGAGAATGTTGATGATGAGTAATAATAAAAACAACCCTTATGTGAATTTTAAATTGATGATCATTTAGGTGTTGAATGGTCCGAAAAGTGTCCTAAAGATCTTGATCGATGCGTACGATTGGTGATATCGATAGAAATTTCTTAAACACTTGTTCGAGGATATCTAACACTGGAAATGAGTAGTAAAATGAGTTTTGATGCAAAATAAATTCAAAATTATCACATTGGGATAATGTTGAACCACTACAAGAAATGCAGACCATGATGAATTTGGCGAGGCAATGGCAATTGTTTTATCGACTTCGCAGCCAACGAATAAGAAGAATCATAGGGAAATATGTAGCTTAATGTTATACTAATCAAATTGTAATGGAAATTTAGAGTGTGTTGGTTATGAAAGTGTGTTAAATATACAGCTTTCTGAAACGAGTGCGCTACTTTTGGAATACACATTCCTAATTACACTCACCTAATAGTTGCCACCATTGAGTTGGTTATAATTCACAAAGAATGGCGAGGCTATCTGGTGATTGAAGATCCATGTAGAAGCCATAATTTGAGAAAAATTTCGATAATTTTGATGGCAAGGTAGCATCGAGTATTTCGAGGAGATCATTAACCTTGAGTGTGTATTTCAAAATATGTCATGTCGAAGGTAAGTTGTGTTGTTTAAAGCTTGGGTAATAATGAGTTGAAGAATGTGATTAAAACTATGACTAAAGATTTAGGTAAATTCAAACGGGAAATTTTGATGCTGAATTTTGAGTGTATTGGAAAATTTGAGTTCCATGGGGTAATTTCTTAAATCGAGAAGTTCTTAAGAATTAAACTAAGATAAGTAACTTACAGAATATAAATTGATGAGGTTTTATTCTTAATAAATTGTGAGGATTAATTTATTTAAGGGGGGAGTCTGTAGCAACCTGGGTTTTCAAGTAAATGGGATTTATAGATTTATTGTGTTTTGTGATTCTTAAAATAATATGTTGGTGATACAAGTTTGTGAGACCAACTCGTATAATCAAGATGTGAGCATTTCTAATTCTGAGTGTTTGGAATAAATTATATAATTTTGTGTAATAAAAATTTATCCTAATCTATAGTCTTAAGATTATAATTAGATGATTTTGAGGATATTGAAAATATATATTATTGATGAGGAATCAATATTTAAGGGAAAATATATTTTCAATATATGAAGTAATTGTTAGTTAAAACTGTTAAATTACTACTTTGAGGTTTTGAATACAAGATGTATTCTTGAAACAATAATAATAATTAGGGAATAGTGTTCTAAATTAAATTAGTGAATTTAAAGAGAATTTGTGGCTTTTAAACGATAATCAATGAAATAATTGATTTGTTGTATGTATGAAGATATAAATATTGATGTGGATCAATATTTATAGAGTTGGTGTATTTTAGTATCTTTGATGATAAATTTATAATTGTTGAGTTAATTAGATAACGTTATGGATATTAAATAATGTATAGAGTTGGTGTATTTTACCATGGGGTTTATAGAGTTGGTGTATTTTAGTATCTTTGATGATAAAAAAACACTTTTCTACACCCTTTGAGATAACGTTATGGATATTAAACAATGTCGTAAACCCCGTGGTATGGGACATGATGGTATATGAGATTAGTTAATTTCATCTGATATAAGCTATTGAGTTGATGTTGGGATTTATGGGATTTCTATGATTTGAGATTTTTGTGTTTTCCAGTGTAAAGTTGACAAGCGGCTAGTAAACCAAGTAGTGAGGACTTATGGTATGGGACGTACAGTTACCATTGTTTGGGTTACTGGCTGAGATTCAGTGATGTTCATGTTGAGAGATGTCAATACTCAACTTTTGGAAAGTTATGACTTGGGGAGTCATCTATACATATTCCTTGACTCGGAGAGTCAAGATACACCCAGCCGGGGGTCACAGTGTTAGCCGCCTTTATGTTGTATATTCACAACTCTTAGATTAAGAGTTGTATATCTTGTACTTATTTATCTCTTATACTGATCTGTAAACTAGACTGACCCATTTCTCGGGTCAGACCAAGATGTCTCAGGTAGTTATTGTGCTTGGAGTTAACAGGTTCTCTTATGGGCTATCTTCTCCATTGCTACTTTCATTTGAGTTATGTTGTCGAGTTCTCATTCACTTGTCGTATCTTGTTGTATAAGCGAGTGAGTTGTATCTATTCTTATTGTAGCACATGTATTTGTTGTATTATATCGATGTAATATTATGTAGTTGTTCTGTGGACTGTGCTTATGGAACTATATGTACTATGTTCTCAGCTGATCCCGCAACCACTATGGAATTGTATTAGGTAAGTTTTAAGTATGTCGTGCTACATGAAGAAAATTTAGAGATCATTTTTTCAATGTACTTAGGACTTGCTAATGCAAATTACGAGTGGTCACCCCTAACTAGCCATATTATCCACTCTAATAGACGACATTACATAGTGATGCTCTTTATTATGGTGGGTCTCGAGGTGGGGAGTTACAGTTGCAGCAAGGTGATACCAATTCTAATTTTTTTTACTCACGTATGACTATTAGAAAGTGCTTTAACCAAATTCGAGCATTGATTCAGCCGGATGGTCAACTCTTGCACAAGCCTGCAAAAATTGAACGGGAGGCTATCAGCTATACTAATTAATATGAAGCAGTGCACTCTTCTTTTCCAATTTTCCAACCCATCTCCACTATTAACTCACGGGGACAGGATTTCCTGCTTCAGCCAATATATTAGTTGTGGTTAAAGATGCATTATTTTTTATTCATGATGATTCCATCCCAGATCCTGATGGTTTAAATGCAAAATTTTAAAAAAAATTCATTGAAAATGTTTAAAGTACGATCTTCTATCAGCTGTTTCTGACATGTTCAACTCTGGTAAGCTTCCTAAGTCGATAAACCACACTTTTACCACCTTAATTCCTAGAACTGACAGGCCTTCAAGCATTTCTCACTACATACCAATATCTTGTTGCAATATGTATTTTTTTTCTAAGATCATGTGCAATAGATTACGGCTGCTCCTACCACATCTAAGATCAGAAAACCAATCTTCTTTTATAAAAAAGATATATTGGAGACAATATTTTATTGGCTTATGAACTACTTTGGGACTTCATGAAAAAGGGATTATCTAAATTTTGTGTAAAAGTTGATCTTCAGAAAGCTTATGATATTATTAATAGAAAGTTTATATGTCATATAATGTCACTTATGAAATTTCCTACCCATTTTACTAATATTATTTACGAATGTATCTCCACAACAACCTTTTCTATTTTACTTCAAGGCATTACTAAGGGATTTAGCTCATTTACTTAGGACTTCGTCAAGGCAACCCACTCTCCCCCTATTTATTTACCATAGCCATGAAATATTTCACTTATTTAATGGATGAAGTAACACATTTGAACTCTTTTCAACCCACTTTTTCTGTCCTTCCTCTCATTACTCACGTGTTGTATGCAGATGATTGAATAATTTTCAGAAAATCAACAATTCAGAATGCCTCTACATTAAATTTGATATTTCATAAAACTGAGTTTACATGCAGGTTTGAATGTTAATGCATCTGAAGCTAAGGTATTTTTTAGTGCTTCCACAACAAATTCTCATTTTATTCTGTAGATTCTTGGATTTGAATAAGGAGAATTTCCTACAAAGTATTTAGGGCTACCTCTTTCCTCTAATTACCTACATTATATTGAATGCCACTCTTTGATCCAGAGAGTGCAGAGTAAATTGCAAGGATGGGAAACTAAAATGCTACGTTTTGCAGGCTGGGCAGAACTTATTAACACGGTGATCACTCTACTTGTCCTATATTGTCTTTTATCTACCAAACTCAAGACTAGATAAATTGCAATCTTTATGTGCAGACTTTTTATGGGGGAGCTTTATATAAGGTTGCATGGACAAAGTTATTTAAGCCAAAGTCAGAGGGTTACATTTGTAACAACCTAAATTTTTAGTATATTTTATTTTATGATTTAATTTAAATTTTGATTTAAATTTTTATTTAAAACTAAATTTGTTTGGATTTTATTGTAATAACTATTTTGATTTTTGATTTAAAACTGAATATATTTTGGATTTTATAAAATGAATGAATTTGATTTTTAATATAAATATAATTTAATAATAGAAAACAATGTTCGTAATTTCAAACCTTATTTAGTGTATAATTTTAATCAACATAGTTATTTTAATTTGAATTTCATTCTTGAATTTTTATATAAATATTAACTCGTAATATTATGAAATTTATTTTTTATATTTATAAAATTATATCTTCGATTTTATTTTAAAATATTTCTCTTGTAGATCTGCCAATTATGTTAAACATCGTTCAATTTTCATTTTCGAATTTGTTTTCTTTTGATATTTCAAACCCGTTCTTCTTCCAAATTGTTAATCTCGTTTTATTCGTTCATCGTTTTCATATCAAAATTAGATCCCATTTGATATCGTTCACTATTTGATTGTAAAATCGTTCGTTCATTTTTATCTCCTACTTTATTTAAAATTAGAACTGTTATTGCATTGCCTAAAAATATCGTTCAATTTTTATTTTCAAATTTATAACCGTCCATTTCCTCTTTAATTTTAAAACTTTTCGTTCACTTTCAAAACCATTCGTTCAAATTTCCAAACGTTGTTCCAATTTAAGTAGTGATCTTTTGATTGTTTTCCCAAGTAGCGTTCGTTCAAACATTTGTTAATCCTAAAGTTGTTCGTTCAAACCATTGTTATCCCAAAGCAGCATTTCGAATGCTTTATATATATATATATATATAAAGTAATGAAACAGCCCATGCCTTTTCTTCCTAGTTTCAATCCTTCCCACTTCCCTCTTGTTCTTCGTACAAAACATAAAATGACAGCAATCTTCATTTTGTTTCTTCTCTTCTTCACCAAGTCCATCTCGCTCCAACCATTTTCCTGCTGCCGACCCTCCCAAACCACTGTCGACCCTCCCGTACAGCTGCCGAGCTCCACGTCCCTGTCCTAAGCTGGACCCAAAGCTTTCGCCTCCGACCATCACTCAAGACCTGACCCTCCTCTTCCCTCTCTAACCCTCTCCGGCTGAACGCGCCTCCACCAACCATCGCCTTTAACCGAAACGCGTCGAGCTCCACTTGAAACTGCCATGCCAAGCCCAGTGACCCAAACTCGCGTCGACTTTGCCATATCCCATTCCTCTACCATCCCAAGACCACCCAGCGTCCACCTGAAGCTGAGACCGTCGCCCTCCACTATAGCCGAGCTCTCTTTCTAGTCCGCACCTCTAGGCCTTCTTTCCCCTACGTGCATGTGAAATTTGTGCATGCGGGTGTATGTTTGTGGTGATACTATGTGTGCATGAGTATTTGATTTAATGAGTAAGTTGTGGGTTAGTTTTGTGTGTGTGTATATATATATATATATGTGTGTGTGTGTGTGTATGTGTGTGTGTGTTTGTGTTGCTTATATATATTTATATATGGTTTTGGATGTGTTATATAGTTTATAATACATATACATATATATGGTTTTATGTATTGTGTGTGTATGTTTTAAATATAAAATATATATATATATACGTCAATTCGGTTTCGATGTATGTACTTGCATCGTTTATTTATATGTTTAACTTATATTATATATCATAATGCTTTTGGTGTGCGTTAAATTTTAAATATAATCATGTTATAATTTTTTATGTGTATACGTGTATATAATATATATAATATTTTGTGTAAAGAATTATTGGGTTTTATTTTTTAGGTTGAATTGTTGAAGTGTTTTATTTATTTTGGGTCGAGCGTAGTGTTGAGTTCAGAAACCATTCCCAAACCCAATAGTCATACCAATTCATTGAGAATTTCCCTAACATCCTCAAATAAAATAAAATAAATATTGAGTGATATCAAGTTGAATCCAGTCCGAGTCGTGCCTAGAAGTCATCATTTCATTCGGTGTCAATCGTCTGTTGTCTCCATTCTGTGCCGCGAAAGGTGAGTTTATCTCACACTTGACCTATATTGTTTCATGGATGTTAGATCAGCATAGATGAACTGTTGTGAAATGTATAGGACTGCTAGTAGAAATTGTTTTATTTGATATCTATACACCTTTCATATATGACACGATATTCATATGACACATAGGTGCATTGATGTTATCCGACTTATGATGTGATTAATGTTATGTGATGATTGATTATGTTGTTGATTTATCTAGTTTAGGAAAATCACTATGCGTTGAAATTATACATACCCGAGTGAACATTAGATTAGGAAAAATCATTATGGGTTGAAATTATAGACCTGAACGATTTTTACTGAATTTGGGATTACGGGTTGAAATGATATATACCCGTAAAATTTTAAATTGCGGATTGAAATGATAAATATCCGTATCACATGACCATAGGGTAGAAAACTATATACGGACACCGTTGGTCATGTTTCGAAGAAAAGTGATTTGGAAAATTTAATTTTAAAATAATAATTTAAGATTTTATATTTTTATATTTGTATTTTTAAGATTTTAATCATATATTTTTGGTAAATTTTAAATTATATGCTTTAAAATGATTTTTATGAGTAAATGTAGATTTAAATACTTATTTAAGATTTAATTATAATTTTATTTACTTTAAACCATATAATTTAATTATAAAAGTATTTTAAACTTTTTATATAATAAATAATTCTTATAAACCTATTTCTATATTATTTTAAACTTACATATGTTTATAATCTATTTTCTAATTAATTTTAAAATTTTATTAACTTATATATATACACATATATATATATATATTCAAAGTTAATTTTTCTTCTGTATATGACTTATAAACTTTAATAATAAACTAAAATATGGGTAAGTTAATATTATATGATTTAAATTCGGGGTTTAAAGATTTAAATTTAAAATATTGATATTGATTTAGCGAATGAACTCGTATAAGATATGAATTTGAATTGATTTGAACTTAGAAAAGTAATTTTGAATGGTGAAATTGATTTTTAAAATTTTGAATCTTCCAAATTTAAGAGAAATGTATATGAATTTATAATTCATATGAACTGAATTCAATTTTAAGTGACTGAATGTGGATTGGAATATATATACATTTTATAAATGGAATTGATTAATAAATCAATTTGTATAAATTGAGAATTTGTTAAATCGAATTTATAAGAATGGTTTATAATTGTATCACTTGCTTGAATTGAAATATAAGTTTTTGATTTGAATTTATAAGTTATGAATTTGAATTATATGACATGAGTTATGGAATATGATATGTTTTGTTGAATTGAAATATATTATTTCTTTTGAATTATATAAATCGGAATAAAAGAGTAAGATTTGAATTATATAAAATGGAATTTGAACCTAAACGTTGGATTTTATAAATCGACTAAAGCGAATGCTTTAAAGGGCAAAACAAGATTTTTGAATTACTGTGTTGTAGTTGATGGCCACGATTACTGCGCCTCACCTCTTTGTTAATGGCGGCCTCTCAAGTAAATCCCTCTTCTTCTTCCATCTCCGTCACCTTTGACACCGCCTTCCCTCCCCTACCCTCTTGTTTATCTCCGCCTATTCCCCCCGATCCACCACCTCCAATTGCAAACACCTCATCTGATAAACCCTCTCTTTCAAATTTTACATCTAATCCTTCAGATCCGCAACCTACCCCTATTAGATCTGCAAATCCTACATCATCTGACGCCTCCTTCTGGGCGTTCACTAAGAAAGACTACGCATCCCTTTTTAATTCACTCCCTCATAACGCAGGAGCCTATCAGCCCAAGCACTTCAACATTCCTAGGGATGGCATTCCATAGTAGATTCCAGATTCGGTCAGATCTGAAGGTATGCAATACTGGAGCAAATTTTTGGTGGGCTTCTTCCTATATGGTAATTCTTCATACTCCATGGTGGTAAATTTCTTAAATCGTTTCTGGAGATTAGATGGGGAAAATAGTATTAGATCGGATGGTATGCACTATTTTTTCAAATTCTCTAATGATTCAAATAGGGGAAAAATTTAAATCTAATTCTATTTTCATTAAAGGACGTATATTCATCATAACTAGATGGGATCCAACAATAGGAAATTCACAGGCTCAGATCAAAAAAGTTCCGGTATGGGTTCATTTTTATTGTATTCCGACAATTCTTTGGACTCTATCGGGTATAAATTGGTTAGCTTGTCATGTCGAGAGATTGATATGCTTTGACACTAGAACTGAAAAGCTTCAAAGATTTAGGTATGCAAAAGCATTAATTAAGATTTCCTCAGATTTTGATCTTCCTGATAAGATAGTGGTAGGAGGTTTAGGTAAAGATTGCCCTTCAGTTAAATTATCCTATGATTGGAGACCCATAATATGCACTATTTGTAGGGTATTTGGTCGTACAACCAGCAGTTGTGAGTTTAATATCCATGCAGAAGATAAACAGGATAAGCATGTTGAGGATCTTATTGATCATCATCGGCAATTTAATAGGAAAGATACTACTAATGCTAGTCAAGGTAATTGGAAAACTGCTAATACAAGAATGCTAAGTATTGGAGAAAGAAAGGGGTTCAGAATAGTAGTAAGACAATTGAAAAAGATGTGGCAAATGTTAATGATAACCCCTTTAATGTTCTAGAATCAGAAGCAGATGGTAACAATAGTCATGAAACTGTTGACATGAATAATGTTAATAATGGTAATGATGATGATCATATAGATGTTAACACGGATAATGCCCTTGAAGCTGCATTAGATTCTGATACACTAGAAAGAAATAATACTGATAAAGAGGTTCTTAATAATGTGATCAACAATGTTGCTCAGTTTGCTGAAGACGCGGCTCTGCAGGGTAACATATTAGAAGGCCATAGCAATGAAACTGTGCAAACACCAAAGTCTTTATCTGTTAATAGCACTTCAAGTTCTTCAGATTCCTTACCAGACTTATCTAGGCCAAATACCTCCATTTCTCCTGCCAATAAAGGTTTGAAGCTTAATCCATCAGCTCCTAATCCTTCACGGTCACCGGTCTCTCCTTATTCTAACTTGAAGCCTCCTCAAGTTCTTACTTTACCTCCTCCAATGGTCACCGGTTGTGGTTTGACTTTTCTACAAGTTAGTACCTCTTTAGCTTCTCTATCTTCTGCAATTCCTACGAGTTCTCTTCCTTTTTCATCTAAACCCAGGAAGCTAAAAGGAAAATTCTGGGATGACTCTGATTTAGATGATGGTAATGACTTCTTGCCAGAGGATGTGATGCCGCTCACCAACAAGATGAAACGACATACCAGGAAGAATCCTAGTCCCATGTTCGATCCTGTCTTAAATTGAGTCTCGGGTCGTTGGACTCTTTGTTAGTGACAGCTTTACACAGTTATTGGTATGTGATGAGAATCTTACTATTCATGCGGTTTGGAATTAGTTTATGGGGATGATTCAGTGAATTATGTTGCCTGTTTCTTTCTTTGCAATTTGGATATAGGAATTTTCTGCTTGGTGCTGCTGCTGTGATTCTCGTGTGACGTAGTATCTTCACCTCGATATGAATAATGTTGCAATAAGCATGCTTCATCTTTATTTTTTTAATTAATTTTTGTAAGTTCAAGGCTAGACATTCAAGAGTCTGTATTGCTTTTGCATTTTAAGTCGATGCAACTCTTGTTTATGTGAATAATAAATTTTTCACTTGCCTTTCAAAAAAAAAGATTTTTGAATTTTTTGAATTTATAAATAATGATTTCGAATTATATGACTTGAATTAAAAAACAAGATATGATTTGGTTAAATTGACATATAAATTTTAATTTGAATCATATATACTGAATTTGATCCGAAATGTTGGATTTTCGTGAATCGGCTTAATGAATACTTTTAAAGGTAAATTTTTTGAATCAATTGAATTGTTTTGAACTTGAATTTTTGCGAATATAAACCAAACCCAAATATTATCGAAGTTAAATGTTTTTGTATCGATTAAAATGGAAATTGAGAACTTTAAGGTATAACTTAAATATAAGTCGACTTTTGGATTTGAAGATTGTAATGCGAATACTGTCGGAAAATTTAATATAATCAAAGTTAGATATTTAATTTTGATTTCAGTTTGAATATGAGAATTCGTATAAACGATTTTATAAAGTGATTTATAAAATAATGACCACGGTGTGAAAAATGTAAATGGTTGGTTGTTACAGAGGTCGGGATCGGCTATTGTCATACTCTGTACCAGTACCGAAAATCACTTTAACAACTGTGCACGTGGTGGAGATCAAGAATGAAGTAGGATGGTTTGGCGAACGACTCTATTTTATATTTCATATTAATTACGAGACCCCGACTGCTTTGAGTCAGCTTGATGTGACTAAAACAAGAGCTATGCCAAGATCAAGTGTGGCCATGCCTCCTATCGAGCGCACTTTTTCGATACTATTCAATTACGGTTGAGATTCGATTAGACCCTTTTGATTATGGGAGTGTCTCGAGGTGGGCAGTAGTCGCTGCTATACGTTACCACAAGTCTAGATCTGCAAATGGTGAATCCACCCTGGCATTCCTTGCATGCCTTGTCACATGCCTTATAGGAGCCCACTGAGATTTTGTTTTGTACTATTTTATATGGAGTGCCCTCTGATAACCTTCTAGTTTACGGAGGAATTTACGGTACTGTATATATAATGGGAATATATAAACGGTGTAAGGGTAATAATGGTAATCCCTCTTACGCTATTTTGATATTTACTTTACCGATAGACACTATTGTATATAGCGCATTATACTATATAGTATATAGTTTGACGGATCCTTAGAGGATGGTAATCCCAAACATCCTTTAAGTTACTGAATGCATTTCATTGAACATTTCATTTGAGTTGATTTACTTTGATGAAAATGTTAGTCCTGATTCGAGTTGTTTTGTTTTGCATTATTGCTCAGGTCAGATCGAGTATTACAGTTTCGAGATTCACTCTTGGAGTTGGAGCTTATATTAGGTTTTGCTCACCTGTGTCTACATATTTAGTTGCCCCAGTTCAGCTATTCTTGTCATCTTTGTTTCACACTGTTATCATTTATCTATGTATTAGAAAATTCATTGTATTAGACTTCCGTTGTACTGTTTATGTAAACTCTGATGTAATATTTATTTAGTACCTTCATGAACTACTATTGTATTATTTGTTTTTCCGCTGCGAGATATCATATTGCTCTATATATGTGTCTGTGATTTGTGATTCTATGATTTATTCTATTTACCTCAGAAGTTAATAACAATATGTTGTTTTGGACGATTCGAGTTGACATGTTTTGTCGATTCGACACGGTCAAAATGTTGGATCGTTACATTTGGTATAAGAGCTTTGGTTTATCAAAGCTTAGCATATGTGGTAAAAGCTCATTAGAGATAGGGTAGCGATACCCTAGAATGAGTGGAATCAGTCGCGGAATCCTTCTTGAGAGATAAAATATTTTGAAAGTATAAATAGTTTATAAAATGGTTTTATAATGTTTTAAACAAATATTTTGTATATAAAATTTTGATTAATATTTAAATCTTTTTCTGAAATTTCCTTTCCACTGAATCCATCTTCCTTCGTAGATCCACTGATTAGGTTCTTTCGTTCGTTCATCTTTTGACTCAAATTCTATACTTATCCTTGTCCATATCAAGGTAAGAAGTAGAAGAGGAGTATAAGTCTTTCAACGAGTTCATTCCTACCTAAATATTGATTTAAAATAGGTATTATAATTCTCTTGGTATAATATTGAAGTTCTGATATATATTTTTAGAAGATGCATATTTGAAAATAACATTTGCTTTGGTAATACCAATATTTTGAAAGGATTTGATGTTTATATTTTTAGATTTTATAAATTATATGTTTATAAGATTTGAAGATGAAGACTTTGTAAGATTTTGATTTTATCTTGGTTGAAATCTACAATGATATAGTTTATAAATGTATGTATATGTAGAAATTTATAAATTCGAATTGGTTTATAAAGATTTTTTATTTGTGATGTTTTTATATGTTAAACTTATGGAATTAAACTAGTTTTATATGTTTTAAATATAGTTAACATGGGTTTGAAAATATTTAGGTATAGTATAGAATAATATTTTTATGTATTTGATTAATAATATCGCTTGTATATTTATTAAGAATTGAGGTTGAAATTTTTTATAAATAAATGAGTAGGGGAGAGATATAATTTTTCCCTGCTTATTTTTTTAATGATTTGAAATATATTATTCATAATATATATGATTGGGAAATTTGGTATATATTATGTTTAAATATATAAGGATGTTTTGAGTACTTACCTGACGTTAAAGTTGGCCTATCGAATACTTAGTGATTTGGGTATACGTCTGATCAACATATATTTTAAATCCTATATGCATTAGATAGATATAGAGTCACACTCTAGTCGCTTAAAAATGATTCTGGTGATGACCGCGGCATCATCGATATCTATTTTCAGGTTTCGAAAGTGGGATAAATATATATTACCAATCGAGACGTCAAGTGAATACTTAATTTTTTTGAAATGCTTGAAAATATTTTAACTTTCGATTTACATATTTTTCGGAATATATATATGTGAATAGATATGAACCATTGGTTTAAATATATAGATTATTTAATTACTATTTCCCTGCCTCGTTCTTTTTTGGGAACAAAAAGGTTTGAGTGGGGGAGATTATAACAACCTGAATTTTTAGTATATTTTATTTCATTATTTAATTTAAATTTTGATTTCTATTTTTATTTTGTTTATTCAAAACTAATGTTGTTTGGATTTCATTGTAATAACTATTTTGATTTTTGATTTAAAACTAAATATACTTTGGATTTTATAAAATGAATGAATTAAATTTTTGATATAAATATAATTTAATAATAGAAAACGATGTTCATAATTTTATACCTTATTTAGTGTATAATTTTAATCAAATTAGTTATTTTAATTTAATTTCATTCTCGAGTTTTTATATAAATATTAACTCGTAACATTATGAAATTTGTTTTCTATTTTATAAAATTATATCTTCGATTTTATTTTAAAATGTTTCACTTGTAGATCTGCCAATTGTGTTAAACATCATTCAATTATCATTTTCGGATTTGTTTTCTTTTGATATTTCAAACCCATTCTTCTTCCAAATTGTTAGCCCCGTTTTATTCGTTCATCGTTTACATATCAAAATTAAATCTCATTTGATATCGTTCACTATTTGATTTGTAAAACCGTTCGTTTATTTTTCTCACCTATTTTATTTAAAATTAGAACTATTCTAATTTTAATTTTATTGCGCTGCCTAAAAATATCGTTCAATTTTTATTTGCAAATTTATAATCGTTCGTTTACTTTTTAATTTTAAAACCTGTTCATTCGCTTTCAAAACCATTCGTTCAAATTTGCAAACGTTGTTCCAATTTTAAGCAGTGATCTTTTAATTAATTTTCCAAATAGCATTTGTTCAAACATTTGTTATTCCCAAAGTCGTCCGTTCAAACCATTGTTTTCCCAAAGCAGCATTTCGAATGCTTTATATATAAAGTATTGAAACAGCCCATGCCTTTTCATCCCAATTTCAATGATTCCCACTTCCCTCATGTTCTTCGTGCAAAACATAAAATGATAGCTACCTTCATTTTTTTCTTCTCTTCTTCACCGAGTCCATCTTGCTCCAACCATTTTCCTGTTGTCGACCCTCCCAAACCATCGCCGACCCTCCCAGACCGCCGTCGAGCTCTACGTCCCGGTTCGAAGCTGCACCAAAGCTTCTGCCTCCGACCATCACTCAAGACCCGACCCTCCTCTTCCCTCTCTAACCCTCTCCGGCCGACCGCACCTCCACCAACCATCGCCTCTGACCGAAACGCGCCGAGCTCCACCAGAAACCGCCATGCCAAGCCCCCGACCCAAACCTGCGTCTACATGTTGCCATGCCCGCGTCCACCTAAAGCTGAGACCATCGCCCTCCCTGTAGCCGAGCTCTCTCTCCAGTCCGCACCATCGACCTTTTTCCCCCTGCATGCGTGTGAAATTTGTGCATGCGGGTGTGTTTTGTGGTGATAGTGTGTGTGCGTGAGTATTTGATTTAATGATTAAGTTTTAGGTTAGTTTTGTATATATATTTTTGTGTGTTCTATTGTGTGTGTGAGCCCTCTTTTGTATGGATGTTTATATATTGATTATATATATTTATATATGGTTTTGAATGTGTTATATAGTTTATAATACATATATATACATATATATGGTTTATGTATTATGTGCGTATGTTTTAGATATAAATTATATATATATATACGTCAATTCGGTTTCGATGTATGTACTTGCATTGTTTATTTATATGTATAATTTATGTAATATATTATAATGGTTTTGGTGTGCGTTAAATTTTAAATATAATCATGTTATAATTTTTCTATATGTATACATAATATTTTGTGTAAAGAATTATTGGGTTTTATTTTTTTGGTTGAATTGCGGAAGTGTTGTATTTATTTTGAGTCGAGTGTGGTGTTGAATTCGGAAACCATTCCCAAACCCAATAGTCGTACCAATTCATTGAGAATTTCCCTAACATCCTCAAATAAAATAAAATAAATATTGAGTGATATCGAGTTGAATCCATTCTGAGTCGTGCCCAGAAGTCATCATTTCATTCTATGTCAATCATTTGTTGTCTCCATTTGTGCCGTGAAAGGTGAGTTTATCTCACACTTGACCCACATTGTTTCATGGATGTTAGATCAGCATAAATGAAATGCTATGAAATGTATAGGATTGCTAGTAGAAATTGTTTTATTTGATATCTATACACCTTTCATATATGACACATAGGTGCACTGATGATATCCGACTTATGATGTGATTGATGTTTTGTGATGATTGATTATGTTGTTGATTTCTCTAGTTTAGGAAAATCACTATGCGATGAAATGATACATGCCCGAACGGACATTAGATTTGGAAAAATCAGTATGGGTTGAAATGATAGACCTGAACGATTTGTACTGAATTTGGGATTGCGGGTTGAAATGATATATACCCGTAAAATTTTAAATTGCGGATTGAAATGATAAATATCTGTATCACTTGATCATAGGGTAGAAACCTATATACGGACACCGTTAGTCATGTTTCGAAGTAAAGTGATTTGGAAAATTTAATTTTAAAATAATAATTTATGATTTTATATTTTTATATTTATATTTTTAATATTTTAAAGTTATATTTTTTGTAAAATTTAAATTATATGCCTTAAAATGATTTTTAAGAGTAAATATAGATTTAAATACTTATTTAAGATTTTACTTATAATTTTATTTATTTTAAACCATATAATTTAATTATAAAATTATTTTAAACTTTTTATATAATAAATAATACTTTTAAACCTATTTCTATATTATTTTAAACTTCTATATGTTTATAATCTATTTTCTAATTAATTTTAGAATTTTATAAACTTATATTTTCTAATTAATTTTAGAATTTTATAAACTTATATATATATGTTAAAAGTTAAATTTCTTCTATACATAATTTATTAACTTTAATAATAAACTAAAATATTGGTAAGTTAAAATTTTGCGATTTAAATTTGAGGTTCAAAGATTTAAATTTTAAACAATGATATTGATTTAACGAATGAACTCATATAAGATATGAATTTGGTTTCGAATTGATTTGAACTTAGAAAGGTAAATTTGAATGGTGAAATTGAATTTTAAAATTTTGAATCTTCCAAATTTAAGTGAAATGTATTTGAATTTATAATTAGTATGAATTGAATTCAATTTTAAGTGACAGAATGTGGATTGGAATATATACATTTTATATATGGAATTGATTTATAAATCAATTTGTATGAATTGAGATTTGTTGAATCGAATTTATAAGGATGGTTTATAATTGTATGACTTGTTTGAATTGAAATATAACGTTTTGATTTGAATTTATAAGTTATGAATTTGAATTATACTACTTGAGTTATGGAATATGATATGTCTTGTTGAAATTAAAATATATGATTTTTTTTGAAGTATATAAACGGGAATAGAAGAGTTAGATTTGAATTATATAAAATGGAATTTGAACCAAAGTGTTGGATTTTATAAATCGACTAAAACGAATGCTTTAAAGGGTAAAACAATATTTTTGAATTATTTGAATTTATAAATAACAATTTTGAATTATATGACTTGAATCACAAAACATGATATGGTTTGGTTAAATTGCAATGTAAGTTTTGATTTGAATTGTATATAATGAATTTGAGCCGAAATGTTGGGTTTCCATGAATCGGCTTAATGAGTACTTTTAAAGGTAAAATTTTTGAATCATTTTGAACTTGAAACCAAACCAAAATATTATCGAAGTTAAATGTTTTGGTATCGATTTAAATGGAAATTGATACCTTTAACGTATAACTTAAATATAAGTCGATTTTTGGATTTGAAGATTATCGAAAAATTTAATATAATCGATGTTAGATATTTAATTTTGATTTCAATTTGAATGTGAGAATTCGTATAAACGATCTTATAAAGTGATTTATAAAATAATGACCACGGTGTGAAAAATGTAAACGATTGGTTGTTAAAGAGACCAGGATCGGCTATTGTCATACTCTCTGCCAATACCGAAAACCACTTTAACAACTGTGTACGTGGTGAAGATCTAGAATGAAGTAGGGTAGTTTGGCGAACGGCTCTATTTTCTATTTTATATTAATTACGAGACTTTGACTACCTTGAGTCAGCTTGATGTGACTAAAATAGAAGCTACGCCTAGACCAAGTGAGGTCATACCTCCTATCGAGCGCACTTCTTCGATACTATTCTATTACTGTTGAGATTCGATTGGGCCCTTTTGACTATGGGAGTGTGTCTCATGGTGGGCGGTAGTCGCTGCTATGGCGTTACCACCAGTCCGGATCTGCTAACGGTGAATCCACCCTGGCATTCCTTGCGTGCCTTGTCACATGCCTTATACGAGCCCACTACGATTTTGTTTTATACTATTTTATATGGATTGCCCTCTGACAACCCTTCAGTTTACGGAGGAATTTATGGTACTGCATATACTATGGGAATATATAAACGGTGTAAGGGTAATAATAGTAATCCCGCTTACGCTAATTTGATATTTACTTTACCGATAGACACTATTGCATATAGCGCATTATACTATATAGTATATAGTTTGACGAATCCTTATAGGATGGTGATCACAAACATCCTTTAAGTTACTGAATGCATTTCATCGAACATTTCATTTGAGTTGATTTACTTCCATGAGAACATTAGTCCTGATTTGAGTTGTTTTGTTTTGCATTATTGCTCAGGTAAGACCGAGTATTATAGTTTCGAGATTCACTCTTGGAGTTGGAGCTTATATTGGGTTTTGCTCACCTGTGTCTACCTATTCAGTTGTTCTAGTTCAGTTATTCTTGTCGTCTCTGTTTCATACTGTTATCATTTATGTATGTATTAGAAAATTCATGTATTAGACTTCCGCTGTATTGTTTATGTAAACTATAGCGTAAAATTTATTTAGTAGCTTCATGAACTACTATTGTATTATTTATTTTTCCGCTATGAGATATCATTTTGCTCTATATCTATGTCTTGATTCTGTGATTTATTATATTTACCTTAGAAGCTAATAACAATCTGTTATTTTGGACGGTTCTAGTTGACATGTTTTTTCGATTCAGCACGTCCAAAATAACGGGTCGTTACAGCATTGGTTTAAAACTTTTTCCAAATTTAAAAAGGCAGCATGCATAAAACTACTCTGGAATTTCCTAACTAAGTCTACTTTGTGTAGTAAGTGGACAAGAGCCCGTTATTGCAAAGATAAACAATTTTGGAGTATATCTATCGATAATAACTATTCATCCTCCTGGAAATCAACACTCGGGTTAAGTTCGAACTCTAAACAATATTTTGATAACTTCTTACCCTACAACAAGAGAAATTGCAAACGAAATAAGCATTGTCCTAATCTACCCATGCCGTATATATGATACTTATGAATGGAGCGAAGGAGGTGTGTTTTCATTCACAAAGCATGGGAGGCAACCGTTTACATAGGTATGGCATTGTGTCGAATATCTTGTGCCCGCTATGTGATAAGGAGCATGAGTCAATAAATCAACTTTTCTTTCAATGTGAATACGATGCATACATTTTGTACTCCCTGAAATTGAAACTACAACTTCATCCTGACACACTACCTACTCTTGAATTTGATGCAATGCAACTGAATTCTAGATTTAAAAAACATGATCAAATCGAGACTTAGCTTGCGAAGCTTTTACAGCCGCTAATTATTTCCTTTGGCAGGAACGCAACTACTACTTGTTTAGAGGGCGTTATGTTCATTCTATGACTAAGTTAAATTTAATAGAGAAGGAAATTACCTTGTTAGTTTGCAATAATGGCAGTAGGGTCGGCCGCAGTTTGCAAAATCGTCAAATTCTTCATCGATCGGCAATTGATTTAAACGATACTGGTTAGCTGCGCTTTGGGGAAGAATACGATCGAGGATGTTGATGGATTGGGCCTATATAAGCCATATAGGAGGGTTGATTGTTATTACATTTGTTTTATATTTTATGTAATTATGATTGTATGACTTTCATTTTTTTTGTACACCAAATTTATATTTATTCTTTTTATCCATAAGGCACCCACTTAGATTAGGGGGTTACAGGGTTTTGATGAGACATATAAAAGAGGTTTTGATTGGTATTTCTAATAAAGCATACTGATTTTCAAAAAAAAAGTGTGTGTGTGTGTGTGCCTTTATGTATCTATGCATGTGTATACATATAAGCTTTTTATTTTAAATATTTTATTATTATAAAAGAATGGGCTAAAGCCCGCTAACAACAAGACCCAACTAACTACAATTTTCCTCTCCAATTTGAAACCAAAACAACCAGGCATGAGATAAAACAAGCATCACCCTACACAACAGCTTCACCATCTCTGTGTATGTACATGCACCTGCTTGTCGCCACCACCACGTCACAACCCCCTTCCCACATTGACCTTGTTCTAGAAATCAAAACCTACCACGTCGATCTGCATGAGCCTGCTCTACAAAACACACTTTTTGACCGAAAGAAAAACCCAAACACAAAAATTAGGTCACTTTAAAAAAAATCTTCCACCACCACCATCCCCGACCATGTTCTAACCTGCCACCACCATGTGGATAATCTCCACCCATCGAAGCACCAACGACCAAAAAATAAAAGGATACAGTCACTCTATTCATTCATATGAGCTTGACAAATTCAACGAACCATAAGTCTACCTCTGCGCATTACCTCCGACCACAGCCTACTGCCCGCCAATGACTAGAGCTTCGACTACTCCTGACGAAGCTCCACCAGTAGAAATTCTATCCACATTGCCAAAATGAATTTTTCACCCAAAAATGCAAATATAATCCATTCCCATTCGATGCTCAATTATAAAACATGCAAACATATTTAGAATTCATGATTCTCAACCACAAATCTGATAGTATAATTCACGCTTCAAATCTTGATCGTCGACTGGTGACTAAAATATTTGTTAATTGATATATCCAATTTTCTTTCTAATGCTTGAAAATCAACAAACCAAATTTAAAATAAACTACATGAAATTCAACATAACTTTATAGTTGAAATTTTAAACTAAAATCGACTAGATTGAAAGTTATTTGTTTGTGAATGCAAGATGTTTATGTTTGTGAATAAGCAGAGAATGATTTTCTTCTTTACAATTTTTAGATTTTCTTTGGCCAATTTTCTAGTTTTGCTCATATAAATGATAATTCAAGGATTTAAAACATGCAAACATATAATCACAAGCATGATTCTGGATTCACAATCATACATTTTTTTAACTTTATCATAAATTATCTTTAACAGTAACAAATTGTTTTACTAAAACTTAAATCCTTCCGGAGATAAGCTAAGCATACCTAACACCAAATCATTAAACAAAGTACACACTGACTTGTCTGGACAACCTAAAAACGGTCAAGTTACTCACCTTATCATGTTTCTTTTTTTATAAATTTTGAACTTAAAGTCTTCTTTCTTGCTTTATTGCTTGTTGCCTTCTTTTTACTCTTTTCTTTTACTTATGAAACTGATCTTACCTTCTGAAATGAATGAGATAAAATAATTGAGATGATAAATCTTCTTTCTCTCCTAAGTTTGCTCATCATTTTTTTCTACATTATTCTTACTCATTACTAAGTACATTAGTGCTTTTACACTAGTATTCTCTTATGCACTTATGTTCCCTTCCTACTTAATCATTAATTTTAAATTTATACTTGTCAAACCTTACTTAATATAACATGTTCCTTAAGCATACTTGTAAACTAACAATAATAAGCTATGTTAAACATGTATGTACATATTCACCATGTACATACACTTAAACATATTCTCATTTCCTTATGATTATTAAGAAAATATTTTAATCATTTCTTAACCCCATTAAAACACCACTCATTATCTGTTATTTTAATTCATATCCAATTAATATATTTATATTATAAATGTTATCTTTATTATGCCAGGTTATCAAATTTTAAAAATCAATTTTCTATCCCAATAAAAGTTGAAAATCTCAAAAATTTGTTTTAGGTACATTTCCAATTTTCAAATAAACAATCTATATACGCAAACCAAAATTTAAGATTAAATTTATTTAACATTAAATTTTGAAATATCAGTTATGATCTAAAAGAGTTAGTGATTCAAATAAATAATATTTATGAATATTCAAAATAAAGAGAATATTTAGATATTTTACAACTGTAAATTCTGGGTCGTTGTATTTGTTGGATCTAGAATAACCCTAGAGGGGGGTGAATAGGGTTCTTCCCAGTTTTTAACTGAATTAAAAAAACTAACGAGATATATGATAATAAACAGATCACAGAATATAGCAGAAACAAAAGTGCAGAAAATAAATCACACACAGATATACCCAGCTTCGGCAAAACCCTGCCTACTACTGCATTTATAAGGTTTCTACTAGGTGATAGAACAGATCACGCATACAAGACCATGTACACTCGCAAACCCTGCTCCTATTCTAACCCTACGCTCAAAACTCTAGACTGGTCGATATCCCCCTCGATAAGATTTTCCCGAATTACAACCCTGTAATCCGTAACCCAGATTTTACAGACTCTAAAACTGACAGTCAATACCCTGACTGATTCACTCTAGTTTATACAGACACTAGAAAACTGTTCAGATGATTTTTACAAAGCAAATAAAATAATACAAGTTTAAACCCAAACTCAAAAACCCTTTAGGAGTTAAAACAAAGAGGGTCATCCCCTTTTAATTTTAAAAACCCATAAAAATAGGTCGGCCCCCTTTGAGTTGTGTTGCACCCGATCTCTTTGTCTTTTGGAGAAACAAAAATGGCGGCCGTCCCTTAAACACAAATTAGGGTTTTCCACTTTTGCTCCCAAATCAAATCGCGATTGCTAAGGAAGATGCTGTGGCTTCTATGATTTCTTCAATGCCTTGAATCGCTTTGCTTGATCGATTTGGAAGCTGATAAAATCCCTTGAAAACGTGAGTTTCTCTGGTTTTATTTTATGCTTGAAATTGTTGCCTTTTTGGATTCTATGTTTGGATATATTTGCCAGTGATGAAATGGTGATGTTAAATAGGGATATAATCGAACCCTAATAACTCTGATTTCAAAAAAAAATGGCTTGCTCTGATTTTGCCCGATTTGTTGAATTTCCCTTTTGGTTCCTTGATTTTAAAATCCTTGCGTGAAAGTCCCCTTTTGATAATTCTCGGTTTTTAAAAGATTTCTTGAATGAAAATGGAATTTTCCCATTTTGAAAGTAGCAAATCTCGGCTTTGATAATTCTGGAAATAATTGATCATTTGCCATATTTGGGTATTTGTAAACATGGAACATTTGTTTAGCCGAGTGATTTCAAACTTGCCAAATAATACGCTGATGACTTGATTTCTGGAATGAATTTATTTCCCAAAAGTGAAAATATTTGCATGCTTGCCTTTGTCGATTTCTGGAAAAAAAGTTTGCCAAATTTGAACTTCATGTCTTGTCCCACTTTGCCGTTGCATATCTTGACCAACTTATTTGATAAGAACAGATACTATACTTGAACACACTGCCACTTTATTTGTTTCCTGTTATCATGTTGTCTGTGTTTTCCCTTTGTGCTCATGCATGTCCATGCTTGGCATTTGCTCAAACTTGATTCATACTATTTTTTGTGTACATGCAATATTGATTACCTGCATATGTTTGTGATTGACAATGTTTGCACCATGCATGCTTGTCTTGTGCTCTGTCCAGTTGAGTGTGTTCATTTCCTTGAGAAAACTGAAAGGCACACAGAACCAATTATAAATTTGATAAAAAAAATAAAGACTAGTAATTTGTTTCCTTGCAAGTCCACACTTGATTGACACTTGAATAAATTCATGCCGAATTTGCTTGATAGATTCCTTGCCAAGTTTGAGCCAGATTGCATAATTCTTGTGTGCTCTGTCATTTTTGCCAATATGTTGCCATCTTTAAAATCTGCACTTGAAGCAAGTATGTTGGCTTCACCCTTGTGCTCGACCGCATGCTTACTCTAACCTTGAACTTGATCATTACTGCACAGACTTGCACCATGCTGCTGCACTATATATGCACACCCATACATGTCTTTACTGCTTTGTGAATATCTGTTGTAATCTGGACTACATATTTGCTGCTCGATCATTTGTCTGAACATCCCATGCAGTATTGAACTTTTGAATAATGCCATAGCATTTGACTAATCTGCCATGCTTTGATGTACTTGCACAAACTTGCTGACACATTTTCCTTGCTATTGCCCCTGTTTTGCTTGTGAACTTGGACTGGTCAGACCATCTCGAACCAGTCTTGATCATGAACTTGTTTATTTTCATGCTGTGTACATACACTACATATATCACACTTGTTGTTGCCGTGTAGACTGAAAATCTGATGCATATACACTTGAAATATCATCACTTAATCTTTGTTGTGTAACACCGCCATGCACATTACCATGAACATGAACTTTGTTGACATGTTTCACCTTGTTTTTGCTGCTACACCATACAGTATTGACATGCTTGACCCAATATGACATGTACTCTTTGTTTCATTGTGCTCGGCCATTTATATTTGGCTGCCTAGATCACTTTGCTGCTGTCTTGTTTGTATTTGAACCATTATGTTAAATGCAACTGTCTCGACCACTTTTGCACTTGAACTGTCTTGACTCTTGCTTGTCATTTCTGAAAATATACTTGTATTGGTTGCTTGGCATTTGAATATTTGCTTTGTACTTTGAGATGTGTTGACTTTGTTTTCATGTGCACTGAGTTGAGAAGGTCCACGTGGCTACTCCTCAGTTGCACGCTGATTGGCGAGGCAGCGTACATGTGTATATGCATGCACGTGTGTACATGCAGCCATCAGACTGATTTTTTCCATCCCTGTTCATATACAAACTGTCTGCCTAGACACAAATGAATCAGATCAAGTCATGAAAAAATGATGAGAAAACACACCAGAAAAACTGAGGCAAATAAAATTTTAAAAATAAAATTTATATTTGCATAAATTTTGTAAATTATTTCTGTTCTATTCCTGTTGCAGTGTACTGTGTGTTTGTTTCTATATATGACAGGTATGAAGACTGGACTGACTGTGAAGTGAAGACTGACTTGTAAGCTGTGAAGACAGAAGACAAGAAGACAGAAGGCAGAAAAACAAGAACAGTGTGTGTGTCTGTATATTGAGTCTGTGAATGTATAAGTGAAAAAGTACTGAGTGTTGAGTGATATAGTGAAAATGTAGTGAGAAGCAGTGTATATATATGAATTGTACTGAAGTTTGTAATAAACAAATTTATTTAAAATATTATTTTATTCTTGTCAAACAAACTTGTCTATTCTACACAGTTTATTTACAAGTACAATATCAGTGAAGTGATTAAATAGTGGAATTAAAATAGATGTACTGTTTGAATGTTAGAAATATAATATTTATATTTTTAAATAAAATATAGTAAATATTTGAATTTCTGTACAAATGTATTTTATTTAAATATAAATATTACATTCCTGTCTGTGATGTAAATATAGAACAGTACAGTAACAAACACATAATATATATATATATATGGTTGTTATCATAAAACAAAAATCATATAATAGTGTATACGACTGCGTCATATACAACAATCTCCCCCTTTTGATGATGACAAACAAATAAAAGATTTTGAATCCAACAAATGTGTTTTATAGTGAAAAATGAACTCCCCCTGTTTATTAGCTCCCCCTACAACAGAAAAACTCCCCCTATAACTGTGCATGAGTGAATTGAACTGAATGATAATGAATTTTCAAAAGTAAAAATATTTATAAAATATTCACTCATAAATCAAAATCTAATTCAAGTCAAAATCTAATTCATTCCCCCCCTTTTGTTATCATCAAAAGGATACAGATTTTAAAATACAGATGAAAATTGACTAAAAATGTAATTTCAGCTTAAGAGGAAAAACGGTCATCATAAATTTCAATCAGTCAAACAAAAATCATAATATTCTAAGAACAGGTGGCATATTTCACATTGTAGAAAATGACGGATATACGATGAATTTTACATAAAATGGAGAGAGTTTTAAAACAATTCATTTCCAATTATTTTCAAAGGATTTTTATAAAAATAAAGCACAAAAAAAGTGATGGATTTGAGCTATAATTAATAATTCAATTTAAGTGACAAGATCGAATAATCTCAAATCCCAATATCTATCAATCAACAAATCATAATACGTCATAATATTTCAACACATTTCACAGATTAGAAAGATGGATTGATAGGCTGGTTTTTATACACTGAGGAGAATTTCAGATTAATTTCTATTTTTAGCACTTTATTTCCTTTTTATTTATTTTTTATTTAAGAGCACACTGACCGCATATAACCAGAGCTTGGATTTTTAAATGGGGTCAGTCGCAACTTAAATTATAAGTTGTCTCATAACCATGCATGACCAGAGCTTGGATTTTTAAATGAGATTAGAGACAAAACTTATGTATTAAATATATATTTATCATTTCAGCTTTAAAAAGAAAAAAACTCCTCGGTATATAAAACCAAATATGGATGATAGAAATGTGGTAGGTACAGAGATGGACTGTGAAATAAATTTCAAAATTAATTATATTATGAAATATGCTCGACTGTACTGGGATTATTGAAAATTTTCAATTATCACTAATTCTGAATAATAATAACATAGCCACAATTCCATCACAAATATTTTCACTGTTTATTCAAGATTATCTTTAAAAAAAATAAACTCTCCACACTAATATAAAATCATGATGGATGGCAGACGTATGATAGGTAATGAAGATGGTCGTGAAATAATTGCCAGTTCAAAGATATTATAATAAATGTTCAACTATCATGAAAATATAAATAAAATCTCCTCTTATTGTGAAATATAATGCAGTCACAATTTATCACAATTTCAAAATCTGATAATTATTTTGATGAATTACAAATACAGTTCAATTTTGATATTGATTTCAATTTCTAAATGAATAATTAATAAATAATTCTAAAATTGAAAATCAAATACAAGAGGAATATGCTGATCTATACACGAAGAGGAAGTAAATATAAGACAAAAAGAGTGTGTGGATTTATACATGGTGAAGATTTGAATCTAAGTACAAATGGATGAGACAAATATAAGGCGCTTCTGATACCACTTGGTGTCTCTATTTACGAGGAATTTTAACATTATACTGAACAAGAAAGTCATAGACAAAAGAATTATTAAGTACCAAGCCCAAACAGACGAGATAATAGATTATGCACATGTATCAGAGCAGCAAGCATGTGATTCCAGAACAAACATTTTTTAAAGCAGTATCAGAGCAACACAGAACATAGTTTCAAATCATACTTGTCAAGATGATGGCCACATATGATGATTCATGATCTAATGACTAAAATATTGTTTACTTGAAATCATTTGAGGAATATGAAAATATCAGAATTTAATGAATCAATCACACCAGATTATAAAATTTTGATTCGAGATATGTGTGAGATTCAATAAATCAACAATTTCAAATGATTTTAAACAAAACAAATATTTAAATCAAATAATCATGAAATAAGAGTGAATTTCAAGACCAGATTTACAAAAGAAATTTTCATAAGTATCTCAGACAAGTGTGAGATTAAATTCAGATCATTTACATCAAATTTGAGAGGTATTCATGAACTAGAAAATTTAAAGTAATTTATTTGAAATCACTTGAATCAATGTCAAGTTCTGGGATATAATGAATCAACCACACAAGGTTGATAATTTCAAATTTAGGAGGTGTGTGAGATTCAGAATATCAGGAATTTCAGATGATTTCAAACAAATTAATTTCAACTGTACTAATCACGAATAAAAATGAATTTTAAGATGTATCACTGAGACAAGACATTTAAAAAAATATTCGAGCCATTCTGAAAATTACTGGAATTGTCACAACTGGTAAATAACAGTGTGCTGTAATGAGTATAATATTTTGAGCTTTTCTAAAATGAATTAGAATAAACTTAGAACTGCAAAGGTGTGTGAATTTCCATATAATTTTCAGATCTTCAAAACAATTTAGAATTCAGATTAACAGTGTTCAAGATATAACAAGAATACGTCAACACCGTTAGGAATTCAGAAAACAGAAAATGAACTTCAAAACAATTGCAGATAAAGAAAATTCAGTATTTGGAAATGATTAAAAGTATCAGAGTTCTATACATGCAAAACAAATTTCCAGAATATCATGAATACTGCAATTCAAGAAGCAAAAAAAAATATGGCAGTGATAAATCAAATCAGAATAGACAGAAGAAAGAGACAGAAGGGAGAAGAAGAAGAAATAAACAAAAGAAAAAAATCAAAACAGAAAATATTTACAGAGGTGAGTTTAGAGATCATACCAGAATCCAGTGTATATCAGAAACTCTAACTCAACAGATTTTGGCTGAAGGAACTGTAAATGATACAGAAGTATAAATCAGCTTGATTTCAAATTTCTTTTCAGCACAGTAGTTCCTCAGCCACCCTTCTTCGGTACCTAACAGTTGAGAGGATTGAGTGGTCTAACAAAATTAGAAAAACCACTCACAGTTTTATTAACATCTTTCGGTACCCAGACTTGCTTGTATAACAATCCATCTGAATTTACCTTTGTTCCCTTTGGAACCCATATCTGTTTGAATTTAACAATGTTTGTTTTATCTCTTCTTGGGATCCAGGATTGTTTAGATGAATTATTACAAAACAAATTCAAATTTTGCTTTTGATTCAAAAATCCTTTGGAATTAACAAAGTTCAAATTATCAAGACGATTCTTTTCAAAGAAAGTTGAAGGATTTTTAAAATCGTTTGAACTTCTCCTTTCAGAAAACTCAGATTTCCCAAAACCAAGTCCACTTCTATTTCCCAATGAAAATTGATTTTTCAACAACATATTTAAAGATTTCTCACCATTTGAAAATTTTGCCAGGGTTGTTTCAAGTTGTTGAATTTTAGTTTTAAGATCACCATTTTCTTTCAATAAATCTGAACGATTATTTTCAGTGATCTTACATCTTTCAAAATTAGATTTCAAAACCAAATTTTCATCTTTAAGCAGATTAATTTTGGTTTGGGACTCAGCAATCTCAGATTCAAAAAGTTTTTGTTTTTCAAACCCAAATTTCTTGGATTTTTCAATCTCGTTTTCCAGTTCTTTCAAAATCAAATCAGATTTCAACAAATTTTCTTTTTCAGCAATTTCAAATTTGGAATATATATCAGTCTTAAAACTTTCAAATTCCTTTTGCAAAAGATTATTCAAATTTGATAACTCAGTCTTGTTCTCATTTAAGATCAAAATTTCATTTTCAAACTTTCGAATATTTTTATTGAGATGAACAAGATTGGTTTTCAATTTAAAACAATTTTTGCAAACTGAATTTGAAGAATTTTTAAAATATTCTAGTTGTGATTCCAAATTATTAATTTTGCTGGTCAACTCAAAATTCTTAGATTTCAGAGACTTATTTTTCAGTTGGAGTTTATCAACAGACTTCGTTAAATCAAGACACATGTAAACCAAATCTTCATATGAGAGATTTTCTGTTTCAGCATTTGTTGATTCTCCATCATCTGATTCATCTGAGGTTTCATCTACATGACTTGTTAAGCATAGATCTGAATCAGAGTTGACAATCTGGGGTTTTGAGCTGTTGTCAGATTTTCCATACAACTTGTTGAGAGTTCTCCAAACTTCCTGTGCAGATAAACAATGACAGATAAAATTAAATTGTTCAGTGCTAAGATAGTCAAATATAATTTTCATAGCACAAGCATTGAAATTAATATCTACACTATCAAACCCATTGATAATAACATCCCAACATTTAATATTAACAGATTTTAAATAAAATTCCATTTTGGATTTCCAATTTGAAAAATCTGTTCCATCGAAAATAGTTGGAAAAGAACTGGACTGACTCTCTATCGGTTGACAACTAAGATCCATGAATCTAGGGTTAATGAAATTACCAGGCTCTGATACCACTTGTTGGATCTAGAATAACCCTAGAGGGGGGTGAATAGGGTTCTTCCCAGTTTTTAACTGAATTAAAAAAACTAACGAGATATATGATAATAAACAGATCACAGAATATAGCAGAAACAAAAGTGCAGAAAATAAATCACACACAGATATACCCAGCTTCGGCAAAACCCTGCCTACTGCTGCATTTCTAAGGTTTCTACTAGGTGATAGAACAGATCACGCATACAAGACCATGTACACTCGCAAACCCTGCTCCTTTTCTAACCCTACGCTCAAAACTCTAGACTGGTCGATATCCCCCTCGATCAGATTTTCCCGAATTACAACCCTGTAATCCGTAACCCAGATTTTACAGACTCTGAAACTGACAGTCAATACCCTGACTGATTCACTCTAGTTTATACAGACACTAGAAAACTGTTCAGATGATTTTTACAAAGCAAATAAAACAATACAAGTTTAAACCCAAACTCAAAAACCCTTTAGGAGTTAAAACAAAGAGGGTCATCCCCTTTTAATTTTAAAAACCCATAAAAATAGGTCGGCCCCCTTTGAGTTGGGTTGCACCCGATCTCTTTGTCTTTTGGAGAAACAAAAATGGCGGCCGTCCCTTAAACACAAATTAGGGTTTTCTACTTTTGCTCCCAAATCAAATCGCGATTGCTAAGGAAGATGTTGTGGCTTCTATGATTTCTTCAATGCCTTGAATCGCTTTGCTTGATCGATTTGGAAGCTGGTCAAATCCTTTGAAAACGTGAGTTTCTCTGGTTTTATTTTATGCTTGAAATTGTTGGCTTTTTGGATTCGATGTTTGGATATATTTGCTAGTGATGAAATGGTGATGTTAAATAGGGATATAATCGAACCCTAATAACTCTGATTTCAAAAAAAATGGCTTGCTCTGATTTTGCCCGATTTGTTGAATTTCCCTTTTGGTTCCTTGATTTTAAAATCCTTGCGTGAAAGTCCCCTTTTGATAATTCTCGGTTTTTAAAAGATTTCTTGAATGAAAATGGAATTTTCCCTTTTTGAAAGTAGCAAATCTCGGCTTTGATAATTCTGGAAATAATTGATCATTTGCCATATTTGGGTATTTGTAAACATGGAACATTTGTTTAGCCGAGTGATTTCAAACTTGCCAAATAATACACTGATGACTTGATTTCTGGAATGAATTTATTTCCCAAAAGTGAAAATATTTGCATGCTTGCCTTTGTCGATTTATGGAAAAAAAGTTTGCCAAATTTGAACTTCATGCCTTGTCCCACTTTGCCGTTGCCATATCTTGACCAACTTATTTGATAAGAACAGATACTATACTTGAACACACTGCCACTTTATTTGTTTCCTGTTATCATGTTGTCTGTGTTTTCCCTTTGTGCTCATGCATGTCCATGCTTGGCATTTGCTCGAACTTGATTCATACTATTTTTTGTGTACATGCAATATTGATTACCTGCATATGTTTGTGATTGACAATGTTTGCACCATGCATGCTTGTCTTGTGCTCTGTCCAGTTGAGTGTGTTCATTTCCTTGAGAAAACTGAAAGGCACATAGAACTAATTATAAATTTGATAAAAAAATAAAGACTAGTAATTTGTTTCCTTGCAAGTCCACACTTGATTGACACTTGAATAAATTCATGCCGAATTTGCTTGATAGATTCCTTGCCAAGTTTGAGCCAAATTGCATAATTCTTGTGTGCTCTATCATTTTTGCCAATATGTTGCCATCTTTAAAATCTGCACTTGAAGCAAGTATGTTGGCTTCACCCTTGTGCTCGACCACATGCTTACTCTAACCTTGAACTTGATCATTACTGCACAGACTTGCACCATGCTGCTGCACTATATATGCACACCCATACATGTCTTTACTGCTTTGTGAATATCTGTTGTAATCTGGACTACATATTTGCTGCTCGATCATTTGTCTGAACATCCCATGTAGTATTGAACTTTTGAATAATGCCATAGCATTTGACTGATCTACCATGCTTTGATGTACTTGCACAAACTTGCTGACACATTTTCCTTGCTATTGCCCCTGTTTTGCTTGTGAACTTGGACTGGTCAGACCATCTCGAACCAGTCTTGATCATGAACTTGTTTATTTTCATGCTGTGTACATACACTACATATATCACACTTGTTGTTGCCGTGTAGACTGAAAATCTGATGCATATACACTTGAAATATCATCACTTAATCTTTGCTGTGTAACACCGCCATGCACATTACCATGAACATGAACTTTGTTGACATGTTTCGCCTTGTTTTTGCTGCTACACCATACAGTATTGACATGCTTGACCCAATATGACATGTACTCTTTGTTTCATTGTGCTCGGCCATTTATATTTGGCTGCCTAGATCACTTTGCTGCTGTCTTGTTTGTATTTGAACCATTATGTTAAATGCCACTGTCTCGACCACTTTTGCACTTGAACTGTCTTGACTCTTGCTTGTCATTTCTGAAAATATACTTGTATTGGTTGCTTGGCATTTGAATATTTGCTTTGTACTTTGAGATGTGTTGACTTTGTTTTCATGTGCACTGAGTTGAGAAGGTCCACGTGGCTACTCCTCAGTTGCACGCTGATTGGCGAGATAGTGTACATGTGTATATGCATGCACGTGTGTACATGCAGCCATCAGACTGATTTTTTCCGTCCCTGTTCATATACAAACTGTCTGCCTAGACACAGATGAATCAGATCAAGTCATGAAAAAATGATGAGAAAACACACCAGAAAACTGAGGCAAATAAAATTTTAAAAATAAATTTTATATTTGCATAAATTTTGTAAATTATTTCTGTTCTATTCCTGTTGCAGCGTACTGTGTGTTTGTTTCTATATATGACAGGTATGAAGACTGGACTGACTGTGAAGTGAAGACTGACTTGTAAGCTGTGAAGACAGAAGACAAGAAGACAGAAGGCAGAAAAACAAGAACAGTGTGTGTGTCTGTATATTGAGTCTGTGAATGTATAAGTGAAAAAGTACTGAGTGTTGAGTGATATAGTGAGAATGTAGTGAGAAGCAGTGTATATATATGAATTGTACTGAAGTTTGTAATAAAATTTTTTATTTAAAACATTATTTTATTCTTGTCAAACAAACTTGTCTATTCTACACAGTTTATTTACAAGTACAATATCAGTGAAGTGATTAAATAGTGGAATTAAAATAGATGTACTGTTTGAATGTTAGAAATATAATATTTATATTTTTAAATAAAATACAGTAAATATTTGAATTTCTGTACAAATGTATTTTATTTAAATATAAATATTACATTCCTGTCTGTGATGTAAATATAGAACAATACAGTAACAAACACATAATATATATATATATATTTATTTATTTATTTGGTTGTTATCATCAAACAAAAATCATATAATAGTGTATACGACTGCGTCATATACAACAGTATTTACCTCAATAAAGTGTCGATTTACTAATACATAGTTCATTATATTATATGCATTTATGTATATATGTGAGAAACTGTTGGGACTTAATTTAATAAAATAGTGGTTCTTAACTATTATATTGTCTTTGATTTCAACCCCAATTGTGAATACAATGAGATTCAATGGATAAACTCTCTTATGCCACATTTTGCAACTTATAAAGTATTGAAATTTTACAGCTTACAACATGAAAACTTACATACATACTTACAGCATATATAGATATATATATACACACTGACACATGCGTGTATGTATGCGTATGTTTGTGTTGCTATGACATTTTAGGTTGATTTGACATTTGTAGCTTACAAAATATGGAAGCACATTAAGTAAAAACCAAATTAAAGAAGTTTAAAAGATAAAGAAGATCATAAAATATGTGAACTATGAACTATTATCCTAAACAACTATTATAAAAGACAAACTTAAACGGCTTTTTAACCTCAAAGATGGCCCTCTAAAATTTTAACTGCAGGGATGTTACTATTTTCTGTATGCCTTCTCTTTTTCTTTCTCGATCTCTTCACTAACTCTGTTCTTCATCTCTAATCACGAAATTATGCACCGTCAGCTCCGTTGAACTCGCTACTTCTGAGGTACCTATAGACAACAAGTAATCTTAATCCTATGAACTTCAGATGAACTCTAAAATGATCTTGATGTGGGTAGCGATTGTTACAAATTTCAGCTTTGACTACCACGTGATAATCGGAAACCACCACAATGCTCAGCATGCTAAGGCGTCTTCATTTATATGAAGATCTATTACTTTGGCATGCTCAAGATGAAAAGAGCCTCGGTCTTGTCCTAAATTTCTAGTACTACCTATTGGAATTTTTGGTGATACAATATTTCCAAAATTAATTAGATTTTGGAGATATTCAGGGTAATTTGGTTACCCATTTTGTGCAAGAAAGAAATGGAAAGGAATATTAAGGAGATAGGGATATTGGAGATATTCGCCATATATTTTGTTGCCATGTTTCATGGAAGAAGAAACAGAAAGAAATTAAATTGGAAAAAGATTTGATTGATGGAGAAAAGAGAAAGTTATCAATCAATCATATGACAATAAAATTAATGAGAATATTATTCTTCCACGAATTGATTTATTTACATAAATCAATTACTTTATCCCCAAGTAGTTTTTCCTCAGTATAAAGAGAGGCATAGAGGATGTTATTTTTATGGGATCATCTGTATTTCTTCATTTCTTTGCTCTACTGTAAAACTCTGTAATCTCTTGAATATTAATAAAATCTCTTCCTCATTGAAGTGGACGAACACTATCTCGCGATAGTGGAACCACTATAAATATTTTGTGTTCTCGTTGCCTTTATTTAATTCTATGATTTGTGACTGATAATCATTTCAAGCAGTTTGTTCTATCACATCATTGCAAGATCCTATTGAGATTTTTCCGCTGAAAGGGATTGATCACCCCTTACAACTAGTATCGGAGCTAGATTCGCAAAGAAGGTGTTTGGTAGAATGGTAGGGAAAGATGAAAATAGTACAAATAATACCTAAGGCCAGTAGTTGCTCCATACGTTAGAGGCCCTTATGTGGCGTCAGAATCACAGTTGACAATAGAGAAGTGGAATGGTGAAGGAGATTTTGAAAATGGCAGTGGATGATGAAAGCGGTTTTGAGAAGAAATCGCATTCATCGAGTAGTATTTGATACAGAGGCATTGCCTACTGATATTTCATCAGTGTAATTAGAAGAGATGGAAGAATGAGACTTTACTACTCTTCAACTTGCTATGGGAAAGAATGTAATTTCTGAAATTAGCCAGGAAATAACAGCTAAAGATATTTGGAAGAAGTTGGAGGACCTCTACATGAAGAAATCCCTAACTAACCGTCTGATCCTATTGAAGACCTTCTTCACTTATAATATGAAGGAAGGTTCTTCAATTAAGACACAACTAAGTGTGTTTGATGAGCTGTTGATGAAGATGAGGTCTGTTGAGTTGGAAATTGATGAAGAACAGAAAGCAATGGTTCTGTTGTGTTCGCTCCCAGAGCGATACATTGGTTTCGCTAACAGCCTTATCTATGGTAGAGATACATTGAAATTAGATGATATGAAGACAGGTTTTCTCAGTGAAGAGTTGAGAGATCAAATGAAAGAGTTTGGTGTTGGTGATAGTAGTGGAGGAAGTAGTAGTTCAGGTTTATTTGTTGAGAGAGGAAGAGTAGAGAAGAAAGTGAAGAATAATATGGGCGCTCCAATTCTAGAAAGCCTCGTTCATAGAGTAAGTCTAAAGATGGAATGTGCTATAATTGTAAGGAACTAGACCATTGAAGAAGAGACTGTCCAAATTTGGAGAAGAAGACTGATGGTTCTTCATCTATTGCGATGGAGAAAGATGGTAGCAATTTATTGACAATGGTTGTATCAGATGTAGCAGACCACTGGATTCTAGATTCTGGAGCATCATTTCACATGACCCCTAATAAGGTTTATTTTTCTTCCTTTGATGCTAAAGAAGGAAGTTCTATCCTTACGGAAATGATGCTACATGTAAGTCTATGGGAGTTGGTTCAGTTCGCATTCGCATATATGATGGGATTGTTCGCACACTTTCAAATGTTCGCTATGTCCTCGGTCTTCGGAAGTCACTTATATCATTAGGCCAATTAGCATCATTGGGATGCAAGATAACCATTGTCAGAGATGGTTTGAGAGTTTCTAGAGAGTCACTTGTATTGATGAAGGGTGTTATGGTGTGAAATCTGTATTTGCTAATGGGTATCACTATTCATGGAGAATTATGTGTTGGAGTCGATAGTTCTAAAAGTTTTGATGCTACCAAGCTTTGGCATATGAGATTAGGTCATACTTCGGAGAAGAACTTAGAGTTGCTTCGTAAGAAGAAAAAGATCAAGGGAGAAATCTTCAACAAGTTGGACTTTTGCAAGGAGTGTGTATTGGCAACAAACCAGAGTTTCTTTTGGTGATTGTAACGACCTGGATATTTGGTCGATTTATTTTAAATATTTAATTTGCTTTTAAATATTGAGTTGATAATATAAATGAATTTTTATATTAAGTTATCAATTTAATAATCGATTTCGATTTAATATCGAATATATTAAATTTTCGTAATGCGAAAACGGTAATAATTTAAATTAAAAATTTAAAGTTGAATCGAATCAGTTTAGATGATTAATACATACTTCTGTTTGAATTAGAATAATAATATTAATTTATGATCGAAGAATTAATTGCTTTGAATTTAATTTAAATTGATTTAAATTAATATCTTCTCTATATGATCTAATGGGGATTCAAAACCGGTTCTAGTGTGTTCTGAATTATGGTATAACCCTAGAAAGGGTGGTTGTTGCATTTAAATAGGGGTTCGAAATTATGTGATAATTAAATAAAGTCATATCAGTTTAAATTTAAAATAAAATAAATATATTCCTTGTACACTAAGTTACGGTACACCCTAAACTGTGTAAAACACGAACCTATATTCCTTAGTGCTGAAGTCTTCATCTTTATATAAACACGAGCATACTCCTCCTTTTTCCGTCAGTAGAAATCGAAAGAAAATGTCACTCCAATATTTTTATTTGTAATCGATGTATGTAAATCAAAGAAAAAAATACTTCCCTTTTTCTAAAACCAAAAACCGTATTGTTCTTCCAGTCAAAATCGAATTAGTCCACCGAGAAAAAAAGGAGAAAGATCGAATCAAAGTCTGGAGCTACGGTTTGAACCGTGAATCAATCTGAAGCTCGACATCATTAAGCTGGTGGGGGTCGCAATGCTGTGTAGAAAGGGGATTCGATTATGGTGCGATGCTCCTAGGGGATGTTCGAATTCGAACTTTGTGGATTGTTTAAAGTGCGAGGTTTGGGAGAATACCGAAGTTCGACGACATTAGGGAGGAGATCGAGGGTGGCATTGGAACAGGGTGAGGAAGGGGACTTGCGATAGAATTTTGGGGTTTTCCGATTTCAACAATGTTCGTTCTTTTCCTTTTGGGCTTGGCGTTGGGTTTGGACGTGACAGGTCACGGTGGATTCAAGCAAAATCTGAGCAACAACAGGAGTCACATTTGACAGTAAAAAGGAGAAGTGCTGCAGTAAGATTTTGTAAAGCAATTAGTCGCGAAAATGGATGGGATAACTACTGTGAAATAGCAGTACTGATAACAAAAGTGTTCGAACAGCAATGAAATGAACAATAGAAAGACGCGGGGAGGAAGAGGGAGAGTTCATGTTTGACAGTATTTTGGGTTTGTTGATGATGGTCACTGTGTTGTCGCAGATGATCGATGGTGGATGTAGGTGTAAGCAGTCAGTGACTTTTGGAGTAGATCTGGTCGGCTTGGTAGTGGAGTTTGCAGCTTGTCTATTGTGGCAGCATATTGCAAACAGTTTGCAGTAAGGTATAGAATTCAATCTTTGGCAATTTAAAAATTTACATAGTAAAGTAGGCTATTAAGGTTTGCATTTAAAACTTAAAACAATGGTCGTTTATTTTAATATTTATAATTAGGTTAAGGATAATTATACTATAAGTTGAAGTTTCCATAATTTATATGGAGATTGGTAAGTTCACAAGCTGATTCAATTAAATTGTATAAACTAATGTAGCTAGCTAATTTAGTAATTTAAATTGTAAACATATCATTAAGAACGGAATTAAGGAAATGTTAAAATTTAATTTTATCGTTAGGAATTGTTGATTGTAAAACAGTGTGTATTTTATTTATACAAGGTCCAAATTATCAAAGCAAGTCGAATTGGACTCGTAGCAGGAAATGGTATTCGTTAGGAAATTTTTGGGATCAACTGGAATCAGAATGGATCAAAATAAATCACGGTGAGTAATTCTCACTCAGAAATTTAATAAAATTATTTTTATCGTTAAAAATATATTGGTGGCTGCTTGAATACATTTATAAATTGTTGTGGCTATTATGTACATAGGCTATTATGTACATATAAATTAGTTATTTAGGGTTGGTGTTTGTGGTTAATATATATATATATATATATATATATATATATATATATATATATTGGTGGTTGGATTTCCGCAGTATCATTAGCGGATGACCCTATATGCCCCCACGATATGATAGTGGATGACCTTCTATACCGCGATATCCTGCCTCGAAGCAGGATGGGTATTATTTATGTTGGCTAACGTCGGTGGATGCAGGAAAACAGGTTGGAGGGATACAACTGGATTCCTCAAAAATATTATTATTTGTTTGTTTACATATATATTATTATATATAATGTGTTAGAAAACCTATGATTGATAATTTGGTGTTTTTGAATGTTTAAATATCACTGTGCCTAAATGTTGATTTATAAAAAAATCGTGATAAAGAAATTTTGAGATTTAAAATGGAAAATCTATTTTTCTAAAATAGAATTTGAATTTTGAATGGGGTAATAAATATGTACTTGTTTTGAATAAATAAAACAAGTATTGAATTTATAAACAATGTTTATAAATTAAATAATACAGGAAATTGAAGTAAATTTAGAAACGGTGTTTACAAATAAAAGGGAATGATTTTCATTGGATAATCAGGGAATTGAAATGAATTTATAAATGGTGTTTATAAATAAAGTGGAAAAATTATCATTTGATAATTTGAATAATTAAATTCAAAATGTGAATTTAAAAATAGAAATGGGGAATCGTTTTAAAGAAGTCAACGATGAAATTTATTGTAATGTTCAGAATATAAATTGAACTAAAATAAATCCATAAGGATTTATGATTTTAATTCGATTAGTTTGAATTTATTTAAATAAAATATGTCTAGAGAAAATATTAGGATTTTATTAAATAGAAGCTAAATTTAAATATGAAAATAGATTCTATGTTATTTATGGATAAGTGAAAATAAATAGAATATTCCAAAAATAAGATTTTGGTTTTAGATAGATTTCGAAATGGAACTTATTTGAATTTATAAAAGAAGTAAATTTATAAATGATGTTTTAAAATGTAGTGAATTAATTATCATGAGTTAATTTGAAATTTTAAATTCAAGTATGAAATTAAAAAAATAGGATTTGGAATCATTTCGAAAAAGGAACGACGGTTTTTTTTTGGGAATTAGGAATATAAAAGGAATTGAGTTTCAAATAGATTTTGAAATGAAACTTGTTTTAATATATAAAACAAGAAAGTTAGATTTATAAACGATGGTTATAAATCTAGTAAAATAAATTATCATTAGATAATATAGACGTTTAAATTCAAGTATGAATTTAAAAAGTGAACTGGAAAACAGTTTGAAATAGAACGATAAATTTTATTTCGGAATTCAGAATATAAATTGAAGTGAGAAAAATCCAACAGATTTATAATTTGAATTCGATTTTATCGAATTTTATAAATAAATTTATTTATAGAGGGAATTGGAATTTAATATAGCAAATTGAGTATAAATAAATATATAACCGAATAAATGAAAAATCGACGATTATAAATAATCGGAATATTAAGTTGAATTAGGAAATCTGGTTTAATATATACTAAAATATATCAGAATGGAGTTGAAATTTATTATAATTGAAGTTTAAAAGTTTATATATATAAATAATTAAAACGAACTCGCCGCAGCGCAATAGTTCGTAAATTAGCGTCTCGAACTTCAATTGAGTATGTAGAACTCAATTTAAGTCGAAATTCTTTGAAACAAGAACCATTAGGACCGATTTGATAATAATTTTCTAATAGAGGGTTAAAATATGGATTTCGTCTTATAGATTTTGGGTTATGTCAAATTCAAATTTTCAAAAAAGCAGCGCCATAACTATTATAAAACCATAACGGTTTATTAATTAAAATCCAAGTATTTTAAGTTAATAAAATATGGTTTTTAAATTTAAAAATCCAGATTTGAGTTATAAAATAAATTCAAACTCAAGTTGTGTAAATGAAATTATTTTTGAAACAAAAATAATATTTTTAAGTATGGAATAGAATTAACTAATTTGAAAATTGTAATAACCCGGAAATTCTGAGCCAATTTAAAATTTTTATTTTGGCAATTTTAATGAATTTTGAATATTTAAAACGAATTATTTTAAATAATATCGACGAAAATTTATTTTGAATATATTTAGAACGTATATATTTATACGCGTCGTCGTTAGAATATAAATAATTATATATAATTATAAAAGGAATTGAAAATGGCGCGGTAGTTCGATAATTCGATTTCAAACTTCAATTGAATGTACCGGGTGCAAAACAATCCGGATTTTGGCGAAACCAAAAATAATAGGATTTATATGAAAATATCTTTCCAACGAATCCGAAAAATCGAAATTTCATAGCGGGAATCAAAAGTTATGCTCAGTTGAAAATTCAGAATAGTCGCTATGTAAATTCTACATGGCCCAAAAAGTCAAATTTTGCATATGAATAGATTTGGACTCGAAACCACTTCCATTGAGTTCAAAATTCCGTTTAGAACTCCGAAAAGTATAAGCTTCGATATATTCCGATATCCGGAATAGTGGCAATTGACAGGGGCTTTTCGGTTAACAAAACATAGCCCTTAAAAAGTGAAATTTTGCATACGAGCTCAGAATTCGACGAGATAAATTTTTATGGATTCATAATGATAAATCATTGTTGAGTTCCAAATGGCGCGTCGAACAGAGTTAATATGTGGCCGTGCGAGCTGAAACAGTTCCGGGTAAAGCGAGCAGTCATTTTACAAAGGAACATTATTGATACGACCTCAGAATTCGATTTCGTTTTTTTTATGGATTTGTATCGTCTAATAATGGTTAAATCCAAGAGGGCGTGATTTTTTGAGTTATCATGTGAGCGTGCGAGAAGAAAAAGTGCGCCAAAATCGCATTTTTAGAGCTTATCTGAGCATTTTCGTGATTTTTTTTGAATGGTCAAACGAACTCGGAATTCGACGAAACTTGTTTCGTTGGACTCGCCTTCACGTCTACTATCTCGTGTCCGAAATCCGCGGCCGTCGGAGATCGCTAGCGTTCAGGCGATACGCGAGAAACTAGCATATAATCACTTTTACTCCATTTTTCTCTTCATAATTTCATTTCTTTCTTCCTCTTCAAAAAACTCAAAAATGGAGTCCCCTCCACCACCACCGCTGCCCCTCCTCCCACCGCCACCACCGGCCTCCGGCGAGCCGCCGCACCCCCTCCTCCTCCTCCCCTCCTCCTCCTCTTCCTCCTCCTCCTTCTCTCTCCTCTTTTCAATAACCCTAAGCCTCACAACACCACCGCCACCACCACGGGCCCCACCACCACCGCCGCCGCCCCTTAGCCGCCTCTCCACGCCCAATCAGGTCCGGCGCACCCTTCCCCCTCCTCAATTCCGGCCGTGGGCCCCCCGGTCACCAAAAACCCATTTTTCACAAATCGCCTGTTTTGCAAATAAGTCCCTGACCGTATTTCGCCAACAACTCACAAACGGTGCGCTTTTGGCCAAAGTCCCTCTAGACCAAAGTTGTAGAGCACGAAATTCTCTTTGATTTGGCTATATGGAAGTCATGTTTTGGAGTTCGGACCTGCTCGGAAAACGCGTTCGAAGTCTGCTGTTCAAAAGCTGAAAAATTCGTGTACTTTCGCGAATTCTGGCGAATTAGAGCATTTTTGGCAAAAAGACCCTTAGGCGAAAGTTGTCCGGAATGGCGAGTTTAAGCTAGAAAAAAGATGGTGTGAAGATTGAAGCTCGTTTGCAAATTCTGGAACCCGAACAGTGAATCCGGGCGTTAGAAAAAAAGTGAGTTTTCTCCATTTTAAAGCTTCTACAGTTTTTGACATATGAAGTAAATAAAAATATGATCTTTATATTATAGAGAGGATAAAAATCCGATTTTTAACTTATAGAAGATATAAAGATAAGATTTTTATATAATGTAGATAATAAAAATGTGATTTTTATATATGTAGTGGCTACGGGCAACGAAAGTAACAAAAGGCAAGAACGACAAGATTTTCTACATAAGAAGTGTCGTGGAGTTGGGATAGCTATTGGTGAGAACTTCTCACTCAAATATTTTTTTTCTAGTTATATATATATACTAGGATGCAGACGGTGTTTAGTAGCACCCGACACAATCGTCCACAGACCATGGACTTGTTTGTTTGGTTGTGTAGTTGGTTAGATTATTTGGTTTGAATTGAAATGTTTGGTGAAATGGAATGGATTTGATTGATGTGTGAATGGCGTGGGCCTTCACTAGACCGGGGATAAGGCTAGGCCTCGTCCCGTTTCTAGTATCGCGCCGTTATGCTGCCGAAATTTTCTAAAACAAGTTAGAAAAATAAAGATATCATTTTATTTGATAAATGAACTGAATAGAATATTCATAGGTTGAATAAAATAATTTGGTCGTTAAAAATATAATTTTTAACGTGAATGTGAATAAATAAATATTCATTTACAAACCAGACGGTTTGTTTATGTACACCGATTTGAAGGACATTGATTGGGACGATAAATTTTACACATCGCCCAACTGCACAAATAAAAATCTGTGTTTGATTGTTTGAAACCCCACACGGGTATTGGGATAAAATACAGCATACACTAATCCCAATAATTAGTTGTATGTCGATCGATTGATTGACAGACTGTTGTAAGCGTTAGATATCTATATTTGATGCTTATACAGTGTAGTGCACTTTGGATGATGGTTGATTATTTATCGTTGCTATTATATACATGTGTTGTATGGAATCCATATAATTAACTTTATATGGTAATTGATTGGGTCTCATTCCAATCGGGAAAATAAAGAATATTATAAAGTAAAGGCTCATGTGTTGACTGTACTCATCCGTTGAGATTAGTCATGTGTTGAACGAAATATTTTAACAATAAAATTTATATCTTTATCACTATAAAGTAAAGGTTCATGTGTTGACTGTACTCATCCGTTGAGATTAGTCATGTGTTGAACAAAATATTTTAACAATAAAATTTACATTTTTATTAGATATAAAATTAAAAACTAACTGGAAAATAGATAAGATGAGTGGTTTCCTGGATATTGATCTGATGTTGGTTTCGGCCTTCGGGGTTAATATTTAGGGAATCGTTCTCTTACTAATTTACGGTTGGAGTCTGATTTTAAATCGAACGATAGATACCTAAATTTTAATAAAATATATTAAATAACAAAAATAGTCACACGTTGACAGTACTCATTCGTTGAGATTAGTCATGTGTTGGCGAAAATATAGATTCACGTATTGAATAGAATAAATATTCATTTGTTGAATAGAATAACGGAATTATTGAAATATATAAAGCCGTGTGGATTATAGATGCGCTATTTGGACGCGAACGATATTTATATCGATTATATTCGTTTTTATAATGAATATTGAAAAGAGATAAAAATCGAATATATATAAAGCAAATTAGAATTGAATTGAATATACAATGAATTGAAATTTGAATTGAATTGGAAATGGAAGTTGAAATGTTTTTGAAACGAATTTAAAACTATTTATAAAATTCGGTTTAAATAGAAATCGATGAAATATATATAATATATATATATTATAAATATAATGGCCTGAAAAGAACGCGCCACGCCGCGGCAGTTCGCGAATTTCGACCATTGACTTCGAACGGATATTACGGGAGATCCGACCGTCGGATTCTCCTAAAACCGGGACCGTTGGGTTCGTATCGAAAAGAGCTTTCTAACGAATATTAGAAATTTGAAATCTAACGGTTGGATTTGGAGATACGCCCAAATCAAATTTGGAAAAGGTCATTGTAAGTGCAGTTCGATGGCCGCTGTTGGAAATCGACTGTACGGGCCTTGATAAAATTATTAAAAATAGTAATAATTTGCGTAAAATCAAAAGAAATGATTTGGGAAAAATTGGGATGAAAAACTCCATATTTGAAAAGATAAAAATAGATTTTTATCGAAGTGAACTAGTTTTGAACTAAAATTAAAACCCATTTATTTTTAAATAAATAAATTGGATTTAAAAAGGGGTTTTAAATAGTCGGAATTTCCAATATATTTGATGGAAATTAAATTAGAAGTGATTTGTGGGTTTATCGTGAACAGTGTTTTAAATAACACTTGTTCTTTAACCCGATAATAGATAGAATGTAATTTGGGTTTATCGTGAACTGTGTTTTAAACGACATTAGTTCTTTAACCCAGTAAAAGGAGTTTTAATGAATCTGCAATTAGATTGAAATGTGAATTGATAATTTAAATTATCAAATTTGGAAAATGAGCGAGAATGGAGTATCACCAGTTTTGCTCCAAAGCGATAGTTAAATCTTTAATTAGATTTGAACGTGAAATGGTAATTAATTTTACCGATAACACCACGGTGTTAGATATGGAGTATTACCAGTTTTGCTTCATGGGATGAATAGGCTGGGATTGGGAAATAAAATAAATAATTACTTCGGTGTAGTTCGCTAATCTCGACTAGTTTGGAAAACCATAATTTGGTTTGAAATGACATCCACAGGAAGATTAAAGGATAAATTTCAAAGAATTTATCTTGGATAAAATTAATGGGAACCTTTCCCTAAGAATATTCTGAACGGGAATGAGGCGTATGTAGTGTTTGTGTAACATTTGTTTTTAATATACGCGGGTTGTTCGGAAAGGCCGAGTTTATACCCATTCTGAATAACCGATTCGACGATATGTCGAAGATGAAGATGGTGGTTGAAGACCGGAAGTCTTCACATCGTTTGGATAATTACTGACGATCCTGATTGGGCTGTACACCCAAGAGGATGGAAATAGTTGGTGGTCGTCCAGACGTACTTGGAGATGGATGGATATGCGAGGAAAGTGCCTCCGGTTTCGTTCAGACCCAGAACGGACTTGTAAATGGATTGTGTGTCTGACATTGGATTTTATTCCGTGTTGATTGATTTCTATTAAATATACATATGTTTGGCAGCGAAGAATTTATTCTTTTGCTTAACGCCCTTCTCTGAGACGTACGAGCTCAGAGGTTGTATATCGATGGACATCAATCGCATGGCATGAATTGCCTGTGTGGCATGCTAAGATGCAATGATCAAGGCTTCTGTTGAAAAGCAAAGTCTTGTGGTTGATGATCAAAGCACGGCCTTTGTGGCGTAGCTTTGTGTATAACGTGAATTCGCGAGCCTCACACCTCGGTATGAGTTAAAAACGGGATACGGACCGCTGGGAGAGCACGACGTTTCTTTCTAGCTTTGGTGGTGTCAGTGACTTATCAGCCCTGACATTTATATACTTTTCACCTTTGTGGTTGTTGGAATGAGGCGCCTCGATTATAGGTCTGTAAGGACCGAGAAACGTGTGTTCAGGCATAATTAATCCTCTAACGTAAGTGAGGACCGGCCCAGCCGCATCCAAGGGTTGCCCAGAGTGCGTAGCCCTGAGGCATTTGCTAGAGTGTCTCGAGCGCGGAGAGGATCTTGCCCCTTGCCTCGACTCATGATGGAAATCCAATTTCCAATACGTGTATTTCGGCTTTATTTGTAGAGCCTAGTATGGCGACATAGTGGGATGGGGCACTCATGTCGTCTATGATTTATATTTATGATTGAAATGTTTTGACACTATACACTTATTATAGTATCAAATGATTTGTTTTAAACGTATCAAGCATGTTTGGCTATTATAAGGGAAAACCCTATCCTCCGGCTTGCGTTGCATTGTGTGATGGGACCTGGGTCTTATAATAGCTTCATTTTTTGAAAAAACATTGCGTTGTTTATTCTATGCACTAGTATTCTTGGGAGTAAACCCGTTCCGTGTTATACGGCGTGGTCCCTTGAATTACTCTCTTTTAAAGTAAAGTTTAAATAACTGTTTTAGTTCTCACACCAGTCACATGACTGACCTGGAGTTTATTGTTTTAACCTAAACTCTGGGTGCCCTCATTTTCCGCACGGGCAGCTAGTAGTTTTGGTTTTGCAGATTTATATTCACAGGATCCTGGTTTACATCTGGAATGATATCCGGAAAGCTCTGCATCCGTATATCACCTTCAGTTGTGCTTTGTATTATTTTTCCGCTGCTATGTAATTTATTGTAATCTCTGATATTTATTGAATGTATATTTATTCATTTATACTCTGTATATTCTTGTATTCTGATGGAATTGTTGTATAACAATGAAATGTTCTTCCGCCTGCGTTCATTTGTGTGTTGTTCTCAAAGTATCCGCTCTTTCCTTAACGGGGAAGAAACTGGTCCTCACATTTGGTATCAGAGCTTTGGTTTACAGAGCTCGAGAACAAGACACGTTAGGACCATACGAAAGAATTCTTCAGATATTGGATTAGTAATATCCAATTAGAATGACTCGTTAGAATAGGATCAGTAGTATCCTAGAACGGGTGTGAAGAGTATATTTTTCAAATGAAAACAATTTGGTTTTGAAAATTTAAATCGTTTTATACGTATTTGAATATTTTATTTGTATTAATTTGGACAATCCAATATATAAAATTTTTGCATATACGCGTCATGAACGTATATTCGAAGTTTTAATATATTAGATAGATATAGAATCACATTCTAGTCGCCCGGACATGATTCTGATGATGGCGCGCCATCACCAGTATTTATTTTCGTGTTTCGAAGGTGTGATATCTATATATTTCCATTAGACTGGTGTGAGAACCAAAACTTATATAGATAGATTTTTGTTGCGATTTGGCATCAAAAACATAATTTTCTGTAGATGTATCAAAATTATGAATTTGAAACGTTAAATTCACTAATTGATTGATGTTTGTGTTGTTTGTTTATTTGTTTGATAATTTTGAACCATTATGCCTAATTGCATCAAATATTGAATTGTATTGAAAATTTGTCGCATTTGCTTGCATATACATATACTTACATTGAACAGGTCATAGCAAGGAGGCTAGAGCAGAGAATAAAATTTGTTTGCCCGACAAAGAGGTACATGTTTGCTATAATTTACTGTTTTGTTTGGGTGATGATGATTTTATGAGCCGATTGGCTTTTTCTTTTTCTTTTTGAGATCAGAAGGTCTGTATGGCAATTTCGGGATTTTCCCGTGCTCCCCGTACAAAGGAGGTTATGGCGAAATTTTTCGAAAATTCCGGGTGTTAGCCAAATTTTTGAAGAATTTGGAAATTCTCAGAAACTGAAAAGTTGGAGAATGGAAGCCAGAATGAACGTAGAGTTGATTAATCAAACCACTTTCGACTTTGTTCCTTTTCGGGGATGAAAAGTTTTAAGTGGGAGAGATTGTAATAACCCGGAAATTCTGAGCCAATTTAAAATTTTTATTTTGGCAATTTTAATGAATTTTGAATATTTAAAATGAATTATTTTAAATAATATCAACGAAAATTTATTTTGAATATATTTATACGCGTCGCCGTTAGAATATAAATAATTATATATAATTATAAAAGGAATTGAAAATGGCGCGGTAGTTCGATAATTCGATTTCAAACTTCAATTGAATGTACCGGGTGCAAAACAATCCGGATTTTGGCGAAACCAAAAATAATAGGATCTATATGAAAATATCTTTCCAACGAATCCGAAAAATCGAAATTTCATAGCGGGAATCAAAAGTTATGCTCAGTTGAAAATTCAGAATAGTCGCTATGTAAATTCTACATGGCCCAAAAAGTCAAATTTTGCATATGAATAGATTTGGACTCGAAACCACTTCCATTGAGTTCAAAATTCCGTTTAGAACTCCGAAAAGTATAAGCTTCGATATATTCCGATATCCGGAATAGTGGCAATTGACAGGGGCTTTTCGGTTAACAAAACATAGCCCTTAAAAGTGAAATTTTGCATACGAGCTCAGAATTCGACGAGATAAATTTTTATGGATTCATAATGATAAATCATTGTTGAGTTCCAAATGGCGCGTCGAACAGAGTTAATATGTGGTCGTGCGAGCTGAAACAGTTCCGGGTAAAGCGAGCAGTCATTTTACAAAGGAACATTATTGATACGACCTTAGAATTCGATTTCGTTTTTTTTATGGATTCGTATCGTCTAATAATGGTTAAATCCAAGAGGGCTTGATTTTTTGAGTTATCATGTGAGCGTGCGAGAAGAAAAGGTGCGCCAAAATCGCATTTTTAGAGCTTATCTGAGCATTTTCGTGATTTTTTTTGAATGGTCAAACGAACTCGGAATTCGACGAAACTTGTTTCGTTGGACTCGCCTTCACGTCTACTATCTCGTTTCCGAAATCCGCGGCCATCGGAGATCGCTAGCGTTCAGGCGATACGCGAGAAACTAGCATATAATCACTTTTACTCCATTTTTCTCTTCATAATTTCATTTCTCTTCCTCTTCAAAAAACTCAAAAATGGAGTCCCCTCCACCACCACCGCTGCCCCTCCTCCCACCGCCACCACCGGCCTCCGGCGAGCCGCCGCACCCCCTCCTCCTCCTCCCCTCCTCCTCCTCTTCCTCCTCCTCCTTCTCTCTCCTCTTTTCAATAACCCTAAGCCTCACAACACCACCGCCACCACCACGGGCCCCACCACCACCGCCGCCGCCCCTTAGCCGCCTCTCCACGCCCAATCAGGTCCGGCGCACCCTTCCCCCTCCTCAATTCCGGCCGTGGGCCCCCCGGTCACCAAAAACCCATTTTTCACAAATCGCCCGTTTTGCAAATAAGTCCCTGACCGTATTTCGCCAATAACTCCCAAACGGTGCGCTTTTGGCCAAAGTCCCTCTAGACCAAAGTTGTAGAGCACGAAATTCTCTTCGATTTGGCTATATGGAAGTCATGTTTTGGAGTTCGGAGCTGCTCGGAAAACGCGTTCGAAGTCTGTTGTTCAAAAGCTGAAAAATTCGTGTGTACTTTCGCGAATTCTGGCGAATTAGAGCATTTTTGGCAAAAAGACCCTTAGGCGAAAGTTGTCCGGAATGGCGAGTTTAAGCTAGAAAAAAGATGGTGTGAAGATTGAAGCTCGTTTGCAAATTCTGGAACCCGAACAGTGAATCCGGGCGTTAGAAAAAAAGTGAGTTTTCTCCATTTTAAAGCTTCTACAGTTTTTGACATATGAAGTAAATAAAAATATGATCTTTATATTATAGAGAGGATAAAAATCCGATTTTTAACTTATAGAAGATATAAAGATAAGATTTTTATATAATGTAGATAATAAAAATGTGATTTTTATATATGTAGTGGCTATGGGCAACGAAAGTAACAAAAGGCAAGAACGACAAGATTTTCTACATAAGAAGTGTCGTGGAGTTGGGATAGCTATTGGTGAGAACTTCTCACTCAAAATTTCTTTTTCTAGTTATATATATATATATATATACTAGGATGCAGACGGTGTTTAGTAGCACCCGACACAATTGTCCACAGACCATGGACTTGTTTGTTTGGTTGTGTAGTTGGTTAGATTATTTGGTTTGAATTGAAATGTTTGGTGAAATGGAATGGATTTGATTGATGTGTGAATGGCGTGGGCCTTCACTAGACCGGGGATAAGGCTAGGCCTCGTCCCGTTTCTAGTATCGCGCCGTTATGCTGCCGAAATTTTCTAAAACAAGTTAGAAAAATAAAGATATCATTTTATTTGATAAATGAACTGAATAGAATATTCATAGGTTGAATAAAATAATTTGGTCGTTAAAAATATAATTTTTAACGTGAATGTGAATAAATAAATATTCATTTACAAACCAGACGGTTTGTTTATGTACACCGATTTGAAGGACATTGATTGGGACGATAAATTTTACACATCGCCCAACTGCACAAATAAAAATCTGTGTTTGATTGTTTGAAACCCCACACGGGTATTGGGATAAAATACAGCATACACTAATCCCAATAATTAGTTGTATGTCGATCGATTGATTGACAGACTGTTGTAAGCGTTAGATATCTATATTTGATGCTTATACAGTGTAGTACACTTTGGATGATGGTTGATTATTTATCGTTGCTATTATATACATGTGTTGTATGGAATCCATATAATTAACTTTATATGGTAATTGATTGGGCCTCATTCCAATCGGGAAAATAAAGAATATTATAAAGTAAAGGTTCATGTGTTGACTGTACTCATCCGTTGAGATTAGTCATGTGTTGAACGAAATATTTTAACAATAAAATTTATATCTTTATCACTATAAAGTAAAGGTTCATGTGTTGACTGTACTCATCCGTTGAGATAAGTCATGTGTTGAACGAAATATTTTAACAATAAAATTTATATCTTTATCACTATAAAGTAAAGGTTCATGTGTTGACTGTACTCATCCGTTGAGATTAGTTATGTGTTGAACGAAATATTTTAACAATAAAATTTATATCTTTATCACTATAAAGTAAAGGTTCATGTGTTGACTGTACTCATCCGTTGAGATTAGTCATGTGTTGAACAAAATATTTTAACAATAAAATTTACATCTTTATTAGATATAAAATTAGAAACTAACTGGAAAATAGATAAGATGAGTGGTTTCCTGGATATTGATCTGATGTTGGTTTCGGCCTTCGGGGTTAATATTTAGGGAATCGTTCTCTTACTAATTTACGGTTGGAGTCTGATTTTAAATCGAACGATAGATACCTAAATTTTAATAAAATATATTAAATAACAAAAATAGTCACACATTGACAGTACTCATTCGTTGAGATTAGTCATGTGTTGGCGAAAATATAGATTCACGTATTGAATAGAATAAATATTCATTTGTTGAATAGAATAACGGAATTATTGAAATATATAAAGCCGTGTGGATTATAGATGCGCTATTTGGACGCGAACGATATTTATATCGATTATATTCGTTTTTATAATGAATATTGAAAAGAGATAAAAATCGAATATATATAAAGCAAATTAGAATTGAATTGAATATACAATGAATTGAAATTTGAATTGAATTGGAAATGGAAGTTGAAATGTTTTTGAAACGAATTTAAAACTATTTATAAAATTCGGTATAAATAGAAATCGATGAAATATATATAATATATATATATTATAAATATAATGGCCTGAAAAGAACGCGCCATGCCGCGGCAGTTCGCGAATTTCGACCATTGACTTCGAACGGATATTACGGGAGATCCGACCGTCGGATTCTCCTAAAACCGGGACCGTTGGGTTCGTATCGAAAAGAGCTTTCTAACGAATAATAGAAATTTGAAATCTAACGGTTGGATTTGGAGATACGCCCAAATCAAATTTGGAAAAGGTCGTTGTAAGTGCAGTTCGATGGCCGTTGTTGGAAATCGACTGTACGGGCCTTGATAAAATTATTAAAAATAGTAATAATTTGCGTAAAATCAAAAGAAATGATTTGGGAAAAATTGGGATGAAAAACTCCATATTTGAAAAGATAAAAATAGATTTTTATCGAAGTGAACTAGTTTTGAACTAAAATTAAAACCCATTTATTTTTAAATAAATAAATTAGATTTAAAAAGGGGTTTTAAATAGTCGGAATTTCCAATATATTTGATGGAAATTAAATTAGAAGTGATTTGTGGGTTTATCGTGAACAGTGTTTTAAATAACACTTGTTCTTTAACCCGATAATAGATAGAATGTAATTTGGGTTTATCGTGAACTGTGTTTTAAACGACATTAGTTCTTTAACCCAGTAAAAGGAGTTTTAATGAATCTGCAATTAGATTGAAATGTGAATTGATAATTTAAATTATCAAATTTGGAAAATGAGCGAGAATGGAGTATCACCAGTTTTGCTCCAAAGCGATAGTTAAATCTTTAATTAGATTTGAACGTGAAATGGTAATTAATTTTACCGATAACACCACGGTGTTAGATATGGTGTATTACCAGTTTTGCTTCATGGGATGAATAGGTTGGGATTGGGAAATAAAATAAATAATTACTTCGGTGTAGTTCGCTAATCTCGACTAGTTTGGAAAACCATAATTTGGTTTGAAATGACATCCACAGGAAGATTAAAGGATAAATTTCAAAGAATTTATCTTGGATAAAATTAATGGGAACCTTTCCCTAAGAATATTCTGAACGGGAATGAGGCGTATGTAGTGTTTATGTAACATTTTTTTTTAATATACGCGGGTTGTTCGGAAAGGCCGGGTTTATACCCATTCTGAATAACCGATTCGACGATATGTCGAAGATGAAGACGGTGGTTGAAGACCGGAAGTCTTCACATCGTTTGGATAATTACTGACGATCCTGATTGGGCTGTACACCCAAGAGGATGGAAATAGTTGGTGGTCGTCCAGACGTACTTGGAGATTGATGGATATGCGAGGAAAGTGCCTCCGGTTTCGTTCAGACCCAGAACGGACTTGTAAATGGATTGTGTGTCTGACATTGGATTTTATTCTGTGTTGATTGATTTCTATTAAATATACATCTGTTTGGCGGCGAAGAATTTATTCTTTTGCTTAACGCCCTTCTCTGAGACGTACGAGCTCAGAGGTTGTATATCGATGGACATCAATCGCATGGCATGAATTGCCTGTGTGGCATGCTAAGATGCAATGATCAAGGCTTCTGTTGAAAAGCAAAGTCTTGTGGTTGATGATCAAAGCACGGCCTTTGTGGCGTAGCTTTGTGTATAACGTGAATTCGCGAGCCTCACACCTCGGTATGAGTTAAAAACGGGATACGGACCGCTGGGAGAGCACGACGTTTTTTTCTAGCTTTGGTGGTGTCAGTGACTTACCAGCCCTGACATTTATATACTTTTCACCTTTGTGGTTGTTGGAATGAGGCGCCTCGATTATAGGTCTGTAAGGACCGGGAAACGTGTGTTCAGGCATAATTAATCCTCTAACGTAAGTGAGGACCGGCCCAGCCGCATCCAAGGGTTGCCCAGAGTGCGTAGCCCTGAGGCATTTGCTAGAGTGTCTCGAGCGCGGAGAGGATCTTGCCCCTTGCCTCGACTCATGACGGAAATCCAATTTCCAATACGTGTATTTCGGCTTTATTTGTAGAGCCTAGTATGGCGACATAGTGGGATGGGGCACTCATGCCGTCTATGATTTATATTTATGATTGAAATGTTTTGACACTATACACTTATTATAGTATCAAATGATTTGTTTTAAACGTATCAAGCATGTTTGGCTATTATAAGGGAAAACCCTATCCTCCGGCTTGCGTTGCATTGTGTGATGGGACCTGGGTCTTATAATAGCTTCATTTTTTGAAAAAGCATTGCGTTGTTTATTCTATGCACTAGTATTCTTGGGAGTAAACCCGTTCCGTGTTATACGGCGTGGTCCCTTGAATTACTCTCTTTTAAAGTAAAGTTTAAATATCTGTTTTAGTTCTCACACCAGTCACATGACTGACCTGGAGTTTATTGTTTTAACCTAAACTCTGGGTGCCCTCATTTTCCGCACGGGCAGCTAGTAGTTTTGGTTTTGCAGATTTATATTCACAAGATCCTGGTTTACAGCTGGAATGATATCCGGAAAGCTCTGCATCCGTATATCACCTTCAGTTGTGCTTTGTATTATTTTTCCGCTGCTATGTAATTTATTGTAATCTCTGATATTTATTGAATGTATATTTATTCATTTATACTCTGTATATTCTTGTATTCTGATGGAATTGTTGTATAACAATGAAATGTTCTTCCGCCTGCGTTCATTTGTGTGTTGTTCTCAAAGTATCCGCTCTTTCCTTAACGGGGAAGAAACGGGTCCTCACAAAAAATAATTAGTTAATGGAATTTTGAATCGAAATTGGACTTTGAATATCGAATATGTAACTCAAGTTAGAAATGAAACTCGACATGTTTATAAATGAATTAAAGTATATTTGAACATGATATGTTCAAACTAAAGGAATTTGGCAAAAGAGTTAATTAAAGAATAAATTAGCGAATTGAGTTAGGAATGACTGGATTTAGTCAGGATAAATTGGAAACAGGTGAACATGTGTTAAATAGATATGGAATGAAGTGTATTATAATGGCCAAATATGCTTGATACGTATAAAACAGAAATCATTTGATATTATTATTAGTTTCTAGTTAGTTTAAAACACTTTCAATATAAATGTATCAATTCTAGACGGTATAGGACCCCATCCTACTATGTCGCCATATATTTGTTTACAATCAAAATCGCATGATGTCGTATTGGAAATTGGATTTCCATCATGAGTCGAGGCAAAAGATCATCCTCACTGGTTTCGAGACACTCTAACAAATGCCTTAGGAACACACCTACGGGCAACCCTGGATCTTGCAGGCCCGGTCCACACTTACTTTAGCGGATTAATTATTCTTGAACAATACGTTTCCCGGTCCTATCGGACCTCCACAATGGTCAATACGTCGACCAATCAAATCTGAGGCGCCTTGCAATCCATCATCCATATAAGTAAATATGCCTGGGCTCCATACCATGGCACTACCTCTAGCTAGAAAGAAACGCATGCACTCCCTGTTGTCCCTAATCCCGTTTCTGACTCATACAAGGAGGTAAAACTCTATCCTCCGGCTTGCATTGCATTGTGTAATGGGACCTGAGTCTTATAATGGATTCATTTTTCTAAAAAGCATTGCGTTGTTTAAATGATTTACTTGATTTCATGCACTGAAAATCCAATGGAGTAACCCGTTCCGCGTTAGCGGTGTGGTCCTGTGATTAGCCTTATTATTAAATAAGTTAAGTAAGATTTCTCATACCAGTCCCATGACTGACTAGTATTTTGTTTTTCACTTGCAAACTAGGGTGCCCTTATTTTTACACGGGTAGCCAAGGAAACAGCTAGCAGGCTTTATTTTGGATATGCACCATAGCATGTGGTGCTCTTGTAATAACCCGGAAATCTGAGCCAATTTAAAATTTTGATTTTGGCGATTTTGATGAATTTTTAATATTTAAAATGAATTATTTTAAATAATAACGACGAAAAATTTATTTCCGACGAAGTTAAAATGAATAAATTTATTTTAATTATAATTCGAGTCAGAAATGGCGTGGTAGTTCGAAAATTCGATTTCAAAATTCAAATGAATGTACAGGATTCAAAATAAACTGGATTTTAGCAAAACCAAAAATATTAGAATCTAATTGAGAATATCTTTCCAACGAAACTGAAAAATAAAAATTTCATAGCGAGAATCAAAAGTTATGTCCAGTTGAAATTTCAGAATAGTCGCTATGGAATTCTGGCCCTTAAAAATGGAAATTTTGCAAACGACCTCTGTTTTCGACGAAACCACTTTTGTTGGATCCGGGATGTCGAGTTATTGCTAGATTCCAAAATTCGTAATTTTCCGAATCAATATGTGAGCGTGGCGAAGTAAAACGTGTTTTGACAGTTTTAGTCAAGTTTGATCGACCTGAAAATGGCCATTTTTCAAACGGTCTCGAAATTTGACGAAATTAGTTTTGTTAGGACCGTATCGTCAATACGAAGCTAGAAAATATTTTTCGGGAATTTTCAGAGTCCGTATGTGGCCCCGGTAAATTGAAATGTGCGTTCAAATTCAATATATAGATTTATATTTTGATTTTGACGGAAACTGATCGAAACAGTTGAATCGGCTTGCGATACATATCCCATTGTGTTCGGGATGGGGGTAATTAGTTATGGACGACAGTCGGTGGGTTTCGTTTGGAGGTCGAAATAAAAAGTTACTTTATGGGGATAATAAAATAAAATAAAATAATTGTATAAATTATACTCTCCCTTCCCCTTACCATCTCTCTACCGTTCAGATCTGGGAGAAAAAAAGAAAGAAAAAAAAAACACAATCGATCGCTCCCCGTCGCCCTCCCCTTTTCCACCCACCGCGCCACCAAATCGGCAGTCACTCCGTCGATCCGCCCCCCTTCCTCCTCCAGAGACGCAGGCCACCCTCCTTTCGCCAATCCGACGCAGGCGAGCTCCAAACCCCCCATTCTAGAGACGCAGCCACCAATCGACACCTATACCACCGTCGCTTGCGCCTACCCAGTCCGCCACCTCCTCCTTCATTCGAGACAGCAGCGCCTCCGTCAGCCTCCCCTCCGTTCTGTCAAGCCCACCTCGCAGGCAGCCTCACACCGCCATCCCTTACCTCTGACGAACCCTAACCACCAATCCGACGCAGCGGATTTCCCCCCTCCTCTGTAAAGAACCCGAAAGTAGTGAGTTATTTATTTTTAAGTTTTAATATATAATAACGTTATAGGAAAAATTAGATTTTTATGGAAATGATTATAGGAAAAATTAGATTTTAATAGAAATGATTATAGAGAAAAAATTATTAATTAGATTTTTTATATGATAAAGATTCGATTTTTAATTAGCTAAAGATATGATTTTTATAATTATAAAGGCGAGATCTTTATTACAAATGCGAGATTTTTATTTATAATATAAAAAGTTTAGATTTTTATCATATAAAAGTTGAGATTTTTATTAGATAAAGTTTAGATTTTTGTTTAGATAAAGAAATGATTTTTAGTTTGATCAAAATATTATTTTTATATGAGTAGCATAATAAAAATGTGATTTTTATTATATGAATAGCAAATCAAAAATATGATTTTTATTTATGTTGTAGCGAAATAAAAATATTATTTTTTGATACAAATGCGTGAAACAGACTGCGTTGGAAGCACGGTGAAGAACGCTACGCATAGGAAATAAATCCGAACCATTCAGAAATAAAGAATGACGCAGTGGAAACCCAAGGTGAGAACTCCTCGCTTTTATTTTAATTTCTAGTTGAAATATATACTAGGATGCAGATGGTGCTTAGCAGCACCCGACACCCGTCGTCCACAGACCATGGACGGCTTGTTTGTTTGATTGATTGTGTGGTTAAAATTGATTGTGATGTGGAATGAATGGAAATATATTCATGTGTTGAAATAAATATTTCATAGTTAAAAATATATTTTTTAACGTGTATATAAAATAAATATGAATAGACAAATCAGACGATTTGTTTATGTACACCCATTTGAATGATATGGATTGGGACGATAAATTTTACACATCGCCCAACTACACAAATAAGAATCTGTGTTTGTTGATTTGAAACCCAACATGGGTGTTGGGATGATATTTGGCGTACACTAATCCCAATTATTTAATTGTATGTCGACCGATTGGTTGACAGACTGTGTAAGCGTTAATTATTTATATTTAATGCTTATGCAGTTGTGTGGTGCACTCTGGATGATGGTTGATTATTTATCGTTGCTATTATATACATGTGTTGTAGGGAATCCATATAATTAACATTATATAGTAATTGATTGGGCCTCATTCCAATTGGGAAAATAAAGAATATTATAAAATAAAGATTCATGTGTTGAATAGAATAAATAGTCATGTGTTGACGATACTCATGTGTTGAGAATATTCATGTGTTGAAACTTATCATGTGTTGAACGAAATATTTTAACTATAAAATTCACATTTTTATCATATATAAAATTAGAAACTAGCTGGAAACTAGTTAAGATGAGTGGTTTCCTGGGTATTGATCTGATGTTGGTTTCGGCCTTCGGGGTTAATACTTAAGGGATCGTTCTCTTACTAATTTACGGTTGGAGCCTGATTAAGAATTAAACGATAGAAATCATAATTTTATAAAATATATTAAATAGAATAAATAGTCATGTGTTGGCGATACTCATGTGTTGAGAATATTCATGTGTTGAAAGAAATATAGATTCATGTGTTGAATAGAATAAATATTCATTTGTGAATAGAATAACAAAGTTATTGAAATATATAAAGCCGTATTGATTAGATATGCGCCATTTTGACGCAAACGATATTTATATCGATTATATTCGTTTTTATAATGAATATAGAAAAGGAGGTGATTTCAAAATATAACGTTTTGAAAATATTATCATTTATATATTAATGATATGGAATATTCAATTTTAATTTAAAATTAAATATGAAGTTGAAATTGTTTTGAAAACGAATTTAAAACGATTAATAAAATACGTTTTGAATTGAAATCGACGAAATATATATAATATATATATTATATATATAATGGCCAGAATAGAACGCGCCGCGCTGCGGCAGTTCGCGAATTTCGACCATTGACTTCGAATGGACATTATGAGAGATCCGACCGTCGGAATCTCCTAAAACCGGAACCGTTGGGTTCGTATCGAAAAGAGCTTTCTAACGAATATTATAGATTTGAAATCTAATGGTTGGATTTGGAATTATGTCCAAATCAAATTTGGAAAAGGTCGCGGTAAGTGCAGTTCGATGGCCGTTGATAGAAATCGACTGTACGGGCCTTGATAAAATTATTAAAAATATCAATAATTTGTGTAAAATCATAAGAAATGATTTGGAAAGAATTGGGATGAAAAAAATCCATATTTGAAAAGATAAAAATAGATTTTTATCGAAATGAACTAGTTTTGAACTAGAATTATAATCATTTATTTTTGAAATAAATAAATTGGAATGGAATGGAATTCGATTGGTAATAATCGAAGTGAATTTCTGTGGATGAGGACTGCTAATATATATGGAATTTAAAAGTCTTTGCCGTTATTCCATTTGTATTGTTAGTCGGATATGGAAGTTTATATCGATTATATATGTCGATTTGTTTTCCATGAAGATTTCCTTGTTAATGGAATGTGATTTTGGGTTGTCGTGAATGGTATCTTTAATAATACTGTTTTTAGACCCAACGGAGTTAAGAAAATTAGAAACTAACTAGAGATTAGTTAAGTTGAATGGTTTCTTGGGTATTGATCTGATGTTGGTTTCGGCCTTCGGGGTTATTACTTAGGGAATTGTTCACTTGCTAATTTACGGTTAAAGGCTGATGGAACAGAATGTGATTTTGGGTTTATCGTGAACCGTGTTTTAAATGACATTGGTTCTTTAACCCAGTTAAAGACAGGATATGATTTCCCAAGTTAAACAATCATTAATATTGATTTTTGGGAAGATTAAAACCAAGTGGAGTTTTAATGAATCTTTAATTAGATTGAAATGATCGAGAATGGAGTATCACCAGTTTTACTCCAGGTGATAGTTAATTCTTTAATTAGATTTGAACGTGAAATGATAATTGAATTTACCGATGACACTGTGGTGTTAGATATGAAGTATTACCAGTTTTACTTCATGGGATGAATAGGTTGGGGTTGGGAAATTTAACAATTGATTACTTCGGTAAGGTTCATTAATCCCGACTAGTTTGGATAAACCATAATTTGATTTGAATTGATATTCAAAAGAAGATTAAAGAATAAATTTTAAAGAATTTGTCTTTGATAAAATTAATGGGAACCTTTCCCTAATAATGTGAATATTGGAATAAAAGAATATTCTGAATAGGAATGAGGCGTATGTTGTGTTTGTGTAACACTTGTTTATAAAATACGCGAGTTATTCGGAAAGACCGGGTTTATCCCATTCTGAATAACTGATACGACGATTAGTCGAAGATGAAGATGGTGGTTGAAGACCGGAGGTCTTCACGTCGTTTGGGTGATTACTGATGATCTTGATTGGGTTGTACACCCAAGAGGAGGGAATCAGTTGGTGATCGTCCAGACGTACTTGGAGATCGATGGATATGCGAGGTACAAGGTGCCTCCGGTTTTGTTCAGACCAAGAACGAACTTGTAAATGGACTGTGTGTCTGACATTAGATTTTATTCTGTGTGATTGATTTCTATTAAATATATATCTGTTTGGCGGCGGAGAATTTATTCTCTTGCTTAACGCCTTTCTCTGAGACGTACGAGCTCAGGGGTTATATATTGATGGATATCAATCGCATGGAGTGAATTGCCTGTGTGGCATGCCTAAGTGGCAATTGATCAAGGCTTATGTTGAAAAGCAAAGTCTCTTGGTTGATGATCAAAGCACCGCCTGTGTGGCATAGCTTTGTGTAACGTTGATTTGCGAGCCACACACCCCGGTTGTGAACCAGAAACGGGAGAGGACATCAGGGAGGGCATGCGTTTCCTTCTAGCTAGGGTGGTGTCAGTGACCTACCAGCCCTGACATTTATATTATTTTCACCTGTGTGGTTGTTGGATTGCGAGGCGCCTCGGATATATCGGTGACTGTGTGGAGCCGATGGAGTCATTTGGCTCATTTACGCCCCAAAGGGCGGGGAAACACAGTGTTCAGGCATAATAATAATCCACATCGGTGGACCGACCCTAACGACCCATGGGGCAGTTGCGGCTGTTCCTGAGACATGAGCTAGATTGTCTCGAATTCGGTGAGGACGATCCTAGCCTCGGTTCACAGATGGAAATCCAATTTCCAATACGAGACATTTCGGTTTTAGTTGTAATCCTATATATGGCGACATAGTGGAATGGGGCACTTATGCCGTCTATGATTGATACTTATGATTTGAAATTGTTTTGACTCTATGCACTTATTATAGTATCAAATGATTTGTTTTAAACGTACCAAGCATATTTGGCTATTATAAGGGAAAACCCTATCCCCCGGCTTGCGTTGCATTGTGTGATAGGACCTGGGTCTTATAATAGCTTCATTTTTCCAAAAAGCATTGCGTTGTTTTGTTATATGCACTGGTATTCTTGGGAGGGAACCCGATCCGTGTTATACGGCGTGGTCCCTTGATATATCTGATTTAAGTAAAGCTTTGAATAACTATTTTAGTTCTCACACCAGTCACATGACTGACCTGGAGTTTATTGTTTTAACCTAAACTCTGGGTGCCCTTATTTTCCATACGGGTAGCTAGTAGTTTTGGTTTTGCAGATTTATATTCACAGGATCCTGGTTTATAGCTGGAACGATATTCGGAAAGCTCTGTATCCGTTTATCTCTTTCAGTTGTGTATTGTATTATCTTTCCGCTGCTATGAAATGTATTGTAATCTCTAATATTTAGTGAATGTGTAATATTGATTTATACTCTGTATATTCTTGTATTCTGATGGAGTTGTTGTAATTAATAATGAAATGTTCTTCTGTTTGCGTTCTAATCTGTCTTGTCCTCAAAGTATCCGCTCTTTCCTTACCGGGGAAGTTACGGGTTCTCTCAGCTCTTTTGGCTGAAGACAAAGACTTATCTTTATCAGTTATTTTGGACTTTTAGACATTACCTTATGTATGTTGTATTTGATTATATAGTAGACTTATTGTCTACCTGATGGAACCTGTTATGTACTAAGTAGTGTCCTGTATCTGTGTAACTCTGATGATGATGACGTTTATGATTCCGATGTTACGATGATGTATATTATTCTATGATTTCATGTGTTATGCTATTATCTGTAATCTGCTGATGTGATTAATGTGTTATATTCCAATGATTATCCTTACTTCCGTGGCACGGGGGTTTGGGTTGTCACATGTATGAAGATTTTGATTCGTGTGCCCGACATAAAGGTACACGTTTAAATTCTATATGAGATTTTATGTGCTGAATCGGCAAGTTGCTTGGCTTTTTGATTTTCTTTTTGAATGGAAAGGGCCTAGAGAGGCGAGTTGAAGTTTGAGCTATTGACCGTTACAAATGAGGTGCTGGCGAAATTTTTCAGAAATTTAAGGAGTTAGAATGTTTTTAAGAAAAACTGATAACTAGAAATCAATATATCGCTATATATAGAATTCGATAAGGAAACGAATTTAAATTAGAATATTATAAACAAAAGAAAATCGATAATCCGGTAACAGAAAGAGAAACGTATACACGTTAAAGAAATGGAAAAATGGTTTAATATGATGTTGATTATTTGAGATAAGTAGCCTTGTCCGTTTTGAAGTTAAGAATGTTATTCAGTCAAGGTCTGAGAGAAAGTTATACCCCAGCTTGATTGATTTCATTATTAACCGATAAATAGCAAGATTCTGTCTCGAAGATAAATGTTTGAATAAGATTTAGATGAACGCAGTACTTTGGGTTGTTGTAACGATGCTTTACACAAATTCGTTTTAACCCAAGTAAGTGGAATTTTGGAAATAAAATAATAAATATTTCCCAAGTATAGGAATAAAAGAGTCGGGAAAAGAAATAAGTAATTGGGATGTTTTCCAATTATAAATAGAAGATATTTTCTATGTATAGAAAATAAAAGAAGGTGATATATGGAAATGTTTTCCAAATAGCGTAAGAGGCCAAGAAGATGATTGTTGAAAATATCGAGTTAACAGATATTGATAAGAAAATGGAGAAGTGATTTAATTAATAAAATATTAATTAAGGGGTTCAGTGATTTGTTTAATGCTTTGGTTGAATGTTTGTTTTTCTTCTATAGTTAAATAACTGACTACCGAAGTATTTGCCAATAATCGTTGTCAATATGGAGAGACCGGTTGGATTGTTATCTGAGAACCACTCCGTATTGGCAATAGCATTGCGACTCAGATTATATGAAGATAATCGAAGATAGAGTATGTAACACCCCACCTCCGCTAGGGTCACTCACAAAGGGAATGCACTAGTTTTGGTGGAGTATTATCTAGGTAAACATACACACAGATATCACAAGGCAGAACATAAATAAAGCAGCGGTAGAAATTAAAAACCAAATTTCATTACTTTCAAGAAAAGAGTCAAAACCTCATATATCCAAAGTATAAATTATTCCATTACATCAAGTTCTAAATAAAGAAGCATAAACTTAAGAAAACAAAAGTAAATTATTCCCCAAAAATAGCAGAAGTGCAGCCATAGCATAGCTAAAGACCAAACCGTACATGAGCTGACAGAAAGCAAGCTAAATCCAAGCTAAGAGCTAGCATTTCCTCCCTGAGAACCTGGGGGGGACGAAAGAAAAAGAGGCGAAAGAAAAAGAGTCAGTCATAAAGACTGGTAAGCCCTAGTGACTTTCAGCACAAAAACTAGTAAAAGTAACATGACATGTGAAAACTTGAATTAAACATAAGGATGATAACAGGACTGGTATGATAACTAAGATAACAAGATAAGTCAAGTCTAGCATCGCATATTCAAGATTCGCTGCACCAACTGTACTAGTATTCTAGCCCATGTCAAGTATTAACCATGAAATGATCCCTTGGCCCAATATCATGAAATGACCCATTACGGGGTCCTACAGTACGATCTACTAATCGATCGGCTCCCTACAAGTTCTAGCTCGTCATGTGTCTGTGTCATACGGCCCAATCACGAAATGTAGTCACCTGTGCTAGGTCCACCATAGGGTGTATCAAGCCCTAGGGTGCCAACCATCGACACGAATCAAGCACGCACAGTGTAAACCTACTGGTGCCCAATGCCTGCTTTTTCAACTCCGGACTACGTGCACGACCATAGTCCGCCTGAACCTACAATGGCGCACCAACTTAGCCGTCGTTCTGGTCGCTTACAATCAGCCCAGTAATCGTGCCCCACCCTGCCTAGTCCCAGGGTATCGTGATATATCTAAGTGGGTTACTGCTGAAAAGGACCGCGTAACTAGGGTTTCTAATGGGTTAAGTGTTGTCATTCAAATTCGTGACTTAACCCTATCCAATCATGTATCAAGTTGGTTAAGTGTTGTCTTTCATGTTCATGACTTAACCCTATCATGTAGCATAAATTCATTAATGCACCCCAACCTCTCACATTAGACTAGTTGTTGTGGTCACTGGATTTGTCGGGCGGTTCCGGGCAGATTTACACCACAACATAGTCTAACCTCGGGTTTAAGCTGCAATATGACCAACTACCCACATTGGATCCTATTGTTTGCAGTCACTGGATTCGCCAGGCGGTTCCGGGCAGATTTACACTGCAAACTCAACCCAACCTCGAGTTAGCCATTTTCAAGTTCATTCTAGAGTCATGACCATGTTCAAGTCTCATATCAAGTTCGTGACAAGTTTCAAGGTAAGTTTCATGTCCATATTCAGATTCAAGTTATAACAATGTTCATGTTCCAAGTTCATGGTAAATTCAGGTTTGCCTAAACTACCCAAATCGTATTCCCATCGCACGTGAATTCGAATTGATACAAACAAATCTAATTAGGGAATAGCATAGAAAGAACGGGCATAAGGTGGCAAAAGTGATTACAAGTCAAACATGGTATAACTTGAGATAAACGATTACAACAATACTGGCATATGGAGTAGTGGTCTCAAATATCAAATCTAGCAAAATAGGGCGATAGTCATGGTAACAGTTGACATAAGATAATAACCCCAAACTTGTGAATAACAACTAATTTAACATCACAGGCATGAATATTATGGACATTAGGGGTTTTAGATCTACAACATATATAGGCCCCAAATCAATTTCATATAAATATTACCACAAGTCAAGATTCAAGATGAATAGATCCAAGGTGAACAAATAGTAGATCCAAAATACTAGATCCAAAATGAACAATGATAGATCCAAGATATACAATGATAGATCCAAGATAATTGTCATACTTAGGTTCAATTTCAATTTACAACATGTCCATATTAAGTTTAAAGTTTAGATCTAAAAGTAACTGGGGCTTACAGATCATGGTTTGAGAATTAGAAAACAAAGAGGAGATGTTGAATCTCGAGCCTAACAGAAATCCCCCAAACAGCAATACTCTACACGTAGCCTTGTTGGAGAAGAAGCAATCCCTTTTCTCTAACTTTTCAACCAGAGTTTTAGCAACATAAGGCCAGAGAGAATTTGTGTAGAGAAACTAGAGTTAGGGGCTGTTTATATAGGGTCAGGCCAACGAATTTAGACAAAAATTGGACTAGAAACATCAGAGTGAACTCTGACTCAAAAATGGGCTCGGCAACCAGGTCGACTCTATGGTCGACCTGGTCCTGGGCAGGTCGACACTATGGTCGACCCCCAGGTCGACCTGGTCCTGGGCGGGAAATTTCCCGCCCAGTCCGTTCTGGGGTTTGAATTCGAAATTTGAATTCGAATTCTGAGCTGTTTTTTAACTTGAAATTTCTGAAACTTTGAAGGGTCATAACTTAGTCATACGGACTCCGATTTTCGAAAACTCGGACTTGTTTCCAAGCAGAATTTCGAGATGAACGTAATGGCGTAACCCGTTTCCCTTGATCCTTATTTTAAAAATTAATTCTTCCTTGATTTATGGTTATAACACGTTATTAAAATACGGGCTGTTACATTCTCCCCTCCTTAAAGGATTTCGTCCCCGAAATCTCTAAGTTAGAAAGAATATATATCCTACCATCCAATCATCCATCTACTCAAAACATCATCCACAGGCAACCATTATCCTTAAAAGATTTCTAGTGTTGTATGAACATATGCAGTAAGTGTGTGTATATGTGCTTATCTAATGCAAAAGATCAGGCGGTTACTGATTCAGTAAACCTCCTTAATGCAAAATATGTTAGTGTAATGAGTCCAACATGTATGCAAATTCCTAACATAATTTATAATCTCTGCATGAGTGCACATAACATTCATTCATATGCAACATCCAAGTGATAGCATAACAAGTTCCATCCATGTACAAGTATAAGCACTCATGTATATGCAACATGAAAATGTGACTGAGCAGATCTAGTGCCTAATGTGTGTCATGCATCCACTAGCAATCACTTGCAAACACTTGCAACCATTTGCAAACATCAACCATAACATGTTTCAATCACATGTTTACATCCATATGGTTCTACCTAAGGTTCTCAAGATAAGATCGAGAAGATAACAAGGCAAACATAGTAGTAAAAGCATGATACGAAAGGTTTTCAAGTTTATAGGAAAAGAGATCGAGAATGTACCCTCAAAAAGAAATGGGTAAAGCGCGCGTATCTTCTCTTCGGTTTCCCAAGTTGCGTCTTCTTGGGCTTCACTCCACTGTACTTTAACTAGCTTGACTTCTCGATTCCTTAGCTTCTTGATCTCCATTCCTAAGATACGAATCGGAACTCGCCTCAATGTTGCTTCTTTTTCCACTTCTACGCCTTCAAGGATGCTTGGCTCAACCACTTCGGCCGACTCATGTAAGCACTTTCGGAGATGCGAGACGTGAAAGACATTGTGTACTCCGGTCAACTTCTCGGGTAAGTCTACCTTATAGGACATCTGCCCAATCCTCTCAGTGATAGGGAACGGTCCTACGAACCTTGGTGCTAGCTTTCCAACCGCTCCAAAACGAACCACATTGCGTAAAGGAGAAACTTTTATAAAGACCATATCTCCGTCTTCGAACTCTAGGTCTGTCCTTCTCTTGTCCGCATAAGATTTCTGTCTATCTTGGGCCATTTTCATCCGTTTTCGTATCAACTCAACCTTCTCAGAAGTGTCCCTTATCATGACGGGCCCAAGTATAAGCCTGTCTGTCGTCTCCCACCAACAAGTTGGTGACTTGCACGGTCTTCCATACAGGGCTTCGAACGGTGCCATTCCGATGCTAGCTTGGTAACTATTATTATATGCAAACTCCACGAGAGGAAGATGGTCTTCCCAAGTACCACCAAAGTCAAGAATGCATAGCCTCAAAAGATCCTCTAGTACCCTATTTACCCTTTCGGTTTGTCCATCCGTCTGTGGGTGATAGGCCGTGCTTAAACTTAGTCGTGTACCCATTGCTTCTTATAGACTATTCCAAAACTGGCTAGTGAAAATCGGGTCACGATCTCTAACTATACTAGAAGGAACCCCGTGCAACCGTACTATCTCTCGAAGGTAAATAGATGCTAGCCATGATGCGGTCCTCTTGCTTTTCACCGGAATGAAGTGAGCACTTTTCGTGAGTCTATCAACTATGACCCATATGCTAGTATTTCCCTTCCTTGACATAGGCAGTCCATCCACGAAATCCATCGAGATACTCTCCCATTTCCATTATGGAACCTCCAAAGGATGTAATAGCCCACCGGGCTTCTTTGAATCGGCCTTTACTTGTTGGCACACCATGCACTTCGAAACGAACTCTGCCACGTCCTTTTTCATTCCAGGCCAAAAGAAAATGTGTTTCATATCCCTGTACGTCTTATCCCCTCCGGGATGTATGGTCATCTTCGAGTGATGCGCCTCCTCGAGGACTTTCCTTACTAAGTCTCCCACTTGTGGGACACATAGCCTTCCATCACGCCTTAGCCATCCCTTGTCATCTATGGCATACCTACCGAGGTGACTTGATGTCTCACCACTAATCAGCTTGTCCATGATTTTGACTATCTGTGGGTCTTCCTTCTGTGAAGTCCGTACTTGATCTAGAAGTGTAGGTCTTAACTCAAGAGATGCTAACGTAACAGTTAATGACTCAACAGCAGGTGTAAAATCAAAGGTTGCTATAAACTCTAGACTTTTCCTTTCAACAAACAATGGGCTCAAGGTCAACCTTTTCCTACTTAGTGCATCTGCCACCACGTTACCTTGCCAGAGGTATAAGCTATATCGAAGTCATATGATGGCAAGAATTCCATCCACCGTTGTTGTCTCAGATTCAAATCTATCTGTGAGAAGAGGTACTTAAGCGATTTGTGGTCGGTATACAGCTCGAACCTCTCTCCTAGAAGATAATGGTGCCAAGATTTAAGTGCAAAAACGATCGCCGCCAACTCCAAGTCATGTGTGGGATAGTTCTTCTCATGAACTTTAAGTTGTCTACCCCCATAGGATATCACTTTCCCTTCTTGCATTAGGACAGTGCCTAATCTTGTGCCACACGCATCTATGTACACCGTAAACATCTTACTTCCGTCGGGTAATGCCAAAACTGGAGTTGTGGTGAGGTCTCTCTTGAGTCTCTGAAAAGCAATCTCACATTCTATGTCCCATGCAAACGCTAGGTTTTTCTTCGTTAACCTAGTAAGAGGGGCTGAAATCTTAGCGAAGTCCTTAATGAACTTCCTATAGTAGCCTGCCAAACCGAGAAAGCTTCTCACCTCCGTTGCGTTCTTTGGAATTTTCCAGTCTTGCACCGCAACTACCTTTGCGGGGTCCACGGCTATGCCTTGCTTAGAAACTACATGTCCAAGAAACTGAACTTCCTTCCTCCAAAAATGGCATTTGGAGAACTTAGCCTTTAACTGGTGTGCTCTAAGCGTATCCATGACTTCCTTGAGATGTCTAGCATGCTCTTCTTCATCCTTTGAGAAGATCAAAATATTGTCCACGAAAACCACTACAAACTTGTTAAGGAACTCCCGAAACACCCTACTCATCAAATCTACAAAGTACGCGGGTGCATTCGTTAACCCAAACGGCATGACGAGCCATTCGAAGAACCCATCTGGAGTCCTAAACGCAGTTTTGTCAATGCTATCCTCAGCCACTCTAAGCTGATGGAATCATGTGGCTAGATCGAGTTGAGAGAAAACAGATGCTTCCACAAGCTGGTCAAACAAATCGTCGATTCTTGGTAGTGGGTGTCTATTTTTCTTAGTTAGCTTGTTTAACTCACGATAATCTACGCATAGACGAAGCGAACCATCCGCCTTAGTAGCGAATACCACCGGAGCACCCCATTCAGAAATGCTTCGTCTTATGAAATTTTTCTCAAGCAACTCCTTAACTTGTTTACTGAGCTCTCTTCTTTCTCGCGGGGCCATGTGCCTAATGGGCCATGAAACTGGCTTGGCATTATCAACAAGATAAATTCGGAAGTCTATCTCGCGTTTAGGAGGTAACCCCTTCACCTCATCAAAGACATCTGGATATTCTCGGACCACTCTTACAGATTGCAAATTGTCGATGGACTAGTCAAGAGATTCAAGATAACACAACATGACCAGACCCTTAGGGTTACAAGAAATTTCAAGGGTATTACCAAGGCGAGTCATGAGCCTCACTACCCTTCGTTCACAATCAAGAATGGCTCCATAATTGGTCAGCCAATCCATACCTAGGATCAAACCGTATCCCATAAATCCGAGAACATAAGCATTACACGTGAATTCTACGCTTAAGATAGAAATCCTCAAATCTACACACATCATAGATAAATGAGCGGAGCCCCCAATTGGATTTGAAACTATAACGGGATCCTCAACCAGACTAGTACTTAGGTGCAGATTTTTAACAACATCAGAAGAAATAAAAGTATGAGATGCGCCAGATTCAAATAAGGTTCGAACAGGAAATTCAGAAATTTAAACAAGGCTTTCTACGGAAATATTACTACCTCGGTCAAGTGCTGGAGTGGTGTTGAGAGCATGCAACTGCCCTCCAGAAGGTCCTGCTCGCTGGGCCTGCCCTTGCCCCTGCCCTTGCTTCTTAGGGCAATCTTTGCTGATGTGTCCAGTATCTCCACAATGAAAGCATTCACCCAACTTTCTCTTCTTCCTTCTACAGTCTTTAGCTAGATGTCCCGTAATACCACAAAAGTTGCACTTCCTTGTCTCACGTGGTTTGTTAGTATTGTTGTTGTTCTTCTTCTTATTCTTGTTGCCTCCCTTCTTGAAGTCAACCTTCTTATTCTGAGTCTCATTAGGCTTTACCTCCTTCTGGATATTCTTGTCTTCCTCATGAAGTAGGGCCATATCCACCAAGCTTTCAAAGGTCGCCCCCATGGGTATATGAGTTATGGCCAAACTGCGTAGTGGCTCGTTCAATCCTCGAGCAAAGCGTACAGCCTTCTTCTGAGCTGTGTTAACCAAGTCCAATCCGAACCTAGCAAGCTGATTAAACTTATTCACGTACTCCCTAACGGTCATGTCCCCTTGCTTAAGTGCTAGGAACCTCTCCATCTGAAGGTTCTCTTCTGTTGACGATAAGAATTTAAGCCCAAACCTCTCTCTAAAGTCTTCCCAAGTCTCAACTGGCCTGGTAGCGTTGGTGACTTCCCACCAAAATGCAGCTTCCTCTTTCAACAACCATGCTGCCAACTGAACTTTCCTATGATCCTCCACATCGAAGATAATAAACAAGTCTTCAATCTCCTTTAGCAAGTTTCGTGCCTCAACGAAGGTTTCAGTTCCAACGAAGTTCTTGCCGCCCATTGCTTTAAAGTCTTTGCATATTTTGGCAAAGGCGGTACCAGGAGGAGGAGGAGGAACCGCGACCACTGGGGGGAGGAGGAGGAGGGATGTCTGCCGGGCCTGCGCCGTTGGCCCTAGCTTCTAAGTACCTTCGGAACCATCCAGGTACGGGTACTCCCTCAGGAAGGTTAATATCAGACATGCTGAAAAACGAAAAGAAAAAGATTCAAACGAGAAAACAAAGGAAAGTGCTAATGGCTTTTGGGGAATAGCCTTTTTAAACATAAAACTTTTATTGAAAAATGCTTCTTTATAAACGGTTCTGGAAAATAGTTTTAGAAGGTTTTTAAAACTTTTGCCCCGTCTGGTAACCTTCTGCTCTGATACCAAATGTAACACCCCACCTCCGTTAGGGTCACTCACAAAAGGAATGCACTAGTTTTGGTGGAGTATTATCTAGGTAAACATACACAGAGATATCACAAGGCAGAACATAAATAAAGCAGCGGTAGAAATTAAAAACCAAATTTCATTACTTTCAAGAAAAGAGTCAAAACCTCATATATCCAAAGTACAAATTATTCCATCAAGTTCTAAATAAAGAAGCATAAACTTAAGATAACAAAAGTAAATTATTCCCCAAAAATAGCAGAAGTGCAGCCATAGCATAGCTCAAGACCAAACCGTACATGAGCTGACAGGAAGCAAGCTAAATCCAAGCTAAGAGCTAGCGTTTCCTCCCTGAGAACCTGGGGGGAAACGAAAGAAAAAGAGGCGAAAGAAAAAGGGTCAGTCATAAAGACTGGTAAGCCCTAGTGACTTTCAGCATAAAAACTAGTAAAAGTAACATGACATGTGAAAACTGGAATTAAACATAAGGATGATAACAGGACTGGTATGATAACTAAGATAACAAGATAAATCAAGTCTAGCATCGCATATTCAAGATTCGCTGCACCAACTGTACTAGTATTCTAGCCCATGTCAAGTATTAACCATGAAATGATCCCTTGGCCCAATATCATGAAATGACCCATTACGGGGTCCTACAGTACGATCTACTAATCGATCGGCTCCCTACAAGTTCTATCTCGTCATGTGTCTGTGTCATACGGCCCAATCACGAAATGTAGTCACCTGTGTTAGGTCCACCATAGGGTGTATCAAGCCCTAGGGTGCCAACCACCGACACGAATCAAGCACGCACAGTGTAAACCTACTGGTGCCCAATGCCTGCTTTTTCAACTCCGGACTACGTGCACGACCATAGTCCGGCTGAACCTACAATGGCATACCAACTCAGTCGTCGTTCTGGTCGCTTACAATCAACCCAGTAATCGAGCCCCACCCTGCCTAGTCCCACGGTATCGTGATACATCTAAGTGGGTTACTGCTGAAAAGGACCGCGTAACTAGGGTTTCTAATGGGTTAAGTGTTGTCATTCAAATTCGTGACTTAACCCTATCCAATCATGTATCAAGTTGGTTAAGTGTTGCCTTTCATGTTCATGATTTAACCCTATCATGTAGCATAAATTCATTAATGCACCCCAACCTCTCACATTAGACTAGTTGTTGTGGTCACTGGATTTGTCGGGCGGTTCCGGGCAGATTTACACCACAACATAGTCTAACCTCGGGTTTTAGGTGCAATATGACCAACTACCCACATTGGATCCTATTGTTTGCAGTCACTGGATTCGCCGGGCGGTTCCGGGTAGATTTACACTGCAAACTCAACCCAACCTCGAGTTAGCCATTTTCAAGTTCATTCTAGAGTCATGACCATGTTCAAGTCTCATATCAAGTTCATGACAAGTTTCAAGGTAAGTTTCATGTCCATATTCAGATTCAAGTTATAACAATGTTCATGTTCCAAGTTCATGGTAAATTCAGGTTTGCCTAAACTACCCAAATCGTATTCCCATCGCACGTGAATTCGAATTGATACAAACAAATCTAATTAGGGAATAACATAGAAAGAACGGGCATAAGGTGGCAAAAGTGATTACAAGTCAAACATGGTATAACTTGAGATAAACGATTACAACAATACTGGCATATGGAATAGTGGTCTCAAATATCAAATCTAGCAAAATAGGGTGATAGTCATGGTAACAGCTGACATAAGATAATAACCCCAAACTTGTGAATAACAACTAATTCAACATCACAGGCATGAATATTATGGACATTAGGGGTTTTAGATCTACAACATATATAGGCCCCAAATCAATTTCATATAAATATTACCACAAGTCAAGATTCAAGATGAATAGATCCAAGGTGAACAAATAGTAGATCCAAAATGAACAATGATAGATCCAAGATATACAATGATAGATCCAAGATAATTGTCATACTTAGGTTCAATTTCAATTTACAACATGTCCATATTAAGTTTAAAGTTCAGATCTAAAAGTAACTGGGGCTTACAGATCGGTGTTTGAGAATTAGAAAACAAAGAGGCGATGTTGAATCTCGAGTCTAATAGAAATCCCTCAAACAGCAATACTCTACACGTAGCTTTGTTGGAGAAGAAGCAATCCCTTTTCTCTAACTTTTCAACCAGAGTTTTAGCAGCATAAGGCCAGAGAGAATTTGTGTAGAGAGACTAGAGTTAGGGGCTGTTTATATAGGGTCAGGCCAACGAATTTAGACAGAAATCGGACTAGAAACATCAGAGTGAACTCTGACTCAAAAATGGGCTCGGCAACCAGGTCGACACCTAGGTCGACCTGGTCCTGGGCGGGAAATTTCCCGCCCAGTCCGTTCTGGGGTTTGAATTCGAAATTTGAATTCGAATTCTGAGCTGTTTTTGAACTTGAAATTTCTGAAACTTTGAAGGGTCATAACTTGGTCATACGGACTCCGGTTTTCGAAAACTCGGACTCGTTTCCAAGCAGAATTTCGAGACGAACGTAATGGCGTAACCCGTTGCCCTTGATCCTTATTTTAAAAATTAATTCTGCCTTGATTTATGGTTATAGCACGTTATTAAAATACGGGTTGTTACAGAGTAAAGTGCAAGGGCTTTTTTTGTTAATCCTAGGTAGAAATTGCCTAAGATGGATTAATGGAAATTGTGCCTTCGGTTTCGTTCAATCCCAGAATGAACAAATATAAACGAGTGTCTGACAGAATATTTCCAATGATAGCATATGTTAGACTGTACAAATATACATGTTGGCGGAAAATTTATTCTCTTAGCTTAATAACCAGAATATATTTGTGCAAATCAATTAATGATTAACGGATCTGATAATGTGGCAATCAAAGTGAATGCGTTATCAATGAATGGTAAGTACCTCAACAACCGGGAAATGACAAAAATCGGGCAGGCAGCATGGCTAAGTGGGTAGCTCTCAATTAGGGTGTATTATCACCTATCTAGAGAAATTCCTTTCATTAATTATTCTATTTGATGCTATCCCATTCGGGAAAACGGTTGCTGATCCTAAACATTGTTGATATACATTCAATACACTCAAGCGGAATGAGTGGTCGGTCATGCGTGGTCGGGTTACAAGATGTTCTTGTTGAACCCAGTGTATTCTCGCTGGAGATATACTATCATAAGGTGGTTCCATACCTTGTCATTGTTGGAAATTCATCACCCAATAAGTGCCTGTAGTTTTGATTGTATATTATGTATGTGGAGCATGAGATGAAAGCGTTCCACTAGATTTCTATTTATTTGATTTAGACACTATTATAATATCAAAAGAGTTTTTATATAAATATTATCGTTTCTTTCAAAAGGATTTTGAACGTTATATCAAGTGTTTTGGATTCTCATAAGGGAAAAACCAATTCTATGTTATACGACATGGTCTTATGAGATATCATTTATTTTCCCAAACTGCTTTAAATTGTTTACTCATACCAGTCCCATGACTGACCCAGAGTTTATTTTGTTTTGTTTTGCCTAAACTCTTGTGTGCCCAAATTTGTACGAGCAGTCAAGTAGTTCAGGATCTTACAGATCTATCTAAAGGAGCTTGGAGCAGGAAGCTTCAGTGTTAGATATATAGTATTTTTATTTCCGCTGTGTTGTAAGTGTTGTACTCTAGTAATTGTATGTTATACAGTTATAATTTTGTATTTCAAAAGTTATGATACATTATATTTTGTTCCGCCGCGATGTGAGATTTCGTGTTGTTATTTATGTTCTTCTTATACCTTTTTCTTCTAAAAAAATGATTCGTATTTCTGTGATATTTGGGTTGGACGTGTGATATATGTAGTCAACTCAGATAGTACGGATTTGTGGGCCATCACAGTGGTGGCATGCATACGTCTAAGAGGGTACTTGATTATGTGCATTCAGATATTTGGGGCCATACTCTGTAGCTTCTATTGGTGGAGCTTATTATTTTATTTCATTCATTGATGACTATTCGCGCAAGGTTTGGGTGTATGTAATAAAAGCTAAATCGGAAGTATTTGAGAAGTTTAAGGTTTGGTTAGCACTTGTTGAAAATCAAACAGGAAAGAAACTGAAGATTCTTAGATCCGACAATGGTGGCGAATATGTCTCCAAAGAGTTCCTCGACTACTGCAGATAACGTGGTATTAGAAGACATTTTACTACACCTAGTGATCCGCAATCCAATGGGATTGATAATAGAATGAATAAGACTCTACTTGAAAAGGCACATTGCTTGATATTGACTGTGGGTATGTCTAAGGGTTTTTGGGTTGAAGCTATTTCAATTGCAATGCATATTATTAATCGGATTCCGTGCTCAGCCATTGATGGGAATATTCGAGAGGAGTTATGGAGAGGTAAAAACACTTTATTAAGTTATTTTCGTATATTTGGATGTCCAGTTTATGTTCACAATGTAGGACATGATAAGTGTAATGTCCCAGGAATTTCGACAACTGGAATATAAAATTAATTTAAAGATTCGACTATGAATAATCAATTTTGTATTGATACTTGAGTTAAAATCGAATATATGGTTTCGTGTATAAATTGAATTGAATATTTAATTCAGAATGGTCGGTTGGTAATCAAATATTTATTGTTGAATTTTGATCTAAATTGGATTTGAAATTCGATTGGAAAATATAAACGGTTGGATTTAAAAATAAATGTTAAATGATTTAGAGATTTTATTTGTTGGAATGTATGGGAAATTGGTTTGAATATGTATATATGAGAAATTGAAACTTAACGTTTCAAATTTGGAGTCGAACGGGGTTATTGGTGGAATGGGGTTATTGGCAGATAAACAAAATTAATTCAGCAAACCGTTAAATCATTTAAAATTTAAATTAACATCGTATACTAGCAGAATCAGATTGAAACTGGAATAATTTTTATTGGATTCAGAACATTGAATTATGACAATACATATAATTTTTTTGTCGCGTTTGGAGATTTCAATAGCGGTACAAATTTGGAGTGGTTTGGGTATTTACGGTAGAAATAAATATATATTTAACCTCAAATACAACCTACCCCAGTTTTAAACAGCCGATCTATTATTTGAAGAAGCGTAGATACCTAAACCTATTGATTTTATGTTCTTCTTATCTCCAAATTGTTACTTCTATAAAACTCTCAGCCCTCGTTCATTTCTTCAGCAAGAACAAAGGAGGAAAAAAGTGATCGTTCTCCCCTCTTTTAATTTTAATGGCCGTCGTGATAAAGTGCTCCTCCCTCCACCGCATGTTTCCTCTTTCTCCTCCAATCAATCGGCCTTAGTTAATTATGCCCTCTTTCCCCAAAATCAAAACCCTTTTCCCAAATTCATTTGTAATAGCTCTCTGTTGTTTCCTGAGTTCGCTCACCCTCTCGAGATCCACGTCGAAGCCTTCGGCCTCCCAAAGTCAAAAGCTTGCGCTGCTTCAGATCCACAATCGAGCGTGCGCTGCTATTCTAATTTGAAGAAATCACCTGGTTCTCCTCTTTATCATTGCTTCTTCTTCGCTGTTTTAGGTGAGCATCTCACTCACGATTAATCTCAGTTCAAGTAAATTTATTTCAATTTAAGTTGAATTATATAATAGTTAATTTGGGTTGTGTTGGATGCCTTCGGTTGTTGATTTACCCTGAATTGTTCATACCATTTTAATGTCCCCATGCTGTCATGTTTCACGACTTTGCCTCGTTACTTTGTTGGCCGGTTGAATTGTTGACCAGTGGTAATGTTGGTATATATATGTTGTCCCACCTCGCCTCAAAATCCTGCGATTCGTTGTTCAGCTTACATTGTTTTCCTGAAATGAATGTGATGAATAAGTAGGAAAATAAATATAATCAGGTGTATTAATATACAACTATTACGTATTGGAACAATATAGTTTCCAGTTGGGATATTGATTGAAAACAGGAACAATAAACATAACCTTCATTTTTAAGAAAGAGAAACAAATTTAATAATGCAAAAATTTTGTATGCATAATTTTACTGCGGTGATTTGCATATCTAGCATATAAGGTGTGTCTCATTTTGTTGCAAACTACGTATGAACCTGCTTGTAAACTTAGTACCATGGTTTTAAAAGAACTGAACGGAAACATTTTTGACTTGAATAAACCATTTTTCACTGAATAGTTTCTAGGCGTATAAACTATTTGTACAGTTTAAGTTTTGCATATTTTTGATTCTTCCAGGGATGCAGGGCACAACCAAATGTCTTGTATATATTTCTTTTGCTTTAATACATGTTAGCTTATGTTAGGGATCAATATCCATTGGACTATGTAAAAAAAATCATAAACACAACCTCAATTGATATAGATACAATTCGATCAGTTTTATGTAGAAGAAATCTCTAACTATATGCAACAACCCTTCACCTTTACTGCTGTTTATTGCGCACTAGTTGCTCGCCACTTTGATACCTGCAAGTAATCAAGACTAGTCAGAATACCATGTTGCATATTTTGCGAAATTCACATATACCCGTACCCTTACTAAATTGTTAAACCTGCATCCCTAGATGTTCTGATTTTTACTCAGATGCTGGCTAACCGAAACTATTTGTCATATGAAAACATTAATTTAGCAACTGCATGTGTTATTGCTAATTTGACCTGTTGAGTTGATCACATCTCATCTGGCTTGAACCTTTGGGTTGATCACATTTTATATATATGAATGGGCTGAGAATATATTATTTTACTATGTTCGTAAACTGAAATGAAAGGAAATAAAATCTTTTTTTTTTGAACCTGAACTAAGTGTTGATTACTCGTCATGTGTATTTTGGATCCACACATTGTTTGTTCACCCATACTATGCCTGGAAGAATAAATGGATTAGTTAGTGTATATATGTCAATGCAAGTAGTTGGTGTTCTTGTTTATGAACTTGGGATCACTCACATCCACCTTATTTTGTAAACTAAAACCATTGTCTAATGCACTCATGTATGCCGGTTATGTATATGCATCCTTGTCATTTTACTCATATGGGAGGTCAGTACAAATTCTGATAATTGAATATAGCACCTGTCCTTGTTGCTTGTAATATAACAGCATATCCTATGGGCATTAATCACATCTAGCTTGTCTGCATTTTGCTGTCCTCGTATGTTTCAACGAAATAAATTCATATTTTGAAATTTAAGTAAAGACAGTATGACACTTACAAAATTTTACCACATCTAGTCGCCATACTGCTGTCATTCACGCTGGCATTGGGTGGGAGTTGTTTTGGCATGTTAATGTCATACTTTATTTGGCAACATACATGAAATATTCAGCCTCCTTTGTTTTTCTTTGCCTGACCTATATATAAATGGAAAACCTACCCCCATAAAAACGAAAATGTTGTGTTGATTCTTACTTTGTAAATTTGACAAAGATATATGTTGTATTAATTTGCCTAGAACCTATGTGATGATATGTTGTGCACCACTTTGTCCTGTCATCCTGCTTATAGATTGCCTCGTTTATGCTGGAACAAATGGTCAGAGTATAGTTGCATGTTGGAAAAACTAATATACACCTGTACATAAATGATCTTTGTTATATCAATACAATGGTTTGTTAATGCCTACGCATATATGTATTGTTGGCTTGATTTATGTACTCATCCATTTAAAGCACACAGTATACTTCTTGAAACACGTTAATCATAAGTTTGGCGTTTGAAACTCTTATTTTTCCTTGTATGGTTTGTCACATTTAAATCCAGATTTTTATCTGTGCACAGTTTGACACTATGGACCCATTTTCTTTTTGTTCAGTATGCATTCTAAGATTTTCATTTTGGGATTTGGACTGAGAACCGCTACACTGATATTAGACTCGTTCCTTTGAGCTGTTTCCTGACCGGCACAATATGTATATTGTCTTGCCTAAGCACATGTGTCATGTTGTTGTACTATTGCTAGGTGCCATGTCCAAAGCTGCCAGTTTGTTGTATATTGTTAGCACCTTATGAACCTTACCGTACTTGTTATTAGTGGCCACGGGATGCTAAGGCAGTGCACACGTATACTTGTACATGTTTGTATATGCAGGTTTCCACGACCGTTTGTCCCTGAAATAAAATTTATAAGCACCGAGACTATATTTGATTAATTATAAAAATTTAGTTTCTATTGAAGTAAATTTACTTGAACTATGATTTAATCCTGACTCGAGTGTTTTATGTTTTTGCATGGAACACTCGGGTCAGACCCGAGCAATACAGATTTAAAGATTATAGCTTATGGTTCGAAGATTTGCGAAGATGGGGATTCCAAGAGACGGCGCACTCTGAAGTTTTAAATAGTAATATTTTTTCTTGTATTGAACTGATTTTTCCATTCTGATGTACAAGAAAATCTTTGTATCAAAAAATTCTGGTTAATATATAAAAGGTTATTTTGCTGTTCAATACCGTGTTATCTATTTTATTCTATGTTTTCTATGTTAATTCTATTTTTAAACTATGTAAGCTAAATAACGATCCGTTGTTTTGGAATGTTTTAAGTTGGTTGAATTACCAATCTGAAGCGGTCAAAATGGCGGGACGTTGCAAGTGGTATCAGAGCTTTGGTTTATTCAAGCATAGCTTATCGAGTTTGAAATAAATAGGATCGACACTGGAAAAATTGATTTTTGAAAATAAAAAGGTTTTGAAATATAAATTTCAAAAGTATAAATAATTTAAAATAGATTTTGAAAGGTAAATTATTTTTAGAAATATCAAGTATTTTGAAATTAGTACAGCGGAATCTGAAATCCCTAGTCTTTGAATCTAAAGACCTGTTCTTCGATGAGGATCCCCTAGGTTTGAATTTCGAATCCGTCAACGAATGGAATGGAAGGAAGATAAATGTAAGAGGGTCAACTCATTAATTTATCTAATTGTGTATTTTAGAAATCAAGATAACTAAAATTAATTGGAAATAGGAATTCCGATGGAAAAATAAATAAAAAGAGGAAATTTTGAATCATTTCAAAAATGAAACGATGGATTTTATTTTGATATTTGGGATAGAAATAAATGAAAATAAAATCGGAAAAGAGATATAATTGGAATACGACTGTGTTAAATTTGATTAATTTATTCAGGACTCGACAAGATAAATTGTAATTTGTCTCAAACCAATGGTGTAGGATCGAATATATGAATTCGATAGTAAAGTATAAACTTGTTAGTTAATTAACAAGAAGTGAATTATGAGCATGAGTTATAAATGAAGCGAGATATGTATGGAGATATTAAAGGGATTTGAACATGTATTTGAATGGAATAAAAATAAATTTGACGTGACTAGTTCAGATTTCGGTAAAAGGAATAATATTTACTTTTTAGTAGTAAATAACGTTTGGAAGCGAAAATGTTGAAGATAGAATTGGGAATAAATGAAATGGAGTTGACCAGTAAGGTAAGATTATTCTGAAGTTCAGAATGTAAATCAAATGAGATTTTTTCGATGTTCGGAATATATTGTTAGAAAAGAGATTATCCGAAAGGAAGTTATTTATGGGAGTCAATTTTGCTGAATTTTAGAAAAGTATTATTTGCTTTCCATTTTAATCAAAATTTAAAATATTAATTAATTGTTTATATATTCAGGTCAAAGAATAAAGTTATTTTTAAAGTTAAAAATCTTGAAGGCTTGAATTATTGTAAAGGAAAGAAAATCTTAACTTGAATTTAGAAGTTACGAGAACGAATATTTTCTTGGTGTTCGAAGTTGTGAATTTTATCTATTTCAAAGTTAATAATGTTGTTCTGTTAAGGTCTGAGAGGTAATTATACCCCAACTTGATTGACTTCATTGTTGACTAAGAAATGGGTAAGATTCGATAGCAAGAATGGTTAAGTGAAGTAAGTAAATGAGAGTCAACAGTTAAGTGAAAATAGCGTTGTTTTGTTTAATATATGTTTTAATCCAACTAATGAACTTAGAAATATTACCCCTTGAAAATAAAGTATATTCTATGGAAAATAAAGATTTGCGAATACATGGAAATGTTTTCCAATAAGAATTATAAGGAATAAATATGATAATTGGAAATATTTTAAGACCATGAGAGGCTAACGGGTTTTGATAAATTAGAATGGTAAGAACTGAAGAACACAAACTGCACGTCAAAAACAAAGGGTGGCAGACCGCAAGAGAAATGGATTCGTAAATTGAATCCAGGAGTTGTGTAAGAAATAATTTGATAAGAAATTAGAAACGGAGTTAAGGAAATTAGAAACAGACTAAAGATTAGTTAATTTGAATAATTTCCTAAGTGTTGATCTGATGTTGGTTTCGGCCTTCGAGATTGATATTTAAGGAGTTGTTTGCTTGTTGATTTACGGTCGAAGGATGTAGATATGAGAGAGAAATAGTGCGTGAATGAGAAAGTTGTTATAAGGAGGAAGGAAAGAAATTTTGGAATTTTGGAAGTGTGAAGATTTTAATTAAGTGAAGAACTCGATAATTGGAAAATGGGAAGAAAATTTGGTTAAAAATGGATATCAAATATCTGAATTAGAAATTTGGGAGATCAAATATCTGATATATTAAAACTGAAATTTTGGGAATTTGAATAGAAATTTGAGGGTATTCGATTTAAGATATTGAATATAGAAATTTCCGGAACTTATAAGTACTAAGCAGATTTGGAAACTAGTGATTTAGGAGGTAATCAATTTAAAACGAAATCTTATACAATGGGGTTATGTAAGAATGAGGTGTTTGAAATTACGATTTGAAAAGAAAAATCTTATGTAAGTTATCATAAGTATGATTTATGAGGAGTATGAAATGAAGTATTATATGTACATAATACTATATGTTTTCAAAGCAAAATAAGGAAAGTACCTTCCTTCTCCTCTGAATTTTGAGCTTAGTGAGATGTGCTGCTGGTGGTAGTAGGTTGTCCGGACATAAAACTCGAGTTGTCTGAAAAAACATGACCGTGTAGCGTAATTCGCAGGGCTACAGATGGCCTACGGCGGACGGATGTTTCTTGGGAGAAGCAAGCGTAACCATTGTGTCTGTTGCGATCTACAGTCGTGATAATGGTGTAATCCGCAAAGCTATGAAAGCTTACTGGTATGGATGTCTCCTGAGGGAATCAAGCATAACCATTGTGTACCTGCGGTCCACATGGCATATCTACAGGTGACAGAGACGTAACCACTAGAGTTACTAAAGGTAGAATGGAGCCATTCGATGTTTGAGATATCTTAGTGATGTGGAGCCACCTGTTTGATGCAGCACTGTGTCTTCGTGATTTGATTCGTCTTCATGGCGTGAATTATCCTTGTGACTTTATTGATCCTCATGTCTTGAATTATCATCATAATTTGATGATTTGTTTTGTGACCCTGAGATAGAGAAACTAACGCTCAGTGACCTCAAATTTTCCTTTGAATCAATAAATATTTTCTGTTGATCTGTCCATGACGAAATTCGCAGGGAAGCGATTTCCTACGGGTACAGATATTTTCTGGGGGACCCAGACGAAACCATTGTGTATCTGCAATTCATGAACAATTAACATCACATTGGTACTTCCCGTATCTGTTTTTTTAAAGGAATTTTTGAAATATTTTACACTGGGAGTTGAAACAAGGATATTTAGTGCTTAGAGATTTTAGTCGTGCGCCTGGCCAATGTGTGCCTAACACCTGTGAGAACGACAATAGACTCGTCGAACTTCGAGTTATAAAGTATTTTTAAATAAATAATTTGAAATCAAAATATACCTAACTAAGTTAAGATAGAGAATATCAGAATAATAATAAAAATATTTCTTGTATGAAAGATTTTAAAAAGATTTCAGATTCTGGAAATTTTCAAGTCGACAATTTGTAATTTGAAGGGGAGATGTTAGTTAGACTCGTCAAGGTGTGTTGAGAAAGATTAAATGGATGGAATATAAGGAGATTTGATTAAACTGGGATTGCAAGTACAACAATTCCAGATAAGTAAACGTTGACAGATGGGGTTTATAAAGAAAGTTGGAACAATTTGAAATGCATAAATCCAATATATGCTGGCTTTGAAATTTATAAAGAGATTTGGTTTGAAAAGAAATTTGATTTTTCAATATAATTGAGTACGATGAATAAAGAAAAAGGGTCAGTGACTTAAATATCAATACTTAAATTAGTTGTGGAAAAGATTTCACATTTATATGAAAATTTGTAATATACATTGGGATAACCCTAACGATTTTTCCTTTTCGAGGACAAAAAGTTTTAAAAGGGGGTAGATTGTAACGTCCCAGAAATTTTGACAACTGGAATATAAAATTAATTTAAAGATTCGACTATGAATAACCAATTTTATATTGATACTTGAGTTAAAATCGAATATATGGTTTTGTGTATAAATTGAATTGAATATTTAATTCAGAACGGTCGGTTGGGAATCAAATATTTATTGTTGAATATTTAATCTAAATTGGATTTGAAATTCGATTGGAAAATATAAACGGTTGGATTTAAAAATAAACGTTAAATGATTTAGAGATTTTATTTGTTGAAATATATGCGAAATTGGTTTGAATATGTATGTATGAGAAACTGAAACTTAATGTTTCAAATTTGGAGTCGAATGGGGTTATTGGTGGATAAACAAAATAAATTCAGCGAACCGTTAAATCATTTAAAATTTAAATTAACATCGTATAGTAGCAGAGTCGGATTGAAATCGGAATATTTTTTATTGGATTCAGAACATTGAATTATGAAAGTACATAATATTTTTTTGTCGCGTTTGGAGAATTCGATAGCGGTACAAATTTGGAGCGGTTCGGGTATTTGGGTAGAACTAAATATATATTTAACCTCAAATACAACCTACCCCAGTTTTAAACAGCCGACCTATTATCTGAAGATGCGTAGATACCTAAACCTATTGATTTTACGTTCTTCTTATCTCCAAATTGTTACTTCTATAAAACTCTCAACCCTCGTTCATTTATTTAGCAAGAATAAAGGGGGAAAAAGATCGTTCTCCCCTCTTTTAATTTTAATGGTCGCCGCGATAAAGTGCTCCTCCCTCCACCGCATGTTTCCTCTTTCTCCTCCAATCAATCGGCCTTAGTTAATTGCGCCCTCTTTCCCCAAAATCAAAACCCTTTTCCCAAATTCATTTGTAATAGCTCTCTGTTGTTTCCTGAGTTCGCTCACCCTCTCGAGATCTACATCGAAGCCTTCCGTCTCCCAAAGTCAAAAGCTTGCGCTGCTTCAGATCCACAATCGAGCGTGTGCTACTATTCTAATTGGAAGAAATCGCCTGGTTTTCCTTTTTATCGTTGCTTCTTCTTTGCTATTTTAGGTGAGCATCTCATTCACGATTAATCTTGTTTAAGTAAATTTATTTCAATTTAAGTTGAATTATATAATTGTTAATTTGGGTTGTGTTGGATGCCTTGGGTTGTTGATTTACCCTGAATTGTTCATACCGTTTTAATGGAGCCATGCTGTCCTGTTTCACGACTTTCCCATGTTGTTTTGTAAGCCGGTTGAATTGTTGACCAGCGGTAATGTTGGTATATATGTATGTATATATATATATATATATATATACATATATTGTCCCACCTCGCCTCAAAATCCTATGATTTGTTGTTCAACTTACATTGTTTACCTGAAATGAATGTGACGAATAAGTAGGAAAATAAATATAATCAAGTGTATTAATATACAACTATTACATATAGGAACAATATAGTTTCCAGTTGGGATATTGATTGACAAACAGGAACAATAAACATAACCTTCATTTTTAAGAAAGAGATAAACAAATTTAATAATGCAAAAATTTTGTATGCATAATTTTACTGCGGTGATTTGCATATCTTACATATAAGCTGTGTCTCATTTTGTTGCAAACTATGTATGAACCTGCTTGTAAACTCAGTACCATGGTTTTTAAAGAACTGAACAGAGAAAAATTTGACTTGAATAAACCATTTTTCCTGAATAGTTTCTAGGCATATAAACTATTTATACAGTTTAAGTTTTGCATATTTTTGATTCTTCCAGGGATGCAGGGCACAGCCAAATGTCCTATATATATTTCTTTTTATTTTATACATGTTAGCTTATGTCAGGGATCAATATCCATTGGGTTATGTAAACACAAATTCTTAAACACGACCTCAACTGAAAAAGATACAGTTCGATCAGTTTTATGCAGAAGAAATCTCTAATTATATACAACAACCCTTCACCTTTGCTGATGTTTATTATGCACTAGTTGTTCGCAACTTTGATACCTACCAGTAATCATGACTAATTAGAATACCATGTTGCATATTTTGTGAAATTCACATATACCCGTACCCTTACTAAATTGTAAAACCTGCATCCCTAGATGTTCTGATTTTTACCCAGTTGCTGGCTGACCAAAACTATTTGTCATATAAACACATTAATTTAGCAACTGCATGTGTTATTGGTAATTTGCCCTGTTGAGTTGATCACATCTCATCTGCCTTGAACCTTTAGGTTGATCACATTTCATAAATATGAATGGGCTGAGAATATATTATTTTACTATGTTCTTAAACTGAAATGAAAGGAAATAAAATCTTTTTTTTGAACCTGAACTAAGTGTTGATCACTTGTCATGTTTTTTTGGATCCACACATTGTTTGTTCACCCATACTATGCCTGGAAGAATAAATGGATTAGTTAGTGTATATATGTCAATGTAAGTAGTTGGTGTTCTTGTTTATAAACTTGGGATCACTCACATCCACCTTATTTTGTAAACTAAAACCATTGTCTTATGCACTCATGTATGCTGGTTATGTATATGCATCTTCGTCATTTTACTCATGTGGGTGGTCAATACAAATTTTGATAATTGAATATAGCACTGTCCTTGTTGCTTGTAATATAGCAGCATATCCTATGGGGATTAATCACATCTAGCTTGTCTGCATTTTTCTGTGCTCGTATGTTTCAACGAAATAAATTAAAATTTTGAAATTTAAGTAAAGGCAGTATGACATTAACAAAATTTTACCACACCTAGTCGCTACACTGCTGTCACTCACGCTGGCATTGGGTGGGAGTTGTTTTGGCACATTAATGTCATACATTATTTGGCAACATACATGAAATATTCAGCCTCCTTTGTTTTTCTTTGCCTGACCTATATATAAATGGAAAACCTACCCCATATACAAACGAAACTGTTGTGATGATTCTTACTTGGTAAATTTGACAAAGATATATGTTGTATTAATTTGTCTAGAACCTATGTGATGATATGTTGTGCACCACTTTGTCCTGTCATCCTGCTTATAGATTGCCTCATTTGTGCTGGAACAAAAGGTCAGAGTATAACTGCATGTTTGAAAAACTAATATACACCTGTACATAAATGATCTTTGTTATATCAATGCACTGGGCAGTTAATGCCCGCGCATACATGTATTATTGCCTTGATTTACGTACCCGTCCATTTAAAGCACACAATATACTTCCTGAAACACGTCAACCATAAGTTTGGCATTCGAAACTCCTATTTTTCCTTGTACAGTTTGTCACATTTGAATCCAGATTTTTATCTGTGCACAGTTTGACACTATGGACCCATCTTCTTTTTGTTCAGTATGCATTCTAAGATTTTCATTCTGAGATTTGCACTTATAACCGCTACACTGATATTAGACTCGTTCCTTTGAGTTGTTTTCTGACCGGCACCATATGTATACTGTCTTGCCTATGAACATGTGTCATGCTGTTGTACTATTGCTAGGTACCATGTCCAAAGCTACTGTAACAACCCAGAATTTGGGGCCAATTTAAAATTTTCATTTTAGAGATTTTAAGGGTGTTTAAATATTAGAAATAAATTATTTTAAATAATAATGACTAGAAATTTGTTTTAATTGAATTTAATACGAATATATTTAATTTAATTATAAAAGGAATTAAAAATAGCACGGTAGTTCGAAAAGTCAAATCTGAACTTTGACTGACTGTACAGGATGCAGGATAAATCGGATTTTGGTGAAACCAAAAATATTAGAATCTATTTAAAAATACCTTTCCAACGAATTGGAAAAATTGAAATTTCATAGCGGGAATTAAAAGTTATGGCCGGTTGAAATTTCAGAATAGTCGTTGTAGAATTTCTCTATATATTTTAATATTAAAAATAGCCATTTTTCAAACGACCTCTGTTTTCAACGAAACCACTTTTGTTGGATTCAGAATGTCAAATTATTGATAAATTTAATTTTTCATAATTTTTAGAATTAATTTGTGACTGTGGCAAAAAGATTTCAGTTTGGTCAATTTCAGTCAATTTTAATCGACTTGAAAAAGGCCATTTTTCAAACAGTCACAGAATTCGACGAAATTAATTTTGTTAGGACCGTATCGTCAAAACAAAGCCAGAAATAAATTTTTTTGGATTTTTCTGAGTTCGTATGTGTCCTCGGTAAAGTAGAAAGTACGTTTGAATATAAAATAAATGATTTATATTTTTAAAACTGAGAAACGGGGGCCAAGACGATCATTTAGGCCTGCGGGACATAGTCAGATGAGTCCGGAATAAGGGTAAATAGGTAGGAGTGACAGTCGTTGGGCTGAAAAAGAAGAAAGTTGCAAAACGGGCTTTATTGGGCTAATTAATTAATTAAATAACCCTAATTTTATATTAATATAAATACCGTACACTACTCATTCTTCTTCCCGATCGTTCAAACACATAGCCGCCTACCCTTTCTAAACTTCTCTCTTCTTTTTCTCCAAATCCATGGAGAATTAATATATGCCCCTTTGGACTTTTTTGAAGCTCTCATCAATCTCTTCGATCTCATATAAGTTGCAAGATCTAAAATAGCCTGTAGCTCCTTCCCCGAACCCACGAACCCGCCACCGTCGCACCCCCCTCAGCCCCACCACGGCCAACCGCACCCCACCCCCTTCCAGGCGCCGACTCCCCTCTCCAAGCTCTCCAGTCTCCAACAAGCCGTTCTGAAAACCATCAACCACAGCTCTTGATTTCTGGATTTAAAGTTTTGAACAAAATTGAAATATAAAGGTATGAACATTTCAGATTTTGCGACACTTATTTCTGTTGCAACTGCAGTTATAAAAAGTAAATTGTTAATTACAAATTGATAATTAATTCATACGAACTCCAAATTGGAAATTTTCAGATTCGTGTGAATCGTGACAGCAAATACATCAACTTAGAACTGATTGGAACAATTTCTGGACCTTTTTAATTTTAAGATCTAGATCTGAAATCGAGGTGAGTATTCTGATTTAAATAATAAATTTTAATCTAGTTATTTCGTTTGCTTGTGTATCATGCTGTGTTTGTCATTGGTTCTGATCTGTGATGTTGCGATTGATTATGGACTAGTTTTGAGACGTTATATGGTTACCCTTTTAGTCATTGATTTATTTAGATCTGCAATTGTATATGCAATAAAAAGGCATGAAATTTATACCGTATATAAAATGACATCTTATATGTAATTATAGAACAAAAAATATGACGATGTGAATAGATTCAATATTTTATTGAAAATTAAAGGTGAGAATTTGACGATGTGAATAGATTCAATATTTTATTGAAAATTAAAGGTGAGAATTTGACGATGTGAATAGATTCAATATTTTATTGAAAATTAAAGGTGAGAATTTGACTATGTGAATAGATTCAAGTTTACATTTTTATATGTAAATTAAGAATAGAATTTACATGTAAAATATAAAGTACATTTTTATATGTAATAAAGAAAAAGATGATATTTTTACATTGTAAATAAAAAGAAGATATTTTTACATTGTAAAGAAAAAGATGATATTTTTACATTGTAAAGAGAAAGATGATATTTTTACATTGTAATTAAAAGATGAGGTTTTTGCAATGTAAATTAAAAGTAGAATTTGCATTGTATTTAAGTTTACATTTTTACATATAAATAAAAAGTAGGAATTTGCATTGTAGTTAAATTTACATTTATACATGTAAATAAAAAGTAGGAATTTGCATTGTAGTTAAATTTACATTTTTACATGTAAATAAAAAGTAGGAATTTGCATTGTAGTTAAATTTACATTTTTTACATGTAAATAAAAAGTAGGAATTTGCATTGTAGTTAAATTTACATTTTTACATGTAAATAAAAAGTAGGAATTTGCATTGTAATTAAATTTACATTTTCATATGTAAATTAAGAGTTGGATTTCCATGTAAATAAAAATTACATTTTTATGTGTAGTTTAAGAAAGAGAATTTGCATTGTAATTAAAATTTCACTTTTATCATGTAATTAAAGGGAATTTACATTGTAAATTGAAGGTACACTTTTATTTGTAAATTAAGGATGAGAATGGGTATGTAATATATAATTTCATTTTTATATGAAATTAGAGGTAGGATTGTACCTGGCAAATTAAAAGACAAAATTTGACATGTAATATAAATTACATTTTTAATGTAATTAAAAAGTATGATTTTATATTGTAAATTAAGAGACAAACTAAAAGATAGAAATTTACACTTTTAATTTACATTTTTAATGTAATTTAAAAAGAAGTATTTGCATTATATTGAAAATTTAACAGGGAAGGTTAATTACATTTTAATGTAATTACAAAGAGAATTTTACAGTGTAATTTAAAGAATGAAACTTACATTTCTAATGTTAATAAAAGAATAAGGAATGGAATTCAACATGATTTACATTTCTATGTGAATATAAGAATTAGGGAATAAAGGGAGAAATTGGACTTTGAATTATAATTCACATCTTGAGTGTAACTAAAGGAATAAAGGAATGTATTTAAAAATGCTGAAATATTATCTTCATTTTTTTAAATGAATTAAAATTGAATGGAGATCGGTAGCTGTTTAGCTCGTTGTTGAATCGAATGTCATTATTATGGTTGAACGATTATATATATATATATATGTATATATATATATATGTATATATATATAATTAAAACTAAACGAATCGAGCGCGGTAGTTCGCGTTTTGAAATCGTACCTTTAAACGACTATACCAAGAGATCCGACCGTCAGATTTTCCCAAAACCGAAGCCGTTAGGACCGTCTTGGGAAGATCTTTCCAACGATATATACTACGCTAAGATCCAATGGTCAGATTTTGAGAAATGTGAAAATCAAAATTGGTTGAAAGCAGCGCCAGGGTCGCCATTGACCCGAAGCGTCGTTAAATAAAGATTTAACTATTTTAAATAATTGAAATAGGAATTAATCGTTATAAAATAATATTAACGATAAGGAAGGATTTTCAATATATATATGTACGAGGATTATTTGGAAAGTCCGGGTTACTCTCATTCCAAATAATCAAACGACGTAAAGAATCGAAGTATGAAGATGGCGTATGAAGACCGTTAATCTTCCCTCGAATGGACAACGATCAAGATCCTGAATTGACTTGCTCCCAATTCAAGGGTCGGGGTAATTGCCCAAACGTACGTGTTGATTTCACGGATATGCGGGTATCTCCTTTCCGTACTGGACATACGGGACGAGGTATCTCCAGTTTCGTTCAGACCTAGAACGGGCTTATAAATGGAATGTGTGTCCGACATTGTACTCCTTTATATTGTATTTATTGATTTTCTACCGAATGTATAAATGATTGGTGGCAGAGAATTCATTCTCTTGCTTAACACCCTTTCATATATTTCGGCAAAGGACTGGTAGTGTGATATGGAGTGACAGTGTGGCATACTAAGATGCAATGATCAAGGTTTCTTGTTGAAAAGCAGAACCTTGTGGTGACGATAAAAGCACAGCTTGAATAAGCATAGCTTTGTGTATTACGTAGTTTCACGAGCCTCACAACCCGGTGGAGTCTAAAACGGGAGAAGGGAACGTAGGGAGAGCAGCACGTTTCTTTCTAGTTAGAAGTAGTGTCAGTGCTTAAACTGGCTGATATTTTACTTATGTGGATGATGGAATGAGGCGCCTCGGATGATAGGTCCTATAGGATCGGGAAACGTGTGTTCAGGAATAACTAATCCACAAAGCTGTATGTGTGGACCGGCCCTGCAGGATCCAAGGGTTCACTGCGGGGGATCCTGAGACATTAGCTAGAGTGTCTCGAATCGATAAGGAGCTCCTCCCTAGCCTTGACTCATGATGGAAACCAAATTCCAAATACGACCCTACGAATTTGATTGTATTACTAGTATGGAGGCATAGTAGTATGGGGTACTATGTTTCCTAGGATTGATACACTTATTTTGAAATGTTTTTTATATACACTAATAATAATATTAGATTCGTATTTATCGTATTTGGCATGTTTGATCACCATAAGGTAAAACTCTATCCTCTGGTTTTCGTTGCATTGTGTGATGGGACTTGAGTCTTATGGTGATTCCATTTTTCCAAAGGCATTGCGTTGTTTTACTTATTTATTTGTTCAATCACTTTAAATTATGCACGACAATCCATTGAAATAAAATCCGTTCCGCGTTAGCGACGTGGTCTTTGGATTTGCCTTATTACTAGTAGTTAAATTAGTTAAGAATTCTCACACCAGTCCCATGACTGACTCGTAGTTTGTTTTCACCTTTGCAAACTCGGGTGCCCTCTTTTCCACACGGGAAGCCAAGTAACAGGTCTATCTTTCTTTGGAGTTGCTATCTTGGTGTGAAAACCCGTAACTTCCCCGTAAAGGAAAGCGGCGGATAGTTCGAGAACAAGCCACAACAGAACACATACAGAAGAACATTTCATTGTATATTACAACAATGCATCGGATTACAAGAATATACAGAGTATGAATAAATATTACACAGAAATATCAGAGATTTAAATTACATTTAAATACATCGCAGCGGAAAATAATACAATACACAACTAGGAAGAGATATACGGATACAAAGCTTTCCGGATATCGTTCCAGCTGTAAACCAAGATCCTGTGAATATAAATCTGCAAAACCAAAACTACTAGCTGCCCGTGTCAAAATAAGGGCACCCAGAGTTTAGGTTAAAACAATAAACTCCAGGTCAGTCATGTGACTGGTGTGAGAACTAAAACAGTTATTAATCTTTGTTTTTAAAGTTAGGTAAATCAAGGGACCACGCCGTATAACACGGAACGGGTTTCCTCCCAAGAATACCAGTGCATAAAACAAACAGCGCAATGCTAAATAAAGAAAAATGAAGCTGTTATAAGACCCAGGTCCTATCACACAATGCAACGCAAGCCGGGGGATAGGGTTTTCCCTTATAACAGCCAAAGAATGCTTGATACGTTTAAAACAAATCATTTGATACTACTATAAGTGCATAGTGTATAAAACAACTTCAAATCATAAGTATCAATCATAGACGGCATGGGTACCATATATCATGTCGCCATACTAGTTCTACAATTAAAACCGCAAATGTCACGTATTTGGAAGTTGGATTTCCATCTATGAACCGAGGCAAAAGATAGTCCTCAACCGATTCGAGACGCTCTAGTCCGTGTCTCAGGACCCAGACACAGGTGGGCCCTTGGATCGTCAGGGTCGGTCCACCGATGTGGATTAAAATGCCTGAACACTGCGTTTCCCCGCCCTATGGGGCGTAGGTGAGCCAACTAAATGACTCCATCGGACCCGGATCGTCCGATCAAACCGAGGCGCCTCGCAACAGCAACAACCACATAAGTCAAACTCGTCAGGGCGTGTAAAACCACTGACGCCACTTTTAACTAGAAAGAAACGCATGCCCTCCCTGAGGTCCGTCTCCCGTTTTTGGTTCATACCGGGTGTGAAACTCGCGAAGTAAACGTTACACAAAGCTACGCCACAAAGGCCGTGCTTTGATCATCACCACAAGACTTTGCTTTTCAACAGAAGCCTCGATCAATTGCCACTTAGGCATGCCACACAGGCAATTCACTCCATGCGTTTGATATCCATCAATATATAACCCCTGAGCTCGTACGTCTCAGAGAAGGGCGTTAAGCAAGAGAATAAATTCTCCGCCGCCAAACAGATATATATTTAATAGAGATCAATCACATGGGCTAAAATCCAATGTCAGACACACAGTCCATTTACAAGTCCGTTCTGGGTCTGAACGAAACCGGAGGCACCTAGTACCCCGCATATCCATCGATCTCCAAGTACGTCTGGACGATCACCAACTGTTTCCATCTTCTTGGGTGTACATCCCAATCAAGATCATCAGTAATTATCCAAACGACGTGAAGACTTCCGGTCTTCGACCACCGTCTTCATCTTCGACTTATCGTCGTATCAGTTATTCAGAATGGGATAAACCCGGTCTTTCCGAATAACTCGCGTATATTTTAAATAAGTGTTACATAAACACAACATACGCCTCATTCCAATTCATCGGTCACTAACCGTAAATTAATCAAGAGAATAATTCCCCAAATATTAACCCCGCAGGCCGAAACCAACATCAGATCAATATCCAGAAAACCATTCTGCTTAGCTAACCAACAGTTAGTTTCTAAATTTCACATTCATAGGGAAAGGTTCCCATTAATTTTATCCAAGATAAATTTCTTGAATTTATTCTTTAATCTATTTTTGAATATCAATTCAAACTAGTCGGGATTAGCGAACCTTACCGAAGTAATCATTTGTTTTAATTTCCCAATCCCAACCTATTCATCCCATGAAGTAAAACTGGTTATACTTCATATCTAACACCACAGTGTTATCGGTAAATTCAATTACCATTTCACGTTCAAATCTAATTAAAGATTTAACTATCGCCTGGAGCAAAACTGGTGGTACTCCATTTTCGATCTTTTCAATCTAATTAAAGATTCATTAAAACCCCACTTAGTTTTAATCTTTAACTGGGTTAAAGAATCAGTGTCATTTAAAACACGGTTCACGATAAACCCAAAATCACATTCATTAATTATCGGGTTAAAGAACAAGTGTTATTTAAAACACTGTTCACGATAAACCCAAAAATCAATATCAATTCAATTTCAATTAAATATCATTTAATTGGTACCCTTCATTAAATCTAAATAAAAAGATTTAATCTTTTCTCAACTGGGTTCAAGAACAGTGTTAGTCAAGACACCATTCACGACAAACCCAAATCACATTTGATATTCAATACAAGGCTCTGAATAGAAAATATCTCGGCTTATATTCAATATCAAATTCTACGATTAACAAATGTCGTATTGGAAATAACGATATAAATATATATCTTTCAAATTTCCATAACATCTGTATAATCACGAATTCCAACATCGAAATATTCCGAAGACAATTTCGATTCAAATCCACTCTAATGCAATCATTGGAAATTCTGGTTATTTTTAAAACCCTTTTTCAAATTCAATTTATTTATTTAAAAATAAATAGAATTATAATTCTAGTTCAAAACTAGTTCATTTCGATAAAAATCTATTTTTATCTTTTCAAATATGGAGTTTTTCATCCCAATTCTTCTCAAATCATTTCTTATGATTTTACACAAATTATTACTATTTTTAATAATTTTATCAAGGCCCGTACAGTCGATTTCCACCAATGGCCATCGAACTGCACTTACAGCGACCTTTTTCGAATTTGATTTGGACATAATTCCAAATCCAATCGTTAGATTTCTAATTTCTAATATTCGTTAGAAAGCTCTTTTCGATACAAACCCAACGGTTCCGGTTTTAGGAGAATCCGACGGTCGGATCTCCCGTTTTGTCCGTTTGAAATAAATGGTCGAAATTCACGAACTGCCGCGGCGCGGCGCGTTCTATTCAGGCCATTATATTATATATATATAATATATATATATAATATATACTTCGTCGATTTCAATTCAAAACGTGCTTTATAGATCGTTTTAAATTCATTTTCAAAACGGTTTCAACTTCATATTCAATTTCAAATCAAAATTGAATATTCCAATTTAAATTCATTTTAAATTCATTTCAAATTGATTTCAATTCAAATTGATTTCTAATTCAATTTCAGTTCGTTTTCAATTCAATTCAATTTCAATTCGAATTCATTTCTATTCCTTTTCAATTCGAATTCATTTCTATTCAATTTCAATTCGAATTCATTTCTATTCAATTTCAATTCGAATTCATTTCTATTCAATTTCAATTCGAATTCATTTCTATTCAATTTCAATTTGAATTCATTTCTATTCAATTTCAATTCGAATTCATTTCTATTCCTTTTCAATTCGAATTCATTTCCATTCAATTTCAATTCGAATTCATTTCTATTCAATTTCAATTCGAATTCGTTTATATTCAATTCTTTTCAAAATATCAGATTTTGAAATCACTTTCGATATTCATTATAAAATGAATAAAATCGATATAAATATCATTCACGTCAAAATGGCGTCAATCTAATCAATACGGCTTCATATATTCCTATTTTTAAATATTCTATTTCAAATATTTCTTCTTCAAATATTTCTATTTTAAAACTGGAATGAGGCCCAATCAATTACCATATAATGTTAATTATATGGATTTTCTACAACACATGTATATATCAACAACGATGAATAATCAACCATCATCCAAAGTGCATTCTACACTGTATAAGCATCAAATATAAATATTCAACGCTTATAACAGTCTGTCAATCAATCGATCGACATACAACTAAACAATCGGGATTAGTGTACGTCAAATATCATCCCAATACCCGTGTGGGGTTTCAAGCAATCAAACACAGATTTTTATTTGTGCAGTTGGGAGATGTGTAAAATTTATCGTCACAATCAATGTCCTTCAAATAGGTGTACACAAACAAACCGTCCGGTTTGTAAATGAATATTTATTTATTCACATTAACGTTAAAAATTATATTTTAACGATCAAACTATTTTATTCAACCTATGAATATTCTATTCGATTCATTTATTAAATAAAATGTTATCTTTATTTTTCTAACTTACTTTTAGAAAATTTCGGCGGCATAACGGCACGATACTAGAAACGGGACGAGGCCTAGCCTTATCCCCGGTCTAGTGAAGGCCCACGCCATTCACACATCAATCAAATCAATTCATCTCACCAAACAATTCAATTTCAATCAAATAATCTAACTAATTTTTGCAATCAAACAAACAAGTCCATGGTCTGTGGACGATTGTGTCGGGTGCTACTAAACACCGTCTGCATCCTAGTATATATATATAACTAGAAAAAGAAATTGAAAGGTGAGAAATTCTCACCGATAGCTATCCCGATTCCACGACTCTTCTAATGTAGAAGTCTTCGCTGTTCTCGTCTCTTATCACTTTCTTCGCCCGTAGCCACTACATATGTAAAAATCACATTTTTATTTCGCTGTTCAATACATAAAAATCACATTTTTACTTCGATGTTCAATATATAAAAATCACATTTTTACTTCGATGTTCAATATATAAAAATCATATTTTTACTCCGATGTTCAATATATAAAAATCATATTTTTACTCCGATGTTCAATATATAAAAATCATATTTTTACTCCGATGTTCAATATATAAAAATCATATTTTTACTCCGATGTTCAATATATAAAAATCATATTTTTATCGTTTCTTCATATATGTAAAAATCGAATTTTTACATCACTGCTTTCAATGAATAAAATCATAACTTTCATTGAATATAAATCATAGTTTGCATCGAATAAAAATCGTATTTTTATTGGCCATTTTCATATATACGAATTAAAATCCTAACTTCTCAAAATTAAAAATCCAAACTTTTCTAATCAAAAATCTCATCTTTTCATATTTATCAAAATCTATGCTTTCATATCTATAAAAATCAAATTTTTATTTTCAATTCATTTGTATAAAAATCCTATTTTTATGCTCTATCTTATATAAATAAATAAAAATTCTATTTTTACTCAGGTATAAAAATCGTAATCAATTCATGTATATATAAAAATATATAGTAATTAACTCGGAGCTTACAATATCAATTTTGGAAGAAGGGGACTGCTGCACCATCGTCGGAGAGGGGGTTTCACGTCGTCAGTGGGCTGTGGGTGTGTGGCAGCAGCGGTGGCAGTTGGAGGCGGCGGTCTGGCGGGTTTTGGGGTCTCGAGGGTGGCGGTTTGCGGTTCGCGAGGTAGAAAAGGGGAAGAGCAGCGGAGAAGGGGGGAGGAGGAGAAGAAGGTGGCAGTGGAGCGATTGACGGAGGCGGGCGGTGGCCGAGGTCAGGCGCGGTGGTCGATGGGGGCGGCGGCTAGGGCTCCGCCCTTTTCTTCATTTTTTTTTATTTTGTTTTTTTTTCTCTGAATCGAATGAACGGGGAAGGGGGGGTAAAGGAGAAAAGAAAGGTTTTTTTTTTATATTTTATTTACTTTATTTTCAAAAAGTAATCTTTTTCACTCGATCTCCTAACGAGACCCAACGACTGCCGCCCCTAGCTAATTACCCCCATTACGAACACAATGGGATATGTATCGTAAGCTGATTTGATCGTTTGAATCAGTTTTCCGTTAAATTTACATTTAAATCACTATATTGAATTTTAAACGTACATTTCAAATTACCGGGGTCACATACGAACACGAAAAATTCCAGAAAAATATTTTCTAGCTTCGTATTGACGATACGGTCCTAACAAAACTAGTTTCGTTGAATTCTGAGACCGTTTGAAAAATGGCCAATTTCCAGTCGATTAAAATCAACTGAAACTGGTCAAACACGTTTTCCTTTGCCATGCTCACATATTGATTCGAAAAATTATGAAATTCGAAACCTAGCAATAACTTGACACTGCGGATCCAACAAAAGTGGTTTCGTCGAAATCCGAGGTCGTTTGCAAAATTCCCATTTTTAAGGGCCTGAATTCCATAGCGACTATTCAGAATTTTCAACTGGACATATCTTTTGATTCCCGCTATAAAATTTTGATTTTTCAGATTCGTTGGAAAGATATTATCAATTAGATTCTAATGTTTTTGGTTTCACTAAAATCCGGATTGTTTTGCACCCGGTACATTCAATTGAAGTTTGAAATCGAATTATCGGACTACCGCGCCATTTTCAATTCTATTTATAATTATAAATAAATATTTATATTCTAACGACGACGAATATAAATATATACGTTCTAAATATATTCAAAATAAATTTCTCGTCCATATTATTTAAAATAATTCATTTTAAATGTTCAAAATTCGCTAAAATTGCCAAAATAAAAATTTTAAACTGACCCAGATTTTCGGGTTATTACACTTGGAGCTGCTTATCTATCTTGGAGCTGCTTATCTATCTTGGAGTTGCTTATTTGGAGGTGCTTATGTTGGACCACGAAGACTATCTATCATTTATCTTTTATTTGCGATTTATCTTTAGAACTTGAGACATCCAAACTTATTTTATTTCCAGTTGTTCTATTTTGAAGTTGAGACTTATTTCCTTTTTGCTGAAACCTGATGTAATAATGTAGAACTCTATGACTGTGGGATTCTGTGTTTGATGACATTCATATTCCGCTGCTATGATGTTGTTATTCTATAGTTTTCCTTTACTATGTTGTATCTGTGATCTATATTGTTATATTTATGTTGTATTCCAAATGATTATTCCTTACTTTCGTTCCGTGGAAGTTTGGGGTTATCACAGTTGGTATCAGAGCTTTGGTTAACCAGCTTTGGAGTATAACATATTTATAGCAATTCGTTAACATAGAATCACTAATGTTCTATGGCGAACAGTTCATTAGAGTTACATAATAGTCAGTCATTTTATCGCCGTCCTTTTTCCATCCTTTTATCTATATCATTTCTTAAAATCACCATTACAGTTGTTCTGACTCTTTCCTGGATCGTACAAAACTAACTAAAAATGAGTACTGCTGCCGCTAGAGCTGCTAGAAATTAAAAATTAAAATATTTTACATTCTCTGTGTTGGTTCCTACTCTTCTATTTTCCTTTTTTCTTTTCGAGGACGAAAAGTTCTTAAGCGGGGGACATTGTAACAACCCAGAATTTGGGGCCAATTTAAAATTTTCATTCTAGAGATTTTAAGGGTCTTTAAATATTTGAAATAAATTATTTTAAATAATAACAACTAGAAATTTGTTTTAATTGAATTTAATACGAATATATTTAATTTAATTATAAAAGGAATTAAAAATAGCACGGTAGTTCGAAAAGTCAAATCTGAACTTTGACTGACTGTACAGGATGCAGGATAAATCGGATTTTGGTGAAACCAAAAATATTAGAATCTATTTAAAAATACCTTTCCAACGAATCCGAAAAATCGAAATTTCATAGCGGGAATTAAAAGTTATGGCCGGTTGAAATTTCAGAATAGTCACTGTAGAATTTCTGTACATATTTTAATATTAAAAATAGCCAATTTTCAAATGACCTCTGTTTTCGACGAAACCACTTTTGTTGGATTCAGAATGTCAAATTATTGATAAGTTTAATTTTCATAATTTTTAGAATTAATTTGTGACTGTGGCAAAAAGATTTCAGTTTGGTCAATTTCGGTCAATTTTAATCGACTTGAAAAAGGCCATTTTTCAAACAGTCACAGAATTCGATGAATTTAATTTTGTTAGGACCGTATCGTCAAAACAAAGCCAGAAATAACTTTTTTTGGATTTTTCTGAGTTCGTATGTGTCCTCGGTAAAGTAGAAAGTACGTTTGAATATAAAATAAATGATTTATACTTTTAAAACTGAGAAACGGGGGCCAAGACGATCATTTGGGCCTGCAGGACATAGTCAGATGAGTCCGTAATAGGGGTAAATAGGTAGGAATGACAGTCGTTGGGCTGAAAATGAAGAAAGTTGCAAAACAGGCTTTATTGGGCTAATTAATTAATTAAATAACCCTAATTTTATATTAATATAAATACCGTACACTATTCATTCTTCTTCCCGATCGTTCAAACCCATAGCCGCCTACCCTTTCTAAACTTCTCTCTTCTTTTTCTCCAAATCCATGGAGAATTAACATATGCCCCTTTGGACTTTTTTAAGCTCTCATCAATCTCTTCGATCTCATATAAGTTGCAAGATCTAAAATAGCCTGTAGCTCCTTCCCCGAACCCACGAACCCGCCGCCGTCGCACCCCCCTCGGCCCCACCACGGCCAACCGCACCCCACCCCCTTCCAGGCGCCGACTCCCCTCTCCAAGCTCTCCAATATCCAACAAACCATTCTGAAAACCATCAACCACAGCTCTCGATTTCTGGATTTAATGTTTTGAACAAAATTGAAATACAAAGGTATGAACATTTCAGATTTTGCGACACTTATTTCTGTTGCAACTGCAGTTGTAAAAAGTAAATTGTTAATTAAAAATTGATAATTAATTCATACGAACTCCAAATTGGAAATTTTCAGATCCGTGTGAATCGTGACAGCATATACATCAACTTAGAACTAATTGGAACAATTTCTGGACCTTTTTAATTTTAAGATCTAGATCTGAAATCGAGGTGAGTATTCTGATTTAAATAATAAATTTTAATCTAGTTCTTTCGTTTGCTTGTGTATCATGCTGTGTTTGTCATTGGTTCTGATCTGTGATGTTGCGATTGATTATGGACTAGTTTTGAGATGTTATATGGTTACCCCTTTAGTCATTGATTTATTTAGATCTGCAATTGTATATGCAATAAAAAGGCATGAAATTTATACCGTATATAAAATGACATCTTATATGTAATTATAGAACAAAAAATATGACGATGTGAATAGATTCAATATTTTATTGAAAATTAAAGGTGAGAATTTGACGATGTGAATAGATTCAATATTTTATTGAAAATTAAAGGTGAGAATTTGACGATGTGAATAGATTCAATCTTTTATTGAAAATTAAAGGTGGGAATTTGACGATGTGAACAGATTCAATATTTTATTGAAAATTAAAGGTGAGAATTTGAAGATGTGAATAGATTCAAATTTACATTTTTATATGTAAATTAAGAATAGAATTTACATGTAAAATATAAAGTACATTTTTATATGTAATAAAGAAAAAGATGATATTTTTACATTGTAAATAAAAAGAAGATATTTTTACATTGTAAAGAAAAAGATGATATTTTTACATTGTAAAGAAAAAGATGATATTTTTACATTGTAATTAAAAGATGAGGTTTTTGCAATGTAAATTAAAAGTAAAATTTCCATTATATTTAAGTTTACATTTTTACATGTAAATAAAAAGTAGGAATTTGCATTGTAGTTAAATTTACATTTTTACATGTAAATAAAAAGTAGGAATTTGCATTGTAGTTAAATTTACATTTTTACATGTAAATAAAAAGTAGGAATTTGCATTGTAGTTAAATTTACATTTTTTACATGTAAATAAAAAGTAGGAATTTGCATTGTAGTTAAATTTACATTTTTACATGTAAATAAAAAGTAGGAATTTGCATTGTAATTAAATTTACATTTTCATATGTAAATTAAGAGTAGGATTTCCATGTAAATAAAAATTACATTTTTATATGTAGTTTAAGAAAGAGAATTTGCATTGTAATTAAAATTTCACTTTTATCGTGTAATTAAAGAGATTTTACATTGTAAATTGAAGGTACACTTTTATTTGTAAATTAAGGATGAGAATTGGTATGTAATATAAAATTTCATTTTTATATGAAATTAGAGGTAGGATTGTACCTGGCAAATTAAAAGACAAAATTTGACATGTAATATAAATTACATTTTTAATGTAATTAAAAAGTATGATTTTATATTGTAAATTAAGAGACAAACTAAAAGATAGAAATTTACACTTTTAATTTACATTTTTAATGTAATTTAAAAAGAAGTATTTGCATTATATTGAAAATTTAACAGGGAAGGTTAATTACATTTTAATGTAATTACAAAGAGAATTTTACAGTGTAATTTAAAGAATGAAACTTACATTTCTAATGTTAATAAAAGAATAAGGAATGGAATTCAACATGATTTACATTTCTATGTGAATATAAGAATTAGGGAATAAAGGGAGAAATTGGACTTTGAATTACAACTCACATCTTGAATGTAACTAAAGGAATAAAGGAATGTATTTAAAAATGCTGAAATATTATCCTCATTTTTTTAAATGAATTAAAATTGAATGGAGATCGGTAGTTGTTTAGCTCGTTGTTGAATCGAACGTCGTTATTATGGTTGAACGATTATATTTATATATAAAACGAATCGAGCGCGGTAGTTCGCGTTTTGAAATCGTACCTTTAAACGACTATACCAAGAGATCTGACCGTCGGATTTTCCTAAAACCGTAGTCGTTAGGACCGTCTTGGGAAGATCTTTCCAACGATATATACTACGCTAAGATCCAACGGTTAGATTTTGAGAAATGTGAAAAACAAAATTGGTTGAAAGCAGCGCCAGGGTCGCCATTGACCCGAAGCGTCGTTAAATAAAGATTTAACTATTTTAAATAATTGAAATAGGAATTAATCGTTATAAAATAATATTAATGATAAGGAAGGATTTTCAATATATATATGTACGAGGATTATTTGGAAAGTCTGAGTTACTCTCATTCCAAATAATCAAACGACGTAAAGAATCGAAGTATGAAGACGGCGTATAAAGACCGTAAATCTTCCCTCGAATGGACAACGATCAAGATCCTGAATTGACTTGCTCCCAATTCAAGGGTCGGGGTAATTGCCCAAACGTACGTGTTGATTTCACGGATATGCGGGTATCTCCTTTCCGTACTGGACATACGGGACAAGGTATCTCCAGTTTCGTTCAGACCTAGAACGGGCTTATAAATGGAGTGTGTGTCCGACATTGTACTCCTTTATATTGTATTTATTGATTTTCTACCGAATGTATGAATGATTGGTGGAAGAGAATTCATTCTCTTGCTTAGCACCCTTTCATATATTTCGGCAAAGGATTGGTAGTGTGATATGGAGTGACAGTGTGGCATACTAAGATGCAATGATCAAGGTTTCTTGTTGAAAAGCAGAACCTTGTGGTGACGATCAAAGCACAACTTGAATAAGCATAGCTTTGTGTATTACGTAGCTTCACGAGCCTAACAACCCGTTGGAGTCTAAAACGGGAGAAGGGAACGCAGGGCGAGCAACACGTTTCTTTCTAGTTAGAAGTAGTGTCAGTGCTTAAACTGGCTGATATTTTACTTATGTGGATGATGGAATGAGGCGCCTCGGATGATAGGTCCTATAGGATCGGGAAACGTGTGTTCAGGAATAACTAATTCACAAAACTGTATGTGTGGACCGGCCCTGCAGGATCCAAGGGTTCACTGCGGGGGATCCTGAGACATTAGCTAGAGTGTCTCGAATCAGTAAGGAGCTCCTCCCTAGCCTTAACTCATGATGGAAACCAAATTCCAAATACGACCCTATGAATTTGATTGTATTACTAGTATGGAAGCAAGTAGTATGGGGTACTATGTTTCCTAGGATTGATACACTTATTTTGAAATGTTTTTTATATACACTAATAATAATATTAGATTCGTATTTATCGTATTTAGCATGTTTGATCACCATAAGGTAAAACTCTATCCTTTGGTTTGCGTTGCATTGTGTGATGGGACTTGAGTCTTATGGTGATTCCATTTTTCCAAAGGCATTGCGTTGTTTTACGTTTTACTTATTTATTTGTTCAATCACTTTAAATTATGCACGGAAATCCATTGAAATAAAACCCGTTCCGCGTTAGCGACGTGGTCTTTGGATTTGCCTTATTACTAGTAGTTAAATTAGTTAAAAATTCTCACACCAGTCCCATGACTGACTCGCAGTTTGTTTTCACCTTTGCAAACTCGGGTGCCCTCTTTTCCCACGGGCAGCCAAGTAACAGGTCTAGCTTTCTTTGGAGTTGCTATCTTGGAGCTGCTTATCTATCTTGGAGTTGCTTATTTGGAGGTGCTTATGTTGGACCACGAAGACTATCTATCATTTATCTTTTATTTGCGATTTATCTTTAGAACTTGAGACATCCAAACTTATTTTATTTCCAGTTGTTCTATTTTGAAGTTGAGACTTATTTTCTTTTTGCTGAAACCTGATGTAATAATGTAGAACTCTGTGACTGTGGGATTCTGTGTTTGATGACATTCATATTCCGCTGCTATGATGTTGTTATTCTATAGTTTTCCTTTACTATGTTGTATCTGTGATCTGTATTGTTATATTTATGTTGTATTCCAAATGATTATTCCTTACTTTCATTCCGTGGAAGTTTGGGGTTATCACAGCTACCTGTTTGCGATATATTGTTAGCACCTTATGAACCTTACCGTACTTGTTATTTGTGGCCGCGGGATGCTGAGGCAGTGCACACGTATACTTGTACACGTGTGTATATGCAGGCTTCCATGACCGTTTGTCCCTGAAATAAAATTTATAAGCACAAAGACTATATTTGATTAATTATAAAAATTTAGTTTCTATTGAAGTAAATTTACTTGAATTACGATTTAATCCTGGCTCGAGTGTTTTATGTTTTTGCATGGAACGCTCGGGTCAGACCCTAGCAGTACAAATTTAAAAATTACAGCTTACGATTCGCAGATTTGCGAAGATGGGGATTCCAAGAGACGGCGTACTCTGAAGTTTTAAACAGTAATATTTTTCTTATATTCAACTGATTTTTACATTCTGATGTACAGAAAAAAAAATTGTATCAAAAATTCTGGTTAATATATAAAATGTTATTTTGCTATTCAATATTGTGTTATTTATTTTATTATGTGTTTTCTATGTTGATTCTATTTTTAAACTCTGTAAGCTAAATAACGATCTGTTGTTTTGGAACGTTTTAAGTTGATTGAATTACCAATCTGAAGCGGTCAAAATTGCGGGACGTTACAATAAGTTAGAGCCCAGAACCTCCAAATGTGTTTTTCTTGGTTATACAGATGGTATAAAAGGATATATAATTTGGAATCCAGTTACGAAGAAAGTAATACAATCCAGACATGTGACTTTTGATGAGTCAGCAATGTTCAAACCTTTGGAAGGTTTATCAGAGGGTTCAGATTCAATTGATAAGAAGCCTGAAAAGACCGAGATTCCCAGTTTTCAAACCTGAAGTAAAGTTAATACTATTGATAATAGTGACAGAGCAGTTGATGATACATCACATGATAGTCCACAGATTTTCTCTAGTAGTGATGGTGATGGTCATGAAGCTAGAGAGGATTCAGCTCAAGGTAGAGTTGAAGGAGAGTCGGGTGATATAGCCATTCGGGCTAGTCAGAGACCAAAGAGAGCTCCAATTAGATATGGAGATTGGCTGTATGCAAATTTGAGCCTTGATAAGCAGTTTGATTATGCTTTACATGTAATTCATGATGAACCATTGAGCCTTGAAGAAGCCATGAAGTCAAGTGATAACTCGAAGTGGAATTGCGCTATGGAAGAGGAGATATAGTCTTTGCAAAAGAACAAGACTTGGGATTTGGTACCACCACCTCAAGGAAGTCGAGCCATAGGTTGCAAGTGGGTGTTCAAGGTAAAAGATGATGGTAGATACAAGGCAAGATTAGTAGCCAAAGGGTTTTCACAAAGAAAGGGGTTAGAGTATGATGAAATATTTGCTTCAGTTGTTAGACAAACCTCAATTCGAATCCTACTTGCAATAGTTGCTGCTCACGATTTGGAGTTAGAACAACTTGATGTGAATACCGCTTTTTTGCACAGTGATTTGGAGGAAACCATTTACATGAATCAGCCAGAGGGATTTATTGTAGATGGAAAGTCAAATTGGGTATGCAAGTTGAAGAAATCTCTTTATGGTCTAAAACAGTCGCCTAGACAATGGTACAAAAGGTTTGATTCTTTATGCTTTCACATGGTTTTAATTGTAGTACTAAAGATGCATGTGTTTATTTCAAGCATTTAAAAAATGATAATTGGGTGTATTTGCTTTTGTATGTGGATGATATGTTGATTGCTTCCAAGGATAAAGCTAAAATTGATGAGTTGAAGTTGAAATTAAAAGCGGAATTCGATGTGAAAAATCTTGGAGAAGCAAAGAAAATTTTGGGGATGGAAATCCAAAGAGATAGAAAACTTGGACTTTTGAGATTTAATCAAAAGGAATACATTCAAAAGGTGCTTGCTCGGTTTAGCATGGATGAAGCAAAGGCTATCAGTACACCCATGCCTTTGCATATATAGCTTTCTAACCAAGGTTCTCCGATCTCAGAAAAGGACAAGGCCTATATGAAAAATGTGCCTTATGCGAGTGTAGTAGGTAGCTTGATGTATGCTATGGTGTGCACTAGACCTGACCTTGTTCAAGCTGTTGGATTAGTTAGTAGATATACGGCAAATCCGGGAAAATCGCATTGGGCGTCAGTGAAGTACATTTTTAGATATCTTAGAGAAACATCAGGTTATGGGCTTGTTTTGTTGTGGCAGAAATAAGGATTTCAACTTGATCATATTTTATGATTCGGACTATGTCGGGGATAGAGATAGAAGGAAGTCAACCTCAGGATATGTGTTCACTCTTGGAGGAACATCTATTAGTTGGAGAGCGAGGTTGTAGACTATAGTTGCTTTGTCTACTACAGAGGCAGAGTTGATAGCTGAAGTTGAGGCAGCTAAGAAGGCACTTTATTTGAAGAATTTATTATGTGATCTGGGCTTTATACAAGATGCTTGTTTGGTGAATTGTGACAGTCAAAGTGCAATTCATTTAGCTGAAACTCTGGCTTTCGGTTTTAGAACAAAGCATATAGAGGTAAGAGAGTCTTTCCTTATCTCTATGAATGATGAGTAGTTAGTTCGTCTTCAGAAGATTCACACAAGTGACAATGCAACGGACATGTTAACGAAGGCGCACAACAACAAGTTGACCATATTAAAACGGTGGAAAACCGTTGTAAAATACATTTTACAATGGTAGGTAATCGTTGTCTATTAAGAAGTTGTGATAGACTAAAAAAATTCACAACTGGTTTAAACTGTTGCGACACCGTTGTGATATGTATATTTTACAACTCTTTTCCACCGTTATAATAAACTTTATTACAACTATTATGCACCGTTGTTGTTATAATTTTTACAACTGTTTATAACCATTGTGATATTTTTATTACAACTATTATTTTACAACTGTAATATATCCACAAATTATATACATAAAAATCAATATATATTATATATGTGCAACAATAAATAAATAAACAACATAAGAAATGAATGTAAGTTTAAAGGCATCATGATCCATTCATTGATAAAAATCACAACTTTATATCCAAAATATAAATTATAAATCATATACAACATAAAAATGTATAAAATTACAATTGTCCTCCTCATTTACCACCGAAAGCCTTTAACCCAATTACACAGCTCATTTGCCTATGAAATCTACAAAGCTCATTTGCCTCTGAAATGTAATTGGCATCCACATAATGCTATCCTCATATCTTCTATTCACATCGTCAGGAATTGCCTCTAAAATCTACAAAGCTCATTTACCTCCGAAACCTATGAAACCTATAAAGCTGAATTATACATACAAATAAATATATTGGTATTTTTATTCAATAAGAATCAAAGCAAAAAAAAGGGAGAACTCTGGGAGACTCAACAAAAGTTCTTAACAATGGTAACATATTGAAAAATGGTAGCAATAAGAAAATACGGGAATGTTCCATGAAATTTTCAGTAGTGTTTTAAGAGAGTGTAAACGAAGGAATACAGGCTTAAATTACAAACTACAGGACCTACTATCAATTTTTTTATTTATGAATCTAGAAATATTAAAATTCTTTACAGGAAAATTATAACCTAATTTTTGTAATAATAAATCCATGGAATTATTTTTCCTGAGATGCTAAATCCATAAAATGTTGGTATTTGATAGATAACAGAAAATGAATTTCCATTAAAACAACAAAATTTTTATTTTATGAATACATGGCTGGAAATGCATTTGATTGATAACATACCTTCAACATGGCTTTGTCATCAAATGTTTTGCACAGGATCTCATAGCATTTTTCAGCTACAATCTGCAAAGACAAAAAGGAAGATATAACATATTTACTTATATATCCATATAAAATAAAAATTGTAGGTTAATAAAGTATACCAGTGGGTCAACCCTTGATGGAGAAATAATGGAAATTACGTATCTTTGGAGAAACATAAACATGCCATGTGAAACTCTTTTTTGAGAAAATAACATGGTCGAACATTATGTATTCAGTTTGTGGTATATAAAATTTTAACTCAACTGCAATGACTAACTATCAGACAATGTATTACACATAACATAGGTGACTATGTTAGCATTTTACACTATCCTAATTTTTTTAAGCAACTTAAACATTAACTACAAAAACGATCAAACAACAGGAATTCTCAACCTCATAAAAGCTTGAGCTACTCCTCCCATTCTTCTTCAGCAAATGAGCATACCCTGGCACGTTATAATACTCCACATACCACCTTACAAACCTCTTAATCCCTGTCTTCAAATAGTACTCAAATGATACCCCAACCTCCCTCTGTGCAAGACTAGTGTTGGCATGTGTAAACTACACAACTATGTATGTGAAATCTCTAGCAGCTGTCTCTCCTTTTGTGCCTTCAAATATCGTTATTTGCTTCCCACTTAAAATATCATTGGTGAAGAAAAAGTAGGCCGTGTCAGGCCTTCCCCAAAGCCTGTACACAGTGAAGAATCTCAATTTAGTTATGGATAATTCGTAGGTACGGTTGTAGGTGTGCGTAATTTCTTCTCATGCTTTCTTAGTTACTGCGTATAGAGAAGATGGACGATTAGTTAAATCCATCTCTGAGAATGGAACTTTAGTGTTCAACTCATGCACTGAACTAGAAATTGCCCAAACAATGCTTGCTTGAGGATCACCGCTCCGATATTATTCTACACAAAAGTGAATTCACATATGCATGATCATTTTGTAGTAATACAGATACTAAATCGCAAATGATTACTTTGTTTCATCGTTACGATTTTATTGAAGCAACGATTTTCAAATGCTCATAACCAAATATTTGGTGCATGGTTCTTCAATCCAGTTATATCACGACTATGAAGTTGTTGCATGTGCACCGTATATACAGTTAAGAGCTTAAATGTAAGCATCATTTTATGTATAGAATACAATTTGAATCCATTTAACAATGGACACCAACTATTATGGACGTCAAAAAAAATTTAGTTTTGATACAGGTTTGAAAGACATGGCTAAAATATAACGCAAATGAGTTGCATTAGAATTCTGGACATCAAAATTTTCTAACCTTTCGAGTAATGAGTTCAACAAGTTGCATTAGAAATTTTCCAATTCCCTTCCTCTGAGCTCAAATTTCAAGTTATAATTCATATAAATAAAGAACCGCTACGTCTTCCTCCACAACAAGTTGCTTAGGATGAAATACACAACCTTATGACTCCCATACTTAGGTCCAGTAAATTTTGCGTAACTTTCATTCTGCTTAACTTATCTCCACCACCATCATATCCAGTCAAAATCCATCGACGAACTTGAGAGCACAGCCAGTAGCTCTATCAACCAAGCCAGCTCCAGTAACATCACCAACCCACAAGTCACGCCCTTTTCAGAATATAACTCAATGGTCTCAGATAAAATGGGAAAAAGTGTCATATTTCATGCTGCCTAACGGTAGCACGTAGTCAAAAATATAAATCAACTGCACAAAACCGATATCTGCCTTTCCAAACCCGCTAAATCTAACCTAATACCCAAATAGACAAAACCCAGTAGCTAGAAAACCGAAATCTGGAGAACCCGCCCTCGACATTAACCTAGGTCGTGCTGCCTTCAATCTACAAATAGATTTAATTCAATGATTTGGATCTGACGCCAACTGGGTAGAAGAGGTGACGCAAACTTTACTTGAAGATGAGATGCAAAATCGACAACTTTGATTTGATGCGAGGAGATTATTATTGAAGATCTGATGTTATTGGCTTTGAAAATGATGAAAGAGAAGTTATATTTGAGGAGCAGTAATGGATTGGCAAGGAGCAGAAGGAAGCGAGATGTGGTTGGAAGTGGCAGATGCGATGTAAATTAGAGTCGGTGGGTGAAATTTTGGTGTTGGAGCCAAAATTTTCAGTAGGGGGAAAACTTTGAAAATTATAAAAAATACGTGTCTATTAATTAAAAAGAAAGTTCTAGTTTACAAGTGTCAAACAAGAAGAGTTGTTTAAAGTAAGTTCATTACAACTTTCTAAAAAAAAGTTGTAAAATTCTTATTTTTACAATCGTGATTTTGAGACAGTTGTAAAGACGAAGTTGTAATATAATTTTTTTGTTGTAGTGGCGTTACCTGCTACTAAGTTCGAGCATTTCTCGAACTTGATTCACTTGATGAAGTGCTAGGTGTCACATGGTGGCACTATGGGGAAGAGAGTGACTTGGTTGAAGTCAAGAGAAGATGTGGTATTCTTCTTGTATGAAGAGATAGGAGTTGGTTGCAAGATGTCTACCTTATTTTTGAATGCTTCCAACACTTTGTTCGTGGGCAGTGGCCTTGCCGGAGTTCACTAACAAAGTGCAATAAGGGGTGGCTTTTGCAGGAACTCATTGGGAAACATTCACGTTGGAGTCTCTTGGTTGCAACAGATATTGTATCAAGGTGGAGATTATTGGTATTTTTGATGATACAAAATTTCCAAAATTAGTTAGATTTTGGAGATACTCAGGGTAATTTGGTTACCTGTTTTGTGCAAGAAAGAAATGGAAAGAAATATTAAGGAGATAGGGATATTGGAGATATTGCCATATATTATGTTGTCATATTTCATGGAAGAAGAAACGGAAAGAAATTAAATTGGAAAAAGAATTGATTGATGGAGAAAAGAGAAAGTTATCAATCAATCATATGACAATAAAATTAATGGGAATATTAATTTTCTATGAATTGATTTATTTACATAAATCAATTACTTTATCCCCAAGTAATTTTTCCTCTATATAAAGAGAGGTATAAAGGATGTTATTTTTATGAGATCATTTGTATTTCTTCATTTCTTTGCTCTACTGTAAAACTCTGTAATCTCGCGATAGTGGAACCACTATAAATATTGTGTGTTCTCTGTCGCCTTTATTTTTTTATGTGATCTGTGATTGATAATCATTTCAAACTGTTTGTTCTATCACATCATTGCAAGATCATATTGAGGTTTTTCCACTGAAAGGGATTGATCACCTCTTACACTACCGCCTTCACCAACAACCACCAGAGGAAAGTGAACATAATGTTATATAACTTGATCCATTCAATGATCATCGAAAATTTACAGAAGTCTATTAGTACCACACATTCATTTTACCTTTTTTTTTTGGTATCATTCAATATCAACTTTACATTCATATGGTATCCGAATCTACAATTTAGCTAGCAGTTTTTAGTTATCAATGGCAGCTTTTATGGTTTAGTTTTTGAATTAATAGTTAATTAAACTTTAGTTTAACATTTTTCTAAATTACTTGTTAAAGGTCCCCCCTATAGCTATGAATATTATTTCTCTTGAAATGTGGATAATTTCAAATGGCATCACTTTTAATATGCATGAACTTGAAGAAGCACATTCTTAATTTTGTGAAATTAGTGGTGCTGCTACTGATTTGTTTATAAAACGCAAAGGAAAATTTGCATATTTTCAGAATAATAAAATTAGTTGTGGTGTATGCAATCAATATGATCATAATAAAATGTAATTGTCAAGCTTTTAATAATATATAAATGGTTGAGATTTATACCTGATTTTACGGTTTTTTTTTTTTTTTTTTTTTGGCAATTTTGTATAACTGAACTTGATATTATAACCACATCGGTTTACCACATATTAATATGTGCATTGATTTGCTTTTGTAATTGAACTTGGTTATGTGATATCACTTATAGTTAATTGTTATGTGATAAGATTATATAGATCGAAAGATAAATGGTGAGTTATTTAGTTTTTACGGTAGTTAACTTATACAAAAAGTTTTGATGTTTGATATTAGTTTTTAGTACTATTAATGTCAGTTCAAGAGTGTAAAAATGTCCTATTAGTTAGTTCATGTTATTAGTATTAGTTCCACGTATTACAAACTAAAGTATTGATTTTTGCATGTTTTTTATATTGATTTCAAGTATGAACAATTATCATTTTTTGTTTGTTATCAGCATTTTTATGTCGACGTAAATATTTTTTTTTAAGCTTTTAAGCGACTGCAATGGTTTACTTGTTGACTTGTCATGCGTAAAACTATGAGCTTAGATGCCAATATATTATTCAAATTATGTTATGGTGAAATATTGACAACACAATATCTTTACTAATAATCTAAATAGGTTTGGTGTCACATTTTTTGGTGTACACCTGAGCAAACTAAAATGCCCTTTAACAATTTAGAAAAGTATTGATTGAATTCAAAAAAAGTAAGATCTGCGTACATTCAAAGTATACGGCTGATATTTTCGTTTTATTCTTTGAAAACTTAATTTAAGTAAGCAGCTAATATTTCTCCTAGAATACCGAGTCTGATTGAATTCAAAAAAAAAAAAGATCTGCATAAATGCTGATATTTTCATTTGTTCCCTAAAAACTTCATCATTTAAATATGCAGATGGTATTTTTTCCCTTGAATGATGAGATATCTCCTCTAATTGCACTCTTTTATTTCTTTCCTCTTTCCAATTTCTTTTCCAAATTTTCGTACAATTTCCTTCCAATTTAAGTAAGTGGCCGATATTTCTCCTAGAATACCGAGTCTATTGAATTTAAAAAAAAAACTGCAAAAATGCTATTGTTTCCCTAAAAAATTCATCCTTTAAATATGCGGATGCTATTTTTTCATCTTGAATAATGAGATATCTTCTATAATTGCATAGTATTTCACCTATAAATAAACATGCCCTTCTTTTTCATTCTCAACCGCTGGAAACAACACCTTTCTTCCTTTTATCCTTTCATACTCTATGAAAGCCTCTAATTTCAGGTAAACCACACTTTATACATTTGTTTCCCAACATTTTTGAACTCCTCCATATATACCTTCATCTCACTGCCATAAAACAACAATCTTTCATGCAAAAATCTACAACTTCGATGCTTTCTCTGTTTCTTCTTCTTTTTTATGTTCCATGTTTCATGTTTTTCCCCTTCAATACAAAGGGGAAAATAAAATTAATTTTGCTTAAATATATACTATATAGATTGCAATGCTTCGTCCTAACTGTAATGCTTCCGCTTTATGTATTTGTGCTCATTAAGTAGGGCTATATACGTACTATAACGACAATAATGCTTTGCACTCATTAAATATGCATTGGACTATATTGCTTTGCCAAATGAGTATTACTTGAAGCTGACATGCAATGTTGGTGTGTAAGGTCCACTTGATTGTACAAAATGTGTAGTGTGCAGCTGCCCCAAGATTGAATTTAACTGCCGTAATACGTTCCCAAAATTGAATTATATTTGTTGTTTTTACCATTTTTTGCTTATCAAATACTCTTTTTTTATAGGAAAAAAAAAATCAAATCATGATGGATGTGAAAATGCAAATTTTTGTTGCCCTCATTTCCATTCTTTGTCTGCCAAATTTGTTATAATTAATAACCCAAATTTTCTTAACTTCATATTTATACTACTTTTACTCATTTAAATTTTCCTATATTTAGTCATTCAAATTTGCTGCTGCGCATACCTAAGTTTACTCATTCGAAGGTGAGCCTGCACTATATTTACACATTCAAAATGCTTAGATCCACGTGTTTCCTGATACGCCCACACAATTCTAAATCGCTCTACCTAATCGTACTTAGTATGTATTCGGATATATATTCATACTCTAATAAAATATTTAAAAATAATAATATATTCACTATGCTGACATATTCAAATATGTATTCTACATCTCCTCTCACATATATGCAGATCTTTTTTTTTAATCAATCAGACTCGATATTCTAGGAGAAATATTAGCCGCTTACTTAAATTAAGTTTTCAAAGAATAAAACGAAAATATCAGCCGTATACTCTGAATGTACGCAGATCTTACTTTTTTTGAATTCAATCAGTATTTTTCTAAATTATTAAAGGGCATTTTAGTCCGCTCAGGTGTACGCCAAAAAAGTGTGACACCAAACTTATTCTGATTATTAGTAAGATATGTACATAGTGGAAAAGAAGATATTTTTAAATAATGTTTTAGAACAAATGTGAAAAAGAAGATATAAGAGAAACATAAATAAGAAAAATAGCTAGCAATGTTTATAGTTTTGTGAACAAAAGCTAATTAGGTAAGTTGGTAGAACATCTTGGTGAAGGTCAAGATTTCGAGTTCCGTCAATGACATGTTTTTAATTTTAAGAAGGCCAACTAAAAAGATGCATGTTCTAAGAGAAAAAAATATATATGCACATACACGAAAAAATATGTACATAGATGAGTGTCTGTATATATGTATATGCATATATATGTGTGTGTGTGTGTCTATATATATATATATATATATATATATATATATATATGGGCATTCAAAAGTAACACGCAATTAATAAAAAATAAGTAAGAAGTAAATGACGCTATTTGAATTTTGAAAATAAATGGAGTTGTGCGTAAATATATATCCATAAATTCAAAAATTGAAATTATAGCGTAAATCAAGGGCGGATGATAATATTGGAACAAATGTGCACATTATATTTATTTACGCATGTGAATGCGCATTAAAAAGATTAGAAATAATTTAGAAATAAATTTGGCATGCGAACAACATTACTAATAACATTTATTGTACAGCTATTAACGGACATGGAAAGCATTGATTTATTCACAACTAATAAGGAATTGAAATTTGAAATAAAATAGTACATGCATGCAAAGGAATAAGAAAGAAAAGGTAATAGCAAGCAAACACACACGCACACACACAGATATGTATGTGTGTGTGTGTGTGTGTGTGTGTGTAACGACCCGTACTCTACGCATCATAGAATCGTAGAATATTTATTTCTTTCACATATGAAGTCGTGTGGTCATATAACTTTGGAAGACGACTATAAGGGTCATTTCCCATGTTTATGATTTTTCCCGATTTTTAAATGACCATTTTACCCCCAGTTGGTACTGTTTTGGCCATAACTTTTGACTGGAAAGGAATTTTGACTTGAAACCACTTCCATTGGCTCTGGATGATGGTTTACAATTCCGTAGAGTGGTCACATTAGCCAAACGAACTCACCGTTTGGGAGATATGGCTGAAACAAGTTTCAAATAGTGAAAAACTGCTTAATCGGGCCAAATATGGTGATTAGTGAATGGGCCCATAACCCAATTCGGGATTAGGGTTATGGGGAGGCTGAAAGGAGTTAGAGAATCATTCCATTTCAGTTTTCTAGCCTCCACTTATCTCCAAGAAACCCTAAAAATGGCCTCCAACCTCTAAATCACCTCCAAATCATCTTCTAATCAAGGATTAAGCTTAGCAACATCAAATCAAGGGAGATCTACACCAAATCAACGTTAGAGCTGCTGTTTAGCATCGGGATTCGCATAAAATCAGAGATTTATTTCAGATCTAAGTTTAGTTTGTGGCTAAGGTGAGTGATTTGCATAGTTCCTCACTAATTATGGCTAATTAAGGGTAATTAGTGTTAATTAGCGAATTTAAACGTGATAAAATTCTGGAAAAATATTTATAAAATTCAAAATGATGTTTTAGACCTCTGATATGAATTTGGGTTAATTTGGTTAAGTTTTGCTAATCATATCATTAGTTTCACCTAAACATGCTTAAGGGGAAATATGGGGTTTTGACCATGTTTGATCCATTTTAACCTATCATTTTGTTGTTTTGATGTTTGTGGTTGATTCCATATGTTGCTATGACTGTATGGTATGCTTTGTGATTGATTAGAATAGTTGGAATAGTTGAAAACGCCGTCGAGTGGCGTAAATTGTTTGCTGTAAGAAGTGCAGGAAAACAAACCGAACCGGATCGGAACGGAGGGAAGACCCGATCCGCTCCCCATACTTCATTCTTCGATCTATTCGCTCTTCTCGTGGCAGGCATCGTCCGATCCGACCCGCCTGATGTTCTCCGACCCGATCCGCCATGGTACTCCGACCCGAACCAGTGAACTACGACGAGGCTGGGAGACTACGACCAAACCCGGGGTGATGAGAAGGACCCGATCCGAACCGTGGCACATTGGAGGACTCCGACCCGAACCGATGATGGTGACTGGACGTGGAGACTCGATCCGATCCACTGAGATGAAGATGACCCGATCCGATCCAAAGGAGGAGGAGTACTCCGATCCGAACCGAACTGATGACTAGGGTGATCCGAACCGATCCGGTGATGACCAATAACCCGAGATGCAAAGGTAGTCCAAATGGAAGTTAGAGCTCAGGATCCAGTTGGGAACCAATGAGTTCACTTCATGGTTGGACTTTGCTGCGGGACGTGTGCTAAGGAGTTGTCGACGTTCATAACTTCGATTCACCACTGAAAATGGATGATGGGCTACTTATCAGTGCAGTAGAGTCATTATGACTCGAGGGGCAAGGTGATGGTAGCAAGACTACGTTATCAGTGCAGTAGAGTCATTATGACTTGAGGGGAAAAGTGATGCGTAGTAAGACTATGAGCCAGTGCAGTGGGGTCATTGTGACTCCATGAGGCAGAGTGGACATAGTAAAGGATTAGTGAGGCTATGAGCCAGTGCAGTGGGGTCATTGCGACTCTATGGGGCAAAGTGGACATAGCAAAGGATTGGTGGCTATGTATCAGTGCAGTGAAGCCATTTATGACTTCATGGGGCAAAGTGATCATAGCAAGGTATGTTGGGTGATCGAAGTGGTGAATATCGTATGCTTTATGCACTGAGTGAGAGATGTGAGGATGGTTGTTATGCTTGATTGTTTGCCATCACTATGACATGCACACCCCCACCCCCGTTACCTTTACACCATTTGAAATGGCACCTTAGAGTGTTGTACAGTATGTAGTGCTAACTCTTTGGTTGCAGGTCTAGGTTCAGGTATGTTTTAGTCTACCTGTTATTGTTCTGTTTAGATGCTTATCGCTCATACCAGGCTTTATGTCTGACCCAGAGTTTTATGTCTCTTCTTATTACTCTGGGTGCTCACACGAGCAGACTAGAGACAGGTTAGCTGGTGATGCGCGAGTAGCTGATTCGGAGGCGAGCAGGAGGCTTCCACGTATGATATATAGATATTCTCCCTGTGTCATTGGTGGTCGCTACTTGGGCATTAGTAGTGTACCTCCTTTATCTTGCTTTTGTTTTAGAGACAGTTTGAAAAGTTGTAATAATGTTAGCTTTGGACCATAAGCTGTATTTGGATTTTCCGCTGCTATGTTGGTTGTTTTCAGCTTATGCACTGTCTCACCTGTTTTATGTCAAGTATGTTGTTATTATATTTTATTCCATGCGCTGTGAGACATTTTACAGGTTCCTTGTTAGTTCATTTCCTTCTTCCCTTTTCTTCTGACGATCCGTCCCGTGCTAACTGGACATGTGTACAGCGTACTTTTGGAGTAAATGTCGGTTGGTGCGGGGCGGGCCGTCACATTTGGTATCAGAGCTCTAGGTTGCGTAGTTAACCTAGGGAAAGACACTAGGGAGAGATAGTACGTATATGAGAGAGCGTATTTGTGATTACTTTGGTTTTCAAAAGCTATATATATACTATTAGTAGTATAAGAATGAAGTCGTACTGCACTAGCACCACTATGGGGTCGTTAATCGTTTCCCCTTTTACAGATTGACGATGAGTCGAGACACGAGGGGTGCTGGTAGAGGGACCAACCATGGGAATGCTCCTGACATGAGGACAATGTTCACCAACTTCATGAGGGAGATGCTTAGGGATGTTCAAGGGGCAGTTCCCAATCCCGGAATTGGTGGTGGTCCAGTAGTGCAGGCGCCTAGGGTCGATTTCGCCAAGTTGTGCAAGGATTACACTAACCTTGGTGGGAAGCCGTTCCACGGGACGGAGTCGGCCACAGATGTTCAAGATTGGATGGATAGCTGTGATCGTATCTTCGACGACTTGGGTCTTGAGGATGCGATGAAGAGAAGGCTAGCGTCTCGTCAGCTGCAAGGGCGAGCGATGAATTGGTGGAATGTCATTAGAACAGCTACTCCAGAAGATCAGGTTACTTGGGATCAGTTCAAGGCTCGCTTTAGCAAGAAGTTTATTCCAGCTGCCCAGAAGTCAGTGCTGTTTAAGAGATTCTTGGAACTCAAGCAGAATGGTAGGGCAGTCTCGGACTATATTACTGAGTTTGACACTTTGTCGAAGTATGGACTATCTCTTATCGATACTCCTGAGAAGAAGAATGAGAAGTTCATTACTGGTTTGGATGGATACTTGGGGGAAAGGCTTATCAACCACATCGATGAGACTTTTGAATCGATTGTGGGGAAAGCTTTGAGATCAAAGAGTCTTTACCCTAAGTCAAAGACTGAGGCTGCATCTGCAGAAGGGCTGAAGCCGCAAGCAGGCAGTGGAGGCAAGAATAACTCTCAGAATAAGAGGAAGCAGAGCCAATCTAAGGATGGCCAGAAAAAGAACAAGAAAGATGTTGAGTGCTTCAGCTGTGGTAAGAAGGGCCATTATGCTAAAGATTGTCGGGCCAAGCCAGCGGAAAGGAAGTGCTACAACTGTGGCCAAGTGGGACATCATAAGGATAAGTGTCCGCAACCTCTTAAGGAGAAGCAGATTGTGAAAGCATATGTTATTGATGCCGTTCCTTCTTCGTCGAATGCCCCAACTGCGGCGGAGAAAGGAAAGAATGTCGTTATTCAAGGTATGCTTTCTATTTATGACGTACCAGTTCGAGTTTTGTTTGATACTGGGGCTTCCCGTTCCTTCATATCTAGTGACATGGTAGATAGGTTGGGACTGGAACCCGAGATAGTCGATAGACCATTGGTTGTGACGAACCCGATTGGTGGTTCGACTAGCCTTAGTATGATTTGCCGAAATGTGGTCTTATCGAGTCATGGATGTATGTTTGTTTGTGATTGCTTTGTTTTGGGCTTTACTGGGTATGGCATTACATTGGGGGTCGATTGGCTCCAAAGATACGGGGTGGTGGTAGACTGTGAGGGCTTTTGGGTGACAGTTAGGGCGGATGATGGGCGGAGGGTAGTGTTTGGTAGTCTACCCAGTGATGGGGGTAATGGCTAGTTTTATAAATTCCCTCGACATCCCGCATGATGAGTTGTCAGTTGTGCCCGTGGTTGGCCAGTATCCGGACGTCTTCGAGGAGGTGACCGGGCTTCCACCACACCGAGAGATTGAGTTCCGTATTGATTTAGTGAAAATGCCAGACCTATAGTGATGCCACTTCGTCGTATGGCACCAAGGGAGCAGCGAGAGCTCGGAGTGCAAGTCAGCAATCTTTTGAAGAAGGGATTTATTAGAAGTGTCTCCGAGTGGGGAGCACCAGTTGTGTTTGCCACTAAGGTAGATGGTTCCCTTCGTTTGTGTGTGGACTATCGCGAGTTGAATAATGTAACGAGGAAGAATAAGTATCCTCTACCGCGGATAGATGATTTGTTTGATCAACTGGAAGGAGCAAGAGTGTTCTCCCAGTTGGACCTCGCGACAGGATTTCATCAGCTTCGAGTAGCGGATGAGAGTGTTCCGAAAACGGCATTTAGGACGCCGTCTGGATTTTATGAATGGTTGGTCATGCCATTTGGGTTGACCAATGCACCAGCATATTTTGTGGATCTTATGAATCGAGTATTCAGAGATCAGTTGAATAAGTTTGTTCTTGTGTTCGTAGACGATATCCTTGTTTATTCAAGGACAGAAGAGGAACACAAGGGACACTTGAGGATAGTGATGGAGGTGTTGAGGAAACACCAATTGAAAGCGAAATTCTCTAAGTGTCACTTTTGGAGAAGGGAAGTGAGATTCTTGGGCCATGTTGTTTCAGAGAATGGTATTGCCGTGGACCCTGCGAAGGTGGCTACGGTACAGGATTGACCTACGCCCAAGAATGCAACAGATGTAAGACGTTTCTTGGGGTTAGCTGGATATTAACGTAAGTTTATCCAGGACTTCTCCAAGATAGTTGCACCGTTGACTCAGTTGACTAAGAAGAATCATTCCTTCGTCTGGGACGGAGTGTGTGAGAATGCATTCAAGAGTCTAAAGGAAAAGTTGACGCATGCGCCAGTATTAGTCATTCCTAAAGGGAATGAAGAGATGACGGTATACACGGATGCTTGTGGTACCGGACTAGGTGCTGTATTGATGCAAGGAGGTAGGGTTGTAGCTTATGCTAGTCGGCAACTAAAGCCGCATGAGAAGAAGTATCCTACCCATGATTTGGAATTAGCAACGATCGTGTTTGTGCTGAAGATGTGGAGACATTATCTCTTGGGAGAAAGATTTGAGTTGTTCACCGATCATAAATCGTTAAAGTATCTCTTCTCCCAGAAAGATCTGAATCTCCGTCAGCAGAGATGGTTAGAGTTCTTGGCTTCGTATGATTTTGATATCGCATACACACCTGGGAAGGGTAATGCGGTAGCCGATGCCTTGAGTAGGAGACATGCCAGTTTAGGGGCTATGTTTCTTGAATGGAAGCGATTGGAGTATATCGCGGGGTTTGATTTCAGACCAAAGTGCGAATTGGATCCAGAAGTGCTAGCTAGTTTGAAGATCAGACCCACTTTGATAGAGCGGATTGGTTCCAGCCATAGGGACGATCCTAATCTATTGGAAATCATCTCCAGGTTAGAAATGAATATCGACGGTGAGGAGATGAATTTGTATGGGCTTGATCGAGATGGATGGCTTAGAAAGAATGGAAGACTAGTTGTACCCAACGTGAATGGTTTGAGAGATGAAGTGCTTAGAGAATGTCATCACTCAAAACTGACTATACATCCCGGTGGTAATAAGATGTATCGAGACATGAAGCAGGCTTACTACTGGGAAGGGATGAAAAGAGACGTTGGGAAGTTTATATCCAAATGCATAAATTGCCAACTAGTTAAAGCCGAGCAAAAGAAGCCTAGTGGGCTGTTGCAACCATTAGAAATTCCCGAATGGAAATGGGAGCAAGTCTCGATGGATTTCATTGATGGTTTACCGATGACTAGATTGGGATATGATAGCATTTGGGTAATTGTGGATCGATTGACTAAGAGCGCAAGATTTATACCAGTCAAATCGACCAGAACGGCAGCTAAGCTAGCAGAATTGTATATGAAGTGGGTAGTGAGATTTCATGGAGTACCTAAAAGCATTGTGAGTGACCGAGAGCCGTTGTTTACTAGTGGGTTTTGGAAGAGCTTACAAGAGGCTCTAGGGTCAGAATTACATCTCAGTACCGCATATCATCCTCAGACCGACGGTCAGACGGAGAGGGTGAATCATATATTGGAAGATCTCTTGAGAGCATGTATCTTGGATTTTGGTGGATCATGGGATGACCATTTGCATCTAGTAGAGTTTGCATACAATAATAGCTATCAGTCCAGTATTGGTATGGCTCCGTTTGAAGCTTTGTACGGAAGACCGTGCAACTCACCATCATGTTGGATAGAGACTGGCGAGAAGTTTATGCTTGGACCAGATGTGGTGAGGGAAACTTCAAATAAGATTAAGATCATTCAACAACGAATGAAGGCTGCCCAAGATAGACAGAAGAGTTATGCTGATAAGAGGAGAAAAGACTTAAAATTCTCCGTTGGTGACTTGGTGTTTGTCAAGATTTCTCCGTTGAAGAGCGTGATACGATTTGGCAGGAGAGGCAAGTTGGCACCAAGATTTGTTCGCCATTCCCTGTTCTTGAACTAGTCGGGAATTTGGCATATAGAGTTGACTTACCAGAGAAGATGGCGGGAGTTCACAACGTATTTCATGTTTCCCAGTTAAGGAAATTCGTGCACGACCCAGATGTGACTATTTCACCTGATCAGTTGGATGATGTCGAAGTTGAACCCGAGGCGATTGAGAACCGCAAGCCTATGCGTATTGTTGGGAACGATACGAAGCAACTTCGAAGGAAAGCGGTGAATCTAGTCAATGTTCAGTGGGGCGAGAATGAGAATGACTGTACTTGGGAGACAGAGGAGAGCATTAGGAAGACGTATCCAGAACTCTTCGCCTGGTAAGATTTTAACTTCGATTTAGTTTTTCTGCATGCTAGGATAGGCTTGTTTGCTTGTTTTGCATGTTTGATTGTTGTATGTGGCTGTTAGGCATGCAGGATCCTTTGTAAGTTTTGGGTTAAGGAATTTCGGGGACGAAATTTCTTAAGGGAGGGGGGGGGGGAGAGAGTGTAACGACCCGTACTCTACACATCATAGGATCGTAGAATATTTATTTCTTTTACATATGAAGTCGTGTGGTCATGTAACTTTGGAAGACGACTATTGGGGTCATTTCCCATGTTCATGATTTTCCCCGATTTTTAAATGACCATTTTACCCCCAGTTGGTACTGTTTTGGCCATAACTTTTGACTGGAAAGGAATTTTGACCTGAAACCACTTCCATTGGCTCCGGATGATGGTTTACAATTCCGTAGAGTGGTCACATTAGCCAAACGAACTCACCGTTTGGGAGATATGGCTGAAACAAGTTTCAGATAGTGAAAAACTGCTTAACCGGGCTAAATAGGGTGATTAGTGAATGGGCTCATAACCCATTTCGGGATTAGGGTTATGGGGAGGCTGAAAAGAGTTAGAGAATCATTCCATTTCAGTTTTCTAGCCTCCACTTATCTCCAAGAAACCCTAAAAATGGCCTCCAACCTCTAAATCACCTCCAAATCATCTTCTAATCAAGGATTAAGCTTAACAACATCAAATCAAGGGAGATCTACACCAAATCAACGTTAGAACTGCTGTTTAGCATCGGGATTCGCACCAAATCAGAGATTTATTTCAGATCTAAGTTTTGTTTGTGGCTAAGGTGAGTGATTTGCATAGTTCCTCACTAATTATGGCTAATTAAGGGTAATTAGTGTTAATTAGCGAATTTAAACGTGATAAAATTCTGGAAAAATATTTATAAAATTCGAAATGATGTTTTAGACCTCTGATATGAATTTGGGTTAATTTGGTTAAGTTTTGCTAATCATATCATTAGTTTCACCTAAACATGCTTAAGGGGAAATATGGGGTTTTGGCCATGTTTGATCCATTTTAACCTATCATTTTGTTGTTTTGGTGTTTGTCGTTAACTCCGCCTGTGTAGTTTTCTATGCAGCCTGTCCCAAGCCAGGGTAAAGGAGGAGGTTTGTGATAGGCTTGGCGAGCCAACGTAAAAACTTAGCCACTCTTATGGATATGGAACCTTATGATATATCGTTGGGGCGTAACCCTCTTAGCGACGCGCTATATCGAGGCTCGGATATGGTGTTAAACATGCAAGGGCTGGGCCGCCATTCTCTTAGTGGCGCGCTACACCGACGCCCCGGTGTGGTGATAAGTGAGCAAGGGTCCTCGCATTTTTCTCGGCGGATGCGAGGGGCAAGGAAGCTAGTCGACGATAGTAGGGTTCGGTTAGGTAGTTGGAATGTAGGGTCCTTAACAGGAAAATTAAGAGAGATAGTGGATACTATGATTAGGAGACGGGTTAACATCTTGTGCGTTCAAGAGACTAAATGGGTGGGTCAGAAGGCGAAGGAGGTGGAGAACACTGGCTTCAAATTGTGGTACACGGGAGAAGTACGTAACAAGAATGGGGTAGGCATATTGATTGACAAGAACCTTCAGAACAGTGTGGTTGACGTCAGAAGACGAGGGGATAGGATCATCCTAGTTAAGCTAGTAGTTGGCGAGACAGTTTTGAATGTCATTAGCGCATATGCCCCACAGGTAGGTCTAAGTGAAGAAGCCAAAAGGAAGTTCTGGGAAGACTTGGATGTCATGGTTAGGAATGTGCATAGTAGCGAGAAACTTTTTATAGGAGGAGACTTCAATGGCCATGTTGGCTCATCTAGCGGGGGTTTTGAGCGAGTGCATGGTGGTTTTGGATTTGGCAGTAGGAACCAAGAGGGTGAAGATATTTTGAATTTCGCTCTCTCTTTTGATCTCATGATTGCTAATACCTTCTTTAGAAAGAGGCAATCACATCTGATCACCTTCAGTAGTGGCCAACAGGCTAGCCAGATTGACTTTGTCCTAACTAGAAGAGATAGTAAACGAGATTATGTTGATTGCAAGGTCATACCTGGAGAATGTGTCGTCTCACAACACCAGCTGTTGGTATGCGTGTTTCGTCTTCGGGTGGTGAAGGATAAGAGAGCGAAGATTAGCAGGACGAAATGGTGGAAACTCAAAGGAGATGCTTCACGGGTGTTTAAAGATAGAGTGATGGGAGAAGGAGCTTGGAATGTGGAAGGAGAAGCAAATGTCATGTGGAATGCGATGGCAACTTGCATTCGGAGAGTCACCACTGAGGTATTTGGGATAACAAGAGGAAGCAAGCGAGAACCCAAGGATTCGTGGTGGTGGAATGACGAGGTGCAAAAGGCTGTCAAAGAGAAGAAGGAATGCTACAAACGCATGTACCGTCATAGAAGCGAAGAGAACATGCACAGGTACAAAGTGGCAAAGAAGACTGCAAAGAGAGCAGTGAGTGAAGCAAGGGGACGAGCGTACGAAGATTTGTATCAAAGGCTAAGTACAAAGGAGGGCGAAAAAGACGTTTACAGAATAGCTAGGCTACGCGAGAGGAAGACAAGGGACTTCAATCAGGTTAAATGCATTAAGGATGAGAATGATAGACTTTTGGTGAAGGAAGATGAGATAAAGAATAGGTGGAGAGAATACTTTGATAAGCTTTTCAACGAAGAAAGTGATAGCTCTTCGATCGAGTTGGAAGACTTAGCCGATAGCAACAATAGACATTTTTTGCGGAGATTTCAAGAAGCTGAGGTAAAGGGGGCGTTGAAACGTATGAAATCAGGCAAGTCGGTAGGGCCTGATGATATTCCTATTGAGGTGTGGAGATACTTTGGAGATGCAGGGATAAGATGGCTAACTAAGTTGTTCAACAATATTTTCAAATCAAACAAAATGCCAGATGAGTGGAGGAGAAGCATTTTAGTTCCAATCTTCAAGAATAAAGGAGATATTCAAAGTTGCACAAACTATAGAGGAATTAAGCTTACGAGTCATACAATGAAGCTTTGGGAGAGAGTTTGCGAGCAGCGTTTGAGGAGGTTAACAAGTGTCTCTAGGAATCAATTTGGTTTTATGTCGGGAAGGTCAACCACTGAGGCGATTTTCTTGGTTAGGCAACTTATGGAGAGATACAAGGAGCAGAAGAAAGATCTCCACATGGTTTTTATCGACCTGGAGAAAGCTTATGACAGAGTACCGAGGAGGGTTATGTGGTGGGCGCTAGAAAGGAAGAGAGTGCCATCAAAGTATATTACCCTTAATAAGGATATGTACGAGGGGGTTGTGACTAGTGTTAGGGCATGCGATGGTGAGACTAGAGACTTTCCAATTAACATAGGGTTACATCAAGGTTAGGCTTTGAGCCCCTATATTTTTGCATTAGTGATGGATGAAATCACAAAAGATATACAAAGGGAGATTCCTTGGTGTATGCTCTTTGCCGATGATGTTGTGCTGATTGATGAAAGTAGAATAGGGGTTAATCGACAACTGGAGTTGTGGAGGGAGACATTGGAATCAAAGGGTTTCAGGCTTAGCAGAACTAAAACAGAGTATATGAAGTGTGAGTTTAGCAGTGTCAGGTCAGACGACGGAGATGTTACCCTGGCCGGTAGAGTAGTACCCAAGAAGGAATCGTTTCGATACTTAGGATCTATGTTGCAGTTTGATGGAGAGATTGATAAGGATGTTAGTTTTAGAATTCAAGCAGGATGGGTGAAGTGGCGACTAACATCTGGCATTCTCTGTGATCGGAAGATTCCTCAGAAGCTTAAAGGAAAGTTCTATAGGACAACAATCAGACCTGCAATGTTATATGGTGCAGAATGTTGGCCTACTAAGAGGCAACACGTCCAGAAGATAAGTATAGCAGAGATGCGAATGCTGCGTTGGAGCTGTGGGCATACCAGACGAGATCGGATTAGAAATGAGGATATTCGGGAAAAACTTGGAGTTGCACCTATTGAAGAGAAGTTAGTCCAATACCGCTTGAGATGGTTTGAACATATCCAACGTAGACCATACGATGCACCTGTACGCGCTGGAATTCTAGGTCGCGCCGAAGGCCCAAAGAGAGGTAGAGGACGACCTAAAATGACATGGGAGGAGATAATAAAGAGAGATTTAAGTAACTGGAGTTTATCGGAAGAGCTGGTAGTTGATAGGAGTGCATGGAAATTGGCAATCCATGTACTAGAACCATAGTGTTCCTCTTTTTTTTTTATAGTCTTTATTTCACGTTTACTGAACCTTTTTACTTTTTATTTACTATTTTAGATTTTATTTCATTTTTACTGAACATTTTTACTTCTTCTTCTTATTATTATTTAAAAAAACCTTTACCGGACGACTTTTTACTTGATTGGTTATTTTAAACCCTTTATATATATATATTATTATCATCATTATTAATTTTATTTTATTTTAATTTTGGGTTCCATATCTAGCCAACCCCAACTTGTTTGGGATATATGGCTTTGTTGTTGTTGTTGTTGTTGATGTTTGTGGTTGATTCCCTATGTTGCTATGACTGTATGGTATGCTTTGTGATTGATTAGAATAGTTGGAATAGTTGAAAACGCCGTCGAGTGGCGTAAATTGCTTGCTGGAAGAAGTGCAGGAAAACATACCGAACCGGATCGGAACGGAGGGAAGACCCGATCCGCTCCCCATACTTCATTCTTCGATCTATTCTCTCTTCTCGTGGCAGGCATCGTCCGATCCGACCCGCCTGATGTTCTCCGACCCGATCCGCCATGGTACTCCGACCCGAACCAGTGAACTACGATGAGGCTAGGAGACTACGACCAGACCCGGGGTGATGAGAAGGACCCGATCCGAACCGTGGCACATTGGAGGACTCCGACCCGAACCGATGATGGTAACTGGACGTGGAGACTCGATCCGATCCGCTGAGATGAAGACGACCCGATCTGATCCAGAGGAGGAGGAGTACTCCGATCCGAACCGAACTGATGACTAAGGGGGATCCGAACCGATCTGGTGATGACCAATAACCCGAGATGCAAAGGTAGTCCAAATGGAAGTTAGAGCTCAGGATCCATTTGGGAACCAACGAGTTCACTTCATGGTTCGACTTTGCTGCGGGACGTGTGCTAAGGAGTTGTCGACGTTCATAACTTCGATTCACCACTGAAAATGGATGATGGGCTACTTATCAGTGCAGTAGAGTCATTATGACTCGAGGGGCAAGGTGATGGTAGCAAGACTACGTTATCAGTGCAGTAGAGTCATTATGACTTGAGGGGCAAAGTGATGCGTAGTAAGACTATGAGCCAGTGCAGTGGGGTCATTGTGACTCCATGCGGCAGAGTGGACATAATAAAGGATTAGTGAGGCTATGAGCCAGTGCAGTGGGGTCATTGCGACTCCATGGGGCAAAGTGGACATAACAAAGGATTGGTGGCTATGTATCAGTGCAGTGAAGCCATTTATGACTTTATGGGGCAAAGTGATCATAGCAAGGTATGTTGGGTGATCGAAGTGGTGAATATCGTATGCTTTATGCACTGAGTGAGAGATGTGAGGATGGTTGTTATGCTTGATTGTTTGCCATCACTATGACATGCACACCCCCACCCCCGTTACCTTTACACCATTTGAAATGGCACCTTAGAGTGTTGTACAATATGTAGTGCTAACTCTTTGGTTGCAGGTCCAGGTTCAGGTATGTTTTAGTCTACCTGTTATTGTTCTGTTTAGATGCTTATCGCTCATACCAGGCTTTATGTCTGACCCAGAGTTTTATGTCTCTTCTTATTACTCTGGGTGCTCACACGAGCAGACTAGAGACAGGTTAGCTGGTGATGCGCGAGTAGCTGATTCGGAGGCGAGCAGGAGGCTTCCACGTATGATATATAGATATTCTCTCTGTGTCGTTGGTGGTCGCTACTTGGGCATTAGTAGTGTACCTCCTTTATCTTGCTTTTGTTTTAGAGACAGTTTGAAAAGTTGTAATAATGTTAGCTTTGGACCATAAGCTGTACTTGGATTTTCCGCTGCTATGTTGGTTGTTTTCAGCTTATGCACTGTCTCACCTGTTTTATGTCAAGTATGTTGTTATTATATTTTATTCTATGCGCTGTGAGACATTTTACAGGTTCCTTGTTAGTTCATTTCCTTCTTCCCTTTTCTTCTGACGATCCGTCCCGTGCTAACTGGACATGTGTACAACGCACTTTTGGAGTAAATGTCGGTTGGTGCGGGGCGGGCCGTCACAGTGTGTGTGTGTATATATATATATATATATATAACTCAAAGGACGCATAATAAATAAAGGCAGAAAGAAATTAATGTGCATAAAGGTGGCAAATTAATATGGTGACTAATTGGCATATTAATTTGATAAAGATTACAAAGCATGCAAGGATTAACTGAATAACAAATATTAGACATGTATGTAATTTATTGAGTGGAACGTTAAATGTATGTGCGTAATCAACAAAATAAATTCGATAACATATATTTCTACACTAATTAATTACGATGTTAATTAATCTGTTAAAAGCAGCAAGGAATATGACACTTATAAAGAACAGAGAAGAGAGAAAATAAATTGTAAATTTATAGGGTGCTACTATTCACACCCCAGTTTACACTTCCGACCACCTTTCTAAATTTAATACAATGGATTATTTTTTATATTCTTCTGGCCACCGTATATTATTCTTTCACTCAGTTATTCACTGTCGTACTTCTACTAAGAAAAACATGTACTTCTCTACAATTTCAAACCCTAAATCCTAACAAAAGCATATATTCTTTTGTGCCTAATAGAGATGGAAGATGAAGATAAAAAAGCGGTTAGAATTACTTGATTTTTATTATTTTCTATTATATCATAGAACATGTTGTTAGGGTTTTTTTAATGGTTAGGGTTTTCCATTGCGTTTTAGGATATTTTTTCCGCTTCGTTGGAAATTTCAAGCTTCGAGAACATTAAATTTGACGATGTTATAATAGTGAATGACAATATAAATTTTGACTTTATCACGCGTGCCGTTACGCTTCGCACGTGCCATTATCATGTGCGAAGCGCGTGCCTACCACGCGCGAAGCGCGTGCCGTGACGCTCGTATGGTATAAAGCGTAGAAGTGTTGTTTAGCTTGGTGTTGTTGTCAAATTATATCGAACAACTACTATGTAACATTTTTGTGTATATGTAAGTATCAGTTCGGTTGGAGATAACATCTAATTTAATTTATTTAATAACCTATTATGAATTCAAATAAAAAAATTACATATATTGATCTGCAATGTTTTGGCATCAATTTTTTTATATACGAACGTGAACTAGATAATTAAATTTATATACCACGTTATACCAGACAAATACGGGGTATCATTTTTGTATATATGTGCATATCATTTTTGTTGGAAATAAAATTTATAAAATAACGAAGGATGAATTCGAATTAAACAACTACTAGATATGAACTTGCATTGTTTTATAATCACTTTTTTCATACATGACAATGAATTAGATAATTAAATTTATAGAGCATCTTTATGTTAAACAACTATTGCATCTCGTTTTTGTATACATGTGAGTATCATTTTTGTAGAAAATAACATTTAACATAATTTATAAGATAAGTAAACATGGATTCGAATCAAATAGCTACTGGATATGAGTTTTCATTATTTTGGTATCACTTTTGCCATGCACAACCTTGAACGAAATAATTAGGTTTATAGTACATCATATTATAAAACACAATAATTGGATATCATTTTTCTCTATATGTAGGTATTAGGTATTAGTTTTGTGTTTAAAATATTTAAAATTATGAAACAGAAATTATGTATCAATTATATATATATATACATATGTGTGTGTGTATAGAGAGAGATGGGGGGGGGGGGGAGGGGGGAGAGGAGCGTTCCGGGGCACCCCTGTTTGCAGCACTCATGTTAGCACCTCTATCTGTCCGTGAGCTATGACGATCCAGATCGAATGAGAATTTGTAGATGTTCAATCCACATATATTTAAGGACCTATCCAAAATTTGAGTTCGTTCCGACATTCGTAGCATATTCAAAATCTTAGCTCAATTATTCACCGTTCAGACATTTATTCAAACTGTTAAATTTAAACATCAAATATAATATTGTAAGAATGTCGGAACGAACTCAAATTTTGGATAGATCCTTAAATATATGTGAATTGAACACCTAAAAATTCTCGTTCGATTTGGATCGCCGTAACTAGCTCACGGATGGATAGGGATGCAAACAGGGGTTCCCTGGAACGTTCCTTATATATATATATATATATATATATATATATATATATATATATATATATATATATATGCATGTATGTGTGTGATATATGTTCTGTTGTAAATAACGGCCAAGTTAGTCTATAAAAAATTAAGTATGAATTCTAATCATGCAACTGTTATGCATCGTTTGCACTACTTCGGTATCATTCTATTGTTTATAAAATATTTTGGCTTTGCCAATCTTGTATAATGTCTAGAACTTTTCAGATGTAAAATATTTGCATTTTCTTTACATTTATAGTTTAATTAATGCTAAGACATAAATATTTTTTGACCTACAACATCAAATCAATGTTGTCATCCATAAATTTGAAGCTTGAACTTTTCATGATTTTCTTTGTTTACTTTCTTCTCTACTCATTTTACCATTTCAACTTCCTTTTCTTTCAGTTCCACTCTTATTTGTTTGTTTATAGACTCAAACATTTTTGTTATTAATTTAAGTATTATTTTTTAGTGTCAATTTTTGTTAATTTCAACACCATATTTTAGACACTAAGTTTTACAGAATGTAGGTATCTTTTTTGGAAAAAAGATACTATTTTTTTATTCTATAAACATACTTATTACGAATTAAATATGATGATAAATGAGTTGAATTAGTATTTTATTACTATTAAATATTTATTGAAGTCCACTAGTATCAAATATTTATTGAAGTCGGTAGTTTTTATTTTTCTTATTGATTTCAGTAGTAGATTTTAAGTACCGGTTTTATAGTTTGTAGGTATCATTTTTGGTAAAAATGTACTTTTTGATTCTGATTGTTGAGTTCGGTGAAGATAGGTTTTTAGATACATATGGTAGTATTGCAGTATCATTTTTTTTTTATGTTTTGTCTATTTGATTTTTTTTAATGTTTTTCATTAGAAATATAATAATCATTGTGCTATTGTTTGCACCATCTTCATCATCATGTTCACCATAAAAATCCGAATACCTTATGTTAATTGTAATTTTAGTATCAAGTAGTATTGATAAACTCTGCTTTAATCATCGAGTGACGAGTAATTATAGCACTGTCTGGTGATTGGAGTGACTGTGGTTGGTGAATATAACAGTGGAGTCAAAGTGCATAGATTCTAGTCGAATTTCTGATCATCATCGGATCTATCATGGTTGATATCATCAGATCAATCATCTTCTGCCAAAGAAACAAAGATTGCATTTGCACAGAAAAGCGTAATGCATAACTGATAGTTGGAGGATTTGGAGAAGGTGCGAATGTAAGAGTCGAACATGAAGTTGACATGGCGTGGTGAGCGGAAGAAGAAATGAAAGAGTGACAGAGACCGAGAGATGGAGTGTGGTTAAAGTTGAGCAACAGAGATCGAGAGACCGATTTGAGAAAGAGAACGATACCTTAGATTGATGGGAATCATGTATGGACTATGAGCTTGTCTTTGAAAGTGAAAAAAAGCATTTATCTTTTTTTCCTAATATTTTAACATAATTTGTCTTTCAGAATATTTATCCCCATACTAAAATATGCATCACTTGTAAAATACATATTTTAAACCATTAAAACATGAATATGGAACGATTGGTAAATTTACAGCTACTAATGATTTTGATATTTTATTACCGTTTGTTCGCTGACGATGTTGCATATTTACGAGTTAGGATAGTGATTGTACTTTTATATTGATTTTGTTTATCTTTGGTCATTAATGGTTCGATAATGATATGATAATTGCAAAATAATTGATGCCATAACAGCATTACATGCTATATTTAGGATTGTACTACAATTCATAAGGTGTTACTATAGGACAACATTATAAACAAAGATATGCATACTTAATAATAAACTTCATTATTAAAATAAACTTACAATACTACTAGACGGTATAGCATTACCAACTCTTATCTTCTCCTACCATGATTTGTCTGTCTTTTAAATTCAATATTTTCACACCATCTTCGGAACTCTAATCGACCTATTCTAAACCATCACCAAAACCGTCATCTAAAATTTGAGGACGCATCACCATCTTTATCATTAGATCCCTTATAAATCGTTTCGTTGTCAACTTGATCTACAAAACCGACCATCTCACCATGTCGATCGTATGATTCGTACCTCAACCATTGCTTGATCCGACTGCGTTGGTAAGTTCCCACCAAGAATCCTATACAAACTTCTAATCAAGATTGGTTGGAACTTAGTATGCGTCGGAACAAACAACCGAGTGGATGTTTTAATATGACTTTGTTTCATTGACTATTGACTATAAAAAAAAGTGATTGTTCTTGTGCTCCAAAATACTAGAAAAATACTTTTGAGTTTCCACTCTTGGGATTTTTGCTGAAAATACAATTTGTTTAGTTTGCCCCCACCTAAATTTAGACCGTAAGTGGCGTTCCTCAACCTGAAAATAGCAAATAAAATATAAACCGAAGAATTTTAAAAAATTGTTTTCTTACTATTTCGGAGAAAAATATGGACAGAGGAAACTTCCTTGCAACTTCCCGCCTATCTATTATCAGCATATCTTCTTCCGTTAATTGACATCATGCTCCGTTAATTGCGAATTCACCAACAAAGAGAATTTCGATCGAGCAAGACGAGTTTCTAATCTACTAACGGAATTAGCCAATATATTTTAGCTCATTTTTTTAATATTCTTCCTTAATTAGATAAAAAGGACTAATTTTTTCAGGAGGGAAGCGAGGGGAAGAAAGAGGCAAGTCCTAACGGTCTTCTTTCTCTCTCCACCTCTTCTTTCTTTCTTCTTTCTCCAAAAAGGTCGATCGAGCTGATGCATCCCATGGATTCACCTTCTAAGTGGAAGAAATACGACGAGGAGTGTGGCGGTGTAACTGTTAGAGAAGAGAACGAGATCACCGGCGAAGAAGATGATGATGAAAACGACGCCTTTAATATTCCTGCTAAGAATGTGCCACTTGAAAGGCTTAAAAGATGGAGAGTGAGTTTTCCTTTATTATTTCTCCTCCTTTTCCATTTTTTGAGTTGGTGCGTATTATATGTGATTATAAATTGGCTTGTTCAATTTTGAATGCTGGTTTTTTATATCGTATGTATCTTCCGCTTTCAAACAGCAGGTTATGCCAACTGACATATGAAATACATTGTCCCAACTTTGCATATGATTCCTATTAATTTTTTCCCTTAATGATAATTTACCTTTTATAGATGTTATGTGTAAGATACTGTGTTCATAAGCAAATTATCATGCCGTTGTACTTAGATGTCTAAGCTTACCTGACTCAAAAATTCTGGTTTGGGATTAAGGCAGACTTTCTGCAATTCTCCCATAAATGATTGTAACGGTGGTTACGTTTGATTTTTACAGCAAGCAGCTCTTGTCCTTAATGCATCACGTCGGTTTAGATACACACTAGATTTAAAAAGGGAAGAGGAGAAAGAGACGCTTAGGAGGAAGATTCGGGCCCATGCCCAAGTTATACGGGTAATATAATTGGAGAAATATTTCATGTTCCGGAAGTAGAATTTCCCAGTGCAATTTCTTTCCTTCCCACGAATCCAATCCCAGGATGTTTAATATTTTTGAATTGTTTATATAAGGAATGAGCTTCATATCCCTATCTTAAATGCTATTTTTTATTTATTTTAAAAACCTTGTTGATTAAACATGTAATCTAGATGCTTATTTTCTTTCCCTTTGTCATTCTATTGATTTAATTTGAAAATTACAAAAATAATGTTATATTATTTTTGAGTCAACTTTCAATTTTTCTATATAATCCCATCATTTACGTTATTTGCTTCCTCGATTATTTATCATACTGTTAAAAAAAGGAAAGAGGGGGGAAGGGGGGTTGGTTTTCATTTTCTGTTAAAACTCGAAGCTGCTTGCACTTCGTATAAATTGCCTCCTCTATAAGGGTAACTGATTTGCTTCTTTAAACATGTGGAGTTTGTACTAAATTCAATCATATTATATCATTATGTTAAAGTCCATTTCATATGTGGTCTAACACACACACATACATACATATACACACACATATAAATATATATATATATATATATATATATATATATACATACATACATGTATATACATACAAATGTATATGTATATGGAAATTAGGTTGGAGGGCTTATTTTTTCAAGATAATTAGTTTTAAGGATAACACTTCTGAATAATAAGTTTTAAGGACTATTTTACAGGGAAAAGATAAATTACTTTATCCTTTTAAGTTATAGAGGAAAATGTGAAATTCATTTATCTTTTTTTTTTGTTTTTTTGTAAATTGTCCTTAAAATTAATTTTTCGAAAATGCTTTCCTTAAAACTTATTGCTCTGAATAATTATGCTTTTTAAGTGAAAGTCACACACACACACACACACATATATATATATATATATAGGGATCGACTACTGAGACACAAAATTAAACACAAGACCAGTGACATAAATTGTGAACCATTGGATTCAATTGTCTTTTTGTGGTGAATGGAATTCAAGGGGAGAATTTTGTGTCATCGTTTCTAAATAGAATTTCTCTCTCTCTCTCTCTCTCTCTCTATATATATATATATATATATATATCAAGGTTCAAAATTCCGTCCGGCACGCCGGAATTCCGGTCATTCCGACCCGGTTCTGGCGGTGGACGGAACGGAATTTCTGATAAAACCCGGTTCCGGTCGAGAAAGTCCAAAAGGCAGACAAAATCGATTCTTGAGAAAGAAGAAAACAAAGCAAATGAAGAAGTAAATCAAATGAATAATCAAAGCAAAAGAATTAAAGCAAAAGAATTAAAGCAAACTGAAGCAATTTTTTCCCAAATCATCACACGAATCATAGCTGTCAGTGGTTGGACAGACTAAAAAATGCCATAGTCATCAGTCCTTCATAGTAGCATGCGATTTCTCATATTTATTTTCCCCTAATTCGATTTCTAGGGCACAGTTTTGAAGAAGAAGAAGGAGCGGAGTGGAGAGCTGTGAAACATACTTTTCACGACTGTTGCTTTCGTGTTATTTTTTCCCCCTCCTTGCTGATTATACGGGTCGGGCTTTACTTTGTGCTGGATAAATCAACATCTAATTTCAATTTCCACCCAATTTAAATGGTTTGTAAATATATGTTTTCGAAAAGTTGGTACCTAAATGTTAAATGAAATTTATAAATAAATGTTTCAAATAGCAAAGATAGAATTAGTTACGTTATGTACATCTTTGTATCAAAACGTACATTTTCTACATGATCGAAACGAAAAGCGAAATTTAAACCTTGACTAGTAATGCTTATTTATATACGTAATAAAAATCGTATCGGAATTATCAAACCGGAATTAAACCGGAATTCCCGGAACGGAACCGGATTTTTATTTTTTCTACGTTACCGGAACGGAACCGGAAACCGGTATTTCAAACCTTGATATATATATATATATAGGCAGGTTCGATGGCACCTGAAACAGTGGACCACCCCTTTAGCTTTCCTATTTTCCACCAAGTAGTTCTTCTCTCTCCTTCCACTCATTCTCTCACCTTCCATTCACTTATTTTAATATAAATGCGGGGTTTATATCGGGGGGCTTTTGGGGTGCTAAGTTTTTGGGGTGCCATTGAACGTTCACTATATATATATATATAGGAGCATCCAGTTTTGTAACACCCCTATCCGTTCCTGAGCTACACCAATTCAGATCCAACAAGAATTTGTAGATGTTCAATCCACAAATATATAACCCATCAATCCAAAATTTGAGTTCATACTGACATTCGTAGAATGATATATTGATATTTAAATTTAACGGTTCGAATAAATATCTGAACGGTGAATAATTGAGCTAATATTTTGAAAATATTACAAATGCCGGAACAAACTTAAATTTTGGATAGATAATAATATATATGTGGATTGAACATCTACAAATTCTTATTGAATTTGGATTGGCGTAGCTCAAGGACGGGTAGGGGTGCTAAAGTGGTGTTACAAAACAAGGGTGCTCCAGAACGCTTCTCTCTCTCTCTATATATATATATGTGTGTGTGTGTGTGTATATATATATATATATATATATATATATATATATATATATATATGAGAGCGGCTATTTGAACACAAATTAGAGGACACAAAATCTCAGCCACATATTTAATTTGTTTTTATATGAGAAGTGCAAATCATGGGGTAATCCAATGGTTGAAATTGTGTCCCTCAATTTGTGTCAAACTTTTGTGTCTAAATAGACTTTCCATATATATATATATGTAAATTTTCAATATATATATATATATATATATATGTATATGTATGTATATGTATATGTATGTGACAAATCTTTTATATTCTAATTGAATACTTTCAAAAAGTGCAAGTCAGCTTGCCTTTTTTTTCCCCACTTATATAAGGACTTAATTTACATGTGCCGCATCAAAAATAAGGATTTGATACACAAAGCTCCTTGTTTATAATTAAAGTTAAACTTAACTTCTACCTTCTAATTTCTTTTTCCTTTTTGTCCTGATTTTTTACTATTCAGGCAGCACTGCTCTTTAAGGAGGCAGGAGAAAATGGGGAAAGGGAAAAGTCGGGTAATATGGTCTTTTTCTGTAAAGTTATAGATATTTCAATGCAATTTTAAGCTTCTTCATGTTTCTAAAATTATTTCTTCCATTTAATCTTGATAATCCAAATATCGCAAAAGAAAATATATTTCATTAAATTGCTTATCATTTTATTGTGAGCTTCATTATGGCACCAATACAACTCTATTTGATTGCAAAAGTTGGAATTTGAATCCAAATGCTATTGTATCTTGCTTTGATATAACTGTTAATAACTCACCTGTAATGTTGTTAATATCTTCTTGTGAACTCCAATGCTATTTTGTCTTAATACTTTTCTTATCACTGTTGATAACTTATCTACAATGTTATTAATAACTTCTCGTGCATTCCAATGCTATCATGTCATGCTTATTTTAAATAATAGGCGGTGCTGTTAAAATATCTGCTGGACTTGCCGATGGTTTTCAGTTTGGGGTGGAGCAGCTCGCTAGGCTTACAAGGGACCAGGATTGTTCTGCTTTAAATGAATTAGGAGGGGTCGGTACTTCATGGATTATAGAAATCTATCATAAATATGTATTACGCTTCTGTAATTCACTCATAAGTCTACTTCTAACTCTTACTTGAGGGATGTAGAATGGATGAGAAAATTGTGCTAGTCAAGTTCAAATTAGTATCTAATAATGACACATTTAACTTATTTTTAGTATAAAGACATCAAATGAATACTATTGAGACACCTGTCCTTTTGCAGGTACATGGACTAGCAAAGATGCTACAGACCGATGCTGATAAGGGGATCAGTGGAGAAGAAGCAGATTTGTTGCATAGAAAAAATGAATTTGGGTCTAACACGTACCCACAAAAGAAAGGAAAAACATTTTTGGTATGATCATTTTATGTTTACTTAGAATTCTTTTTTCCTTATATAGAATTAGCCATGACATGAACTCTTTTTCCTTATATAGGTTTTCTTGTGGGAAGCTTGCAAAGATCTAACCCTTATCATTCTTATGGTAGCTGCTGCTGTTTCCCTCGTATTAGGAATAAGAACAGAGGTGAACATTACCCTTTTATCGGTCATTTTATTTTATTTCAAATTTTTATTTATTTTTTCCCTCATAATAGTCAAACGATTAGAGTTGTACGCGCACAGACACATATGCATATACATATACATATGTATGCCTTTTTTGGGATGATTCAAGTTGACAATAAACCACACATGTCCAACTCAAACCATTCCAAAATCACGGATTATTATTCGGGTTGTTAATTCATTTTTTAGTGAATGCTGAATTGTCTGATCACATAATGTAATGCAATATAAACAAGCAATTCAGGTCACCCAAGAACACCATTTTATTCAGTTGTATTGTCTCATCAATACAGGTTTGAAGTTTAAAACGGTTGTCATCACAACACTTCCTCCAAATTAAGCTATAAAAATATACGCCGAAAGTGTTTCTGTTTTTGCAAACTGTCATCTTTCACTTCTATGCTAAGATTTGAATCCAAAGTCTTGCTCATGAATTCAAGTGTCGGTCACTTCCAAATCCTCTTGGTTGATGATCAAAAGCTTGGACTGAACAGTGGCAGATGAGCTAGCATCTGATTTCAGCTGGGGCGCTGTGTTCATTAGTATTAAGAAAAACAGAAACGTGTTGATGTGCTAATGGCCTAGATAAAAATACATCATTGAAGTGTTCGTTGACTTGAGCCTATCTACGGCCTAGATAAAATTTCAGCAAGGGCCAAACATTTAAACCTAATATTTTCTAAATGCTTTTGGCATTTTTAGGTAGGGCATTGGCCCTAGCTTCCGCCCCCGAGTGTGAAGTAACTGGAAACCCAGTAGAGCTCTCATTGTTGGAGAAATTTAAATAGGCTTCTGTACTGTCAGGCTTTTCATCATTCTAACCTTAAGAACAAGCCAGTTTTAAGTTTTATCTGTAGATCAATAACGAAAACATTGGCAATCTCTTTGGCTTTGTTAAAATTAAGTTGACTATTGATGCCCAATGCTTAAGGTTTGCTTTCTAAAGACCCAGGTGCTATCTCACTTGGGTCTTCTTTTATAGAAGTGCACGTTTATTTTATGCGCATCATATTTAAACTGATATAACATGCTTATGTAATTCATAAAATGAGTGGACATCCTGTTATTTCGGATTATTCTTGCATACGCAGATCACTGGCTCTAAGTTTTATGCTCGATATTTCGAGCAACATTTGAGGTCCGGGTTCCCTCCAATCTGGATGTTATTTTTAGCTTTTTGTATCTATATGTGTGATTGCAAGTGTAAAATACCACCATCAAAAAAACTAGTTATTCACAGTATGTGAATTTTTTGATACCAACATCAGACTAAGATTTATAAGTTTCATGTTAATCCATAATTTTCATTCAGGGGTTGAAAGAGGGATGGTATGATGGTGGGAGCATTGCATTTGCTGTTTTGCTTGTAATTTCTGTGACAGGTGAGAAAGTAAGGTGCAGTATTTCGTCGCATTCACTAATGCGTTGCAGGACGTGCTTCTATATATTTTTACTGTATTTTGTGTATGACAATGCTTAGCCTTCTAGGCTCTCTCAGTTTATAATAATATAGATTGCAGACGGTAAATGTATTATTTGCTACTTGTTAATTTGACTTTTATTTTTTTCCCTAAAACATACCTTGCAGTGGTATGTATGTCTGCCCTGCAATCAACCTGGTGATTACTTGTCTCCATCACTGTAATTCAATCGAAGATGTTTCACACTGTTTTATATTTAGTAATTATGTTTTTGCTTCTTTCTTTACAACTGAAGGCTTTGCTGTTATCATTATTCTGTTTTGGTCTCAGCTTGAAATTTTGGAGATTATATAAATAAAAGCAAACAAAAATAATCTTTCTATCTGTATTGAACTAGTAGTATACAATATTTATAACATCCACATTGTTATACAATTTCTCACTAGGTTCTGTTTTTGTCCGACTTTTGCAGCTATCAGTGATTACAAGCAATCACTTCAATTTCAAAATCTCAACGAGGAGAAACGGAATATTAAAGTGGAGGTATATGCTACCGTTCAATTCCATTCCCTTTCCTTTTTTACATGGTTATCAGCTTTGCGCTCAATTGTTGATTTTATTTATTTATTTATTAATATTCGGAATTGAAATACGTAAAAACATTTAGGTTGTCAGAGGGGGTAGAAGGAGCGAAGTTTCAATATTTGATCTTGTGGTTGGCGATGTTGTTCCACTTAAAATCGGTGATCAGGTATGTTTACAGACACTCTTTTCTTGACCTTATTTTCTCTTTATGATTTTTGCATGTTTGTGTGTGTGTGTGCGTGCGTGCGTTTGCATATGTTATGTGTGAGAAAGTATAAATATAAGTTGGGCTTCTGTTTTTCAGGTTCCTGCTGATGGTGTATTAATTTCAGGTCATTCCCTTTCTGTTGATGAGTCTAGCATGACTGGAGAAAGCAAGCATGTTAGTATTTTTTATTAAAGCATAATTTGTCGATCAATCGGATCGGAAATTATTAGATACCACATCTGAAAATAGGATGCCTATCCAGGTCCATAAGGATCAGAAGGCACCATTTTTCATATCTGGTTGCAAGGTAGTCGATGGCTATGGTACTATGCTGGTAAGTTCCTTCTGGTGTTGCTGCTATCCTAGTATTGAATTCTTCATGAGTTTTTTTATTTCAAATATTAAATGATTGCTCCAAACCAAAGGTTAATCTCTCCATGGTCTGTTTCATCATATGTGTATTTCAATAAATTCTAGATATTTTAGTCCTTCCCTGATAAATAAAATAATACACCATAAAGGTTAATCTCTCCATGGTCTGTCTCATCGACATCCTTTGTTTTTTCTTTACAAAATACTTCTGCCTTAGGGGCAGTGTGGCACACACTATTTTACTTGATGCGTCACCCAGGATAAGTTCCATATTCGTCTTTGCAAACTTCATTGTGGCACCATTTCAAGTTAAATAAAAAAAAGTAGAGTTACAGCTAATATAAAAATCTGTTCTTGATTTAGGTTTTTTTTTTGGTGTAGTCATGTAGGTATCGTACTCATATGTTACATTTGTGCTTTTCAGGCCTATTTGAGCTGCAAAATAACTTAATTTCAAAAATTAAAATAATTCCTTTTCTTATTGGCTAAACATCGTCTAAGTTAATATCGAAATTAAATATACTGCCTTTTCATTTGTGTATATCAAAGACTTAAATATACTGCTTTTTCATTTGTGCATATTAAAGACACACATCAAGTAATTCTTGATGATATATATATATATATATATATGTGTGTGTGTGTGTGTGTGTGTGTGTGTGTGTGTGCGTGCGCGCGCGCACGCGCGCGCATGTGCGCACGCGTGTGTGCGCGTGTGCGTGCGTGTCTGTGGGTATCTTTTTTTTTTTTAAAAAAAAACCGATAAGGCGAACATGTGGTGTTTTCAAGTTCATGAGGTGAGGCTTAAGCCTCGAAGCATTGAGGCGTGAGCTTTTTTCAAAAAGAAAAACACAAAATATATATTGAAATTTGACTCTTAAATTTAACCTGTGCAGAAAATGAAGAACAAATCATTTAGGTCTTTTGTTGAACATGCATACATCTCTTATCTTGTGTAAACGAAGATTACAATTAAATAACTGGAATCTATGTGATATAAATTTAGATCCCACATTAATTTAGTTTTGGTTTCTTCTACCGATTCAACTCGAGCAACAAAATTTATTTGGAGATTCAATGAAATTCAATGAGGAAATCTATTAGATAGCTCATGATCATCGTTTCAGAAATCATCTTATTTAATCATGTCAATATTGAAGTTGAAAACTAAAAACATTTCCGTTTATTTTGTTCTTTGTTTGCTTTCCAATAAATAAATGAAGTTTAATAACCTCTGCTAGTATCAATATTTGCGACTAAGAGTGAAAAGATTCGAGTCACATGCTTCGACAATTTGAGGCATGCACTTTGTATCCTTGCATTTTCTCTCACTTCATTGAGGCACTCCTCGCCCCTTGGGGTGCGTATTGTGGTGTGTTTTTGTACACACACATACATATACATAGTACATACAAACAAGTGCGTGCATGCACACATGTTCTTGTTGGAGTAGGTAGAAATGTATAGCGAGTTCCAATTATTTGTAGATTGTATAATTGCTGAAAGCCAAATGTACTAGCTTTCCATGATTAGATTGCAACTATAACAAATTAGAACAGAGTCATCACAACTTTAGTCTTACGGGGTTGGTAGTGTAACTTGTTCTAAAACAGGTGTTTCAAAAACTTGTTCCAGAACAGTCCCCAATGTCTGTTGCTGTAACAAATATCAGTTTGTGGGGTTTAATGGCATAAACGATCAGAGCCTGCTAGTTTTGCGGCCTGTTACTCTTTGGTTCTCGATGATTATAAAGATGAACAGCAAGATATAATTTATATAAATTCACAATGAGGAATTAATGAAATTTAAGATAAACTTTTGTCATGTTCCTTTGTCGCTAATGTATATTGCTGTTAGAGCATGTATTACCCTTACATGACTTTCATATTCAATATGGGTAGAAATAAAGGTGTTTTACTAAAGGCATAACAATATGGTTTTAAGGACAACCATTGGATGTTCATAATTCATTGTTTGAAACACTGGAAGTAATCAGTTATAAGTAGGGCAAAGTAGATAAATGTGTGCGTTTACATTGAGAGCACTTCTGGTGTACTTTTTATCAAGGCATAACTTTAAAGAACCCTTATGCCTAATATAAAAACTTCAGGAGGCGGACTACAGTGCGAGTAGTTTCCCCCCTTTGTATTAAAATGCATTGTGGGAAATAAATACCAGTGTAACCTGTCTTGTGCGGATCATTTTCTCTTGAATGTGAAATATATTTAATTTGTTGAAAACAATTCACATGCGTTTCACATGCCTTCATCATGCACAAAGCGTATGCCATAGCGCTTGTAAATATAATAAAAAATATTTAAATTTACCTCGATTCTGTTCTTATCAGCTTATAATTTCTTTTTTTCATACGTCAAACTTTACAGGTAACTAGTGTTGGAATCAACACTGAATGGGGACTACTAATGGCTAACATAGCAGAGGATAATGGTGGAGAAACTCCGTTACAGGTTTATAATCCACATTTCATTATGGCCGAGTGCCAGTGGCCTTGATTTACCTGTCTTTGCAGTCATGAGTAGTTTCTACTTCCAATATAGGTGCGCCTGAATGGTGTTGCTACTTTTATTGGTGGGGTAGGGCTTTCAGTTGCTCTTTTGGTTCTTGTGGTTCTTTATGTCAGGTATACAGTCTAATTGTTGAAAATAAATAATGTTTTTAGTACCAGTATATTTGTCCTTTTCATTATATTCTATTAGCTAAGCAAACTTCCTATGTCAGATTTTTTACTGGGAACACCAAAAATTCTGATGGTAGTATTCAGTTTATAAGCGGAGTGACAAGCGTGAAGGCTACAATAAATGGAGCTGTTAAAATTTTCACAATAGCGGTATGTGGATGTAAGTCGCAAAACTTAGGGCTTGTTTAGTTTGAAAATGACTTTGTGTTTAGCACTTTCTATATGTATTTTAAACAACATGGAAGAGAAGCACATGTTGGAAAATTCTAATCGTTACAACAAAGAGAAGGGGAGGAGAGAAGATATTTTGATATTTTCCAAATGGCGGAAAACAATGAAAAAGGTTGTTTTCAACTTTATATGTTAAAAGCAATTTTCAAATTAACTATTTCTGCCGCAACCTTCTTTCTGGTACATTTTGAGTTACATCTTTAAAACGCAAAACACAAAACTCATTTTCAAACCAAACGGGGGCCTTTAGCGTTTAACGTAATGCTGGAATTCTCATGTTCTTTTTTAATTGGAGCTAGGTAACTATTGTGGTTGTCGCTGTACCTGAAGGCCTTCCATTGGCGGTTACTCTAACGTAATTGCAATACAATACAGTCAATTCTTTTTATGACAGCATGTATGCTTGGAATTTAAAAATCTGATTTGTTTTCTTTTTCTTTTGTAGACTTGCATATTCAATGAGGAAGATGATGGAAGACAAAGCTCTGGCATGTTTTCTGAACTTATCTTAATTCTGAATACCATTCTGTGCAAAATCTAAAATAGTAATCAACTATAGGTTCGAAGGCTTTCTTCTTGTGAAACAATGGGATCAGCGACAACAATATGCAGTGACAAGACTGGAACTCTGACTTTGAACCAGGTTTTCATGGCACTTGTAGTTGTAAATTTGCATTTAATTATGCTTAGTGTTAAGGGTAGTGGATTCTCATGACACATGTAGTTGTAAATTTGCATTTACTATGGTTATGCACTTTTTATTTTGCAGATGACGGTTGTTGCAGCTTATGTTGGTGGGGAAGAGATACATCCTGCAGACAATGTCAAGCAGCTGTCGACTGATATATCATCAATATTGATTGAAGGCATTGCACAGAATACTACGGGTGATGTCTATGAGCCTCAGGTTGGTACTTCAGACATATCAAATCTTTTTAGCTTATGAGGATAATAATTTTGTTGCAAAACTTATTCTTCAGATTCTTGCAATCGACATTGTTTTCTTTCCTTTTTGAAGCATGTTTAACTGTACATACTAATCATACACATGTTTCTGTAGGATGGTGGTGATGCAGAAGTCACTGGATCTCCTACAGAAAGTGCAATACTTTCTTGGGGAATAAAGGTATGAAGTTGTTTAGTAATCATTTTCTTTTGTATTCTATTTTTATTCTCACTTTTAATTAAGACAAATTAATGAATTTGATAGTTGGGGATGAAATTTTCTGCTGTGAGATCAGAATCTTCTATTCTATCTCTCTTCCCTTTCAACTCAGAGAAAAAACGCGGGGGTGTAGCTGTTCAACGGGTAATCTATATCCCGCTGTAATTTTCGTTTCTGCTTGACCACTTGAAAATGATGCACAGCTAGAAATGAACAGTGCATTAAGAAGGATAAGACGACGGTAGTCATTACATCACAGGGCCATGCAACTTATAGGTTGCTAAAACTATAGATCTGGCTGAAAACTATATCTCATCTTGCTTGTCATATTAAAAGATTCTGCGTGAATTCATCACACGATATACTATTAGATGTTAGTACTTGATGGTCCATGCATCTTACTAGAACCCTTTTCCTGGTCAGAAAATATGTCCCAATAGGCTACTTTTTAGTTGGTTTTCGAAGTTTATTAAATTTTCGTGCACGCACCTGCATGCGTGCTCATACATGTGTGCATGTAATGTAAATATGTATGCATGTATCTAATGTCTAGTTCCTTTAGATAAATAACGAGGTTCACGTCCACTGGAAAGGAGCTGCTGAAATGCTACTAGCATCATGTACACACTGGCTCGATACTGATGGACTGGTTCAAACTATGAGTTCGGATAAGGTAAGGCTTTAACATTTTTTTTATGGTGTATGCACGGACTTTAATATTTACACTTTCTCAGATGAATTATTTTAAGAAGTCAATTGAAGATATGGCAGAAGCTAGCTTACGCTGTGTCGCTTTTGCATATAGATTTTGTGATCGGGTGCCTGATATTGCAAACATAGATGAATGGGAACTGCCTGAAAATGAACTGATTTTGATTGGTATTGTGGGCATAAAGGTAAATACTGGAAGCTACAGTTCAATAATTTTAATCTTGCTTGTGGCCTATTATCATTCATTTTAGTAACATAGACCAACATATATTCTTTTAAAAAAAATTCTGAAATGGATAAAATAATATTCACTTAAATGATTGCTTCCATCTATGAAATCATCACCTTATATTTGGTTTGGGGTCGTAGCTTAGTTACTTTATGTTACTCTTGTATAGTTGAGTGTCGTTACACACACACACACACACGCACGCACGTGTGTGTGTTGCGTACTTGGGTGGTAGTACGCAGTTATACTACAAGTCTTAGGCAGGACAAGGCATGCTACAGGTCAACCTATGTCTAGTGGTTCGAATCACGTGCTACGCAATTCAAACCTAGTAGTTTCATGGACCAACGAGACTGGTGTTGGGCTTAAATATCGTTTTACATCTTCATGCATTCTATAATGTTATTATCTTGGCTTCCAGGATCCTTGTCGTCCAGGAGTAAAAGATTCAGTGCAACAGTGTTTGAGTGCTGGTGTGAAGGTACAATTTAATTGTATATGGTTCGAGTTAATGTTTTCCACTATGAGTATATATATTTTTCATTTCGCCTTTTAAGTATCTGTTTGAGTAAACTATTGTTCCTGTGGGATGCCTTGACTTGATTTTGGTAAAATAGTTGCATCTCTGTTTTTTTTTGCCCATAAACATAATTGAACAGTAATTTAGTGCGACTAGGAAATTTTAAGAAAACCAAGTTACATTTACTTTCAGTTGAACAAGGTACTTCTGGGAAAGATATGTCCACATTTGACCGCCCACAGTTGAACAAGGTACATTCCAAAAAAATATTACCACATTTGTACGCCCACGGTTGAATGTGGTACATTTGCATATGGCATCAAAGCGCCCGTTTGTGGCTTCGTTTTGGTTCCGCTCCATTTCCTGTTCATTGATCCGTGCATTTGCAGTTCCTTACCAGCGTTCGTCCTACCTTTCCTAGCGTTATTCACCCACTCTTTGTATCTATTTCTTGCTTTTATTACATGCAAGTTCTTGCTAGAAACCAAACTAAAGAGAGTGAGAACAGGAATAAGCGTTGAATATGTCAACCTATATATCATGTCAAAATAAGGTATACCCTTTCCAAGGTATTCGTTTTCAACTTTTTGTTGTTGTTGTTGTGAATTTGTTCAGGAGGGAAACCGATCAGAGTCGTAAAACCCTCCCTAGTGCATCTAGTCTGGTCCGCGAGCACCACATTAGTGACTGATCTTAGTGTATGCACATGGTAAACTCTTAGCATGTCATTCCGAGTTTTGAACTCACGCCACTGTTTCCACGGCGCAAAGTTCTTAACCGCTGGGATACTGCTGTGGACCCTAATTCATTTCTAGTTTCTAAAATAAATGCCAATGATGATGCAGTTCAGCCTAGAATTATTTTCAAACCACGAAATGGAATCAGTTTTTTTTTTATATAGCATTAAATAAACATAGCAGCTAAATAACTTTAATTACATAAAATTGTCTTTACATTTACATTTCTCGAATCATGCTCCTGTAGAGACTAAATAGAATAAAACATAAATATCAACGTCGTGCCCGACGTATGAAGATGTCGACACAAACACTTAAGTTGTCACTAAGGCCTTACATCAACATTTTCGAATACGGTATCATGTTTAGACAGCAGGTTGTCGCCTTTGTTTTACACCATGCTTTTTCATTTTGAAAGATGATATTGATCATTTCTTTACTCTTTGCAGCTTAGCTTCATTTGTTTACTTAAATTAAGTTGACACATTTTAACATATTGTTTTCTATCATAATTTCGTCTTTTGTGAAATTCAGCTTCAACACCTTGGAATTTATTTTCTACAAATGCTACTCCAAAATTTAATCGTTGTTTAAGGAATTGACCACCATTAGCTATCACATTTTTCAATTCATTACTATTGAGTACATAGCTATCGTGCATGGAAAAGGCGATCGTGCCTCTAAAGGTAACATGAGCATAGCTATCGTCTCAAATGCGTAGCTATTGTAAGCCTTGAATGCATAGATATCATAAATCACAATTTAAGCTGTCATAAATCTGTATTGTACTATCACTAATTGTGAATATAGCTATCATATATCATAATCTGTTGGCTATCATTAATCATAGATAAAGATATCGTAAATGTCAAATAATACTATCATAGATCATAAGTTTTTGGGTTATCGTAAATCTAACATTATAAAACTATCCTAGATCCAACCCTTGTATAGTTGTCAAAAATCTTGCATTTGTGGCTATCGTAAATTTAACCTTTTTTAAGACTACTGAAATTCTTGCATTTTGCCTGGCGTAAATTTAACCCTTTTACGTAAATCTAACCCTTTTATGGCTATTGTAAATCTAACCCTTTTAAGGCTATTGTAAATCTTACATTTTAAAGCTATTGTAAATCTAGCTCTTTTAAGTCTATTGAATATCTAGCTCTTTTAAGTCTATTGAATATCTAAAGCTATCTTAGATTTGGTGACAAATCTGTAGTTAAGGGGTAGACTTGTATTTTTCTTATCGAAGTAATAACTTTTTGACTAATTGTCCAGGCTTGGCATTTTTGCTCATATGTTACTTTTGTTGGAGTTTTGTGCACAGTGGAAAAGACAAAATACCAAAAAGTGATCTTTTGCACTTAATCACTTGAAGATGAAGTTGACTGAAAATAACAACACAACAAATCGGAAATAATAGCAATGCGTAAATATTCCATCCAACCACCTTCTTTATTGATTTACCAAATTTTTTTTTACACTCAATGGAATAAAGGCAAATAAACAAAATACAATTGAATCAATAACCAGGTTAAGAAAGGAAGAGAATATCTATATGGCAAAAATATTGGAGAAGAAGAACAAGGATAAAAAAGAGAGAGATACCAAGTAGTTTTCCACACTCATGAAGATGAAATTTCTGCATTTAAATAGGCTTCAAAACGAAGAGTTGCTTGGAGATTAAGAAAATAAGTTTCTAGATTATGTGACAACCTTCCCATAATTTTTCCTTGATTATACCAATCTCCATGCATAATCTTTTCTTTCCTCCTATTAGAAATCAATCAATTCCGAAGACAGACTACTTTCCTCTTCAATCAATTAATCAATCAATCAGAATCAATTAATTGATCAATCAAGTAAATTAATTGATTACTTTCCTCCTCAAAAAATATTTGAATCAATAAATTCAGTAGTCCACCTTGATTCAAATATAACAATCTATCTTCAACCAAAAACAAATGTCATTCATAGATCTCTCATAACTCCCAATATCTCAACCAAACTAAATTACAAACCTCCACCATTGTCCGCTAGTGATCATCTCTCTCATCAGTGCACTACGCAACAAGCGATCTCAAAAACGTTTGTAATACCACAAAGACCTCCATCTCGTCTTTGTGGATTTTTCAACTCGACATTTGTCTCCTGCTTGACCTGAGCTCCTCACACAATCTGTCTTTTGAACATCATCAACATGAAAGCCTTTGTCGATAACATGATCTTGCATCCTAGAATCATCAGCAGTGGCACATTAACCTCTCCACCTTGCTACAGACTAGGTTCTTTAACCATCACTTGCCTTTCACTGTCGACCAATGAACCAACCAAACTATAAAGGTTTATCTCCTTCAAAACTCCTCTCATCATCACACGAACGCCCTTCTTCACTCTCAAAACTCCACCTTGAGTCTCATAAGTGCGACCGCGGCGATCCAACCGACCGAGAGATACGAGGTTATGCAAACAAGTGGATATATGCCTCACTCCGGATACTTCTCTAACTACATCATGCATACGAAACCGAACACCAATACCACAAATTGACAACTCTACTCCATTGGCCGTCTTTATTGCGCCGACACTCTTCTCATACAAGAAAAACATTTTACATCTCTCTATATATGAAAACTGATTCCTAAATCTATCTTTCACGGCTTCTCAACACTAAATAGGACATCACCAGAAGAATCGCCATCGGCCCCTCAACAAAACCTGCTTGTGCCTGCCTCATCACTACTACTATCACCATACGCAGCCTTCTTATTCTTTTGATAAGCATTGCAATTTCTGCATATCTGACATTCCTTACCATAATGATAGCAAGTGATAACACTTACCATTAGCTCCCTTCTTCTTCTTCCACTTTGTATCTTTCCTCAAGTCCCTTGCTACAATTGCCTCACTTTGAACCGAATTCAAGCCTGATCCTTTTCTTCTTAACTTCTCATTCAAAAGACTGCTTCGAACAATTTTCAAAGAGAGTTCAATTAGCATTGGGATTACTCGGTGAAACAACCAAAGTCTCATAGCTTTCTAAAAGCAAACTCATCAATAAAAAAACATGTTTGCTAATTGATTCACATCTTGAATTTTGCTAAAATGCTAATTGATTCACAACATTGACTTTCATATTTGCTAATTGATTCACAACATCTTGAAATTCGTTAAAAAGCGAACTCATCATCAAAATTAAATTTCGTATTTGCTAATTGATTCACAACATCTTGAAATTCATTAAAATGCTCTTCAACAGATTTTTTTCACCCAATCTCAGCTGTACAAGCTTTCGAACCAGAAAAACCTTACTTATAGTAGTACTCTTCGACTCATATAGTGATACTAATTTGTCCCACAAAACCTTCGTGGATTCATAACTAGACACATGGTGGAACACCAAATCATCTAAATATTAGTGAATCAACGCAATCGCCTTTATGTCCATCTTCTTCCACTTCCCTCATCCATATCTGATGGTTTTTCCCCATCTTCATCAATGAGATCATGTAGATCATTGAGATATAGAACATCCTCCATCTTCAGCTTCAATATACCCTAATTTTTCTCATTTAAAATAGTCATCTTCGAAAACGACATCATCTCTGGCATCTACAATCTTCAATCCAAAATCACTCCAGGTTGTGCAATGATCTGAGTTCTGATACCAATCAGTTTGTGAAAAATAGTTGCACAAAATGCTCTGATACCAATCTGTTGGGGTTTTGTGCGTATCGGAAAAGACAAATTATAAAAAACGGATCTTTTTTCACTCAATCACTCGAAGATGAATTTGATTGAAAATAACAACACAATAAATCGAAAATAATAGTAATGTACAAATATTTCACCCAACCATCCTCTTTATTGATTCACCAAAATTTTATTTATACTCGGTGGAATAAAGCCAAAATAAACAAAATACAATTGAATCAATAACCAGATTGAGAAAGCGAGAGATCTATATGACAAAAATATTGGAGAAGAAGAACAAGGATAAAGAAGAGAGATACCAGGTAGTTTTCCACACCCATGAAAATGAAATTTCTGCATATAAATAGGCTTCAAAATGAAGTTTTGCTTGAAGATTAAGAAAATAAGTTTCCAGAATATGTGACAACTTTTCCATAATTTTTCCGTGATTAAACCAGTCTCCATGCATAATCTTTTTTTTTTTTTTTCCCTTTTATAAAATCAATCAATTCCAAAGATGGATTACTTTCCTCTTCAATCAATTAATTAATCAATCAAAATCGATTGATTAGTCAATCAAATCAATTAATTGATTACTTTCCTCCTCAAAAAATATTTGAATCAACAAATTCAACAATTTTCTCTTTGAAATAATATTTTGTTTGAAGATAGCAGAAATTTCAGCTCCTTATTTACCTTAATTGTTTAATTAAGGTATATATTTCCTTACCGCTATTCATAGTTATTCGAAAAATGAGGGAATTTTCAAATATACACAAAACTAGAAACAACCTCTTTTTCCTCGTAAAAAAGTCAGATCAAAATATCAAATTTCTACATTTTTAAATATTAATTTCCTCAAAACTCATAGTAAATTCTCTCTTCATCCGAAAATTACAAAGAACAAAATGCATCTCAATTTTAATGTTATTAACATCATGTTGAATTTCCAAAGCATTTGAAGACGATAATTAGCATTTTGCAATAAACCATACCGAAAACAAGGTTATTTAATTCCCGTAATGGATAAACCTTCTATCCGTTGGAACATGTTTTTCAACTTTCAAAACGCAAAATCATGCAGAAATCTAAATCGAAATGGATTTAGAGGAGATTGAAAAGACTATTACAGTATTACTCACCTTAGGTTTAAAAACTTGATTAATTCTTCTCCCTTTTTCTTAGAATGAAATCCTTTCCTTTTCTGATTGGTTTGTTTCTGTGTAAATTGAAACTAATGAAAGGGGCGATATGGTTAAGAATAAGAAATGATAATTTGGGTTTGGGCTAAAACATATTTCCATCTTAAACTTATTAATTGCTTTGATTGCTTATCTCTTCACATATCATTTTCTTCTATATATAGACTGACTCATCAGATTGACTCACTTCTCTGTTATTAATAAAGAGAATTGAATGAACATGACTTTCACGATGTCTTTCAAAATTCCGAACTATGCCTATCAATCAAAGAAATCTCACCATCTATTTGCCACATGCACCATCATCCCCTTGCTCACTGTCCATAGAATTTTACTATCAATATGCCATCGATAAGCCAAATAAAACAACTTGAAATAAAGAAGTTATAACTAACAGACTGTTGAGATTAGTCCCACACCAGACAGTTTATGAAATACTCTCTATAAATACTAAGAGATCACCTTTCACATAAGTGACATTACCAATTGGTTTTACGATTATGTGGTTCTCTAATATGGTATCAAAGTGGATTTAACTTGTGTGCGCTTAATCGCCACACTTGCTCCATGTCACCTAATATATATTCACGTGTTTGGCTTATGATACCTCACACATTCGGATGCGTGTTGAGATTAGTCCCACATCGGGCAGTTTATGAAATAAACCCGTATAAATAATGAGAGACCATTTTTCACATTATCAAGTTGTTTTGTGATAATATGTGATTCTCTAACAAGAACCTATGCACTTACAATACTCACATGTCTGCTCATTTCTTTTTATTAAATAAAAAGTACATATCTCTTAGTACTAGATGCACGCATGTGTTTTTTTATACTAGTGTCATTTAATGAATTTGGATTACTTCTTAAATCTCCTCAATCATTTAGTATTTTTTGTTGTTAATTAAGTCCCCATATTATGATCCTTTAAAGTGCAAGTTGTTACAAAAACATCATATAAAAATGAAATAATACCGAGTGAAGTGCATCTATCATGTTGGATGATCACAATTTCATATGTTAGCTGTAATTACTAATCAACATATGTAGAGATAGAGTAGAAAGCTGAAACAGTGATTTTGTCTATAAAAAGCACAGTTGAATGAGCTTGAATTGAACTAGCTTTATTACTAATGGGGACAAACTGTACATTTAAAGTGCTTAGCAGTTCTATTGCCGCGGAGGTAGGTAATAGGGGATATAGCAAACAATATTAGGGGTGCAGCTAATTATATTGGAAACACAATCCAAATTCCAAAAAGAAATCGTTTTCATATCCGCATTATTGGTGCGGGAAAAAGATACATAGTTTATTTTTATATCATAAAAATCCACATTGGTCCATCCATTTCAAACTTGAAAACTAGAATAGTATTCTAATCTTTTGGACTTTGAACTTAGATTATACCCAGATTTGTTGATTTATTAGAACAGAACTATTCAAATTTATTATTTTACAATTGGAAACATTAAAATGGGTGCTAGACACCCCGGATTTGTGGGTTAAGTGGAAAATCATGGAGATTTACCTATTTAATAGTGCTAAATGTAAAATAGTAATGTCAGTGTTTTAGCAGGGTCTTTGACTGACTGCACTGGGGACAAAACAGTCCACAGTTTACATATTTAAAGTTTCATACTTGTAACTTCTGAAAAGGTTTAACATAATTATATAGTAAACACCCTTTTTTATTCCATCTTTTTTATAAAAATGTATTATATATGCTTTATGCATGGTTAGGTTCGCATGGTCACTGGAGACAATGTTCAAACAGCTAGAGCCATTGCTATGGAATGTGGGATACTTGACCCAAAAGAATCTGTAACTGAGCCAGTAGTTATAGAAGGGAAGGCGTTCCGAGCTTTGTCTGAATCTGATAGAGATGCAATAGTTGACAAAATAGCCGTAAGTTTCCAAAACATGCAAAGTTGCTTACAATTTTAACCTACCATAATCCAGGTTTTTTTTTTCCTTTTTTTCCACTCTATCCTCTTTCTCAATTGCTGAGTATCCCTCATCTTTAATCTTTTTTATTCTTGTTCTTCAAAATTTACTTTTTCTTGAGGAGAAGGTCATCGAGCTTTAAATCCATGCCAACCACTCAGAGTCTCCAAATAAAACATTCAGTTTGATATCGATACTGATATTATTCTTTGTTGATCACGGTTTATGGTTGTTAATTAGCCCAACAAAACAACTAACATATGGTCGCTAACATTTTTATTCAGTTACATCATTTTTGTTAAGATCTGTTGAATGATGCTAATTTACTAATTAAGTACGATGGATAGGTAATGGGACGATCTTCTCCAAATGACAAACTTTTGCTTGTGCAATCTTTGAAAAGAATGGGACATGTTGTTGCAGTTACCGGTGATGGAACGAATGACGCTCCTGCTCTAAATGAGGTATGTTCTGTGTAATGCTTATTTTGCTTTGGTGAAATATTTGCATATATTTTAAAAAGTTTAACAGAATCCAGTCACTTATCTTTTCTATTATTTAATTTTTTTAGGCTGATATAGGCCTTGCAATGGGAATAGCTGGAACAGAAGTTGCAAAAGAAAGCTCTGACATCATTATACTGGATGACAATTTTGCATCCATTGTTAAGGTTTATTGGTTTTCATAATTAAGTTTATCCAACATGAAGTTAATTTATAAATCTAATTCTAGATTTCTGTTTCAAATAATTGTGTTGGTTATTTGGTTAATCAGGTTGTCCGCTGGGGTCGTTCAGTATATGCAAATATCCAGAAATTTATTCAGTTTCAGCTTACGGTGAATGTTGCTGCTCTTGTCATAAATGTTGTGGCTGCGGTTTCATCTGGTGATGTACCTTTAAATGCTGTTCAGGTTAGATGTTGTCGTTTTCATTCTGGTGAAATATGCTTCCCATGTGGCTGTTTCAATTTCTTAGTTTTGGTTTATGCTTTAAATTGAAAATTGATTTTTTTTTTAAAGGCAGTCCACATCCAACATGTACCAAATAATTAAGTTTTGAGCGTGAAATAAGAAGGTTAAATTGCAAACTTCTTGACATTGGTTTCCTAACTGAATATTTTGAGCAGTTGGTCAATGTGTTAACAGTCCACATTAAGATGAACAAAGTTTTATCTGTTTTAATATTGAACAGCTTCTTTGGATTAACCTCATAATGGATTCTCTTGGAGCACTTGCATTAGCGACCGAACCACCAACAGACAAGCTTATGGAAAGATCTCCCGTTGGACGGAGGTTAGATTTATTTTTCTTTTTCTTTCTAATCCCCCCTCATTTCCCTCCTCTATTGGTCTACACATAAAGAAGGATTAAGATCCCCATCTTATATATTCTCCTGTGACTCCTTTTGTCTTTTTTGCACAAAAAAGCTTTGGGTTGACATGAATTTTTGTGGATGTTCCATTTGTTAGCTAGGTCATATATACAGAAATTTGAATCATTTCTACATTTTCTTGAAACGATTGACGATCAATGGATTTGTGGATCTCCAACCTATCTAAAAATGTATAACGGTTGAGATTTATTGTATCATAAATTGAGCCTTGTTCGAGCCCACTTTAAGATATATAATACACAGTCATGCATGTGTAACAATGAAACACACGAAAGGTCTGCAACAAGTAAGGTGCATGTGTTTGTTGGAGTGTGAAAAAAGGTTCTGGTATCCATTGTTTGCCTTCAGGCATACAACAGTAACCATGTACTTGTGCTGAAACCAAAACTTAATTTTGTTGGAGTTGATGGATAGAAACAATGGAAAAAGCAGGTGATAGAAGTTGTGTTGTGGGATGAGATCACTGCTTGAAAATAAAATTCGGTGCAACTATAATGCAATTGATAATTACCGTCCGCTTTCAGACCATTCAGACTTTATATTTTTATTATGGATGAATAAATGAAGTGAAAAAGATGGACTTACGGTACTGTATCTTTTACGAATGAGAGAAGAACTAATCGAATAGAAGGGAAAATGAATAATTTTCCCCCTTATCCTCAAATGTGTTTGTCTCGATGAATGGATAACAAACAAATAGTAATAGTCGCCCGTTTATGCAAAAAGTTCAAACAGATTAAAAGACAGTTTTATCGTAGTTATCCAACAATCCGCCACTAATTGAAAAATTCAAAGAAAAACATCATGGATGAAGGAAAATTTTATATGCAAGTGCCGATGTCTTTCGATTGAATTGATACATAATGAAGTGAGTGAAAACTTAGTAGTGAACTTCTTCTTGAACTGTAAAGATTTCGTTTTGGATCTCACAACACTTATCATGAAATCATGTACTTGATAGAGAATCATGTGATATTGTTTACTACTTTAGTACCAATCTTGAAAATTTACTTGCTAATATGATGCATCATGTATAAAAAAATTCTTCTTCAGGGAACCTCTCATAACAAACATCATGTGGAGAAATTTAATGGTGCAGGTATGTTTATCTTTTCAAACTCTGTTCCTCGGCCATCAAAATTGGTGACCTCATGTGCCTACTACATGTCTACCAACCAAATTTCTATTAAACTAAACCATTAACATGCATGAGATAAGATTGAAACGTTGAGATCCCTGAGTTTGATTTTGTAAACAGTTAACATTTTTTTTAATGAATTTTAAGGTAAATATAGACATGATTGCTTAGTGAAGCAAACTGATGGAGACCAACCTTACAACCATGATAAATGATTATACTATTGATCAGTAAAACATTAGCGTTGTGGTATCATATGTGTTATGGTATCGCTTCAGAAATTAGCATCACTGAAATTGTTTTGAGATCTATTGGACACATGGAGACATCTAACGTGTTGATATGCGATCCAAGCATGAATCATAAGGTTTAACTTTTTGTTGGTTTACTTTACGAATGAATGAGTTACTACAGGCTATTTATCAAGTGGCTCTCCTTCTTACTCTGAATTTCTGTGGAAAAGGCATCCTTGGTTTAAACAATGACTCCATTGACCATGCAGAGAAAGTCAAGAACACCTTCATTTTCAACACATTTGTTTTTTGTCAGGTAAATCTTCCTCAATCTATCTATATATATAAACACACATAAATACATATTGTTCCCGAAATGAATGTACAAGTGTTCGGTCATGTTCAGGTTTTCAATGAGTTTAATGCTCGCAAACCTGATGAATTAAATGCCTTCAAGGGAGTCACCAAAAACCACCTTTTCATGGGAATTATTGGATTTACTGTGGTGCTTCAGGTATGGGGACTATAAATTATGAAGTTATATATATGCTATCCCTGAAGTTTTAAGGATTTAAACTAACTAAAATGCTTGCATACATCTATTTATATTTTTTCTAGATTTTGATTATTGAATTCCTTGGGAAATTTACATCGACTGTGAGGCTTAGTTGGCAGCTGTGGCTAGTTTCTCTTGCTATCGGTTTAGTAAGGTACGACCATGATTGATTTTTTGACCTGCTACGTGTTGTTTTCAATCAGAAATTGTTACAAGCTATCTGCTTATTTAGTTTGTAAATAGTATTGGATACAATTTGGCTAGAAAATGCATTTTGTGTTTTCACTGTGCATGTTACATGACTGGGGGAGGAAGAAGAGTTTGGAGAAGTATTCCAACAAAGGGAAGTAGTAAAATGAAAGATCGTTGATATTATCTGCAAGATGTGAAGTAAGAAAGAAAACCGTTTTCAATTTTATATGTTAAAACCATTCTCCGAACCAACCATCTTTCATCACCCCGCCTTCTTCATATATTTAGATGAAAACACAGAACTCGTTTTCTAGCCAAATGCTACTTTTTTTCCCCCTACTAAAATTTAGTATATGTTCGTTGTTTTGGTTTCTTTGATTCTTCTTTCAGCTGGCCTCTTGCTATTGCTGGGAAGTTCATTCCTGTCCCGAAAACTAATTTCAAGAATTACTTTACAAAGTGTTCTCGACTTAGGCGTAAAGGTATGAAAGCTGGTCGCTTTATTTACTTTGATGGATTTTTTAATGCTTCTACATCACTCTGTTTTTTAATATATATATATATATATATATATATATATATATATATATATTACTTTTAGTCATGTTTTTTTTTTTTTTTTGGGTAGTAAGGCTAGATCCAGCACTATTTCTCACTTATGCTTTTCATGGTGCAGGCGGAGGAAACAACACGCCATAGTCCACAAGTTGATACATATTATTCACTTGTTGCTACTAACAAGATAAGAAAACTCCTTGATATTCATATATTTGGATTTTCAGGAGAACGGCATTGCGTATATATGTTCGAAGAGCATCCAGTTTGATGTAAATAGTGCCTAAAATTGCGTGCTGGTATTCGCTTTGATGTAAATAGTGCCTAAATTTACATGCTGGTATTTGGTTGCTTAATAACTTCGATTCTCTTTTCAAAATATACATCTTGGCAACATAAGATCGTGTATGCATGCTGGACCTCTTCTATGTTTTCTTAGTGAAGTAAGGTTATCTTTACTTGTTTATGTATCAACATATTATTTATGAAAGCAGAATTGTGCTTGATAGTTAAATTACAGTATTGAACTGGAGCGAAAAGGTGCGGTTTAAATTGTATGAATGCCAACTTCCAAACTAGATTCAAGTGAGATTAGGAGCAAGTCATATTAAAACCGAATTAAACAACTGTATCGGTTTATTTTTTGTTTGTTCGGTCTTAAAATTAAATTTATTTTGATTTGACTTGTAACATAATTATGGTTATTATCGGCTTAATCAAATTGATCCAACCTTTATTATACTATTTGATTTTATGATGCTATAATAATCTTTGATAATAGCTATAACAACTTTAGTGTTGTTTTTTTGGTTTATTTTTGTTTGTTCGGTCTTAAAATTAAATTTATTTTGATTTGATTTGTAACATAATTATGGTTATTATGGGCTTAATCAAATTGATCCAACCTTTATTATACTATTTGATTTTATGATGCTATAATAATCTTTGATAATAGCTGTTAACAATTTTAGTGTTGTTTTTTTTTAGTGCGAACTACCAAATCGTTATTAATACTAGTGTTGACATCAAAAGTTGGTCATTAGTGACAGTCAACCCCCAATCGTGTGGAGAGCACACGAATAATGATGATGAAATGCACGAAAGTAAAGAAAACAGGGAACACTTAAGGCTTTTTATAGTGGTTCGACAAAATTGGTGCCTACGTCCACTTTATATGTATTGATCTTTCCTTTTTGATTACAAGTACAATGCTTTTTCTATTTTGAGAAAGAAGTGGTATTCCTCTTTTAACTTAGCCGTAGAGAAGCTTTGAATTAGAAGGAGAGGTTCAGCCAGAAGTCGAAACAACCGAAAAAAGATGTCTCTTTTCCATTTAGAGCATGGGTGTGTTTATAGGTGAAGAAGTGGGCTGAGCGACCCGCCACGTGGCTTTCCTATTTTCCAGAGCGTGGACACGTGGAGCTCAAACAGTGGAAGTAGTTGCGGCGGTGGGACCCGGTCTACTGTTGATTAATAGTATCCTCGGAAATAGTGGCTTACGTGACACTCGAGATGAGATGTATCAAAGTAGAGCTTTGTCCGGAGATGGTTGACCGCCTTTATTGCCTTGAGAGTCGGCCAAAGTATTTGAAAGACTTAGCTGGATATTTCCAGGTGGATTCGAGATATTCGGTCGATGAACCTTTGATGGAAGCGGTTTATTCGGTCAACTGGGGAGAGCGATTCTTCCGGAGTGAACGAGTCATCAATTGAGGGAAACTGGCTTGGGCTTGAAATATGAAGAAGGCCGGTTTGGGCCAAGCCTTGGTTGGGCCGTCTGGAGTATGAATTGCCCGAATTGGTCGGTTGAACAATGCTGAAGGGCGTGTTTTTGAATATTGGGCTTCGATCTGAATTATGATAACTTTTGCCAAAAAGTTGTTAACACTTTGCCCCTCAAAATACATCTTCGGTAGAGGGTGTTGTGTTCTGAATGTTGTGTCGAAGCACAATTACTCGGGTAGCTATGGTCACGCCAGACCATATTAAGGTCGGAAATCTGACGGTCCTGATGGTTGTATTGAGGCCGGGAAACCGACGACCGTGGTTAATCGTATTAAGGCCAGAAAACCAACAACCACCAAAAAACCGTATTAAGGCCCAGTAAGTTATGGAAATCGTCTTTGTTGCAATATTTGGTACCTGTAAAGATAACAAGAGCTGCTCTCGGTCTAGAGAGGACTTTAAGAGCAATCGAGCGAATATTACACTTGGCTTCAAAAAATGGTGAGTGTAATAGGTACTCGGCTTACGCGAATGGTGAGTATCATCAGTACTCGACTTACTGAGGGGCGAGCGTCATCTATGCTCAGCTTATGGCGGTGCGAGCGCTCCATATGCTCGGCTGGTGGCAAGTGATGATCACGCTCGATTCGTATTAGTTATTTTCAAATTATTTAATGGAGTCTGTTAAGCGCATGGTGGCAGGCATCGACCATGTTCTTAGGGACAGTGGTGAGCGCAGACCATGGCAAAAGACGTTCGATTAATGAAAGATTTTGCGACTAGACAACGCATTCGGCTTAAGATAATGGCGAGTATCAAGTATAATCGGTTTTATGACAGGGGTCGACTGAACTTGGCTCGTGGAGTTGGTCTGGTTATGATGTCAAACATTTTAGGGTCGGCGAGCAACTATTATGCTCAGGTTGAATTTATTCAAACATGTCAAATGTTTGAAAGAAAATTTTATTATTGCTACAGAGCCAGAGAAACAAATCCTAATAGAGCAATAGTTGTACTTTGGACACATCTAGGGGCTATCCCCGCTCATGCACAATTCAACATAACTCATTATTCAAAAAAGAAAAAATACAACGATATTACTAATTAATTATAATGCCGCGATTGCTGGGCTCAGAGTCCTTTCCGTTCCTTGGAGCTTGGGGATCGACCTGAGGAGCTTGGGCAGATGAGGGTGGCGGCAAGGCCCGTGTGAGTTTCTTGACATACTCGGGGAGCTCTCCTCGCCTAACTTTATCCTCGATGAGATCGCGTAGATGCATTCACTGGTGGCGTGATCAGCCATGTTGTGATACATGCAGTGCTTCCCATATTCGATCTCTTTCTGGGTCGGCTCTTTTCGAGGAGGCTTTGGAAAGGGCAGAGTCTCTCGTATGTCAAGATAGATGTCTAGCAGAGAAGAGTTGAACTCGGTATACCTGTCGTACTTGTTCTCTCTTCGAGAACTCACATTTCGGTCGCTCCTTTCTGGAACTTTCCCTTACCTACGTTCTGGCTGTTGAAGTTGGAAGGGCCTCCATCCTTGGCACCGAGCACCTCGAGGCTTTCCATCTGGCGTCTTCTTGTCGGAGGAACCTTTCGGCCTCAGCATAGAATTCATCAATATCTCTGGGTGGATCTCTGGTTATAGAGATCCAAAATTCTGAACGCCTGCGATGGCGGCCATAAGCACCACCGACGGCTCAGGTCGGCTGATTGATGCTACGGCCGTGTTGAATCTCCCCAAGAAAGATCGTAGAGTCTCTCCGGGGCGTTGATTGATGGTAGAAAGGAACATAACACTTTTGGGTCGGGATATGTGAACTCCGAACCGCTCGTTGTCGAAACCACATGCCTGCTATGTCGACGAGGTAGAGCGGGAAGCACTTGGCCATGACATTGGCTGATGCAGAGAGCACTTCCATGTGGCGCATGTATCGCACGAGATGAATGGTTGGGTCAGTTCGGCCATTGTAGGGTTCGATGGCTAGAAACTTAAAGTCCGGGAATTCCTAGAGTTTCTGATCTCTCTAGTGAACGGGCTACGATGGACGTCATCTATGTCCTGCTGAGAAGATGTGCCCTGAGTGAAGCGTTTGATGATGCTGGCAAGCTAGGTTCCATCTCCAAGGAGTTGCTGTCATGAATCGAGTCCTGCATTCGAGGGGGCTCCAACACCGAGATCCAACGAAAGCATGCTCGGAAGGGTGGCCGTTGGTTGGGTCCGACCTTCGAGGGTTGAGTGAAGGTGAGGGCGAGGGTTCATCGCAGTTGTTGGTTCTGGACAGACTGTCCCCTCTTGAACCTGATGATATTTGGACCGAGCCGTAGTAAGACAGGCGGTCTGGGCTGATCCAGCATAGCATGTGATGTTCGAGGTTCTTCGATGCCCCGCCCGAGGTGATGTTAGGAGGGTCTATAGTAGCGTTTTCATCCGCCAATCTGGGAACCAGCATGGTAGAGTGGTCTCCCTGGTTCGAAGGGAAGGCTCCACCAACTCTTCATTGAAGGAAAGGCGGCATAAGGCGACTCTATGGTAATATACTGGGTTGTAATGGGAATGACGTTGATCCTGACTGACCAGTGGTTGCTCGATTGGTCTAGGAGGTCGAGCAGTCCCCAAGAGTGGAGGAAAAATGGTCGAACGACCTAGATCTTGATCGTGGGCCTCCTGTGAATCTGCAGCTGCGGCTGCGCTGATCGCTGGAAGCGATACTCCTGGCTGTGATTGGTCGGGAGGTGGAGCTGAGCCAGGAAGAAGCAAATGTGTGATCTGATCAGTGGCCTGCTTCTGTGCAGACCGAAGATCAGTTATTGCCCCAGTCCCGGTCGGTGGAGGAATTGATATTTGAACGTTTAATCCCATTTTCACTCGACTAAGAAGGTGATCCATCAACTGTTGCTGTCATTCGAGGAGTTTACCATAAGATGTCATATGGCCTCTGAATTCGACCATAATCTTATCCATGTCGTCCCGGGTAAGACATCGGGACATGTCTTCATGAGAGGAGGCTTCCCGACTTGCCTCTGCAACATTTGTCTCGGCTGCATCGGTATTCATGGGACGGTAAGATGTTGCATCTTTCTTCCATTTGTTCGCCATAGGTCGGAATTTGCTGAAGGTCGTTGAGTATGTCGGTGCGTAGCCCCTCCTGGCGCGCCAAAGTGTTGATGTCAAAAGTTGGACAATAGTGACAGTCAACCCCCAATCGTGTGAGAGCACACGAATAATGATTATGAAATGCAAGAAAGTAAAGAAAACAGGGAACACGCAAGGCTTTTTATAGTGATTTGGCAAAAATGGTGTCTGCGTCCACTTTATATGTATTGATCTTTTCTTTTTGATTACAAGTACAGTGCTTTTTCTATTTTGAGGAAGAAGAAGAGGTATCCCTCTTTTAACTCAGTCATAGAGAAGCTTTGAATTAGAAGGAGAGGTTCAGCCGGAAGTCGAAACAGCCGAAAAAGAAGTCCCTTTTCCATTTTGAGCATGGGTGTATTTATAAGTGAAGAAGTGGGCTGAGCGGGCCGCCACAGGGCTTTCCTCTTTTCCGGAGGGTGGACACATGGAGCTCGATCAGTGGAAGTAGTTATGGTGGTGGGACCCGGTCTACTGCTGATTAATAGTATCCTCAGAAATAGTGGCTTATGTAGCACTCGAGATGAGGTGTATCAAAAGTAGAGCTTTGTCCGGAGATGGTTGACCGCCTTTATTGCCTTGAGAATCGGGCTGAGTATTTGAAAGACTCAGCTGGATATTTCCAGGTGGATCCGAGATATTCGGGCGATGAACCTTTAATGGAAGCAGTTTATTCGGTCGATTGGGTAGAGCGATTCTTCCGGAGTGAACGAGTCATTAGTTGAGGGAAACTGACTTTGTCTTGAAATCTGAAGAAGGTCGGTTTGGGCCAAGCCTTGGTTGGGTCGTCTGGAGTATGAATTGCCCGAATTGGACGGTTGAACAATGTTGAAGGGCATATTTCTGAATATTGGGCTTTGATCTGAACTATGACAGCTTTTGCCAAAGTTGTTCAACGGCTAGGTTTTATTCAATTGAAAAAATGATCAAATAGCTATATTTCTTTTACAAATCAGAACACTACTCTACAAATGTTATTAAATATTAATATTATTTAAAAGGGGCAGGCTATTTGAACGCCAAAATTAAACATAAATTGAAAAACCATAAAATCTTGACAGTTAGATTATTTTGTCTTTATATGAAAAGTGAAGTTCGTGGGATAATCCAATGGTGCGAACTCATTGTGACATAAATTGTGTTTATTTTTTATGTTCAAATAGATTTTTCTTATTTAAAAATATGTCCAAACAAATAAAGGTTTTACAAATTCAAAGTGTCAATTATAAATACTACCAAATCTTAGTTGCGCCAAAGATAAGATTTAACGTCCGTAGCATTAGCCCAGTGGATAAGGACTTGTGTCGAGGTAACTGTGATGCAGATTCGAAACCCGGAATTGCGTGCTAAGGGTTTACCATGTGCATACGCTACAAGCCATTTATATGGTACCCGCGGACCAGGCTAGGTGCACTAGGGGGGTTTTACGGCTCTGGCGGGTTCCCCCATGAACAAATTCAAAAAAAAAAAAGATAAGATTTAACATATAAATTATTAATTAATTATATACATAAAAATTCAGACTTAAGAAAATAAATATTGCAACAAAGAAGTAAAATTTAAACTAACAACAAATGATTTCAAAGCAAAAGTATAGCTAAATATTTACACAATTTTTTTCTTAGAATATGCCTAACATATGTAATACGAAGAAAAATAATTCATGCATGAACCACTTGTCATCATCACATACGAAGCGCGTGCGGTAACGCTCGTTTAAATAATCGGTTTAATGATAAAAAGAAAAGCTTATTTATCAAAATTAGGTTAAATTTTAGACTAAAAAATACACAATAAAATTTCTTTAAACATGAACTTATGTTTTTCTGGCTTAATCTATCGTTCAAACAATAAACTTTTTTTTTTAGTTTGATAAAATTGGTTAGTGATCGAATTAACCGAAAGCAATTCAATTCAGTTTTGAGTGTTCTTTTTTTTTTACTTTGGTTTGATTTGATTTTTGTAACTCAAAACCTACCGGACTAGCTGAACTGTCATCCTTTAGTAAGATTTTTCTTTTGTAGATTTCTTTACTTAAACGCACTACTGGAAAATTTATTACTACATAGGTACCACCAACATCGTGTTAATGCCACATTTTCAAGGCGATGGTAAATCATAGGTAACTCTTTACCGATACAAATTAATGTCATGCCAGTGCTAAAGCTATTAGTACGCACTACTAGAAAATTTGTTACTACCTAGGTACCACCAACATCGTGTTAATGCCACATTTTCAAGGCGATGGTAAATCATAGGTAACTCTTTACCTATACAAATTAATGTCATGCCAGTGCTTAAAGCTATTAGTGTCGGCAAGATGTCATCCTATTCATATCCAACATAGAGTTGTCAATGGATACTTTCGGATTCAAATAGTGTCATATCTGCATTTACATCCAAAACCATTTTTGAATATCGGATATTTTCGGATATAGACTGATTTCAAATAATTATTCTACATACTATGATTGTTAAATAAAAAAATGTAAACTAAAATTTTAGGTTTAACATGATTTTTTTCTAATGTCATGGATTATAGAATTATACAAAATCAATGATAATAAATAATTTTGAGAAGTTTCTAGACATAAAATATAAACTAATAACTTAATAGAACAAAAAAACTACATCATTTATTATACTATCACTACAAGATTTTTTTTAATTTCTAACGCAAATTAATGACGTCATAGCGACCCGACTTTGATGTGCGGTCGCGAAATTTAATTTCGTCGGCATGAAATCACTAACGAGCCATAAGTGTATCACTAATTAGCTATGCATTATTGAAGCCACGAATATGATGACAATTTTTTTGATTTAGCGTCCTGAATATGTTGAAAGTTACTTTTGCGTTTGCGCTACCAAATAATTTTAATGACATCGTGGTGAAATTATTACATTTTATTTTTTTAATTTTTATGGCGCTACTAGGACATGGGGACGTATTTACGTATTTGTGACCCGATCGAATTTTAGCAATCTGCATTCCCACTTACTTATCATATGGACCGTTCAAATATTAAAAAAATCCAACGGTTAGGACTTTGCACCACTTTATTTTCTTTGCTTTTCTTTCCTACAAATCTTGCTCTAAGGGCATTCCCAACGTGGTGGTTTGCTTTCGATCAATTCAGCCTAGGAGAACCGAAAGCAACCCCCAATGTGAAAGAAATTAGGAATTGCCTTAGTCGGCTTATTTTAAGCCGGCTAAGGCGATTTACGTGGATTGCAATCCAATATCGTTGGATTGCAATCCACGTGGTGGTATGGAAATAAATCCACACTGTTGGCTTTTGATTCACCCTGAAAGCGGGGTGAATAGGGTTTATTGCAGTTTTACGAGATATTAAAACTATCACAACACGATTACAGCAGAGAAAATAAATGTAGAAAGACACATATTTTACCCAGCTTCGGCAAACCCTTCCTACTGCTGCATTCTCCAAGTTTCTACTAGAATTAAAACAATCTCTACGCTTACAAAATCCTTGTAAACTTGCGACACCTGCTCCCAACTGTTCTAATCCTACGCTCAAAACCTTGCACTGGTCTTTATCCCCAAGATCAGGTTCTCCTCGAATTACAAACCCACAAATTGTAAACTTTAGTTTAAAGCAAACTAGAAATCCTATACAATGTTTTGTAAAAATAAAAAACACTAAAAAAACAAAATCCTTGTATTCAATATAAACACAATATATCGGCCCTTTTCTTTTTGCAACGACAATGTGAAAAAAAGGGGCTTCCTCTCTTTTTCTTCTTTGATGGTCGACCCTTGTTAATTAGGGTTCTGATTGATCCTAAATCGCTATGCTTGAATCTTTGGTAAAACTGATTCTCTAATGATTGATTTATTCTTAGTCTCTACTTGGCGGTTTGGTTTTGATTCGATCGAAAAACGCGAACGCCTGTGACTATCTTTGTTCTTCTTTTTTTATATGATTTGTTTGTGGTTTTTCGATGCATGTCGATGAAGAAAATGGTGTTCATATATAGGGATAAGAAACCTTCAATAAATCTCTGATTTCAACGCATGATTAGGTCCGTGATTTGCATGATTAAAATTTCCTTGTTCGATTTCTGGAAAATTTGCTTGATTTCTTTGCTAAAACAGTGCTTGCATGAATTTCTAGAGTGTCTTGAAATTGAAAAAAAAAATTTGCCACAAATAACACATGTAGATATTATCTTGCGATATTATCCATTGTTGAAATTGAATTTCTTGCCAATGAATTATACTTGCAATTTTTTGGAAGCATTTATAAAACAAGAATTCATACATGCCAAAATTAACATTTGCCAAGATTGCAAATTTAATCTCTTTCCCAGTTTCATGCATGCTGATTTTATTTCTTGCCTTTTACTATAAATATTTGTTCGAAATTAAGGCTCCATGCAATTGTTCAAATTAGAAAATTTCTTTCTTCCTCTTTTTGCATCAACCAATACCGATAAGGGCAGATGCTTGCACTTATGCCATAAAAGCAATCTGAATAGATATTATACTGATAAGAACAAGTGTTATACATTTGATCTTCCCTTCTTTTTCTCTAAAAAATGTCTCCTAATTACATTTGTGCCAAACTCGTCATTATGTATATTTGGGAAAGAATTGAAATGATTTTTTCCATTTTTATTCTTAAAATAAAATGGGAAACATTGGATTAATATCTTACCCAAAATAATTTTAAACACATTTGATAATTCTTGCATGGCATTTCCTGGAATGAAATTCGATTTGTTTCTGGAAAACTTCATAATTTACTTCTTACCCAAATTCTTGCATGCCGATTTTGCATGAAATGATTTTTGGAAACCTGCATTGCCTTGATATGCTTTCAACTATAATATATTCTGAATATTTTGGCCTTTATTTGTATTGTTCGATCCCTTAGTCATTGTGATATTGTCACTGCTGCATTTGAGAGTAAATTGCTAAAAACTATATTTGCAAAATTAATATTTTCCAAATTTTTAACCAATCAATTATTTAAAAAAAACTTTTCTTTTACCAATTCGACCATACAAATATTTCTTTGCCACACTGCACGCTTGCTCTATTTTCTTGAACTTGATGTTGGTTTGCTGATCAGTGTTGCCATGTCATTCACACTAGTGTATGACATTGATTTTACATGTGTTGGCACTGCTGTGACCATGTTTTTAACCTATTTTGCACTTGTTTTGTGAAATCTGGTCCACTTCTTTGATCATGTATACTACCATGATTTTGGCTTGATCATGACTTGTTTATGCTTGTGCTTTCTTGTTTGACCATGAATACTTCGTTGTTCTTGGGTTCGATTTGCTGCCTTGACCAGTTGCATTTTTTATTTGTACACTTTGCTGAATTTGACAAATGCCAAGAATGCAAAATTGAAGATAATTTCAATTTTAGAATTAGTCAATTAAAGAAAGAAAAACCTTTTCCTTTATACCTATCTGAACATGCAAACAATTCCTTGCTGCTCCACTGAACCTCTGCATGTATATTTTTATCAAATTATTCCCATATATGTGTGTCTGTCTTGGCAGTCTTGCTTGCTTTCTGCAATTTAACCTACATGTATTATCCGCGTTGACTGCATAATTTTGAGCAGTGTTGTTACATTTTCCCTTGTTCACTGACACGTTGCACATACATGCTCCTCTGCCTATGTTGTAATGATGTTTTTTGTTGACAACTCTCTATTTTCCTTGCATATCCACACAATAAACACACACACACACACACGTGTGTTTTGTGTGTGTGTGTATTATGTGTGTATATGTGTCTGTACATGAAAGAGTATGTGTAACTGAGTATTGTAGTGAGGAATCAACGTACTGAATGTAATTGCAATGAATTATATTACAGTGAAATGTACAATAGTAGAGTTAGACGATATGTACTAATCAAATGTTGAAATATTATATTTAAATAAAATACAGTTTGAATATTTAAATTCTTGTACTAATCCAATGTTGAAATAAACACATTTATAATATATATATATATATATGTGTGTGTGTGTGTGTGTGTGTGTTTTACCATCAAACAAAAATCATATTGTTATATACAATAATCTCCCCTTTTTGATGATGACAAACATACAAATAAGATTTTGAATACAGTAAACGTGTTTGACAGTTAAGTGTAGAACTCCCCTTATATGTATGCTTCCCCTACAACAGATCTCCCCCTAAATATGTGAACATGAGTGAAAAGAATAAATGAAGTGAATATCCAATATTAAAATGCTTATAAAATATTCACTCATCAATCAAAATCTTAACCGTTCTTCCCCTTTTGTTATCATCAAAATGATATAGAAATTGAAATAGTGATGAATAAGTATAGACTAGAAATATAAAATCAGATCAAGAGAGAGAATGCACATTATAAATCTCATTCAATCAAACAAAAAAAAAAACTTCTAACCAGTGAGAAATTTCACATTGTAGAATGATTGATTTAGGATGAATTTTGTAAATGAAGAGGGTAATAAAATGATATGAATTCCAATTATTTTCAAATAAATTTTAAAAAAATGAGCATAAAATAACGATGGATTTGGACTATGATTATAAATTCAAATTAAGTGAAAAAATCAAATAATTTCAAATCCCAATGACTTATCAATCAAAAAGTCATAATATATCATAAAATATTAACAAATTTCACAAGTTAGAAAATGGATTGATATACTAGTTTTTACATAACAAGGAGGATTTTGTATATATAAAATTTTATTTATTTTCTTTTCCTTTACTTTTCTTTTCATTTTATTTTAAGAGCACACTAACCACGCATAGCCTATTAGGACTTTGATCGACGCTAGTCTATGAATTAGAAAAGCGCGACATTTAAATTAAATTCTACAAGCATACAGGTGTGTAGCATACAGGTCGAACACAGGGAGGTGAATCAAATCAATTATTTATCTAATCTCTTGGGCGAGTTAGACAAAGCTTAGAGGTTGATTTTTTTCGCAAAGCAAAATAAAAACTGAAACTACGAATAAAAGATGTAATTAAATTCACTACAGATTCGAATCTAATCGGATCTGTAATAAATTCAATGATTAAAATACAATAGAACACTGGAAATAAAATTGCAGAAAAGAAATCAACAACTGAAAATAAAAACTAGGATTACTGCTGAATCTAATCAGACGGTCAATCAATAATAAGAAAAATAGAAGCAATAGCAAATTGAGTTCTAGCAAATCTAATTGACTAGACAACACAATTTGCCATGAAAATAAAATGCAGGAACTAAAGAAAAGAAAGCTTTATTAAAACTAAAAGAGAGTACAGAAGAATGAATGATTTTTACACTGGTTACAACACATATTTATAGATGAGAATGGGAAAACCATAATTAGGTCTATGAATAAATGGGCCTCCTCATTCATGAATATCTCTTGCCTTCCTTGACTCAGCTTGATTGGAGAAAATCTGGGCATATCATGGTAAATATTTTCCATATCTCTCAATTCTCTCATGTGGCTAATTGATTGATAAAGATTGCATATAATTAATTCTTCCAAACAAGGATGCTTATTAGACTCCAAAGGCAACAAAGGATAAAATCTTCACAATGGATCTTTTCTTGGCAGTAATTCAATCAGAAATTCTTCTAATTGAAATTGAATGATTTGCATTTAATTCCATGATAAGAATATGGCTATTGCTGAAATGTTAATTGGTGCACATCATAAATACATACACATGAATATGTGTATGTATATATATAACATAACACTAATCCAAATATTCCTCAAAGCAAAGGGGCCAGTGTGAACGCGCTCCGTTTCTTTGGCAAAAAGTGAGCTTGACGGGGTTCGAACTCAGGTCTCTCAGCACCAATTCCTATGCCTTTACCAGTGAGCTACTACTTCTTTTGCAATTGAAATGAATTTGATGTGAGGAAGTAGCTCTTTCTTGTAGTTGGCCTTTGATTTGAATTGAAGGAGGCAACGCTTGAAATCTGTAAAAACACATAAAAAATACCCAAAGTATCATTTATTTATTTACAAAAGATAAAGCATAAGAGTCATAAAATAAACACTTTTCAATGTCAATCAAATACCCCCACACTTATCTTTTACTCGTCCTCGAGTAAAACAAAAAATGAAAAACTAAACTAGATAGGTCACACTTTCGTAGGAAACACGATTGCATTGAGCGTATGCAACAAGCCGTTAAACCTCTAGGTGTCCCTAGTAGGACGAGTGGTGTCTCGTGAGGGTTTTCAGCGGATACTACCCACAAAATCCAAATGTAATATGCTATGATTCTAATGAAACTACATGAATGCAATGGACATATGCAAATAAAAACGAAAAAATGAAAACACGACTTGTTTCAGGAAAGTGGTACAACAAATTAAGTTAACAATTTCTAGTCAGTTGATTTTATTTTAGATACCTCGACTTGTCACAAATTTTCAATATAAATCAAGTTTTCAAATGTTAAATTCCAGTTTGGCCAGTTAGTTCGGTCGATAACATAGTGCAGCCATGAAATAAATTCTTAGTTTGCTTGGCACAGTTTGCAAAGTGGTATTCTAAATTTCTCATGTATGGCTAGTCAAATCAATAAGGTCAAGAAGTGTTTGGGTATCATCGCTTATTCTTTATTCTATAAAATTTTAAGATTTATGATTAAGTACATACACCTAACTAAAAAGACCAAGGTTTACCACCCATGCACTGCCTCGCGGACTAACGGAGAGTGGGTAAAGAGCTTGGCGGATTGTGCAGGCCGACTTTGACTTTGTCAACAACGTGTCGGTAATCCTTAGGTGTCCAATCTCATAAAATGAGACCAAGATATTCCAACGCTGACTTTGTCAACAACGTGTCGGATAGAGCTTGGTGGGTTTGCACACCAACGCTCGATATACAAGCAATGTTGGATACCCTTGGAATACTATTATTATTATTATCAAAAATATAAGTACAAAAGAGAGTTACGCGAATTCAATTTAACACAACTTAGTTTTAAAGATTTGAAAAGCCAATATAAGTATTTTAAGTCCTCCACTTATTTAAACAAAGTCTACAATATAGAATAGATTTCATGGCCATCACCTAAGAATCTCCTTATGTACCGGTTACACTATTATCCCTCAAAATTAAACTTTTCATTATATTTCCTATTCGATCTAAGTTGAGAGAGAAAAATACTATCAACTGGCTAAAAATTGTAAACTTATTTTGCTGTATTAATTGAAAATGAGTCGTATTTCAAAAAAAAATATATGGTATGTTACTACAATCTAAAATGTATGATGGTCCTACTTAAATGGCTGAAAATAAAAAGAAATAAAAACAAAGAAAAATGAAAATGGATGAAATGCAGACTCCCCCCACACTTGATTGAGACAGTGTCCCAAATGTCTAAGGCAGAAAAACAAAAATAAAATGAAAAAATGAAAAAGAAAAAGAACGTGTACCACCTGATTTCATGGTGGATGATCATGCAGATCGATAGAGTCATCTTCGTCATATTGCTCGAATTCCAAAAATGGTTTCAGTCGTTGACCGTTTACTTTGAAGACTTTTCCATCCCTAGGATTTTCAATTTCAACCGCTCCATGAGGGTATACTGTTTTCACGACATAAGGTCCAGTCCATCGAGATCTGAGTTTTCCTGGAAACAAGTGAAGTCTAGAGTCGTATAAAAGAACTTTTTGACCTACGTTGAATTCCTTACGAAGTATGTTTTTGTCGTGTTGGTCTTTGGTCCTTTCTTTGTAGATTTTCGCATTTTCATACGCCTCATTTCTTAATTCCTCTAATTCCGAAATTTGTAACTTCCTATGTGAGTCGGCTTTTTCTAAGTCAAAGTTCAAAAATTTTATGGCCCAAAGAGCACGATGCTCTAATTCAAGAGGTAAGTGACAGGCCTTTCCAAAGACTAATCGATATGGTGACATCCCTAGATTGGTTTTATAAGCAGTGCGAAAAGCCCAAAGTGCATCAATCAGTTTTACGGACCAATCTTTTCTGTTGGAATTCACGGTTTTCTCAAGAATTTGTTTGATTTGTCTATTGGAGACTTCTACTTGCCCACTAGTTTGTGGATGGTAGGGGGTCGACAGCTTGTGTGTGATTGAGTATTTCTTGAGCAAGGACTCAAAAGCACGATTACAGAAGTGAGTGCCATTATCGCTAATGATAGCTCGAGGTGTGCCAAAGCGTGAAAAGATGTTTTCTTTGAGGAATTTGACAACAACCTTGTTGTCGTTGGTTTTGGTTGGAATGGCTTCAACCCATTTTGAGACATAATCTACCGCAAGCAAGATGTAAAGATTCCCAAATGAATTAGGGAACGGTCCCATGAAATCGATGCCCCAAACATCGAATAACTCAATCACTAAAATGGGGTTGAGAGGCATCATGTTTCGGTTAGAGATTCGACCCGTTCTTTGACATCGCTCACATTTAGAGCAAAATTCGAAAGCGTCACGGAAGAGTGTGGGCCAATAAAAACCGCTTTGCAAAACTTTTGCAGCAGTTTTTCTTGCTCCAAAATGACCGCCACAAGCATGGTCATGTGAGAAGGAGAGAAGACTTTGGTGTTCATGATCGGGCACACACCTTCGAATGATTTGGTCTGGGCAGTATTTGAAAAGATATGGGTCGTCCCAATAGAAGTTTCGAACTTTCGATAGAAATTTTTGTTTATCTTGTTTTGACCATTCCGCGGGTGTTTGTTATGTGACAAGATAGTTCACAATGTCAGCGTACCAAGGGGTGTTAGAGATCGAAAGGAGTTGTTCGTCAGGAAAATAGTCATCGATTTGGGTGTCGTTATCATTTTCGTGCACAATTCGAGAGAGATGATCAACTACGACATTTTCAGAACCCTTTTTATCTCGTATTTCTATATCGAATTCTTGAAGAAGAAGGATCCAACGAATCAAGCGGGCCTTGGCATCCTTTTTAGAAAGCAGATATCGTAGGGCAGCATGGTCAGTGTAAACTATGACTTTGGATCCTATGAGATATGGTCTGAATTTCTCAAGAGCGAAGAAAACTGCCAAAAATTCCTTTTCAGTAGTTGAGTAATTCAGTTGGGCCTCGTTTAAAGTTTTGCTAGCGTAATAAATGACTCGAGGGAGTTTATCGATACGCTGACCCAAGATGGATCCAATAGCAAAATCAGAAGCGTCGCACATAACAGCACTCTAAGGTGCCCTTTCAAATGGTGTAAAGATAACGGGGGTGGGGGTGTGCATGTCATAGTGATGTCAAACAATCAAGCATAGCAATCATCCTCACATCCCTCACTCAGTGCGTAAAGCATACGATATCCACTACTTTGGTCACCTAATACTTTGGGCCATGACGGAATCCAATCCCGTGTAACTATCACTACAAGCCCACTATCCATCTCTCAGTGGTGAACCAAAGTTATGAATACCGACAACCTCTTTGCACACGTCCCGCAGCAAAGCCCAATCATGAAGTGAACTCATTGGTTCCCATCTGGATCCTGAGCTCTAACTTCCATTTGGACTACCTTTGCATCTCGGGTTTTGGTCGTCACCGGATCGGTCTTCATCTGCTTCACTCCGCTCCAGGTCGTATCGTGGTCACCAGCTCCCCTCGGATCGTGTCGCAACATCCCATACGGGTTGGTTCGCACCCCTGTAGTTCGAGTTGAATTCCTCCATTCGGATCGGGTCGCGCCATCAGCCCGTGGTCCTCCAGCTCCATCGGACCGTGCTCACCTGTGCGGGTCGGATCGTGGTCGCTTGCTCGAATCGGTTCGTGGCCTCCGGATCGTGGGAACCATTCGTGAGCGGATCGGGTCGTGGTCCATAGCTCGTGACGCTTCCCTGGGATCATGATGCTCCTTCCCCTTCAGATCGCCTGGTTCGGATCGTGACACATAAGTCAGCTCGTGGTTGGAGGCACAACTCAAGACATCAGTTCGTTCAAGCTCCACGGTTCGGATCGCGCCGCCTTCACCTGGTTGGATCGTGGCGCTTGAGCTAGAGCGGATCGTGGAGTGTGATATGCGATCGGGTCGGGTCGCGACTTCCTTCATGCGATCCGATCCAGTCCTGTACATTTTCCTGCAACTTCTTCCAGCGACTGTTTACGCCATTCGACGGCGTTTTTGACCAATCTAACTATTCTAATCAATCGCAAAGCAAACCATACAGTCATAGAAACATGTAGAAACATCCACAAACAGCAAAACAACAATAAGATATGTCAAAACGGATCAAACATACCCAAAAACCCATATTTTCCCCTTAAGCATATTTAAGCAAATCTAACAATAGGATTAGCGAAACTTAACCAAATTAGCCAATTTTTCTAACAGAGGCTTAAAATAATATTTATGAATTTCTGCATATTTTTCCAGATTTTTAACATGCAAAATTTCGCTAATTATCACTAATCACCCCTTAATCCCCCAAAATCCGGGATTAACAAAATTAGTCGAAATTAACCCAAATTCATATCAGAGGCATAAAATGATGTTTTAGAATTTTAGGAATTTTTCTAGATTTTTCTGAGCCATAGTTTCGCTAATTTTCGCTAATTACCATAACTAGCCATAATTAGTGAAGAACAATGCAAATCACTCACCTTTGCCACAAATTAAACTATAGATCTGAAATGTCCTCTGATTTGGATCCAATCCCTATGTGTTCCAGCAGGTCTATCCCAAATTTGACGTTGATTTGCCTTGATTTGATGTTGCTAATCTCAATCTTCAAGTTGTAGGTGATTTGGAGGTGTTTTAGGATGATTTTAGAGGATGGAGGCCATGACTAGGGTTGAAGAAACTAAGTGGCGGCTGGAAAAATGAGTCTAAAACCGAAATCCAAACCCTAGCAGCCCTTAAATACTCCCAAACCCGAAATTCCCCAATGGGCCTAGCTGCTAATCACCCGGTTAAGCCCAATTAGCTGAAATTAACCCTTTAAACCTTAATTTAGCCATATCTCCCAAACGGTAAGTCCGTTTGGCTATTATGACCACTCTACGGAAAGAGAAACCATCATTCGAATCCAATGGAAGTGGTTTCAGGTCAAAACTCCTTTCCTGTCAAAAGTTATGGCCAAAACAGTACCAACTAGGGGTAAAACGGTCATTTAAAAATCGTCAAAAATCATGAACATGGGAAATGACCCCAATAGTCGTCTCCCAAAGTTACATGACCATACGACTTCGTACGTGAAAGAAATAAATATTCTACGATCCCATGATGCGTAGAATACGGGTCGTTACACTCTTCCCCCCTTAAGAAATTTCGCCCCCGAAATTCCCTAACCAGAACACACAAAGGGTCCCGCATGCCTATCAACCATAAAACAACAATCAACATGCAAAACAAGCCTATCCTAGCATGCGGTTTACTAACAAGGGAAGGAACTATCACTACCAAAACCCTACTAGGCAAAGAGTTCTGGATACTTCTTCCTTATATCCTCCTCTGTTTCCCAAGTACAGTCTTCTTCATTCTCACCCCACTGGACTTTGACTAGTTTCACCGCCTTCCTTCGAAGCTGCTTCGTATCGTTCCCAACAATACGCATAGACTTGCGGTTCCCAACCGCCTCGAGTTCAACTTCGATATCATCCAACTGATCAGGTGAAATAGTCACATTAGGGTCTTGCACAAACTTCCTTAACTGGGAAACATGAAATACGTTGTGAACTCCCGCCATCTTGTCAGGTAGCTCTACCTCATACGCCAAATTCCCAACTTGCCCGAGGACTGGGAATGGGCCAACAAATCTTGGTGCTAACCTACCTCTCCAACCAATCCGAATCACATTCTCTATGGAGAGATCTCGACGAACACCAAGTCGTTAACGAAGAATTCCAAATCTCTTCGTCTCTTATCGAGATAAGCCTTCTGCCTATCTTTATCCCTTCCCAGTAGTAGATCTGCTCTATGTTTCAATACATCTTGTTACCACTGGGATGTATAGTCAATTTCGGGTGATGATATGCTCTAAGCACTTCACCTCTCAGTCCATCTACGTTGGGTACAACTAGTCCCTTATTCTTTCGAAGCCACCCTTCTCGATCAAATCCTTACCTGATCATTCTCTTTCCATAGATACCCATCTCTACCCTAGAGATGGTTCCCAATAGATTAGGATCGTCCTTCTAACTGGAAACAATCCTCTCAATCAAAATCGATCTAATCGTCAAGCTTACTAGCGTTTCTGAATCCAATTCAGTCTTGGGTCTGAAATCATATCCTGTGACATACTCTAGTTGCTTCCATCCTAGAAACAAAACCCCTAAACTGGCATGTCTCCTACTTAATGCAACTAGTACTGCACCCAAATCCTTTACTGTGATCACTCTGCTCCATGGAGTCATGGCGACTCCACTGCACTGGTCCATAGTCACTAGTCCTTTGCTATGTCCACTCTTCCCCATGAAGTCATAACAACTCCACTGCACTGGCTCATAGCCTTACTAATCCTTTACTATGTCCACTTTGCCCCTCGAGTCATGACGACTCTACTGCACTGGCTCATAGTCCTACTACAATCACTTTGTTCCCCATCGCTGGAACCCTACAGGTGATAGTCTACTCAAAAGAAGAAAGATAGGAACAAACATAACAACCATAACATCCATCAAACAAATCCTATCTATCACCTGCTAAAGTCATAAACACATCGACACCTACATGATTGGTCTAACCAATCCCAATATGTCGATTCTAACATGTCTGGTCCAACCAACATCACTAACTAATGGAAGTCCAGCCCCCATACATACACCGATGCCTACTTGACTGGTCCAACCAATCCCAGGCCAATGGAAGCCCCACCTCCCTTCGAACTACCGTACGTCCAATGTACGTTTATCCTCCAAGGATAATTAAACTAATGGAAGCCCAGCCTCCAATCGGACTACCGTACGTCCAACGTACGTTTATCCTCCAAGGATAACTAGATCACGTCCAACGGATCCAAGGTAACGGGCGTCCCCAGATACCCCTGCTTTTAGTCCTCCTAAAATACTTGAGTCCAACCCAAGTCTATCCATTATCTTGCTGCCCTCTCGAGTCCAACTCGAGCTGAATCCAATTCCTTGCAGCCTTCTCGAGTCCAACTCGAGTCAATCTATAACTCAGACCCAGTCTTGAGTACCGACAAACTCTAGTCCAACGTGAGTCGTCTCCCTATTCGTTGCATCTCCAAGATCAACGAACACCTATTTTCTTTTACGAGTTCAAGTCCAACTTGAATCGCCCTAATCTTCGTTGTATCTTCCATGATCAACGAACACATCCTATTCCTTCAAAGTTCTACTATCCAATAGAGAACATCAACATAGGGTCCTAAACAATCCATTACTTTGCATCTTTCCCGAGTCCCACTCGAGCAATCTCATAACCCTATCGAGTCTAACTCTGGGCAGTCTATACCATTGAACAATCTTATCATGTTCCGTCTTCCCATCACTCCTCGAGTAAATCAAGATATCATCCAATGAAAAATCACAACAACTATTTACCCCTCACGCAAACCATCCTAGTCGAAATCGACATTCCCCAAGCACAAGCCCCAAAGGCCTAAACCAATATCAGACAAGCACCCAAGGAACATCTCCTCCGAGTTCGGACAATCCACATGAGGTGATACTAGCAAAACAATCTAGCACTGGAGCACTCATTTGCCTCCCAGAGACAACTAGAACTTATTACAACAATAACTTCTTAGCTTCCTTAACTCCAGTTACTATCGCCATTACTAGGTAGGTACCTAATACCACCCTATTCCTTTGGAGTAGATCGACTCCTCAAAATAATGCTAAACCCAGTAAAGCCCAAAACAAAGCAATCACAAGGAAACATACATCCATGACTCGATAAGACCACATTAACAAATCATGCCAAAACTAGTCGAACCACGAATCGGGTCCGTCACTACTAAAGGTCTATCGACTAACTCAGGTTTGTCAAACAAAACCCGATCAAAACATCTTAAATAGAAAGCATACCTCGAATAACGACACCTTTTTCCTTCTGCGCTGCAGTTGGGGCATTTGACGAAGAAGGAACAACGTTGATAGCATACGCTTTCACAATCTGCTTCTCCCTAGGAGGTTGTGGGCAATCATCCTTGTGATGTCCCGCCTGGCCGCAGTTAAAGCACTTCCTTTCCCCAGGCTTTTCTCGACAATCTCTGGTGTAATGGCCCTTCTTGCCATAACTAAAGCATTCGCCATCTTTCTTATTTTTCTTATCCTGACCATCCTTGGTCGGATTCTGCTTCCTCTTGTTCTGAGAATTCTTCTTGCCTTCACCGCCTGCTTGCGGCTTTGGCTCCTCTGCAGATGCCGTAGCAACATCGGTCTTCGACTTAGGGAAAAGGCTCTCTGACCTTAATGCCTTTCCTACAATAGACTCGAACGTCTCATCGATATGGTTTATAAGTCTTTCCCCCAAGTACCCATCCAATCCAGTTATGAACTTCTCGTTCTTCTTTTCGACTGTATCGATAAGGGACCATCCATATTTCGATAAAGTGTCGAATTCAGCGATATACTCCGAGACTGCTCTACCGTTCTGCTTAAGCTCCAAGAACTTCCTGAACAGTTCTGATTTATGAGCAGCTGGAATAAACTTATCACAAAAACGAGTCTTAAACTGATTCCAAGTAACTTGATCTTCTGGAGTAGCTATTCTAATGGCATTCCACCAATTCATCGCTCGCCCTTGCAGCCGACGAGACGCTAGCCTTCTTTTCATCGCATCCTCAAGACCCAAGTCGTCGAAGATACGATCACAGCTATCCAACCAATCCTGAACATCTGTGGCCGACTCCGTTCCGTGGAATGGCTTCCCACCAAGGTTAGTGTAATCCTTGCACAACTTGGCGAAATCGACCCTAAGCGCCTGCACTACTGGACCACCATTTACGGGATTAGGAACTGCTCCCTGAACATCTCTAAGCATGTCTCTCATGAAGTTAGTGAACATTGTCCTCATGTCAGGCGCATTCCCTTGGTTGGTCCCTCTACCAGCACCTCTAGGATATCGGCTCATCGTTAATCTGTAAAAGGGGGAACGATTAACGATCCCATAGTGGTGCTAGTGCAGTACGACTTCATTCTTATACTACCAATAGTATATATATATATAGCTTTTGAAAACCAAAGTAATCACAAATACGCGCTCTCATATACGTACTATCTCTCCCTAGTGTCTTTCCCTAGGTTAACTACGCAACCTAGAGCTCTGATACCAAGTGTGACGGCCTGCCCCGCACCAGCCGACATTTACTCCAAAGGTGCGCTGTACACATGTCCAATTGGCACGGAACGGTCGTCAAAAGAAAAAGGGAAGAAGGAAATGAACCAACAAAGAACCTGTAGAATGTCTCACATCGCATAGAATAAAATATAGTAATAACATACTTGACATAAAACAGGTGAGATAGTGCATAAGCTGAAACAACTAACATAGCAGCGGAAAATATAAGTACAGCTTATGATCCAAAGTTAAACATTATTACAACTTTTCAAACTGTCTCAAAGCAAAAGCAAGATAAAGGAGGTACACTACTAATGCCCAAGTAGCGACCACCAACGACACAGGGAGAATATCTATATATCATACGTGGAAGCCTCCTACTCGCCTCCGAATCAGCTACTCGCGCATCACCAGCTAACCATAACCTGTCTCTAGTCTGCTCGTGTGAGCACCCAGAGTAATAAGAAGAGACATAAAACTCTGAGTCAGACATAAAGCCTGGTATGAGCGATAAGCATCTAAACAGAATAATAATAGGTATAATCCAATCATACCTGAACCTGGACCTGCAACCAAAGAGTTAGCACTACATACTGTACAACACTCTAAGGTGCCCTTTCAAATGGTGTAAAGATAACGGGGGTGGGGGTGTGCATGTCATAGTGATGTCAAACAATCAAGCATAGCAATCATCCTCACATCCCTCACTCAGTGCGTAAAGCATACGATATCCACTACTTTGGTCACCTAATACTTTGGGCCATGACGGAATCCAATCCCGTGTAACTATCACTACAAGCCCACTATCCATCGCTCAGTGGTGAACCAAAGTTATGAATACCGACAACCTCTTTGCACACGTCCCGCAGCAAAGCCCAATCATGAAGTGAACTCATTGGTTCCCATCTGGATCCTGAGCTCTAACTTCCATTTGGACTACCTTTGCATCTCCGGTTTTGGTCGTCACCGGATCGGTCTTCATCTGCTTCACTCCGCTCCAGGTCGTATCGTGGTCACCAGCTCCCCTCGGATCGTGTCGCAACATCCCATACGGGTCGGTTCGCACCCATGTAGTTCGAGTTGAATTCCTCCATTCGGATCGGGTCGCGCCATCAGCCCGTGGTCCTCTAGCTCCATCGGACCGTGCTCACCTGTGCGGGTCGGATCGTGGTCGCTTGCTCGGATCGGTTCGTGGCCTCCGGATCGTGGGAACCATTCGTGAGCGGATCGGGTCGTGGTCCATAGCTCGTGACGCTTCCCTGGGATCATGATGCTCCTTCCCCTTCAGATCGCCTGGTTCGGATCGTGACACATAAGTCAGCTCGTGGTTGGAGGCACAACTCAAGGCATCAGTTCGTTCAAGCTCCACGGTTCGGATCGCGCCGCCTTCACCAGGTTGGATCGTGGCGCTTGAGCTAGAGCGGATCGTGGAGTGTGATATGCGATCGGGTCGGGTCGCGACTTCCTTCATGCGATCCGATCCAGTCCTGTACATTTTCCTGCAACTTCTTCCAGCGACTGTTTACGCCATTCGACGGCGTTTTTGACCAATCTAACTATTCTAATCAATCGCAAAGCAAACCATACAGTCATAGAAACATGTAGAAACATCCACAAACAGCAAAACAACAATAAGATATGTCAAAACGGATCAAACATACCCAAAAACTCATATTTTCCCCTTAAGCATATTTAAGCAAATCTAACAATAGGATTAGCGAAACTTAACCAAATTAGCCAATTTTTCTAACAGAGGCTTAAAATAATATTTATGAATTTCTGCATATTTTTCCAGATTTTTAACATGCAAAATTTCGCTAATTATCACTAATCACCCCTTAATCCCCCAAAATCCGGGATTAACAAAATTAGTCGAAATTAACCCAAATTCATATCAGAGGCATAAAATGATGTTTTAGAATTTTAGGAATTTTTCTAGATTTTTCTGAGCCATAGTTTCGCTAATTTTCGCTAATTACCATAACTAGCCATAATTAGTGAAGAACAATGCAAATCACTCACCTTTGCCACAAATTAAACTATAGATCTGAAATGTCCTCTGATTTGGATCCAATCCCTATGTGTTCCAGCAGCTCTATCCCAAATTTGACGTTGATTTGCCTTGATTTGATGTTGCTAATCTCAATCTTCAAGTTGTAGGTGATTTGGAGGTGTTTTGGGATGATTTTAGAGGATGGAGGCCATGACTAGGGTTGAAGAAACTAAGTGGCGGCTAGAAAAATGAGTCTAAAACCGAAATCCAAACCCTAGCAGCCCTTAAATACTCCCAAACCCGAAATTCCCCAATGGGCCTAGCTGCTAATCACCCGGTTAAGCCCAATTAGCTGAAATTAACCCTTTAAACCTTAATTCAGCCATATCTCCCAAACGGTAAGTCCGTTTGGCTATTATGACCACTCTACGGAAAGAGAAACCATCATTCGAATCCAATGGAAGTGGTTTCAGGTCAAAACTCCTTTCCAGTCAAAAGTTATGGCCAAAACAGTACCAACTAGGGGTAAAACGGTCATTTAAAAATCGACAAAAATCATGAACATGGGAAATGACCCCAATAGTCGTCTCCCAAAGTTACATGACCATACGACTTCGTACGTGAAAGAAATAAATATTCTACGATCCCATGATGCGTAGAATACGGGTCGTTACAGATCCAATAGCAAAATCAGAAGCGTCGCACATAAGTTCGAAGGGTTGAGTCCAATCAGGAGGTTGAATGATGGGAGTTGTGGTCAAGATTGACTTAAGAGTTTCAAAAGATGTTTTGCAATCATTGGAAAATTCAAACTTTACGTCTTTGGCAAGTAAATTCGAGAGAGGTTTTGAAATCTTTGAGAAATCCTTAATGAATCTTCTATAGAATCCTGCATGGCCAAGAAATGAACGAACATCTTTGACAGACTTAGGAGGAGGTAAATTAGCAATCAAATCGATTTTGGATTTATCGACTTCTAGGCCATCTTTGGAGACGACATGACCTAGAACTATCCCCCTTTTTACCATAAAGTGGCATTTTTCCCAATTAAGCACGAGTGATTTCTCATTACAACGTTTGAGGACAAGTTCTAAATGAGTGAGGCATTGGGAAAAAGATGATCCATAGATGGAAAAATCGTCCATGAATATTTCCAAGAATTCTTCCACCATGTCAGAGAAAATACTCATCATACACCTTTGGAAAGTCGCGGGGGCATTACAAAGACCAAAAGGCATGCGACGATAAGCAAAGGTTCCAAAGGGACAAGTAAAGGTGGTCTTATGTTGATCTTCTAAAGCAACAGGAATTTGGTTATAGCCAGAGTATCCATCGAGAAAACAGTAGTACTCATGTCCCGCTAAGCGTTCGAGCATTTGGTCAATAAAAGGCAAGGGAAAATGGTCTTTTCGTGTGGCTGAGTTAAGCTTCCGATAGTCGATACACACACGCCATTTGGTTTTGATTTTTGTTGGGACGAGTTCATTACTGTCGTTTTTGATCACTGTGACTCCCGACTTCTTTGGTACAACTTGTACCGGACTCACCCAAGTACTATCAGAGATGGGATAGATGATGTTATTGTCTAGACATTTGATTATCTCCTCCTTGACCACTTCTCTCATGTTCGGGTTTAATCGCCTTTGAGTCTCACGGGTGGGTTTAGCCTCATCAACTAAGTGTATGCGATGTTCCACAATTGATGGGCTAATTCCTTTTATATCGCTAATTTCCCACCCCAAGGCGTCCTTATTTTCCCGCAAGATATCCAAAAGTTTTTCTTCTTGGTCCTCGATTAGATCGGAAGCCAAGATTACGGGAAAAGTTTTTGAAGAGTCTAGGTAGGCATACTTAAGGTCTGGTGGCAAGGGTTTGAGGTCTAACTTAGGAAGTTCTTGTGTATCAACATTGGTCAACATTCCTTGGTTAGATTCAGGTGGCGAAGTGTCGGAGTCAAGAATTTTGTTTAGTTCAGAAATGTATTCGAGTTCGTCGAAATCAGGGTCGAAATGGTCAAGACACATTTTCAGGGCTTCAGAAGTATCACTAGAGGTTTCATCAACTGTGGTTTGAATCATGTCAATTTCATCGACCTCAAAATCCCTAGGTTGCTTGTTGAGATTAAAGATGTTTAGCTCAATGGTTAGGTGCCCGAAGGAAAGTCGAAGCTGACCATTCCTACAATTAATGACAGCATTAGAGGTTGCTAAGAAAGGGCGTCCTAAGATCAATGGTATTTGAACTTTGGGATTTGAGACAGGCTCTGTTTCTAGAACTATAAAATCGACAGGGAAGTAAAACTGTTCGATCTGTATCAAGACGTCTTCGATAATTCCCAATGGCTTTTTGACAGATCGATCGGCTAGTTGAAGTGTGATGTTTGTTGGTTTAATCTCCCCTAGTCCAAGTTGACGATAGACAGTATAAGGGAGAAGGTTGACACTGGCACCAAGGTCGAGTAGGGCACGAGAGATATGGGTGTTTCCTATTTTACAATCAATCGTAGGGCAGCCAGGGTCTTTGTACTTGACTGGGGCAAGATTCGAAAGAACAGAGCTTGTATTCGCTGTTAGAAAGGCGGTTTTTGGGACATTGGTCGCACGTTTTTTGTGTACACAATTCCTTAAGACATTTAGCATATTGAGGAATTTGTTCAATGGTGTCTAAAAGAGGAATGTTCACACGGACTTGTTTGAAAATTTCTAGAATTTTATCGAAATTTGCCGCTTTCTTCTTATTATTGAGTCTATGAGGAAAAGGAGCTACTGGTTTTTTGACTCTGTGATGAGTTTCATCATTCGAAGAAGAAGGTTTATCCAAGGGAAGAGAAGGTGGTAAGGTCGTAGAAGATGGAATGTTGGTATTGCCAACATTGATTTTCGAAGGTGAGTCGGGTTTGCCGACACTGGGAGAAGAACTGTTGGGATTGCCAACATTTAAGGGAACTTGAGGTTTAGAAGAATTGGCATTCGAAGCCAATGGGTGATCATCAAGATTAGGGATTGGAGTCGAGTTAGAAGGTTCGTCAGAGTTGCCCACGTTGTTATCAATCCTCTTTCCAGATCGAAGGGTTGTAATAGCATTGACTGGATTTTGATTTTCGTCCTCACAAGAATTTATAGCACGAGAGTTATACTTTGGATTCACCTCAGGTTGACTCGGCAATTTTCCCTTCTCATGAGTTTTCATAAATTCCTTCATCATATTAAACATTTGGTCCATTTTAGCGTCTTGCGAGTTTATTTTAGCTTCGTAAGAGTTCATCTGTTTTTCTAGACGCCCAATATCTTGTGATGGTTGAGAAGATTGAGATGATTGGTTTGATGATTGAAAATTGGGGTGCCTATAAGGTTGTTTGGATTGAGGTGAAGCTTGAGTTGTTTGAGAATTGGAAGAAGGAGCTTGGTAATTCGGATTGGGAATAAAGGGTTGCACGTGAGATGGGTTAGCCGAATTATTGGGGTTTGACCAGGAAAAATTTGGGTGGTTCCTCCAACCAGGGTTGTACGTGGATGAGTAAGGATTATTTTGAGCTATGGCATTGGCTTGGTCTTGAGAGTAATAGTGGGGTAACCCTTCTCCGGTTTGAGGAGTTTGATTTTCTAAGGGAATTTGACTGGGGTCCACGACATGCACTCCTCTAGTAGAAGTGCGAATGGGAACACGAATTGATTCCCACTGCATGTCCTTTTCAGAATAGTCTTCTAAAAACCACCAAGCTTCATCAGCTGTTTTAGACATAAAGTCTCCTCCACACATTGATTCTAGTTGAGTTCTAGTCTGATAGTTTAGCCCTTCATATGCAATTTGACATAAGTGATCTTTTAGAATTCCATGATGAGGACAACTATATAATAGCTGGTTGAATCTCTCAAAGTATTTTGAAAAAGTTTCCCCCTCATTTTGACAAAATTGATTTATCTCGGTTCGGATTTTTAGAGTTTTATGGAAAGGGAAAAACTTTTTCAAGAATGCAGTGACAAATTCATCCCAACTTCTTATGGAATGTCGTGGAAGAGAATTTAGCCATCTTCTAGCGCTTTCAAGTAGTGCGAATGGAATTAGCCTTAGCTTGATCGATTCGTTAGATAGTTGTTGCATTTTTGTTGTGGAGGCATACAATTCAAATTCACTTAGAAATTCATAAGCATTTTCAGACCCAGTTAATTTTGGTACCCCTTGGATAAAAGAATGTTTTAGCTCAAAATTGTTTCCTTCAGCTGGTGGGAACACAATGACAGATGGTTGAACGGTCCTAGTAGGATAACATCGATCACGAAGAGACAAGGGTCTATCCACTTGGATATTGAGATTTTGAAAATTTTGATTTATTTGATTTTGATCTAATTCGGTTGGAAAATTTTGGTTGATTCGAGAACCCCTAGGAGAATTTTGTTGGCTAACACTTTTTTCACTCATTGTTGTTAAATGCAAGCACATAAATTAGCTACAATGAAGTTTTCTGTCCTTATTGGCTCCTAACCCAAAATTATAAAGTGACACGTTTGATTACTTAGATCAAAAGATTTCTCAGCCAGTTAACGAACATGAGTTATCGGTACACCAGGAATCACCCTAGCAATGTAGCCGAAGGTTTAAGTACCTTCAGAGTAACAACCGATATAATATTTACGAATCACCGTAATATTTATAAACGGTTATTTCTCTGCCGTAGTCTAGACACCAAGAAATAATTCGTTCCAAATGAATCAACTATCACAATATAATTAAGCCCTAGATGAGCCCATGACTCCCTTAAGTCCAATGTCTAACCATTATTATTAGTCAGATTATACGATGAAATGCAATTTGTGGGCTAAGGAAAGGGTGATGAAATCCCTCACCTTATGTGAATTGGGGTATTGCCCTTAACAGAATGAATAAAAGATGCAGAAATAACAGCAATCACACAAAATAATTGCAGAAATTAAAAAATGTACATTCAAAGCCGCTGCCCCTGCAGAATTTTTTTTACAACAATTGTCTATATATTTTGTAACACCCCACACCCGCTACGGACACTCACTAAGGGAATGCCATAACATTGGTGGAGTATTTTAAGTGAATATAGAACAGAAAAATTACAACAAGACAGATATAAGTAATACTTGAAAATTTAAATCATCATTTCATTTCAGCGGAAAGTAAAACATGTTTGGTTACATCACAAAACCATAACAAGAGTCAAGTACATAATATCCATCTTGATAAAATAGAAGTACATAATCCCACTACATAGACAATAGCCATAATAGAAAAGATAAACCGAGCTTTACTTCTACGATCCAAGCCCAAAAGATAGATATAGCGGTCTGATCCAAGCCCACTAGTGCTAGGCCCACTCTGATAACCTGAGGGTTGGGAAAAAGATAAAAACAACGGGGTCAGACATAAGTCTGAGTGAGTCCTATAACCCTAACAATACAACCATTAAAGTAATTAGGGTATGACATAAATAAGGTACGGTACCTCTGGGGATAATGACTACACTAAGTAGCCAACCAAACACCGGATGTACTACGATAACCGAAAAGACGCATTTATCCACCCAAGGATAATTACTAGATTACATCGCCCCAGACCTATCCACCCAAGGATAATTTCTACACTGCACCACACCAGTTCTACCCACCCAAGGGTAATTCCTACTTAAAGGTTGATCCCTCCTAAAGACTTAGAAAATCTCCCAGTAATTTCGTGTACTCCTAGCCCACTACATAGGTGCCGTCTGCCCCTATCTCCACTAGGTGTACCTAACAATTTTACCCAGTAGTTTCGTGTACCCCTACATAGGTGCCGTCTGCCCCTATCTTCATTAGGTGTACCCACTACTCCCCATCGATCGGCTCCCTACCGTAGATACCCGTGCTGGTCCCACAGTGGGGCGTATCACTCCCCTAAAGTGGCTACCCAATACTAACGGTGCACGGCTTTATATCTACACGATGCAACAACGGCTTATCTACCAGCCCGGGCCCACACACGCATATGAAGCCCGTTGGACTTGCGTTGCCACCGCTAACCCGTTTTGGCCTCTTATAGTCAAGCCCAATATGCGTGTCCCGTCACTCGACATGGGTCGAGCCCACAAAGATACGTTTGGGATATTGGTTGAAATGGGCCCCCACAAGCTACTACCTAAGCTTGCAATTTTATCTAGTGTATCCCACTTAACCCCTCTTTATAATCATGCCCACTTACATGTTAAGTTTTGGTTAAGCCATCAATCATATTTCAATTGCCACTAAGGGCACCCACTAGATTTCCACATGCCACCCAAAGCACTTACTTGATTCTCACATGCCACCCAAGGCACTTACTTAACCCTTTAATCATGTTTAATTACATGTTCAACTTTGGTTAAGTGTTCTAATCGTATTTTCTATTGCCACCCAAGGCAACCCCCTAGTTTCCTCATGCCACCCGAGGCACCCCCACTAGTTACTACATGCCACCCAAGGCACCCACTTAACCCTCATGTCCCACTACATGCTAATTTGGTTAAGTGTTTCTTAATTAATTAAGACCGTGATCCTCCTAAAGACCTCTCACATTAGACTATCTTTTATGACCGCTGGTTAAGCCGGTTGGGTCCGGGCAGCCTTACGTCATAACCGAGTCTAACCTCGTGTCTTTACGTTAATCACGTATTTAGTTTGTGACTAAGACCTCCCACATTGGGCCAATCATTTGTAGTCGCTGGATGGCCGGTCGGTTCCGGGCAGACTTCCGCTACAAAAGGGTCCAACCTCGTGTCTTAGTTGATTAATTACGCCTAATTAATCACCCCCACAATTAATTATCCCTAATTAATTACACATTTTTCATAACATGGGTAGACCTAACTCAATAGGTAAATTCCCATGGGGTAGACCTAACTCAATAGGTAAATTCCCACTTATGTTAATTTATTTTTATGGTATGCTTAATCATACCCAATCATACTTTTATTAACATATTTACCAACCCCATCGTTCCCCACGTAAATCGTTCTCATTTCATGACATAAATAAGGGGAAGATCATCACAAATATTATGGGTTTAGCATACAACTTTGTCATGGGTTAAGAGGATGTCAACTTGCATATATGAACATATATTAACCCAACTACATATAACCCAAACTTGCATATTATCATACACATGATTGCATAACATATGACATATGAGTTTACATATTATCATACACATATTTTGCATAACATGTTGAACTTGCATATAAGCATACACATAACTTGCATAAGCATTCACATACTTGCATAAGCATTCACATACTTGCATAAGCATTCACATACTTGCATGAACATGCATAACTTGCATTTAAGCATATACATAACTTACATAGCATCATGCACATAACTTGCATAATCTCATACACATAACTTACATGAACTTGCATCTTAAAGGAGGGTAAACATGCATAGCATATAAGGGTATCATCTTGCATATGTATGCATCATATTTTAAAAGGGTAAACTTGCATGTTATGATTTATGCATAATACCAACCACTTAGCATGCATAAAACCACTTACTTATCATGCATGAAATCAAATACTTATTATGCATAAACCCACCACTTAACTTGCATAAACCCAAACACTTATCATGCATAAACCTAATACTTAGTATGCATACAATCAAATACTTAGCATGCATAACGTCAAATACTTTAGCATGCATAACATCAAATACTTAACATGCATAACACCAACTACTTAGCATGCATAAAATCACATGCACAACTTGCATATCATGTTACATATGCATAAATGTTTAACATAGTGTTTTGCATCATAAAACATGGCTTTAAACTTGCATTTAACATAAAACTTGCAAATCACATATCACACAAACTTGCATAATTACATTTATCCACAAACATAGCCATGTCTTATCACATCCTACCATAATCAATTTAACAATTGATTATTAAAGCCATAGAAACTCACCAAAACACAATTAGCAAGCTAATGAAGAAGATTAAGATGCTTAGGATGGATTAGAGATTGATTAGAGCTTGCTTTCCTCTTCATTGAATTGTGGAGGCCATGACCAATTTTCATTTTGCCATAGTTTAGTTACAAAACCTAATTATGAATGAATTAGGATAGGGTTAGGGTCTTATTTATAGGATTAGGTTGCATTTTAGACCCTTAGATTAACCCTAGATTGGTTTAGACCCGTTAGATTTAGGAAACCTCTAGAACCAAGCCCAGCCCTAGCCAGAAAACCAGATCTGGTGCACCCAAGCACCCTGGCTCGACACGCCATGTCGACAGGCAAGTCGACAGGCATGTCGACACCCCTGTCGACAGGCCTGTCGACAGCCCTGTCGACATGCTTAGGGCGGGAACCTTCCCGCCTGGCCCCGCTGGTTCTAATTTAAAATCTGAATTTAAATTCCTAAACCTATTTTAAGCTCTAATTTTTCTGCCAACTTCATTGGGCCTTAACTGGGCCATACGGACTCCGATTTTCGAAAACTCGGACTCTATTTCGCGTATTTTTCCGAGACGAACGCAATGACGCAGCCCGTTACCCCCAATTCCCACACCTGAGATTATTTATCCTATAATTAGTGAATTTTAGTATTAACTAAAATTCGGGGTGTTACATTCTCCCCTCCTTAAAGGATTTCGTCCCCGAAATCTCTAAGCTAAGGAGAATGCATATCCTACCATCCAAACAACCATCTACTCAATCCATCAAACACGAGCATCCATTGTCCTTAAAACAATTTCTAATGATGTATGAGCATATGCAAAAAGTGTGTGTATATGTTCCCTATCTAATGTATGAACATATGCAAACCATGATAGTGCCATGCATCCATTATGTATGCGAGAGAACCCTATCGACACATACAATATCTACATGAGTGCACAATCATTCACCAAAATGCATCATCCACATGATAACACAAACATTAAACATCCATCAATATAGTTTCCTACACACAATTTTTGTATGCAATATGCAATATGAAGTGATTGAGCCGATCTAGTGTCTAGAGTGTGTGTATATGCATCCACGAGCAACCACTAGCAAACACTTGCATCCACTTGCATCCATCAACCATAACATGTCTCAAACACATGTTTCAACCATAGGTTTACCCTATCTAAAGGTCAAAGGTACTAACGAGAGGACATACTAAGAATAAGATAAGCACAAGATATACGATGAAGGAGAAGCAAAAGGACATACCCTTCGAAAGAAAAGGGTACCTCGAACGCATCTTCGCTTCCATCTCCCAGGTAGCGTCGCTCTCTTCATCTCCCCTTTGTACTTTGACTAGTTGAACCTCTCTGTTTCTCAACTTCCAAATCTCTGACCCAAGGATGCAAGTAGGAGCTCGTCGAATCGTCGCATCACGCTCTACTTCCCCTTCTCTAAGCAGGCTCGGCTCTACCGCCTCTGCGGTCTCATGTAGGAACTTCCTCAAATGTAACACATGGAATATATCATGTACACCACTAAGCCTGTCGGGCAACTCCACTCTATATGTCATTTGTCCAATCCTTTCCTTAATAGGAAACGGCCCAACAAACCTTGGTACTCACTTCCCAACAGATCCAAAAGTGAACCACATTCCGTAACGGAGATATGTTGATAAAAAGCATGTCCTAATATCAAACTCAAGCTCTGTTCTCCTCTTGTCCGCATAAGACGCTTTCATCCTTCTTTGAATCAAATCAATCTTTTCTCGAAGTCTTTCTAACCTTATCGGCCCAAGCAAGATCTCATCCGTAGATTCCTACCAACGTGTAGGTGATCGACAAGGCCTTTCATAAAGAGCTTCGAAAGGTGCCATACCAATACTGGACTGAAAGCTATTACTATACGCGAACTCCACCAATGGAAGATGCTCTTCCCATGTTCCTCCAAAATCTAAGATACAAAGCCTCAAAAGGTCTTCTAGGACATGATTCACCCTCTCGGTCTGGCCATCCGTCTGAGGATGATATGCGGTACTCAAACACAACTGAGTCCCTACCGCCTCTTGCAAACTCTTCCAGAACTCGCTAGTGAAGATAGGATCTCGATCGCTTACTATGCTAGAGGGTACCCCATGTAATCGAACTATCTCTCGAAGATATACTGAAGCTAGCCATGGAGCAGTCCTCTTGCTCTTCACAGGTATGAAATGGGCGCTCTTAGTAAGTCTATCTACCACCACCCAAATTCCTGTATTACCCTTCCACGACCTGGGTAACCCGTCAATAAAATCCATCGAGACGCTATCCCACTTCCATTGCGGAACCTCCAATGGGTGTAGCAACCCACCTGGTTTCCTTTGCTCCGCCTTCACTTGCTGGCACACCAAACATCGAGCGACATACTCGGCCACATCTTTCTTCATACCGGCCCAGAAGAAAACCCTCTTCACGTCTTGGTACATCTTATTCCCACCGGGATGAATGGTCATCTTCGACCGATGTGTATCATCAAGTATAGCCTTCCTCAAACCCTCGTCTTGCGGTACACAAAGTCTACCGTCTCTACGCAAACACCCCCTGTCGACTAGGGTGTACCTACTCAAATGGTTGGACGACTCCCCTCTTATGAGCTTCCCTATCAACTCAACCAACTGTGGGTCGTCCCTCTGGGCTTCCCCAATCCGCCCCAAAAGAGTAGGCCTAACTTCCAAGGAAGCTAGCAAACCGGGTACATAATCAATGGAAGGTCTGAAATCAAACTTAGAAATAAACTCTAAGCTCCGCCGTTCAATGAACAATGAACTCAAGGACAACCTTTTTCTACTTAAGGCGTCCTCTACCATGATACCCTTACTCATAGGATGCTAAGGATCCCATCCACTTTTGCTGTCCTAAGACTATGCGCTCGAAGAGTCTCCAACACTTCCCTAATATGTAGGGCATGCTCTTCTCCACCAGGATATCATCCAAAATTATCACAACTGTCTCCCACGCAGACCACCCTAGTCGAATTCGGCATCCCCCAAATGCAAGCCCCAAAGGCCTAAACCAATATCAGACAAACACCCAAGGGATATCTCCTTCGAGTTCAGGCGACCTATGTAAGATGACATTAGTAAAAATGGCTAAACAATTAAGCCTTTGACCAACTTTGGATGTCCTCGCCAGTCTCGCTCCAAAACCACCGTTTATCCTATAACTGGCTTTGCTCATCCTATTGAGCACATACGAAAACTTATTTTGCTCCTAGAAAAGACCCAGATGTCATCCACAAAGATCATCACAAACTTATTTAGGTACTCCCTGAACACCCTTCTCATCAGATCAACAAAGTATACGGGGGCGTTCGTCAAACCGAATGGCATCACCAGCCACTCCTAAAAAAACATCCGGAGTCCTAAGGGTAGTCTTTTCTATGCAATCCTCAGCCACTCTCAACTGACGAAACCTCGTGGCTAAGTCCAACTGCGAAAATACTGAGGCGCCCACTAACTGATCAAAGAGATCATCCATCCTCGACAATGGGTGTCTATTCTTCTTTGTGAGTTTATTTAGTTCTCTTTAGCCTACACAAAGTCTGAGGGACCCATCCACCTTCGTGGCAAAAACTACTGGAGCACCCCACTCCAATATACTTCGTCTTATGAACCCCTTCTTAAGCAAACCACCTACTTGCTTATCGAGTTCCCTCCTCTCACGAGGAGCCATGCGGCACACTGGCCAAGATACTGGTTTGCCATTATCTACCAGATATTCTCGGAAGTCAATCTCCCGCTCCGGAGGTAAGCCCTTCACCTCCCTCAAACACATCCGAGTATTCCCGGACCATTCTAACGGATCGCAAACTCTCGATCGTCGTGTCAAGCGATTCTAGATAACTTAGCATAACAGATTCTATGGGATTACAAGAGATCTCGAGAGTGTTACCCAAGCGGGTCATAAGCCTAACAACTCTCTCTTCAAAATCAAGAACGGCACCCCTACTGGATAACCAGTCCATGCCCAAAACTAGCCCATAGCCCGTGAAGCCCAACAAGCATCACATCTAAACTCAACGCTAAGTATAGAAACTTTCAAACCCAAACACATCATGGAGCCCAATTGGGTTTGAAACAACTAAGGGATCTCTACCAAACTGGTGTCTAAGTGCAGTGACTCAACTAACAATGATGAGATAAACGAACTCGATGCGTCAGAATCAAATAAAGTTCGAATTGGATGATAAAGAAATCCAACCTCCAATCTAGACGGTCCTATCCCCATCTGGTACCTTAGTCGCGAGGGAATACAACTACCCTCCAGAAGATTCCATATCTTGCCCTTGCTTCTTTGGACAATCCTAATAAGGTGTCCTATTCCTCTCAAAAGGATAACCACTTGCCTTCCTCTTCCCTATCCCCCACTCGTAACTTCCCACCAATGAGATTTCATCCTTCATTAACCCAACAGCTATTTGAGCCTTCCTCCCATCGTCTATCCAATAGATACCTACCAGTCCTCCTCCTTCTTGAACCAACTTCTAATCCGACTAACGTCTAAGTCCCTTGAAGTGGTTTTCCATCCTTATCCATCTTAGAAAGATCATCTATACGCGGAGGGGAAACTCAAAATGAGAGAAAGGAAGAGATTCAAAATGGAGAATTCGAAAGATAAAGATATGGCTATTGGGGATTATGCTTTTCTTTCAAAAACTTTTCTCTTAAAAGACATGTTTTTGAAAATACTCCTTTCCAAAAATATTCTTAGAAAATAGTTTTTCTAAAAATTTTATCTGTTCCGGTAACCTTGGGCTCTGATACCACGTGTAACATCCCACACCCGCTACGGACACTCACTAAGGGAATGCCATAACATTGGTGGAGTATTTTAAGTGAATATAGAACAGAAAAATTACAACAAGACAGATATAAGTAATACTTGAAAATTTAAATCATCATTTCATTTCAGCGGAAAGTAAAACATGTTTGGTTACATCACAAAACCATAACAAGAGTCAAGTACATAATATCCATCTTGATAAAATAGAAGTACATAATCCCACTACATAGACAATAGCCATAATAGAAAAGATAAACCGAGCTTTACTTCTACGATCCAAGCCCAAAAGATAGATATAGCGGTCTGATCCAAGCCCACTAGTGCTAGGCCCACTCTGATAACCTGAGGGTTGGGAAAAAGATAAAAACAACGGGGTCAGACATAAGTCTGAGTGAGTCCTATAACCCTAACAATACAACCATTAAAGTAATTAGGGTATGACATAAATAAGGTACGGTACCTCTGGGGATAATGACTACACTAAGTAGCCAACCAAACACCGGATGTACTACGATAACCGAAAAGACGCATTTATCCACCCAAGGATAATTACTAGATTACATCGCCCCAGACCTATCCACCCAAGGATAATTTCTACACTGCACCACACCAGTTCTACCCACCCAAGGGTAATTCCTACTTAAAGGTTGATCCCTCCTAAAGACTTAGAAAATCTCCCAGTAATTTCGTGTACTCCTAGCCCACTACATAGGTGCCGTCTGCCCCTATCTCCACTAGGTGTACCTAACAATTTTACCCAGTAGTTTCGTGTACCCCTACATAGGTGCCGTCTGCCCCTATCTTCATTAGGTGTACCCACTACTCCCCATCGATCGGCTCCCTACCGTAGATACCCGTGCTGGTACCACAGTGGGGCGTATCACTCCCCTAAAGTGGCTACCCAATACTAACGGTGCACGGCTTTATATCTACACGATGCAACAACGGCTTATCTACCAGCCCGGGCCCACACACGCATATGAAGCCCGTTGGACTTGCGTTGCCACCGCTAACCCGTTTTGGCCTCTTATAGTCAAGCCCAATATGCGTGTCCCGTCACTCGACATGGGTCGAGCCCACAAAGATACGTTTGGGATATTGGTTGAAATGGGCCCCCACAAGCTACTACCTAAGCTTGCAATTTTATCTAGTGTATCCCACTTAACCCCTCTTTATAATCATGCCCACTTACATGTTAAGTTTTGGTTAAGCCATCAATCATATTTCAATTGCCACTAAGGGCACCCACTAGATTTCCACATGCCACCCAAAGCACTTACTTGATTCTCACATGCCACCCAAGGCACTTACTTAACCCTTTAATCATGTTTAATTACATGTTCCACTTTGGTTAAGTATTCTAATCGTATTTTCTATTGCCACCCAAGGCAACCCCCTAGTTTCCTCATGCCACCCGAGGCACCCCCACTAGTTACTACATGCCACCCAAGGCACCCACTTAACCCTCATGTCCCACTACATGCTAATTTGGTTAAGTGTTTCTTAATTAATTAAGACCGTGATCCTCTTAAAGACCTCTCACATTAGACTATCTTTTATGACCGCTGGTTAAGCCGGTTGGGTCCGGGCAGCCTTACGTCATAACCGAGTCTAACCTCGTGTATTTACGTTAATCACGTATTTAGTTTGTGACTAAGACCTCCCACATTGGGCCAATCATTTGTAGCCGCTGGATGGCCGGTCGGTTCCGGGCAGACTTCCGCTACAAAAGGGTCCAACCTCGTGTCTTAGTTGATTAATTACGCCTAATTAATCACCCCACAATTAATTATCCCTAATTAATTACACATTTTTCATAACATGGGTAGACCTAACTCAATAGGTAAATTCCCATGGGGTAGACCTAACTCAATAGGTAAATTCCCACTTATGTTAATTTATTTTTATGGTATGCTTAATCATACCCAATCATACTTTTATTAACATATTTACCAACCCCATCGTTCCCCACGTAAATCGTTCTCATTTCATGACATAAATAAGGGGAAGATCATCACAAATATTATGGGTTTAGCATACAACTTTGTCATGGGTTAAGAGGATGTCAACTTGCATATATGAACATATATTAACCCAACTACATATAACCCAAACTTGCATATTATCATACACATGATTGCATAACATATGACATATGAGTTTACATATTATCATACACATATTTTGCATAACATGTTGAACTTGCATATAAGCATACACATAACTTGCATAAGCATTCACATACTTGCATAAGCATTCACATACTTGCATGAACATGCATAACTTGCATTTAAGCATATACATAACTTACATAGCATCATGCACATAACTTGCATAATCTCATACACATAACTTACATGAACTTGCATCTTAAAGGAGGGTAAACATGCATAGCATATAAGGGTATCATCTTGCATATGTATGCATCATATTTTAAAAGGGTAAACTTGCATGTTATGATTTATGCATAATACCAACCACTTAGCATGCATAAAACCACTTACTTATCATGCATGAAATCAAATACTTATTATGCATAAACCCACCACTTAACTTGCATAAACCCAAACACTTATCATGCATAAACCTAATACTTAGTATGCATACAATCAAATACTTAGCATGCATAACGTCAAATACTTTAGCATGCATAACATCAAATACTTAACATGCATAACACCAACTACTTAGCATGCATAAAATCACATGCACAACTTGCATATCATGTTACATATGCATAAATGTTTAACATAGTGTTTTGCATCATAAAACATGGCTTTAAACTTGCATTTAACATAAAACTTGCAAATCACATATCACACAAACTTGCATAATTACATTTATCCACAAACATAGCCATGTCTTATCACATCCTACCATAATCAATTTAACAATTGATTATTAAAGCCATAGAAACTCACCAAAACACAATTAGCAAGCTAATGAAGAAGATTAAGATGCTTAGGATGGATTAGAGATTGATTAGAACTTGCTTTCCTCTTCATTGAATTGTGGAGGCCATGACCAATTTTCATTTTGCCATAGTTTAGTTACAAAACCTAATTATGAATGAATTAGGATAGGGTTAGGGTCTTATTTATAGGATTAGGTTGCATTTTAGACCCTTAGATTAACCCTAGATTGGTTTAGACCCGTTAGATTTAGGCAACCTCTAGAACCAAGCCCAGCCCTAGCCAGAAAACCAGATCTGGTGCACCCAAGCACCCTGGCTCGACACGCCATGTCGACAGGCAAGTCGACAGGCATGTCGACACCCCTGTCGACAGGCCTGTCGACAACCCTGTCGACATGCTTAGGGCGGGAACCTTCCCGTCTGGCCCCGCTGGTTCTAATTTAAAATCTGAATTTAAATTCCTAAACCTATTTTAAGCTCTAATTTTTCTGCCAACTTCATTGGGCCTTAACTGGGCCATACGGACTCCGATTTTCGAAAACTCGGACTCTATTTCGCGTATTTTTCCGAGACGAACGCAATGACGCAGCCCGTTACCCCCAATTCCCACACCTGAGATTATTTATCCTATAATTAGTGAATTTTAGTATTAACTAAAATTCGGGGTGTTACATATTTTTTTCTTTGCGGCAGAGCACCTGTAGAGTTTTAAAGTTTTCACCTTGATCGGCAGTTCTCCAGTGAATTTGGGAAGCGCTAGCGCGTTCACACCCCACTTGGTGTGCAACCGCTCCAACCCATATGAATCGTCCGCTGCTTTCTGTTGTTGTTGTCCCCTTTTTTTAAAATTTCAGCTGTACCTGTTTTGAAAAATCCTCTTTTTTTTTTAAAGAGAAAAATCGGAGGGAGGAAAAGAAAAAAAAAACTAAAATAAATAAATAAACAAACTAACCTAAATATCCATCAGTCCACCGGCTCAGTACAAATACCATTCTCATAACACAAAGGCATCAATTAAATGGTCAACGCACCAATACAATTCACTTAACACGAAAATAGAAAGTCAGTGCACTCAATCAAAACAAATGGCAATAAGGCTCACACCAATAAAAATACTATCACGATCGATTAAAAGGGAAACAAGTCGTACAAATATATTGCCCAAAAAAGGGAAGACCGACGATTTAATTCCAGTCAAAATCAAAAGACGAATCTAGCAAAAATTTCGTTTTTCTCGTCCAGAAGGTTATGTGGGTTTGCTGTTCGAATCTTCGTGAATTGGCAGAAGGGGTTTCGGTTGTTCAAACAGGGGATGTGGGTTCGATTTGAATCGGATCAAATGCTGGAGTTTACTGGCGATTGGGAGTGGAGAAAAAACTGTGAAGTGGTTCCGCTGGTGACTTTGCAGTGTTGTTGAAATCGGGTATGGACTGGAGATGGTAAGGGGTGCGGATTTTGCTTTGAAATCTGGGTAAAGGTTTTCGAATTTGTCTGATGCGATTGGGTTTGGGAGGTAAGTGATCTGACGTTGAGTGGGTCTTGGAATTTGGTGTTCTTCGAGTTGGAGATGCGCAATTAGGTTGCGATTTTGGTTGTTGAAGAAGATGGTGGATGATTTGGACGGGGTGTTGGTGCGATGATGGTGGTTCTGAGCGAACTGATTTGGGGGGTTGCATTGTTGACGATGAAGGTTGCGAGGTAAGCAGGGTTTCTGGTGGTTGGTCTACGTTTGAGCGGACGTTGACGGAGATGAAAGTAAGATGGGGATTTGGTGAACTGATGGTGCGAAGGGGGGTGGGTTTGTTGATTATTGTGATTGAAGAGCGGTGGCAGATCGATGACTTGTTTTGCGGTTTGTGGAGTGATGGTTGTACTTTTGTAAGGCTGTTGTGGGCGAAGATCTTTGTTGATGGAGAGGGGCTTGAAGATGTATGGATTTTTGGTATGGTTTCGGCACAGTGGGAGGTGAAGGCGCAAAGAAGAAGGCAGAGAAAATAGAAAATAGAAAATAGAAGAGGCAAAGATGGGAAGAAATCAGGAAAATATAACTATATTTTTTTTTGGAGGAAAGGAAAGAAGGTGTAAGATGGAAAGAAATAAAAGGAGAGGCAGGGAAGAACTTGTATTGAAAACAGCAATAAAAGCAAGCAAATTGGCAGTATTTTTCTTTCTTATTTGGTAGATTACGGTATCATTGAACACTACCAAATCAAACCAATCAAGATTTTTTTTTAATATAAATACAAGAAAGCAAAAGAAAAATATAAACAAAAACTAACGCGAATCAGAAATTAAATAAATACTAAAATTCAATCGTTACCTCCCCGGTAACGGCGCCAAAAACTTGATCGACGCTAGTCTATGAATTAGAAAAGCACGACATTTAAATTAAATTCTGCAAGCATACAGGTGTGTAGCATACAGGTCGAACACAGGGAGGTGAATCAAATCAATTATTTATCTAATCTCTTGGGCGAGTTAGACAAAGCTTAGAGGTTGATTTTTTTCGCAAAGCAAAATAAAAACTGAAACTACGAATAAAAGATGCAATTAAATTCACTACAGATTCGAATCTAATCGGATCTGTAATAAATTCAATGATTAAAATACAATAGAACACTGGAAATAAAATTGCAGAAAAGAAATCAACAACTGAAAATAAAAACTAGGATTACCGCTGAATCTAATCAGACGGTCAATCACTAGTAAGAAAAATAGAAGCAATAGCAAATTGAGTTCTAGCAAATCTAATTGACTAGACAACACAATTTGCCATGAAAATAAAATGCAGGAACTAAAGAAAAGAAAGCTTTATTAAAACTAAAAGAGAGTACAGAAGAATGAATGATTTTTACACTGGTTACAACACATATATATATATATATATATACGAGAATGGGAAAACCATAATTAGGTCTATGAATAAATGGGCCTCCTCATTCATGAATATCTCTTGCCTTCCTTGACTCAGCTTGATTGGAGAAAATCTGGGCATATCATGGTAAATATTTTCCATATCTCTCAATTCTCTCATGTGGCTAATTGATTGATAAAGATTGCATATAATTAATTCTTCCAAACAATGATGCTTATTAGACTCCAAAGGCAACAAAGGATAAAATCTTCACAATGGATCTTTTCTTGGCAGCAATTCAATCAGAAATTCTTCTAATTGAAATTGAATGATTTGCATTTAATTCCATGATAAGAATATGGCTATTGCTGAAATGTTAATTGGTGCACATCATAAATACATACACATGAATATGTGTATGTATATATATAACATAACACTAATCCAAATATTCCTCAAAGCAAAGGGGCCAGTGTGAACGCGCTCCGTTTCTTTGGCAAAAAGTGAGCTTGACGGGGTTCGAACTCAGGTCTCTCAGCACCAATTCCTATGCCTTTACCTGTGAGCTACTACTTCTTTTGCAATTGAAATGAATTTGATGTGAGGAAGTAGCTCTTTCTTGTAGTTGGCCTTTGATTTGAATTGAAGGAGGCAACGCTTGAAATCTGTAAAAACACATAAAAAATACCCAAAGTATCATTTATTTATTTACAAAAGATAAAGCATAAGAGTCATAAAATAAACACTTTTCAATGTCAATCAGACTTTTATAAGGGACTAATCGCAACTTAAAAAATAAGTATTCTCTAACCATACATGGGACGACACCAAACCCCCGATCTTAGGCGAAAAGGGTGGTCTTTGGAATATAACACACTAAACGCAATAGCAGATCACAGAACACAACATAATATATTACATTAGAGAATAATTTACATCAACGGAATTAATATCAGAGTTACATCATTTCAGGATCATAATTATACAAATAAAGTTTCAACTGGAAGATAACAAGTTTGCAGCGGACTCAAACATAATTAACATAGAGAGAGTCTTGAAAAAGTTCAAAAGAAGCATAAAAGTCCATCCTCAGCCAAACAACATCAAGAGCTCCAATACATATCTCCCAAAAAAAGAAAGCTAACAACCTGATCACTTGGCTGCCCATGTAAAAATTATGGACACTCGAGTTTGCAAGGGAAAAACAAACTATGAGTCAGTCATGAGACTTGCATGAGAAACCATACCGTTAAACTTAACTTATTTAAAATAAGGCATATCATGGGACCATGCCGCATAACACGGAATTAGTTTACTCCACACAAATGCCAGTGCATATAAAAAAACAATGCAATGCTATTTTAAAAATGAAGCCATTATAAGACTCAGGTGCCATCATCACACAATGTAACTGTAAGACGGAGGATAGAATTTTACCTTATAATGGCCAAACATGCTTAATACGAGAAAATCATTTGATATTATTATTACTGTCTAATTTAAAAACAATTTCCAAAATAAATGTATCAATCTTAGACAGCATAATACTCCATCCTATTATGTCGCCATATAAGTTTACAACTAAATCTGTAAAGTCACGTATTGGAATTGGGTTTCCATCATGAGCCGAGGCAAGGGATACTTCCTCATCCGAACTTCGGAACATCTCTAGTAAAATGTCCCAGGGAACGAAATATCCGGAGTGGCAGGGTCGGTCAACAGTACGTCGTTGATTAGCATTGCCTGAACAATATGTTTCCCAGTCCTATTGGACCTCTTGGTCAGTACGTCAACCATCTTGGCCTTGTGCGGCCACATCTGAGGCGCCTAAAATTCAACATCCACATAAGTAAAATGTCTGGGATTCATACCATGGAATCAATTCTAGCTAGAAAGAAACGCATGTCCTCCCTGCTGTCCTTCATCCCGTTTTTGACTCATACCGAGGTGTGAAGCTCGCGAATTAACACCATACACAATGCTACGCTATATTAGCCATGCTTTTATCATCATCCACAAAGCTCTGCTTTTCATCAAAAGCTTTGATCACTGCATCTCAATGTGCCACATTGTCAATTCAAACTATACAACTAGTGTCTATTAATATATAACCTCTAAGCTCATACGTCTCAGAGAAGGGTGTTAAGTTAAGAGAATAAATTCAACGCTACCACTTAGATATATATTTAGTAGAAATCAACTAATACAAAATGAAACACCATTTTAAATGCACAATGCATTTACAAGTCCGTTCCGGGTCCTTACGAAACCAGAAACACCTTATTCCTCGTCTCATATGTCCAATACAGGTGAGAGTCCTCGCGCATCCAGATAATCAACAAGTACGTTCGATCCACTGCACTATACCCCCTTCAAGGGAGCTACCCAATTACAGCGTATCAGCAATCATCCTTCTGATGTGAAGATTACCAGTTTTGCATCGTCTTCAATATTTTAATTGTTGTTTAACCATTCAAAATGGGTTAAACCCGGTCTTTTCGAATAACTCGCACAAAAAACAAATCAAATCCATATTTGGATAATTGATTATCTAATTAAGTCTCCTTTAATCGGTTCCTTTCATAAGATTTAAAATCTTATTCTCAAACCTGGTTAAGTAATTTGGCTTTCATAAAAATCATTACATAACCTATATTAAAGGTTAACTCAAGAATTAATTCAATTTAAGAAATAAAATTCTTATTTCCAACTTCTTTTTTTCAAATCAGTTAAATAAGCTTTACACAAAATCGTCAAATCTCACTCAACCACTTTTATCGATATAAACCATGTGAAATTGGTTTAAACTCATTCCAAATCATTTATAATATTTTATAATGATTTTTCATAATTCATATATATATATATATATATATATATAAATAGTCCATACCCATGATTTCCAATTATAGGTCATTACGGGTTATGGCGTTGTTTTCATTCAACTTTGAATTGGACATTTCTTAAATCTAACCGTCGGATTTTTAAACTCTTCTTATCATTTGAAAGATCTTTTCAAAACGAACCTAACGGTGCTAATTTTGGGAAAATCCGACGATCTTATATTCATTTAAAGTTACACGTCAAAAACACAAACTACTGTTGTGCGACACGTTCTATTTTAATTTATGTTCGACGTACATAAATATAATACATCGAAGAATTTCGAAACCATTTTATTTACTATATACAATAATATAATAATTGTCCAAAGTGATATATTAAATTTTCAACTCATAAATCTTTTATTTCAATACTACAACATTATAATAATACCATAGTGATTAAAATAATATTATTTTTCAAACTTCAATATGTTCAATCTAAATTTTCCTGATATTTGTAATAAAAATAAACAATAGTGTTTTGAAAAGAAACTTCTTTTAAAACATCTTCTAAATAGCCTATATGAACTTTACTTTTAAAAGTTACTATTCATTTTGAAATCAAAACTTCAATATGCCATAAGTGGGTAAAATCACTCGCTATAGTTACGAACATTGATTGATATTTTAATATCTTCGCATCCATCCAAATTAGGACGTCAAAATTAAACTTCGATTTTTCAGCTATTATTATATTAATAAAATATTCATTCAAAATCCACTTTTCTTAATGGAGACTTAACTAATGAACCAATAACCATTTATATTGTTCGTTTTAACACAGTGTATATTATTACACCCAGTCATCCACCACAATGCACTATACCATATAAGCACTGAATAATGCTTATACAGTTTTGCCAACCAACAGATTGATAGACTACACATTTGGGATTAAGATCAGTGTTTATCTTCATTCCAATACCCGTGTGGGGTTTACATCACATTCAAGAACAATTGTGACTTATCTACACACTTGGGAGATGTGTAAAAATATCACCCCAATACCTATTTGGGGTTTACATCATAATCCATGTAGCTTATCTACATACACGGGAGACGTGTAGGCGTATTCTCATCCCAAGACCCATGTGGGGTTTCCTATGCAATCAATTGCCACTTGTATACACACTTGGGAGATGTGTAAAAATATCATCTCAATACCCATTTGGGGTTTACATAATAATCCATGTAGCCTATCTACACACATAAGAGATGTGCAAGCGGGTTGTCATCCCGAGACCCGTGGTTTTTTTTTATCACAACCAGTAAATGATAATCAATAAATTTCTCAACCCAAAATCCTTTTAGGTCCAATAAATTTCAATTGACACTACTTTCAATACAAATGTCATATACTCAAGCAATAGCATAGATAACAGATAAAAATGACATTTTTATCACACTACTCAATGTTTAACATAACATAAAACTTGTGTGATCAGTGTTAAACAATATTAAATATTTTTTTATTAACAATTAACAGTTAATTTAATTTATTCCCTATTTACATGAGTTTTGGTTTCTCACCAGAGGATTCCACTCCGCCAAACTTCATATGGAAGGTTTCTGAGCTCACACACACAGAACAACTCACGAACAACACCAACACTCTTGTTTATATCCAACAGGATCGGATTTGGCGATACGAGCTTCAAACTAATCGCGTATTCACACATACTTACAAACACATGTAGATCTAGGATTTTAAAGCAAAATGAAGGGGGGTACGGGGGTATAGGCACGTGAGTTGGGGTTGTAGGACCTAGGGTGGAGGCTGAGGCGTGGCTGATGGGACCCTGACGTGGAAGGAGGAGGGTGTAGGAGGTGAAAATTTGGATTTTTAGAGGCGGTTTTGCAAATTAGGTTAGAAATGAGGTGTTTTAGGGGAGAGGAGAGGCCTACAAGTCTGAGTTGGGGGCTGCAGGAGGCGGTGCGACGTCGAAGGGGGTGTGGTAGGCGGTGGTGGAGGTCAGCAGGGAGGGCATGGGGTAGGCCGGCCATTGGAAGGAGGAGGAAGCAAAAGGAGGAGATAAGAAGAACATGAAAGAAAAGAAAAGAATGAGAGGGGATTTTGTGAAATTTTCCGAAGCCTACTATGCGGATTCCTGCGTGTCGCAACGAGCGAGGTTGCAAACAAAACACTTGAGACCATTGATGCACGAACACCTCATTTCAGCTTATTCGGATCAAGTTTTGTCGACAAACACTAAAGTGTGCTAGTTCGCCTCTACTTCTTCTGATCTCGTGATCAAATGGCAATTCCGTTTCTCATGAAAATTTGCTCAGTAGCATAAAACATAATTCAGGATCCAACATAACAGGTTTTGTCGAATTCCGAGTTCGTTTGACCTTCCATTTTATTTTTCGATCACGTTTTTGACTGATTTCGACGCCTTGTCATAACATGCGTTTAATGCTCACACACCCACATACTAGCTCCAAAAATTACGAAATTTGGAATCTGACCATTTTTCGATACTACGGATACGATAAAATTAGTTTCATCGAAATCAGAGGTCATCTCAATAATGTTCCTATGTAAACTGCTAAAATCAGCACTAAATCATCGAATTTTCAAAATTGGCCATAAATTCCCATAAAATTAAATTAATTTTTTTTTAATTGGTTCCATAATCCTGGGTCGTTATTGTCTCCCCCACTTAAAACTTTTCGTCCTCGAAAAGGAAGACAATGCAAAGCTGAAATAGAAATGATAAAATAAACATAAGCTTACCTCTCAAAAGAGTTATTCAGAGATATCCACTCTGAACTTGCGATCAGCCTGCTTAGTGTTGTCCTTTGTATCCCAAGTACGGTCTCTAAGATCCCCGTTACACTGTACTTTAACCAAGTTCACCTTCTTATTTCTTAGCACTCTCGTTTCTCTGCTAATTATCTTCATCCACTCTGAACTTGCGATCAGCATGCTTCTTATTTGAAGTATCGGTCTCCAAATCTTTTTGTGCTGCTTCCTCAAAAATTATGTCTGGATCATGAACATGCTTCCGAAGATGAGAAACATGAAATAGGTCATGTACTCCGAACAACCATCTGGCAACTGAACTCTGTAAGCTAGAGTCCCAACCTTATCCAATATCGGGAAAAGACCAATATATTTAGGTGATAACTTCCTGTCTTCCCGAATCGGATCACTCCTCTTAATGGAGAAACCTTCAAATACACTTGATTGCCAACGGTAAACTCTAAGTCTCTTCTTCTAGAATCTTCACAACTTTTCTGTTGGCTCTGCGCTGCCTACAACCGTTTCTTAATGAAGTCCACCTTGTATACGGCTTCTCGGATCATATCTTGACCCAACACTAGCCGATCAACAGGCTCAATTTAACATGCACGAGATCTGCGCGGTCGACCATATAATGCTTCAAATGGTGACATCTTTAAACTTTCTTGGAAGCTATTGTTGTAGGAGAACTCGACAAGATGTAAATGATCTTCCCATGATCCTCCAAAATAAAGGATACATGCTCGCAACAGATCTTCCAAAATACAATTCACCCTTCCAGTCTGACCATCCGTCTGTGAATGGTAAGCAGAGCTATAATTCAACTTTGTCCCCAACTCTGATTGAAATGCCTCCCAGAATTTATTGGTAAAGATCGGATATCGATCACTGAAAATGTTGCTGGGTACTCCATGTAACTGAAAAATCTCTTTAACCTATATCTGAGCAAGACACTGAGCTTTTCTATTCGCTTTTACAGGAAGAAAATGGGCACTCTTTGTTAAACGATCCACAATAACCTAAGTTCTTTAATTACCCTTCTTGGCCTTAGGTAGACCATCAATGAAATTCATAGATATTTGGTCCCACTTCCATTTTGGAATCTCTAACGGTTGTAATAAACCCAGCGATTTTCTGTTGATCACTCTTAACCTGCTGACAAGTCAAACAACTGCTAACATATATCGAGATATATTTTTTCATAGACTTCCACCAGAATGTACATTTCAAATCTTGATACATTTTCTACACCCCTAAATGAATACTAAACTTTGACTTGTGACACTCATCTAATACCTCTCTTCTGAGGTCTAGAACCTGTGGAATGCAAATTCGTCCTTTCAACCTCAGAACTCCTTTACCATCGATCTAGAAGTTTGAGACTTCCCCATTTTGAATTCATTTGCTAATCTTCATAATAAACTCATCATCTTTCTGTAGAACAAAAAACTTATCAACTAACGAGGGCATAATAATCAAATTAGCAATAACCGCGTTCTTTCTACTGAGCGCGTCTGCCACAACATTGGCCTTCCTTAGAGTATATATAATATCAAGATCATAAGCTGCTAGAAACTCCAACCAACGCTGTTATCTCATATTGTGATCCTTCTTGATAAACAGATACTTCAAAGATTTATGATCTATGTATAACTCAAACTTCTCACCCAATAGGTAATGCCTCAAAATCTTTAAAGAAAATACCACAGCTAGTAGCTCCAAGTCATGAATCGTGTACCTTTTCTCATGTGGCTTCAACTGACGACTTGCATAAGAAATCACTTTGCCTTTTTGCATCAATACTGGGCCAACTCCTTCATTAGAAGCATCACTATACATAGTCAGATCTTGATTATAATCTATAATCGTCCACACTGGTGCAGTAGTTAACCTTTCTTTCTGCTTTTGGAAAGCATCTTTACATTTTGATATCCAATTAAATTTGGCATGCTTCTTAGTGAGCTTCGTCAAAGGACTGGATAACTTCAAAAAATCTTTAACAAATTTCTGATAATAACTTGCCAATCAAAGAAAACTTCTAACTTTTTTAGGAGTCCTTGGTTGCTTCCAATCTTGGATGGCCGTAATCTTATTCGGTTCTACGAGATTCCTTCTTTTGACACCACATAACCAAGGAACTTCACTTTTTCTTTCCAGAACTAACATTTGGAAAACTTGGCTTTCAATATATTCTTTCACAAAATCTCCAACACTTGTTCCAAATGTTTTGAGTGCTCTGCTAATGTCTTCGAGAAGATTATAATATCATCAATAAAGACCAATACAAACTTTTTTCAACACATCCCGGATACTCGATTCATTAAATCTACAAAATACATAGGCGCGTTGCACAATCCGAACGACCTTACTAATCATCATAAAATAAGTCTGGACCCCTGAAAGCTATCAAAGAACACACTCTTCTGCAATTTTCAACTGATGAAAACCTGTAGCTTGGTCCATCTTCGAGAATACACACTCTCCATTTAAATGATCTGACAAATCATCAGTACATAGCAATGGGTATTTATTATTGAGCATTTGCTTGTTGAGGTCTCGGTAATCCACACATTATCAGAGAGTATTGTCGACTTTGGAACAAACACCACCGCTGCTCCCTAACTCGAAAAACTAGTCCTGATCAGATCTTTCCACAAAACTATCAAGTTTGACTACTCAACTTTTCCTTCTCCTTCAATGTCATTCTTCGAAGTGGATGTACAACTGGCCTCACATTTGGAACTTCATATATCCTGAAATTAATTTCTCTTCGAGGAGGTAGGCTATCAACTTTTTCAAACACATCAGCGTATTTCTTAACGACAGGAATATTCTCTATAAAAATGGGGGAAATTTCAAGAGCAAACCAAAACTTCTTCCTATCCGAATCTGGCCCTTCACATGGTATAGTTATAACATTTCCAAAGTTGGTTTTAGCTTTAACCATTCCATCGGTGCACTTAACTATAGCTTCATACATGGCTAATCCCAGAATAAGATCAAATTCGGTAAAAATCATGATGATTAAATTGAAAGAAAACCGATAATGAGAATAAGAGATGGACACTCTACAATATAGACAAAGATCGAGGGAACCTCCTATGGGATTATTAACACAAATGGGTTCTTCAAGATATCTAAGTTTTAAACTCAGTTTCTTAACCATGTTATTCGAAATAAAACTTTGAGGTGTTCCCGTATCAAATGATACTTTAACAGGAATATCTCTAATGGTAAGTGTACCTTCAAAAACATTTGGCCTTCCTCTTACAGTAGAATTCGTTAGAGTATCTGCCACATATTCTTCAAAAGTAGGAATTTGGCTTCATATGCCCCTTCTTATGGCAGTTATAACATTCTGTTTACTCAATTGTCTTCCTCGGTTTCTTGAGAGATCTGCAATCCCTTGCCCAATGTCCTAGCTTATTGCAATTGTAGCATTTAATACCCTTTGATTTTTCATCTTTGGGCTTCTCTTCAGTCTTTCTTGTCTCGGGATTCTTGTTTGAAAATTTCCTTTCCTTACCAGGGTAGCCTCTTTCTTTATCCTCTTGAGCATTCCATTTATCAATATTCTCATAACAATAAGCCATCTCTACCATTCCAGCAAATGGGAGTCTCACGTAAGCTGTCACCCTACTTCTGTATCTTCGCTGGAGACCCTCAATAAACCTCGTATTCTTCTTGGTAGGATTCTCAACCTTAAATTTGTTCACATATTCATGGATGGTCATATTCCCTTGCTTGAGATTAGAAAACTCATAATATAGACGCTCGACTTCCTCTAAGGGAATAAACCTCCCCTCGAAAATTTCCCTGAATCTATCCCAAGTAATATTACCTCCAGGATTGCCCATTGTAACAATCTCCCACCTAATTAGGGCTTCATCTTTCAGCAACTACTATGCTAAAAATCTTTTAGGGTCATCATTCAATGCTAAGTCTTCAACGATGCGCTCACAAGATCTCATCCATTCTTGCGCTTCAATGACAGATCCTTGCCCAAAAATGGCAATCCGTCCCAATTCTTGTATTTCTTAGCAAGCACTTCCAAATCTTGTTGTTGTTATTGAGGAGGCAATATTGGTGCATCAACAGCTACTACGGGGCGGGGCTGTTGAGCTTCAGCCTGAACATTTCCTCGTCCTCTTCTGCCTCTATTGCTCATTTTCTTCTATCTCTGCAAATAGCAAGAAAAGAGTTAGGCCAACAGAAAAGATACCTTGAGGAATTGTAAGAGCATAAAGAAATATATACGAACATAAACATGTCTAGTGGGGGTGTATGCTATTCTACTGTACTCATTCTAGGATATCATTTATCCTATCTCTAATGAGTTACTCATCCTAGAATACTGCTGATTCTATCTCTGATGAGTCCTTTAATATGTTATACTCTAAAATTAAGATTAACACTGAGCTCTAATACCACCCCCAAACCCCCTATCCTGGGCGAAAAGGACAGCCTTTGGAATATAACATATTAAACGCAACAACAGATCACAGAACATATCATAATATATTATATCAGAGAATAATTTACATCAGCTGAATTAATATCAGAGTTACATCATTTCAGGATCATAATTATACAAATAAATTTTCAACGGAAACATAACAAGTTTGCAGCAGAATCAAACATAATTAACATAGAGAGAGTCTTAAAAAAGTTCAAAAGAAACATAAAAGTCCATCCTCAGCTCCAAGCCAAACAACATCGACAGCTCTAGTGCATATTTCCCAAAAAAATAAAGCTAACAACCTGATCACTTGGCTGCCCATGTAAAAGTTATGGGCACCCGAGTTTGCAAGGGAAAAACAAACTATGAGTCAATCATGAGACTGGCATGAAAAACCATACCGTTAAACTTAACTTATTCAAAAAAATAAGGCATATCATGGGACCATGCCGTATAACATGGAACAGGTTTACTCCACACGAGTGCATATAAAAAAACAATGTAATGCGTTTTGAAAAATGAAGCCATTATAAGACTCAGGTCCCATCACGCAATGCAAGCGCAAGCCGGAGGATAGAGTTTTACCATATAATGGCAAAACATGCTTGATATGAGAAAATCATTTGGTATTATTATCAGTGTCTAATTTAAAAACAATCTCGAAAATAAATGTATAAATCTTAGATGGCTTAATACCCTACCTTATTATGTCGCCTATAGGTTTACAACTAAATCTGTAAAGTCACGTATTGCAATTTGGGTTCCATCGTGAGCTGAGGCAAGGGATCCTTCCTCATCCGAACTTCGGAACATCTCTAGCAAAATGTCCCACGGAACAACGTATCTCTTTGGAGTGGCAGCGGTGGTCAGCAGTACATCGCTGATTAGCATTGCCTGAATAGTATGTTTCCTGGTCCTGTTGGACCTCTTGGTCAGTACGTCGACCATCATAGCCGTGTACAGCCACATCCGAGGCGCCTCAAATCCGAAATCTACATAAGTAAAATGACAGGGCTTCATACTATGGCATCACTTCTATTTAGAAAGAAACACACGTCCTCCCTTCTATCCTTCATTCCGTTTTTGACTCATACTAAGGTGCAAAGCTCGCGAATTAACGCCACACAAAGCTACACTATATTAGTCATGCTTTGATCATCATCCACAAAGCTATGCTTTTCAACAAAAGATTTGATCACTACATCTCAGCAAGCCACATTACCAATTCATGCTATACAATCGATGTCTATTAATATATAACCTCTAAGCTCATACGTCTCAAAGAAGGGTGTTAAGCTATGAGAATTCATCATCACCAAACATATATATATTTAGTAGAAATAAATTAATATAGAATGACATACCATGTCAGACACACATGCATTTACAAGTCCGTTCTGGGTCTAAACGGAACCGAAATCACCTTTTTCCTCATCTCATATATCCAATACAGGAGAAAGGTCCTCGCACATTCGGACAATCATCAAGAACGTCCGGACCACTGCCACTATAACCCCTTCAAGGGAGCTACCCAATTCCAGGGATCAGCAGCCATCCTTTCGATGTGAAGATTACCGGTCTTGCACAACTTTAATATCTTTAAATTTTAATTGTCATTTAATCATTCGAAATGGGTTAATCCCGGTCTTTTCGAATACCTCGTGCCAAAAACAAATCAAATCCATATTTGGATTATTGATTCTCTAATTAAGTCTCCTCTAATTGGTTCTTTTCATAAGATTTAAAATCTTATTCTCAAATCTTGTTAAGTTATTTGGCTTTCATAAAAATCATTACATAACCTATATTAAATGTTAACTCAAGAAATTAATTCAATTTAAGAAATAAATTTTTTATTTGCAACTTCTTGTTTCAAAATCAGTTAAATAAGCTTTACACAAAATCGCCAAATCTCACTTAACCACTTTTATCATTACAAACCATGTGAAATTGGTTTAAACTCATTCCAAATTATTTATAATATTTATAATGATTTTTCACTATTTTTTTATATAAAAAAATAGTCCATACCTGTAATTTCCAATTACTGGTCATTACGGGTCATGGCATTATTTTCATTCAATTTTGAATTGGACATTTCTCAAAATCTAACCGTTAAATTTTAAAATTCTTCTTAACATTTGAAAGATCTTTTCAAAATGAACCCAACGGTTCCAATTTCGGGAAAACCGAGGGTCGGATCTCCCGGTATTTTCATTTAAAGTTGCACGTCAAAAATGCAAACTACCGCTGCACGACACGTTCTATTTTAACTTATATTCAACGTATATAAATAAATACGTCGAAACGTTTCGATACCATTTTATTTATTATATAAAATATATATAATAATGGTCTAAAGTGATATCTTTTATTTCAAAACTACAACATTATAATAATATTATTATGTTTAAAATTATATTATTTTTAAAAATTTTATTTTCAATCTAAATTTTCCTGATATTCGTAATAAAAATAAATAAGAAACTTTCGAAAAGAAACTTCTTTTAAAACATCTTCTAAATATCCTATCTAAACTTTACTTTTAAATTTTACTATTCAGTTCAAAATCAAAACTTTGACAAGTCATAAGTAGGTAAAATGTACTTCGAAATCATTGCTATAGTTACGAATAGGGGCAATTAACGATAAGGACAACCGCCTAATAAAATTTAACCATAAGGACAGCTGTCTAACATTTTATCCAAAAGGACAGCCACCTAAAATAATGCATCTTTGTCAATCTCGTTCGAATATTTACCACGAAAACACAAAATCAAGAAATCATATGACATCACAATCGAAATTCGAATCATCTCCTACAATCAAACTCAAAAATCATATGGAACAGCAAAAATCGGCACTTAAAAATCCGTCGAATGACGAAAATCGATTGGAAACCCTAATTGAATGGAATAAAAATCTTCAACAGCAAATGGAAAGCACAGTTGAAGAAGACGAAAGGATTAAAACTATATTTTTACGTTGCAAACGTTTTTTTGTTAACATTAAAGCAGTTTTTAGGTATCAGTTTGCTATTTTTTTAGGTACCATTTTTCCTGTTTTAGCTGTGTTATGTTTTATTCATGTGATTTTGTTGCTGTGTTAATTTTTTAGTTGTATTGTTGTTTCAACTTTGTAACTCAGTCGAATTTATTTCATTTTAATCAATCAAACTGTGGTGTAAACATTTTTTGCGTTAGTTTTTCTTTAAAATAGTGCAGCAGTTTTAGGTATTAGTTTTTTTTTAGGTACCAGCTTTACAGTATTAACCGTGTTACAGTTTTATATTTTTTAAGTATCAGTTTTCCTGTTTTAACTGTGTTATGTTTTTTTTCATGTGATTTTGTTGCTGTATTAATTTTTTAGTTCTGTTGTTGCTTCAACTTTGTAACTCAGTCAAATTTATTTCATTTTAATTAATCAAACTATAGTGTAAACATTTTTTGCGTTAGTTTTTCTTTAAAACAGTGTAACAATTTTTAGGTATCAGTTTTATATTTTTTTAGGTATCAGTTTTACAGTATTAATTGTGTTACAGTTTTTAGGTATCATTTTTTCAGTATTAACTTTGTTATGTTTTTTTCATATAATTTTGTTGTTGTGTTAATTTCATAGTTGTATTGTTGCATCAACTTCTTAACTCAGTCGAATTATTCCATTTTAATCAATCAAACTGTGATGTAAAAAAATTTTGCATTAGTTTTTCTGTAATACATTGCAGTAGCTTTTAGGTAGCAGTTTTATATTTGTTTAGTTATTAGTTTTTCAGAATTAACCGTGTTATGTTGAAACAATAGTAAAACTAAAACTGATACTTAACGAGACATCAAACTGATACCTAAAATCTGAAATCATGAAAACAACACAAAACTGAAGCGAAGAAAAATATTTAGTTGGATATGATTTTGATTGTCTTTCTCATGTCGATTGTCTTCATTTTCGATTTCTTTATCATGTCTTAGGGCAAAAAATTGGATTTTTTTCAATTTGAACTAGAAACCGATTCTATATTTTTTTTTAAATATTTTTGAATTAATCGATTTAGATTAGGAGTTTAAGCATCGATTTTTTTTTTGAATAATGAAGATGAAGGAGAAAGAACGGAAGGAGAGTGGAGAAACTGAAGAAAGAATGGATTGAGTAATGCTGCTCAAAATGAAGAAGAAGATGCGGTTGTCCTTGTGGATAAAATTTGAGCCGCATGTCCTTCTGGATAAAATTTGAGCTGCATGTCCTTGTGGATAAAATTTGATCCACATTTTTCCTTAGGAAAATTTTCCAGTTACGAATATTAATCGATATTTTAATAAAATATTCATTAAAACCCACTTTTCTTAATGGAGACTTAACCAACGAACCAGTAACCATTTTTATTGTTCATTATAGCATAGTGTATATTATAACACTCAATCATCCATCACACCGCATCCAATTCACACACAAAGTGCACTATACCATATAAACATTGGATAACGCTTATTCAGTCATGTCACTCAACATACTGATTGGCTGCACACTTGGGATTAAGATCAGTGTTTATCTTCATCCCAATACCCGTGTGGGGTTTACATCACATTCACAAACAATCGTGATTTATCTACACACTTAGGGGAATGTGTAAAAATATCATCCTAATACCTATATGGGGTTTACATCATAATCCAATGTAGCTTATCTACACACATGGGAGATGTGTAAGCGTATTGTCATCCCAAGACCAGTGTTGGGTTTTCTACGCAATCAATTGTGACTTATATACACACTTGGGAGATGTGTAAAAATATCATCTCAATACCTGTGTGGGGTTTACATAATAATCCATGTAGCTTATCTATAGACATGAGAGACATGTAAGCATATTGTCCTCCAAGACTAGTGTGGGGTTTTATCATAACCAACAAACGATAATCAGTAAAATTTTCAACCCAAAACCATTTAAGGTCCAATTAATTCCAATTGACACTGTTTTCAATATAAATGTCATATACTCAAGCAATAACACAGATAACAAATAAAATTTACATTTTTATCGCACTACTAAATGTTTGACATAACATAAACCTTGTGTGATCAGTGTTAAACATTATTAAATATTTTTAATTAACAATTAACAGTCAATTTAATTTATACCCTATCTGCGTTAGTTTTAGTTTCTCACCAGAGGATTCCTTTTTGCCAAACTTCGTATGGAAGGTTTCTGAGCTCACATACATACAATAGCTCACGTATGACATGAACGACTCTTGTCTAAAGCTAACAGGACCGGATCTGGCGTATACGAGCTTCAAACTACTAGCAGATTCACACACACACTTACGAACACATGCGAATCTAGGGTTTTAAACTAAACGAAGGGGGTATATGGGTATAGGAGCATTGGTTGGGGCTGTAGGACCCATGTTGGAGGTTGACTGGGTTGAGGCATGGCTAGTGGGGACCTAACATTGAAGGAGGAGGGTGCAGAAGGTGCAAGTTTGGATTTCTAGAGGGGGTGTTTGCAAATTAGGCTAGAAATGAGGTGTTTTAGGGTTTTAGGGAAGAGGAGGGGACCATATGTAACACCCCGCATTTTTAATGAAATTAAAAATGTGAAAATATGTATATATATATTATATACATAGATATATTTAAGAGAAAAATTAAATAATGACAATAAAATTGCATGTAATAAGTTCATGCAGTGAAATGAAATAAAAAGATTAATAAAAGAAATTAAATGCAGAAATGCATGCGAACAATTAAATAGAAATAAAAAGGAAAATTTGAAGAGCTTCAGGAATTTGATCACGAAAATAGCGTCACTGCGTTCGCGGCGATTTTCAAGTCAATTTAGACCTATGGTATGCAGAAAACCGATTTAGGATGAAAAAGATATCTTTAAATTAAATATTGCAACAAAACATGAAAAAGAGGAATGAGAAAAGAATAATGTTTAGCATTGTTCTAAGGTTTATAAACAAAAGACTTAGTAGCTCATTTGGTTAGAACATGTGACTTGTACACAAGAGGTTCTGAGTTCAATCTTCGCCAGCGTCATATTTTTATTTTAGGGGAATGACTAAAAAGTGGCTCAGTGTGAACGCAGTTTAAAAAGCGGTTTAGTGTGAAAAGGGTTAATTGGAAAGATGATTAAAAAGATATATATATATATATATATATATATATGACATGTGGGTGTCAACACCCCTGCTGCTACGCATTATATTGCACACATGGCACATTTTTGTTGGTCCAAGACGATTATTGATGGATTAGGGCATATGTGGCATCCTCTGATTGGCTGGGTGATGTGTCATTGTGAATTGGATGGTTTAGATTGATCCTAAACTAATCTAAGGGCTCTAATTAATCGTACACATCTATATAAGCACACATAAACCTAAACCCTAATCTAAACTAAATTCATTCATGAGCCTATACGCTGTCGCATCCTAAACTAACCTAGCCTCCACCATAACAAATCAAATTCAAGCTAGAAGATAAAAATCAAATTCTACATCAAGGGTTAAGCTTAAAAAATTCAGAAATCAGATCCCAGAATTCAAGACCCGTTCTTTTTCTGTGAGTGCTAGTCACTTTTAGGTTTAAATAGATAAATGTGAATTGTGGTAGACTATGAATTGGGTATATGCTGTAAATCATGAACTTATGCAAGCATACTATGTCATTTTCCCTAGATCTAATATATGGACATTCTACTATGTTTCATATGTGAATCTTGAATTACAATTATATTGTGGTACATGTGAACTTGTTAATACAGATATAACTTTCTAGATCTGATTATGGTGATTCGATGCGACGTTTATATGAACATTGATTTGTAACCATGTTAGGATGATTGTACATCCATTAATTTGACATTACTTGGATCTAGATTTTGGTGTTAATCACCTTTCACTTGCTATATTATGACACCTTAGTATATGTGGTAAACTTGACATGTGAATCTAATCTTGTTATTATGCCACCCTGTCTATGCTAGATTTAGGTAATTGAGCACCTAATATTGAATCTAGATCTCATTATGCTTGCCTAAACACAAGTTATTATTTGATGTCCACTTTATTATGATAATTATCACATGTCCATTCACTTAGTTACTATGCCAGTTATATTAATATTTATGCCAAAACATGTTGAACTGTCACCCTTATCATTTTCCCTTTTATTGTTATGACGAGGCTACTTTATAGCCTCGATGACGCCAAAATACGTGTGAATACGTTAGTTAGGAACGGGGATAAAGGGAATTTGTAATTGGCATAGTTTATATAATATTTATATGAAATGAGCATATAATTCAAATGGGGCAACGTAGAATTAATTACCTATAATGACATAATAAAAGTTGGGTAAAAGTGGCATAATTTGAGTATGACCATTTATGGATATTAATTCAAATTATTGTTGCAAAATAGGTATTGACACCTATAAATGGAAAGGATTAATTAATTGGTAAATTAATTAAAAATGGAATGTTAGTAATTAAAATTAAGAACACTTATGACATGAGGTTAGCTTACATTAGTGGCGGAAGACTGCCCGGACCCGTTCGGCATATCCAGCAGCCACTAATGTTGAACCTAATGTGGGAGGTTTAAGTACGCAAATACGAATCAGGCTAAGACACGAGGTTAGACCCAACTGTGGAATAAGACTGCCCGGACCCGACCGGCATATCCAGCATCCACACATTGTAGGCCTAATGTGGGAGGTCTAGCCCATTATAACCATAATTGGGCATGGTAGAGAAATGGATTACTTAACCAAATTTAATATGAATACGGACCTAAGTTAGGGTTAAGTAAAATTGGATGGGTAGTGGGGGGGGGGGGGGTTAAGTAACTTAGAGGGAATGGGTTATATATATATATATGTAGGCCCATATACTTAACCCAATATATGTTATGTAATTAAAGTCACCTAAGTGGTATACATAATGGGTAGATAAAATAATAAAGCTATGTAATTAAAGATCACCCTTTTAGGGTATACATAGTCAGTGGAAAACTTAGTGGGGATATAAGACAAAGGGGAGAGCTTGTATCATATTGTGTGGGAGTTATGTAATTAAAGATCACCCTTTAGGGTATACATAACTAGTATTGGGCTATGTAATCAAAGATCACCCTTTTAGGGTATACATAGTCAGTGGAAAACCTAGTGGGAATACAAGACAAAGGGGAGAGCTTGTACAAATTGTGTGGGACCCATTTCAGTCAGTAACCCGTAGTTGGTATAAGAGTAGAGAACTCCGTACTAGGCAGAGAAGGGGTGTAACAACCCGGAAAATCTGGACCAGTTTAAAATTTTTATTTTGGCAATTTTAGCTAATTTTGATTATTTAAAATGAATTATTTTAAATAATATCGACGAGAAATTTATTTTGAATAGAATTCGATCGTATATATTATATACGTCGTCGTTAGAATATATAATAATTATATATAATTATAAAAGGAATTGAAAATGGCGCGGTAGTTCGAAAATTCGATTTCTAATTTCAAATGAATATACAGAATTCAATATAAGTCAGAATTGAACGAAACAAGAAATATTTGAATCTGTATAACTATATCTTTGTAACGAAGTTAACAAACTGAGATTTCATCTTAGAAATGATAAGATATGTCCAGTTTAAAATTAGAAATAGTCGCTGTGGAATTTATATATATTTTTATATATATAAGGCCCTTAAAAATGGACATTCTGCAAACGACCTCGGATTTCGACGAAACCAGTTTTGTTGGGTCCGTGATGTCGAGTTATTGCTAGATTCCAAATTTCATAATTTTTCGAATCAATATGTGAGCGTGGCAAAGGAAAACGCATTTGACCAGTTTCAGTTGATTTTAATCGACTGGAAATTGGCCATTTTTCAAATGGTCTCAGAACTCGACGAAACTAGTTTTGTTAAGACCGTATCGTCAATGCGAAGCTAGAAAATATTTTTATGGAATTTATAGAATTAGTATATGGCCCTGGTAATTTGAAATGTACGTTTAAAATTCAATATAGTGATTTAAATGTAAATCTAACGAAAACTGATTGTAACAGTCGAATCAGCTTGCGTGGCATATCCCATTGGGTTCGGAATGGGGGTATTTAGCTAGGGACGACAGTTGTTGGGTTTGATTTGGAGTTCGTTATCGTATCGGGATAATTTTTGAATTAATTAATTATTATAATATATATATTAAGGCTAGGTCAAAATCGGTCAAACCCTTAACTTATCCTCCTCGTGGTCAACTTCTTTGAAACCCGCTCCCCCAATGAAAGAACGACGGAAAAAAAAATTCGATCTTTCTTCGATCGATTTCCCCCAATCAAACACGAATTAAACCCCACTTCAAGAATGAAAATTGGAGTGCTCTTCCTACTCTTCGAATCCATTACCACCCTCGTCCTTTCTCGATTGGAGTTCTGCTCGGACTTGGTGCTCGAAGGTTGGCCGTTCGAATGGCGATTGTGGTCAGGGAAGGGGATAGAATGATGGGTGCTTCAGGGAGGAGGGGGCGCACACCTAGCCGCGTCGAGGGGGCCCCACCACTGGTGATCCGGTCAAGCCTGGTGGCGGTTCTGACGTGCCCTAGGGCTGGAGTACACTAAGACGAGGGGAGCAGTGGACCGAATTAAACAAAGAAGGTTTTATATTTATTTATTTTTCTTGAGTAATTAAAATCAGTTTTTATAGTTTTTAAAATCATTTTTATACAGTATATAAAATCAGTTTTTAAAGTGAATAAAATTCAGTTTTGTTATGAATAAAATGCAGTTTTTTAAAAAAAAGAAAATTAGCAGTATTTTTTTATTTATTTATAGAAAATAACATTGTTTTAAAATAAATTTAGTAATGTTTTGAAAATATAAATGTACGTTGTTTTGAAAATAAGAAGAGCATTACTTCTGAAAATATATAGGTGTCGATTCTAAAAGTATAAAGACTTCGATTTTAAAAATATAAAGACATTCGTTTTAAAAATATCGAAAATATACTTTGTTTAGAATCGAAATAAAAATATGTTTTTAAATATTGAATAGCATCATAAAAATAGAATTTTTATATATTGAACTTCGATTTAAAAATAGAATTTTTATATATTGAACTTCGATTTAAAAATAGAATTTTTATATATTGAACTTCGATTTAAAAATAGAATTTTTATATATTGAACTTCGATTTAAAAATAGAATTTTTATATATTGAACTTCGATTTAAAAATAGAATTTTTATATATTGAACTTCGATTTAAAAATAGAATTTTTATATATTGAGCATCGAAAAAAAATATATGATTTTTGTATATTGGATAGCGAAGTAAAATTCGATTTTTACATATGTAGTGAAGGCGGACAACGAAAGCGAAAAAAGGCGAGTTGGCGAAGATTTCCTGCAAATGAAGAGCCGTGGAGCTAGGATAGCTATATGTGAGAATTTCTCACCTTTCAATTTCTTTTCTAGTTTTATATATATACTAGGATGCAGACGGTGCTTAGTAGCACCCGACACAATCGTCCACAGACCATGGACTTGGTTGTTTGGTTGCATAGATTAGTTGAATTATTTGTTTGAATTGAATTGTTTGGTGAGATGAAATTGATTTGATTGATGTGTGAATGGCGTGGGCCTTCACTAGACCGGGGATAAGGCTAGGCCTTGTCCCGTTTCTAGTATCGTGCCGTTATGCCGTCGAAATTTTCTAAAATATGTTAGAAAATAAAAATATCATTTTATTGTGTAAATGAATTGAATAGAAATTCATAGGTTGAAATAAAATGTTTTATCGTTAAAAATATAATTTTTAACGTAAATGTGAATAAATGAATAGTTATAAACAAATCGGCCGATTTGTTTGTATATACACTGATTTGACTGATATAGATTGGGTCGATAAATTTCACACATCGCCCAATTGCACAAATAAAATCTGTGTTTGATTGTTTGAAACCCCACACGGGTGTTGGGATGAAATTTGAAGTTCACTCATCCTGATTGATTAAATATGTCGATCGATTGATTGACAGGCTGTTATAAGCGTTAGATATCTATATTTGATGCTTATACAGTGTAGTGCACTTTGGTTGATGGTTGATTATTTTTCAATGCTATTATACATGTGTTGTATGAAAATCCATATAATTAATTTTATATGGTAATTGATTGGGCCTCATTCCAATTTGAAAAACAAAGAATAATATAAAATAAAGGTTCATGTGTTGACAGTACTCATTCATTGAGATTGGTCATGTGTTGAACAAAATATTTTAGAAATAAAATTTTTTTTACATCTTTGTAATAAAAAAATAAAAGTTCATGTGTTGACAGTACTCATTCATTGAGATTGGTCATGTGTTGAACGAAATATTTTGATAATAACAACTATTTTGAAAAAGAAATATTTGAAATAGAATGTTTGAAAATAGAAATTTATGAAGCCGTGTTGATTAGATTGACGCCATTTTGACGTGAACGATATTTATATCAATTTTAAGTGATTTCGAAATGAATTGAATTGAAAACGAATTCAAAGTGAATTGAAAACGATTTCGAAATGAAGTGAATTGAAAACGATTTCGAAATGAATTGAATTGAAAACGAATTCAAAGTGAATTGAAAACGATTTCGAAATGAATTGAATTGAAAACGAATTCAAAGTGAATTGAAAACAATTTCGAAATGAATTGAATTGAAAACGATTCCGAAATGAATTGAATTGAAAACAATTTCGAAATGAAGTGAATTGAAAACGATTTCGAAATGAATTGAATTGAAAACGATTTCGAAATGAATTGAATTGAAAACGATTTCGAAATGAATTGAATTGAAAACGATTTCGAAATGAATTGAATTGAAAACGAATTCGAAATGATTTGAAAATGAATTGAAATGAATTCGAATTGAATTGAAATTTGAATTGAATAGAAATGAATTTTGAAACGAATCTATAAAGAAGAATTCAATTTTGTTTTGAATTGAAATGGAAGTTGAAATAGATTTTTGAAACGAATTCAAAACTATTTATATAATTCGTTTTAAATAGAAATCGACGAAGTATATATTATATATATTATATATATAATATAATGGCCTGAATAGAACGCGCCGCGCCGCGACAGTTCGTGAATTTCGACCATTTATTTCAAACGGGCATTACGGGAGATCCGACCGTCGGATTCTCCTAAAACCGGAACCGTTGGGTTCGTATCGAAAAGAGCTTTCTAAAGAATATTAGAAATTAGAAATCTAACGGTTGGATTTGGAATTATGTCCAAATCAAATTCGAAAAAGGTCGCTGTAAGTGCAGTTCGATGGCCGTTGATGGAAATCGACTGTACGGGCCTTGATAAAATTATTAAAAATAGTAATAATTTGTGTAAAATCATAAGAAATGATTTGTGAAGATTTGGGATGAAAGACTCCATATTTGAAAAGATAAAAATAGATTTTTATCGAAATGAACTAGTTTTGAACTAGAATTATAATTCTATTTATTTTTGAATAAATAAATTGAATTTGAAATGGTTTTAAAAATAACCAGAATATCCAATGATTGCATTGGAGTGGAATTGAATCGAAATTGTCTTCGGAATATTTCGATGTTGGAATTCGTGATTATACGGATGTTGATATGGAAATTTGAAAGATATATACTTATATCGTTATTTCCAATACGACATTTGCTAATCGTAGAATTTGATATTGAATATAAGCCGATATATTTTCTATTCAGAGCCTTGTATTGAATATCAAATGTGATTTGGGTTTGTCGTGAATGGTGTCTTCACTAACACTGTTCTTGAACCCAGTTGAGAAAAGATTAGATCTTTTTATTTAGATTTAATGAAGTGTACCAATTAAATGATATTTAATTGGAATTTAATTGATATTGATTTTTGGGTTTATCGTGAACAGTGTTTTAAACAACACTCGTTCTTTAACCTGATAATTAATGAATGTGATTTTGGGTTTATCGTGAACTGTGTTTTTAAATGACACGGATTCTTTAACCCAGATAACGATTAAAACTAAGTGGAGTTTTAATGAATCTTTAATTAGATTGAAAAGATCGAGAATGGAGTATCACCAGTTTTGCTCCAGGCGATAGTTAAATCTTTAATTAGATTGGAACGTGAAATGGTAATTGAATTTACCGATAACACTGTGGTGTTAGATATGAAGTATTACCAGTTTTACTTCATGGGATGAATAGGTTGGGATTGGGAAATTAAAACAAATGATTACTTCGGTAAGGTTCGCTAATCCCGACTAGTTTAAATTGATATTCAAAAATGGATTAAAGAAGAAATTCAAGGAATTTATCTTTGATAAAATTAATGGGAATCTTTCCCTATGAATGTGAAATTTAGAAACTAACTGTCGGTTAGCCAAGCAGAATGGTTTTCTGGATATTGATCTGATGTTGGTTTCGGCCTTCGGGGTTAATATTTGGGAAATTATTCTCTTGATTAATTTACGGTTAGTGACTAATGAATTGGAATGAGGCGTATGTTGTGTTTGTGTAACACTTATTTAAAATATACGCGAGTTATTCGGAAAGACCGGGTTTATCCCATTCTGAATAACTGATACGACGATAAGTCGAAGATGAAGACGATGGGAAGACCGGAAGTCTTCACGTCGTTTGGGTGATAACTGATGATCTTGATTGGGCTGTACACCCAAGAAGATGGAAACAGTTGGTGATCGTCCAGACGTACTTGGAGATCGATGGATGCGGGGTACTAGGTGCCTCCGGTTTCGTTCAGACCCAGAACGGACTTGTAAATGGACTGTGTGTCTGACATAGGATGGTTTGCCTGTGTGGCATGCTAAGATGCAAAAGATCAAGGCTTCTGTTGAAAAGCAAAGTCTTGTGGTGATGATCAAAGCACGGCCTTTGTGGCGTAGCTTTGTGTAACGTTTGTTTCGCGAGTTTCACACCCGGTATGAACCAAAAACGGGAGAAAGGACCTCAGGGAGGGCCTGCGTTTCCTCCTAGTTAGAAGTGGCGTCAGTGGTTTTACACGCCCTGACGAGTTTGACTTATGTGGTTGTTGCTGTTGCGAGGCGCCTCGGATTGATCGGTCGTTCTCGAACCGATGGAGTCACTTAGTTGGCTCATTTACGCCCCAAAGGGCGGCGAAACGCAGTGCTCAGGCATTTTAATCCACATCGGTGGACCGGCCCTGTCGCTCCTAGGGTCACTCGAGCTCTGATCCTGAGACTCGGACTAGGCAGTCTCGAATCGGTTGAGGACTATCTTTTGCCTCGGTTCATAGATGGAAATCCAATTTCCAAATACGTGACAATTGCGGTTTTGATTGTATATCCTATATATGGCGACATAGTGGGATGGGGCGCTCATGCCGCCTATGATTGATACTTATGATTTGAAGTTGTTTTATGCACTATGCACTTATAATAGTATCAAATGATTTGTTTTAAACGTATCAAGCATTCTTTGGCTGTTATAAGGGAAAACCCTATCCTCGGCTGCGTTGCATTGTGTGATGGGACCTGGGTCTTATAACAGCTTCATTTTTCTTTATTTAGCATTGCGCTGCTTGTTTTATGCACTGGTATTCTTGGGAGGAAACCCGTTCCGTGTTATACGGCGTGGTCCCTTGATTTACCTAATGATTTAAAATAAAGATTAATAACTGTTTTAGTTCTCACACCAGTCACATGACTGACCTGGAGTTTATTGTTTTAACCTAAACTCTGGGTGCCCCTATTTTGACACGGGCAGCTAGTAGTTTTGGTTTTTGCAGATTTATATTCACAGGATCCTGGTTTACAGCTGGAATGATATCCGGAAAGCTTTGTATCCGTATATCTCTTCTAGTTGTGTATTGTATTATTTTCCGCTGCTATGTATTTAAATGTAATTTAAATCTCTGATATTTCTGTGTAATATTCATTTATACTCTGTATATTCTTGTAATCTGGTGCATTGTTGTAATAACAATGAAATGTTCTTCTGTATGCGTTCTGTTGTGGCCTGTTCTCAAACGATAGGGCGTTTCGAACGGCCTGGATCGGTTTAGCGACTGGTTCGGACTGAGCGAAATTCCTTCTCGTCACAGTTGGTATCAGAGCTTTGGTTTACAAAGCAGAGAACAAGGCACATTAGAACCATATGAAAGAATTCATCAGATATTGGATTAGTAATATCCAACGAGAATGACTCGTTAGAGATGGGATCAGTAGTATCCCAGAACGAGTGTGAAGAGTAAATTTTTAAAGTGAAAACAATTTTTGTTTTGAAAATTTAAATCAACTCTTCGTATTTGATTATCTGTTTATATAGATTTGGACAGTCCAGTATATAAAGATTTTGCATATACGCCTTGCAAACGTATATTCAAAGTTTTAATATACTAGATAGATATAGAGTCACACTCTAGTCGCCCGGAGATGATTCTGATGATAGTCTAGACATCATCAGAATTGGTATTCGAGTTTCGAAGGTGTGATTTTCTATATATTTCCATTAGACTGGTGTGAGAACCAAAACTAATATAGCTAGAATACATTGTTATGATTTGGCATCAAAAATCTGATTTTTGACTATATATCAAAGTTATGAATTTGAAACTCTAATTCACTAATTGATTGATGTTTGTGTTGTTTGTTTAGTTGTTTGATAATTTTGAACCATTATGCCTAATTTGATCGAATAATAAATTGTATTGAAAATTGGTTGCATTTGCTTGCATATACATATATATCATTGAACAGGTCATAGCAAGGAGGCTAGAGCAGAGAATAAAATTTGTTTGCCCGACAAATAGGTACATGTTTACTACATAATTTCCTGTTTTGTTTGGGTGATGATGATTTTGTGAGCCTATTGGCTAGCCGCTTGGCTTTTTCTTTTTCTTTTTGTGATCTGAAGGACCGGGAACGCTATTTGCAATTTCCCGATGCTCCCGGTGCAGGGGAGGTTATGGCGAAATTTTTCGAAAATTTAGGGTGTTAGCCAAATTTTTGAAATTTTGAAAATTCTCAGAAACTAAAGAGTTGGAGAATGGAAGCCTGATCGATCGTAGAGCTGAATAATCAAACCACTGTCGACTTAGTTCCTTTTCGGGGACGAAAAGTTTTAAGTGGGGGAGATTGTAACAACCCGGAAAATCTGGACCAGTTAAAAATTTTTATTTTGGCAATTTTAGCTAATTTTGATTATTTAAAATGAATTATTTTAAATAATATCGACGAGAAATTTATTTTGAATAGAATTCGATCGTATATATTATATACGTCGTCGTTAGAATATATAATAATTATATATAATTATAAAAGGAATTGAAAATGGCGCGGTAGTTCGAAAATTCGATTTCTAATTTCAAATGAATATACAGAATTCAATATAAGTCAGAATTGAACGAAACAAGAAATATTTGAATCTGTATAACTATATCTTTGTAACGAAGTTAACAAACTGAGATTTCATCTTAGAAATGATAAGATATGTCCAGTTTAAAATTAGAAATAGTCGCTGTGGAATTTATATATATTTTTATATATATAAGGCCCTTAAAAATGGACATTCTGCAAACGACCTCGGATTTCGACGAAACCAGTTTTGTTGGGTCCGTGATGTCGAGTTATTGCTAGATTCCAAATTTCATAATTTTTCGAATCAATATGTGAGCGTGGCAAAGGAAAACGCATTTGACCAGTTTCAGTTGATTTTAATCGACTGGAAATTGGCCATTTTTCAAATGGTCTCAGAACTCGACGAAACTAGTTTTGTTAAGACCGTATCGTCAATGCGAAGCTAGAAAATATTTTTATGGAATTTATAGAATTAGTATATGGCCCTGGTAATTTGAAATGTACGTTTAAAATTCAATATAGTGATTTAAATGTAAATCTAACGAAAACTGATTGTAACAGTCGAATCAGCTTGCGTGGCATATCCCATTGGGTTCGGAATGGGGGTATTTAGCTAGGGACGACAGTTGTTGGGTTTGATTTGGAGTTCGTTATCGTATCGGGATAATTTTTGAATTAATTAATTATTATAATATATATATTAAGGCTAGGTCAAAATCGGTCAAACCCTTAACTTATCCTCCTCGTGGTCAACTTCTTTGAAACCCGCTCCCCCAATGAAAGAACGACGGAAAAAAAAATTCGATCTTTCTTCGATCGATTTCCCCCAATCAAACACGAATTAAACCCCACTTCAAGAATGAAAATTGGAGTGCTCTTCCTACTCTTCGAATCCATTACCACCCTCGTCCTTTCTCGATTGGAGTTCTGCTCGGACTTGGTGCTCGAAGGTTGGCCGTTCGAATGGCGATTGTGGTCAGGGAAGGGGATAGAATGATGGGTGCTTCAGGGAGGAGGGGGCGCACACCTAGCCGCGTCGAGGGGGCCCCACCACTGGTGATCCGGTCAAGCCTGGTGGCGGTTCTGACGTGCCCTAGGGCTGGAGTACACTAAGACGAGGGGAGCAGTGGACCGAATTAAACAAAGAAGGTTTTATATTTATTTATTTTTCTTGAGTAATTAAAATCAGTTTTTATAGTTTTTAAAATCATTTTTATACAGTATATAAAATCAGTTTTTAAAGTGAATAAAATTCAGTTTTGTTATGAATAAAATGCAGTTTTTTTAAAAAAAGAAAATTAGCAGTATTTTTTTATTTATTTATAGAAAATAACATTGTTTTAAAATAAATTTAGTAATGTTTTGAAAATATAAATGTACGTTGTTTTGAAAATAAGAAGAGCATTACTTCTGAAAATATATAGGTGTCGATTCTAAAAGTATAAAGACTTCGATTTTAAAAATATAAAGACATTCGTTTTAAAAATATCGAAAATATACTTTGTTTAGAATCGAAATAAAAATATGTTTTTAAATATTGAATAGCATCATAAAAATAGAATTTTTATATATTGAACTTCGATTTAAAAATAGAATTTTTATATATTGAACTTCGATTTAAAAATAGAATTTTTATATATTGAACTTCGATTTAAAAATAGAATTTTTATATATTGAACTTCGATTTAAAAATAGAATTTTTATATATTGAACTTCGATTTAAAAATAGAATTTTTATATATTGAGCATCGAAAAAAAATATATGATTTTTGTATATTGGATAGCGAAGTAAAATTCGATTTTTACATATGTAGTGAAGGCGGACAACGAAAGCGAAAAAAGGCGAGTTGGCGAAGATTTCCTGCAAATGAAGAGCCGTGGAGCTAGGATAGCTATATGTGAGAATTTCTCACCTTTCAATTTCTTTTCTAGTTTTATATATATACTAGGATGCAGACGGTGCTTAGTAGCACCCGACACAATCGTCCACAGACCATGGACTTGGTTGTTTGGTTGCATAGATTAGTTGAATTATTTGTTTGAATTGAATTGTTTGGTGAGATGAAATTGATTTGATTGATGTGTGAATGGCGTGGGCCTTCACTAGACCGGGGATAAGGCTAGGCCTTGTCCCGTTTCTAGTATCGTGCCGTTATGCCGTCGAAATTTTCTAAAATATGTTAGAAAATAAAAATATCATTTTATTGTGTAAATGAATTGAATAGAAATTCATAGGTTGAAATAAAATGTTTTATCGTTAAAAATATAATTTTTAACGTAAATGTGAATAAATGAATAGTTATAAACAAATCGGCCGATTTGTTTGTATATACACTGATTTGACTGATATAGATTGGGTCGATAAATTTCACACATCGCCCAATTGCACAAATAAAATCTGTGTTTGATTGTTTGAAACCCCACACGGGTGTTGGGATGAAATTTGAAGTTCACTCATCCTGATTGATTAAATATGTCGATCGATTGATTGACAGGCTGTTATAAGCGTTAGATATCTATATTTGATGCTTATACAGTGTAGTGCACTTTGGTTGATGGTTGATTATTTTTCAATGCTATTATACATGTGTTGTATGAAAATCCATATAATTAATTTTATATGGTAATTGATTGGGCCTCATTCCAATTTGAAAAACAAAGAATAATATAAAATAAAGGTTCATGTGTTGACAGTACTCATTCATTGAGATTGGTCATGTGTTGAACAAAATATTTTAGAAATAAAAAAATTTTTACATCTTTGTAATAAAAAAATAAAAGTTCATGTGTTGACAGTACTCATTCATTGAGATTGGTCATGTGTTGAACGAAATATTTTGATAATAACAACTATTTTGAAAAAGAAATATTTGAAATAGAATGTTTGAAAATAGAAATTTATGAAGCCGTGTTGATTAGATTGACGCCATTTTGACGTGAACGATATTTATATCAATTTTAAGTGATTTCGAAATGAATTGAATTGAAAACGAATTCAAAGTGAATTGAAAACGATTTCGAAATGAAGTGAATTGAAAACGATTTCGAAATGAATTGAATTGAAAACGAATTCAAAGTGAATTGAAAACGATTTCGAAATGAATTGAATTGAAAACGAATTCAAAGTGAATTGAAAACAATTTCGAAATGAATTGAATTGAAAACGATTCCGAAATGAATTGAATTGAAAACAATTTCGAAATGAAGTGAATTGAAAACGATTTCGAAATGAATTGAATTGAAAACGATTTCGAAATGAATTGAATTGAAAACGATTTCGAAATGAATTGAATTGAAAACGATTTCGAAATGAATTGAATTGAAAACGAATTCGAAATGATTTGAAAATGAATTGAAATGAATTCGAATTGAATTGAAATTTGAATTGAATAGAAATGAATTTTGAAACGAATCTATAAAGAAGAATTCAATTTTGTTTTGAATTGAAATGGAAGTTGAAATAGATTTTTGAAACGAATTCAAAACTATTTATATAATTCGTTTTAAATAGAAATCGACGAAGTATATATTATATATATTATATATATAATATAATGGCCTGAATAGAACGCGCCGCGCCGCGACAGTTCGTGAATTTCGACCATTTATTTCAAACGGGCATTACGGGAGATCCGACCGTCGGATTCTCCTAAAACCGGAACCGTTGGGTTCGTATCGAAAAGAGCTTTCTAAAGAATATTAGAAATTAGAAATCTAACGGTTGGATTTGGAATTATGTCCAAATCAAATTCGAAAAAGGTCGCTGTAAGTGCAGTTCGATGGCCGTTGATGGAAATCGACTGTACGGGCCTTGATAAAATTATTAAAAATAGTAATAATTTGTGTAAAATCATAAGAAATGATTTGTGAAGATTTGGGATGAAAGACTCCATATTTGAAAAGATAAAAATAGATTTTTATCGAAATGAACTAGTTTTGAACTAGAATTATAATTCTATTTATTTTTGAATAAATAAATTGAATTTGAAATGGTTTTAAAAATAACCAGAATATCCAATGATTGCATTGGAGTGGAATTGAATCGAAGTTGTCTTCGGAATATTTCGATGTTGGAATTCGTGATTATACGGATGTTGATATGGAAATTTGAAAGATATATACTTATATCGTTATTTCCAATACGACATTTGCTAATCGTAGAATTTGATATTGAATATAAGCCGATATATTTTCTATTCAGAGCCTTGTATTGAATATCAAATGTGATTTGGGTTTGTCGTGAATGGTGTCTTCACTAACACTGTTCTTGAACCCAGTTGAGAAAAGATTAGATCTTTTTATTTAGATTTAATGAAGTGTACCAATTAAATGATATTTAATTGGAATTTAATTGATATTGATTTTTGGGTTTATCGTGAACAGTGTTTTAAACAACACTCGTTCTTTAACCTGATAATTAATGAATGTGATTTTGGGTTTATCGTGAACTGTGTTTTTAAATGACACGGATTCTTTAACCCAGATAACGATTAAAACTAAGTGGAGTTTTAATGAATCTTTAATTAGATTGAAAAGATCGAGAATGGAGTATCACCAGTTTTGCTCCAGGCGATAGTTAAATCTTTAATTAGATTGGAACGTGAAATGGTAATTGAATTTACCGATAACACTGTGGTGTTAGATATGAAGTATTACCAGTTTTACTTCATGGGATGAATAGGTTGGGATTGGGAAATTAAAACAAATGATTACTTCGGTAAGGTTCGCTAATCCCGACTAGTTTAAATTGATATTCAAAAATGGATTAAAGAAGAAATTCAAGGAATTTATCTTTGATAAAATTAATGGGAATCTTTCCCTATGAATGTGAAATTTAGAAACTAACTGTCGGTTAGCCAAGCAGAATGGTTTTCTGGATATTGATCTGATGTTGGTTTCGGCCTTCGGGGTTAATATTTGGGAAATTATTCTCTTGATTAATTTACGGTTAGTGACTAATGAATTGGAATGAGGCGTATGTTGTGTTTGTGTAACACTTATTTAAAATATACGCGAGTTATTCGGAAAGACCGGGTTTATCCCATTCTGAATAACTGATACGACGATAAGTCGAAGATGAAGACGATGGGAAGACCGGAAGTCTTCACGTCGTTTGGGTGATAACTGATGATCTTGATTGGGCTGTACACCCAAGAAGATGGAAACAGTTGGTGATCGTCCAGACGTACTTGGAGATCGATGGATGCGGGGTACTAGGTGCCTCCGGTTTCGTTCAAACCCAGAACGGACTTGTAAATGGACTGTGTGTCTGACATAGGATGGTTTGCCTGTGTGGCATGCTAAGATGCAAAAGATCAAGGCTTCTGTTGAAAAGCAAAGTCTTGTGGTGATGATCAAAGCACGGCCTTTGTGGCGTAGCTTTGTGTAACGTTTGTTTCGCGAGTTTCACACCCGGTATGAACCAAAAACGGGAGAAAGGACCTCAGGGAGGGCCTGCGTTTCCTCCTAGTTAGAAGTGGCGTCAGTGGTTTTACACGCCCTGACGAGTTTGACTTATGTGGTTGTTGCTGTTGCGAGGCGCCTCAGATTGATCGGTCGTTCTCGAACCGATGGAGTCACTTAGTTGGCTCATTTACGCCCCAAAGGGCGGCGAAACGCAGTGCTCAGGCATTTTAATCCACATCGGTGGACCGGCCCTGTCGCTCCTAGGGTCACTCGAGCTCTGATCCTGAGACTCGGACTAGGCAGTCTCGAATCGGTTGAGGACTATCTTTTGCCTCGGTTCATAGATGGAAATCCAATTTCCAAATACGTGACAATTGCGGTTTTGATTGTATATCCTATATATGGCGACATAGTGGGATGGGGCGCTCATGCCGCCTATGATTGATACTTATGATTTGAAGTTGTTTTATGCACTATGCACTTATAATAGTATCAAATGATTTGTTTTAAACGTATCAAGCATTCTTTGGCTGTTATAAGGGAAAACCCTATCCTCGGCTGCGTTGCATTGTGTGATGGGACCTGGGTCTTATAACAGCTTCATTTTTCTTTATTTAGCATTGCGCTGCTTGTTTTATGCACTGGTATTCTTGGGAGGAAACCCGTTCCGTGTTATACGGCGTGGTCCCTTGATTTACCTAATGATTTAAAATAAAGATTAATAACTGTTTTAGTTCTCACACCAGTCACATGACTGACCTGGAGTTTATTGTTTTAACCTAAACTCTGGGTGCCCCTATTTTGACACGGGCAGCTAGTAGTTTTGGTTTTTGCAGATTTATATTCACAGGATCCTGGTTTACAGCTGGAATGATATCCGGAAAGCTTTGTATCCGTATATCTCTTCTAGTTGTGTATTGTATTATTTTCCGCTGCTATGTATTTAAATGTAATTTAAATCTCTGATATTTCTGTGTAATATTCATTTATACTCTGTATATTCTTGTAATCTGGTGCATTGTTGTAATAACAATGAAATGTTCTTCTGTATGCGTTCTGTTGTGGCCTGTTCTCAAACGATAGGGCGTTTCGAACGGCCTGGATCGGTTTAGCGACTGGTTCGGACTGAGCGAAATTCCTTCTCGTCACAAGGGGCACGCTTAGTGATTGATTATAAGAGATCCAAAACATGACTGGTAGTGTAGACGGTGCAAACCGACCGGGGACATGTGCGTGCATGGGCCGAGAAGAGGGGGACAAGATGACCGTGACACCAGTAGGTATCCCTGTGCACATCTTGGGTTGCCACTTTAGGGAAGTGATACACCCTACTTTGGAGCCAACACATGATATCTACAGAGTAGGGAGCCGGTCGATTATGATAATGGTTAGGGTATACTTGGACGTACGGCCTAAGCCTACCGGCTTATAGTGGAAGGGATCATTTCATTTCAGTTATACTAGTAATAGTGCAGAGTAGTCATTAGTGAAGCATGTATATACCTCACCTTATCTGCCTTGTCACACCTGCCATTTGTATAACGATCTCTCTTATCCATTTTATGTCTGTCATGTTCACCTTTATTTATTTACTAGCTAAATGTAACTGGACTCACCAGACTTATGTCTGACCTAGTTTGTTTCGTCTTCTTTCTTCCGTTCCCCCTCCAAGGTTCACAGGGAGGAAACACCCAGGCTAAGTTAGGATTCAAATATCTTTTTGCTAGGAGCTATTGCTGAGGTATGGCTCAAGTTCTTGTCTCCACTATGGCTTACTCTTTTTATTGGGGAATAATGTTTTCTTTTAATTCCTATGTACTCTGATTATGCAAGACAAAAGTATTGTGTTGTAATGGTTTTATGACTTATGGTATTGTAAACCACGGGATTATGATTTATGTCTAAAATAAAAATTTGAAATTTCCGCTGCTATCTTATTTAAATCTGTCATATAATTATTCTGTGTCTGTTTACCTACAACGCTCAATGAAACTTAACGCATTCCCTTAGTGAGTGACATTAACGGATGTAGGGTGTCACACTTGGTATTAGAGATAAAGGTTACCAAATTAGAAAAATCGATTTTTGAAAAATATTTTCAAAAAGGTTTTAAAAGAAAGCATTTTCAAAAAGAAAAGTCTGTTTTGAAAAACATATTTCCCAAAGCCATATGTAATATCCCTCGATTCTTCGCTTGATTCATTTTTCCCTTTTTGTCTGGGGAACCGATTCTTCTCGAAAGGTGTCCTCATTCCGGCATGATGCCGTAGGCATATTTAGCACATGTCGAAGGGCAATGAAGTGCCAAACCTCCTTCCATAGTCGTAGTGGTTTCAAATGCGGTTAATTTTTCTCGAGCTTCGTAAGGATTTCCGTGCGATAAAGGCAACTTTTGAAAGACCTGTTATCTTGTTACACAAATGTGGGTAAAAAGGAGTATAAGGAAGTTAGGGCTAAGGAGCACAACCCAAGGATGAGAAAAGGATATGGCCCAAGAAAGGACAACAATAACAACACAAGAAGGGCGAAAAAAATGACAAGGCTAAGGATAAGGGGAAGTGCCATAGTTGTGGGCGAGACGGTCACTTGGCCAAGGACTGCAGGAAAAGAAAGAATGCTTGCTTCGTTTGTGGAGAGGTTAGACACTATTCTCGGGGAGTTTCCAAGGAAGCATGGGCAATGTCAAAGGACAGGAACCTCTGTAGGGCAAGCGAATGCTCTCGTGGCTTGGAAGGAAAGCAAATGCTCTCGTGGCTAGTGCACCAGATAGAGGTAGGAAAGTTTCCATGGAAGCTTTTGATTTCTCTTTCCAATCAACCGGTTATAACTCTTTTCGATTTTGGCGCATTCGCATTCGTTCATATCTAGTTCTGTAGTTGAATCTCTGCACTTAATTACTAGTGGATTCCGTTGTTGTCTCAAACCCCATTGGTGGTTCGGCTCATTTATTCGTGATTTGTCAGGGTTTGAGAATATTTGTGTTAGGCGCCGAGTTTGAGTGCGATGCACATCTTGTTTCATGGGCTAGGGTTTGATTCTAGGGATGGGTTGGCTTACCACATATGGTGTCATTCTGGGCGGTGAGAGGGGGGTCGTTAAGCTTCTAACTTGTCATAGGAGGACCCTCGAAATTTGTTGTGACCCACAAGGGTCTGTCACACTTAGTTTTCTAGAGTCTCTTGATGCATCTATCGATTATTTGCAATCCGTTCCAGTAGTCCGAGGTTATTCTGATGTTTTTGATGAGGTTCGGGGTTTACCCCAAGGCACGAGATTGGTTTTCAAATATACTTGGTGGATAATGCAAAGCCAGTTGCATTGCATGTACGACATGTGACTCCTAAAAGAAAATAGGGAATTTGATAAGTAAGTAGGGGAGCTACTTGAGAGGAGGTTTGATAGGTGAATCGTATCAGGATGGGAAACCTATTAAAGACAGTCCTTAAGGAAGCCCATCATTCTAAGATGACTATTCATCCAAGTGGTGATAAAATTTATAGAGTTCGAGGAAGTGGAGACAAACTTGCGGAAGGAAGTAAAAGTAGAGAAGACAGCGAGGATGCGACTTGGGAGACTGAAAATAAAGATCACACTTCATATCCTTTCCTTTTAGGACTATCTTCTTAACTTCTTTTTCCAAAGCTTTCTATTCATACTTGTTTCTATCATTCGTCTGTGTCCTATCGATCGAATCTTCGGCCTTTAGATAGGGAACCCATGGATGTAAACATGTGTTTGAGACATGTTATGATTGATGGATGCAAGTGTTTGCTAGTGGTTGCCTATGGATTCATATACACACGGATTAGGCACTAGATTGGCTCAATCACTCTCATACTGCATATGGATGTGTGTGCATTTTTCTTTTTCCTCATGGATGAAAATGGATGTATCATCATATGGATGTTGCATTTGGACGAATGAGTGTGAACGCGTATAGAACTTACATGTTATAATAGGATTATTTGCATACATGTTGGATTCATGGCACAAACTTACATTGCATTAAGGAGGTCAACTGAATCAGTAGACATCTTGATCTTCGCATTAGTATTGGACATATACACACATCTCTGTATATATTCATAGGAGCATTAGAAATCTTTTAAGGATAATGGATGCTTGTGGATGATGGATGAGTAGATGGATGATGAATGATAGGATACATTCTTCTTAACTCGGAGATTTCGGGGACGGAATCCTTTAAGTAGGGGAGAATGTAACACCCACATTTTTAATGAAATTAAAAATGTGGAAATATGTATATATATTATATACATAGATATATTTAAGAGAAAAATTAAATAATGACAATAAAATTGCATGTAATAAGTTCATGCAGTGAAATGAAGGAAAAAGATTAATAAAAGAAATTAAATTCAATACATGAAATGCGAAGAAATGCATGCGAACAATTAAATAGAAATAAAAAGGAAATTTTGAAGAGCTTCAGTAATTTGGTCACGAAATTAGCATCATTGCGTTCATGGCGATTTTCTAGTCAATTTAGACCTATGGTTTGCAGAAATCGATTTAGGATAAAAAAGATATCTTTAAATTAAATATTGCAACAAAACATGAAAAAGAGGAATGAGAAAAGAATAATGTTTAGCATTGTTCTAAGGTTTGTAAACAAAAGACTCAGTGGCACATTTGGTTAGAACATGTGATTTGTATACAAGAGGTTCTGAGTTCAATCCCGCCAGCGTCATATTTTTGTTTTAGGGGAATGACTAAAAAGTGGCTTAGTGTGAACGCAGTTCAAAAAGCGGTTTAATGTGAAAAGAGTAAATTGGAAAGATAATTAAATATATATATATATATATATATATATATATATATATGACATATGGGTGTCAACACCCCTGCTGCTGCACATCATGTTGCACACATGGCGCATTTTTGTTGGTTAATGACGATTTTTGATGGATTAGGGCATATGTGGCATCCTCTGATTGGCTGGATGATGTGTCATTGTGAATTGGACGGTTTAGATTGATCTTAAACTAATCTAAGGCTCAAATTAATCCTACACATCTATATAGGAACACATAAACCTAAACCCTAATCTAAAGTAAATTCATTCATGAGCCTATATGCTATTGCATCCTAAAATAACCTAACCTCCACCATAACAAATCAAATTCAAGCTAGAAGATAAAAATCAAAGTCTACATCAAGGGTTAAGCTTAACAAATTCAGAAATCAGATCCCAGAATCCAAGACCCGTTCTTTTTCTGTGAGTGATAGTCACTTTTAGGTTTAAATAGATAAATGTGAATTGTGGTAGACTATGAAATGGATATATGCTGTAAATCATGAACTTATGCATGCATACTATGTCATTTTCCCTAGATCTAATATATGGACATTCTACTATGTTTCCTATGTGAATCTTGAATTACAATTATATTGTGGTACATGTGAACTTGTTAATACAAGTCTAACTTTCTAGATCTAATTATGGTGATTCGTTATGACGTTTATATGAATATTGATCTGTAACCATGTTAGGATGATTGTACATCCATTAATTTGACATTACTTGGATCTAGATTTTGTTGTTAACCACCTTTCACTTGCTATATTATGACACCTTGGTATATGCGGTAAACTTGACACGTGAATCTAAACTTGTTATTATGCCACCCTATCTATGCTAGATTTAGGTAACTGGACACCTAATATTGAATCTAGATCTCATTATGCTTGCCTAAACACAAGTTATTAATTTGATGTCCACTTTATTATGATAATTATCACATGTTCATTCACTTAGTTACTATGCTAGTTATGTTAATATTTATGCCAAAACATGCTAAACTGTCACCCTTATCATGTTCCCATTTACTGTTATGACGAGGCTACTTTATAGCCTCGATGCCGCCAAAATACGTGTGAATACGTTAGTTAGGAACGAGGATAAAGGGAATTTGTAATTGGCATAGTTTATATAATATTTATATGAAATGAGCATATAATTCAAATGGAGAAACATAGAATTAATTACCTATAATGACATAGGAAAAGTTGGGTAAAAATGGCATAATTTGAATATGACCATTTATGGATATGTAATTCAAATTATTGTTGCAAAATAGGTATTGACACCTATAAAAGGAAAGGATTAATTAATTGGTAAATTAATTAAAAATGGAATGTTAGTAATTAAAATTAAAAAATTTAATTGTATTACGACACGAGGTTAAGTTAAATTAGTGGCGGAAGTCTGCCCAGATCCGACCGGCATATCTAGCAGCCACTAATGTTGAACCTAATGTGGGAGGTCTAAGTACGCAAATACGAATCAGGCTAAGACACAAGGTTAGGCCCAACTGTGGAATAAGACTGCCCGGACCCGACCAGCATGTCCAGCATCCACATGTTGTAGGCCTAATGTGGGAAGTCTAGCCCATTATAACTGGACATGGTAAATAAATGGATTACTTAACCTAATTTAATATGAATACGGACTTAAGTTAGGGTTAAGTAAAATTGGATGGGTAGTGAGAAGGGGTTAAGTAAGTTAAAGGTGATGGGTAATCTCTCTCTCTCTCTCTCTCTCTCTCTATATATATATATATATATATATATATATGCCCATATACTTAACCTAATACATGTTATGTAATTAAAGACACCTAAGTGGTATACATAACGGGTAGATAAAATAATAAAGGCTATGTGATTAAAGATCACCCTTTTAGGGTATACATAGTCAGTAGAAAACCTAGTGGGGATACAAGATAAAGGGGAGAGCTTGTATCATATTGTGTGGGAGTTATGTAATTAAAGATCACCCTTTAGAGTATACATAACTAGTATAGGGCTATGTAATTAAAGATTACCCTTTTAGGGTATACATAGTCAGTGGAAAACCTAGTGGGGTACAAGTCAAAGGTCAGAGATTGTATCATATTGTGTAGGACCCACTTTAGTCAGTAACTCGTAGTTGGTATCAGAGTAGAGAACTCTGTACTAGGCGGAGAAGGAGCATGTTTACTGATTGATTATAAGAGATCCAAAACGTGATGGGTAGTGTAGACGACGCAAACCGGCCTGGGACATGTGCGTGCATAGGCTGGGCAGAGGGGGACTAGACGACCGTGACACTAGTAGGTATCCCTGTGCACATCTTGGGTTGCCACTTTAGGGAAGTGATACCCCTTACTGTGGGGCCAGCACAGGATATCTACAGAGTAGGGAGCCGATCGATTATGGTAGTGGTTAGGGTATACTTGGACGTATGGCCTAAGCCTACCGGCTTATAGTGGAAGGGATCATTTCATTTCAGTTATACTAGTAATAGTGCAGAGTAGTCATTAGTGAAGCTTGTATATACCTCACCTTATCTGCCTTGTCACACCTACCATTTGTATAGCGATCTCTCTTATCCACTTTATGCCTGTCATGTTCACCTTTATTTATTTACTGGCTAAAAGTAACTGGACTCACCAGACTTATGTCTGACCTAGTTTGTTTTGCCTTCTTTGTTCCATTCCCCCTCCCCCCCCTCCAGGTTCACAGGGAAGAAACACCCAGGCTTAGTCAGGATTCAGATATCTTTTTGCTAGGTGCTATTGCTGAAGTATGGCTCAAGTTCTTGTCTCTACTATGTCTTACTCTTTTTATTGGGGAATAATGTTTTCTTTTAATTCTTGTGTACTCTGATTATGCAAGACAGAAGTATTTTGTTTTAATGGTTTTATGACTTATGGTATTGTAAATCACAGGATTATGATTTATGTCTGAAATAAAAAAAAATTATATTTCTGCTGCTATCTTATTTATATCTGTCTTGTAATTACTCTGTGTCTGTTTACCTACAACGCTCCACGAAACTTAATGCATTCCCTTAATGAGTGACATTAACGGACGTGGGGTGTCACACCATAAGTCGGAGGTGGGGGCTGCAGGTGGTGGCACGACATCAGAGGGCGTGTGGTGGGCGGGGACGACAGCCAACAGGGGAGTGTGTGGGGGCAGGACTGTCATTGGAAGGAGAAGAAAGCAAATGGAGGAGCTAAGAACAAAATGATAGAATAGAAAAGAAAAGAATATGAGGGGGTTTTGTGAAATTTTCCCAAGCCTACTATGCAGATTATTGTGTGTCGCACGAGGGAGGTTCCAAACAAAAACACTTGAGGTCTTTGATGCGCTGACACCTAATTTCATCTTATTCGGAGCAAGTTTTGTCGACAAATGCTAAAGTGTGCTAGTTTCCTTTGCTTTTTCTGATCCCGTGATCAAACGACAATTCTGTTTCATACGAAAATTTGCTTTCTAGCATAAAAGGTAATTCCATATCCAACGGAACAGGCTTTTTCGAACTCCGAGTTCGTTTGACCTTCCGTTTTATTTTTCGATCGCGTTTCCGATTGATTTCGATGCTTTGTCATAACATGCGTTTAATTCTCGCATGCCCACATACTAGCTCCAAAAATTATGAAATTTGGAACCTGACCATTTTTCGATGCTACGGATCCGATAAAATTAGTTTCATAGAAATCAGAGGTCATCTCAATAATATTCCTTGGTAAACTGCTAAAATCAACATTAAATTATCGAATTTTCAAAATTGGCCATAAATTCTCATAAAATTAAATTAAAAACAATTTTTTAATTTGGTTCCAAAATTCTGGGTCGTTACAATGTATGACCATATCTAGTGTAACACCCCACACCCGCTATGGTCACTCGCTAAGGGAATGCCATAACATTGGTGGAGTATTTTAAGTGAATATAGAACAGAAAAATTACAACAAGACAGATATAAGTAATACTTGAAAATTTTAAAACATCATTTCATTGCAGCGGAAAGTAAAACATGTTTGGTTACATCACAAAACCATAATAAGAGTCAAGTACAAAATATCCATCCTGATAAATAAAAGTACATAATCCCAATACATGAACTGATAGCCATAAAAGAAAGGGTAAGCTGAGCTTTACATCTATGGTCCAAGCTCCAAAAGAGTAATAAAGCAGCCTGATCAAAGCCCACTCGTGCTGGGCCCACTCTGAGAACCTGAGGGTTGGGAAAAAGATAAAAAAACAACGGGGTCAGACATAAGTCTGAGCGAGTCCTATAACTTTAACAATACAATCATTAAAGTAATTAGGGTATGATATAAGCTTGGTACGGTGCGACTGGGGATAAATGACTACACTAAGTAGCCAATCAGACTTAGAATGAACTAAGATAACGATAAAGACGCATCTACCCAACCAAGGATAATTACTACACTGCACCACACCAGTCATTACTAACTTAAAGGTTGATCCCACTAAGAGTACTTAGTAAAACTTAATGGTAGTTTCGTGTACCCCTAGCTGACTACATAGGTGCCGTCTGCCCCTATCTCCACTAGGTGTACCCACTACCCCCCATTAGATCGGCTCCCTAACGTAGATACCCGTGCTGGTCCCACAGTGGGGTGTATCATCCCCTAAAGTGGCAACCCGATAATGTCAACGGTGCACGGCTTATACCTACACGATGCAACAACGTCTTACCTACCAGCCCGGGTCCACACACGCATATGAAACCCGTTGGACTTGCGTTGCCACCGCTAACCCGTTTTGGCCTCTTATAGTCAAGCCCAATATGCGTGTCCCGTCCTCAACTTGGGTCGAGCCCACAAAGATACGTTTGGGATATTGGCTGAGATGGGCCCCCATCACTTGGCACAAGCTATCCACCTAAGCTTGGCCCTCACTAGTGAATCCCACTTAACCCTTTAACCATGTTCACTTACATGTTATAATTTTGGTTAAGTATACTAATCGTATTTTCTATTGCCACCCAAGGCAACCCACTAGTTTTCCTCATGCCACCCAAGGCACCCACTTAACCCCTCATGCCCCACTACATGCTAATTTGGTTAAGTGTTTCTTAATTAATTAAGACCGTGATCTTATAAAGACCCCTCACATTAGACTGACATTTATGGCAACTGGATATGCCGGTTGGTTCCGGGCAGTTTTACACCATAAAAGAGTCTAACCTCGTGTCTTTACAACTATCACGTATTTAATTTATGCCTAAGACCTCTCACATTGGGCCAATCATTTGTAGCTGCTGGATTTGCCGGTTGGTTCCGGGCAGACTTCCGCTACAAAAGGGTCCAACCTCGTGTCTTAGTCGATTAATTACACCTAATTAATCCCCCCATAATTTGTATTAATTATCCCTAATTAATTATAACTTTTTAAGAATATGGGTAGACCTAACTCAATAGGTAAATTCCCAATTCCATAATATGGGTAGACCTAACTCAATAGGTAAATTCCCAATTCCATAATATGGGTAGACCTAACTTAATAGGTAAATTCCCAATTATGTCCATTTTATTTTATGGCATGCTTAATCATACCAACTTCACACAATTTTGTTAACATGCATATTAACCCCATCGTTCCCCACGTAATTCGTTCACACAACATGACATATAAATGGGAAGATTCATCATAATTATAATGGGTTCCACTTATCATAACATTAGCATTAACATGGGTTTAAAAGGTGTCAACTTGCATCATAACATTAAACCCAACTAGCATAAATCATTAACCCAAACTTGCATGAATCACATATGTCATAAAGAGGGTAACTTGCATATGTATGTATGACATACAAAGGGGTAAACTTGCATATACATACATGTCATACAAAGAGGCAAACTTGCACATGAACTTACATATGAGCTTACATATGAACTTGCATAACATGCCATACTTAGAGGCAAACTTGCATATATTATGCATATCATAAAAAGAGACAAACTTGCATAAGAACTTGCATCATAACTTGCATATGAACTTGCATAACATGTCATACATAGAGGCAAACTTGCATATATTATGCATATCATAAAAAGAGACAAACTTGCATATGAACTTGCATCATAACTTGCATATGAACTTGCATAACATGTCATACATAGAGGCAAACTTGCATATATTATGCATATCATAAAAAGAGACAAACTTGCATATGAACTTGCATCATAACTTGCATATGAACTTGCATAACATGTCATACATAGAGGCAAACTTGCATAACTTAACAAATAGCATAAAACTTGCAAGCTAACATCATAAACATATAGCATATGACAATCATAACTTGCATTGATCCACATTTACAACCATAGCCTCATCATATCCTATCCTAATTAGTTTAGCAATTGCTTGCTAAAGGCATAGGAACTCACCACTAGCTAATTAGCACTCCTATGAGGAAGATTAAGTTGCTAAAGTTGATTAGAACTTGATTAGAGTTGATTTGAGATGCTAACTTCCTCTCAACTTTGATGGAGGCTCCTTCTAGTTTTAATTTGACGGCATGAGGCCCTTGTTTCTATTTTTAGTATGGATTAGGGTAGTCTTAGGGTGTATTTATAGATTAGGCAAGTGTTTTAGGCCATTAGATTAACCCTAAATTAGATTAGGACCATCAGATCTCGGAAGCTTCCAGAAACCAGCCCCAAAACACAGCCCAAACCCTAAAATGGTGCACCAGGCAAAACTGCCCGGCTGGCATGTGTCGACAGCCAAGTCGACAGGGCTGTCGACTTGGGTCCTACCAAGTCGACTGCCAAGTCGACAGGCCTGTCGACTTGGTTGGCTGGCGGGAAATTTCCCGCCTAGCCTTCCAGGCCCGAAATTCGAAATTTGAACTTGAAATTCAAATCTGTTTTGAACTTTGAATTTTCTGAAAACTTCATTAGGCCATAACTGGGCCATACGGACTCCGATTCTCGAAAACTCGGACTCTATTTCGCATATTTTTCCGAGATGAACGCAATGACGCAGCCCGTTTCCCCCAATTCTCACATCTGGGATTGTTTATTCTGTAATTAGTGAATATTAGTATTAACTAAAATTCGGGGTGTTACATTCTCCCCTCCTTAAAGGATTTCGTCCCCGAAATCTCTAAGCTAAGGAGAATGCATATCCTACCATCCAAACAACCATCTACTCAATCCATCAAACACGAGCATCCATTGTCCTTAAAACAATTTCTAATGATGTATGAGCATATGCAAAAAGTGTGTGTATATGTTCCCTATCTAATGTATGAACATATGCAAACCATGATAGTGCCATGCATCCAATATGTATGCGAGAGAACCCTATCGACACATACTATATCTACATGAGTGCACAATCATTCATCAAAATGCATCATCCATATGATAACACAACCATTATACATCCATAAATATAGCTACCTACACACCCAATTATATGCAATATGCAATATGAAGTGATTGAGCCGATCTAGTGTCTAGAGTGTGTGTATATGCATCTACGAGCAACCACTAGCAAACACTTGCATCCACATGCATCCATCAATCATAACATGTCTCAAACACATGTTTCAACCATAGGTTTACCCTATCTAAAGGTCAAAAGTACTAACGAGAGGACATACTAAAGATAGATAAGTACTAGACAAACGATAAAGGAGAAGTTAAAAGACATACCCTCAAAAAGGAATGGGTATAGTGAACGCATCTTCGCTTCCGTCTCCCAAGTAGCGTTGCTCTCATCTTCTCCCCATTGCACTTTGACTAGTTGAACCTCTCGATTCCTCAACTTCCTAGTCTCAGACCCAAGGATGCGAGTAGGAGCTCGTCGAATAGTTGCATCACGCTCTACCTCCACTTCTCTAAGCAAGCTCGGCTCTACCACCTCAGCGGTCTCATGTAGGCACTTCCTCAAATGTGACACGTGGAATACATCATGTACACCACTAAGTCTGTCGGGCAACTCCACTCTATATGCCATCCGTCCAATCCTTTCCTTAATAGGAAACGGTCCTACGAACCTTGGTGCTAACTTCCCAACAGATCCAAAGCGAACCACATTTCGTAACGGAGACACTTTGACAAAGACCATGTCCCCAACTTCAAACTCAAGATCCGTCCTCCTCTTGTCCGCATAAGATTTCTGTCTGTCTTGCGCCGCTTTCATCCTTCTTCTAATCAAATCAATCTTTTCCGAAGTCTCTCTAACCATATCGGGCCCAAGTAAAATCTTATCCGTAGGTTCCCACCAACATGTAGGTGATCGACAAGGCCTTCCATAAAGAGCTTCGAAAGGAGCCATGCCAATACTAGACTGAAAGCTGTTATTATATGCGAACTCCACCAATGGAAGATGCTCGTCCCATGTACCTCCAAAATCCAAGATACATAGCCTCAAAAGGTCTTCTAAAATACGATTCACCCTCTCGGTTTGGCCGTCCGTCTGAGGATGATATGCGGTACTCAAACACAACTGAGTCCCTACCGCCTCTTGCAAACTCTTCCAAAACTCGCTAGTGAAGATAGGATCTCGATCGCTCACTATACTGGAAGGTACACCATGCAATCTAACAATCTCTCGAATGTAAACTGAAGCTAGCCATGGAGCAGTCCTCTTACTCTTCACGGGTATGAAATGGGCGCTCTTAGTAAGTCTGTCTACCACAACCCAAATTCCCGTATTACCCTTCCTCGATCTCGGTAATCCATCGACAAAATCCATCGAGACACTATCCCACTTCCATAGCGGAACTTCCAATGGGTGAAGGAACCCACCGGGTTTCTTCTGCTCCGCTTTCACTTGTTGGCACACCAAGCATCTAGCGACATACTTGGCCACGTCTTTCTTCATACCGGCCCAAAAGAAAACTCGCTTCATGTCTTGGTACATCTTGTCCGCACCGGGATGAATGGTCATCTTTGAACGATGTGCATCATCCAAAATAGCCTTCTTCAAACCCTCGTCTTGCGGTACACAAAGTCTACCGTCTCTACACAACCACCCCTTACCATCCAGGGTGTACCTACTCAAATGGCTGGACGACTCCCCCCTTATGAGCTTCTCTACTAACTCAACCAACTGTGGGTCGTCTCGCTGAGCCTCACCAATCCGTCCCAAAAGAGTGGGCCTAACCTCCAAGGAGGCTAGCAAACCGGGTACAAAGTCAACTGAAGGTCTGAAGTCAAACATCGATATAAACTCCAAGCTTCGCCATTCCACGAACAATGGACTCAAGGGCAGCCTTTTTCTGCTTAAGGCGTCTGCCACCACGTTACCCTTGCCAGGGGTATACGCTATATCAAAATCATAGGACGCTAAGAATTCCATCCACCTTTGCTGCCTCAAATTCAAATCCTTCTGAGAGAATAAGTACTTCAAAGATTTGTGGTCTGTGAACAATTCAAACCTCTCGCCAAGAAGATAATGACGCCAAGACTTAAGCGCAAAAACAATAGCAGCCAACTCTAGATCATGGGTAGGGTAATTTTTCTCATGCACTCTCAACTGCCTTCCACCATAGGCTATTACCCTTCCCTCTTGCATTAAGACTGCGCCTAGTCCTGTCCCACAAGCATCGGTGTAAACAAAAAATGGCTTACTCCCATCTGGCAGCACTAAAACTGGAGCAGTGGTTAAAGCTCTCTTTAACCGTCGGAACGCATCCTCACAATCTACGTCCCATGTGAAAACAAGATTCTTCTTCGTTAAGCGGGTTAATGGGGCTGATATCTTCGCGAAGTCTTTGATAAACTTCCTATAGTAACCCGCCAACCCCAAGAAACTTCTTACTTCGGTAGCATTTCTAGGAACCTTCCAATCTTGGATGGACACTACCTTCGCGGGATCCACAGCTATTCCTTCCTTAGAGACCACGTGCCCTAAGAATCGCACTTCCTTCCTCCAAAAGTGACATTTAGAGAATTTAGCCTTAAGGCTATGCACTCGAAGAGTCTCCAACACTTCCCTAAGATGTAGGGCATGCTCTTCTTCACTCTTGGAAAAGACCAAGATGTCATCTACAAAGACCACCACGAACTTATTAAGGTACTCCCTGAACACCCTACTCATCAAATCAACAAAGTATGCAGGGGCGTTCGTCAAACCAAATGGCATCACAAGCCACTCATAGAAACCATCCAGAGTCCTAAAGGCAGTCTTCTCTATACTATCCTCAGCTACTCTCAACTGATGAAACCCCGTGGCTAAGTCCAACTGCGAAAACACTGAGGCGCCAACTAACTGATCAAAGAGATCATCAATCCTCGGCAATGGGTGTCTATTCTTCTTTGTAAGCTTATTGAGTTCTCTATAGTCTACACAAAGTCTGAGGGACCCATCCGCCTTCGTGGCAAAAACTACTGGAGCACCCCACTCCGATATACTTCGTCTTATGAACCCTTTCTCAAGCAACTCACCCACTTGCTTATGGAGTTCCCTCCTCTCACGAGGAGCCATGTGGCGCACTGGCAAAGATACTGGTTTAGCATTGTCTACCAGATATATTCGGAAGTCTATCTCCCGCTTCGGAGGTAAGCCCTTCACCTCCTCAAACACATCCGAGTACTCCCGGACCACTCTAACAGATCGCAAACTTTCGACCGACGCGTCAAGTGACTCAAGATAACTAAGCATAACAGATTCCATGGGATTACAAGAGATCTCGAGAGTGTTACCCAAGCGGGTCATAAGCCTAACAACTCTCCTTTCACAATCAAGAACGGCACCATTACTGGATAACCAGTCCATGCCCAAAATCAACCCATAGCCCGTGAAGCCCAAAACAAAAGCATCACATCTAAACTCAACGCTAAGTATGGAAATCTTCAAATCCAAACACATCATGGACAAATAAGTGGAGCCCCCAATTGGGTTTGAAACAACCAAGGGATCATCTACTAAACTGGTGTCTAAGTGCAGTGACTCAACTAATGATGATGAGATAAACGAATGCGATGCGCCAGATTCGAATAAAGTACGGACAGGATGATCAAACAGAAAGACTAGACTTTCAACGGAAATAATTCTACCTATCTCCTGAATCGGTGGAACTGCGAGAGCCTGAACTTGCCCCCTTGCCTGACTTGGTGCCATAAGAGCTTGCACCTGTCCTCCAGAGGTAGATCCCGTCCTCTGCCCCTTCTTAGGGCAGTCCTTCACTAGATGCCCTGCTTCGCCACAGTGGAAGCAGCCAGTCTTCTTCTTCTTCCGACAATCTTTGCTTAGGTGGCCTGGTGTCCCGCAATTGAAGCACTTCTTCTTTCCCTTGCCACCGTTGCCTTTCCCTCCCTTGCTTTGCTGTTGTTGAGGTTTCTTCTGATCTCCTTTCTTTTCGGGTGCCTTATTAGCATTGGGACCCTTCTCTTCCTCATGCATAAGTGCCATGTCTACTAGCTTCTCAAAAGTGGCCCCCATAGGGATGTGAGACATAGCCACTCCATGCATCGGTTCGTTCAAGCCTTTAACGAACCTCAAAGCTTTCTTCTCCGGAGTATTCACCATGTCCATGCCAAACCTTGCCAATGGATTAAATTTGTTGACATATTCCTTCACCGATAAGTTTCCTTGCTTTAGAGTCAAGAACCTTTCCATGTACAGATTTTCTTCCGCTCTTGAGAGAAACTTAGCCCCAAACCTTTGCCTGAAATCTGCCCAAGAGTCAACAAGGCGTTCTCCATTAGTGACCTCCCACCAGAACGAGGCCTCTCCCTTCATTAACCAAGCAACTAACTTAACTTTCTTTCCTTCTTCCATCTCAAAGATGTCTATCAACTCTTCCGTCTCCTTAAGCCAATCCCTAGCTTCCACGAAAGTTTCTGATCCTTGAAAAGATTTCCCTCCCATAGCCTTAAATTCCTTGCAAGTCTTAGCAAATGTATCCGTGCGAGGAGGAGGAGGGGGAGGAAGATTGGGTGCAACGGGTGGTGGAGTAACATTTGCTGACCCCGTAGCGGCGGCCCTAGCCTCCATCAATCTCCTATACCATACTGGTATCGTCACACCCGGAATGTTAAGATCTTCAGCCATGCTGAAACGGAAAAGGAAAGATTCAAAATGGAGAATTCGAAAGATAAAGATATGGCTATTGGGGATTATGCTTTTCTTTCAAAAACTTTTTCTCTTATAAACATGTTTTTGAAAATACTTCTTCCAAAATGTTTTAGAAAAATAGTTTTTCTAAAAATTTTATCTGTTCTGGTAACCTGGCTCTGATACCACGTGTAACACCCCACACCCGCTATGGTCACTCGCTAAGGGAATGCCATAACATTGGTGGAGTATTTTAAGTGAATATAGAACAGAAAAATTACAACAAGACAAATATAAGTAATACTTGAAAATTTTAAAACATCATTTCATTGCAGCGGAAAGTAAAACATGTTTGGTTACATCACAAAACCATAATAAGAGTCAAGTACAAAATATCCATCCTGATAAATAAAAGTACATAATCCCAATACATGAACTGATAGCCATAAAAGAAAGGGTAAGCTGAGCTTTACATCTATGGTCCAAGCTCCAAAAGAGTAATAAAGCAGCCTGATCAAAGCCCACTCGTGCTGGGCCCACTCTGAGAACCTGAGGGTTGGGAAAAAGATAAAAAAACAACGGGGTCAGACATAAGTCTGAGCGAGTCCTATAACTTTAACAATACAATCATTAAAGTAATTAGGGTATGATATAAGCTTGGTACGGTGCGACTGGGGATAAATGACTACACTAAGTAGCCAATCAGACTTAGAATGAACTAAGATAACGATAAAGACACATCTACTCACCCAAGGATAATTACTACACTGCACTACACCAGTCATTACTAACTTAAAGGTTGATCCCACTAAGAGTACTTAGTAAAACTTAATGGTAGTTTAGTGTACCCCTAGCTGACTACATAGGTGTCGTCTGCCCCTATCTCCACTAGGTGTACCCACTACCCCCCATTCGATCGGCTCCCTAACGTAGATACCCGTGCTGGTCCCACAGTGGGGTGTATCATCCCCTAAAGTGGCAACCCGATAATGTCAACGGTGCACGGCTTATACCTACACGATGCAACAACGTCTTACCTACCAGCCCGGGTCCACACACGCATATGAAACCTGTTGGACTTGCGTTGCCACCGCTAACCCGTTTTGGCCTCTTATAGTCAAGCCCAATATGCGTGTCCCGTCCTCGACTTGGGTCGAGCCCACAAAGATACGTTTGGGATATTGGCTGAGATGGGCCCCCATCACTTGGCACAAGCTATCCACCTAAGCTTGGCCCCCACTAGTGAATCCCACTTAACCCTTTAACCATGTTCACTTACATGTTATAATTTTGGTTAAGTATACTAATCGTATTTTCTATTGCCACCCAAGGCAACCCACTAGTTTTCCTCATGCCACCCAAGGCACCCACTTAACCCCTCATGCCCCACTACATGCAAATTTGGTTAAGTGTTTCTTAATTAATTAAGACCGTGATCTTATAAAGACCCCTCACATTAGACTGACATTTATGGCAACTGGATATGCCGGTTGGTTCCGGGCAGTTTTACACCATAAAAGAGTCTAACCTCGTGTCTTTACAACTATCACGTATTTAATTTATGCCTAAGACCTCTCACATTGGGCCAATCATTTGTAGCTGCTGGATTTTCCGGTTGGTTCCGGGCAGACTTCCGCTACAAAAGGGTCCAACCTCGTGTCTTAGTCGATTAATTACACCTAATTAATCCCCCCATAATTTGTATTAATTATCCCTAATTAATTACAACTTTTTAAGAATATGGGTAGAACTAACTCAATAGGTAAATTCCCAATTCCATAATATGGGTAGACCTAACTCAATAGGTAAATTCCCAATTCCATAATATGGGTAGACCTAACTTAATAGGTAAATTCCCAATTATGTCCATTTTATTTTATGGCATGCTTAATCATACCAACTTCACACAATTTTGTTAACATGCATATTAACCCCATCGTTCCCCACGTAATTCGTTCACACAACATGACATATAAATGGGAAGATTCATCATAATTATAATGGGTTCCACTTATCATAACATTAGCATTAACATGGGTTTAAAAGGTGTCAACTTGCATCATAACATTAAACCCAACTAGCATAAATCATTAACCCAAACTTGCATGAATCACATATGTCATAAAGAGGGTAACTTGCATATGTATGTATGACATACAAAGGGGTAAACTTGCATATACATACATGTCATACAAAGAGGCAAACTTGCACATGAACTTACATATGAGCTTACATATGAACTTGCATAACATGCCATACTTAGAGGCAAACTTGCATATATTATGCATATCATAAAAAGAGACAAACTTGCATATGAACTTGCATCATAACTTGCATATGAACTTGCATAACATGTCATACATTGAGGCAAACTTGCATATATTATGCATATCATAAAAAGAGACAAACTTGCATATGAACTTGCATCATAACTTGCATATGAACTTGCATAACATGTCATACATAAAGGCAAACTTGCATATATTATGCATATCATAAAAAGAGATAAACTTGCATATGAACTTGCATCATAACTTGCATATGAACTTGCATAACATGTCATACATAGAGGCAAACTTGCATAACTTAACAAATAGCATAAAACTTGCAAGCTAACATCATAAACATATAGCATATGACAATCATAACTTGCATTGATCCACATTTACAACCATAGCCTCATCATATCCTATCCTAATTAGTTTAGCAATTGCTTGCTAAAGGCATAGGAACTCACCACTAGCTAATTAGCACTCCTATGAGGAAGATTAAGTTGCTAAAGTTGATTAGAACTTGATTAGAGTTGATTTGAGATGCTAACTTCCTCTCAACTTTGATGGAGGCTCCTTCTAGTTTTAATTTGATGGCATGAGGCCCTTGTTTCTATTTTTAGTATGGATTAGGGTAGTCTTAGGGTGTATTTATAGATTAGGCAAGTGTTTTAGGCCATTAGATTAACCCTAAATTAGATTAGGACCATCAGATCTCGGAAGCTTCCAGAAACCAGCCCCAAAACACAGCCTAAACCCTAAAATGGTGCACCAGGCAAAACTGCCCGGCTGGCATGTGTCGACAGCCAAGTCGACAGGGCTGTCGACTTGGGTCCTACCAAGTCGACTGCCAAGTCGACAGGCCTGTCGACTTGGTTGGCTGGCGGGAAATTTCCCGCCTAGCCTTCCAGGCCCGAAATTCGAAATTTGAACTTGAAATTCAAATCTGTTTTGAACTTTGAATTTTCTGAAAACTTCATTAGGCCATAACTGGGCCATACGGACTCCGATTCTCGAAAACTCGGACTCTATTTCGCATATTTTTCCGAGACGAACGCAATGACGCAGCCCGTTTCCCCCAATTCTCACATCTGGGATTATTTATTCTGTAATTAGTGAATATTAGTATTAACTAAAATTCGGGGTGTTACATCTAGGTTTTTTTAAACGAGGCTAGAGAAACAATTATTATATACAAAATCTCCTCAGTATATAAAACCAAAATTGATGATAGAATTATGGTGGGTACAGAGATGGTTGTGAAATAAATTTATAAATTGGTTATATTATGATATATTCTCAACAGTACTGGGATTTTTGAAAATTTTCATTTATCATTTTTTCTGAAAAATAATTTAGTCAGATTTCCATCACAAATTTTGAAATTGAATATTTATTAATGATGTAAAAAATTTTAAACTCTCAACATTAAATAAAACCATGATAGGTGACATAATGATGATAGGGAAAGAAGATATTCATGAAACAAACTTCAATTCAAAGATATTATAAAAACTGTTCAATCATCATGAGAATTTGAATAATATTTCCTCTTGTTGTGAAGTATACTATAGTCACAACTCATCATAATTTCAAAAATCTGATAATAATTTTGATGTTTTCCAAATATAGTTTAAATTTGGTCAATGATTTCAATTTGTGAATAAATAACAAAAAATAATTTTAAAATTGAAAAAATCAATTATAAGAGGAATTCTGAAAGATCTATACAAGATGAAAATAAATAAATCAAATGAATGTGACAACACCTCTAGAACTTATGCCACTTAGGGCTCCTAATTAATCATAGAAGCATCTAATGTAACTCAAACAAATAATTCAATTACCAATCCCAAGCAAACACTTCAGTTCCATTTATCATAGCAGCAAACTTTCAATTTCAGAACAAGTTTCACAAGAGAGTTTTTCATGATTATTTGTAACAAGCACAAGAGACAGATCATGATCCAATATTAAAGTAGTTCATTTGAAATCACTTGAAGGGATGTGAAAAATTCAAGATTCAATAAATCGGTCACATAAGATTATAATTTAGAATCCACGAAGTGTGCGAGATTCAGGATATCAACAATTTCAAATGATTTCAAGAAAATCAAGTATTCAAGCCAAATGATCATGATATAAAAATGAATTTCAAGATGCAACACAGCAATCGACATTAATTGATTTTCAATTCAAAATAATCAAGCCAATCCAGAAGATAATGAAATTATCACAACTAAAGAAATAGTATGTGACGTAATGAGTATAATTTTTCAGGTCTTTCCAGAATGAATTAGAAGAAACTCAAAATAGCAGAGAGAAGTGAAGTTTCATTAGTTTTCCAGATCTTCAAAATTTTAGAATTGAAATTAACAGTGTTCAAGATATGATAAGAATGCTTTAGTACTATTAGGAATTCAAAAAAAATTAAACTTCAAAAGAATTGAAAAATATTTACAATTTTAAATTCAAGATCTGGAAATCATCAAAACATGGAAGTTTTTTATGAATGAACCTAATTTCCAAAAAATCATGAATATTGCAATTTGAAGTTATAAAGCTAAAGAAGAAGAAAAATGTGGCAGTGTCAAAGTGAAACAGTATTAAAAGAAAGGGAGAATAAGGGGAAGAATGAAGGAGGAATAAAAAAAATACAGATACAAAAAATGTGTGTTCAGAGATCATATGTGGTTTACAGTAGACGTTGTGGATTTCGAACTCGACAATCATGGCTAAGGAACTCTGAATGATTCAAAGATATGGAACAAGTTGAAATCAATTCTCTTTCGCAAAGCAGTTCCTCAGCCACCTTCGGTACCTAAGCATTTAGAGGATCGAGTGGTCTAACAAAATTTGTAAAACAAATCATGGTTTCATTCACACGTTTTGGTAACCAAACTTGTTTGTACAACAATCCATCTGAATTAACTTTTGTACCATTAGGAAGCCAAATCTCTTTGTACTTACTTGAATTCATTTTGTTATCTTTTGGGATCCAAAATAGTTCAAATGGTTTGTTACAAAACAAGTTTTCATTTCGTTTGTGATCTAAAAACCCTTAGAAAATTTTAAAGTCCAAGTTTTCAAGTCGATCTTTTTCAAAGCTGCTTGAAGGATTTTTAAAAACATCAAAATTTTCTTTTTTAAAATCATCAATTTTCCCAAAGCCAAGACTACATTTATTTCCATTAGAAAATTGGTTTTACAATAAGATATTCAACGATTTTTCTCCATTAGAAAATCTATTCGGGGTTGATTCAAGTCGTTGAATTTTAGATTTAAGATCAGTATTTTCATTCATCAAATTGAACAATAATTTATAGTGACCTTTCTCTTTTCAGCATTAGTTTGTTTCAAAATCAAAATTTCGTTTTCAAGCAACTTAATTTTGGCTTGCGACTCAGAGATCTCAGATTCAAAATGTTTTTGCTCTTCAAAATCGAGTTTTTCAAAATCTTTGAATTTCACAATTTCCTTTTCAAGCTCATTCAGGATTGATTCGGTTTTCAACAATTTTTCTTTTTCTTTTTAATTTTATGTTTGGAATTAATCTTATCCAAATCCTTTTGAACAACATCGTTTTTACATATTAGCTCATCCTTATTTTGTTTTGAACTAATAATTTCTTTTTCAAGCTTTTGAAGATGTTCATTGAGATGAGCTAAATCAATTTTCAAATTCATAAAATTTTTACAATTGGAGTTTTCAAGTTTTAATTCCAACATATTATTTTTGCAAATCTACTCAAATTTCAGAAGTTTGTTTTTCGTTGGAGATTATCAACAGTTTTAGTTAAATCAGTACACATATCGACTAAATCTACGTATGAAAAATCTCTATCGTTCGAATCATCATCTGTTGAGTCTTCATTTGTAACTCCTGTTAAGTGCACATTTGAACTTGAGTTGGCATTTGAGGGTATTGGGCGATTGTTCAATTCTTTCATACTTCGTATTGAGGATATTCCCGATTTTCTATGCAGTTAAACAATGAGAGATATGGTTATACTGATCATCATCAATATAAGAATATAGATTATGTGTATCACGAGAATTAAACTCAATATCACTTCTTTCTACCATATCATAACCACTGATAAAAATATCCCTACATTTAATATTAAAAGATTTTATATAAAATTCCATTTTGGATTTCCAATTTACAAAAATTGTTCCATTAAAAATAGTTGGAATATTACTGGACTGATATCGCTAAACAAAAAACTAAGGGAATCCATGACTCTAGAATTAATGAAAATCCAAGATCTGATACTAGTTGTTGGACCTAGATAAATCCTTGAGTGAGGGTGAATAGATTTTATTGCAGTTTTACGAGACCTTAAAATTATCACAACACAGATTGCAGCAGAGAAAATAAATGTAGAAAATATGTAACGATCCGGGGAGTTCAACGCTCGAATTTTCGACAATAATATATATAACCCCACATTACTTGTCAAAAATCCAAGTATCGAAAACCCAGATAGTTAATAGAAAGAAGTTAGAGGATGAGAAGTAGAAAGAAAGAAATATTAGAATAGAAGAAAGAAGAAGAACACATCAGAATCTCACAGCGTAACAAATAAAATATAATATATCAAATCTCTTTATATAAAAAAATTGTATTTACATACCAATTATCAGAGTACATCATATATGTCACAACGAAAATACACTTTATATAACTAGCGGTGAAGCCTCCTGCTTCCAGCTTCTGAACTCCAAGCGAAACCTAACCTGGAAATATACTCTGTCTGACCCGAGCACATTTGAAGCAAAGCAAAATTCACCCAGATCCGTCTGGAATACTTTCAGTGATAAATTCACATAGCAAACAACTTGTTTAACTTTGAAAAATTCTTTTTGAAAGAAAAGGATAGTAGTAAGACCAGCCCACACATAAACACGGACAGTTTTTACCTTACTATAACACAAAACGTTTTTGAAATTAATATCTTTTTTGATATTATAGTATACAATCAAAACCATGGGCTTTTATTGGAGAATGGATTTCCAGTCAAGGTATGAGACCACCTTCCAACAATGTACCTCCGGAGATGAATACATTAAGGTTCAACAAAAACGTCTTGTAACCCAGCTAAACATGACTGGCCTCTCATTTCGCTTGAGAGTACCAAATATATAATCACCACGGCTAATTTGTTTTCTCCAGATCAGGTAATGATATACCCTTTTAATGGATGATTGAGTAATGATATACCCTTTTAATGGCCCCTCATTTGATTCTCCAGATCAGGTAATGGCATACCCTTTTAATGGGTGTGACCCACATAGCCATGCTGCCTACCCGATTTTGTGCCATTTCCCGGTTGATGAGGCTTGAGGTTACGTTTTCTTTTAGCACATCTCCATTCACCTTGAATGCCACATCGTCAGATCCGCCAAATCACTAACTGACGTCCACAAATACAATCTGGGTGTTAAGAAAGAGAATTCTCCGCTACCAAACTTGGTATATTTGTAAAAATCAACGTGCATGATTTTTTAGGAAATACTCTGTCAGACATTCGTCCATACAAGTCATTCAGGAACATGATGAACCGAAGGCACCCTCCTACCACTTCCTAGGAATCACCCTATAGATCAGTAGCGAATAGTCCTTGCAATCTATAGATTCCGATCACGATAGAACCACAATTAATCTCGGGGCACGAACCAGAGATTATAAGTAGTTCCTCCGTTTTATGAAGATCAACGGTCTTCAATTGCTCCATCTTTATTTTCTGCACGTAACATTGATTCGAAGTGGTTTTGGGTCTAATTCCCATCCCGGACTCTTCGAAATGACACGACAAAAGGTTCGATAATATATTCAATTGATAGTCGGGTTTTTAACTATCAATATCAAACAGTACGTTAAGTATATTGGCAGCTCAAACCTTTACTATTTAAAATCATTCATTAAACCCATTATCGAATCATTTAAAATCATTTCATTGATTTAAAATTTTATTCCATTTGTTTATCCTGACAAAAATCCTTTACTTCCGTTATTTGGAATCAACAACTATGTTTACCGAACTGCACTTTACTTATATCACCGTATTTATATAAAACCCTTTTTATTTCCCCTTCTTGGAAATATTACATCATATTCTCAAAACTCTTTTAGCCTTCCTTTACTTCATGAATAACGATATATATTATCTATATTGTATTCCATATTTAATTACCCTTTCTAATATGACCCAAAATGATGTTGAACGACATGTCATATCATTATATAAACTCAATCACATGTTAAATTTGAAGATTCCATTCAGTAAGCGTAGTATATAATTAAATTTCCATTAATTATTCCTACCCACAACTTGGTGTAACCTATTTATATTTCATCGGAAAACATAGTGATTTACTTATCACTTAGAATAAGTGGATTTCAAACCAAACTATTTCCATTTCCTAAGGAATAGTGCTATATATAAAAATCACGCTTAAGCATGGTCAACAACGTTAATTTATCGTTACAGTTCAAAAACTTTCAATATGCTGCAATATTCCCCTTAATAACTAATCTAGACATCTCTTTCCGTTATAAACTAATACCATCCTTCGATAATAGTGGAGTCGTTCAAGTTGGGGTATCTTATTTACCTCATAGACCTAGATCGACCACGTTTTCATCTTAGAATTGATATAAGTCCGTAACTCTAAACCCCTTATTACTTATAATATCCATTAAACCGTATTTCTTGCTTTATTTGAAATAACACCATATCTTTACTTAAAAACTCGGTTATTTGTAATCATTTATATCAAGCATTAATGCTTCGCTTCATCTTTCTTATACAATACCCATTCAATTTCTTTTATCAAAAATCATTCACTTTTTTTTTATCTTTTGACATTTTACTTTCCATTTGAATTATCATACCCAATTCAAGTAAACCTCTCATTACAATCTCAATATCATCTTAAATGAATTCACTTTTAATTAAATAGTAATTAACTTTATCATTGCTGAAGTAAAACAGTTTACTTCGTTATTAATTTAAAATAGATTTGTTGTTTACTATACTAATTATACTAGTTCAATCATCATTTAAACTTCATTAATTAAAAAGTGTAATTAATAAGAAATCTTATTAATTTTAAACAATTAGTTGCCAAGTTATTACCATTAGATTAATTGAAGACCCATTTAATCTAATAATCATTTTCCAATAAAACGGTTGATTTAGTCAACTCCATACGATCAGTTAATTTGTTAACTGATCTTAATTATTTTTTACCATTAGATTAATATAATTATTCTAATAATATTTCTAAATTGTTTGTCTTAAAATAATTATCCAAAAATATTAACTCGTAGGATAATTACATCTTTAAAAAGTCATTTAAATGTCAAACAATCGTTTATATTTACTTTATAAAATTAACTATAGAATGTTTATAATAGAATTTCTATTATAATTTAAAACTTAAAGCTTAAATTATAATTTTCATAACTTAACTTCGTTGATTTGCCTGAAGGCCAATCAACTTCTTAACAAAAAGATGGATTTATGGTCAACTGCTACCAATTTCTTAATCAGTACCGTTTATTGATTAAATCATAATAACGTTGAATTTCCATTCAACATTAATTATTCAAACCAGTTTTCAAATGTAATTTGGTTTCAAACAGTGCATATATCGATAATATAAAAACAAACAATACATATAATATTTGAGGAATCCGGTTGGATTCTCCAACCTGTCCTTCCCTGTATCACAGTTATTATAACATTTTAAAATAATGCACGAAATAGAAATTTTATCCAATGCATTTAAATGACGTAAATAAAATTAACGTCAACCAATAGCAAACAGTTAACATCCATGGCATCCAAATCAATCAATTTGATAATATCAGTGATAGATTTTAATTACAAGAATTTGATCACATCATAGAATTCTAGAAATCGTGAGAGTTAACTCACCTTTTAATTTTATTCGATGATTCCGCATTGTTTCTCCAATTTTAATGGACATTTAAATTTGACTTTTATTTCGATGAGCCCCAGATCTCGTCAGCTCAGTTCCTACGCGTAGCATTGGTCGATACGATTTCAGTGTTCCTTGTTTCACTGAATTCTGTAAACGTCGGCATTAGATAAAACAATTATAAACTAAATAAATTCAACGATATTTAAACTAAATTAATAATTAATTAACTAATTAATTAGTACTTAATTACCATCTTCAACCTAAACCACGTCATTAGTTAACCGCACACGTTTTCCACTTCCAATTAGAGCAGATCACGATGCACCTTCCTGAATACTCCTTTCAGCCTTTCGAACAACAACTCCCACTACACCGTGACCATTTCCAGTCCAACAGTCTCTGCCATTATCTTCACTTCTGTTACTTTCTACATTCGAATTCCAAGTCTCCCTCCTATCTCATGTTAAAGCTTCATGTCGTTATTTCTTCTCCGCCGACACAAATAGTAGCTCCCACTATTATCACCCATCATTGCATCACAAAATCCTTCCCAATGTTTGTCATGAAACTCCAGGTACCCACCGTCAATGTTCCATACGATGTCACAATACCACCGCCAGCTTCTTCTAAATTTCCTGCATCGCTCCAGTACATTAACTTCCCTCACGCACAAACTTTTCCACTATCCACGCATGAACATTCCAACGTCCCCCTCTATTCTTCTTCTTCATATAAGATTACTTAATCATTTCCGACCCGAAACTCCATCACCTACCTTGCTTTAACCACTGTCCATTTGAACTTTAACCTTCGACAGACTTCACCCTTAACACCTTTCGAAGCTCCTCCTTCCATGTATACATACTGCTGCTACTATATTTCTTATCCACCGCAACTTCAAATATCCGTGCTCAAAACCAACAACTCCCAGTTTAGCTACACCGTATTTTTGCCTGAAGCCTACCACTTTAACTCAGTAACTCGCCACTTCCGGCTCCCCATCACGGCTCCATTCCGCCCTAACCACCCAACCATACTCCGCCAGAACCAGCTTCTAACAACCGGCTTACGTTTTCCAGCCTCCAGCCATGTCATACTCCCATCGCTCAACCAAACTGGTCACCCAAAATACTTCTCCAACCATACGTTCATCACTATATGGCAGCGGCTGACCCAAACATGATGATCCCCTGCACTGTCTGCAGTGGAACAATCACTATAACAAAATATGTTATTCATAACGCCATTTAATAACTTGTTAGCCTGAAGTGTTATTATTTACAATTAATTTTATGCATCTCACGTCAATTTCATTTCACAATTGTTGTAACGCTCCGTACCCTCTTGTGAAATTTCCATCTCCCTCCAACACCATTTTGTTTCCCTCCTCCGTAGAATTATTTTCTGTTTTCCATCTCAAAAGCATTTCGTCTCCTACCGCAGAATCAAACTTCGCTCTCCCTCGAAAACCACAAACTTACCTCTTGTTCTATGAGAAATCAAACTTCGCTCTCTCATTCCGAAGAGTCCGCATCGATTGTCTTCCTAATCTCCGCATCTGAAGAAATTGTGTTGGAACCCTAATTTCGATTTCGATTTTGGTAAGCACAACTGTGAATAAAATTATTACAGAAGAAACTATATTATTTTCTTTGATTTGGTAATTACTGGCGGAAGCTGTTTCTATAATGATCATAACTGTATTTATTTTGTTGAATTTTGATTTTCTTTGATTTGGTAATTACTGGCGGAACCCTAACTTCGCTTTCTTTCCAATCAAACGCCTAATCCTGTGCTGCCACTACTCAAATACGATGTTCTCGCCCAGTCAATTCTTCCATCGAAAAGGTAAACTTTTAATTCCATCACAGATGAGTGTACCGGTAGTTCCTCTTTTGAAAATCGATGTGCTCACCCATTTTTTTCTAATGATTGTTGGTTCAAGCTCTGACGTAGTCGTAGCACTGATTATCGTACCCGCATCTGTTATTCCTATGTTTTCACCGTATTAATTCCCGCATCCTACCTTGGACTGAATCTTAATTTTTTTTTCCAACCGTATACTCACCTCCCCTCCACTTCACAACGATATGGTATATTCTAGCTTTGCACTTAAGTATGGTTTTACGTCGCTACGCTGTAATGTACGAAGTTCCTTACAAAGTTGTATTTTTATTCAGCTGAATTCTTGCTTCTCTTTAATTCCCTCTGTTATCTCCTTTATCTGTTGTTAATATATTTCTCCTGGTTTGTCACTCTTTCCATAGCTAATTGGTTGGAACTTCTACGTAAAATCTAGAAGGTCGGCCTCTTTAATCATTTAGTCGTACAATGCACATGAGTTTATGACTGTGTAGTAAATCTGTTACCATTTACGCGAAAAGATAACTTGTTGTATTTTTTTTGGCTCTTCCTATGCTAACAAATTCATATTTTCATTTTTTATATGCAAATTTCCTTTGTGTACAATATCCCTGCTTGGAAACCCTTTTCAGACCTTACACTGATATGTCGAACGTGGTAACCTCATCTGGCATGTTATGCGATTACAATTAAGTAACATATAACGACGTACATTGCACATTATACTTATTTCGACTGATTTCAGTTTACATTTATTTTCAGTATGACTGAGAAATAAATGTTATGCATGTCCACCAAATTCATTAAGTGTAAGGGGTGGAAAAATCAAATGAACTGATTGCATACAATATTTTCTGTGTATTTTATTTTTTTTACTTATACATATTTCACAATTCAAATCAGTTATCCATGGATCGGGTACTTCCTTATGTGGTTTACAATCGGAATCTGTATACTCCTTTATTAAATATTTTTAAACTTGAGTATGTCTGACGATTATGCTGCCCCAATATGCCTTTTTTTTTACATTACTCTCTTTTCTTCTTTCTACATGTTTATAAATTCATTACAATTTTTATTGCTTCCTTCATTTTTATACTGATTCACCAATATATTCCCTCATCGTTTTCGAAACAGTAAATTAAGACATTTTTTTTATATTCAATTTATCTGCTAACTCCATTCCTGGTTTGATTATTTGACCGGATATGATATTCTTAAACTTCCATTCTTACTTGCTCATTTTGAGTTTCGTACATTTTAGGATTTTATAGTTTGTGCAAGTTCCATACCAAATAATAGTAAGTAAAGTAAACATTAAACTTTTCCTATACTTTTGTTACCATGCAGATCACCCTACTTTACAGTAGGGGGTATATACACAGAGAGAGAGAGAGAGAGAGACACACACAACAAGACAGATATATATGTTGATTGTTGTATGCATGACTTTTTGTCCATTCCAATTTAGATATAAGTTCACTCATAACCTTGGTGGAAAAATACCATTTGCACAAGCTATTCATGGGTGGTGACTTTTGAATGGGAAATTAGAAATCAATTACACATAGATATCAAGGTATTAACTTTTTTTGTTCATTTTTTTAAACTACTGTTAATGTTAATAAAACTTGATTTTGATTTATAAATACTTTATTTTAACTCTGGGTTGTCAATATTACAGAAACATAGACAATCATTTTAATAATGGGTAGGATTTATATATGTAACAGTTTGACAAGGATTTGATTTTTGTAGGCTAGTTGTTAGAAGAATTTACACTATTCTGCTTTTGTTTACTTTAGTTTATGTGTTTCTGTCTCACATTTTACACTGTACACTTAATATATTTCATTACAAGTTCTTGAGACCTTACCTTATATATATATATATATAATGTTTCAGTTAAACAAAAAGGTTATATATTTCTATGTTCGTAGATTGATATATTTCTGTCTGCTCAATTACACCTGTTGCCTGTATTTGTAAACACTGTTCTACTTTAAGTTACTGTAGCAAGAACCGATGGATTGTTTGATTATTTGTACAGGTATGAATTTATTGAAGTTATCGCGCAGTCGCTTCAAGCAAATTTGAATCCAGGGAAAGCAGCTCAGAAGATTGGAGTACTTGCTCATGAGCGAGCCTTGGATAGAACGGTAAAATCCCCTTTTGCTCCTGCAGCACGTGAGGCTGGGTTTTACCATGCTGGTCACCTGGTGGCAAGCTTAACGATGTCTCTATCGTTGTGGCTGCTGCCTCTGATTCTTGATTGCCAACATTTTGCTTATTTATAGTTTTGCATGTTGATATCGATTAGCGTAGAAAATATTGATTTCTTTTGTTTTCAAACAAAAATTTATTATAATGTTTTGGTTGCTAAAAAAATGAAAAATAATAAAAATACTTAAGATGTCTTTGTAGTTGTTGCTTTTCTTAGGACAAAAACCATGTTAATAAAATTTGCAATAGTGAAATGATTTGCAGTAGTGAAATGATTGTTGGTTAAATAGATATTTTATTTTTATGTACAGTTTGCAAGTTTATGTCAGGCTGTTTCACATAATGTTGTTGTTTGATACAACAGAAAGTTGCATTCTCTATTTCAATATCATTGTGTGTTCAGATCATAGTTATGAAAGGCGCGCCGCGGCGCGCGCCATGGCGCACGGCGCGGCGAGGCGCGGCGTTTGCTCCATTTTTGTTCGCGGCGCGGCGCATATGAAAAGGCGCACCAAATGGCGCGCGGCGCATAAATGGCGCACGGCGCAAAATGGCATGCCTTTTCTTTATTTTCTGGTTTTTTCTTTTTTCTCGTATTTCAAACTGCTATAACTACTACTACAATACTCTTACCATCACTACAACCACCATCACAACTACTATTACTATTATTATCATAATGATATGAAATATGAGAAAATTTGTTAATATCTTTTTTTTAGTTATATGAAAACATAATTACATCATGATTATTTTCTATACGATTATCATCAGCGAGTTAATAACCTTACAATTATGTAATTGGCTGATCTTAGCATGCCGATATTTAGAACTGACATATGTTTTATTATCCAACTTAGTTTAGATTCCTTTTAATATTGTCAGAAGTATATAATTTAATGTATAAAAGATCATAAAATATTTTGATGCAAAAGCAAATGAATGAAACTCTGAAGCCGTGAACGATATATCAAGAGAAGCAATTTTGGAGGAAGAAAAAATATTCTCATAAGATAAGCATTCAAGCAGCTCTGAAACATACCCTTGGGTTTTATTTTATTTTTGCATATACGTTGTCTTTGTACGATTTGTCTGTAACATAAAAATATTTCATGATTTGGTATCTGTTAAATACAATCGAGCATTAAAAAGAATGTATAATATTTGTTAAAATAGATTTTTTAGCAAAAAATAGTTTTTTTAAATCTTTTGTTAAAATATTAATTATATTAAAAAAAACATGCGCAGTAAATTAAAAAGGCACGCGCCATTTGCCACGCCGTGCGCCAAGGCTCCAAAGATGGTTTGCGCCTTTTTGTGCCGTGTGCCATTAATAACACTGGTTCAGATAGAAGGAAATAAACAACTTAGGTGTTGTTCCCACGGGTAAGTTGCCCAGTTTTGCCATGTCTCATGATGGAGCAAAATGATCCTTTTGTTTCTTTTTCTGCACCGCGAGGGGCATGATGATCATCCCTTAATGTTACGTATTGGCATGGAATGGACCTCCTAACTCTTATTGTATTTGTTTCACACTTTAGATATTTGGTAAACTAAGCGAGCGCTTGTTATATTCCCATATTGATAATTATTCAAAATACAATATAATAAGAGGCAAAATGTGTGCTTTGAAATCTTGATTGTATAGTGTAATCTTTTTTTCTTTGCTCCCAAGGTTTGTTTCCAAAGTGATTTTGCCTGTTTCTTGGATTTTGATTAGTGTATGTGCATGCATGCAGGTCTATATATCTACTTAGGGACAGAAACAAAACTGGTGGTTGATACTTCAAGAGGATAGAGATTGCGTGCAAATGTTAGTGCCCAACTACATATTGATTTTAAACTTCCATTAAAGGGAGAATTATATTTGTATCTTTATGCTTGCTTAATTCCTTTTTTGGCAGTTTGATATAACCTTCCCAGCACTTCCTTGTTCCCTATTAGCTGTTGATACTGTGGATATCAGTGGCGAGCACATTATGATATTGTAAGATTTAGATTAAAATTTTATTTTTAGTCTGTATATTCCCTAAAAATTAGTTACTGCTCATCATATACTTATGCACAATAAAATGTGCTCCACTTTATGCAGTTGCATTACATACATAAAAAACGAATTGATCGACATGGTAATATAATTGGGTCGAGACAAGATGGTATTGGTGCACCAAACAAATTTCAGAAGATGAGAGTGAGATGATTATTTAGATGGTATTCACTAAAATAATTTTCAAGCTCAAACCATAAGAAGACAGAAGAAATGATATTTAATGTCATAAAATTCAGTTCATTTAGTTATTCTGGTAATGTATGATGGTGATAGATTGTAAAGTAGTGTTTTTTTTAAAAGAAACGTACTTATTTGAATACTTACATTGGTGGAGTAATGAATTATGTAATCTAGAGTAAATTAGCAAAGATTCATTATTTAGGCTACTTGTGGAAATGCAGTAGTGGGGAAATTAACCACGTCTGCCAAAAAAAGAGTTAGAATCAAGTCCATTTTTCCATGGAGTATTGAAGCTACTCTTATGTTTTTACCTTGTTGACATAATTTGTTTAACCAAAGACACCAATTACTTTCTGGTATATTTTGGATGATGGCAAAATAATAATCATGGTAATGATGCTGTTATTATTACGTATTAATCCTTGATATTAGTTCATCAATTACTCTCATTTCATGAAACCCTAGTTCTTCATGTGTTTGTTGGTTGTTGCCATTACTAAAATAATTTTATCTTCTACAAGATAAATCCAACTTGAAATAACCTTTTCATTTGCAGGATTGATGGATTTTTTGTTTTGTTTTTGTCTTTCTAGACTGGAATCATATCTGGTCTTTCTTCCTTGCCATGGTTGATCAAGCCTCTTTATGGGTTTATCAGGTAAGCCTTGTTTCTTTTGTTTTTTTAATTCATTATCTTAATCTTGCTGGCGAAATCGCCAATCGGTCCATTCAGAAAGCTTTTAAAAATCAACATTTTTTCCGAATTTAATGCAAAAATCAGAAAGTTGGTTTCAATGCAAAACAACAAGAACTTCTAATGTTTTCTTAACTTTATCTAAATAAAAAAATATTTGAAATAAACTACTAGTGTTTTAACAGATTGATTTTTTTACCTATAAGCTTTCTAAAATCGAAAGATTTTTTAATAAAAGCAAATAACACTTCTGGATTTGATTGAAAAATATAACTTTAATCAAACTTATTGCAGTTTTGTGTTGCAGTGATTCAGTTCCACTGTTTGGCTACCGAAGAAGGTCATATCTGATTCTTTCTGGGCTACTTGGATCGTTTTCATGGTTCTTGATGGCCACTGTAGTTGATAGTCAATATAGTGCAGCTTTTTGCATACTTCTTGGTTCTTTTTCAGTAGCTTTCTCGGATGTGGTAGTTCTCTTATCCTTTAGTTTCCTTTATTTATAAGCTTGCCAGCACCCTTGTTGGTTGCCTTATTGATTTCACTGTCTTCTTTTTTAATTTTGAACTGCAAGCATTTTATTTGATATGATGTTAAAGAACAATTTATTATCACACAGCCAGTTGACAATTTAAGTATTTATTATATTTTATTTAAAATGCACCTCATTTGGATTGGTTTTTTTTCTGTGATTTCTCAATATATATAACCCCTCGTGAGAGTCAAATGCATAGACTAGATGATATAGAAGTGTGATGGTTAAATGCATGAATTTGGTCTGAAAGCCCTAATAAAACCAATTGGAAACGTGGAAATTAGTTTCTTTATGTTGTTAGGATTCATGACATACATATCATATTGATTTTACTAATTAGAATTCATGCAATAGTTGAAGCTACCAAGACATCTTCAAAAAAGTATGAAAATTACGACTATTAGAATTCATGCAAACGAAGTTGAATGACATATTAGACCATGTCATTTGTTTTATGTGTAATTGAAGTGTAAATGACATATTGAGGTATATTTTGGTTGGTAGCCCTTGTTATCAGGGGACGTATATGCTTGTAAACGGTGATCACAAACATTTCTTTATGCTTTTATAATTTTTTGCATAGCTCAAGTTATATCAATAAATTTTTAACATATGCCTGGTGACTCATATTTCAGGCGATGAATGATCATCCTGATGCATGGCCATTTAAGGAGCCGGTTGATGCACGTCATGTTCCTGACTATTACGATGTTATCAAAGATCCAATGGGTTAGTGCACTTCTTAATTTAATTTCCCAAGTACAGTTTTTCATAGTTACTTATTATGTATTTCTGATATCTTATTTCCTGCTCCATTCACAAGAATCATTGTTGATTTGAGCTATCTGATTTGTGATTGTTTATCTAACTTGCTGACATTTAAAATATCAATCTAAAACAAATGTAACGAACTGGAAATTTTCGACTCCGAAAATCAACATCAAACTATCATGTTGACCATTCAGACATCGAACATTCCAGATCATTAATAGAAAGAAGTTAGAGGGTGAGAATAGATAAGATAGAAATATTAGAATAGAAGAAGAAGAAGAAACAACACAACACAGAGTCTCACATCGCAGCGGAACAAAATATAATACAGAAATAAATCTTTATTGAGAGCTTTGAAAATACTTACAGTATCAGAGTACATCATACCATGGGACAGTTATAATAGCCTGTTCCCATATACAACACACAGCGGAATAGTAGTAATATCATACGTCTGGACTCTTCCAGCTCGTCTCTTCATAGCAGTCGCTAACCTGAACCTGTACACTCCGGGCTAACCCGAGCATTTACAAAACACCGGGTCAGTCTGGTGAACCAGAGTGAGATAAACTCGCACAGAAATAAGGTAAATCACCCAATCATGATTTTAAAGTTCAAAATCTTTTCAAAAGAAAGGTAATCGTAAGACCAAATCCACATATAAACACGGACGGTTTTTACCTTACGATAACCCAAAACATTTTTGAAACCAATATCTTGTCTGATATTATAATAATGTCTAAATACAAGTAAATAGAAATATAGTAGAACGCTTGCATCTCACGCTCTACATATATAGTATACAAACGAAAACCGCGGGCGCTTATTGGAGATTGGATTCCAACTATGACCAGGTATGGGACCACCTGCCGATAGTGTATCTCTAGAGACGAATACACTGGGTTCAACAAGAACGTCTTGCAACCCGGCCCTCACATGACCGACCACTCATTTCGCTTGAGTGTATCGAATGTATATCACCGACGGTTGGGATCAGCAACCGTCTCCCGAAAAGGGACAACATCGAAACATAGATTTAAGAAACAAATAGGACTTCCTCTAGATAGGTGATTATACACCCTAATGGGAGCGACCCACATAGCCATGCTGCCTGCCCGATTTTTGTCATCTTCCGGTTGATGAGGCTTGAGGCCAGAATTTATCTTCGAACATCTGGTCACCATTCACTTTGAATGCCACATTGTCAGATCCATCAGATATCACTAATTGATATCCACAAAAGTACTCTAGCTGGAAGCTAAGAGAACGACAATTTCCCTGCCAACAACCATGATACGTTTGAAGAAATCAACGTACGTGATCCTTTGGAAATACTCTGTCAGACACTCGTCCATATAGGTCATTCAGGAACAGGATGAACCGAAGGCACTCCCCTACCGCATCCATATAGGAATCACCCCATGGATCAGTAGCGAGTAGTCCTTGCAACCCGTAGATTCCAACCACGACAGAATCACAGTTTATCTCTGTTTGCCAGGCAGAGAATATTAGTGGTTCTTCCGTTTGTGAAAATCCACGGTCTTCACAGCACCATCTCGATCATCTTTTGATATCTCCACGTATTTGTTGGTCGGAATGGTTTTCGAATATAAACTCGATCCCGGTCTTTCCATACCAACAATCGCATTGGACAGATTTGATAGTCGGTGATTTAACTATCAAAATAAACAGTGTTTCAAACATGACCCTCCAATGAGTTCATTGGTTCAGTATTCAGCATCACTTGGCCCCTAACAAAACTGATTTACTTTTGTTAAATTAAAACTTCTAACTCTTTTAATATTCAAAAATATGATATTTGAATAACTCTAATTTTTGATTTAACTCTAATCGATTAACTAATATTCGACTTAACTCCATTCGCTTGACTCTAGATCGCAGCGATCACAATGGTTACGCCTGATTCCCTCAGGAAACATCCGACCGTCGTAGGCTATCTGCAGCCCTGCGAATTACGCTAGCAGTCGTAGAAAATGGCAACTCATTTGAATAACTATGTTTGACTAACTCTAGCTCGAATAACTATATTCAATTTCCCACTTAAATCTTCCTTCCAATCATCTTTTAAATTCGGAAATCCATTAGTTTTAACAAAGAAATTTATAGCACATATGTTATAACAATAGCATTATAATTACTATTTAGATCTACAAAACAACAGCGCTATAATCGCTGTTTAGGTTTACAACCCATTTACTATAGCAAAAGCGCTACAATCGCTATATTAGATTTACAAAACATATATTATAACAACAGCGCTAAAATTGTTGTTTAGATTTTCAAAACATATCCACTAACGTCTCTTACGATTACCAACTAATACTATCTTCAGATAATCCCGATGTTGTTCAAGTTGGGGTATTTTAATTACCTCTCAGACCTTGATCAACACCGTTCTCATCCTTCGATAAACATAAGTTATAATCAAAATCAATATTTCATTCTAGTCTCAAACAAGTTCCATTTTAACTATTGGATTTGGTTATACAACTCTATAACCCAGTTCTTTAACCAGATTCGCTTATTTCCAATCTCCTTTGATTTCATTTCACTTCAATTACTTTTGAAAAGTAATTGTCTAAATTATTATTAATTAAAATAATAATTTATTTCAATCATTAACTACATGAGTAGTTAATTTCTTTAATAACAACATTAAATGGTAAATCCCTTTTTTAAAACCTTATTTAAATTTAAACAATATTTATTAAACTATTCAAATCAAAACACATCAATTTTGATAATCAAATTCCAATTCAAAACAGTCGATTTAATTAACTCAAAAATCGATTATCTCGTTAATCGATTCCAATTAATCCTCACTTTAAATTAATTAAAAATATAATTAATTTAAATAATCCCATTAATTGTTTTCTTTACAAAACAATTATCGAAGTTTAATCCTTCGATTCATTACTTGTTCTCATACTCGTAAACCTGATTAACGTCAGCATTTACTTTATAAAATAATTCAATAATAATCAAAGTCTTAAATAAATAAAATATTTATTTAATTTCCTATTATAACTTTTATTCAAAATAATATATTCAAAATCCAACTCCAGTTATATAATAAATTTTATAACCTCATCTTTATCGATTCACCTGACGGTGAATCAATATTTATAACACGATTGATTTTATAGGCCATACGCTGCTAAATACTCAACCAATACCGCTCACTGGTTTAAACACAACACAGGTTGAATTCCCAGTCCAAATCAATAATCAATCAATCAACCAAACAGGACAGTTCATATGTGAAAATATGAAATAAATAATATATTTGAGGAATCCGGTTGGATCCCTCCAACCTGTTCTTCCCTGTATTCAAATGGTTTTTCTCAAATCAGACGGTTCAGTTTTGTTTAACTGATAAATTAAATAACGACCATTTAACATCAACCATAAGCAATTCAAACAATTCAACCATTTAAACATGTTTATAAATAAACATGACCAACCAAGGTGAGTCACCTTTATTGGAACCAATCGTTAAAAATAACGATTTGGTATTTCACTGAAATTAAACACAGTTTAATTTCATCGGTTAAATCAACAGATAAGCAGATAACTAGCAAAACAGTCAACCATTGGCAAGCAGAGCACACAAAATAAAAATACCCAATTTATATAAAATATAAAAAGGGTAACTGAGTGAGTTTAACTCACCTTGAGTTGTGTCATTGTCGAAACAGCTCGTTTTGATTAAATCAAACGGTTGTTTAATTTAATCAAAAATCCCGGTTGATTCCATTTCCTTTCGTCACTGTTCCACGATGTAGTGTTCATTTCCGTTATTCCATCTCTACTCGTCTGGATCAATTTTTGGCTAAGTGCCGGAATAGGTCGATTGCTTCATCATCCCGCTGTAACGTCCCTTTGTTCCAACCATCATTCTGTATGCCAAAACTCTTGCACTGTCTTTATCCCTGTTCAGCAGCTAATGGTAGATTTGTAATTAATTTTATTAATTATAAGTTATAACTTTATTTATGTTTATATTACTAAATTCATAATTACTTTAATTATCATTATCTTAACACAATTAATTACTTAATTTACTAATTACTTTTGACTTGAGAAAAATGGCCTGGTATTCTTCTTCGTCATCTATTTGCTGCTTCTTTTGATAATACCACGTACAAGTCTATCCGGCTTGTACGCCGCAACTTGTTGATTTCCTCTTGTTTAAGATTTTGAATCCGAATACTTGCTGATTCACATTGTCTAAGTTCCCATAGTCAACTCCTCTTTGAAACAAAAAGTGCCCAAAACAAGAAGTGCCTGCTCCCTTAATTATTCCCTTAACCATAAATGGTATGAGTGATTATGTTTGCATAGGCACTCCTTCTTTAATCCCCCCAGGTTAGCGTCACCTTTCCAATGCTTAAACACTTGAAACCATTGTCCCCTTTGCTGATGCTCCATTCACGTTCAAGTCACCAGATGAATTGTTCGGAACCCTTCATATACCCCTTTCGTTGCTTCCATCAAAGAATTTGACCCATCGCATGCCTCCTGTTTCAAAAAAAGTTTTTGATTCAAACTATACCTTTTTATTAAATTTAATTTATTCTTGATTAAGAGTTAAACCGCACTAATTACTTCCCCTTTTTATACCCGTCGGTTTTTGCCTCCTGTTTGACCCCAATAAATTCACGCAACCTTCACTGATCCCATCAGCGAACAACTCCAAACGCCGACCCTCCTCCACCATTCGCTTCCAGTTCATCCACAAAACCCGCGACTTCCAACCCCAGATCTGATGTTACCAAGTCAACCGCCTCACCTTGCTCGACCACCGCCTTCAAGCTCGATGATTCCAGGTCGTCCCGTCGCCTACAGTTATACTGCGAGCACAGCTACTTCGGTGACCATTTCCACCCTCCTCGGCCAACGATAGCCGATCGCCACCGTCCAAGTTAACGAGCTAGTCTAGCTCTTCATCTTGGTCGTTGAAAACATTATGATTCAAGTTGTTACTTTGGAGGAAAATAAAGAAGGTTGCTGGAAGATTTCAGCCGTGAAAAAATGAACGAGAGGGCCAGTCCTTTATATGTGTGAATTTCGTGGAGGCCAAGGAGTTGAGGGAGATAGGTTTGCAGATTAATACGTAGAGTAGCTATTGCTTTTGTCCTTGTTGTACAGTGTTGGAAGGACTTAAGGGTACGAAACTTGGGTGCCACGGTTTGAAATGGATTGGTAGTCACGGCAAAGTAAAATTGGCAGCAAGGCATTGAAAATGTGGGATTGCAAATGTAGACGCAAGAAGCTACAGTGAAGGTGTGGTATAATAATGTACCACACTTCATCGCAAGAAATTTTGTTAAAAACCACTACAAACGATTTTTGTTTTCTGATAAAATGGCTAATCTTAGTGTAAAAAGATATTCCGGATCCAATGAGACAAGTTTCGTCGAAATCCGAGGTCATTTGAAAAAAATTCCTTTATGAAACCATAAATAAACACGCTTTTAAATTTTTCACGATCACCAGATAAGTCAAATCAACTTGAAACTGCGAACACTGACAATAACTTTTCGATACGAACCCAACGGCATTAGTTTCGTCGCATTCTGAGACTGTGGCCCCGGTAGGCTATTTTTAACGCGTACCGCACTGCCCTTTCGAACACCAAATTTGTCGGTCTTTAAAAATAACAAACTATATACCTACCCTGACTAAAATCGACGCTACGAACTCAACGGAACTGGTTTCGTGGCCTAATTTGATTGTCTGTTCAAGTTACACTCTAATATCCCTTTATTCAGTTGAATTAATTTAATTGCACTGAACGAGCGTTTACGGCTACCGTGGTCACATACAACATCGGTTTTCCACGCCACTCACCACCGTACAAAAATTTAGCGATACGGTTCTAATGAAACTAGTTTCATTGAAAACAGAGTCCGTTTGCAAAACGGCTATTTTAACATGTATATAACGGTTTTCATAGCGACTATTTCAAAATTTGATTTGGCCATAACTATCAATATATAACACGAAATCTGGATTTTTCTCTTTCATATGAAAATTATCATCAATACGGTCCCAACGTGTCTTGTTTCACAGAAATCCGACTTATATCGGATCTGTATGTCCAGTTGAAGTTCAAACTCGAATTTTCAAACTGCAGCGCTATATTTCAAGCTCTATTTATAATTATATAAATATATAACGTCGAACTTTGTTTAAATAACGAATTAAATATTAAATTCCATCGATATTCCAAATATAATATTTAAATTAAATTAAATATTTGCTGCCAAAAACACGGGTCGTTACATTCTTCCCCCCTTAAAATAATTTCGTCCCCGAAATTGCTAAGGTAAGAAAGAATGTTATAAACCCATAAATTTCCAAATCCAGTTTATTTTAAATTAGAAATAAATTCAATACTGTAAATAAATATTTTCAAAAATGTTGAAAATTTTCTAACACCTTAAATTTCCGAAAGATTTCGCCAGCACCTCCTCTGCACGGCTCAATCGGTACCACTCCAACTCGCCTTTCTAGGCCTTCTCCAATCCAAAAGAAATAAACCAGCCAAGCGGCTTGCCAAATAGGCCCATGAATCACCAAACCCATATAAAAATAAACGTGTACCTTTTTGTCGGGCATATCATTATATCCTTTCCATCTGCTGCCCTGTCAGCATATACAATTGCATTTCCAACCAAATTCCAATTTTATCCTCAAAACCAAATCCTTCGCGCGTCCAAGCCAAATTCCATTCTTAACTCAATCATCATCCATCATCAATTCCAACCAACACTATTTCAGATTCTTGTTTCACAAATTTCAAAATCTGATTCTACTCGATATATTATCTCCCGATTCAATTTCCAGTTAATCGGTTTCAATTCAATCCATATTTGCTTTCACAAACTTTTATTTAATTTTGTTTTTGTTCAAACAATTTCCCTGGGAGTTTTCAAACAGTTCAGCTCTTTCAAAAATCAAATAATCTTTTTCAGGATTCAAACAACTTGTCTTTCTCAAAGCAATTCAAAACAAAACCTTTGGTAGTAATCCGTCACTTAGAACTCGAAAATGAACACTGATGATGCGGCCGTCATCATCAGAATTATTTTCCAGCGATCGAAGTGAGTTCAATACTATATCATTTCAAAACTCCAATTTTAAACACTTTCATTTTGAAATATCTCCAAATATAAATGCTTGGAAAATATTTTCAAATTCACCCAGGATCTTAAAATTCACATACATTTAATCCAAAATTACTTTTCACACTCTTCTAATTTTTCACAATTTCAATCTAAATTCTGGTTTAACTTCAAATTTAATTCATCTGATTCCATATATTATATCCATAGGAATTCTGATTGGTTACTTACATAACCATTCAATTATAACACATCCAATATACTATAATACTCCAAATATTAATCATTCTTTTATATCAAAATATAATTTGGGTAAAATTATTTCATTTACCCTCTTTCAAAAACATACTGTGTCGAATTATTCTGTTCAAGAGTTTAGAAACACTTATCGACACAGTTTGCATTACTGTATCGACCAGAATTCATAAACTACTCGACAAACCAATCAACACAATATAAACAGTTTTTATATCAATTTACAAATACGCGCTCATATATATACACTCCAACTCAATCTAGGGTATTACTAACCCCATCTCTACTGAGTGACGCCACAGAGCCAAGGTACTTACTTAACCTTAAGCTCTGATACCACTGTAACGAACTGGAAATTTTCGACTCCGAAAATCAACATCAAACTATCATGTTGACCATTCAGACATCGAACATTCCAGATCATTAATAGAAAGAAGTTAGAGGGTGAGAATAGATAAGATAGAAATATTAGAATAGAAGAAGAAGAAGAAACAACACAACACAGAGTCTCACATCGCAGCGGAACAAAATATAATACAGAAATAAATCTTTATTGAGAGCTTTGAAAATACTTACAGTATCAGAGTACATCATACCATGGGACAGTTATAATAGCCTGTTCCCATATACAACATACAGCGGAATAGTAGTAATATCATACGTCTGGACTCTTCCAGCTCGTCTCTTCATAGCAGTCGCTAACCTGAACCTGTACACTCCGGGCTAACCCGAGCATTTACAAAACACCGGGTCAGTCTGGTGAACCAGAGTAAGATAAACTCGCACAGAAATAAGGTAAATCACCCAATCATGATTTTGAAGTTCAAAATCTTTTCAAAAGAAAGGTAATCGTAAGACCAAATCCACATATAAACACGGACGGTTTTTACCTTACGATAACCCAAAACATTTTTGAAACCAATATCTTGTCTGATATTATAATAATGTCTAAATACAAGTAAATAGAAATATAGTAGAACGCTTGCATCTCACGCTCTACATATATAGTATACAAACGAAAACCGCGGGCGCTTATTGGAGATTGGATTCCAACTATGACCAGGTATGGGACCACCTGCCGATAGTGTATCTCTAGAGACGAATACACTGGGTTCAACAAGAACGTCTTGCAACCCGGCCTTCACATGACCGACCACTCATTTCGCTTGAGTGTATCGAATGTATATCACCGACGGTTGGGATCAGCAACCGTCTCCCGAAAAGGGACATCATCGAAACATAGATTTAAGAAACAAATAGGACTTCCTCTAGATAGGTGATTATACACCCTAATGGGAGCGACCCACATAGCCATGCTGCCTGCCCGATTTTTGTCATCTTCCGGTTGATGAGGCTTGAGGCCAGAATTTATCTTCGAACATCTGGTCACCATTCACTTTGAATGCCACATTGTCAGATCCATCAGATATCACTAATTGATATCCACAAAAGTACTCTAGCTGGAAGCTAAGAGAACGGCAATTTCCCCGCCAACAACCATGATACGTTTGAAGAAATCAACGTACGTGATCCTTTGGAAATACTCTGTCAGACACTCGTCCATATAGGTCATTCAGGAACAGGATGAACCGAAGGCACTCCCCTACCGCATCCATATAGGAATCACCCCATGGATCAGTAGCGAGTAGTCCTTGCAACCCGTAGATTCCAACCACGACAGAATCACAGTTTATCTCTGCTTGCCAGGCAGAGAATATTAGTGGTTCTTCCGTTTGTGAAAACCCACGGTCTTCACAGCACCATCTCGATCATCTTCTGATATCTCCACGTATTTGTTGGTCGGAATGGTTTTCGAATATAAACTCGATCCCGGTCTTTCCATACCAACAATCGCATTGGACAGATTTGATAGTCGGTGATTTAACTATCAAAATAAACAGTGTTTCAAACATGACCCTCCAATGAGTTCATTGGTTCAGTATTCAGCATCACTTGGCCCCTAACAAAACTGATTTACTTTTTTTAAATTAAAACTTCTAACTCTTTTAATATTCAAAAATATGATATTTGAATAACTCTAATTTTTGATTTAACTCTAATCGATTAACTAATATTCGACTTAACTCCATTCGCTTGACTCTAGATCGCAGCGATCACAATGGTTACGCCTGATTCCCTCAGGAAACATCCGACCGTCGTAGGCTATCTGCAGCCCTGCGAATTACGCTAGCAGTCGTAGAAAATGGCAACTCATTTGAATAACTATGTTTGACTAACTCTAGCTCGAATAACTATATTCAATTTCCCACTTAAATCTTCCTTCCAATCATCTTTTAAATTCGGAAATCCATTAGTTTTAACAAAGAAATTTATAGCACATATGTTATAACAATAGCATTATAATTACTATTTAGATCTACAAAACAACAGCGCTATAATCGCTGTTTAGGTTTACAACCCATTTACTATAGCAAAAGCGCTACAATCGCTATATTAGATTTACAAAACATATATTATAACAACAGCGCTAAAATTGTTGTTTAGATTTTCAAAACATATCCACTAACGTCTCTTACGATTACCAACTAATACTATCTTCAGATAATCCCGATGTTGTTCAAGTTGGGGTATTTTAATTACCTCTCAGACCTTGATCAACACCGTTCTCATCCTTCGATAAACATAAGTTATAATCAAAATCAATATTTCATTCTAGTCTCAAACAAGTTCCATTTTAACTATTGGATTTGGTTATACAACTCTATAACCCAGTTCTTTAACCATATTCGCTTATTTCCAATCTCCTTTGATTTCATTTCACTTCAATTACTTTTGAAAAGTAATTGTCTAAATTATTATTAATTAAAATAATAATTTATTTCAATCATTAACTACATGAGTAGTTAATTTCTTTAATAACAACATTAAATGGTAAATCCCTTTTTTAAAACCTTATTTAAATTTAAACAATATTTATTAAACTATTCAAATCAAAACACATCAATTTTGATAATCAAATTCCAATTCAAAACAGTCGATTTAATTAACTCAAAAATCGATTATCTCGTTAATCGATTCCAATTAATCCTCACTTTAAATTAATTAAAAATATAATTAATTTAAATAATCCCATTAATTGTTTTCTTTACAAAACAATTATCGAAGTTTAATCCTTCGATTCATTACTTGTTCTCATACTCGTAAACCTGATTAACGTCAGCATTTACTTTATAAAATAATTCAATAATAATCAAAGTCTTAAATAAATAAAATATTTATTTAATTTCCTATTATAACTTTTATTCAAAATAATATATTCAAAATCCAACTCCAGTTATATAATAAATTTTATAACCTCATCTTTATCGATTCACCTGACGGTGAATCAATATTTATAACACGATTGATTTTATAGGCCATACGCTGCTAAATACTCAACCAATACCGCTCACTGGTTTAAACACAACACAGGTTGAATTCCCAGTCCAAATCAATAATCAATCAATCAACCAAACAGGACAGTTCATATGTGAAAATATGAAATAAATAATATATTTGAGGAATCCGGTTGGATCCCTCCAACCTGTTCTTCCCTGTATTCAAATGGTTTTTCTCAAATCAGACGGTTCAGTTTTGTTTAACTGATAAATTAAATAACGACCATTTAACATCAACCATAAGCAATTCAAACAATTCAACCATTTAAACATGTTTATAAATAAACATGACCAACCAAGGTGAGTCACCTTTATTGGAACCAATCGTTAAAAATAACGATTTGGTATTTCACTGAAATTAAACACAGTTTAATTTCATCGGTTAAATCAACAGATAAGCAGATAACTAGCAAAACAGTCAACCATTGGCAAGCAGAGCACACAAAATAAAAATACCCAATTTATATAAAATATAAAAAGGGTAACTGAGTGAGTTTAACTCACCTTGAGTTGTGTCATTGTCGAAACAGCTCGTTTTGATTAAATCAAACGGTTGTTTAATTTAATCAAAAATCCCGGTTGATTCCATTTCCTTTCGTCACTGTTCCACGATGTAGTGTTCATTTCCGTTATTCCATCTCTACTCGTCTGGATCAATTTTTGGCTAAGTGCCGGAATAGGTCAATTGCTTCATCATCCCGCTGTAACGTCCCTTTGTTCCAACCATCATTCTGTATGCCAAAACTCTTGCACTGTCTTTATCCCTGTTCAGCAGCTAATGGTAGATTTGTAATTAATTTTATTAATTATAAGTTATAACTTTATTTATGTTTATATTACTAAATTCATAATTACTTTAATTATCATTATCTTAACACAATTAATTACTTAATTTACTAATTACTTTTGACTTGAGAAAAATGGCCTAGTATTCTTCTTCGTCATCTATTTGCTGCTTCTTTTGATAATACCACGTACAAGTCTATCCGGCTTGTACGCCGCAACTTGTTGATTTCCTCTTGTTTAAGATTTTGAATCCGAATACTTGCTGATTCACATTGTCTAAGTTCCCATAGTCAACTCCTCTTTGAAACAAAAAGTGCCCAAAACAAGAAGTGCCTGCTCCCTTAATTATTCCCTTAACCATAAATGGTATGAGTGATTATGTTTGCATAGGCACTCCTTCTTTAATCCCCCCAGGTTAGCGTCACCTTTCCAATGCTTAAACACTTGAAACCATTGTCCCCTTTGCTGATGCTCCATTCACGTTCAAGTCACCAGATGAATTGTTCGGAACCCTTCATATACCCCTTTCGTTGCTTCCATCAAAGAATTTGACCCATCGCATGCCTCCTGTTTCAAAAAAAGTTTTTGATTCAAACTATACCTTTTTATTAAATTTAATTTATTCTTGATTAAGAGTTAAACCGCACTAATTACTTCCCCTTTTTATACCCGTCGGTTTTTGCCTCCTGTTTGACCCCAATAAATTCACGCAACCTTCACTGATCCCATCAGCGAACAACTCCAAACGCCGACCCTCCTCCACCATTCGCTTCCAGTTCATCCACAAAACCCGCGACTTCCAACCCCAGATCTGATGTTACCAAGTCAACCGCCTCACCTTGCTCGACCACCGCCTTCAAGCTCGATGATTCCAGGTCGTCCCGTCGCCTACAGTTATACTGCGAGCACAGCTACTTCGGTGACCATTTCCACCCTCCTCGGCCAACGATAGCCGATCGCCACCGTCCAAGTTAACGAGCTAGTCTAGCTCTTCATCTTGGTCGTTGAAAACATTATGATTCAAGTTGTTACTTTGGAGGAAAATAAAGAAGGTTGCTGGAAGATTTCAGCCGTGAAAAAATGAACGAGAGGGCCAGTCCTTTATATGTGTGAATTTCGTGGAGGCCAAGGAGTTGAGGGAGATAGGTTTGCAGATTAATACGTAGAGTAGCTATTGCTTTTGTCCTTGTTGTACAGTGTTGGAAGGACTTAAGGGTACGAAACTTGGGTGCCACGGTTTGAAATGGATTGGTAGTCACGGCAAAGTAAAATTGGCAGCAAGGCATTGAAAATGTGGGATTGCAAATGTAGACGCAAGAAGCTACAGTGAAGGTGTGGTATAATAATGTACCACACTTCATCGCAAGAATTTTTTTTAAAAACCACTACAAACGATTTTTGTTTTCTGATAAAATGGCTAATCTTAGTGTAAAAAGATATTCCGGATCCAATGAGACAAGTTTCGTCGAAATCCGAGGTCATTTGAAAAAAATTCCTTTATGAAACCATAAATAAACACGCTTTTAAATTTTTCACGATCACCAGATAAGTCAAATCAACTTGAAACTGCGAACACTGACAATAACTTTTCGATACGAACCCAACGGCATTAGTTTCGTCGCATTCTGAGACTGTGGCCCCGGTAGGCTATTTTTAACGCATACCGCACTGCCCTTCCGAACACCAAATTTGTCGGTCTTTAAAAATAACAAACTATATACCTACCCTGACTAAAATCGACGCTACGAACTCAACGGAACTGGTTTCGTGGCCTAATTTGATTGTCTGTTCAAGTTACACTCTAATATCCCTTTATTCAGTTGAATTAATTTAATTGCACTGAACGAGCGTTTACCGCTACCGTGGTCACATACAACATCGGTTTTCCACGCCACTCACCACCGTACAAAAATTTAGCGATACGGTTCTAATGAAACTAGTTTCATTGAAAACAGAGTCCGTTTGCAAAACGGCTATTTTAACGTGTATATAACGGTTTTCATAGCGACTATTTCAAAATTTGATTTGGCCATAACTATCAATATATAACACGAAATCTGGATTTTTCTCTTTCATATGAAAATTATCATCAATACGGTCCCAACGTGTCTTGTTTCACAGAAATCCGACTTATATCGGACTCTGTATGTCCAGTTGAAGTTCAAACTCGAATTTTCAAACTGCAGCGCTATATTTCAAGATCTATTTATAATTATATAAATATATAACGTCGAACTTTGTTTAAATAACGAATTAAATATTAAATTCCATCGATATTCCAAATATAATATTTAAATTAAATTAAATATTTGCTGCCAAAAACACGGGTCGTTACAACAAAGTTGTAAATCATAAAGTCTCATAAACCAGAAATTTAGAGAAGAAAAGACCGCAAAAACACAAAAAATCAATCTCTTATGAGAACAGTAAAAGTATAAACTATAAAGACTTACCTCTCGACCGCACTATGGTGAACATCTTGTCTGTAGGTTTCTTGCTACTTCAAAAATTGCTAGTCAGTATAAGTTATTAATATATTTTATTTAATATTTTATTTTTTATGTCTTGCTGATTGGAACTGTCAATAATACTTTTCTTGAATAATGCTTACTACACATTTATAAATGGTTGCAGAGCGGATCAGTATACCACACGCATACCTTATTACTTGAGCTTACCATCTTTTGTTGCCAACTGCACATAGCACATTGTTCATGGAACTTAAATATCATGCCAGATTAACGATGAACAGCTGTTTGATCTACATGGACCCCGTTTGGTGGAAGACACTTGCCTTGAATTTATCTTTTCCAGAAAATATTTTGGGCTTCAATCTTACAGGCGGTACTTGTACAAATGTCAGGAAGCAATGGGCCATTAAGAAGACGTATGACCGTGTTAAGTATGTGCTATGTTTGTATTTTTGGAACCTGGTGATTGCATAGTATCCATGGACTATTTAATGGAAAAAGAAAGGCTTTGAGCAATTGATGTTCTTAGTGATGCATTTGGTACTTGTAAACTTTAAATATAAACTATGTTTTGTCTTTTGTGTACTTAAATTGACATCAATATGGAATTGAAAACATATGTATTGAATTTGGTAGCTCATGGATTGAAATTATTTTTTGTTAGTTGACACTTTATTTTGTTATCATGAATATGTGTTATATTTGTTGATTATTATATTCGTTCTTACATTTCTCTTTAAATTGTTATGAAGATTTATTTTGATTGCTATTGTTAAATTGTAATATATATGCATAGCTCTACGAATTTTATAGCGGTATATATGAGCTATAAAAGGTTTTAGCAATACTATAACATGTTAATTTAACAGCGTCATATAGCCGTTATTAAATAAATATGTTATAGCGGCTACAATGTGTTATAAAAGATTCTCACTTTCATTGAGATTCAGATGTTTAATAGCGGTGAGGATGAGCTATTGTCTTTAAGTAACATAACGGCAAATTTGTGCTATAAAACCATACTCTTTTATAGCGGCAAATAAAGCGTTATAAATATTTAGCAGTTTTTTATAACATGTTCATATACAGCAGTTATGGAACCGCTATAGTTCTTATTCATAGCGGCTATAGGCCGCTATAAAAGACCATTTCTGTTGTAGTGAATCACTACAGATGAACAAGTCCACCCCCGCTCTTATACAGGCACTCAAACCATCATGCGCTACTGCTCGTTGTTGCCAGAAAGGGAGCAACCCCCCCGCCCTCCCACACACACACACACTCTCTGTCAAACACCGCACCAAGACTCCCATTTTGCCTCTTTACAATGCAAACAAACCACCCGCAGTATCACTACATCATCTAATTACTCAATTCGAACCACCTTTCTCCAGTTGACATTAGCGCCGCAAATCCAGTGCGCTGAGCAAATCTCCAGTGAAGAAGATAACACCGCATTCCATACTAATATTACTGAAGGAAAGACGAAGTTCACGCGATTTTAGGAGTTCCAATTTCGTATAATTTCATTGGGATTATGATTTATAATGGTTTAATGAAGTTTCAAATTATATGGAGGCTGTCTTTCTGAAATGAGATGAAGGTATGAGGCAGTATATTTATAGGGAGAAAAATGAAAAGATAAGAATAAGGTTGCTTTCGTTGTACAGTGGGCATGTTGGAAGAAAGGCCGACAATCCTTTAATGTTTCCTTTCTTTTCAATTTCAATTGGCAGCCTTAATTTTATAGCAGATTGAAGATTTTGAAATGCACATGGTTTTTGCTAGTGTCTTTGCCACATGAAATTTCGAGGGATTTTCTTTTAGATTTTAAAAGATTTTGGTACTTTTTAAGAAAACAATAGGGTAAATTCTATATTAGTGGTGGAACATGAAAGAACGAACACAAGGAAGATTTTCAAATCCAAACATAAGTCTGTTTCAGCCGAATATGTTGCCATTGCCTTATTTAAGAGTTTGCCAGTCTGTTTTGATTTGAACATTTTTATTTATTTCGGTTGCTAAAAGATTTTTGTATGGAGCTGTATAGAGATTTGTTTAAATATTGAAAGATTTTACAGTGAACAGAGTAATAGGCACCGATTTGCTCAGGTTTTGGTAAGGATTTGTGTTACATCCTTGTGAAGATTTTGTGCACGAGGTAATAATAATAATTCCCAGTTCCGTTTTCCAAATAAATCACCGCACTGACGTTTTTAGCTTAACCGTTATATTGATTACGTTGGAACTGGCTTCAAGATTTAACTCGACCGTAGGGACAAGGTATAAAATTATAATCTATGTTTTTTTATAGTTAAATTATTTCAACTGTTAATTTATGTGTGTACACCGCGCACGGTCACTAAATAACTCCAAATAAATAATTAATTTAATAAAATAATTTAAATATCTAGCTACAGAAAATACGAGATGTTACATTCCTTCCCCCCTTAAAAAATTTCGTCCCCGAAATTACTAAGGCGGAAAGAATGCTACAACCCATTATCTTTATAGAAAAATTACAACTTCATTTCCAAACTAATATATTGGTTTTAAAACTAATTTATTTTCAATAATAAATTTTCCAAAAATATTCATAAATTTTCTAACACCTTAAATTTTAAAAAAAAATTGGTGGAGTCTTCCCTGTATGGAGGACTTCTGCAATATTGCATGTTCAACAAATATATATACATCAATTCGTATGGTTGGAAAAATTCAAAATTCAGTTTCAAAACCCCAAAATCAAAATCCAAAAATTTTATATCTGGCATAAGCATACCTTTTTGCGAGCATTATTTCGCAATAAGCAATAAATTTTACTTGAGTCTGCTCAATTATTATGCAGCTCTAACTAACTGGATTTAATCAGCAATCAGAACCCAACCAATGTTTGGTCTTGCACGTGCTCTTAACTTAAATAAGCTTCATTAGTTTCATGACAATCAAATAAGGTTCAAACATCCAAGTCATCCGTTCTAAGCAAATTCACATACCATTCAATTCTAATAATACCTTTCTTAATTGATTCCTTTCTACATTCTATACAAATTATATTTGATTTCATTCTAACAAGCCCAATTTATTAATTCTAGATGGGTATCAATCAAGTTTAAACCCATTTCACTCAGATTTACTAATTTCCAATTGACTTGAGTCCAATTTTATTTCAATATTCAAGCTTCAACTTATAAATTTCATTTTAATTTAACATAAGTTAACTCCATGTTTGGAATTCCCCCTTGGTTAAAATCTTTCTAATTCCATAATCAAATCTACTCAAATCAATCAATCAAGTTAATATGAGCTTAAACAACCAATCAATAATTTAAAAGAATTATGTTCTTTTTTCTATACAAAATACGTTATGGGTAAAATAATTTCATTTACCCTCTTTATAAAATAATGTTATCTTTAAATTACAAATACGGGCACTCATATATATTCTCAACTCAATCTAGGGTATTACTAACCCCATCTCTACTGAATTACGCCACAGAGCCAAGGTTATTCCTACCAATAGATCTGATACCACGGTAACGACCCGAGGAATTCAATGCTCGAATTTTCGACAATAATATATATAACCCTACATTACTTGCCAAAAATCCAAGTATCGAAAACCTAGACAGTTAATAGAAAGAAGTTAGAGGATGAGAAGTAGAAAGAAAGAAATATTAGAGTAGCAGAAAGAAGAACACATCAGAATCTCACATCGGAACAAATAAAATATAATATATCAAACCTCTTTATACAAAAAAAAACTGTATTTACATACCAATTATCAGAGTACATCATATATTTGTCACAATGAAAATACACTTTATATAACTAGCGGTGAAGCCTCCTGCTTCCAACTCCTGAACTCCAAGCGAAACCTAACCCAGAAATATACTCGGTCTGATCCGAGCACATTTAAAGCAAAGCAAAATTCACCCGGATCAGTCTGGAATACTTTCAGTGATAAATTCACATAGCAAAAAACTTGTTTAACTTTGAAAAATTCTTTTTGAAAGAAAAGGATAATAGTAAGACCAGCCCACACATAAACACGGACGGTTTTTACCTTACTATAACCTAAAACGTTTTTGAGATCAATATCTTTTCTGATATTATAATAGTGTCTATCAACAACAAATAAATAATAATCTAGCAGAATGCTTGCATCTCACACTCTACATAAATAGTATACAATCAAAACCGCGGGATCTTATTGAAGAATGGATTTCCTGGCAAGGTATGGGACCACCTTTCGACAATGTACCTCCGGAGATGTATACATTGGGGTTCAACAAGAACGTCTTGTAACCCGGCTACACATGACCGGCCCCTCATTTTGCTTGAGAGCACTGAGTATATCATCACCACAGTTAGGGGCCAGCCAACAGAACCGATAACATATATAAAAAGTAAAGGGACAACCGAAGGAATTTGATTTCTCCAGATCGGATAATGATATACCCTTTTAATGGGTGTGACCCATATAGCCATGCTGCCTACCACATTTTGCGCCATTTCCCGATTGATGAGGCTTATGGTTACGTTTTCTTTTAACACATCTCCATTCACCTTGAATGCCACATCGACAGATCTGCCAAATCACTAACTGACGTCCACAAATACACTCTGGGTGTTAAGCAAGAGAATTTTTCCGACACCAAACTTGGTATATTTGTTAAAATCAACGTACGTGATTTTTAAGGAAATATTCTGTCAGACATTCGTCCATATAAGTCATCCAAGAATAGGATGAACCGAAGGCACCCTCCTACCGCATCCTAGGAATCACCCTATAGATCAGTAGCGAGTAGTCCTTGCAATCGATAGATTCCAACCACGAAAAAAACCACAATTTATCTCGAGGCGCGAACCCAAGATTATAAGTAGTTCCTCCGTTTTATGAAGATCTACGGTCTTAAATTGCTCCATCTACATTTGCTGTAAGTTGGTTTCGTACGTAACGTTGATTCGAAGTGGTTTTGGGTCTAGTTCCCTTTTCGGACTCTTCGAAATGACACGACAAAAGGTTTGATAATATATTCTATTGATAGTCGGGTTTTTAACTATCAATATCAAATAGTACGTTAAGTATATCGGCAGCTCAGGCCCTTATTATTTAAATTCATTCTTAAACCCCTTTATCGAATCATTTAAAATCATTTCATCGATTTAAAATTTTATTCCATTTGTTTATCTTGACAAAAATCCTTTACTTCCGTTATTTGGAATCAACAACTATGTTCACCGAACTCCACTTTACTTATATTATAAAACCCTTTTTATTTCTCTTTCTTGGAAATATTACATCATATTCTCAAAACTCTTTTAGCCTTCCTTTACTTTGGGAATTACGATATATATTATCTATATTCTATTCAATATTTAATTACCCTTTCTAATATGACCCAAAATGATGTTGAACGACATGTTATATCATTAGATAAACTCAGTCATATGTTAAATTTGAAGATTCCATTCAGTACGCGTAGTATATAATTAAATTTCCATTAATTATTCCTACCCTCAACTTGGTATAACCTATTTATATTTCATCGGAAAATATAATGATTTTCTTGTCACTTAGAATAAGTGGATTTCAAACCAAACTATTTCCATTCCCTAGGGAATAGTGCTATATATAAAAGTCACGCTTAAGCTTAGTCAACAACGTTAATTTATTGTTACAGTTCAAAAACTTTCAGTATGCTGCAATATTCCCTTTAATAACTAATCTCGGCATCTCTTTCCATTCCAAACTAATACCATCCTTCAATAATAGTGGAGTCGTTCAAGTTGGGGTATTTTATTTACCTCTCAGACCTTGATCGACAACGTTCTCATCTGAGAATAGATATAAGTCAGTAACTCTAAACCCCTTATTACTTATAATATCCATTGAATCATATTTCTTGCTTTATTTGAAATTTGGTTTTATGACACCATATCTTTAATTAAAAACTAGGTTGTTTGTAATCATTTGTATTAAGCATTAAAGCTTCGCTTCATCTTCCTTATAAAATTCCTTTTAACTTCTTTTATCATAAAATCATTCATTTTTTTCGTCTTTTGACATTTTACTTTCCATTCGAATTATCATACCCAATTCAAGTAAAACTCTCATTACAATCTCGGTATCATCTTAAATGAATTCCATTTAAGAAACAATTACTTTTAATTAAATAGTAATTAACTTTATCATTGCTGAAGTAAAATAGTTTACTTCATTATTAATTTAAAATAGATTTGTTGTTTACAAAACTAATTATACTAATTCAATCATCATTTAAACTTCATTAATTAAAAAGGGTAATTAATAAGAAATCTTAAAGCAATTAATTGCCAAGCTGTTATCATTAGATTAATTGAAGACCCATTTAATTTAATAATCATTTTCCAATAAAATGTTTGATTTAGTTAACTCTATATGATCAGTTAATTTGTTAACTGATCTTAATTATTTCTTACCATTAGATTAATATAATTAATCTAATAATATTTCTAAATTGTTTGTCTTAAAATAATTATCCAAAAATATTAACTCGTAGGATAATTACAGCTTTATAAACTTATTTAAATGTCAAACAATCGTTTATATTTACTTTATAAAAGTTAACTACAGAATGTTTATAATAGAATTTCTATTATAATTTAAAACTTCGCTTAAGTTATAAATTTCATAACTTAACTTCGTTGATTTGCCTGACGGCCAATCAACTTCTAAACAAAAAGATGGATTTATGGTCGACTGCTGCCAATTTCTTAATCAATACCGTTTATTGATTAAATCACAATAATGTTGAATTTCCATTCAACATTAATTATCCAAACTGGTTTTCAAATGTCATTTGGGCTCAAACAGAGCATATATGGATAATATACAAAAATAGTACATATAATATTTGAGAAATCCGGTTGGATTCCTCCAACCTGTCTTTCCCTATATCATAGTTATTATAACATTTTAAAATAATGCATGAAACAAAAATTTAATCCAATGCATTTAAATGACGTAAATAAAATTAACGTCAACCAATATCAAACAATTAACATCCATAGCATCCAAATCAATCAGTTTGATAATATCAGTGATAGATTTTAATTATATGAATTTGATCACATCATAGAATTCCAGAAATCGTGAGAGTTAACTCACCTTTTAATTTGATCAGACGATTCTGCGTTGTTTCTCCAATTTTAACGGACATTCAAATTCGATATTTATTCCGAGGAGCCCCAGATCTCGTCAGGTTAGTTCCTAGCGTAGCATTGGTCGATACGATTTCAGTGCTCCTTGTTTCACTGAATTCTGTAAACCTTGGCATAAGATATACCAATTATAAACTAAATAAATTCAACGATATTTAAACTAAATTAATAATTAATTAATTAGTACTTAATTACCATGTTCAACCTAAACCACGTCATTAGTTAACCGCAAGCGTTTTCCACTTCCAATCAGAGCATATCACAATGCACCTTCCTGAATATCCCTTTCAGCCTTTCGAACAACAACTCCCACTACACCGTGACCATTTCCGGTCCAACAGTCTCCGCCATTATCTTCACTTCTTCTGTTACTTTCTACATTCGAATTCCAAGCCTCCCTCCTATCTCATGTTAAAGCCTTCCTGTCGTTATTTCTTCTCCGCTGACACAAACAGTATCTCATACTATTATCACCCATCGCTGCACCACAGAATCCTTCCCCATGTATGTCATGAAACTCCAGGTACCCGCCGTCAATGTTCCATACGATGTCACAATACCACCACCATCTTCTTCTAATTTTCTTGCATCGCTCCAGTACATTAACTTCCCTCGCGCACAAACTTTTCCACTATCCACGCATGAACATTCCAATGTCCCCCTCTATCCTTCTTCTTTATATAATATTACTTAACCGTTTCTGACCCAAAACTCCATCACCTACCTTGCTTCAACCACTGTCCATTTGAACTTTAACTTTTGACAGACTTCACCCTTAACACTGTTCGAAGCTCCTCCTTCCATGTATACAAACTGCTGCTACTATATTTCTTATCCACCGCAACTTCAAATATTCGTGCTCAAAACCGACAAATCCCAGTTCAGCTCCAACATGTTTTTTCTTGAAACCTACCCCATTAACTCAGCAACTTACCACTTCCTGGCTCCCTATCACGGCTCCATTCCGCCTTAACCACCCAACTATACTCCGCCAGAACCAGCTTCTGAAAAACGGCTTACATTTTCCGGCCTCCATCCATGCCATACTCCCATCGCTCAATCAAATTGGTCGCCCAAAATACTTCTCCAACCATCCATTCATCACTATATGGCAGCGGCTGACCCAAACATGATGATCCCCTGCGCTGTCTACAGTGGAACAGTCACTACAGATGAACAAGTCCACCCCCGCTCTTATGCAGGCACTCAAACCATCATGCGCTACTACTCGTTGTTGCCAGAAAGGCAACACCTCCCCCCCACACTCTATCAAACACCGCACTAGGACTCCCATTTTACCTCTTTACAATGCAAACAAACCACCCACAGTATCACTACATCGTCTAATTACTCAATCCAAACCTCCTTCCTCCAGTTGACATTAACGCCGCAAATCTAATGCGCTGAGCGAATTTCCAGTGAAGAAGATAACACCGCTGCATTCCATACTAATATTACTGAGGGAAAGAGGAAGTTCACGCGATTTCAGGAGTTCCAGTTTCGTATAATTTCGTTGCGATTATGATTTATAATGGTTTAATGAAGTTTCGAATTATAGAGGTTGTCTTTCTGAAATGAGATGAAGGTATGAGGCAGTATATTTATAGGGAGAAAAATGAAAAGATAAGAATAAGGTTGTTTTTGTTGTACAGTGGGCATGTTGGAAGAAAGGCCGACAATCCTTTAATGTTTCCTTTCTTTTCAATTTCAATTGGCAGCCTTAATTTTATAGAAGAATGAAGATTTCGAAATGCACATGGTTTTTGCCAGTGTCTTTGCCACATGAAATTTCGAGGGATTTTCTTTTAGATTTTAAAAGATTTTGGTACTTTTTAAGAAAACAATAGGTTAAATTTTATATTGCTGGTGGAACGTGAAAGAACAAACACAAGGAAGATTTTCAAATCCAAACATAAGCCTGTTTCAGCCGAATATGTTGCTGTTGCCTTATTTAAGAGCTTGCCAGTCTGTTTTGATTTGAACATTCTTTTATTTATGTCGGCTTTTAAAAGATTTTAGTACGGGTCTGTACAGAGATTTATTTAATTGTTGAAAGATTTTATAGTGAACAGAGTAATAGGCACCGATTTGCTCAGGTTTTGTGTTACATCCTTGTTTAAATTTTGTGCACGAGGTACTAATAATAATTCCCAGTTTTGTGTTCCAAATAAAACAACGCACTGACGTTTTTAGCTTAACAGTTATATTGATTACGTTGGAACTGGCTTCAAGAATTAACTCGACCGCAGGGACAAGGTATAAAATTATAATCTATGTTTTTTTAATAGTTAAATTATTTCAACTGTTAATTTATGGGGTGTACACCATGCACGGTCACTAAATAACTCCAAATTTTAATAAAATAATTTAAATATCTGGCTACAGAAAATACGTGATATTACAAAATAAATGACACAGAATTTACCGAGCTTCGACAAATCCTGCCTACTGTTGCATTCCCTAAGGTTTCTAGTAGAATTAAAACAATCTCTACGCTTACAAAATCCCTGTAAACTCACGACACCCTCTCCCAACTGTTCTAATCCTATGCTCAAAACCCTGCACTGATCTTTATCCCCAAGATTAAATTTTCCCTGAATTACAAACTCGTAAACTCTAGTTTAAAGTAAACTTGAAAACCTATACAAAGTTTTGTAAAAATAAAAACACTAAAACAAAACCTTGTGTCCAATATAAACACAATAGATCAGAACTTTTCTTTTTGCAATGAAACTTTTAAATTTTCAACACATGATTAGGTCTGTGATTTGCATGATTGTTGCGTGATTAAATTGCCTTGTTCGATTTCTGGAAACTATGCTTGATTTTCTTAGCTAAAATAGTGCTTACGTGAATTTCTAGAGTGTCTTGAAATTAAAAAAAATCTTTCCACAAATAACAGATGCAAATATTTGTTGGAGAATGGAGTTTTGATGACAACAACCTTATTTCAATTATCATTATAAAATATATACTAACATTTATATCTAGAATATATATACATGTATATGCAGGATTTGTATACAACACTTAAATACCGAAGACTGTACAGTTTTAGAGTTCCAAGAGATTAAGAATTCAGGAGAGATTCAAGACTCATGAGTTATCAAGTTTTCAAGAGTTCAAGATAAATATAGTAATGGAGTCTAGTTTGTACGTAAGACTTTGAATGGCACTCCAGGTTCAAATTCTAATTTTCAAATTCTATTTTTCGAAGTTCAAATTTTTATTTCAAATTATTTTTCTATCTTATTTATGATTTCAAATATAAGTTTTAAGTTTAATATATAAGTTTATATAGTTATATAGTTTTAAACCTTATAAATTTATAAATATGTTTACATAAAATATTAATATATTTTCATATGATTTTACACTTTAGAATACTGATCTATATCACTCAGTTTTAATTCAAGAATTTCCAGAATAATATATATAATCAAACACTTGGAAAATAAGTTTTAAAAATAAAACTTATGTGCATACACTACAAGAAAAACAGCAAATAGCAGCGGCAAAATCTGCTTCAAATCCGTCGCTAAACAGGACTTAGCGACGGATTTCCTACGTAACTGTATAGTCGGTAAAAACCATGACGGTATCTATGTCAGATTTTGCGACGGAATTTTGCAAGAGGTTTCCGACATTTTTCCGTCATTTTACTAATTTTACAATAAAAATAATTTTTTATTTATTAATTTAATTTTAATTTAATTTAATTTATATACCGACTGTTTACCGACGGATAATTAAATTATAATAAAATATTACTTATATAAGGAGTTGCTAAACCCTTGCTAAATACCAAGGGATTAGCGACAGATAATTTCAACTTCTGATTCACCTTAAATTTCCATCGGTAATTCGTCACAAATCACTACAAAAAAACTTGCAAAGAGCTATAATCGTTGTAATATAAAATATTTGCGAAAATTAATATGTTTAACTCGGAATTTCTAATTTCAAATAAATATTTTATTCAAACAAATATTTTATTACACATTTGAATAGTACACAATTATGTTTCTCTTTGTTACACAATAACCATACAAAATACTTATTTGTACAAGCATTGGCTTTCTACATACACTCGGTTACACACTCTCGCACTCAATATCTTCATCTTCAGTGATTAATCCATAATCTTCCATATCGTCCGTTGTACCTGTTAAAATAGATACATAACTAAATTATTTTTCACTGTTATTTGAATTTAAATTTTCATCTGTCATTGTATTGTTTCAACTCTAAACTGTTTATTTGGATTAGCTAACAGTTGCTTATATATGTTACTTTTCCTCAGTTGCTCAATTATATCAAAGAAATGTAACCTATAATTGTTCCATCCCTTTAATTGTCTTCAGGGTTTCTTAAATTTTTGTAACAGTTTAAATAATGGATTACATTCACCCATATAGTGCCAATCACTAAAAACCGTTGAATTGTAATAAAATCGTTCATGCCATATGTTACTATATCTAACAAATGATTTGATCTTGTCAATAGTAACACTATGTAGATTAGTCAAGGGGGGAGAGTAATTTCTCGTCGATTTAGGATGTCACCATCAGAGCGTGGAAAATAATTACGAAATGGTGAATTTGAAAATACCGTATCAGTTATGCTTTGAGTGTAAAAATCATTACCTCCTCTCCAACTAAACTCGTTTCTTGAATGCTTAGCTCCTGAACCTGCACAAGAAACAAAGCTGAAATCCCCCATAATTCAAGGTGGAAAACTGACTTTTCCATGTCAATTATGTGCTCGCATAAATATATTAACACACGAATATACAACTCACATAAATAATTAGAACAAATATTCTAGTTAAAAAAACACCACTACTTTGTAACAATATACAAACTTCTGATTTCATACACAAAAGTGACATTAAGCAGCACCTGCGTGTTTCATCATTGTCCTTATGTCCCTCATCTAAGTATAACAACACAAGTTTTCTTCTTAATATTCCTAAATGCATGTTTCTTTCCAGTAGTACACCATGTTAAGAAGCATTAGACCGTGATAACTACCCTTTAGTGTACCCAAACAAACCTTCATTTAATGAATTTCAATAAACATTCGATAGGACCCATATGTACATAAATGCGTCAATCTACATATAGAAGACAACATGCGTGATATATTGATTATACAAGGTGCCCTCTCCATCAGTAGATATAATAAGGTCAGTGTAGACTTTATTTCCAGTCACAGTAATAATACATTAACTAAGTACGATACTCATTGAAATGGAACAGAGAAATACTTCAGTTCATTACACAACTAGATTTTAATTATTCACATATTTATATTGAGCATATAAAACATACAACTAGTTTATATGCATCATAAATGTATGCCTCCCCTAAAGCTTCAGACCATATATATAAATATATAGGCCTCATCATTATAACTCTTAAATAATAGGTTTTTGGAAAACTACAACAATGAATTCTACGGCGTCTATCCCTTTTTGAACTCTTCAGCTACATAGTAACAAATATATACTAAACCGAAGGTCTGCTGTGTAACAAAATGAACATATGCATACATTATGTGTATGCCATACTCATTTCCAAATCACAACAGTGTTAAAGAAACAAAACAGCGAAGACATTCTTGACCATTTCAAATGAGTGCCTCAGACATATATGAACTATACGTTATGACACTGTCTTTAACCTAAATATGAACAATAACAGTACATGCACATCTATTTATTAATGTCTAACTCAGTCCAGATTAATACAATAAGTACACACGACAGCTAATTGTTTAGTCTGTTTAACCCCATACACGAAATCTACCCAGAAACAATACCCTGCATTTAACTATACTGAGTTTATTAACACATACAAGACAATTGTTTCATGAGCCAGTTATCTTACACTGTATATACATTTTTAATCACTAACATGATTGTAGCAATATAAATCAAATACACGCAGAGTCATAAATTCATCTATACAATTTCCCAAGTGTATTCTACACATCAATATTAAGCTCACAAGCATGTGATTTCTGCAACTATAAGTATACTACTAGCATTTAACAGTCCCATCTTTAATCCATAAAGCAGCTGAAACAAGCATCAAAACCTGAAAAACAATACCCCGGACTGCCTCGTTTGAATGAGACACCCCAGGAGATTGCATGGGCAATCAACAGGGTCAGACATAACACGTCTGGTATGAGTGTATTTTATAAATTAAGTGGCATCACAAATACTGACTTTTACATATAAAGTGTTATACACAATGCCACATTCTTTCTCTACCTCACAGTTTTAATGAAATAATTTGTCAGATATATTAAACTGAATTTAACAGGTTGTGTGTACGGCAACCAGTATGTGTAATATTCAACTATTTACCAACTACGGTAAATATCCATTCATGACAAACCTGAGACATATATTCATCTTAGTCAGGGTATGTGTTCATCTATGGACATAACAGTTAATCAAGTTCACTCTTCCTGGGAAAATTTACAAATCATTTGGCGATTAAAGATTCAGTACACAGTTTTATATTGTACTTCCCATTTTTAATCAATTCATTCAGTAAGCACCATAAATATGCACTACAAAATTACACCCACATGCAGTCCATATATGTAACAGTTTAATTCAGATATATTCTGATATGAATGACTTAATCCATTTCAAGTATTCACCCTACCCCTCAAATCATATATATATATAGGTATATATATCTCATCCCATGGTATTTATAAGTGTAGAGTTCATTTTCACATGTGTGCATGATACTTATTTGCTTTAGATTTCAAGTGAATATCGTCCATATGCACCCACATAACCCTGAAGATAAGTCAATCCAAACAACCATACATTAAGCATACAATCCAGCAAATAAATCTGAAACACTCCATCGAAGCAGGCACATTCATCATACAAACACATATTATCAGTCCATTAATTACTTAGCACTGTAATTGTGTATCCAAACAAATGTGTACTGGGTTTGTAGCATTTATTCATAAGAAAACAGGCTGCCTATAAAGGTCTTAGTGCCAACTAAAAGAAATACACTCACTTCGGTTTCAATTTCATCCTCTCAGGCCTCGATTTGGCTCCAATCTCCCCAGATCTGCCATTGCTTGCCCTCGTGAATCCATCCTTCTCACGAATCCATTTTCGACTTGTGCGAGACGATCGATTTTGGTTGATTTCCCCCCTTAATTCTTTGTGCTAGGGCTTCAGCCATTTTTATTTTATTTTCTTATAAGTTTTGAACGAGAGAAACAAGGATAATGAAAAACCGACGACCTGTTTTCTATTGACTTTCTTTAATATGTCTAGGGTTTTATTTCAATGCCAATTACCCTTTTGCCCCTAGGCTACGTAAACACTTAATTCCCATGTTTGTAACACATAAACCTGTTGGATCTAGATTAACCCTAGAGGGGGGTGAATAGGGTTTTTCACAGTTTTTAACTGAATTAAAAACTTAGCGAGATATATAATAATAAACTGATCACAGAGAATAGCAGAAACTGAAATGCAGAAAATAAATCACACACAGATATACCCAGCTTCGGCAAAACCTTGCCTACTGCTGCATTTCTAAGGTTTCTACTAGGTGATAGAACAGTTCCCGCATACAAGACCATGTACACTCGCAAACCCCTGCTCCTATTCTAACCCTACGCTCAAAACCGTAGACTGATCGATATCCCCTCGATCAGATTTGCCCTGATTACAATCCCGTAAACAGTAATCCTAGATTTACAGACTCTAGTGGACTGGCAGTCAACTCCTTGACTGATTTCCTAGAATTTTACAGACCTCTAGAAACTGTTCTGACTGGTTTACAAAGAAGACAGAGTTAAAAAGCGATACAAAATAAACACAAGAAAAAACAAAAATTAAAACTCTTAGGATTTTAAGTAAAAAGGGGTCATTCCTTTTTTTAAAACCAAGCCTAGCCAAATGAAAAAAACAGGCCGGCCCTTTCTCATTTTCTTTTCACCCGATCTCTTTGCTATGTGGAAAAAAGAAATGGCGGCGGCTCTAGGGTTTCTTCTTTGAGTTCCAAATCGAAGTCGATGTTGTTAATTTTTGGCTCTGGAAATGATTTCTGGTGCTCGAATCTCCGATTGCTTCTCTGACTTGCTCGATTGTTGTGTGGCTATGTGATTCTTCACTCTGGCGATCGAAACCCTAATGAAATTGTGAGTGTTCTTTGATTAAAAAAAATTGTTGCTCTCTGATTTAGTTGTTGTTGGTTTCGATTTCTTGTGCCTGTGATGAGTTGGTGTTTTAAATAGGATTATGAAATCCTAAAAATGCTCTGATTTCGTTACGTGGCTTGACTGATTTTGCTCCTTTGGTTTCTCGGATTTGAATCGACTTTGAATGTGTTGCCTTGTATGATTTTAATCTGCGCCATATATGATTTTCTGCAAATTAAAAACTCTTGCCATATATATACATATGTACCAGTGTGATTTCCTTGATTTAATCAGTCATGAATCCTTGAATATAACTTGTCCTCATGAAATTGCTTGATTGATAAATTGCATTTCCTTGGTCCTGAATATTGCGTGAGTCTTGTGACATTAATCAGAAATGTTGCCAAATATATTCTCCTCTGATTTCTGGAAACTATTAAATACTTGCCATTTTTGGTTCCTGGAATTGTTGTTGTCTTGAATTTAAAACAGGAAACAAAATATTTGATTCATCCATTTGTCATTGCAGAGAATAATGTTGTCTTGAAATCGATTGTGTAATTTCTGCAAGTGTTTTAAACACTTTCCAAATAATCTCTTGCCAAAAAATTTCTCCCTGATTTGCTTGGTTGATGGTCATCTGAAATGAAATTTTGCCAAAACTTGTGTATATGTAAAACTGGAAATATTTTTCCTTGATACATTTATGGATTTTGCAAACATGATATCTTTGCTGAGTTACTTCATTTCTGGAATGATTTGAATTTCCATTCGACTGCATGATTGAAGCTTTCCAAACAAAACTTTGTGTAATATTTTTTGCTGATGCATTCTTTGAAACAAACATTATCCATATATACACTTCTGTTCTCAGACATGTTCACCATACTTGTGCATGTGCTTTGTATATCATGTTTACACTTTGACATCCTGGCTTGAGACACATGAGATTTCTGCTTAACTAATATGTGCACATGGGTTTCACAATGTTTTGCACCATTCATGTGACCTCTGGTCCATATATACTTGTGTCACTTTGATCTCACTGCATAGTCTTGATCACTTGAAAGTATATTTGCACAATAAACATTGCTGAGTTTACATGCATGAAAGTTAGCACTTTAGCTCGGCCCCTTGCACTTGAATCACTTGAGTTTTGCTGTGTATGATTTGCTGTTCATTTTCACCATGCTGTGTCACCTTGTTCTTGCTGGTTTGAGCTTGCATGTGTTTTTCATGCTATTTTGGTCCGTGAACATGCATTGGACTTCCATGTCATTGCTGTGTTTGATTTTGAGTGCTACTTCACCTTTGAACCATTCTATCACTTGTACATGCATTCAAGTTGCACTATGTATCCATTAGTTGAGCTCGGCCATTCCTGCTTGCTGTTGTGTTCACTGCACTTTAAGGTTCTGAAATTTGTGATCTTGTACCACTTTGCATTGTTTTGTCTCTTGGCTGCACTGATTCTTGAATCTGAACTGACCATACATGTCTGTGTGCATGCTAGCTATCACACAGTTTTGTATCTCCACCATTTATATTTGCTATTGCCATGAGATAGTTTCTTTGATCATGCATTTGCTCGACCACATGCTTATGACTTGAAATTCTTAGCTCGACCATTTGTAAAGCTGTTGAGATTGTTGAGTTTCCTTGACCACTTTGACTTTGTGTATTGCACTGAGTCGAGCAGGTCCATGTGGCTACTCCTCAGTTGCGCACTGATTGGCGAGGCAGTGCACACGTGTATATTTATACACATGTGTATATGCAGCCATCAAAAGAGATTTCCTGTCCCTGCATTGATATATATATATATATACGTTGTCTGCCTTGTGGTATTTACAGTGTATCACTGTGAATATCACAAGCTGTCTAGACACAGATTGATGGTTTTATAATTCAGATCAAGTCATGAAAAATGATGAGAAACACACCAGAAATCTGAGGCAAATAAAAAATAAAATTTATATTTGCATATATTCAGTATTATTTCTATTGCAGTATACTGTGTGTTTCTGTTTTATGTGACAGGTAAGAAGATGACTGGACTGATAGTGAAGTGCTGTGAAGACTAAAGCTTGAAGACAGAAGATGAAGACAAAAGACTAAAAAAAAGTGTCAGAGTTTGTGAATGTATAAGTCTGTACTTGTGTCCATGTAAATGTATATATAAAAATGTGTAACGAGTGTGAATGTTATAGTGAGGAGCAGTGTATGAATATGTGAATTGTACTGAGTATTGTAATAAACAAGTTTGATCGAAATAAAATATTATTTTATTGTGTTCAGATAAACTTGTCTATTAAATTCTGTTTATTTACAAGTACAATATTCAGTGAATGTTTAAATAGTGGAGTCATATAATTTGTACTGTTAGAATGTTGAAATATTATATTTATATTTAAATAAAATACTGTGTGAATATATGAAATTCTGTACAGTCGTATTCTATTTAAATATAAATATTATATTCCTATCTGTGATGTTATATAACAGTACAATAACAAACACATTTAAAAGAATATATATATATTTGGTTGTTATCATCAAACAAAAATCATATAATTGTGTATACAACACCGTTATATACAACAATCTCCCCCTTTTGATGATGACAAACAAATGTTAAGATTTTGAATATAATAAATGTGTTTGAGAGTGAAGAACTGAACTCCCCCTATTTGAAAGCTCCCCCTACAACAGAAACTCCCCCTATAACTGTGCATGAGTGAAGAAACATGAAAATTGAATGAATTTTCAAAAATTAAAAATATCTATAAAATATTCACTCATAAATCAAAATCTTAACCCATTCTCCCCCTTTTGTTATCATCAAAAGGATATAGAATTTAAAATATAGATGGATAGTGACTAACAAATATTAAATCAGCTTTAGAGGAAGAACGATCATTATAAATCTCAATCAGTCAAACAAAAATCATAATATTCTAAGAACAGGTGGCACATTTCACATTTTAGAGAATGACGGATATACGATGAATTTTATATAAAATGGAGAGAGTTTTAAAATAATTCATTTCCAATTATTTTCAAAGGATTTTTATAAAATTGAAGCACAAAAAAAAACAGTGATGAATTTGGACTATAGTTAATAATTCAATTTAAGTGACAAAATCGAATAATCTCAAATCCCAATACCCATCAATCAACAAATCATAATACGTCATAAGATTTCAACACATTTCACAGACAGAAAATGGATTGATAGGCTGGTTTATACACAAAGGAGAATTTCATATTAATTTCAATTTAGCATATTATTACCTTTTCCCTTTTATTTTATTTAAGAGCACACTGACCACGCATAACCAGATCTTGGATTTTTAAATGAGATCAGTCGCAGCTTAAATTATAAGACGTCTCATAACCATGCATAACCAGAGCTTGGATTTTTAAATGAGGTTAGAGACACGCTTATGAATCAATTATATATTTTATCATTTTCAGCTTTAAATAAAAAAAACTCCCCAGTATATACAACCAATATGAATGATAGAAATGTGATAGGTACAGAAATGGACTGTGAAATAAATTTCTAAATTAATTATATTATGATGAAATATGACCAACTGTACCGGGATTATTGAAAATTTTCAATTGACACTAATTCTGAAAAATACCATAACCACAATTCCATCACAAATATTTTCACTGTTTATTCAAGACGATTTTAAAAAATATTAAACTCTCCACATTTATAAAAAAATTATCATGGATGATAGAATGATGATAGATAATGAGGATGGTCGTAAAATAATTGCCAGTTCAAAGATATTATAATAAATATTCAACCATCATGAAAATCCAAATAAAATCTCCTCTTATTATGAAATATATTGCAGTCATAATTCATCACAACTTCAAAAACTGATAATAATTTTGATGAATTATAAATACAGTTCAATTGGATATTGATTTCAATTTCTAAATGAATAATCAACAAATAATTTTAAAGTTGAAAATCAATTACAAGAGGAAATGTGAGAAAGCTATACAGGATAAAAGAAAAAAAAATCAGTACTTCTGATACCAATTGTTCTCTCTTCTCGAGGATTTAAAATTGACACTTGAGACGAACAAGGATATCAAAGAGTTTCAAATACAGAGCCCACGCAGACAAGATTTACAAATTTTACAAGATTATCATAGCAGCAAGTTGTATTTACCAAAGCAAACAGTCTTAAAAAAATTGTCGAATCAGTATCAGAGCAGCACAGAACATAGTTTCAAATCATACTTGTCAAGATGATGGTCACATATGATGATTCATGATTTAATGATTAAAATACTGTTTACTTGAAATCATTTGAGGAATATGAAAATATCAGAATTTAATGAATCAATCACACCAGATTATAAATTTTTAATTTGAGATATGTGTGAGATTCAATAAATCAATAATTTCAAATGATTTTAAACAAACAAATAATTAGATCAAATAATCATGAAATAGGAGTGAATTTCAAGACCAGATTTTCAAAGGAATTTTTCACAAAATTTCTAAGAGTGATTTTAGATCATTTACATCAAATAATTAAGAGATATTCATGATCCATAAATAAATAATTTATTTGAAATCACTTGAATCAATGTCAAGTTTTGAGATATAATGAATCAGTCACACAATATTGATAATTTCAAATTTAAGAGATATGTGAGATTCAGAATATCAAGTATTTCAGATGATTTCAAACAAATAGATTTCAACCATAAAATGATCATGAATATAAGATGATTTTCTAGATGTATCACTGTAATTCAAGACAATTCAAAATATCCAAGCCAATCTGAAAATTTCTGAAATTATCACAACTGATAAATAACAGAGTGTACTGTAATGAGTATAATATTTTAAGCGTTTCCAAAATGAATTGGAAGAAACTCAAAACAGCAGCGGTGTGTGAAATTCCATTAAACTTTCAGATCTTCAAAAAAAATTAGAATTCAAGTTAACAATGTTCAAGATATGACAAGAATGCATCAACACTGTTATGAATTCAAAAATTAGAAAATAAACTTCAAAACAATTGTAGATATTTACAAGTTTAAATACAAATTCTGGAAGAATTAAAACATGACAGTTTTATACAGATTAAACGAATTTCCAGAAAATCATAAGTACTGCAATCGGAAGTTAATGAAGCGTAGAATAAGAAGAATATGACAGTGTCAAATCAACTCAGGACAAAAAAAAAAAAAAAAAAAGGGAAAGGGGTAGAAGAAGAAATAAACAAAAAATATTTACAAAGACAAGTTCAGAGATCATACCTGAAATCAGTGTAAACCAGAATCTCTGACTCAGTAAATCTTGGCCAAGGAACTGTAAAGAATACAGAAATGTAGAACAGCTTGAAATCAATCTCTTTTCAGCATAGCAGTTCCTCAACCTTCACTGGTACCTAGCAGTTAAGTGGATCAAGTGGTCTAACAAAATTTGTAAAACCACTCTGGAATTTGTTTACCACTTTTGGTACCCAAACCTGTTTGTATAACATCCCATTCGAATCTATCTTTGTGCCTTTAGTAACCCAAACTTGTTTAGTTTTTCCAAAAATCATTTTATTTCCTTTTGGGGTCCACATCTGTTCAACTGGATTGTTATCAAACCAATTCTTGTCTCGTTTGTGATTTAAAAGCCTTTTGGAATTGTCAAAATTCAAATTTTCAGAAAGACCCTTTTTAAAGCAATTTAAAGGTTTTTTAAAATCACAAGAATTCAATTTTTCAAAAACACTTGTTTTTCCAAAACCAATACCTTGTTTATGACCAACCGAAAATTGGTTTTGTAACAGCATATTCAACGATTTTTCTCCATTCGAAAATTTATTCAAAGTTGATTCTAATCGTTGAATTTTGGATTTAAGATCAGAGTTTTCTTTTATCAGATTTGAACAACGATTAATGTTGATCTTTCTCCTTTCAGTATCATTTTGTTTCAAAGACAAATTTTCGTTTTCAAGAAGTTTGATTTTGGTCTTGGACTCAAAGATTTTAGATTCAAATTTAACTTGTTTTTCAAATTCAAGTTTCTTGAAATTCTCAATCTCTTTTTCAAGCTCGTTTAAAATTAAATCACTTTTCAACAAGCTTTCTTTCTCAGCAATTTCATGTTTGGAACTTCTGATGGCCTTAAAATTATTAAATTCTTTTTGCAAAGAATTGTTTGAATCTTTTAGTTCAGCCTCGTTATCTTTTAAAATCAAAATTTCCTCTTTAAGTCTTTGAATATTTTTATTGAGATGAACGAGGTCAGTTTTCAATTTCAAACAACTTTCACAGTCAGAATTTTCTAATTTCATGACATTTGTAGATTCTGATTCCAAACATTTAATTTTGCTATTTAACTCGTGATTTTTAGATTTCAAGTATTTGTTTTTACGATGGAGTTTATCAACGATTTTTGTTAAATCAGTACACATATAAACCAACTCTTCATAAGAGAAGCTTTCAGTCTCATTGTCTGTTGAGTCTCCATCGTCTGATCTACTTGAATTTTCATTTGTTTCTTCTCCTGAGCATAGATCTGAATCTGAGTTGACCATTTTGGGTTTTGAGCTGCTGTTGTCGATCTTTCCATACTTTGTATTGAGAAAATCCCATATTTCCTGCGCAGTCAAGCAATGAGAAATGAGGTTATATTGGACATCATCAATATAAGAATACAAAGTGTGAATAGCACGAGAATTAAATCCAATATCGTTCCTATTGACCATATCATAACCATTAATAACAGTATCCCAACATTTAATATCAATAGATCTTAAATATAATTCCATTTCTAATTTCCAATTTGAAAAATCTGTACCATTAAAAATAAATGGAGTACGACTGGACTGATTCTCAGAAGACTGACAACTAGAATTCACCATTTCTCTAGAGTTAAAAAAATACCTGCTCTGATACCACTTGTTGGATCTAGATTAACCCTAGAGGGGGGGTGAATAGGGTTTTCACAGTTTTTAACTGAATTAAAAACTTAGCGAGATATATAATAATAAACTGATCACAGAGAATAGCAGAAACTGAAATGCAGAAAATAAATCACACACAGATATACCCAGCTTCGGCAAAACCTTGCCTACTGCTGCATTTCTAAGGTTTCTACTAGGTGATAGAACAGTTCCCGCATACAAGACCATGTACACTCGCAAACCCCTGCTCCTATTCTAACCCTACGCTCAAAACCGTAGACTGATCGATATCCCCTCGATCAGATTTGCCCTGATTACAATCCCGTAAACAGTAATCCTAGATTTACAGACTCTAGTGGACTGGCAGTCAACTCCTTGACTGATTTCCTAGAATTTTACAGACCTCTAGAAACTGTTCTGACTGGTTTACAAAGAAGACAGAGTTAAAAAGCGATACAAAATAAACACAAGAAAAAACAAAAATTAAAACTCTTAGGATTTTAAGTAAAAAGGGGTCATTCCTTTTTTTAAAACCAAGCCTAGCCAAATGAAAAAAACAGGCCGGCCCTTTCTCATTTTCTTTTCACCCGATCTCTTTGCTATGTGGAAAAAAGAAATGGCGGCGGCTCTAGGGTTTCTTCTTTGAGTTCCAAATCGAAGTCGATGTTGTTAATTTTTGGCTCTGGAAATGATTTCTGGTGCTCGAATCTCCGATTGCTTCTCTGACTTGCTCGATTGTTGTGTGGCTATGTGATTCTTCACTCTTGCGATCGAAACCCTAATGAAATTGTGAGTGTTCTTTGATTAAAAAAAATTGTTGCTCTCTGATTTAGTTGTTGTTGGTTTCGATTTCTTGTGCCTGTGATGAGTTGGTGTTTTAAATAGGATTATGAAATCCTAAAAATGCTCTGATTTCGTTACGTGGCTTGACTGATTTTGCTCCTTTGGTTTCTCGGATTTGAATCGACTTTGAATGTGTTGCCTTGTATGATTTTAATCTGCGCCATATATGATTTTCTGCAAATTAAAAACTCTTGCCATATATATACATATGTACCAGTGTGATTTCCTTGATTTAATCAGTCATGAATCCTTGAATATAACTTGTCCTCATGAAATTGCTTGATTGATAAATTGCATTTCCTTGGTCCTGAATATTGCGTGAGTCTTGTGACATTAATTAGAAATGTTGCCAAATATATTCTCCTCTGATTTCTGGAAACTATTAAATACTTGCCATTTTTGGTTCCTGGAATTGTTGTTGTCTTGAATTTAAAACAGGAAACAAAATATTTGATTCATCCATTTGTCATTGCAGAGAATAATGTTGTCTTGAAATCGATTGTGTAATTTCTGCAAGTGTTTTAAACACTTTCCAAATAATCTCTTGCCAAAAAATTTCTCCCTGATTTGCTTGGTTGATGGTCATCTGAAATGAAATTTTGCCAAAACTTGTGTATATGTAAAACTGGAAATATTTTTCCTTGATACATTTATGGATTTTGCAAACATGATATCTTTGCTGAGTTACTTCATTTCTGGAATGATTTGAATTTCCATTCGACTGCATGATTGAAGCTTTCCAAACAAAACTTTGTGTAATATTTTTTGCTGATGCATTCTTTGAAACAAACATTATCCATATATACACTTCTGTTCTCAGACATGTTCACCATACTTGTGCATGTGCTTTGTATATCATGTTTACACTTTGACATCCTGGCTTGAGACACATGAGATTTCTGCTTAACTAATATGTGCACATGGGTTTCACAATGTTTTGCACCATTCATGTGACCTCTGGTCCATATATACTTGTGTCACTTTGATCTCACTGCATAGTCTTGATCACTTGAAAGTATATTTGCACAATAAACATTGCTGAGTTTACATGCATGAAAGTTAGCACTTTAGCTCGGCCCCTTGCACTTGAATCACTTGAGTTTTGCTGTGTATGATTTGCTGTTCATTTTCACCATGCTGTGTCACCTTGTTCTTGCTGGTTTGAGCTTGCATGTGTTTTTCATGCTATTTTGGTCCGTGAACATGCATTGGACTTCCATGTCATTGCTGTGTTTGATTTTGAGTGCTACTTCACCTTTGAACCATTCTATCACTTGTACATGCATTCAAGTTGCACTATGTATCCATTAGTTGAGCTCGGCCATTCCTGCTTGCTGTTGTGTTCACTGCACTTTAAGGTTCTGAAATTTGTGATCTTGTACCACTTTGCATTGTTTTGTCTCTTGGCTGCACTGATTCTTGAATCTGAACTGACCATACATGTCTGTGTGCATGCTAGCTATCACACAGTTTTGTATCTCCACCATTTATATTTGCTATTGCCATGAGATAGTTTCTTTGATCATGCATTTGCTCGACCACATGCTTATGACTTGAAATTCTTAGCTCGACCATTTGTAAAGCTGTTGAGATTGTTGAGTTTCCTTGACCACTTTGACTTTGTGTATTGCACTGAGTCGAGCAGGTCCATGTGGCTACTCCTCAGTTGCGCACTGATTGGCGAGGCAGTGCACACGTGTATATTTATACACATGTGTATATGCAGCCATCAAAAGAGATTTCCTGTCCCTGCATTGATATATATATATACGTTGTCTGCCTTGTGGTATTTACAGTGTATCACTGTGAATATCACAAGCTGTCTAGACACAGATTGATGGTTTTATAATTCAGATCAAGTCATGAAAAATGATGAGAAACACACCAGAAATCTGAGGCAAATAAAAAATAAAATTTATATTTGCATATATTCAGTATTATTTCTATTGCAGTATACTGTGTGTTTCTGTTTTATGTGACAGGTAAGAAGATGACTGGACTGATAGTGAAGTGCTGTGAAGACTAAAGCTTGAAGACAGAAGATGAAGACAAAAGACTAAAAAAAAGTGTCAGAGTTTGTGAATGTATAAGTCTGTACTTGTGTCCATGTAAATGTATATATAAAAATGTGTAACGAGTGTGAATGTTATAGTGAGGAGCAGTGTATGAATATGTGAATTGTACTGAGTATTGTAATAAACAAGTTTGATCGAAATAAAATATTATTTTATTGTGTTCAGATAAACTTGTCTGTTAAATTCTGTTTATTTACAAGTACAATATTCAGTGAATGTTTAAATAGTGGAGTCATATAATTTGTACTGTTAGAATGTTGAAATATTATATTTATATTTAAATAAAATACTGTGTGAATATAGAAATTCTGTACAGTCGTATTCTATTTAAATATAAATATTATATTCCTATCTGTGATGTTATATAACAGTACAATAACAAACACATTTAAAAGAATATATATATATTTGGTTGTTATCATCAAACAAAAATCATATAATTGTGTATACAACACCGTTATATACAACAAAACCAATGTCTATAATACTTAAACATAATTTCAAGTTACACGCAATACACAAATTAACATGTGTATTTAGTCACAATGTTAAACATGTACAGTTTTATATATTCATAATATACATAAATAAATGATTTATTTATTTATTCGTTTATTCATCCTAAATATGTGTGTGTGTGTATATATATACATATGTAAATATTTATTTAATTAAGACAAATGTAATTACTTATTATTAATTTTACTAATTTTAATTATTAATTATCAAATATTTATTATTTATTAATTAATAAAGTAATTATTAATTATTGAATATTATTTTCTTGTAATAGTAATTATTTATTATTTATTATTAATATTTTATTAACATTAATTATTTAAAATTTATATTTACTTATTAATTACTAAGTAATAACACAAATGTAAAACATTTTATAAATAATAAATATAAAAGTTCTTTTCAAATCTCTTGAAAAACTACTGCAAAAATAGCTTCAAAATTTTGTCGACGGTAATCCGACTCTATTAGCAACGGAATTTAACGTTAAATAATTTATGCCGGTAAAGTGCTGCAATTTCCAATGATTTAGCGACAAAAATAATATTTGACGGTAATAATTTAAAATAAGGTGACATATAAAATCCAAAATATCATCTCTTACAAAGTCCACGAAAATCCGTCGCTAATTAGCGACGGATATTTCCGCTGCTAAAAATCTGCCGCTATTTACAGCTTTTCTTGTAGTGATATGTCGACATACATATATGGGTATGTCGACATACTACTGTCAGAAATTCAATTTTCAAAGATAGTGTCTTTTCACTATTTGTAACATTCCAGAAATGTTGAAACCTTTAAAATCTTTTAAATAGGGGTTGATTTCGAAATTTTTTCATATATCTTATTCTCTATCTTCATCCCTCTTCATCCCACCATTATTCTTTATCATTTTATTAATTTCTACACTTCTACTTTGCCGATTTCTACTCTAATTACAAACAACTTCTTCTTTTCTCATTCTTTATCCACTACTCTCTGAATTGAAGTGTTATTGAAGAGTCATAGGGGTGTTGTAATAATATGGGAAGTGTTTGGGGAAGGGTGTGTTCCTTGTATCCCTGAAATCAAGGAAAGGAGCGATGTTAATCTTATAGCCGTAGAATCAAGGGTGTTTGGATCGGTGTTAACCTTGTAGCCGTGAAATCAAGGGGATTGTACTTGGATATTGATAATAATAAAAATCTGTGCAATCCAGCATTGTGTGAGACTGTATGTAGGAGTAATCCGAACCAATATAAAATCCGGTGTATTCTTTCCTTTTATGCATTTTATATTTATCTGTTTTTGGGTTTGTGTTTGATTATGTGTCTGTGATCATCTCTGTTGTGTGTGATTCATATAGTCGATCATTTAAGTTTAGTTTTTCATAAATTCCTTATAAACACTATTCACCCCCCTCTAGTGTTATTCTTTCCTTAAGATCTGCATCCCGCAATTCCTAACAATTGGTATCAGAGCATAGGTTTTCAAAAAGTTCATAATCTAATTTTTTTTTTTTGAAAATATTAAATGGAAAATTTTGAAATGATTTTTAACACTAGTTTCAATTCATGCATTTCATCAATGTTTGAAGATTCTATATTCACTCATGTTGAAAATACATGTGATCTACTAAATTGTTGTCCAATACAGGAAAAGATGTGTTACATGGCTACTGGAAATTCAAGTTCTGGAAAGATGGGTTATGTGGCTATTCGAAATTCAAATTCTGAAATGGTGTGTTGCATGGCTGGTGAGAATTCAATTTCTGATGAACAAATGGTGGAAATCAAAAAGGACAAATGGATATTGAATGGTGGCTGTTCAAGACAAATGGCGGGAAATCTGGAATTACATAATAATCTAGTATATGAAGATGGTGGAATGGTCAACTTTGGTGATAGCTCTAAAGGATATATTGTTGGCATCGACAATGTCGGTAATTCTGAAACTCCTACTATTTCTGATGTTTTATTAGTTAGAAATCTAAAACACAACCTACTTAGTATAAGTCAAATTTGCGAGAAAGGGTATAAAATAAGTTTTAAGAAAGATAAATGCTTTATAAAAGATAGGAATTCAAAAGTACTATCCGAAGAAGATAGAAAGAAAAATATCTATATATTGAGTATGAAAATATCCAATGATAATCTATGTCTTATGGCCAATACAAGTAACCCTTGGATCTAGCATAAGAGATTTGGTCATGTAAATTTCAAACATATCTTTAGGATTTCTAAATTAGATTCAATTATAGGGTTACCCAAAATGAAATTTAAAGTTAATAATTTATACGAAGCTTGTCAGTTCGGAAAATTAAAAAGAAGTTTATTTAAATCAAAAGAGGAAGTTACAACCTCGAAACCATTAAAGTTAATTCATATGGATTTATTCGGTCCATCGCAAACCCAATCAATAAATCACAATAGATATGTTTACGTAACAGTCAACAATTTTTCTGGATATACCTGGACATTGTTTCTTAAAAATAAAAGTGATACTTTTAATCAATCTAAAACTTTTTCTAAAAGAATTCAAAATTTATTATATTTAAAAATCAAAACAATACGTAGTGACCACGGTGGAGAATTCGAAAATGAAAATTTTGAAAAATTTTGTAATAAAAAGGGAATAACCCATAATTTTTCTTTCCCTAGAACCCCTCAACAAAATAGAGTAGTTGAACGTAAAAATATATCGATATAAGAGTGTGTGAGAACTATGTTATCTGATAGTAATTTACCAATAAATTTTTAGGCTGAGGTAGTGGTAATAGCTTGTTATATTTTAAATAGAATTTCAATTAGACCCTTATAAATCATAAAACACCATATGAACTTTGGTATAATAAGAAATCGAAAGTATTATATGTTAAAATATTTGGAAGTAAATGTTTTATTCTTAATACTAAAGATAATTTAGATAAATTCGACTCGAAATCCGATATAGGAATATTTAGAAAGAAGTAAAGCATATAGAGTTTTTAATTAAAGAACTGATATCGTAGAAGAAACCTTAAATGTATCCTTTGACGAAAACTATAAAAATATAACAAAAGACAACGAAGATGGATGTGAAAACGAGATTAATGAAACAAATAATGAAGATTGTCAATCAATTAAAAGGATTAGATTACTGAGAGACCATCCTGTAGAAAATATCTTAGTAGATATTGAATCTGTTGTTAGGACTCGAAACCAATTAAATACAAGGGAAGCATCATCGAATGATTCATGGATCCTTGCCATACGCGAAGAATTGAATCAATTTACCAGGAATGATGTATGGGAACTTGTTCCTAGACCAGAGGATAAAACAATAATTGGAACTAAATGGGTTTATAAAAATAAATAAATGAACACTGTGAGGTCGTAAGAAATAAGGCACGATTAGTAGCACAAGGTTTTACTCAAGAAGAAGGAATAGATTACGATGAAACGTTTGCCCCTGTAGCAAGATTAGAAGCAATTATGATATTATTAGCATTTTCTAATCATAATAATTTCAAATTATATCAAATGGATGTTAAAAGCACTTTTCTAAACCGATTTGTTAAAGAAGACATATATAGAGCAACCACCTCTTTTTGAAGACGAAAAATTACTTTGTCACGTATGTAAACTAAAGAAAGCGTTAAATAGATTAAAACAAGCTCCTAGATCTTGTTATGATCGATTAAGAATGTATTTATTACAATCTAACTTCAAAATTGGTAAAATAGATAATGCACTTTTTATTAAAATAAATAATAACGATATACAATTAGTACAAATATATGTTGACGATATAATATTCAGAAATGAATATAGAATTCTCAGATATTATGACCCAAGAATTTAAGATGAGTCATATGGGAGAACTAACATTCTTCTTAGTCTTACAAATTCGTTAATTAAAGAATGGAATATTTATTAATCAGGAGAAATACGCAAGAAATTTAATTAACAAATATAATTTAACAAAAACTAATGGGAGAGCAACACCAATGGCAACTAATATAGCCTTAAGTAAAGATGATACATCAAAAGACGTTGATCAAAAATTATATAGAGGTACGATAGGATCATTATTATATATAACCGCCAGTAGACCAGATATAATGCATAGTGTATTTCTCTGTGCAAGATATGAACCGCAACCTAAGGAAACACATTTAAAAGCCATAAAACGTATTCTAAGATATGCAAACATACATTAGATTTTGGATTATTTTATTCTAAGGATGATTCGTTTGATTTAATTTGTTATTGTGACGTTGATTATGCAGGATACAAATCCGATCGTAAAAGTACTTGTGGAACATGTCACTTCTTAGGACATTCACTAGTTTCTTGGTTTAGTAAAAAGCAAAACACTGTATCTTTATCAACAACTGAAGCAGAATATATATCTACTGCTTTGGCTTGTTCACAAGTAATATATATGCAACAAAATCTAAATGATTTTGGATTAAATATAAATAAATCACCAATATACTACAATAATACAATCGTTATAAATATATCTAAAAATCCAACTTATCATTCATGAACTAAACATTGATATACGACATCATTTTCTAAGAGATAATGTAAGTAAAGAGAAAATTTCCCTCAAATTTATAGAAACAGAAAAACAAATATAGAAGATATATTGACAAAACCATTAAATGAAACAACATCCACTAAATTTAGAAGAGAATTAGGTATTTGTTCATTAAGTGAATTAGAGTAATTAAATATATATATATAACCAGAAAAATCAGAAAAATGAAATTAAAAATATATGTATGTCGACAAACATTTTTAGATATGTCGACATATAACTACCAGATTTCAGAAATTAATTCCCACCATAAGCTATTTATAACAGCTATTTAAAATTTCTACTTTGAATTTTCTTCTTCATTCTCTCATTTCATTTCTAGATAAAACTCAAAACTAAGACAAGCAATGACCTCCACTAATTAAAATAACCAAATTAACCCCGAGTCGTCCGTCGGACCATCCGAAGGTCCTTTTCAACACTCTACTCACGCCCGTGTGATAAAATTGGAAGAGAAAATGGAGTATCTAATCCAAAGGCTAGATGAAATCCAAGTGTTACAAATTTGGATGAATCAAGAGCATATTAAACAAGGAAAGAAAATGAGAAATCTACAAAAGTTGTTCTGGATAATCAAGCAAATCTAATTATCATCTAAAATGATAATCCAATGATGGAAGAGGAAGAAGAGGATCAGATGTAGAAGAGGAGGAACAAGAAAAGGCAGAAAATGAAGGCATAGAGGATAATGATCAAGTTATATGTGTTGGAGAAGTTTGTTTTGATTGAGAAGGGAATATAATTGAGCAAAATGGGGAATTCTGTCTCCATTACCCCTAATTGCCCAATTCATAAGTTCCTGATAGTTAGGAATAATTAAACGTTTATATTTTCTCATCTACTTGTACATACGTTGTAATATATGTTCTAGTTTTAACATTGTAATTTGTATAGTCTGTAATTATTTGGATTGTAAAACAATGTCTGAATTATTTAATCCATACAATGTCTATTTTTATCTATGTTTTATAGATTTTAGAATAAGTATTATTATAATTATATGGATATAATATAGGCATGAATTTAGGGGGAGTCATGTATATTATTTACTTTAGTACAGAATCAAATATTATAATCATAGGATATGCATAAATAGATATAGGATTTAGGGGGAGTATATTTAGAATTTCTTTTTGTCGATGACAAAGGGGGAGAAATTATAAAATAAGGTTTAGTTAGCCATAGTTTAAGGGGGAGTATGTAGGATTCATGATGATAGGGGGAGTACAAGAAGGATCAAATCAAATAGTATCAACAGTAATGAACATGTATGAATATTTTATAAACTAAGGTTGTCATCATAAAAAAGGAAGAGATTGTTAGAGAATGGAGTTTTGATGACAACAAACTTATTTCAATTATCATTATTAAATATATACTAACATTTCTATCTAGAATATATATACATATTGTAAAGACCCGTAAATCCCCACCCTTTGAATCGACCATAAACCACACAGGTCTGATCCAAAAGTTGAAAATTCACGAATACTTTAACTTTGGGCATACAACACATCAGTACAAATAACAGAAGACTTTTATAAATATTATAATAATGTTACATCAGAGCACAGAATATCAGAGTACATCGATAAATAATAATACAGTGGAAGATTAAATTACAATAAATGTAATACGCTGTAGTGGAACTAATAACACTATCACAGCGGAAGGCTAAAAGTGCTCTGAACACGGCTTTTAAGCATCGATCCAGCATCCTGCTCAAGAAATGAATATCTGCAAAAGAAGCTACTCGACTGCCCATGTGGAAAAGAGGGCACCCGAGTTTGCAAGTGAAACAAACTACAGGTCAGTCATGGGACTGGTACGAGAAATCTTACTTAAACTATCTAATAATAAGGCTAATCACAGGACCACGTCGCTAATGCGGAACGGGTTTACTCCATTGGATTGCCAGTGCATAAATAAAGTAAATCGTTAAACAACGCAATGCTTTTTAGAAAAACGAAACCATTATAAGACTCAAGTCCCATCACACAATGCAACACAAACCGGAGGATAGAGTTTTACCTTATAATGGTAAAAAATGCTTGATACGATAAAACGAATTTGATATTATTATTAGTGTATATATATTTGGAAAACATTTCAATCAAAATATATCAATCATAGACGGCATAGCTACCATATACTATGTCGCCATACTAGTAATACAATCAAAACCGCATGGGCCGTATTGGAAGTTGGATTTCCATCATGAACCAAGGCAAAAGATAGTCCTTACCGAATTCGAGACACTCTAGCCCGTGCCTCAGGATCAGCCTCAACTGACCCTTGGATCTTCAAGGCTGGTCCGCCAAAGTGCAATGGTTGGATTAGTTATGCCTGAATAATACGTTTCCCCGCCCTATGGGGGTGTAAATAGAGCCACTAGGGACTCAAATAACCAAGGCACCTCATTCCATCATCCACATAAGTAAAAATGTCAGGCCTTGTAAAAACCATGAAAACACTTCTAGCTAGAAAGAAACGTATGTCCTCCCTACGGTCCTTACTCCCGTTTTTGGTTCGTACCAGGGTGTGAGGCTCGTGAAGTAATGCAATACACAAAATTATGCTATTTAAAGCAGTGCTTTGATCATCAACCACAAGGCCCTGCTTTTCAACAAAAGCCTTGATCATTTGCATCTTAGCATGCCACATTGTCGATCCATACCATACCATTGATTTCTACCAATATATAACCTCTGAGCTCGTACGTCTCAGAGAAGGGTGTTAAGCAAGAGAATAAATTCTCCACCACCGCAGATATATATTTAGCAGAGATCAACGAATACAACATAAAGGAATACAACATCAGACATACATCTATTTACAAGTCCGTTATGGGTCTGAACGAAACCGGAGACACCTTATTCCAATACAGGAGAGAGATTCTCGCATATCCATCGATCTCCAAATACGTCTAGACGATCACCACTTATTACCTTGTCATAGGTGACTGCCCAAATCAAGACATCAGTAACCATCCAAACAATGTGAAGACCTCCGGTCTTCAACCACCGTCTTCATCTTCAACACTTGATCGCCGTATTATTATTCAGAATGGGTTAAACCCGGTCTTTCTGAATAACTCACGTATTTATAATCAATAATAAAATACTATAAAAGCACATCATACGCCTCATTCCAATTCAGAATATTCTTTTAGTGAAATATTCACAACATTAGGGAAAGGTTCCCATTGATTTTACCAAAGATAAAATCTTTAATTTATTCTTTAATCCTCTTTTTAAAAATTCATTAAAACTCCAATTTTTATTTAATATTAAAAATCATTGTCTAATGATTATTCAACTTCAAGAAATAAATCTTGTCTTTGAACTGGGTTAAAGAACCAATGTCATTTAAAAACATTGTTCACGATAAACCCCAAAATCATCTTCCATTTAATATGGAATTTTCACAGAAATCAAATCAATATATAATCTATATAAATTTCTGTATCAGACTAATAATATAAATGGAATAACAGCAAAGCCTTTTAAATTCCATATATAGTAACGGTCTTCTTTTACAGAAGCTTATCCCGATTATTATTAAATCGAATCCCATTCAATTCCAATTTAATATATTAAATTGGAAAACTTTACTTTTGGAAAATTTCCAATTAAATCTTAATAAAAGATTTATAATTTCTAAATTATACTTTGACTGAGAATTGAGTTAAAGAACAAATGTCGTTTAAAAACACAGTTCACAATAAACCCAATTTACCTTTCAATTTATTCCAATTATTAAATATAATTGAAAAATTCTAAAATCTTAATTAAAAGATTTATCCCTTTATTCAATTCTAATTAAATATTAATTAATTAGAAAACTTAACAAAATCTTAATTAAAAGATTTATTCTTTTCATACGGGGTATAAGAACAGTGTTATTTAAGACACCATTCACGACAACCCAAAAATCCAATTTATTAAATCTGATTCCAATTAAATATCAATTAATTGGGAAATTTCATTAAATCTTAATTTAAAGATTTATTCTGGTTAATAGCTAGTTCATTTCGATAAAAATATATTTTATCATTTCAAATATAGAATTTTTCATCTAAAATCTTTCCAAATCGTTTGTTATGATTTTACATAAAATTTTCATATTTTTAATAATTTTATTTAGGCCTGTAGTCGGTTTCCAATAACGGCCACCAAACTGCACTTACAACGACCTTTCCTGAAATTGATTTGGACATAATTCCAAATCTAACCGTTGGATTTCAAAACCTTTATATTCATTGGAAAGCTCTTTCCGATACGAACCCAACGGTTCTGGTTTTATAAGAATCCGACGGTCGGATCTTCCGTTACGCCAATTTGAAGTTAATGGTCGAAATTCGCGAACGGTCGCTGCACAACGCGTTCTATTTAGGCCATTAAATAAATATATATAATATATCATCAATTTCTATTCAAAACTTATTTATAAAATATTTATAAATCCGTTTAAAATGATTTTAACTTCATTTCCAATTCTAAATAAAAGTCGAATATTCTATATCTTTATTATATTAAAATAATAATATTTTCAAAATATTATATTTTAAATCACTTCTTTTCGATATTCAATTTAAAATGAACAAAATCGGTCGATAAACCCGTTCGGGTTAAAAATGACGTTTGCTACTTAATTCGGCTTCACCTTTCTCTTCTTCACTGAATATTATTTAAAATATTCATTATTCTAAAATATTCTTTATCTTAAAAGATTCTTTATTTTAAAAGATTCTTTATTTTTGAATATTCTTTATATAAAGATATTCTTATTTTAAAATATTGTTTTATTAAAAATATTCTGAATCGGAATGCGACTCAATCATTTACCATATAAATTTGTCATATGGATTTCATACATTGCATATGTATATAACAGTAATGATAAATAATCATTAAACAATCCATTCACATCCAGAGTGAAATTTATAACTGTGTGAGCATTAAAATAAATAAATAACGCTCATCACAGACTGTCAATCCATCGATTGACATACGACTACATATTGGGACTAGTGTATGTCATCCCAACACCCGTGTGGGGTTTTTAAGCAACAATAGTTCATCTAAATAGATTATTGGTTAATGAATTTAACCAATTCTGATATCGAACAAAAAGAATATTTTATTCGCATCACAATTCTATTTTAAACACAACAAATAAAAAGAAATACTTTTATTTGTATGACATGTTTCATATTTTTAGCGACGAAATAAAAGACAATTTTGTTTTGTCGACAATTCCTATTTCAACATAAATGAAAGTGACAATTCTAATTTCAGTATAAATGAAAATGATACTTGTATGTCGATAATTTCCATTTAACAAAAGTGACAATTTTTCGATGTCAATTCTAGATTTGACAAAATCTAAATAAACATCTCTAATGATAATGACCATTTTCATTCTTATGCAAAAATTTATAACAAAAATGTTATTTTATACTCATGCAACATTTTATGACAAAAATCTATTTTATTCTCATACAACATTTCATAACAAAAATGTATTTTATTTTCATACAACATTTCATACTAAAATGTTATTTTTATCCAATATAACATTTTATACTCTAAATGATATGTTTAATCTAATGTAACATTTTAATAATAAGAATGTTATTTTTCCTTATGTAACAGTCTACAACAAAATGTTTATTTACCTATTTGTTTACAAATCTAACATAATATGAAAATAAAATGTTTATTTTCATTTTGTATACAAAGTCTAATGTAACTTTTCTTAACAAAAATGTTATTTTATTCTTCCTCAACAAATGCTATTTTAATCTAATGACCCATTTTAATAAATGTTAATTTCTCCAATGTCACATTTTATAACAAAAATGCTATTTTATTTCTAATGCATATTTTATAACAAAAATGCTATTTTATTTATAATGCATATTTTATAACAAAAATGCTATTTTATTTCTAATGCGTATTTTATACTAAAAATGTTATTTCCTTTCTAAAGTAACATTTTTATACAAAAATGAAATTTCTATTCTAATGAAATTTCTATTCTAATATAACATTTTATACAAAAATGTAATTTCTATTCTAATGACTTTTCTATTATAATTACATTTTGATTTCATGTTTGTTTGCATCAAAGAATGCAAATAAAAATGCAACCTTTAAATTCATGTTTTATTTGCATCAAAGAATGCAAATAAAAATACAACTTTTAAATCAATATTTTATTCACATAAAAAATGCAAACGAAAATGTAACTTTCATTTTAATGTTTTTATTTGCATCCAAATTGCAAACAAAAATGTAACTTTAATTAATGTTTTGTTTGCATCTAAAATTGCAAACAAAAATGCAACCTTTATTTCCACCTTTTATTTGCATCAAAGAATGCAAATAAAAATTCACTTTTTATTGCAATGTTTTATTTGCATCAAAAAATGCAAATAAAATATAACTTTTTGTTTCAATGTTTATTTGCATCAAAGAATGCAACTTTTAATTCAATTTTTATTGAATTAAAAATTCTAATTCAAATAAACAAAAACGATATTTCTTTATTGAATTGACAATTCTATTCCAATTCAATAATATAAACAAAGATGTTATATTTTTCACTGAATTGACAATCTATAGATATGACAAAAATGATATTTTAATTGAATTGACAAACAAATTCAATTCAATCAATATGACCAAAATGATATTTTAATTGAATTGACAAACAAATTCAATTCAATCAAAATAAACAACAAGATATTTCTATTAAACTTAACATTCTATAACCTGTCATTATTGTTAACATGTCATTATTCTAAAAAAAAGGTAATTTCGTTTAACATGTCGTTATTCTAAATAAACGATAGTTTTGTTCTAACATAACAATTCATAGCCAAATAACAATTTTATATGACAACAATTCATAGCCAAATAACAATTTTATATGACATAACAATTCATAGCCAAATAACAATCACCATCAATATAAATATAAATATAAATATAAATATAAATATAAATATAAATATATATATTTCTATATAATTTAGTTTTAATTTTAAATCGAGAAATCTCACCTTCGATTTTCACTCCGTCATTCATTAATTGACGGTCCGGATCCAATTTTGGCCCAAAATCTAACATGCTCCAAATTTGACAAAATTAGTGCTTCCTCGAAGCTCTCGACTCAACGATCACAAGGATTCAGTTTCATGCAAATTCGATGTCGTATCAAAAAGTTATCAACTTGCGAAGTTAAGAAATTAATTTAAATAATTCTCGAAATTGTAAATTTTACTCAAATTTCAAACTTGCTCCAAATTGGAGAAATTGGTGTCCACTCGAAGGTCTCGTCGCCACGATCGCGGCGGATCCAGTTTTGCGTGATTCTGAGTTTGTGGCAGAAAGATATTAATATACGAACATGGAATATTATAATAAAATCACTATTCACCTTCTTCTCCAAATGACACCCTCAACTTAAAATGCTCGCCACGGCCAAACCGTAAGTCGGAATCGCACGAAACCAGCGCCATTCTCTCTGGCTTCTCCCCCTCTTTCCAGCCGGGTGTCCCCCACCCCCAATTTGCCACGTGGGGCCCACAATCTATAGATGAACGGAAAACTGCAGTTTCCGTTCATCTTAGTGCTGCGGCCGCCTCGATGCTCCAAATGCCATCAATTTTTGTCAGTAGCTAGATCTCGACCTCCAGAACAACTTTCCTTCAGGTCACTTCGCCTGAAAATGCACGGATCGATGAAAAAAAAATCGTTTTTGTTTTCAGTTTCGAAATTATTGTTTTGCTGTTTTCGTCATTTTCTCGCCAAACCGTACACTTTCAGACCAAACTTCCTTCGACAAAGTTGTGCATCTATCTCTCCTCTACAACTTCCCCAACTGGGCTATCGCCTAATTCTTCACGGATTGGCCAGAAAACCCAAATTTCCAACAATAATTTTCTGAGGTTGAACTCAGATCCCGGCGAATTCGTGCAACGTTAGGCCATGGATTTTTCATAGGAGGTAGAGACGATAGAGACGCACAAAACCCAGAAAGCGTTTGGTCTGATTTTATTTCGTTTGAGAGATATAAATTTTTGAAGAATCAGGTCTTATTTGCAAAGAAGAATTTAGAGTGGAGGCCATGAAAGTGAAGAGAAGGTGGCTAGTGTTTTCTCTTAGGTTTAGGAGCTGTTGGAGATATTATATGTGGGCTGGGTAATTATGTTTTAATCCTTGTTTAATTTAATCTTGTTTAACTTTATAATTATAGCCCTTTTGCAATTAAAGTTATTCAATTTTCAATCCTTTTAACGGTTTTAAAATTCTTGCGAACACATACGGATTCCAATTTCGATGGAAATTGGAACACAAATATTATTTGACATTATGAATCCAAAGAAACTGGTTTCGTTGAATTCCGAGTCCGTATGAATAAATAGTGAAATTTTAACGATTGAAAATTGACTGTTTTTCGCTTAAAAATTAATAGTGACCACATACTAGCTCCAAAAATTACGAATTTTGGAATCTAGCAATAATTTAATATTATGAATCCATAGAAAGTGGTTTCGTCGAATTCGGAGGTTGTTTGCAAAATTCCCATTTTTAAGGCGTATATATTTAATATTAAAAATACATATTTAAATGAATAATTTTCGAATCAAGAAATATATCGATGTTTATACTTTTCGAATTTAGAAACGTCATTTTGAACTCAATAGAAGTGGTTTCGAGTCCAAATTCATTCATATGCATAAAGTAGCTTTTTGGGCCATAGATATTATATATATATAAACTTTCCCGTATTTTTCTGAGATTTTGATTTGGACACAACTTTTGATTGCCGCTATGAAATTTTAATTTTCCGGATTCGTTGGAAAGATATTTTTAAATAGAATCTAATATTTTTGGTTTCGCTAAAATCTTTTTTATTTTGCATCCTGTACAGTCAGTCAAAGTTAAAATTCAAATTTTCAAACTGCCGCGCTATTTTTAACTCCTATTATAATGAAAATAAATATATTCGTTTTAACTTCGATTAAAATAAATTTTTGGTCGTAATTATATAAAATAAATTATTTTAAATATTCAAAATCCTTTAAAATTTCTAAAATAAAAATTTTAAATTGGTCCCAAAATTCCGGGTTGTTACACATATATATACAGGCTTTGTATACATGACTTAAATACTGAAGACTGTAATGTTTTAGAGTTCCAAAAGATTCAGAATTCAAGAGAGATTCAAGACTCATGAGTTATCAAGTTTTCAAGAGTTCAAGACAAATATAATAATAGAGTCTAATTTATGTATGAGACTCTGAATAGCGCTAGGTTCAAATTTTGTTTTTCAAAATCAGATTTTCAAATTCTAATTTTCTAAATTCTAATTCTAATTCTAATTTCAAATTGTTTTTCTATCTTATTTCAAATATAAGTTTTAAGTTTAATATATAAGTTTATATAATTATGTAGTTTTAAACCTTATAAATTTATAAATATGTTTATATAAATATTATTATGTTTTCATATGATTTTACACCTTAGAATACACACTTATATCACTAAGTTTTAATTCAAGAATTTCTAGAATAACATATATAATCAAACACTTAAAAAATAAGTTTTAAAAATAAAATTTATGTATATATGTCGACGTCTATATATGGGTATGTCGACATACAACTATCAGGAATTCAAATTTCAAAGGAATTGTATTTCACTATTTGTAACATTCCAGAAACGTTGCAACCTTTCAAATCTTATAATTAGGGGCTGATTTCGAAAAAAAATTCATATATCTTCATCTCTATCTTCACCCCTCTTCATCCCACCATTATTCTTTATCATTTTATTGATTTCTACACTTCTACTTTACCGATTTCTACTCTAGTTACATAAAACTTCTTCTTTTCTCACTCTCTATCCACTACTCTCTGAATTGAAGTGCTATTGAAGAGTTATAGGTCTGTTGTAATAATTTGAGAATTGTTTGGGAAAGAGTATGTTCCTTGTAAATCCTGAAATCAAGGAAAGGGAGCAGTGTTAATCTTGTAGCCGTAGAATCAAGGGTGTTTGGAGCGTTGTTAACCTTGTAGCCGTGAAACCAAGAGGATTGTACTTGGATGTTGATAATAATAAAACTCTGCTCAATCCAGTGTTGCGTGGGACCGAATGTAGGAGTAATCCGAACCAGTATAATTTGGTGTGTTCTTTCCTTTTTTGCATTTTATATTTATCTGTTTCTGTGTTTGTGTATGATTTTGTGTCTGTGATCATCTCTGTTGTATGTGATTCATATAGTAGATCATTTAAGTTTAAGTTTTTCGTAAGTTCCTTATAAACACTATTCACTCTTCCCTATAGGGTTAGCCTTGCCTTAAGATCTACATTTCGCAATCCCTAACAATATTATCTTGCGATATTATCCAGTGTTGAAATTGAATTTCTTGCCAATGAATTGTACTTGCGATTTTCTAGAAGCATTTAAAAAACAAGAATTCATACATGCCAAAATTAACATTTGCCAAGATTGCAAATTTAATCTCTTTCCCAATTTCATGCATGCTGATTTAATTCTTGCCTTTTACTATAAATGTCTGTTCAAAATCAAGGCTCCATGCAACTGTTCAAATTAGAAAATTTCTTTCTTTCTCTTTTTGCGTTGACCAATACTGATAAGGACAGATGCTTGCACTCATGCCATAAAACCAATTTGAACAGATTTATAATGATAAGAACAAATGTTATATTTTTTATCTTTCCTTGCCAAACTTGTCTCTTTGTATATTTGGGAAAGAATTAAAATGATTTTTGCCAAATTTATTCTTGGAAATAAAATGGGAAACATTGGATTAATTTCTTATCGCAAAATAATTTTGAACACATTTGATAATTCTTGCATGGCATTTCTTGAAATGAAATTCGATTGTTTTCTGGAAAACTTTGTAATTTATTTTTTGCCAAAATTCTTGCATGCTGATTTTGCGTGAAATGATTTTTTGAAACCTGCATGTCTTGAAATGCTTTCAACAATAATATATTCTAAATATTTTGTCCTTGATTTGTATTGTTAAATCCCTTGGTCATTGTGATATTGTCACTGCTCCATTTGAGAATAAACTGCCAAAAACTATATTTTTAAAATTAATCTTTTCCAAATTTTTAACCGGCCAATTGTTTAAAAGAAAAAACTTTTCTTTTACCAATTCGACCATGCAGTTATTTCCTTCCACATTGTATGCTTGCTCCATTTTCTTGAACTTAGATGTTGGCTTGCGGGTCAGTGTTGCCATGTCGTACACACTTGTGTATGACATTAATTTTACATGTGTTGGCACTGATGTAACCATGTTTTTAATCTATTCTTCACTTGTTTTGTGGAATCCGGTACACTCCTTTGACCATGTATACTGCTATGATTTTGGCTTGATTATGACTTGTTTATGCTTGTGCTTCCTTGTTTGACCTTGAACACTTTGTTGTTCTTGTTTACTGTTGTCCTGACTTGGTTTTGATTTGCTGCCTTGACCAATTGCATTTTTTATTTATACACTTTGCTGAATTTGACAAATGCCAAAAATGCGAAATTGAAAATAATCCCAATTTTAGAATCAGTCATTAAAAGAAAGAAAAACTGTTCTTTTATACCCGTCTAAACATGCAAACAATTTCTTATTGCTCCATTGAACCTCTGTATGTATATTTTCATCAAAGTTTTCCCATATACGCGTGTTTGTCTTTACATTCTTGCTTGCTTTCTGCAATTTAACATACATGTATTATCTGCATTGATTGCACAATTTTGAGCAATGTTGTTACATTTTCCCTTGTTCACTGACATATTGCACATACATGTTCCTCTGCCTATGTTGTATTGATGCGCTTTGTTGAGCAGCCATGCCAGCTCTATTTTGCTTACATATCCACACAATAAAAATATATATGTATATATATATATACATAAACACACACAAAAAATTGTGTGTATATGTGTCTGTACATGAAAGAGTGTGTGTAACTGAGTGTTGCTGTGAGGAACCAATGTATTGAATGTAATTAAAATGAATTATATTACAATGAAATGTACAATAGTGGAGTTAGAAGATATGTACTATTCAAATGTTGAAATAAAATATTATATTTAAATAAAATACCGTTTGAATATTTAAATTCTTGTGCAGTAGTATTCTATTCAAATATAAGTATTTATTTCTGTATGTGATGTAGTAAAATAATATGATCACAAACACATTCGTAGTAATAATATATATATATATATATATAAAATATGTGTGTGTTATCATTAAACAAAAATGATATTGTTATATACAACAAACAACACCCGTTAGTCGGCTTAAAATAAGCCGACTAAGCATATGCCTATATATAGCCGACTTATTTTCGATTTTATCCTTATCAAATCAGCTATTCCTTAAATGTCATAATTTGTTATATGAAATTATTTATTTTGAATGCAGTCTTATCCTATTGAAGAAATAATTCCATATCCAACATAATTTATAATATGAAATAATATTTACTGATTGCAATCTTATCCTTATGAAATGGATAATTCCATATTTGTTATATGAACCACATAATGAGAAGTGTACATTTTTTATAATACGAAGACAACACAATTTTCTTACTGCTATCATTGCTCGTTTGAATCATCACATTTTAGGAAAAGTCTATACGAACATAAAATAGTGACACAAATTTAAACAAAAAAAATCCCAACCATAAGATTTTACACTGAATTTCACCTTCTATATAAAGATAAACAAATCTTGTGGTTCACAATTCATGTACATAATTTTGTGTCAATTTTTGGGTTTCAATAGCCACTTCTTTCCTTATATGTCAATTTGTTTTCATATCCATGACTGAAAATATTTGTTTCAGTTTTAGTTTTGACAAGCCATGAAACAAAATTAATACGCTTCATGTATATACAAGTTAAATTCTGCATAAACATTAAGTGAAGATCCATATAATATTTTGTTGACTATTTCAAACTAAAGATCATTTCAACATTTTAGTCCGTCATTGATCTACGTTTAAGGGTAAGATTTTGGCACAAATTATGATGATTTAGCATAATTCAGATTCTATAATTTTACATGGATATGTTCTAATGTTTGAATATACCGTTGACCCACATATTCATATGTTCAAGTAAATGAATTGAAATTTTGGCATTAATATTCACGGTAAATATAGAAATGAATGAACTAAGGTTATGTACAAATAAACTGAAAGGTAAAGTGACATGGTGACATCCATTATGTCATTTATATGTATTTTTTTTAATGTGATGCTTAATTCTGACATTCGTTTATGACATTATTAAATGACTGATATATGATGTCTTTTATCATATTTATTAAGGGAATGTCACGAATGTAACTACATGCTGGAGCAAAAGATTGTAACAACGAATATGAATACTTGTTGTGCCATGGTTATGAATTTGGGATTTCAATTGTCATATAGACCTAACGTATTTTTTGAGAGTTTTTTAATAATACTCAAAGTATTATGCAAATAAAAAGAAATAAATTCAAATATATTTTTTAATATCTCTTTGCAGCTGCAAATATCGTACATTCATAATGGGCAAACTGAAATACATGCCATCAAAGTGACCTCTCTTAGTTTGATGATTCATGAAAATATTTGATATTTGTGTGCGGTTATTCATGCGAGTATTAGCCGATCCAAAGAAAGACTAATATTTGACTGAATCACTTATACATGTGTGATGATAAATATACACGACAATTATAAGGTTTTAGAGTGAATAATTAATCGACCCAAAAGAAGATTGTTATTTGACTTGAATTTATTGTCAGTGTTTGGTCATTACAGTAAGAGTACCACTTACAGTTAATGTTACTGTCCAAAGATTTGATATTAATGTGTAAAGTAAAGTATACTAGATATATTTATAGCTGTTTCTTTAATTAGATATATTAATGTGGTATCAGAGCCAGGTTGTAGATATATTTGTAGTTGTTTCTTTAATAAGATATACATATATATAAAATAAAGTATACTAGATATTTTAAAGTTATTATTGAGATTTGAGCCAATTTGTTTGGACTTATTTGATATGTTTTTTGTTACGTTATTTAACATCTGGACAAGTTTAAGTTTTTTATTTCGAATATGAGCGAATAATATTATTATTGTTCGTTAAGAAATAATGTGGTTGATTTATGAGTAAATTCAGATAATTTTTCGAAATTAGAGCTCCTAAGGTTTAAAATTTAGTTTACATTTGGTAATATAAATACTTCTAATAATGAACTCTCAATTTTATATTTGGTGATTAATATGATTATATGTTTAGCTTACTAAATAATTATAGATTGGAAATTGAAGATATCAAATATCTTATTAACATTCTAAGCGATTTAAAGTTTATAGATTTATGAAATCACGCTAAGGAAAAATTTTAAGACGGAAAATGCAATAGTTTTTTGATGGAAAACGCAATAGCTTACTAATTTTTTTGGCACTAGACTCTGGTTATTGATAAAGCATTGAATGACCTAGTAATATTGTGATAATAAAGAACATATTATTTTTCAATAAGGGAAGAGTGTAAAATATATTGTAATTCATAGAATTGTTGGAAATGTTTTGATAAACATTAGGTGAATTATCAAAAATGTTAGAATAAGTGTATGAATGGCTCCTATATGTGAATAGTCCCACATCATGGGACTATATGGAAGAAGCAAGTATTTATACTTGTTTCTAAGAAACCATGTTGGGGCCTTGGGCTCGCAATTCATGCTTTGTTGTGGGGAGAGAGACCATGCATCATGACCACCACACACGCGCGTGCGACCGACCGACTTGACCCGATCCGATCTGGTTCGGGCTTGTGCTTGGGCTTTGGCTTTGTGGTGTAGACACTTATATTTTTTGGACCATTAAACATTGCAATTTTCAAACCCTTTTTTTAATGGAAAATTATTTATGCACCGATAATTTTTTATGTAACGATAATGTTTTTGCAACGGTAAATTTTGTTTCGTGATTTCAACAGATCCGCTAACTTAGTCTACTAAGGAGTCTGAGATGATAGCACTAGCTACAACTAGTGAAGAGGCAGAATATTTGAGAAATCTGCTAGCTGAGATTCCATTATGGGAAAAACCAATACCAGCTGTGTTGATACAATGCGATAGTACCACGGCTATTGCAAAAGTTCAGAACCGTTATTATAACGGTAAGAGACGACAAATACGTCACGGTTAGAGAACTACTTTCTACATGTACCGTTAGAGTGGATTACGTACGTAGTGATGAAAATTTGGCAGATCCTTTAACAAAAGGACTTTCGAGAGAGAAAGTCTTTAATTCTTCTAAAAGAATGGGACTATTGCCCTTAGATTTTTGAGTCACGCACAATGGTAACCCGACCTAAATGACTAGAGATCCCAAGAACAAGGTTCAATGGGTAAAAACAAGTTGTGTAGTGATATGAGTTGAACACGCTATTTAATAAACCAAGAAGCATGTATTCCTAAAGTGATTAGAGGATGAGTTAACAGAAACTCTTAATGAGGTCTATACTCTATTTGGAGTGGAGTACCTACCTTCAGGAGTGCTCTTGATAGACTCACCTTTGTGAATGTGGAAATGCGGTTGTTTCCTATGGAGTTTTGGGCAAAACTTCCAGAGCGTTCACTAAACTAGGATAGACGTGCATGGCCATAAATGCACGGGCTTATTTTTGATTGCACTATAGAAAAGGTTGTGTATGGTTTGATGTCAGGAATAGAGTTCAAGACTACGTGTCACTCTAGTAAAAACTGAATCTTATTTACTATGCAAAGGTTCAAGTCGCATGACACCTTTGTTTATGCACAATCTTATGTTTTTAGAAACTGCTCGAAAATATTTTTTAAAATTCAAGTGGGGAATTGTTGGAAATGTTTTGATAAACATTAGGTGAATTATAAAAAATGTTAGATAAGTGTATGAATGACTCATATATGTGAATAGTCCCACATCATGGGACTATATGGAAGAAACAAGTATTTATACTTATTTCTAAGAAATCATGTTGGGGCCTTGGGCTCCCAATACATGCTTTGTTGTGGGGAGGGAGACCATGCATCATGACCACCATACACGCGAGCGACCGACCGACTCGACCCAACCCGGTCCGGTTCGGGCTCGGGCTTGGGCTTTGTGGTGTAGACACTTATATTTTTTGGACCATTAAACATTGCAATTTTCGAACCTTTTTTTTATGGAAAATTATTTATGCACCGATAATTTTAAATGCAATGGTAAATTTTGTTTCGTGATTTCAGCAGATTCGACTTTTTCTCCCAAACCCTAATTCTCGTTTTATATACTCTTCAGCTATAGATGAGAAAAACACACCGAATTACATATTCTCTTCTTGCCTCCGCCATTAAAATTTTCTTTCAGAAATTTTCGAGCATTACTTATTTTCGAAAGTGCAAATCTGCACTGATTGTTGTCCAAGCAAATCAATTATTGTTTTCCACAGGCTGTTTTATCCTAGAAGCGGCGGCGAAGGTACGAACTGGTTTGCACATCTGACTAGATCACTGAATCGTTTTCAAGAAAGCGACGAAGTACGTGACTCAACCATCGTTTCCCAACAATAGAGCATACTTAGACAAACTCCATTATGACGAATCTGCTTATCAGAGAATTATCACCTAAGGTCTTTGATGAGCATGTAGCTCAATTGGTGTAACTTTTATGTAAGGATATTTTGACTCAAGGGGAGTTTGTATTTGGTATTGTCGTATGACTCGTTGCTCTATATTTCGGTAACCGATATATGTACATCAAGTTCTTTTTCTGACCAAGAAATAAAATAGTAAAAGAATTTTTTTTTTACACTCAGGTTGTTCATATATTAAACGTTTTGATCTCACTAAAGGAGGGCTAGTTGGAAATAGACATGTATAAATCACATTTCATGTAATTTCCATGCTACGCATTCATGATTGACCTATGTCATTTGATTGTATTGATATTGATATAGGTTACCATTGATGGGTTTAGTTACGATAAATGTAACAAATGCCGCTTTGATCTTTTGTCAACACAGTTAATGAACGAGATTATTTCAAATACCATATGTTATAAATAACAAATTTTGAAGCTCATAAAGTTAAACATATTTTAAAGGTTATTTCATATATGTCCCAAAAGGAAATTATTGGATAATTGAATCACATATGTAAAATAAAATGTATTGCGTTATTTTTGTGTAAAGTCTAATTAAAATGATCTAAAATTAATTTAGAGGGAAGAGACTTAAATCTTATATCATCACGAACCTTATGCGTGGATACCAGGACGTTTTAATTTATTGAAAAACCAAACTATAAAACATCAGCTTTATATATAAGAGTTATTGTCCCCATGTTACACATGCTTTAGCAACTCTCTAACCCTCTTTTATGATAAGCTAAATTCAGATTATGATTTGTGTTAGTTTAGAAATCCAAACCAAATCATCATATCATTAACAATCGGTTATGCATTTAGATACTACAATGATTAACAATAGATTCAAGTAAGTTTCTGCTGATACATTTTATCTTTTTTGTTTCCAGTTAAATCAATATAAATTACATATTTAAATCTAAAGTTCCATGATTGATATTGAAATTTAATTACACAGAAGTTTGGACCAGAACACAACTCCAACGACAGGTACCAGAAACAGAAAGGGACATGATACAATTATTGACAGAGAAGACGTATTTGCCATGCAAAGCCAACCTCAACAACACGTGCTATAAACACTATAAAACTTAAAAGGAAAGAAACAAAAAAAGAAAGGAAAAAAAAAAAGGATAGTTCAACAAAGCAGTAAAGTCATAATCTACACCATCTGGCAGATAAAACAAGGGGAAAAGAAAAGAAAAAGGCTAAGCACCAGGAGCAGCATCCTTTACTCGACCAGGGAAGTAAATTCCATGTTCTCTTGCATAATCCTTGACCTCCCTTGCAGTGTCTGATATTCTGCTTCTGGCATAGTCAACCCTGCCTGAACCCACTGGATGTCTCCCTGTAAAGTACCTGCATCATGTATTCAAAAACTAAACAAACTTCATCTGACTTGGTAAATAAATGAATATCTGTATGGTTTATCAGGAGGAGCAGTTTGCCTTTGATGTGGTCATGCAGTGACATATGCATGAAAAATGGAACACTAACCACTGATTTATTTTTATCCCTTTAAGAGTAGCTTAATTAACCACCCTAGCTTAACACTCACTTTTCTATCCATTTCTTTTTTTTCCACTTTCTACTCCACTCACTCTGCTTTTGCTCCACTCGATATAGGTCAGCTGACCACGACATGTGAATACAGATATTTTCAGTGCAGAAGTTGGATATTCTACATGTATATGCTACTTTTGCATATGGCTAACTGAATATCAGATTAGCACGAGTCCCCATTATGGAGATGACATTTTGGTTTTGTGTCCCTTGTTGAGAAAGGGTTCGCCTTACAAAACTGACCAAGCAAAATCATGGAAGCATCCATATGACCATTTGGCCAGACAAGCCAACGGGTGGAAAACCACCCGTTGGCGTCGTACGCGAATGGTTGGGTACGAGTCCTCTTTCTCTCTTTGACTTAATTGCAAAAAGGTGGAAATTAGAGTGCTCTGATTGGTTGGGTACGGAAATAGGGAATTTTGGAGACATGATTTGATTTCTCCTTTCTGACAGCTATAGCGGCGGAATTCAACAAAAAAAATCACCGATAGTTGGACAGAAACTCAAATGAAGAACATGTGGGATAATTTCAAATGGTTTTGGAGATCATGTGACAACTTGCTATAGATTCCGTGTCAAGGTACCGAGATCTAGGAAGAATGCTCCTTTGAAAATTTGGAAGTTAGACAAAATGTTTGGTGAGTGCATAAGAAAGTGCACCTGACAATATGAGATAACTCCAGTTGCACTGCCATAGGCCGTGCCTCCTCGTCAGCAGTTAACTTCTGAAGATGCGTCTCTTCAGAGAGACTGGGTGGCTGGCGAGAGTTCACAACCCCGTGTACATGCCCGGCCTGGGTATAGGCCTACTGGCAGCCGCCTAGGGCCTCGGGTTTGGATGAGGCCTCAAAATATTTTTTTTGTGTACATATAATCTGTTATAGTACTAAACTCATAATTCATTAGATACTTTTCTTGAATGTCAACTAAGTATCGTAAGTAAATTGATCCCGGTTGTTCAATCATTTGATAACCCGAGTCATTCTTTTATAAAGGATCACTATGAGTCAGACTCAATAGAATTTGTAAAGCTTGAATAGTCAATTTTTTAGACTTAACTTTACCCTTTTTACATCTCACTTATATTTATACTGTTCGTCTCTCTGTATGCCTGTTATAGTACTACTGTACAAAAGGCTACTGAGGCATGGTGGTGTGGTCTGGTGTGGTGTGATTCTACCAAGTTGGAGGTCTACTGTTTGAGTCTTGCGTCTGGCATAGCTACATTTTTTGACGTTTACTTGTTCTATTCTTGGACCTCATTTTTCTTCCACTCTTTCTTGATGAACACATTTGGCCTAGGGCCTCGTACTCCTCAAGGTCGGCACTGCCCACGTAGACACTCCAAATCTACCAAGACCGCCACCTATGCGCCCTCACCACCGTTTTGGCTCTGACTAATCACTTCAGTGAGGCGGTCGACAGATGTTTTTCTGTGCTGGCCTCTATTAGAGTTGTTCAGAGGTGGGAGCTTGTTGAGATTTTTGGCACCGATCTTGTGAATTTGGATGTGATACAAACGCTTGCTCACCTAGATCTGATCGGTTATCTTGATTACCATGTAAGGAGGTTTCGCCGCATTCAATAGTAGTATATTTAGACTTTGATTTGTTATTTGTTTTGTATGAATTAGTTATTTGTTTTGTATGTAATTTTGTTTAAGCAGTTATTGTTTGTTTGTTTCGTTTGTTATGTATTCGACTTTGTTTCACTGTAACTGTTACAAAATTTGTTGTTTTGAGTGGATGTGTTTATTTTCAATTATTATACCACATATTAATATAGTACACATATTTAAATAATATTACCACGTTTAAATACCTCGTTTAAAACCGCAAACCCCCTTCCCCGTTTAACACAATACCCCGTTTAAATACCTGTTTGACCTTACTGCAAACGTGCGTATGCAATCCAAACCACTGTGCCTTTGGTCCTTTTTGCTTAGGAAAAAAGAATGGCACCACAACTAATCATGCACCACTGAAAATATATTGATGGTTACATATTGAATGCTGCCAATTTTCTATTCCCAACCAGTGATAGCATTATATACGCTTCCAACATGTGTGATCTATTGCCGACCTAATAAAGATAAATACTCATTTGTCTTTTGTGCTAGGTATCCTGTGACTGTGATTTAGTGCTGGATATGCTTGCGTTTTAACATGGAATGGATGGTGAATAGTGGATATCCAGAAAGTATAAAATTTAAACGACGTATTAAAGGGATTGATTAGATATTTTTGCATGGAGTGCTAATGCAATGTTCAATTGGGATGCCAGCAAATTCAAATCGCAGTAACCTGTGAAGGGTGTTTGATAAAACTTCCATCTTAAAGAAGCGTTATGTTATTCAACATACATATAGAACATTCTTTTTCTTTTTCAAAAAAAAAAAACCCATCTTTTTTATGAAACCCTACTTTCGCCATTTCCTAACACTAATTACAAATTTGACAAATAAAATCATCTGTACCCGAAATTCTCTGTCCCTCTATACCTAACCAATCAGCACCCCCCCCTGAATTCCACCTTTTTGCAATTAAACCCTCTTTTTTTCTTTAATTTAATTGCAAAAAGGTAAAAAAAATTGGGGATTTTGATTGGTTGAGTATAGAGAAACAGAGAATTTCGAGTCTAGAGGATTAGCTCTCCAAATTTGACTACATGCTAGTTCATATACTATGGCGCATGGGTGTGTCGTGTGCGCATACGAGATGGTGAGCACATGAGATGTTATGACACGTAAAACCAAGCGTATATAATAAATCCTTATAAAATTCAAATTATATTCTTATAAAGTTCAATTTTTATGTAGCTTCGACAGAAATAAATTAAAAATATTAATCTTTTTCTGTTGGAATGAAGTTTCCAAATTGTAATACTTCAATTTATAGGTATATTTGTACTTGTGCTATTCAAACTTTTGATCTCTTATTTGCATATTAGATATTTTCAAAACCTCGAAGTTTGACCAAAAGTTTGTGTTTTTGTTACATACACACAAAAAAAGATCAACTACCAATTTGGCTACAACTTATTTTTCTCTTGATTTCAAACTAAAGTTTTGATTAATCAAATAATATTTTCTATAGTGGAAAGAAAGAGTACAACTATACCCAAAATTCTCTGTTTTCCTGTACCCAACCAATTAGGATTCTTGATTTTCACCCTTTTGCAATTAAGTCAAAGAAAAAAAAGGGTTTAATTGAAAAATGTGGAATTCAGGAGTGCTGATTGGTTGGATATAGAGGGACAGACAATTTGGATATAGGTGGTTTTATTTGAAGAAAGCAGAAGTATAATTGTATAAATCAAAACTTGTGATGGAAATTAGAGAATTAGAGGTGTAGCCACATTGATCAAAATTTATGATGAACATCAAAGAGTTATAAGAGGTGAAATACAAAACACACACCCGCGTGCCCACCCACCCACCAGCACAAAGACACATACACAAATGATTCTGGAATTTTAATACAGCATCTAGAATGTGGAATAATACCAACATATTGGCTACCATACAAATAGATGACATAGATGGTCTTCAAAAACAATTTCTCTAGCTTGAATGATGCTAGAGCACCCGAAAAATGACAAGTACGGCTGACTGTAACTCACGGGGTGCTGTACGATTTATTTATTCAAACTAAAACTAACGGATGGATTAGGTTTTGGGCGTTTCGGGTATGCTTAGTTTCGGGTATAACAACAATTTCGCTCTAGCTTAGCAAAATGAATGGGAACAAAATTTTAATACCTGACAATTTGTATAAATTAATAATCCAATACATGATTCATGATTCGACCATACAAGCTATCCAATTTTAGATATATTCCCATCATGATTCTCATAAGAAAATCCTAGATCCATCACTGAACCAAACCGAAGCAGAATGGGAATAAGGAAAATCGTACTACATAATCTCAGCCACTCGCTTGTTACATCTATCACTGATTTTTAACCAAACAATGAAAAAAGGCTAAACAAACTTCAAGGTATCACTACCATTGAACTCTTTGAACAATTGACAAAATTGACATAATATAATGTGTGATGAGTACAAGCGAATGAGAATTCAGTTTTCACTGTTATTTTAATGCATGATAAGTTCAATAAACATATATCGAGTTCGATGTGTCCTTAATTTAATTCTGAAAACTGAAATGAAAGAATAGGCATAAAAAAACAAACCTGTACATCCAAGTAGCACCAGCCAAGGCAGCAACGGCCGCCCCACAAGCAGACAATAATCCAACGACCCCGACGAAGAGGACGACCGCAGCCGGCACCCAAATAGGGCTCGAAATCAAAATAATGGGAGCGAAAAACAACAGACCGGCGACAGCTGCAGTGACCGTGAGGCCGGTGAGCACCAGCAGAACCGCACCGGAAACCAGAAGCGTCAAGAACCCTACAACCTGAGTCGAAGTCGGCGCATGCTCCTGCAGACGGCTCACGATGCTCCGCCCCGATGACGCGGATCCGTATTGAGCTTGGCGAACTGGCTGCTGCTGACGTTCATCCATTTGTTTTTGGTTTAAGTACGAAGAATTTGGTTGTTTAAAATAGAGGAAGGAATTGGGGATAGAGAAGAAGAGCAGAAGGAGCCAGAAGGAGGGCGAGTGATTGAATAAAGGCGGAGGGTATCTGACACGTGCGCTTCTAACGAGCATGCAGATGTACGCGTGTGAGTGCGTTTGGGATTGTTTCGGATAATTTTGGCCGGTGACGTGTCATGTTGTTTCGAGCGACACCAAAGAGGACCATTTGTCACGCACCGAGAAATTTTACTATGTGTACTGTGTGTTGCACACACAACGTTGTAATAATTTTATTTTGGTTAATATTTAAAATTATATGTTGTATACAACTTTTGAAAATCTTATTGTGATGTATCGGTTATAAACTAAAATGATATTCAACTATCGTTAAATATGTATATCTTTAGCTATTAATGTCTTAATCGAAAAAAAAGAAAAAAAAATCTTAATTATGTATACATAAAGAAATTGTGTTACATGAGATATATCCATTATATGTATGAGCGAATAAATAGCTTTATCATTCTTATTTGATATTTTATATAGGTACATTCTACTCTCATTCTTTTGTAAGGATATATAAATGAACAAATGGATGTTAAAGAACTTAAGTTATTTAAGTATTTAATAATCAACGCAACTAATTCAATTAAAGAGTTGAATGTAAAAAAAGTGAAAAATAAATAAATAACAAAAACTTTGTACGTATTTATAAGTAGGAAGAGTTTTTGTTTATTGCTTGGTTTTAGTTTTTAAACAGTTTTATCTTTGTAGTCAACCTTATATTTTATGTAATTGTAAGGGTTATACTTACAATTGTGGTATTTTGGATATGGTTTATAACATACTGAAAGAGGGAATGTTAATATAATTTTTATTAACTAATCTCTAAGTTCACATCTTAACGTTATAAAATATGAATTTGTCTTTTTTTTTTTTGGAAAAGTCGACCGGTTTTAAAGTGACCACAAACACTTATTATTATAATAAATAATAATAACAATCATTACAGGAGATTGACATATTACCATCCTACTAATTCAGTTTTTAAGATGAACCGTCCACATATACGGTTTTTAGGGTGGATCGTCCACGACAGCTAAGCTAGCTTACAGTATATGGCATAGAGCGAATTATCTATACAACAAATTTCTAACCTATACACTCCACGCGGGGAGACAGGATAAAAGTACAAACAAATTGGCACACACATTCTAAAGCGTAAGAACATAGGTACAATTCGTTAGACGTACTATGCAATGCAATTAGATGAAATGTCAAAGACACTGACCATTATAGCACAGTAGCATAGCACAACAATTCCATACAGAAATTTCCAAAGGAAACATTACAGAGGGACAATATGACAACTGTACATCGAGTAGTGCAAATTACATAACTTAGACTCTGACATGGAAGCAACAACAACATACTCCCCAGATTCACTTGGTTAACAGTGGGCTATCAGAAGAGACACCACCGGACATTGCACTGACGATGACATCCCTATAGAACACGAAGTTCACTACCGGCAAAAATGACAACCATATGGTTCACCATTGCAAACTGAGACCTAACCATCACCTTGAGTTAGTTGGTCGTAAGTGGAAGACAAGAAACTCAACCATTACAAATCAAAAACTTTGTGAGCAGATCTTCACCTACGTTTCCCGTAATGTGACTGAGAGCGAAAGAAGCACATCACAACATAAACCATCCAATAACAAGACGAACAGCAAGACTCGGTAAGATAACATGGAAGCATTGTAGCATATAACACCCATCACCCAAAAGGGATACCTAAACACTAAACACTCAAACACCATCAACCCAAACAACACCCCACGCCAACAACTTATGACCAACAAGATACAACTGTAGGCAACATTGAGTATCAAGCTGCTAAATCTATCTACCAAATCAACATACCAAGCATGCAAACATTTTCAAAACTAGCTCACCGAGAAGAGACTGATTTCAGCTTCCCCAAAGTAACTCGGTAAATAAGAAAAGGGATTGACATACCAGGTACGAGATTAGGCGAGTCACGAAAATAAACCAAACAACAAGAAGTTGTAGCTATCCGTAGTATCTCTGCGTCAGTAACAAGACTCCCTAGACCATGCAAGTCGAAACTGCAAACAGATGCAAACCAGTGCCCACTATCATATTCACGCAGTCAGTTTAACAAATCATCACATATCGTCCTGGTAAGGGCCAGGCAACTTGGGATTAAAGTTCACCTTGCAGTGTATAGCTCGAAATCGCAAGATACCTAAAGTTGCATATTACAGGATTTCGTACAACTCAGAAAATCAACTACGCATTAGCGGCCTAAAGGAACCTAGATGTGCCACCATGTCATGAAGGAGGGTTGACAGGAGCTCGTGGGGAAAGAATCATCAGAGGTAAGTGGATCTGAGTAAAAATAGAAGGAGAAGGTGAGCAGGGTTAGATCTAGAAGGAGATATCGCGATTCGGCTTAGCTATAACGCAGGCGAAATCAGGGGTGATATGGAGAGTAGAAGAGTTAGTGAGAGGTAAGAGTGTGTGACGACCCAGAATTTTTGAACCAATTTTAAAATTATTTTTAATATAATTTTATTAGAATTTTTGGTCAATTTTCAAAAATCGATTATTTAATGTTGATTTTAGCCGTTTACAAAGGAACATTATTGAGATGACATCGAATTTCGATGAAACTAATTTTATCGGATCCATAGCATCGAATAATAATAAGTTTCCAAATTTCATAGTTTATGAAGCAAGCGCGTGCGAGAATTATACGCAAGCTAAAACGACACGTCAAAATTAAGCTGAAATGCAGTCAAAAAATGAAACGCAAGGTCAAACGAATTACGAATTCGACGAAACTTGTTCCATCGGATCCGGAATTAGGTTTAATGTTAAAACCCAAAATTTCATAACAAACGGATTAAACTTGTGGGTGTGCAAGAAAAATGCATGACGTTGAACTAACACACTTTTGCGTTGATCGAAAAAACTAGCTCCCAATACACCAAAATAAGGTGTCAACGCATCCTTGGCTTCATATGTTTTTTTTCTCAACTCCCTTCATCACGGCACGCAGCGATCCACGTAGTAGGCATTGGAAAATTGCTCAAAAGTTCTCCTCCTTTCCCTTTTTTTCCTTCTCTTTCATTTTGTTATTTGCACATTCTCCTCCATTTCTTTCCTCCAATGGCCGCACCTCCCCACACCTCACCCCACTAACAGCCACCGCCGCCTATCTCCTTCCCCCTAACCACGCGTCAGCCGCCGCAGCCCCACTCTCCACCGTTGTGCCCTCCTTCCCCTCCACAAACTCCAAAATACCCGTTTTTACACTTTTTTAGCACTCGGTCCTTAAAGATCGAATTTTTTACACCTCCTTTCACCTCGTACCCCACGTCTACCACACCCCTTGCCACACCAATGCTTTCTGTGGGTCCCATAGCCTCCACCGTGTGCCTATACCCCATTTCCCCCTTTTTTCGTCTTAAAACACTGGATCTACAAGTATTCACGAGTTAGAGCGTGTTAGCAAGTTGTTTGAGCCCTGTAAGCTGTCTGAAAGTTGTGTAGGAGCTAGACAAGTGTCAACATCAAGTGTGCATGTCCGTATTCCTTCCATTTAGAGTTTGGTGGAGTGGAATCCTCTGGTGAGAAACCGAAACTCACGTGTATATGGATTAAATTCAATTAACTGCAAATTGTTGATTAAAATTGTTTAGAAATGCTTAACATTGATTACACAAATTTTATGTTACGTTAAATATTAAGTAGTGGGATAAAAATATGAGTTTTATCTGTTATTTGTGATGTTGATTTGGTACACGACATCTGTATTATAAACAATGTTGATTGGAAATTGGTTGGACCTTAATTGGTTTTGGACGTGCAATTTATTAATGATTGTTTATTAATTGTATATGAATGTAATGCAAACCCTATGCGGGTCTTAAGATGACAAAACACTACACGTCTCTCATGTGTGTATGTAAGCTACATGGATTGTGATGTAAACCCCACACGCGTATTAGGATGATATTTTTACACATCTTCCAAGTGTGTATATAAGTTACTTTGTTGGAAAAGCAAACCCCACATAGGTCTTGGGATGACAATAATTTGCACGTCCCCCTTGTGTGTATGTAAGCTACACGGATTGTGATGTAAACCCCACACGGTTGTTGGGATGATATTTTTACACATCTCTCAAGTCTGCAGATAAGTCATGATTGTTTGTGATGATATTGATGTAAACCCCGCATGGATATTGGGATGAAGATAGACACTGATCTTAATCCCAAGTGTGTAGACTGTCAATCCATTGAATCGACAGAACTGTATAAGCGTTATTTATTTAATTTAAGGCTTATATGGTATAATGCACTTTGTATGTGACTTGGATGCGGCGTGATGGATGACCGGATGTTATAATATTCACTGTGAATAAATGAACAATAAAAATGATTATTAGTTCATTGGTTAAGTCTTCATCAAGAAAAATGATTTTTAATGAATATTTTATTAATATAATAATAGCTGAAAAATCGAAGTTTGGTTTTGACATCCAATTTTGGATGGACGCGAAGATAATAAAATATGATGAATTTTCATAACTGCAGCAAATGACTTTGAATTAGTTTTCACGTAATTTCGACTTGTCAAAGTTTTTAGTTTCGAATGAATAGTAACTTTTTAAAAAGTGAAGTTCAGTTAGGCTATATAGGAGAAGTTTTAAAAGAAGTTTCTTTTTGAAAGTTTCTTGTTTATTTTTATTATAAATAACAGGAAAATTTGGATTGAAAATATTGAAGTGTGAAAAATAATATTATTTTAATTATTATAATGTTGTAGTATTGAAATAGAAGATTTCTGAGTCGAAAAATAAATGTATGAGTTTGGGAAACTATTATATATTTTTTATATAATAAATAAAATGGTTTCGAAGCGATTAGACGTATTATACACACACACACACACGTGCGTGTTGAATATTGAACGTGTTGCGTAGTGATAGCGTGCGAGTTTGACTTATAACTTTAAATGAATATTCCGGGAGATCCGAACATCGGATTTTCCCGAAATTGGAACCGTTGAGTTCATTTTGAAATAGTCTTTCAAATGATAATAAGAGTTTTAAAATCTAACAGTTAGATTTTGAAAATGTTTAGTTCAATTTTGATTGAAAACAACGCCATATCCCGTAATGATCTGTAATTGGAAATTACGGGTATGAACTATTTTTATATAAATACAAATAGTGTAAAATCATTATAAAATATTACAAATGATTAGGAATGAGCTTAAACCAAATTTACATGGTTTTAAATAATAAAAGTAGTTGAGTGAGATTTGGCGATTTATGTATAAAAACTTGTATAACTTATTTGAGAAAGAATTTAGAAATAAGAATTTTAATTCTTAATTTGAATTGAATGCTTGAGTAAACCTTTTAAATAATGTTATGAACTGAATTATGAAAACCTAATAACTTAATCGGATTTGAGAATAAGATTTTAAATCTTATGTAAGAGAACCAATTAAAGGAGACCTAATTGGTGAATCAATAATCCAAATATGGATTTGATTTGATTGGATTTGTTTTGGCACGAATTAATCAAAAAGACCGGGTTTAGCCCATTTCGAATAATTGAACGAAGACTAAAGGTCGAAGAGATTGAAGACGGTGCAAGACCAGGAATCTTCACATTAAATGAATTATTGTCGATTCCCTAGAAATGGGTAACTCCCTTAAAAGGGTTATAGCGGTAGTTGCCCGGACGTACTTGTTGATTGTCCGGATGTGCGAGAGTCTCTCTCCTGTATTGAACATATGGGATGAGGAATAAGGTGCCTCCGGTTTCATTCAGACCTAGAATGAACTTGTTAATGAATTGTGTGTCTGACATTATATTTTATGTTATCTTAATTAATCTCTATTAAATATAAATTTGTTTGGTGGCAGAGAATTTATTCTCTTAGATTAACATACTTCTCTAAGACGTACAAGCTTAGAGATTATATATCGGTAGTTATCAGTTATATAGTATGGAATGACTGTGTGGCATGCTAAGTGCTGCAGGTAGATAGATCAAAGCTTGTGTTGAAAAGCAAAGCTTTATGGTGCGTTAATTCATGAACTTTACACCTCGGTATGAGTCAAAAACGAGATGGAGGATCGAAGAGAGAACATGCGTTTCTTTCTAGTTAGAAGTGTTGCTATGGTATGTACCCCAGGCAATTTTACTTACGTGGGAATTGGAAAGCAAGGCGCCTCAGATATGGCCGCACAAGGCCAGGATGGTCAACGTACAGACCAAGAGGTCCGATAGTAATGGGAAACGTATTGTTCAATTATGCTAATCAGCGACGTACTGCTGACCGGCCCTGCCGTTCCAAAGGGATAGGTAGTTCCCTAGGACATTTTGTTAGGGATGTTCCAGAATTAGGATTGAGGAAGTTCCCTTGCCTCGGCTTATGATGGAAATCCAAATTTCAATACATGATTTTACGGTTTTAGTTGTATACCTACATCGACATAATTGGATGGGGTACTATTCCATCTAAGATTGATACATTTATTTTCGAAATTGTTTTAAACACTTAGACACTAATAATAATATCAAATGATTTTTATTTTTCTCGTATCAAGCATGTTTATCCATTATTAGGTAAAACTCTATCCTTCGGCTTACATTGCATTATGTGATGGGACCTGAGTCTTATTATAGATTCATTTTTTAAAAGCATCGCGCTATTTGTTTCCTTTTAAAATGCACCGCATTCATGTGGAGTAAAGATGTTCTGTGTTATACGGCAAGGTCCCTATGATATGCTTTATTTCAAATAAGTTAAGTTAACTGTAGGGTTTTTCATACCAGTCCTATGATTGACTTGTATTTTGTGTTTTCCCTTGCAAACTCGGGTGCCTATAAATTTTACATAGGCAGCCTAGTGAACAGGTCTTTAAGCTTGCTTTCTTTTGGTATGTGTATCGAAGCTGTTGTAGCTATTTTGGACTTGAAGATGAAGATGGAACTTTTGTGTTTCTTTTGAACTTTGTGATGACTCCTTATGTTGTAAACTGTCTTTTTAATTCCGCTGTGTAATTATCCGTTATCTAAGACAATGTTATGTACTAAGTGTGATCCTATAATGTTTATGCAACTCTGATATTTATTTACGCTACTGTAAATTGATGTAAATTATCCTCTGATGTAATATATTATGTTGTGTTATGTGATATGTCCGCTCGAGATCGGGGGCTTGGGTCATCCACAGGTGGTATCAGAGTTAAGGGTTAACCATAGTTTTGGAGTATAACATATCAAAGGACGCATCAAAGATAGAATCAGTAGTATTCTAGGATGAGTAACTCAATAGAGATAGGATTAGTAATATCCTAGAATGAGTACAGAAGTATAATATATACCTCAGCAGATACATCTTTATTTATGTATATGTTTTTGTTCTCTTATGTTTCCTTAAGATATCTTTTCTGCTGGCCTAACTCTTTTATTGATGTTTGCATATGAGTGCCATTTTTGGGCAAGGTATCCGTTGTCGAAGCGCAAGCATGGATAAGATCTTGTGAGAGAATCTTTGAAGGCCTGGAATTAACAGATAATCGCAAAAGATTTTTACCATCATGGTTGCTGAAAGATGAAGCCTTGATATGGTGGGAAGCTGTTACGATGGGTAATCCTGGAGGTGATATGACTTGGGATATATTCAAGGAAATTTTCGAGGAGAGATTTATTCCCCAAGAGGAAGTCAAGCGCCTATATTATGAGTTTTCCAATCTTAAGAAAGGGGATATGACTATCCATGAATGTGTGAACAAATTCAATGTACTCTCTCATTTTGGTCCTGAACTATTCATAATCCAGTAAAAAAGAATCCGAGGTTTGTTGTAGGCCTCCAGCGAAGGTACAAGAGTACGGTGACAGCACATGTGAGACTTCAGTTTGCTGGAATGGTAGAGATGGTCTGCCGTTACAAGAATATCAATAAGAGGAATGCTTAGGAGGATAAGGAAAGAGGCTATTCTGGTAACAAAAGAAAATTTTCAAGTAAGAAACCCGAGGCAAGCAAGACTAAACAGACGAAGCCCAAGTACGAACGAACAAAGGGGGTTAAATATTATAACCGTGACAAGTTTGGACACTGATAAAGGGATTGTAAAGCTCCCAAGAGGCTGAGGAAGACAATTGACGAAACAAAATGTTACAGCTGCCATAAGAAGGGCACATCAAGCCAAATTGCCCACTATTGAAAAAGTCTAAAGTGGCTCATGTCTATAATGTGGCAGATACTCCAATAACTTCTACTGGAAGGGGAAAGCCAGATGTTTTGGAAGGTACGCTTATAGTTCGAGATATTCCTGCTAAAGTATTATTTGATAGGGGAGCATCACGTGGTTTTATTTTGAGTAACATGGTTAAGAAACTGAATTTAAGACTTAGATATTTTGAAGAATCTATTAGTATTAACAATCTGATAGGAGGTTCCCTCGATGTTAGTTTATATTGTAAAGTGTTAGTCTCTTATTCTCATTATTGTTTTTCCTTCAAGTTGATTGCCATGGATTTTACCAAGTTCGATATCATACTTAGGTTGGGTTGGTTAACCATGTACGAAGCTGAAGTTAAATGTGCGGAAATAATTGTTAAAGTTAAGACCAAGCTTGAAAATTTAATAACCATACCCTGCAAAGGTCCAGATTCAAATAGAAAGGAATTTTGGTCTGCTCTTGATATTTCCCCCACGTCTATAGAGAATATCCTTGTTGTTAAGAATTACGCGGATGTGTTTGAAGAAGTTGATAGCCTACCTCCGTGAAGAGAAATTGATTTCAGGATTGATCTAGTTCCGAGTGCGAGCCCGGTTGTGCATCCGATTCGAGGAACGCTGAAAGAGAAAGAAGAGTTAGGAAACTAGACTCGACAGCTTTTATGGGAAGATCTTATCAGACCAAGTTTTTCCTGTTGGGGAGCAGTAGTGGTGTTCGTTCCGAACTCAGACGGTACCCTCAGATTATGTGTGGATTACTATGACCTCAACAAGAAAATGCTCAAGAATAAGTACCCACTGCCATGTTTTGATGATTTGTTAGATCACCTGAATGGAGCGCGAGTGTTTTTGAAGACGGGCCTAGCTACATGTTTTCATTAATAAAGAATTGTAGAAGACTGTGTTCCTTTGACATCTTTTAGGGGTCCAGATTTATTTTATGAATGGCTAGTAATGTTGTTCGCGTTGTGCATGCCCCAACTTATTTCGTAGACTTAATGAATCGGGTGTTCCGTGAAGTGTTGAACAAGTTTGTGTTGGTCTTTATTGATGATATCTTAATCTTTTAGAAAATGATATAAGATCATACGGGACAATTGGAACAAGTGTTGGAGATTCTGAGAAAGAATATATTAAAAGATAAATTTTCCAAATGCCTATTCTGGAAAGAAGAAGTAAAATTTCTTGGGAATGTAGTATCAAAGGAAGGGATATCGGTAGATCTGAGCAAGATTACGGCCATCCGGGATTGGAAGTAGCCAATGACACCTATTGAAGTTAGAAGTTTTCTTGGATTGGCAGGTTATTATCGAAAATTCATTAAAGATTTTTTCGAAGTTATCCAATCCATTGACGAAGCTTACAAGAAGCATGCCAGGTTTAATTTGACGTCTGAATGTGAAGCAGCTTTCCAAGAACTGAAAGAAAGATGAACTATTGCGCCAGTATTGATAATTATATATGGTAATCAGGACTTAATTGTCTATACAGATGCTTCAGGTGAAGGAGTTAGCGTGGTATAAATGCAAAGAGGCAAAGTGAATGCTTACGCAAGTTGGCAACTGAAGCCGCATGAGAAAAGATATGCTACTCATGATTTAGAGTTGTTAGCTGTGGTATTTTCCTTGAAGATTTGGAGGCATTACCTATTGGGTGAGAAGTTCGAGTTATATACAGATACAAATCTTTAAAGTATTTATTCACCCAAAAAGATTTAAATATGAGACAACAACATTGGTTGGAGTTTTTGGCGGCGTATGATCCTGATATCTCGTATACTCCAGAAAAAGCCAATGTTGTGGTAGACGCACTCAGTGGAAAGAATGCGATTATTGCTATTGATTAGTACGCCCTCATTAATAGAGGTAATTTATATTTTAGAGAAGGGTGATGAGTTTACTCAGAGGATTAGCAAAAGAATTCAGGATGGAGAAGTCTCGAACTTCCAAGTAGATAATAAAGGGGATCCAAGATTAAAAGTACGGATTTACTTTCCCGATGTCCCAGAATTGAGAAGAGAGGTTCTGGATGAGTGTCACAAGTCTAAACTAAGTTTCCATCCAGGTGTACAAAAGATGTGTCGAGATTTAAAACACACATTTTGGTGGAAGTCAATGAAGAGAGATATCTCGATATATATTAGCAGGTGTTCAACTTGCCAACAAGTTAAGAGTGACCAACAGAAGGTCGTTGGGTTTTTGCAACCATTAGAGATTCCGAAATGTAAATGGGACCAGATATCGATGGATTTTATTGACGGCCTCCTTGGAACCAATAAGGGAAATGATAACATATGGGTTATTGTAGATCGTTTAACAAAGTGTGCGCATTTTCTTCCATTGAAAACTAATAGAACGGCTCGGAGTCTGGCTTAGTTATATGTGAAAGAAGTTGTTCGACTGCATGGAGGGCCCAACAGCATTGTCAGTTATAGAGATCCGATCTTCGCAGGCAAGTTTTGGGAAGCATTTCAGTCTGAGTTGGGGACAAATTTAAATTTTAGTATGACATATCATCCCCAGACAGATGGCCAGATTGAGAGGGTGAATCATATTTTGGAAGATCTGTTACAAGCAAATATTATTGACTTCGGAGGATCATGGGAAGATCATTTACATCTTGTTGAGTTCTCGTATAATAATAACTTCCAAGCTAGTTTAAAGCGCTTGAGGCATTGTATGGTAGACCGTCCAGATCTCCTGCATGTTGGATTGAGCCTGGTAATCGGCTAGTATTGGATCCAAGCATGATCCAAGAAGCTGCAGATAAAGTAGACTTCATTAAGAAAAGGCTGAAAGCAGCGTAGAGCTAACAAAAAAGTTATGCAGATTTTAGAAGAAGAGACTTAGAATTTTCTATTGGTGATCAAGTGTATTTGAAAGTTTTCCGTTTAGGGGAGAGATCCGATTTGGGAAGACGAGAAAGTTATCACCTAAGTATATTGGTCCATTCCCAATATTGGAAAAGGTTGGTACTATAGCTTACAGGGTTCAGTTGACAGATTAGTGTCCTGAAGTAGATGATGTATTTAACGTTTCTCATTTCTGGGAGCATGTGCATGATCCACACTTGATTATTGAGGAAGCATCGCAAGAGGATTTGGAAATCACTCCAAGCTTGGATGTGCATAGAGAGTCGATGAAGATAATTAGCCGAGAGAACATAGTGCTAAGAAATAAGAAAGTAATCTTGGTTAAAGTTCAGTGGAGTGGAGATCCTAGAGACTGTACTTGGGAGGCAGAGGATAGCATTAAATAGGCTTATCCCGGGTGTAGAGTGGATATCTCTGAGTAACTCTTCGATGAGAGATAAAATTATTTCAATAATATCATTTCTATTTCATCTTTTCTTTTGTCTTCCTTTTCGGGGAATTTTTTTTTTAAGTGGAGGAGACTGTAACGACCTAGAATTTTTGAACCAATTTAAAAATTATTTTTAATATAATTTTATGAGAATTTTTGGTCAATTTTCAAAAATCGATTATTTAATGTTGATTTTAGCAGTTTACAAAAAAAAAACATTATCGATATGACCTCGGATTTCGACGAAACAAATTTTATCGGATCTGTAGCATCGAATAATGGTCGGGTTCCAAATTTCATAATTTTTGGAGCAAGCATGTGCACGTGCGAGAATTAAACGCATGCTAAAACGACGCGTCAAAATTAAGCTGAAATGCGATCAAAAAATAAAATGAAAAGTCAAACGAACTAGGGATTCGACGAAACCTATTACGTTAGATCCGAAATTATGTTCAATGTTAGAACCCAAATTTCGCGATAAACGGAATTAACGTGTGGTCATGCGAGCGAAAGGCGTGACACTGAACTAGCACACTTTTGTGTTGATCAACAAAACTAGCTCCCAATGCACCAAAATGAGGTGTCAACGCATCCATAGTTCAATTGTTTTTCTTCTCAACTCCCCTCGGCGTGGCACGTAACGATCTGCGTAGTAAGCATTGGAAAATTGCTCAAAACCCCCTCCTCCTTTCCATTTTCTTTTTCCTTCTCTTTCATTTTGTTATTTGCATCTTCTTCTCCATTTCTCTCATCCAATGGCCGCACCTCCCCACGCCTAAGCCCACTGACCTCCGCCGCCACCTTCCACCCTCCCCTTGACCACGTGCCAGCTGCCGCAGCCCCACCCTTCGCTGACATGCCCTCCTTCCCCTCCACAAACTCCAAAATACCCGTTTTTACACCTTTTTAGCACTTAGGTCCTTAAAGATCCAATTTTTATGCCTCCTTTCACCTCGTACCCCACGTCTACCCTACCCTCTTGCAATGACAACCCATTTTTGCACCTCCCGTGGGTCCCATAGCCTCCACCGTGAGCCTATACCCCCATTTCCTGAAACACCCCACCTCCGTTAAGGTCACTCACAAAGGGAATGTCTTAACTTTGGTGGAGGTTTATAAGTAAAAGTCACATAAAAACACAAGACAGATATAAATACACATATTTTAAACAGCGGAAAACAAACAGGCTTTTATTTCATCAATACGTGTTCATACAAAACATTTCCATAATTGTCTCAAAATACTTCCAACATTACAACCTCATTACTGTCTTGATTATTAAAGAAGCATAAAACATAAATAAAGTAACAAAAATCCCCATAGTGACATCCAAAGCCATAATCTGAGCAAAAGAGATCCAAACCATACATTAACGGTCTTGAAGCTTGCAAAGAGTCTGGCTAAGCTGGGTTGTTTCCTCCCTGTGGACTTGGGGGGCGGGGGGAAACGAAAGAAAAGAAGACGAAAAGAAAATAGAGTCAGACATAAAGCCTGAGTAAATCTAGTGACTCTTCAGTCTGTGAATAAGAAAAAGGGCATGATAGATATAAACTGAAAACAGGAAAGTATCACAAGCTAAAGGGAGTATAGTCTAGAATCGAATGTTCTATCGCACCCACACTATATCTCTGCACCTACTTGAGCTTATTCTAACTGGCACCCCATGCTGAGGGTGATGTGATCCCCATTTTTTTCTTTTAGAGAAAGATCGGCTCCTACTCGCATAAACATGTGTCATACGGCCCCCAAGAATTGTAGATACCTATGCTGGTCCCACCATGGGGTGTATCAAGACCCATGGTGGCGGCCCCGACACAATTCTAGAATACATAGGTAATACTACTGGTGCCCCCCGTGCCCTGTTTGTCTGCTCCGAAGTGTGTGCACGCCCGCACTTCGTTAGAACCTACACTGTTGCACCCACCGCCGTCGCTTTGACCGCTTATAATCAGCCCAGTAATCGTGCCCCACCCTGCCTAGTTTCAGGGTACCATGATACCAAATTTAGGTTACTGCTGAAATGGGTCCCTCGTTACTAGGGTTTTCTAGTCAAACATGTTAAGTGGTTAAGTGTCTGTAGTTACCTAACCCCACCCATTAGTTCATTTAACATGTGGAATTGGTTAAGTGTTTTAGTTACTTAACCCTATCTTCTGTCCTTAGCCTCTTAAAGCACCGACCACTCACATTAGACAAATATTGTTACGGTTACTGGATGTGCCGGTCGGTTCCGAGCAGATTTACACCGTAACTCAGTCTAACCTCGGGTCCTTATTGGGCTCCATGCTTAACCACCCACATTGGATAGGTATTGTTGTGACTACTGGATGGACAGCCGGGCGGGTCCGGGCAGGTTTACATCACAACTCAATCCAACCTCGTGTTAAGCACATTCGTATTTTCTAAATTTACATATTTTTCTTTATTACCTGTTATATGTAAGTTTGTTAACCATTAAAGGTTATGGCCCACATTCCAAGTTTAACATTTTTGGTATAAGAATTTATACCGTTCAAATGTCACAAATTTTGGCATGTGACAAACATGCCAATTTCATATATTTTATGCCATGTTTTCCTACCCATTTTACCCAACGTTACCCCGTCTAAATATTAGGCTAACAATTCTTAGCCTAATTTCCGTTCGCATGATTTTAACATATGATATTAGGCTAAAAACTTAGTCTAATTTAGCGCACAAAGTTTGCATAAAGGAATCTATCTACATAACATGTCATAGGTGTAAACTTATACATAATAGGGGTGAACTTGCAAAACGATCATCATGAATGTCATAGGTGTGAACATGGCATTTTGGCATAGCCATTATGAACATAATAGGGGTGAACTTACAAAATGACTAAATCTAAATAGGTGTCACATAAAATCGCATAATCTTGACTTGCATAAACATAGGCCTAACCATATTTATCTAGGCATAACTTCAAACACAAAACTAGCATGTGACAAGGTTATTACATGTTCATAAAAATGTCAAATTTTGGTATTTACAGAAAGATGTGAACTAACTCAAATCATGTAGCCTATTTCAACATGAAACTTGTATTAATTGCGTAACCTAAATGGATCCAATTACAACTTGAAATGAGCATAAGAATATATATATACAAGGATTTTAATCATGTTGGCATAACGGTCTTAACATAGAACATGTGTATATAAGTCTTAACTTGGACTTAGCAAAATGTATACAATCCATGTTAACCACATAAACATAAAGGTGTAAATTCTAATATTGACCATAAACTTGCAAGTGACGTTGTTTTCAATTACAAACGTTAAACAAGTCCACATCACATCAATTTATACCACAAACATCCCAATTCCATTCATAAAATAAATCATCGCAACATATATACATTGTTAACATTTCACAACGTAAACATTATATAACATAATGTGATTCCAATTCCCAATTCATATCAAATCACGTTCTTTTTCGATTCACATCTCAAACGTAACTAGACGTACAACGATCGATGAACTTGAATTCTGGATTCTGAGTTCTGAAATTGAGATGCATTCCTTTGGGTAGACTAACGTTGATTTGATTTGTGTTTTAATTCTAACTTGGCTCATCTCTAAGCTTTTCTACAAGTGGAGGCTTTTCTCAATTTCTTACCGACAGCATGGCGGCTCCGTCTCTAATTTCTTATGTTAATTTAGGTTGGAGTCTTAGGTTGTATTTATAGAATTTTAGATTGATTTGAGCCATCGGATGATCATAGACGAATCTAGACCATTCAAAGTCCAAAGAGCCAATCAAGAGGTGACATGTCAGCCCTAATGATACACCGAGCCACAGAAATTCGAGCCAGAGCCAGACCCAGCCAGCCAGGTCGACCAGGTAGGTCGACTGCCAGGTCGACACCCAGGTCGACACTATGGTCGACTTGGGGGTGACCAGGTCGACACCATGGTCGACCTGGTCCCTGGGCGGGAATTTTCCCGCCCAGCCCAGTTTGAGCTTATTTTTTGAATTTTGAACTTGAAACCGAGCTGTTTGAATTTTAAATTTTATTCTGAAACTTTCGAAGGTCATAACTCCTTCATACGGAGTCCGATTCACGCAAACTCGGACTCTATCTCAAGCAGAATTCCGAGACGAACGCAATGGCGTAACCCGTTTCCCTTAATTCTTTCATTTAGAATTAATTACACTTTAATTTGTGAAGCTTATTGTTATAGAATTCACAGGGTGTTACATTTCCCCTTCGTTTTGTCTTAAAACTCCGGATCTACAGGTATTTGCGAGTTAGAGTGTGTTAGCAAGATTTTTGATCCCCATAAGTTGTCATAAAGTTGCGTAGGAACTTGACAAATGTCAAACGTCAAGTGTGCGTGTCCGAATTCCTTCCATTTATAGTTTTGTGGAGTGGAATCCTCTGGTGAGAAACCGAAACTCACGTCGATAGGGATTAAATTTAATTAACTACAAATTGTTGATTAAAAATGTATAAAAATGTTTAACACCAATTACACAAGTTTTAACTTATGTAAAATATTGAGTAGTGGGAAAAAAATGTGATTTTTATCTATTATTTGTGAGGTTGATTTAGTATACGACATCTCTATTATAAACAGTGTTGGTTGGAAATTGGTTAGACCTTAAATGGTTTCGGATGTGCAATTTATTAAAGATTGTTTATTAATTGTATATGAATGTAATACAAACTCCACAAGGGTCTTACGCTACACGTCTCTCATCTGTGTATGTAAGCTACATGGATTGTGATGTAAACCCCACATGGTTATTGAGATGATATCTTTACACATCTCCCAAGTGTTTATATAAGTCACTTTGGTTGAATAGTAAACCCCACACGTGTCTTGGGATGACAGTAATTTTTCTGTCTCCCTTGTGTGTATGTAAGTTACATGGATTGTGATGTAAACCCTATACGGGTATTAGGATGATACTTTTACACATCTCCCAAGTGTGTAGACAAGTCACCATTGTTTGTGATGATACTGATGTAAAGCCCACACAGGTATTGGGATGAAGATAAACATTGATCTTAATCCCAAGTGTGTAGGTTGTCAATCCATTGCATGACAGAACTGTATAAGTGTTATTTATTTAATTTAAGGCTTATATGGTATAGTGCACTTTGTGTGTGAATTTGATGCAGAGTGATGGACGGCTGGATGTTATAATACTCACTGTGAATAAATGAATAATAAAAACGATTACTAGTTCATTGGTTAAGTCTTCATCAAGAAAAATGATTTTTAACGAATATTTTATTAATATAATAACAGCTGAAAAATCGAAGTTTGATTTGGACATCTGATTTTGGATGGACTCGAAGATAATAAAATATCGATGAATTTCGTAACTATAGCAAATGACTTTGAATTAATTTTCACATAATATCAGCTTGTTGAAGTTTTTAATTTCGAATGAATTATTATTTTTGAAAAGTCAAGTTCAGTTAGGCTATATAGAAGATGTTTTAAAAGAAGTTTCTTTTCAAAAGTTTCATGTTTATTATTATTACGAATAACAAGAAAATTAGGTTTGAAAATATTGAAATGTGAAAAATAATATTATTATAATCATTATAATATTATTATAATGTTGTATTGAAATAAAAGATTTGAAAAACTAATGTTTGAATTTAGGAGATTATTATATATTTAATAAATAAAATGGTTTCGAAGTGATTAAACGTATTATATATATACACACACATGTTGAATATTGAACGTGTCGCGTGACATTAGTTCACAATTTGGACTTGTTTCGAATAGTTGAACAACGATTAAAAGTCGAAGAGATTGAAGACGATGCAAGATCTGGAATCTTTACATCAAATGGATTACTGCTAATGCCATAGATAGGGGTAGCTCCCCTGAAGGAGTTATAGTGGTAGTTGTCCGGACATACTTGTTAATTGTCCGAATGTGCAAGGGTCTCTCTCTTGTATTAGACATATAAGATGAGGAATAAGGTGCCTTCGGTTTCGTTCATACCCAGAACAAACTTGTAATTGTGTGTCTGACATGGTATTTTATGCTGTATTAATTGATCTCTACTAAACATATCTGTTTGGTGGCGGAGAAATTATTCGCTTAGCTTAACACCTTTCTGTAAGACGTACGAGCTTAGAAGTTATATATCGGTAGCTATCAGTAGTATAGTATGGAATGATTGTGGGGCATGCTGAGTGCTTCAGGCAGATTGATCAAAGCTTGTTTTGAAAAGCAAAGCTTTATGGTGCAGTAATTCACGAACTTCACACCCCTGTATGAGTCAAAAACGGGATGAAGGACTGTAGGGAGAACATGCGTTTCTTTCTAGCTAGAAGCGCTGCCATGGTATGGAGGCCAGGCAATTTTACTTATGTGGATATTGGAAAGCAAGGCGCCTCAGATATGGCCGCATAAGGCCAGGATGGTCGACGAACTGACTAAGAAGTCTGATATGATCGGGAAACGTATTGTTCAGGTGATGCTAATCAGCAACGTACTACTGACCAGCTCTGCCGCTCCAAAGGGATAGGTAATACCCTGGTACATTTTGCTAGAGATGTTCCGAAATTCAGATTGAGGAAGATCCCTTGCCTCGGCTCATGATGGAAATCCAAATTCTAATACGTGATTTTATGGTTTTAGTGGTATATCTATGGCGGCATAATAGGATGGGGTATTACGCCGTCTAAGATTGATACATTTTTATCTTTGGCTTGCGTTGCATTGTGTGATAGGACCTGAGTCTTATAATGGCTTCATTTTTCAAAAAGCATTGCGCTGTATGTTTCATTTTAAAATGCACCTCTTCCGTGTTATACGGCGTGGTCCCATCAGATGCTTTATTTTGAATACGCTAAGTTAACTATAGGATTTCTCATACTAGTCCCATGATGATTCGTAGTTTGTGTTTTATTCTTGGAAACTCGGTTGCCCATAATTATTACATGGGCTAACAAGTAAACAGGTCTTTAAGCTTGCTTTCTTTTGGGATGTGTATTGAAGCTGTTTTGGACTTGAAGCTAAGGACAGAACTTTTGTGTTTCTTTTGAACTTTGTCATGACTCCTTATGTCATATATTATCTTTTAAATTCCGCTGTGTAATTATCTGTTATCTAAGGCAATGTTATGAACTAAATGTGATCCTGTAATGTTGATGTAACTCTGATATTTATTTCCACTACTGTAAACTGATGTAAATTATCCTATGATGTAATATATTATGTTATGTTATGTGATCTGATGTTGCGTTTAATGTGTTATATTCCAAAGATTATCTATTTTGCCTAGAATCGGGGGTTTGGGTCATCACAAGGAGAGTGACGAAGAAGTTGGATTTATTGATGGATTACGAAAAAGCAAAAAGAAATGAATACCCCTATCGCCATTAATTAAAGCTCAACCGAAACGAACTCTTTACTTAAAAGAATGTGAATTTATTTGTCTTTTAGAAGCTGCTAAAAATAAACATACGTTATCTAGTGAATAACTACAATTTTTGGGATAATAAGTTGGAAATTAAAAGAGATATTTTATTTAAGTACACATTTATGTTACTTAATTTGACTAAAGAATTTATTTTATTATTATTTTTAATTGTATAGAAATATTGCATACAATGAAATTATCGTAATTCTAGGATTTATAGATAGACTAATGAATGATAGTTAATCAAATATTTAAATAGTTTAAATTTAAAATTTACAGGACTTGAGCATCAAATATTAAGAGAGAACTGAGAAGAGTTTCTAAGTATTAATGAAGTTATGTATCTTAATATAGGGTAAACGCGTGAATGAATTATTATAAAATAAATTTGTTCTTATCGTTAATGTATATAATTTGCATTATGCGATTTTTATATTTTTGTATCCAAATGGTTTTTTAACCAATTTGTTGATGTTTCCATAGTATGCATATTGAAAATTTCAGAACATGAGGCATTTAATTTTATCAATTAGTTTAAAGTTTGGAATAGTTTATTAATTTAAATATGTAGGTCTTAATGTAAAAAATTATCTGAAAACTGAGAAACATTTGTAAATAATTGTAGAATTTTTTAAAAGTGGACATTTGAATGTAATATAGTGTAAAATATTAGTAAAAAAATTTAAAATGACAAATATTAGAATTTTAAAAATATAATATTTGAAATTGGAGAGAAGTAAGTATAATGGAGATAACTCCTAAATTTAATGAGAGAGCTTGAAATTCTTCAGTTTTAACATTATTAAATAGATGCGAACAAGAGGTAATGAGTTCGAATTTTACTATAAACAAAAATAATATGTATCTTAAAATATAAATTTTGAAATATAAACAATGTTACATGTCCAAATCATATTCCAATTTAAAAAAATGTATTTGTTTTCTTTATGTTTTTTAAATTTATTTTTATCAAATTGCATATAAATCAGAAGTATGATAATCTGTATAGAGTTTGTTATGCACGTATGTTTGCTTATGGCGAAAAGTCTGATTGAAATAATTTTGGTGTTGAAATATAGGACACGACTTGTCAAATTAGAAAAATGTTCATCTAATTTGCAATGGGATAATGGTTTACAAATCAAAGATCGCACGAAGAATGGAAATGTAAACAAAATAACTGTTTAGTACAACGGTACAACGATGAAGAAATCGAATATTCAATTATACAACATTAAAATAAAATATTTGGTGATAATTTATCATTAATTTCTTCAAAATATGCATGTATGGCTGCATTCAATAGAGATAAATAATAAATTGTAACTATATATATATATATATATATATATATATGTAATATGTTGGACGAGAAATATTATTTGTTATGGAAACGAAAATACTTTTTAAAGCAAGCCACTTTACTCATTATAATGCTAAAAAAATAAAAGATTAAGATATTGAAAAATAAGCAACCATCAAAACATAAACACAAAAAAATTGAAACCGAACACGAAAAAAATTCTAGTTTGCCACTATTATTTTGGACTATTATGGTAATGGTAACTATTACTTATACAATGAAATATGTACATATTATTACTATTAGTGTATTAAAAAAGGCTATTGATACTTTACCATTACTGTTAGTACAGTGATTGTTTTTATGCCAATAAACTAGTAAATTTTTGATTGATAATAGTAGACTTATCAATATACAAAAATATTGAAATTTCATTTCATTAACATTCATAATTATATATTTGTATTGTTTTACTCTACTTCCCATATGTAGTTGATATAGAAAATTTTCCTTATCCATCACAAATTATTTACAATAAAATGAATAATAACATTGCCAATCTTTAAATTTTGAGGTAATTAAAAATACTTAAAAAAGGAAGATCATCAGAAACAGTATTAGTAATATTTTTTAAAATTCAATTTTTCTTTAAAATTGTCCATGGTTAGGATTATTTATAATGATGAAAAAATAGAAATTAAAATGATTTGTAAAATAATTGTTACTAATGATTTTGGCACTTTTTAAGCTAAATTTACCTTAAGTAAAATAAGTTTACCATTATCGTATGAATAACACTAGTATACTAATATAGCTTAATACTGGTTATAAATTGTTTGATTAATAATCCTAATCACAATCTACCATTATCATCCCCTAATGCTTGCTGGCATAAAATTGTGAAGCAGGATCCTTAAATTAAGTCATGAACTAACATAAAAAATGTATGTAATAATCATTCCAATAGTACGAGTGATGGCTTCATTTGTATTATTATCAGTGTAGATGTCAATAGTGGCCCTTACACATATATTAAACAAATTAAGGGATAACAATTTTTGTAATGCATATACTACAAGTTAAATAAATGTAAATTTTCCAAGGCCATTTGGAAATAAAACCACATTTGGAGGAGGATTTTAGCAAAAACTTGGTTTACCCCATAATTATGCATCTTATAGTCTACATATCAAACAGGAGAATCAAATATGTCCCTTTTGAATGTGTGTATCTAACCATAACATATTGATACATTACTCTAACTCTTACTCAACCAGAGTCATATACCTTAGAATAACTGATGGCATCAATTGCAATATCAAATTTAGGCAAGTAACAAGACATGAAATACATATAAATGTGAAACTAGGTTGAGTGTGCTTCTAATCAAAATAATATTAAGTTGTTTGTTTATCTTTATTTTCATATGCGTTTGTTGACCAGCTTTTTGGTAAAACCCGTCACAACTCAATATCAAAGCTTGCCACCAGATATCGGCCCGTTCCAGGCCTTCAGGAATGATTTTCATCTTAGGTCGATCGATTATAAGTCGACCCAAAACAACACTGCAACAAGTAAAGGCTCTTTCTCAGAAGACGACATTCTTCCAAAGTCAAAATACAAGTCGATCGATCGGGTCATCAATCCATTGGTCGGGTCATTAATCGATCGGTCAGGCTGCTCCTGAAGAAGAGGGTCAAACCTAGAATATCAGATCGAGAATTCCATATCAAACTTATTTGCTACAAGATGGAGTCTTATTCCCAAGGCTATAGAACCGGTCAACTTTAATCAAACATGGCTTTTTATACACCAAGTTCCAAGCTCCACGTAAACTGTGATTTCCAAGAAGAACTGTTCATCAGCAGTAGACTGGGTCCTGCCACCTACGACTACTTTACTGGATCGAGCTTCACGTGTCCAAGCCTGAAAAAGAGATATGCCACGCCGCATACCACCTCAGCGCATCAGCTTGCCTATAAATTCAACCTAGTAATAGAAGGGCACTCTGATCCACCTCAAGTATATCTTGAATCCACTACTTATCTTTTATTCGGCTTCTAAAAATAGCATGGCATATACTCGAAGTAAAACACAAGGATTGTGTGTAAAGATCTCTTCTTTCTCCACTTTCTTCCACTGAAAAACCATTGTAACCTGTAATCGACAGTATAAACAAAGATTATAAATGGATGTAGGCTTGGATTAAGCCAAACCACTATAAAAGGTTGTGTCTTCTGTGTTTGTTTATCTTTTTCTCGCATTTTTGAGAATCTTATCGTGTTTGGTTAACGCACGTTGGGGGTTGATCGTCACTAGACCAACTTTTGACAACAACACTTTGGTGCGCCAGGTTTGGGGGCACAGATATACCTTACGACCTTCGGAAACTCTTAAAGAAGCAATGGCTAAACGGAAGAAGGACCCAACACCTTCTCACACTAAATCTCAATTTTAATGTAGCAAGAGCAATAGCAACAAAAGGGAGCCAGTAAGCTTCCTCCCATGAAGACCCAACTCAATACCTCACTATGGACGAGATGGATAATGTCTTGGATGAGTTCAAAGGTCATATGGAACACCAGGATGGACTTCTCAAAAATTAGGAGGAAATGATAAACAACTTCATTGTTCAAATAGAAAAGGGACCTCACGTTCTAGTATCATTTCCTGCACCGGTGAGGTTGGGGCAACAACTGATCTTTGGTCCGCTAAGACCCAAGCCCCAGATAGGTCTACACCTTTGCTTCCTCCTGGTTCAACTTCACTTCTCGATCGGCCAATGCTAAGATCGTCACTTCTGGCATCAAGTGGAGCTTTGGTAACTGCAGATTCTCAGGTCGGTCATGGCCAAGTTCTGGACCAGTCGACCATTTTGCCTCCGATCCAGGGTTCGGCTCAACTTCCTGGACAAACGGCTCCTGAGCTAGTGCAACCTTTGGGTCGACCAGAACATGGTTTGATGCAACTATTGTTTGACCCAACGTCATACTACAAATCCGTCTTATGCAGCCTCCCCCACAGCCTTCCCAGCTTGCCGATCCAAGTGGGGCTGGAGGCAACCACCCTCCATATTACCAAGATCACTCTATCATACCAGTCCCCAACGTGACGGAGAAAAAATCTATTGTAAACCACTCTAATATCCCCCTTGGCGGGGACAATACCGATCCCCAAATGGATATTACTCACCTGACCAGGTCCCTTCCAACCGAAGCGGACATGGTTCGCTCCAAACCTTAGTTTAACCAAGCATCTTGAGTTACTCTCGAATCAAGGCCTGAGCATGCGTGCCACCTTCACTCAACTCTCGTCGGTCGAATTGACTAAACTCCAAGAACTCGGGGAATGATTCCACACAGTACTAGTACTGGGGTTCTCACCAATGTCGCCAATGTAGAATTGGATTCGTTGCAGCAACTCCTTGGGGATGGTAGTCAGATTGCAAGTATCATCAAATGCTACATCACATGCACCTCTTCTCAACATGATGTGGATAACATCCATCACAGTCTGTTCACATGGAAGATCAGAAACTCCCGAAATCCATCAGACTTCAAGCTTCCGGTCCTCGATCCCTCCAATGGCAAGACCGACCTGACCATACATCTCAAGCGATACATGCGCCACATGGAAGTACTTTCTTCATCGACCAACGTCATGGCCAAATGCTTCCCTCTCTTTCTCACCGACATAGCTGGCATGTGGTTTCGGCAGCTAACAACTGAATCGATCAACAATTGGAATATGTTGATCACTTGCTTCATAGTACAGTTCAGAGTTTATATCTCCCGAACTAAGAGCGTCATGTTCCTTACATCCATCAAGCAACGGTCCGATGAGACCACACGCTCCTTTTAAGAAAGATTCAACACGTTCGTAACATCAGTCGATCGACCCGAGCCATCAATGATGTTTATGGCCACCATAGCCAGTATACAAAGCCGATCTGAATTTAGGATCTCCCTAACTAGAGATCCCTTCAAAGATATTGAAGACTTCTATGCAGAAGTCGATAGATTCCTTCGATAAGAAGATGCTAGCATCGAGATGGAACATCTCGAAGTACTTGCTACCAAAGAAGGAGGCCCGTCCAATACCAGTGAACAGAAAAAAGGAAAAGGGAAAGCTCTGAAGAAAAATGATCATAATGTACGATTCAGAGAGAAAACAAGTACGATCAATACACCAAGCTCAACTCATCCCTGTTAGACATCTACCTCGACGTACAAGGGTCTCTACCTTTCCAAAAGCTTCCTAGAAGGGAGCCAACTCGAAAAGAACTTAAATCAAGAAAAAACTACATATATCATAATATGGCAGGTCATGGCACAAATGAATGCAGACACTTGTGCGATCTCATCGAGGAGAGAGTAGACGTGGAGAGCTACCCGAATATGTCAAGAAATCTGCACCGGCAAAGTCGCCAGAAGCTTCTGCCCAATCTCCTCAGATTAGTCCTCGAGCTTCTCGAAACGGAAAGGACCCTGAGCCCAGCAATCACGGCATCATCGTCAACTGATCTGGATTAGATCGTTGTGGATACACTTCATTTCTTTGGATATAAGAAATGTACTTTTATTATTTTTTCAATAATGTAGTGGTGTTGAAGTACACACGTAAAGGGTTAAGATTTAATCCTTAGGCGTGCTCTGGATTCAATTATAAACCCATTAGGAATTGTTTCAATTTCTGTAATGGCTCCTTAGCAACAATAAACTTTTTTTTCCCGAACATGGATTATGTTTGATCACTTAAGTACCTTATCAGGGCCTGACAAGTGCGTCAAAGTTGAGTATGGTTAATGCTCGCCAAACTCTTCAAGCCGAGCATGCTTAATGCCCACCAACCTCTTCAAGCCGAGTATTGTTAATGCTCGCCAACCTTTTTAAGCCAAGTATGGTTAATACTTGCCAACTTTAAAAAACCAAGTATGTCTTATACTCATCCTCACAATAAAAGTCACGAGCACTGCTGATGCTCAAACCCCAAATTTTGCCCTGTATGGTTCATACTCCCATTTACTAAAGTCGAGCATGGTTTATGCTCGCCTTCCTTAGAGACTCCGAGTACAATTAATACCCCAATATTAACCGAGCATGGTTTATGCTCGACTTACTGGGTATGGATTATACCCCACTCGATTGTAAGTTGGGTAAGGTTTACACTTTTAACACTGATCCAAGCATGGCTTATGCTTAAACACCTCAGATGACACTATCAGGATTTGGCATGTCAAGCTATTTACAGGCACTATTTAACTCAGCTCCCAGTTCTACTTCTTTTCTCTGAAGTCGAATCGGTACGGTCGATCAGCTTTTAGGCATCCTCAAAGACCCGACCATAATACGATCCTCGGATGATTGTCAGTTTTTCGACCTTAATATGATCCTCAGCGATCGTCGGTTTTCTGGCCTTAATACAGTCATCGTTCATCGATTTTCTGGCCTTCACATAATATGGTTCGGCATAACTAGGGCTCTCTGGATTTCCGCTATTCAGCATTCTCTAGAAGATCCAGACCACATCTCCTTTCACCAAGAAGATATGTTTTAGGGGCAAAGTGTTGACCAGCTTTTTGGCAAAAGTCGTCACAACTTAATATCAAAGCTTGCCACTAGATATCGGCCCGTCCAAGCCTTCGGGAATGGTTTTCATCTTAGGTCAATTGATTATAGGTCAACCCGAAACAACACAATAGAAAGTATAGGCTCTTCCTCAGAAGACGACATTCTTCCAATGTCAAAAGAAAAGTTGATCGATCGGGTCATCAATCGATCGGTCGGGATGCTTCTTAAGAATCGGGTCAAACCTAGAATATCAGATCGGGAATTCCAGATCAAATGTATTTGCTAAAGAAGGAGTCCTATTCTCAAGGCTATAGAACCGGTCAGCTTTAATTAAAAACGACTTTTTATACACCAAGTTTCGAGCTCCACGTAAGTAGGGTTGTATATTGGATAGGATGGTCTGCTGTCCGGTTCGGTCCAAGGCAAATCTGGTGTCCAGTCCCTGTTCGTACGATACTCTTATAGGATAAAGCTTGGACACACCATTGTTCGGTCCAATCCAAAATGTTCGATGTTTTCCTATAATCCAAGGCTATATCAGACCGGACAGTCCGTCGTCCATCTTGGTCCGAGGCTCTATGGTGTCTGGTCCGTATCCATCTGAATCTGTAATAGGATAGAGCTTGGACACACCTCTGTCCGGTCCAGTCCGACCCTTTTACACCCCTACACGTAAGCCGTGATTTCCAAGAAGAAGTGTTCATCAGCAGTAGACCGGATTCCTACAACTACTTTACTGGATCGAGCTACACGTGTCCAAGCCTGTAAAAGAGATATGCCACACTGCATACCACCATAGCGCATCAGCTCGCCTATAAATACAACCATTTCCAGAAATAGAAGGGCATTATGATCCGCCTCAAGTATACCTTGCACTACTCAAACTCTTTTATTCTGGCTATAAAAATAGCATGTCATATACTCAAAGTACAACACAAGGATTGTGTGTAGAGATCTCTTCTTTATCTACTTTCTTCCACTGAAAAACCACTGTAACCTATAATCGACAGTATAAACAAAAATTATGAGTGGACGTAGGCTTGGATAAAGCCGAACCACTATAAAGTGTTGTGTCTTCGATGTTTGTTTATCTTTTTCTTGCATTTTTGTTAATATTATCGTGTATGGTTAACGCATGTTGGGGGTTGATCATCACTTAACCAAATTTTGACGTCAACAGCGTAAGAGTATTCATCAATTATTAAATGTATAAATAGATATCAATTAAATTATTCAATGTAGAAAATGAAAGTATTCATATGCAGTTAAGGGAGTTAAAGTGCATGAATATTCACAATTTCTTAACAACGGCAAAGCTTCTATTACTCACCTCGACATCAGTTCAGCCAAAACGATCATACTATAGCTTTTTTTCCACATCTTCTAAAAAGGAAATAACTTTTTGTAGGTGCTAAAATTCTTTCACTACATCATAAAGCGAAAAAAGTGAAGCCTGTTGTATACACTATTATATGATTTTTGTTTGATGATAACAACCACATACATATTATTATAAATGTGTTTTTTATTATACTGTTTCATATTTACATTACAGACATGAATATAATATTTATATTTAAATAGAATATGACTGTATAGAAATTCAAATATTCACATAGTATTTTATTTAAATATAAATATTTTTATTTCAATGTTTAAACAGCACAGTTTTGCAACTCCACTATTTGCTCAACATATTGTAATTCACCGAAATACAATTCATTTGTTACATCATTTCCTCTCTACAACACTCAATCACAGTTACATTCTCTTTTTCATTTACACTCATTTGTATACTTTTCACTGTCAACTTCTGTCTTCTTGTCTTCACAGCATCCTCACTATCAGTCCAGTCATCATCTACTTACCTGTCACATGAAACACACACACACAGAGTACACTGCAATAGAAATGAAACTGAAAACCTGTGAATATTTTTTAAATTTATTTACCTCGGAATTTTTATATGTTTCTCATCATTTTTCATGACCTGATCTGATATGCATATATTTCTAGTACCCAATGATCAACCTCAACACACTACACTGGTTTGCTGATTAAAACCAGTTGATTCTGAACAGCCACAACATAGTGTAGCAGTCTACTGATATATATTTGAATAGACATGTATATACACACACATATATATATACACATACATGTATATATACACACACACACACACACACACATATATATATATATATATATACAGGTCAACAACATGTTCAACATAGCAGTGAAATGGAGTAAATGAATAAAAGCAAACTCAAGTGTCAAGCCAAGCAATTCAAGTCAGAAATGGCAACACAACAAGAAGGTTAACACAACCATGTCAAGCACAACAGGGTACACATACCTGGGTAAAGCAAAGTCAAGCATGGACACAGCAATGAAATTATTTAACATAGTCAAGCATGGACACAGCAAAGTGATTCAGTAACTAGGCAATGTGATCAAATAACATGAAGCATAGGAGTAGCAATGCAAATATATTTCATGTTAGTCAACATGATTCAGCAGCATGCATGGCACAAATACACCAGTGAGAAGAAGGCAGTTTTAAAGTGGTATAGCATTATAGGTGACATTTTTCTAGGCTACAACAACTTATATTCAAGGTGGATGGGATATGAACAAGGTAGCATCTTAGCAACAATGGTCAAGTAGACAAGCATGACAGGTGAATACACAACCAACATGTTTTAATATGGTGCAACTCATGATACACAGCATACAAGACTAATGAAGCAACATGGCAAGTGAACATGGTTTTACAAAGAGGGAAGAACATACACAAAGTTAAATCACAAGTCAATGCAATGTTTTAGAAAATACAAGGATGGGTGACATGCATAGTGGTACAGCATAAAAGGGTCGAGCACAAAAGCAGGTTCAGCTACAATCATGAATGAGCAAAGGTGGTATAGCCCAATGCTTGTTTCAGCATGAATAAGTAGGATCAAGTAAAACACAGTTTCTCATCATAGTTCAAGAAGGCAAGAGGATTCAAACAGAAAATGAAATAAGCAGGCACATGCTTGGCTCAAGTGATACAATGATGCAACATATACATGGAAAGTCATGTACACAACAACAAAAGTAGCAAATTAGCAAGGTCAAGTGTGAAGTATGGAAAACATTCATGATATACAAGAACATACAACATATATGGAAGCAGGTTTCAGGTCATGCATAGATTATTCCCAGTCATTCCGTATGTATGGAGTTAATGCATAGATGGAATGAGTAATTCGAAGATCATATTTGCTTTGGAAAAGAAATTATTCTGCTTATCATAGGTTTCCAGAATCAAGCATATTCAAAAACATTGATAATCAGATTGGCAGAAAGTTCATTCCAGAAATTCTATTTTTGGCAAGTGATCATGTTTGAATTCCAGAAATCAGTCTCTACAATTGTTTTAATAAATGGGAAAACATTTTTTTGGCAATCTGTTTTAGGCAACAAATTCAAATGGGACTGTGAAAAATAATTTCCAGATCTGAAGAAATCAGAGAGAAATTTTTAGGAAGAGTTAGATCGATTTCAAAAATTCAGAAAACCATTTTTGGCAAGAAAATATCATCATATTTATTCTTGGCAAATTATCAATCAAGTGGATTCATTCAAGGGTCGAAAAGTTATCCAGATTCATCAATTCAATCTCGCAATTCAAAAGAGGAAACATGTACAAATCAGCCAAGCAAGAAATCGTATCAGAGCAAACCATTACAGGAAACCAGAGAGCAATTATAGGATGTTCTAATCCTATATAATAACGCCTGTTCATCATCGGCCTAGGGATCGAAAAACCACTAACACAAATTCAAGAGCATACCGAATAATCTAGTAAAAATACTCACATCATTTTCGATCAAATAAATCCCAAATCACCAAGCTGAGAGATATACAAATTCGAGCATCAGAAGTTATGTCAAGAATTGAAGAAGCAATCAAATTTGGGATTTACTGAAAATTGTGTTTCTTTTTTTCCCAGCTGCCATTGATTAAGAGAGAGAAAAGATCGGGTGCACACAACTCAAATGGGTCGGCTTGCTAAAGGAAGGATTTATTTGTTTTAGTGTATAAGGGTTTTCTATATTTATTTTAATTTTGTATTGTTTTTTGTTGCAAATTGAATTGTAATCGTCCAATCAGTTTCTATGTCTGTAAAATCTAGGAAACCAGTTAGTGTGTTAACTGGCAGTTTACTAGAGTCTGTAAAATCTAGGGTTTATTGGTTACGGGGTTGTAATCAGGGGAAATATGATCTAGGGGATCAGATCAATGTAGGGTTTTGAGCGTAGGGTTAGAATAGGAGCGAGGGGTTCGCAAGTTTACATGGTCTTATAAGCAAGATCTGTTCTGTCACCTAGTAGAAACCATAGGAATGTAGCAGTAGGCAGGATTTTGCTGAAGCTGGGTATATCTTGTGTCATTTACATTTCTGCATTTATATTTTGCTGCATTTTGTGATCTGATACTTTTAATATCTCGCTTAATTTTCAATAAACCCTATTCACCCCCCTCTAGGGTTAATCTAGATCCAACAAGTGGTATTAGAGTAGGTATTCTGTTAACTCTAGAGTAAATGGTGATTCCTAGTTGTCAGTCCATAGAGAGTTAGTCCAGTCGTATTCCAACTATTTTTAATGCTACAGATTTTTTGAATTGGAAATCAGAAATGGAATCCTATTCAAAATATGTTGTTATTAAATGTTGGAATAGCATTGTAGATGGGTTTGATATGGTCAATAAGAACAACATTGGATTTAATTCTCATGCTATTCACATTTTGTATTCTCGTATTGATGATGTCCAATATAACCTTATCTCTCATTGCTTGACTGCGCAGGAAATCTGGAATACTCTCAATACGAAGTATGGACAAATTAACAATAGCAGCTCAAAACCCAAAATGGTCAATTCAGATTCAGATCTATACTCGGGAGAAGAAATAAATGAAAATTTTAGTAGATCAGATGATGGAGACTCAACAGACAATGAGACTGAAAGCTTATCATATAAAGATTTGGTTTATATGTGTACCGATTTAACAAAAATCATTGATAAACTCCATCATAAAAACAAATATTTAAATTCTGAAAATCACAAGTTGAATAGCAAAATTAACTGTTTGGAATCAGAATTTACAAACGTCATAAAATTAGGTAATTCTGATTGTGAAAATTGTTTTAAATTGAAAACTGATCTCGTTCATCTCAATAAAAACATTCAAATCTTGAAGAAGAAATTCTTATTTTAAAAGATAACGAGATTGAGCTAAAAGGTACAAAGAATTCTTTGCAAGAAGAATTTAATAATTTTAAGGCCATCAAAAAATCCGAACATGAAATTGCTGAAAAAGAAAGATTGTTGAAAAGTGATTTAATTTTAAATGATCTTGAAAAGGAGATTGAAAATTTCAAGAAACTTGAATTTGGAAAACAAAATAAATTTGAATCTGAAATCTTTGAGTCCAAGACCAAAATCAAACTACTTGAAAACGAAAATTTGTTTTTGAAAAAAAATGATACTGAAAGAGAAAGATCAAATCTGATAAAAGAAAATTCTAATCTTAAATCCAAAATTCAATGATTAGAATCAACCTTGGATAATTTTTCTAATGGAGAAAAAACATTGAATATGCTATTACAAAACCAGTTTTCAGTTGGACATAAACGAGGTCTTGGGAAAACAAACGTTTTTTGAAAATTCGAATTCGTGTGATTTTAAAAATCCCTCAAACTGCTTTGGAAAGAGTTGTTCTGAAAACTTAAACTCTAAAAGATTTTTGAATCACAAACAAGATGTTAATTTGTTTTATAACAAACCATTTGAACAATCTTGGATCCCGAAAGAAAATAATACATATTTGGTTAAATTCAAATAGATCTGGGTTCCTAGAGGTACGAAGATTGATTCGAATGGATTGTTATACAAACAAGTTTAGGTACCGAAAGATGTGAACACAACTGTGAGTGGTTTTACTACTTTTGTTAGACCACTCAATCCTCTTAACAGTTAGGTATCGAAGGAGGCTGAGGAACTGCATTACTAAAGAAAAACTGGATTCAAACTACTACATATCACAGAATCAATCACAGTTCCTTAGCCACATCTGATGAGTTAGAGATTCTGATTTACATCAATTTCAGGTATGACCTCTAAACTCATCTTCGTAAACATTTATTTCTCTTTGTGTATTCCTCCTTCTTCCCCTTCTTTTTTTTCTATTTTGATTTATCACTGTCATATCATTGTAACTTCTTAGGCTTTCTTAACTTCCAATTGTAGTACTCATGATCTTCAGGAAATACGCTTTATTTGAATAGAACTCTGACGTTTTAATTATTTTCATGATCCAATTGTAGCACTCATAATCTTGAGTTTTTTCATATTCCTCAAATGATTTCAAATAAACGCTATTTTTGATCTTGAATCATGAATCATATTTTGTGACCATTGGGAATATCTGTGAAACATCTTGCAATACCCCGAATTTTCTGTGAACATAAGAGTAACAAATCAGAGAATAATTAAATTATAACAAAACAATTAATGGAAACGAGTTGCGCCATTGCGTTTCTCTCGAAATTCTGCTTGGAATAGAATCCAAGTTTGCATAAATCGGACTCCGTATAAAGAAGATATGGCCTTCAGAAGTTTCAGTAAAAATCAGAAAATTCCCGCCCAGGGCCCAGGTCGACACTAGGGTCGACCTGGGGGTTGACCTGGCTAAACAGGTCGACACTAGGGTTGACCTCCCCCCTCCTTTTCCAGATCTGTAGACAGATCCATTTTTCTGCACCTGTACGCCTTTCTGACCGGATTCATGAGCTCTAACCTATTTAAACACCCTCTAACCCAGCTTTCTCTCCACACAATTTCATTCTGCCTATACTCTGCCTCTATTCTAATTAAAAATAAAATAATGGTGTCGTTACTCTACTGAAATATAGGATAAATCTAGTGCATCTTCTTCCAAACTGAATAGGATTAAAAGAACAACTAGTCTACATCAAAGGAGCGCTATTCAGTGTCAGAACACAGATTCCATAATATAAGAATCGTTCCCTTTTTGTGAGTACAGTTATTTTCAAATATAAACTTTTATTATGATCTTGGCATGATTATAAATCTAAATCTAAGGTTATGCATATTCTTATCTGTCAGATCTGTTTTTCTGTGACTATTCTGTATCTCCTTTTTCTTTCTGTTCTATAGCCAGGCTACTACGAGCCTGCGCCAAATCTCATAAGAGATTAACGCATGAACGCTAATTTTGGGACAAATAATGAATATTACATAATTGGACATGACTGATCTGTGACTGATTTGAGAAAAGAACATAGGTTGTAAATTAAGATCTAGAATCAGTGCATACTATGTATAAAAGACTGTGGTTTGGAAGAAGAATTATTATATGATAGCATATGACTTGGGATTTAGAATATAATGCATATTATAATACGAGATCTGATTTTGAGGACTTAATACATGATTAAAATTTAAGATCTAGATTTTAGGGCATATTTTATATCACGGTCTATGACTTGAAAAGAGAAAAAAAAGATATATGTGACTTAGGCGTAAAGATCTATATTAAAATTGGTTAACTATTAATGTGAATGCGCCTAAATATGGATTTTAGGATATTTGGCATCATAGGCTATAATTTGGCATAATTCATATTGTTTGGGACTTTTTAGAGAATATTCTGTACTGTGCAAAGTTTAATTAAAATTTGGGGTACATGTCGTATTATGAATTATGACCATGATTTAGCATGTAAATTTAGGCAAGATAGATAAATAGAACTTTAAGAAATATTTAATCCGTTAAATCTGCTGAATTGCCTAATTTGCTAATCTGTTATCTGTTAAATCTGTTGAATTGCCTAATCTGCCAAATCTGTTATCTGCTTAATCTATTGAATTGCCTAATCTGCTAAATCTGTTGAGTTGCCTAATCCGCTAAATCTGCTAAATTGCCTAATCTGCTAAAATTGTTATCTGCTAAATCTGTTATCGGCTAAATCTGTTGAAAGCTAAATAATTGTAATTTGGGTATGAAAATCCGTAGGCTCGATCTAAGATTGAGTAAAACATTGAAATTTTATTAATCCGTAGTAACCTGTAAGGGAGTTTAATCTATTAAATAAACATAAATTAGTCTGATATTTGTATTGGAATAAATTGGCTATGACACGAGGTTAGACTCCGTTTACGGTGGAAGCCTGCCCGGAACCAACCGGCTTAACCAGCGACTGCAAATTGTCAGTCTAATGTGAGAGGTCGTAGGAATAACTAAAATATGCTTAGACATGAGGTTAGGTCTGGCTTGTGGCAGAAGTCTGCCCAGAACCACCCGGCATATCCAACGGCCACAAGCTACCGACCTAGTGTGAGAGGTCTGTGCATTAATAATTAATTAATGCAAATCTAAGATAAATATGATACCTAAAACGTGTTGGGTGGATAGTGTTAAAACAATTGGTCTGATGAATCTAATAAACCTGTTTCGTAAATCTGTAGGCCCAATACAAAGTTAGGTAAAACAATCTGTAAGCCTGCTAATCTGTATATCTGATCCGTTAATCTGAGAACTTGTTAACTTGATTGTCTGATCTGTGAACTAATAACCTGAACTCTGTTTGAAATCTGTAAACAAGTTAATATGAAACATGTTAGTCTGGGGACACAAGGTTAGGAGGGGAAATATTTGTGTCATCTGTTGTTTGGGATCCATATTAGTCAGTAACCCTTTCTGGTATCAAAACTTTGACCCCACACTATGTAGGGGTCCGGGCACGCTTACTGAACTAATTATAAGCGGTTCATTCTGATAATAGCGAGGGGTGTTGATGGTGCGTTCCAACCAAGTCATGTGCGTGCATGGATCCGGTCTGCTCTGAGGATGTAAGACACTGTGACATCTGTAAATAGTTCTATGCCAATAGGTTGCCACTTTAGGGAGTGGTACACCCTATTGTGGGGCCGACAAAGGGTATTTATGTATTAGGGAGCCGATCGCTTGGGGGTAGGACTTAGGATACACTTAGTTCTGTCTGTTTCTGTTGGTACCATCTGTTTCTATTGGGTGGCAATACCTGTCTGTTTCTGCGTGGTACCGTCTGTTGGGGTGGTAAAGACCCATTACTAGTGTACACCTAATTCTGACATTCTGTTTTCATAGGGATTATTCTGTTTCCGTCTCTGATTCCGTTTCTGATTCAGTTTCTGTACCCTCTGTCTGTTGGGATGGTAAAGGCCCATTAGTTGGGTGGTAAAGGCCCATTATTAGTATTCTTCTTCTGTACCTTCTGTCTGTTCGGGTGGTAAAGGCCCATTTCTAGCATTCTGTTTTTGTAGAGATTATTCTATTTCCATTTCTGTTTCAGTTTAAACATTAGGGTAACACCTAATCCTGTTATACTAGTATTAGTGCAGAGAAGTAAGGACTAAGTAAAAAGCTTAGCTTAGTCTATATCATTCTGTTAACCTGCTATTCCTGTTACGGTTATCTCTCATCCAGTTTTATTTACATTTCATGATACTATTATCTGTTTATATGCTGAAAGTCACTGGACTCACCAGACTTATGTCTGACCTAGTTTGTTTCTCCTCTTTTCTTTCCGTTTCCCCCCCAGGTATTCAGGGTGGAAACATAGGAGTTTGATTCAGATTCTCTCTGCTTGAAGTATTGCTTGGCTTTGGCTCTATCTTTCCATGGCAATTTATGTTGGGGATTATGACTTCAAAAACTATGCATTCTGAAGGCTTTTGTACAAGACCGATATTTTGTACTTGAATTCTAATATTGTGATTTGAAAAGATGTAACCAAACTTATTTCTATTTTTGTTGTAATAAAGTTATAAAATTTTAAAGTACTGCTTTATCTGTCTTGTAAATTTCTGTTCTATCTACTAAAACGCTCCATCAAAGTTAATGCATTCCCTTTATGAGTGACCTTAACAGAGGTGGGGTGTTACACTTGGTATCAGAGTTGGAGGTTACCAGATTTGATAAAAAGTTTTGAAAACTATTTTCAAAAAGGTTTTGAAAAGGAAGTATTTTCAAAAGTAGATTTTATTTTGAAAAACATAATCCCCAAAGCCATATGCTTATCTTTTTATCCTTTGTTTTGAGTTTTTCCTTTCCTTTCGTTTCAGCATGTTTGGGGATCTTAACCTTCCGGAGGGCGTACCGATACCTGGCTGGTTCGGGAGGTACCTAGAAGCTAGGGCTAATGATGCGGACCCAACAAACGTCCCTCCTCCCCAGCTGCAGCGGCTCCTCCTCCTCTTCCTCCGCGCGTGAATACGTTCCCGAAGATATGTAGAGACTTTCGAGCTATGGGGGGAAGAACTTTAATGGAACTGAATCCTTCGTGGAAGCAAGGAACTGGCTCAAAGAAACTGAAGATTTGTTCGTTATCTTCGAGGTGGACGATAGGCAGAAGATACAATTGGCGGTATGGTTGCTTAAAGACGAAGCTTCTTTTTGGTGGGAGGTCACAAATGGAGAGCGTCCGGTAGAGAGATGGATGGATTTCAGGCATAGGTTCGAGATGAAATTTCTCTCACGAGCGGAAGAGAGTCTATACGTAGAGAGGTTCTTGGCATTGAAGCATGGGAATTCATCAGTGAGAGAGTACGTCAACAAGTTTAATCAGTTGGCAAGATTCGACTTAGATTTGGTAAATACGCCGCATAAGAAGGCACTAAGGTTTGCTAAAGGTTGAACGAGCCGCTACACAGATTGGCAATGTCCCACATTCCTATGGAGGCTACCTTCAAGAAATTAGTTGACATGGCCTTGATGCATGAAGAGGAAACCAAAATCGAGAAGAAAGAAGAAAAGCTTGAAGGACCACAGAACAAGAAATCGGGGCCCAAAAAGGAAACACAAAATAAGTATGAGAAGTCTGAAGACAAGAAGGATGAGAAGTCTGAATACAAGAAGGGGAAGAAGTGCTTTACTTGTGGAAGCTCGACCCAGCTGAACAAGGATTACAGAAAGAGGAAGGGCACTTGCTTCAACTGTGGAGAAATGGGGCACTTCGCTAGGGACTGCCCAAAGAAACGAGGGCAAGGGCAGAGGGCAGGACCAACTTCTTGAGGACATGCGAATACCCTCGAGGCTCGTGGATAGGATAGAAATAGGAAAACTTTCTATAGAGGGATTAATCTCCTTATCTGATGTGGAGTTAAAAACTCTTTCTGATTCTGGCATTTTGATTCTGTAATTGAAACTCTACAATTTAAGACTAGTCTTGTTTCTGGTTCTGCTATGGTCTCAAACCATATGAGGGTTACAACTCATCTGTTTGTGATAAGTTGGGGTTTGAGGGTATCTATGTTGGGCGTTAAGTTCACTATGATGCATATATTCTGGGTTTTTATCATGCTTAGTTTCCTAAGAATCATTGGGTAATCTGATCTGTATCAGTAGTCTGTAGGTATCTGAATATTTCTGAAAAGGATAGGAGTTTTTACTCAAAGCGTGAAACAGATTTCCAGTTGGACATTTGTTTAATGGGAGTGATTCTCTGAGTGTTAATCTGATGCTGATTTCGGTCTTCGGGGTTGATACTTAGAGGGTTATTCTCGTAAACCGATGTCTAATGGGAACCTAGCTTTTGTTTTAATTGTACTTGCTTCTATCACTCGACTTTATCCTATCGACCGAGTCTTCGACCTTTAGGTAGGAACTAATAGGTGTAAACATGTGTTTGAGACATGTTATGTTAGGTGGTTGCAAGTGGATGCAAGTGGTTGCTAGTGGTTGCTCGTGGATGCATATACACACACTAGGCACTAGATCGGCTCAAAAACACTCTCATACTGATATGGATGTGTATGCATTTTTAAAATTTTTATGGATGCAAAATGGTTGACTCAGCATATGGATGTTGCATATGAATGAATGGTTGTGCACTCATATAGAAATGATATGTATCAAATAGGAAAATTGCATACATGTTGGACTCATGGCACTGAAATAATTCGCATTAAGGAGGTCAACTGAATCCGTGGACCGCCTAATCTTTGCATTAGATAAGGAACATATACACACACTTTTGCATATGTTCATACAATGTTAGAAGTTTTCTAAGGACAATGGATGCTTGTGGATAATGGTTGAGTAGATGGGTGATTGGATAGCATGACACATTCTTCCTAACTTGAAGATTTCGGGGACGAAATCCTTTAAGGAGGGGAGAATGTAACACCCCGAATTTTCTGTGAACATAAGAGTAACAAATCAGATAATAATTAAATTGTAACAAAATAACTAAGGGAAACGGGTTGCGCCATTGCGTTCGTCTTGAAATTCTTCTTGGAATAGAGTCCAAGTTTGCGTAAATCGGACTCCGTATGAAGAAGATATGGCCTTCATAAGTTTCAGTAAAAATCAGCCCGGAATTCAAAAATTCAAAATTTGAAATTCAAAACAGACACCTGGGCTGGGCGGGAAAATTCCCGCCCAGGGTCCAGGTCGACACTAGGGTCGACCTGGCTAAACAGGTCGACACTAGGGTCGACCTCCCCCCACCCTTCCAGATCTGTAGACAGATCCATTTTTCTGCACCTGGACGCCTTTCTGACCGGATTCATGAGCTCTAACCTATTTAGACACCCCAAACCCGGCTTTCTCTCCACACAATTTCATTCTGCCTATACTCTGCCTCTATTCTAATTAAAAATAAAATAATGGCGTCGTTACTCTGCTGAAACCTAGGATTAATCTAGTGCATCTTCTTCCAAACTGAATAGGATTAAAAGAACAACTAGTCTACATCAAAGGAGCGCTATTCAGTGTCAGAACACAGATTCCAGAATACAAGAATCATTCCCTTTTTGTGAGTATAGTTATTTCCAGATATAAACTTTTATTATGATCTTGGCATGATTATAAATCTGAATCTGAGGTTATGCATATTCTTATCTGTCAGATCTGTTTTTCTGTGACTATTCTGTATCTCCTTTTTCTTTCTGTTCTATAGCCAGGCTACTATGAGCCTGCACCAAATCTCATAAGAGATTAACGCATGAACGCTAATTTTGGGACAAATAATGAATATTGCATAATTGGACATGACTGATTTGTGACTGATTTGAGGAAAGAACATAGGTTGTAAATTAAGATCTAGAATCAGTGCATACTATATATAAAAGACTGTGATTTGGAAGAAGAATTATTATATGATAGCATGTGACTTGGGATTTGGAATATAATGCATATTGTAATGCGAGATCTGATTTTGAGGACTTAATACATGATTAAAATTTAAGATCTAGATTCTGGGGCATATTTTATATCACGATCTATGACTTGAAAAGAGAAAAAACGATATATGTGACTTAGGCGTAAAAATCTATATTAAAATAGGTTAACTATTAATGTGAATGCGCTTAAATATGGATTTTAGGATATTTGGCATCATAGGCTATAATTTGGCATAATTCATATTGTTTGGGACTTTTTAAAGAATATTCTGTAATGTGCAAAGTTTAATTAAAATTTGGGGCATATGTCGTATTATGAATTATGACCATGATTTAGGCATGTAAATTTAAGCAAGATATGTAAATTGAACTTTAATAAATATTTAATTTGTTAAATCTCCTGAATTGCCTAATCTGCTAATTTGTTAGCTGTTAAATCTGTTGAATTGCCTAATATGCCAAATCTGTTATCTGCTTAATCTGTCGAATTGCCTAATCTGCTAAATTTGTTATCTGCTTAATCTGTTGAATTGCCTAATCCGCTAAATTTGCTGAATTGCCTAATCTGCTAAAATTGTTATATGCTAAATCTGTTATCGGCTAAATCTGTTGAAAGCTAAATAATTGTAATTTGGGTATGAAAATCCGTAGGCTCGATCTAAGATTGAGTAAAACATGGAAATTTGATTAATCTGCTGTAACCTGTAAGGGAGTTTAATATGTTAAATGGACATAAATTAGTCTGATATATGTATTGGAATAAATTGGCTATGACACGAGGTTAGACTCCGTTTGCGGTGGAAGCCTGCCTGGAACCAACCGGATTAACCAGCGACCGCAAACTGTCAGTCTAATGTGAGAGGTCGTAGGCATAACTAAAATATGCTTAGACACGAGGTTAGGTCTGGCTTGTGGCAGAAGTCTTCCTGGAACCGCTCGGCATATCCAGCGGCCACAAGCTACCGACCTAATGTGAGAGGTCTGTGCATTAATAATTAATTAATGCAAATCTAAGATAAATATGATACCTAAAACGTGTTGTGTGGATAGAGTTAAAAAAATTGGTCCGATGAATCTAATAAACCCGTTTCATAAATTTGTAGGCCCAATACAAAGTTAGGTAAAACAATCTGTAAGCTTGTTAATCTGTATATCTGATCCGTTAGTCTGAGAACTTGTTAACTTGATTGTCTGATCTGTGAACTAGTAACCTGAACTCTGTCTGAAATCTGTAAACAAGTTAATATGAAATCTGTTAGTCTGGGGACACAAGGTTAGGAGGGGAAATACTTGTGTCATCTGTTGTTTGGGACCCATATTAGTCAGTAACCCTTTCTGGTATCAAAACTTTGACACCACGCTATGTAGGGGTCCGGGCACGCTTACTGAACTAATTATAAGTGGTTCATTCTGATAATGGCGAGGGGTGTTGATGGTGCGTTCCAACCGAGTCATGTGCATGCATGGATCCGGTCTGCTCTGAGGATGTAAGACACTGTGACATCTGTAAATAGGTCCGTACCAATAGGTTGCCACTTTAAGGAGTGATACACCCTACTGTGGGGCCGACACAGAGTATTTATGTATTAGGAATCCAATCGCTTGGGGGTAGGACTTAGGGTACACTTAGTTCTGTCTGTTTCTGTTGGTACCTTTTGTTTCTGTTGGGTGGCAACACCTGTCTGTTTCTGTGTGGTACCGTCTGTTGGGGTGGTAAAGACCCATTACTAGTGTACACCTAATTCTGACATTCTATTTCCGTAGGGATTATTCTGTTTTCGTCTCTGATTCCGTTTCTGATTCTGTTTCCGTACCTTCTGTCTGTTGGGGTGGTAAAGCCCCATTAGTTGGGTGGTAAAGGCCCATTATTAGTATTATGCTTTTGTACCTTCTGTCTGTTCGGGTGGTAAAGGCCCATTACTAGCATTCAGTTTTGTAGAGATTATTCTGTTTTCGTTTCTATTTCAGTTTAGACATTAGGGTAACACCTAATCCTGTTATACTAGTATTAGTGCAGAGAAGTGAGGACTAAGTAAAAAGCTTAGCTTAGTCTATATCATTCTGTTAACCTGCTATTCCTGTTACGGTTATCTCTCATCCAGTTTTATTTACATGTCATGATACTATTATCTATTTATATGCTGAAAGTCATTGGACTCAACAGACTTATGTCTGACCTAGTTTGTTTCGCCTCTTTTCTTTCCGTCCCTCCCCCCCGGTTTTCAGGGTGGAAACATAGGAGCTTGATTCAGATTCTCTCTGCTTGAAGTATTGCTTGGCTTTGGCTCTATCTTTCCATGGTAGTTTATGTTGGGGATTATGACTTTAAAAACTATGCATTCTGAATGCTTTTGTACAATACCGATATTTTGTACTTGAATTCTGATATTGTGATTTGAAAAGATGTAACCAAACTTATTTCTGTTTCTGTTATAATAAAGTTATAAAATTTTCAAGTACTGCTTTATCTGTTTTGTAAATTTCTGTTCTGTCTACTAAAACGCTCCATCAAAGTTAAGGCATTCCCTTTGTGAGTGACCTTAACGGAGGTGGGGGTGTTACACATCTTCTAGACAAGTCTGCTTTGAACTGATTTCTGTGCTGCTCTTATACTGTTTCAGATAACTACTTGCTTTGATTAATTTTTGTTTGTTGCTCTGATAAAAGGAACCATTTTTGAAAATGTTTTTGAAACTGCTTGTTTTGGTCAAAACTGCTTACTGCTCTGATAAATGAAATTTGTGTGCTTAATTTGTTTGATTGGGCTTTGGTCTTAAATTTCTTCTGTCTGAAATATCCTGGTTTGTCTCCGGTTTCTTGTTACAATCCTCATTAATAGAGACACCAATTGGTATCAGAGGTGCTAAATTTTTATGTTTATTTTTTTTCTTATTTCTCTTGCTTTGTATAGATCTTCATATCCCTCTCGTAATTGATTTTCAAATTTAAAATTATTTATTGATTATTCATTTAGAAATTGATATCAATGTCCAAATTAGACTGTACTTATAATTCATCAAAATTATTATTAGATTTTGAAATTGTGATGAATTGTGACTAAAGTATATTTCACAACAAGAGGAGATTCTGTTTGGATTTTCATGATGGTTGAACATTTATTATAATATCTTTGAATTGGCAATTATTTCACGACTATCTCCTTTATTTATCATCATTCTGCCATCCATGATAATTTTATATTAATGTGGAGAGTTAATATGTTTTAAGATCTTTTTGAATAAATAGTGAAAATATTTGTGATAGAAATGAGACTAAGTTTTTTTCTCAAAATTGGTGACAATTAAAAATTTTCAATGATCCCAGTAAAGTTGAGCATATTTAGAAATTTATTTCACAAACCATTTCTGTACCTACCACCATTTCTATAATCCATATTAGTTTTATATATCGAGGAGTTTTCCTTTTGGAGCTAAAAGTGATAAAAATATAATTAATATATAAGTGTGTCTCTAACCTCATTTAAAAATCCAAGCTCTGGTCATGCATGGTTATGAGATTACTTATATTTAAGCTGCGACTGACCTCATTTAAAAATCCAAGCTCTGGTTATGCGTGGTTAGTGTGCTATTAAACAAAATAAAAAGAAAAAGGAAATAATGTGCTATAAATAGAAATGAATTTGAAATTCTCCTTGGTGTATAAAAGCCTACCTATCAATCCACCTTTCTAATCTATGAAATATGTTAAAATCTTATGAAGTATTATGATTTGTTGATTGATAGCTATTGGGATTTGAAATTAAATGATTTTGTCACTTAAATTGAATTATTAATTATAGTCCAAATCCATCACTGTTTTTTTGTGCTTCAATTTATAAATTTTTATTGGAAAATATTTGGAAATATATGTTTTTGAAGCTCTCTCCATTTTTATAAATTCATCGTAAACCGTCATTCTCTACAATGTTAAATATGACACTAATTCTCAGAATATTATGATTTTTGTTCGACTGTTTGAGATTTATGATGACCGTTTTTCCTCTTAAGCTGAAATTATATTTTTGTAGTCATTTTCATCTATATTTTAAAATTATATATCCTTTTGATGATAACAAAAGGGGGAGAATGAGTTGAGATTTTGATTTATGAGTGAATAATTTATAATTGAAAATTAATTTAATTTATTTTGATTCACTCATGGATGGTTATAGGGGGAGTGTCTGCTGTAGGGGAAGCTTTCAAATGGGGGGGGGTTCAGTTTTTTGGTTACAAATACATTTATTATATTCAAAATCTTAATATTGTTTGTCATCATCAAAAGGGGGAGATTGTTGTATATAACGTTGTTGTATACACAATTATATGATTCTTGTTTGATGATAACAACCAAATATATATTATTATAAATGTTTTTGTTATTATACTGTTTCATATTTACATTACAAACAGGAATATAATATTTATATTTAAATAGAATACGACTGTACAGAAATTCAAATATTCACACAGTACTTTATTTAAATATAAATATTTTTATTTCAACGTTTAAACATTACAGTTTTACAACTCCACTACTTGCTCAACACACTGTAATTCACTAAAATACAATTCATTTGTTACATCATTTCCTCTTTACAACACTCAATCACAGTTACATTCTCTTTCTCATTTACACTCATTTGTATACTTTTCACTGTTAACTTCTGTCTTCTTTCTTCATAGCATCCTCACTGTCAGTCCAGTCATCATCTGCTTACCTGTCACATGAAACACACACAGAGTACACTGCAATAGAAATGAAACTGAATACATGTGAATAATTTTTTTAAATTTATTTGCCACAGAATTTTAGTATTTTTCTCATCATTTTTCGTGACCTGATCTGTTATGTATATATTACTTGTACCCACTGATCAGCCTCAACACATTACACCGATTTGCTGATCAGAACCAGTTGATTCTGAATAGCCACAACACAATGTAGCGGTCTACTGATACATATTCGAATAGACACATATATATACACACATACGTGTATATACACATATATGTATACATACAGGTCAATAATATGTTCAGCATAGTAGTGAATGGAGCAAATGAATACAAGCAAGCCCAAGTGTCGATCCAAGAAATTCAAGTCAGAAATGGCAACACAGCATGAAGGTTAACACAACCATGTCAAGCACAACAGGGTACACATGCATGGGTAAAGAAAAGTCAAGCATGGACACAGTAATGAAATGATTTAGCATAATCAAGCATGGACACAACAAAGTGATTCAGCAACTAGGCAATGTGATAAAATAACATGAAGCATAGGAGCAGCAATGCAAATATATTTCAAGTTATTCAACATGATTCAGCAGCATGCATGGCACAAATACACCAGTGAGCAGAAGGCAATTTTAAAGTGGTATAGCATTATAGGTGACATTTTTCTAGGCTACAACAACTTATATTCACGGTGAATAAGAAATGAACAAGGTAGCATCTTAGCAGCAATGGTCAAGTAGACAAGCATGACAGGTGATTACATAGCCAACATGTTTTAATATGGTGCAACTCATGATACACAGCATACAAGACTAATGAAGCAACATGGCAAGTGAACATGGTTTTACAAAGAGGGAAGAACATACACAAAGTTAAATCACAAGTCAATGCAATGTTTCAGAAAATACAAGGATGGGTGACATGCATAGTGGTACAACATAAAAGGGTCGCGCACAAAAGCGGGTTCAGCTACAATCATGAATGAGTAAAGGAGGTACAACCCAAAGCATGTTTCAGCATGAACAAGTAGGATCAAGTAAAACACAATTGCTCATGATAGTTCAAGAAGGCAAAAGGATTCAAACAACAAATGAAATAAGCAGGCACATGCTCAGCTCAAGTGATACAATAATGCAACATATACATGGACAGTCGTGTACACAGTAACAAAAGTAGCAAATTAGCATGGTCAAGTGTGAAGTATGGAAAATATTCATGATATACAAGAACACACAACATATATGGAAGCAGGTTTCAAGTCATGCACAGATTCTTCCCAGTGTGTATGGAGTTAAAGCATATATGGAATGAATAATTCGAAGATCATATTTGCTTTGGAAAAGAAATTATTCAGCTTCTCATAGGTTTCCAGAATCAAGCAGATTCAAAAACACTGAGAATCAGATTGGCAGAAAGTTCATTTCAGAAATTCTATTTTTGGCAAGTGATTCACGTTTGAATTCTAGAAATCAGTCTCTACAGATTGTTTTAATAAATGGGAAAACATTTTTTTGGCAATCTGTTTTGGGCAACAAATTCAAATGGGACAGTGAAAAATAATTTCTAGATTTGAAGAAATCAGAGAGAATATTCTGGGATGAGTTAAATCGGTTTCAAAAATTCAGAAAACCATTTTTGGCAGGAAAATATCATCATATTTATTCTTGGCAAATTATCAATCAAGTGGATTCATTCAAGGGTCGAAAATATATCTAGATTCATCAATTCAATCTCGCAATTCAAATGAGGAGAGATGTACAAATCAGCCAAGCAAGAAATCGAATCAGAGCAAACCATTACAGGAAATCAGAGTGCAATTATAGGATGTTGTAATCCTATATAATAACACCATTTCATCGTTGACCTAGGGATCGAAAAACCAATATAAAAAATTCAAGAGCATACCGAATAATCAAGTAAAAATACTCACATCGTTTTCAATCAAAGAAATCCTAAATCACCAAGCTGAGAGATATACAAATTCGAGCATCAGAAGTTTTGTCCAGAATTGAAGAAGCAATTGAATTTGGGATTTACTGAAAACCCTATATCCTTTTTTCCCAACCGCCATTGATTAAGAGAGAAAAGAGATCGGGTGCACACAACTCAAATGGGCCGGCTTGCTAAAGGGAGGATTTATTTGTTTTAGTGCAAAAGGGTTTTATATATTTATTTAAATTTTGTATTGATTTTTGTTGCAAATTGAATTGTAATCGTCCAATCAGTTTCTAGGTCTGTAAAATCTTGGAAACCAGTTAGTGTGTTAACTGGAAGTTTACTCGAGTCTGTAAAATCTATATTTTACTGGTTACGGGGTTGTAATAAAGGGAAATCTGATCTAGGGGATTAGATCAGTTTAGGGTTTTGAGCGTAGGGTTAGAATAGGAGCGAGGGGTTCGCGAGTTTACATGGTCTTGTAAGCGGGATCAGTTCTATCACCTAGTAGAAACCTTAGGAATGCAGCAGTAGGCAGGATTTTGCCAAAGCTGGATATCTTGTGTCATTTACCTTTCTGCATTTATTTTTTGCTGCATTCTGTGATCTGATACTTTTAATATCTCGCGTAGTTTTCATTAAACCCTATTCACCCCCCTCTATGGTTAATCTAGATCCAACAAAGCCATATTACTAAATATAAAGATGTAGAAAAACATAAACAGAAAAATGATCGAACTAATTAATCCATACCATCTCCGCTCAACAGCAACGCAAAAAGGTTAGTTTGGACCATATTGGTGGAAAATTTAGAAGGAATGCACCATTGAGATAGGAGGATCTTGATAGAAAGAAAGGTGATGGTGGGTTATTTGAAAAGGATATTTCTTTAGGTACGGTTCGAGTGTCCTAGGATTAAGTTTATAGGTGCACTGATATGAAATTTTGATCTGCATGATTTTTTCATGTTTAAGGAATGCTGACTGGGAGTTTTCAATTTTAAATCGAGGATTAGATAAGAAAATGGAGATATTTGTTAAATCTTATTTTTGAGGTTGTGACAACCTGAAAATCTGAACTGTCTTAAATTGAATATATATTTGAATTTAAGGCAAATTTAAAATTTTGAATGATAATGTTGAATGTTACATCTAACCAAATTTATTGAAATAAGAAAATTCCTGAAATTTCAGTTTTGATCAAATTGGGTCAAAATTTGAATTTAAATTGAAAATTTAAAAGTTCAAAATTTTCATTTTTTAAATGGTTATAGGTAGAATTTTAAGATGGTCTCCACTTTTCGTTTTTTTCAAAATATGATTTCATTTGCTCAGAATAGGTTATTTACAGTGTAAGATGCACAAGGATGGATCGTATTTGTGTTTTACACTTTTAATCCCTTTTCAAAAATCATTTATTGCATTCTTCATATGGCTTCTCGGGGAAGTTTCTATCTTTCTTCATCATTTGTCATAATTATTTTTATGTTTTGAATGTGAATGACTCTTGGTAAGACAATATACTGACTATTCATGATTCATCATTTTCATTCACCAAAGGATTTTCTCTGCGTCCTTCTTCCTCCTTTGAAAATTATTCTTGTAAATTTTTAAAAGAACTTCTTCCTCTTTAGATCTAATCTATAGGGTAATCCATGTTTTAAATTTTGATTTTATTTCACTATTTTTGCTTCACTTTTCTATTTTGACATTTTCAAACTTCAACTTCCATCAACCATAACTACCCTCCACCATACAACCAACCCTACAACCTGGACCACCACCTGATGACCCTCCATAACATGTAGTTAACCACTAAATCCGGCCACCCCACCATAAACCATTGCTAAACAACAAAACATCCAAAGACCTAGTCCCTCTTTGCATAAAACCCTAGACTTTCCTTTATATCGACTTCTCTTCTCCCTCCACACCGATTAATAGTGCCACATGACCACCATTACCACTTTCTGCACCTGTCCACCACCTATCTGCCCAAAAACTCCACCAACCATGTTGGACGAACCCAAAACTCCACAAACCCTAACATTTTTTTCTCTATTCTATTTCTATATTTTATCCAAATTTCACCCTGCCTTTCTACGGTCATAACTTCACCTAAAAAATATATCCTAGTTTCACCTTTTCTTTATCCCAGATTCAGTTGAATCAAGTTAGCAACATTTTCATATTTGTCATTTTTAAAATTTTTGTATTTTACTATGTCAATATCGTAAATCTTTCAAACTAATTTTTGAACTCATATTTTCTGGTTTGAAAATGCCTGTTACAGTTTCATTCTATCTTCATCAAAATTAATCCAAATCTAGGATTTTCTTTTTTTTCAACTGTAGAGAAAATAATTTTCTAGAACTTTACTGTTGACTACTTTTTCGAATTCAGTGGTTAATATATCCAAAAATAGTTTTAAAATGACCAAAATTTTGTGAAAATGTAAACCCATCTTCTCTAGCAAAAACCATACTTCTCTTTCTTTAAAGTGTTTGAGATGTTTTGGTATATTCCGTATTGGCATAACTATCTTCTCTTTACCATGAAAGGTGAGAATTCTCGCTCATGGCTAATGTTGTTGTAAAGTGAATAAAACACATTTGAAATGTTCTTATTATTTAGAAAACACAAAATATTATGTTATATAAATTGTTCGCTTACGATACAAATTTATGTTATGACATATATGTTGACTTGTGACACACATGACATGATACGCATTATATTCACATTTATGACACAATATGAATTTGTTATGTGACATATTTATAATGTTATGTTTTTTTATTGCTCTCGCACTGCAAGTTCCCTATAAATTAGGAAAATCGGTATGAGTTGAAATGATATATGCCCAAATCATTATAACATTTTGATATTGAATCAGGACAAGTTGAAATAATATATATCCAAAATTTTAATTAAACAGATTGAAATGTATGTAACATATTCACTTGACCGTAGAATAGAAAATTATATACGCGCAACGTTGGTCAATAAAGCTATTTTCTAATGTAGTAACCCGCATTTTTAGCTGTTGAACAATTTATTTATTTAATTATTAAATATCAATTTATCGATATCGAGAACGTGAATTGAATAATATTGGATATTTAATTAATAATTATAATATAATAAAATATATTATAATGTCGAAATAGTCGGAAATAGTGAAATTCACAATATCGTGTGAATTGAATAGCATACGAGATTTGGTGGAGTTTCGATTCGAAATATAATAACGATTATATTGAATCGACGACAGTTGAACGTATAGTTTATAATATATTTATAAACGAGCTCGAAATGGCACTGCAGTTCGCTATTTGGCGATTTGAACTTCAACTGAATGTACAGGATTCATTTTAAGCCGGATTTCTGTGAAACAAGAAACGTGTGGAGCTGGTGGAGTATATCTTTCTAGTGGAAGAGAAAAATCGGGATTTCGTCGTGTAGATTTTGAGTTACGTCCAAATCAAATTTTAAAATAGTCGTTATAGAATCGTTTATCGACCATAACGGTTTATTCGATATAACTAGTTATCGAATTCGAATTTGAACACGGTTCTTTTGGGAAATAGTGATAAAATAATTTTTAGAATTTTACTGAAATTTTTAATTAATTTAATAAGCGACTTTTTATTTGAAGTATTTCGCACCCTGAAATCAACATTTTGAAGTTTCACAATATGAGTCAAACTACCGGTATTATTATATTTCTGGGATCGTGGCGCATTAATCGTCACGATGGTGTAGTTGATCCGGTCGATAGCAGTCCTTAATTAACGAAGTTTTGAAAAATGAGATGACCAAGTTCTTTTAAACACAAAACAAATATAAAATGAATATAATATAAAATATCTCCTTAACCCTATAAATACCCCCATTTTCCCTTATAACCTAATCCTTCCCTCAGATAAAACTCAACCGCCACCCAAGAACATCTCAACGTGAAAATCCACTTCAAATAAATTAAAACAAAATCAATTCCCATAAATCCTAAAATGGGTATATTTGAGATCGTTAGGACCTTAGCTTCCATTTCATATCAATCTGGTGTGATGCGGTCCCATTTTCTGATGACCGACGGTGTACAGACGAGCTAGGGTTGGCATTGGTGGAGGCTAGGGCTAACCGGAGGTGAAATCGAGGTGACTGGGATGACCGTCGTTCCAAGGTGCGGCTGTTGGTGGTGGTTGGGACAGGTCCAGTGGACGGTGGGGGTTTGGGTAGCGAGTTGAACGGAAAACGGTTGCGAGTAAATTCTGGCGAATTTAAGTAACTAGCGGGGTCAGGATTTGTGGGGGTGGAAGATCTTGGGGAGGAGCTGCTGAGGTGGGGTCTGGTGTAGCTCCGATGGACGGAGGTGAAGGCGGTGGGAGGATTTTGGTAGCGGGTTGTTTTGGTTTGAAATACAGGAGGTAGCAGGTTTCTATTTGGGGGAAAGAAGGTATACAATGGACGGGTTTTAAATAAGGGGATGGGCCGGTTTCAAAGGTTAAAGCCCGTTTGAGTTTTTATTTAAGTTATTTTTATATTTATTAAGGTTTAAACTTATAAAGTGCGTATCTTTATCATACGTAATCAGAATTCCACGAAACAAGATCCGTCAGGATCGTATGGACGAGAGCTTCACAATGAAGCTGACTGGAAGTGGATTAGAGCTCATATGAATTTATGGTGAATTAAATTGTTTGATTCAAATCAAATAACGGTTTATCGTTCTTTAATGATGAACTGCAAATGTGAGTAAATCTCACTAACTCTGAACAGTTTATACTTTCATGTTGTATTTTTAGAACTGCTAAATATTGACTGATTGATTGTGTGTTGACTGTTTGATTGAACTGCTAGTCAGTTAGTTAAATTTCTATATTGATTCTGTTTAACAGAATATATCATATGGAACTGAAAGTGATGTTGATTTTATGGTCTAACATCTGTGATGCAGGGAAACAGGTTGGAGGAATCCAACTAGATTCCTCAACAGTTATTTTATTGTTTTTCATATATTGTTATATGATGTGATATAAAATCTGTGGGCAATTATATCTGCGTGGACGATATTGAACATCGTGATTTGATATGATTGAATACCATAACATACCGGAATGTAGATAAGGGAATTTTCAAAGTGATATTGAAAACAGCATATTTATAAAATGGGATATTTATAAATAATAGATATTTATAAAGTGGAATATTTATAAATAAGAAATGTTTATAAATTGGAATAATTTATAAATAAGAGATATTTATAAATTTAAATATTTATAAATAAGGAATATTTATAAATTGGAGTATTTATAAATAGGAGATATTTGAAAAGGAAATAAATTCAAAACATTTTCTTTTTGAATGGAAAGGCCTGTGTGGCGAGTTTGGGGATTTTCCCGATGCTCCCGATACAAAGGAGGTTATGGCGAATTTTCCCGGGAATTTAAGGAGTTAGAATATTTCAAGAATAAATTTGAAAAGGAAATATTTGTAAACCATTTACAAATAGAATTGGAAAGGGAAAATTATAAAAAGGAAATCATTTTTAAGTGTAGAACCGTTATTTAAAAGTAAATCTTTTCAAATGAATAAAACGCTGTTAAAAAGGAAATCTTTATAAAGTGAATAAAGTAAATCGAATATAGACATTCGAAAGGAGTTAATCGAATATGGTATTCGAAGTTAGTTAATCGAATATGGTATTCGAAGTTAGTTAATCGAATATAGACATTCGAAAGGAGTTAATCGAATATGGTATTCGAAGTTAGTTAATCGAATATGGTATTCGAAAGTTAGTTAATCGAATATGTTATTCGAAAGGGGTTAGTCAAGTCGAGTTAACCAGTTAGAGTTAATCAATAGAGTTAACCAGTTAGAGTTAGTCAGTTAGAGTTAACCAGTTGGAGTAAATTAGTTAGAGTAAATCGATTAGAGTTAAAACGAACTAGAGTAAATCAAATATAGTTATTTGAGGCAGAGTTAATCAAACATAGTTATTCAGGATAAGTTGCCATCTCGTACGACTGCTAGTGTAATTCGCAGGGCTGTAAATAGCCTACGGCGGTCGGATGTTTCCTGAGGGAATCAGGCGTAACCATTGTGATCGCTGCGATCTAGAGTCAAGCGAATGGAGTTAAATAGAGTTAGTCGAATATAGTTTATTCGAATAGAGTTGAATAGAGTTAATCGAATAGTCGTTATTCGAATAGAGTTAAATGGAGTTAAATCGAATATTAGTTATTCGATAGGAGTTAATCAAGTTGAGTTAAATAAACCAAGTTAGTCGAGCCTAGTTAATCGAATCGAATTGGTCGAACCAAGTAAGTCGAGTTAGTCGAGTCAAGTTAAGTTAGTCGAGTTAGGTTCGTCGAGTTAAATAAATCGATGTTAGTTTCATCGAAAGGAGTTATCGATGTTAGTTTCATCGAAAGGAGTTATCGATGTTAGTTTCATCGAAAGGAGTTATCGATGTTAGATAATTCGAAAGGAGTTATCGATGTTAGATAATTCGAAAGGAGTTATCGATGTTAGATAATTCGAAAGGAGTTATCGATGTTAGTTTCATCGAAAGGAGTTATCCATGTTAGTTTCATCGAATGGAGTTATCGATGTTAGTTTCATCGAAGGGAGTTATCGATTATAGTTTAATCGAAGTGAGATTTTCAAATATGAGATATTTGAAAAGGAAGAGTTATCGAATATTAGTTATTCGAAGAGAGATTATCGAATATCGTTTATTTGAGAAGAAGTTAATCGAATATAGGTTATTCGAAGAAGAGTTAATCAAATAGAGATTTCTCGAAGAGAGTAAATCGGCAAATTCGATTATATCGAATTCGGTAAAGTACTTATACTTTCCAGTGTTTAAATAGAGATTTATTTATTTATAAATAAATAAGTGTTAGGTTAATTATTCACTAATAAGAATAGAAGTTATAATTAAAGTTAGATAATTCAAAAGTAGGGATTATAACGTTATCGTTATAACCAATGTTTTAAATATAGAAGTAGATTAGTAAAATTGGATCCGAGAAAGGCGTAAAGAAGTTGTTAAAGATTAAAAGATAAACTCTGACCATTTCGAAGTTATAACGTTGTTCAGTTAAGGTCTGAGAGGTAATTATACCCCAACTCGAGTGACTTCCTTCTTAACTAAGAAATGGTAAGGTTTGATCGTAAAGGAGTTTTGGAAATGTTTTCCAAACGAGAATCAGAAATGTTTTCTGATAAAAGAAAATAAGAATTTAGAATATAGGGAAACAGGAGATAAGTAAATAAATGAACAAAAGAGATTAATGTTAAATGATGTTTGTTCGATATAATTTCCATCTGGGAATAATATCGTTGTTTGCACACTTGTTTTTCTTTGATGGTTAAATCACAGACTATCGAAGTTTTGACCATTTTAACGTTGTTAATATGGAGAGACCGATTGGATTTTTATCCAAAGAACCACTCTGTATTGGCATAAGCGTCGCGAATCATATATGCCAAAGATAATTGAAGACGGAGTAAAATGCAAGGACTATCCTGTTTACAGAATAGTGCCTTCGGTTTGTCCAGTCCCAGGACAACTTGTATGGACGAAGGTCTGACAGAGTATATCCAATGGATCGCGTAAGTTGATCTGTTCAAACGTATTCACGTTTGGTGGCGGAGGAATTCGTTTCTCTTAGCTGTATACCCATGTTATTTTTGGATAAGTCAATTTGTGATTGGCGGGTATGACGATGTGACATTTTAAGTAAATGAAGATGGATGTCTGACATAGTATTTCCAGGCGGTCACGTACATTGATTTCTTCAACCGTACCGAGTGGAAGCGGAGAAGGAAACTTCTTTTAGCTGACACGTAATGTATTGTTGTAGACGTCAATTAGTGATTTTCGATGGATCTGACAATGTGGCATTCGAAGTGAATCTATTGTGATGACAAAGCGTAGCTTCTAGCCTCACATCCGGTAAATGACAGAAATCGGGCAGGCAGCATGGCTAAGTCGGTCGCACCGAAGTAGGGTGTATAATCACCTATCTGGAGAATATTCAATTGCTTCTTTAATCTATCAATGTTGTCCCATATATATATACGGGAACGGTTGCTGATCCCAACCGTTGGTGATGTACATTCGATACACTCAAGCGAAATGAGTGGTCGGTCATGTGTGGCTGAGTTGCAAGATGTTCTTGTTGAACTCCAGTGTATCGTTCCTAGAGTACACTGATCGGAAGGTGGTTCCATACCTTGTCATAGTTGGAAATCCAATCGTCCAATACGTGCTTGCGATTTTGATTATATACTATATATGTAGTAACGTGAGATGCAAGCGTTTCTGCTAGATTGATATTTATTTGTACTTAGACATTATTATAATATCAGAATGATATTGCTTTGAAAAGTTATTTGGATTCTCATAAGGGAAAAACCCGTTCCGTATTCACGGCGTGGTCTTAGGAGATATCATATACCTGTTTTAAATGATTTGAGTTTATTCACACCAGTCACATGACTGACCCGGAGTTTATTTTGTTGTTTTCCCTAAACTCTTGGGTGCCTAAATTTGTACGGGCAGTCAAGTAGTCAGGATTTACAGGTATACTTGAAGAGCTGGAGCAGGAGGCTTCTGGATCATATAGCTATAGTTATTTCCGCTGTGTTGTAAGTGTTGTACTCTGATAAGTGCTATTGTATACATAACTGTTATATTTCAAAGTTATGTTATCTATTATATGTTATTCGTTCCGCTGTGAGGTTCGTGTTACTCTGATGATTATGTTCTTCTTCTTCTTCTATTCTAAGTTTCTATCTTATCTATTCTCACCTTCTAATTTCTTTCATTAATTACCGGGATTTTTCGATGGTTTGGTTATTGACGTCGTGCTTACGTCGATAACCAAAGTCGCACAAAATCCGGGTTACTACATCTAATATGCATGTACTTATTTCGAAATTTAGTTTAAAACTTTTAGTTTAAATAAATGTTTGAAATATTTAACTTAAATTGAGGAACTTAAAGTTAAAATTGATTGAATGAAAGAATTCAATATGACACTATATTTGAATAAGCTGTCCGAAAATAATTTATAAAATTTAATTAAGATTTATAATTTGAAGTTGAGATTAAATTTAAACTATTTTTTAACAAAACCGAAATATATATATCCAAGAAGGAGAAAGTAGTCATTCTGTGGTGGCTCACACAAAAAGATCAACAGCGCCATAAACACCACTGATACACATAACGGACAAAAGCCGAAGAACAACAATATGCACAATATAGCCTAAAAGTTAATACAAACAACCTCACTCACACCAAAAAAAAACCCAAACAAGGGAGGACGATGAGAAACCACCCTGATGAAACAACGGATGACAACCTCTCTGCAGAAGACCAAAAGCAACGCCAGACTGCAGCAAATCCGACTACCAGCACAAACGATTACAAGAAAACAACTCCAGGGTCCCACTCTATCACGGACGTAGGTGAGATCATCATGGACTCCTTTGACAGCAGTTATCACCCATGAAAAAAAATCTCCCCGTGCGCTACAATCCTAAAAAAATGTAGCAAAGCCTCCAAAATCCATACTCGATACCTGAAGGAAATAAACTACCACACACACAACACTCTCCATAAACTAATTTAATATAATATATCTTAATTTAGTATAATAATTTGACTTAAAATGAATATTTATTTAGTTTTAAAGATTTATTTTAATATTTAAAATTCAACTTAATATAATATAATATTATATTTAATATAAAATTTTAAATAAATTTTAATTTAAAGAAAAGAATTAATTTTAAGATTAAATTGTTTAAAAATTATGAAAATGGATTGATTTGATTTTAATTAAAAAATTAATTGATGTAAGATTTTATTTATTAAATTAATAAATTTTTAAGTTGAAGTATTTGATTCAAGAAATTAACTTGATAGTTAAATTTTTAATGTTATTTTAAACCTGTGAAATGAAGTGAACTGAGAATTCAAATTTAAAACCAAATTAAAGTAATGGTTTAGAATTGAAATTCTAGTTGTAAATTAATAATTAGAAATTTGTACAAGTTAATTTAAGCATATTTGAATGGGAATTTGAAATCTAAAGTGAGTGATAAGTTGAATTTTGAAATACAGATATTTGGTTCGGATTAGATTATTATATTTAAATTATTTTAGATTATTATAATATCGAACTATTTTACTTAAACTATTTTTTCTTTACTATTTTTTTCATAACTATTTTATACCTATTAAGTTTATAACTACTTTTAATAAAACTATTTATATATTTTAACTATTACAATTTTTATAACTATTTAAATAAAACCATTTTATATTAAATTCAACTTTTGTATGGATTTTAAATTCAACTATTTTTAACTATATTTTACTATTTTAAATAAATTCTATAGTCAATCCAAGCTATAAAGTCTGAATGTGTTTAAGACAAAGATTTCAATTAATTATGATATTTATAAAATATAAATACAAATTGAATCTGATAATAAACTGTTTGATAATATGAAATATGAAATTCAAAACTAATCCAGTACTTAATAGTTTTGAATAAATGATTATAAAGAAATCAATACTTGAAGTTAAATTTATTTATGACATTTAAATGTGATTTTAAATATAAATGACCATGGTTTGAAATAGGTGTTTGGTTATTAAAGAGACAAGGGCCACATATTGTCATATTCTCTACCAGGCATGGAATCGCTTTAATAACTATCCATGTGGTGCAGAATCCAGATTGAAATAAGATGGATTGGTGAATGCTTCAGGAATGATGTAAGAGAATGATGATGGATAGAACTTGACTTTTAAGTCATAATTAACTTGACTGACATGGGAGCCATACCAGCGCCAAGTGAGATCGCTCCTTCGATCAGACACGCTTCTTCGATACTATATCAACTACTTTGTGATTTGTTTAGTTGCCGCCCTTGATTATGGGAATGTTGATTCAAGGTGGACGGTAGTAGCTGTTATGCATTACCACCAGCCCTAGTCCGTAATTCGATATAATCTGTAACAACCCGCATATTTCACGATAATATATTTAAATATAACGTCGCTAATCGTTAATCGATTGTGTATCCAAAAAGTCACATTTTTCATATGGATGAATTTGGACTCGAAACCACTTCCATTGAGTTCAAAATGTCGTTTTTGACTTTTAAAACTAAAAACATCGATACCTTTTGAGTTGGGCGAATTTGGTCTTTTTTCATGTAACGACCCGTGTTTTTAGCCGTCAAATATTTAATTTAATTTATTTATTTTAAATATTATATTGGGAATATTAATGGAATTTAATATTTAATTCGTTATTGAAAACGAAGGTGAATGTTATAAATTATATATAATATAAATTGAGCACGAAATGGCGCGGTAGTTCGTAATATTGAATTTTGAACTTCAATTGAGAATACAGGGTTCGATATAAGTCGGATTTCTGTGAAACAAGACATGTTGGAACCGTATTGACGATAATATTCATATGAAAGAGAAAAATTCAGATTTCGTATCATAAATAGTAAGTTATGGCCAAATAAAATTTGAAATAATCGCTATGGAAATCGTTATTAAATTTTAGGCCTTTAAAATGGTCATTTTGCAAACGATCTCGGATTTCGACGAAATCAGTTTCATTGGGACCGTAACATTAATTTATTGCACGGTGTTAAATGGCGTGGAAAACCATGTCGTATGTGACCACAGTAGCCATAAACGACTGTTCATTTTCTATAACGCGTAATTAAATTAATAAAGAGATATTTGAGTATAACTTGAACAGACGATCGAATTAAGCCGCGAAACCAACTCCTTGAGTTCGTATCATTGATTAGAGTCAGGATAGGTATATAGTTTGTTATTTTTAGAGACCGACAAATCTGGTGTTCAGAATGGCATTGCGGTGCGCGTAAAAATAGCCTACCAGGAAAACAGTCTCAGAATGAGACGAAACTGGTGCCGTTGGGTTCGTATTGAAAAATTATTGTAAGATTTCAAAGTTTCGAGTTGATGTGATTTATCTGGTGATCGTGGAAAAATTAAATGCTTGTTTATTTCTGGTTTTATAAAGGATTTTTTTTTCAAACGATGTCGGAATTCGACGAAACTTGTCCCATTAGATCCGGAATATCTTTCTACATCAAGATTAGTTTTTTTATCAGTAAACAGGGATCGTTTATAGGGATTTTAATCAACTATTTTACCATGAAGTTTCGTTAGAAATAAATTAATATATAAATCCTAACCATTTCCTTATATATATACCAATACCATACAGAACCCTAGTCAAATGTTCATCTCCGATCAACCCAAAACATAGCCGCCACCCTAAATAGAACGGACGACCGTGAATTACCCTCGTTCCACCTCGTATATCCACTAATCCACAAATCGAATCACTAAACCTCCAACAGTAAAAGGACTAGCCTCAGGAGACCTCCAAATCGATCGGCTATGTCGATTTTCTTGCACTGTACTTGCCAGAATCGCGGTGGGGAGTTGTGGCTTGTGAGGCTGTTTGCAAATGATAGGAGGAGTTAGGAGGTTGGGCACTTCGGTCGAGGGAGGTAGGCGGAGGGGCGCACCGCCTGGCAGGGTCAGATCATCCTTCGATAATCAGCGGGAGGCGCAGCGATCCGTTGTTGAAGTGAAGCAAGAAAATGGAGCTGTTCGTATTGTTTTTCAAACGGAAGGGATAAATTTGCAGAAGTAAAGAAAGGTCATCAGCCTTATTAACGTGACTAACTTCAATTTTTATTTAATTAAAAGACCATTAGCAAATTTTTCTTGCTTTGAACGACGCAGGGCTGCATCTGATTTTGCCTGAACGAGAAAGGGGAACGGAGACCTGAAACCTGAAAGAGTAGTTCAGTCATTAGTTCTAAACCATAATTATATTTTAATTAGTAAATTTGTTAAAGTAAAAAAACTTAGGAATTAGGCTATTCCGTGTATTAACTTAAGTGTAAATTGGTTGCAAGCGATCAGGACCTGCTAAGAACGTCCACGGAAGACAACATTCTTTTTACAAATGTAATTACTGGAGCAAATTTCTAACTATAAGTTTAAGAGTGTGATCAGAGACCTATGTCAATTTGAATGGCAGAAGAGATAATTGGCCCTTACAACTAAAATAATTGGTTAATTTAAAACTTATTATGAGATAACTATGGTAGTTTGTCACCTTAAAAACTTAATTAGGGAATTTAGTAGTTGGGTTAAACCATGTAGAAATGTTTTCAAGTAGGGCAGTGGAAGTCAAGATAAAAGTCGGACCTGTTAAATTTCATAAACCCTGTTACATCTTAAGTAGTAATTAGTTTAGACAAAACTAATTTAAAGAATTTATTATTTAGTAACCACAATGCTAATTAAGGGATAATTTTATAAATTTAATCGTATATAGTTGAATGTCATTAACTTTTTGTTACGATAACAGAATTGGACAGCAAAGGAACAGTTGGAATCGTCGTGTCGAGCACAACGTCATGGGACATGAATGGACGGAAATTAGAATGAGCTAGATTTTCTGTTAAATTAAACACTGGTTTAATTTAACTGAAATGAGTTGTTTAAACAACAGAATCAAATCAAGGTGAGTTAAACACACTCAGTTTTCCCATTTATATTTTATATAAATTGGGTTTTTATTTTGTGTGCTCTGCTTGCTGATGGTTGCCTCTTTACTAGTTATACATTTGTTTGTGGATTTAATAGATGGAATTAAACCGTTGTTTAATTCCAGTATTTATACTAAATCGTTATTTTAACGATTAGTTCCAATAAAGGTAACTTACCTTATTGGTCACGTTTATTTTATAAACGTGTTTAGATTGTTGAATTGTTTGCATTTCTTGTGGTTGATGTTAAATGGCCGTTATTCATTGTTATCAGTTAAATGAAACTGAATGATCTGGTTTGTGATAACCGTTTTGAATACAGGGGAGAACAGGTTGGAGGGATCCAACTGGATTCCTAAAAAATATGAATTGTTTTCATATTATTGTATATGAACTGATCTGATGTGGTGATTGATTTGATGATTGATTATTGAATATTCAACATTTGTTTGTTTAAACCAATGGGTGGTATTGGTTGGGTATTTGGCAGCGTATGGCCTATAAAATCAATCGTTTTATAAATATTGATTCACCGTCAGGTGAGTCGATAGAGATGAAGTTATAAAATTTATTTTATAACAAGAAATATAATTTTGAAATGTATTATTTTGAATAAAAGTTATTAAAAATAAATAAATAAATATTTTATTTATTTAAGACTTTAATTTTTTGTTAATTGATTTTATAAAGCCAATTCTGATATTAATCAGATTTATAAGTATGAGTATGAGAAATGAATCGAGTGGTTAAACTTTGATAATTGTTTCGTAAAGAAAACAATTAGTGGAATTATTTAAATTAATTATATTTTTAATTCATTTAAAGTGAGGATTAATTGGAATCGGTTAATGAGATAATCGAGTTTTGAGTTAATTAAATCAACCAATTTGAATTGAAATTGATGATCAAATTGATGTATTTCGATTAAAATAGTTTAATGAATATTGCTTAAACTTAAATAGGGTTTTTAAAGAGAATTTTTAAGCGAACGTGATAACTTTAATTTAAATGTCACTTAATTCTTTGAATAGGTTAGAAGAAAATATGATAAAAGGTTTATAATGAACCAGGATTATATAAATGGGATTTAAAGTGTAAGAACGTTAATATTAAATTAACGTTACTTGAAAATGAGATCAATTAAAAAGGGGAAAGTAAAACGAGTTTTTCCAAAGCAGGGAATGGGTGAATAGATTTGAATGGAGATTGGTAATAGTAAATTTGGTTAAAGGTTGGGTCGTAGGGTTGTATAACCGAATACGATTTATAATAGAATTTGTTTTGAGACTGGAATAGTATATTGGTTTGATCACAACTTATCTTCATCTGAGGATAAGAACGTTGTTGATCAAGGTCTGAGAGGTAATTAGAATACCCCCACTTGAACAACATCGGGATTATATGAAGATGATATTAGTTGGTAATCATAAGAGAGGTCAGCGATAATTGATTATTTCCATTTGTGAAATAATAAGGCAACGTTTGGTGGAAATCTGGAGAATATATCGAGAGATCGAAGTAAAGAAAATGTAAAGTTAGTTTTATTTTGTATATGAATAAATATTACTTATGGTTTCAAGGATGGAATAAATGATAATACGTAAAGCTATTTACGAAAAATAAGTGAATGGATTTCACAAGCTTAAACAATAAGGAATGATATAACAAATGTTTTGAAAGGAGGATTTAGTGAAAATTGAATACGGTTATTGGTTATTTTTCTAAGTATTATAATGGAATGATTTGAAGGGCATTATCATATAAGAATTCAATTATCGTATTTTTAATATTAAAAGTGTTAGAACTTCTAATTGAGCAGAAGGGAATTAACACATTTAATTAAAAGGCCAAGTGATGCTGAAAACTGAACAAGTGAACTCATTGGAGTGTCATGATCGAAACACTGTTTTTTTATAGTTAAATCACCGACTATCAAACATGTCCAATACGATTGTTGGTATGGAAAGACCGGGATCGAATTTATATTCAAAAACCATTCCAACCAACAAACACGTGAAGATATTAGAAGAGGATCGAGATGGAGTATTGAAGACAGTGTATGTTCATAAACGGAAGAACCACTAATATTCCCTGCCTGGCAAGCAGAGATAATCTATGATTCTGTTGTGGTTGGATTCTACGGGTTGTAAGGACTTCTCGCTGCTGATCCATGGGGTGATTCCTATATGGATGCGGTGGGAGAGTGCCTTCGGTTCATCCTGTTCTTTGATGACTTGTATGGACGTATGTCTGACAGAGTATTTCCAAAGGGTCACATACATTGATTTCTTCAAACGTGCTATAATAATTTTATATTGTGGAGATTTATTGGTTGGGTTGTGTATGAGTTCTGGTCGACCAGTTTGATCCACTGTATCGATAGGAGTTTCTAAACACTCAAGTACGATAAACCGTCGCAGTATGTTTTGAAAGAGGGTAAATGAAATAATTTTACCGAAATTATATTTTAATATAAAAGGATGATATTTATAGTGGAAATTTTATAATATATTGGATGTGTTGGTTGATTATAATTGAAATGGTTATATAAATAACCAATTAGAATTCGTATAATATATAGAAGCAGATTTATTAAATCTGAAATCAAAATCAAAATTGGAATTAAAATTCCTAAAAAGGGGAAAGGTGATTGCAAATGAACTTAGATTAAATATATTAGAATTTTAAAATCCTGGGAGATTTTAATTTGTTTTACGAACATTATGTTTGGTATTTTGAAATAGATTTCTAAATGGAAGTGTTCCAAATACAGTTTTGATAAGTGATATAGTATTGAACTCACTTCGATAGCTGGGGAATAACCCTGATGATGCTAGCCACATCATCAGTGTTCATTTCCGAGTTCTAAGTGACAGATTACTACTAAAGAGATTGTATTTGAATTGTTTTGAGAAAAAACAAGTTGTTTTGAATCCTGAAAGGAATATTTGATTTTTTGAAAGAGCTAAACTGTTTAAAAACTCCCAGGGAGATTGTTTGAAAAAAAACAAAATAAATAGAAATTTGTGAAAACAAATATGAATTAAATTGAAACTAATTAACTGGAAATTGAATCGGGATATAATATATCAAGTGGGATCAGATTTTGAATTGTGAGACAGGAATCTGAAATGGCGTTGGACTGGTAAGTTAAGAGTTGAAATTGATAATGGATGGAAATTGAGTTAAGAACGGGATTTGTCTTGGACGCCCGAAGGATTTGGTTTTGAGGATAAAATTGAAATTTTGTTTAGGAATGCATTTGTATATGGTGACAGGGTGACAGATGGAAAGGATATAATGATATGCGCGACAAAATGGTACCCGTTTATTTTTATATGGGTTTGGTGATTTATGAGCCTATTTGGCAAGCCGCTTGGCTGTTTTATTTTCTTTTGAATTGTAGAAGGCCTAGAAAGGCAAGTTGTAATTGTATCGATTGGGCCATACAGAGGAGGTGTTGGCGAAATTTTTCGAAAATTTAAGGTGTTAGAAAATTTCGATATTTTTGAAAATATTTATTTACAATATTGAATTGATTTTTGATTTAAAAAATAATGGATTTGAAAATTTATGGGTTTGTAACGTTCTTTCTTACCTTAGCAATTTCGAGGACGAAATTATTTTAAGGGGGAAGAATGTAACGACCCGTGTTTTTGGCCGTCAAATATTTAATTCAATTTATTTATTTTAAATATTATATTGCGAATATTAATGGAATTTAATATTTAGTTCGTTATTAAAAACGAAGTTGAACGTTATAAATTATATATAATATAAATCGAGCTTGAAATGGCGTGACAGTTCGTAATATTGAATTTCGAACTTCAAATGAGAATACAGGGTTCGATATAAGTTGGATTTCCATGAAACAAGACACGTTGGAACCGTATTGACGATAATTTTCATATGAAAGAGAAAATTTCAGATTTCGTATTATAAATAGTAAGTTATGGCCAAATCAAAATTTGAATTAATCGCTATGGAAATCGTTATTTAATTTTAGGCCTTTAAAATGGCCATTCTGCAAACGATCTCGAATTTCGACGAAATCAGTTTCTTTGGGACCGTAATGTTAATTTAATGCATGGTGTTAAATGGCGTGGAAAACCGATGTCGTATGTGACCACGGTAGCCATAAACGACTGTTCATTTTTTATAACGTGAATTAAATTAATAAAGAGATATTTGAGTATAACTTGAACAGACGATCGAATTAAGTCGCGAAACCAACTCCATTGAGTTCGTATCGTTGATTAGAGTCAGGATAGGTATATAGTTTGTTATTTTTAGAGGTCGGCAAATTTGGTGTTCAGAATGGCATTGCGGTGCGCGTAAAAATAGCCTACCGGGAAAACAATCCTAGAATGAGACGAAACTGGTGCCATTGGGTTTGTATTGAAAAATTATCGTAAGATTTCAAAGTTTCGATTGATGTGATTTATCTGGTGATCGTGGAAAAATTAAACGCGTGTTTATTTCTGGTTTTATAAATGAATTTGTAATGACCTGCATTTTTCAGCGATATAATAATTAATTACTTTAATTATTTAAATAGTGGTTTAGAGAATTTAATGGTCGTTTAATTAAATAACTTGGAATATTTAATTAAAATAATAGAATAATGTATTTAATTCAGAAATAATCAAAAATAGTGAAATTCACAATATTTAGTGAATTGGATTATTTAAAATATATAATTAAGTTTAGAGTTGAATTATATTCATGAATATATTATATAAACGAAGTTTGAACGTATAATTATATTATAATTAAAATCTAGCTCGAAATGGCATGGCAGTTCGCTATTTGGTGATTTGAACTTCAACTGAATGTACATGGTTTGTTTTAAATCGGATTTCTGTGAAACAAGAAACGTATGGAGCTGGTGAAGTATATTTTTCTAGTGGAAGAGAAAAATCAAGATTTCGTCGTGTAGATTTTGATTTATGTCCAAATCAAATTTTAGAAAAGTCGCTGTGGAATTCCTTTATTTTAAAAAAAGGAATTTCATTATAAATCGAATATCGATTTAATCAGGATTTGAAATATCAAGCTAGAAATTCATATAGGAATATTCTAAAGCTGTGTGATATTTTTTTGTGAATATATACGATAATATTTATTTATAAATATTTAATTTAATTGTTTTAAATATATTTAATATTTAAAAGAGGTTATTTAGAACTTTAAAAATAGCCAGTTTTGCAAACGACCTCAGAATTCGACGAAACTAATTTTGCTGGATCCGCAATGTTAAATTATTGTTAGATGTCGAGTTTCGTGATTTTTAGAGTCAATGTGTGGCCGTACCGATTTTTAATGTGAAATACAGTCGATATTTTGACCTTTGAAAATGCGCGGTGTGAGCAAACAAAGTCGGAATTCGACGAAACCAGTTTCATTGGGACCGTAATGTCGAACTGTAGCTACATGACCATTTTCGTGATTTTTGAATATCGTGTGTGATCACACGGATTTTTAGAAGATGAATAAATGTGATATTTGCTAATTAAAAATATAAAATATTAATAAAAAAATATCCTAATCTATGTGTTCAAAGCATGCCCAGGTCTATCCTTCTCAACCACACCCTCCCCCTTTATAAACGCAAAAATGAGCCACCAACAATTTTTCATTTCTCCAATAAAGTTCCCATCCTCAAAAATCAAAATAAATACATAGAAAATTCTATAAATCATGGAAGCCACATATATGAGTTTGTTTCGATCTAAGCTTCCTGTATATACCCATTTTTTCGGTGCGATCAACGTCCGTGGTGCTCTTTTTTTGGAGCAGTAGATTAGGGTTGGTGAATACTTGAAGTAGAAGCCTCGGTTTGCATTTTGGATGGTATATTTGGGTTTAGGGGATCGATTTGCTTGGGCGTGCCAGTTTGTGTGGAGATCGACAGCATTTTTGGTCGATACCTGCTCCCATGATGCTGCGAACGGAATGTAATTCCTGAACTCGAGTTGAAGAGTGTTGGTATCGGTTGGAAGAGGGGTTCGAGAGAAGTGATTTGGTGGTGTTTGTTGGTGAAGCAGTGGAGTGAGGGAGGGGTAGTTGCTATCAAAGATTGGGAAATGGCCGGTTGAAAAAGGAGGAGCAACGGGTTGTGCGTATTTAGGGGAGAAGATAAAGGAAACGGGTTGGGTAAGCGTGAGTTTTAAATGTGCTAAGGGCCAGTTAATTTAAATTCAAATTTAAGTAATTGCCGAATTTATAATGCGCTAACTTGTAAATTGAACATCTTGCTCGTATGTTATCAGAATTGAGTAAAACAAGATCCGTTGGGATCGTATGAATGGACACTACACGATGGAACTGACTGGAAGTCCATTGCAACTCGTTACAATTTATCACAAAATAAATTGTCCGTCTGAATCAAATCGAGCGATGGTTATCGTTATCAACGATGATCGTCCAATGTGAGTAAAACTCACCAACTCTGAATATTTATATTTTTATAACATATTTTTAGAACTGTTAATCATCTGTTTATTGCTGTGTGTTAACTGTTTGGTTGAATTGCTTGTGTATTGGTTGAAATTATAGATAACGATATATATATAAATCGTCAATCAAATATTGATTCTGTTTAGCAGAATATTTCATACTGAAATGAAATCGATGTTATTATGTTGATTAACATTTGTGATGCAGGGAAACAGGTTGGAGGGACCCAACTGGGTTCCTCAATATTTAAATACTGTTTTGTTTCATATATTGTGATATATGATGTGATATGTAATCTGCTGTTGATTGTATGTGTTTGGACGATATTTATCATTGTTATATGGTATGTTAAATACCATAAGAAATACCAGAATGATATAAAGGAGATTCTCAAAGTATATTTTGAAAATAATTTATTTGCATAAAATCACTGGATTTTATATATAAAAGGAAAAGGATTTTATAAAAGGAAGTAATTATAAAATAAAACAAATATAAAGGAAATATAATTGTACAACAAATATAGAGGAAATATAATTGTAAAACAAATGTAAGAAAAATTCTTATAAAACAAATAGAAAGAGGAATATTTGTAAAAACATTTACAAATAGGATTTAAAAGTGGATATTTGTAAAACATTTACAAATAGATTAAATGGAGATATTTATTTATAGGAAATAAATAGAATGTTATAAATGAGATATTTATTTAGAAAATAAATAGAAAGAAAAAAAGGAATATTTATTTGTTAAATAAATAGGATTAAATCAAAAGAAAATTTATTTGATAAATAAATAGAATTTAATCAAAGGAATATTTAGAAGATGAATAGAAAATGGAAATCTGTTTTTAACAGATAATTAGAAAAGATAAATTTATAAATAACAGTTCATAAATTAAATTAAATATTTATCATTCGATAAATGGGATATATAAGTCTGAACTTATATAGAGAAGGGATATTGGTTTTAACACTGATAGTTGTGAATAGAATGTGTACACAACGCTTGTATAAGGAAGTAACGTTATTAAAGAGAACATTTATAAAGTGAAGAACCATTACTAAAAGTAAATCTTTATAAATGAATAAACGTTATCAAATAGGAGTTTTCGAATAGGAGAAGTCGATTAGATTTAGAAATAATCGATTAAAGTTAGAATAAATCGATTAGAGTTAGAATTAACCAGATAGAGTTAATCAGTTAGAGTTAACCAGTTAGAATTAATCAATAGAGTTAATCGATTAGAATTAAAGAAATCGATTAGAGTTATAGTTAATCGAATTAGGATTTAACTAAATATTAGTTATTCAATTAGGGTTGATTGAATATAGTTATTTGGGATAGAGTTAGTCAAACATAGTTATTCAGGATAAGTTGCCATTTCGTACGACTGCTAGCGTAATTCGCAGGGCTGCAGATAGCCTACGGCGGTCGGATGTTTCCTGAGGGAATCAGGCGTAACTATTGTGATCGCTGTGATCTAGAGTCAAGCGAATGGAGTTAAATCGAATATTAGTTATTCGACAGGAGTTAATCAAGTTAAGATTAAATAAGTTGAGTTAACCTAATAAGTTAACCAAGTGAGTTAATCGAATATAGTTTATTCGAATAGAGTTAAAGGAGTTAATCGAATATAGTTTATTCGAATAGATTTAAAGTGAGTTAATCAAATATAGTTTATTCGAATAGAGTTAATCGAATATAGTTTATTTGAATAGAATTAAAGGAGTTAATCAAATATAGTTTATTCAAATAGAATTAAGGGAGTTAATCGAATATAGTTTATTCGAATAGAATTAAAGGAGTTATGGGATATAGTTTATTCGAAAGGAGTTAAGTGAAAAGAGTTAATCCAATAAGAGTTAATTGAATAGAGTTTATCGAATATAGTTTATTTGAAGAAAGGCTTTCAAATCTAGTTACTCGTAGAAGAGATTATCGAATATGGTTATTCGAAGGGAGGAGTTATCGAATAGAGATTATTCGAGAGAGAATTACGTAAGGAAATTTGTTAAATATTTAAAAGATAAACTTTGACTATTTCGAAGTTAAAACGTTGTTCAGTTAAGGTCTGAGAGGTAATTATACCACAACTTGATTGACTTCCTTCTTAACTAAGGAATGATAAGGTTTGATAGTGAATGATGGTTAAGTGAATTTAGTAAATGGTTTGAGTTGGCATAGCGATGTTTTATTTAAACATCTGTTTAAATCCAATGAAGGAGCTTTGGAAATGTTTTCCAAATAAGAAACCAGAAATGTTTTCTAATATAGAAAACAGGAAATGAAAATGTTTTCCATTGTTAATAACGTATATTTTCTAAGATTAGAAAATAAGAAATGTTGAATATATGGAAACAGGAGACAAGTAAATTAATGAACTAAAGAGATAAATGTTAAATGATGATTGATCGATATAATTTCCATTTGGAAATAATTTCGTTGTTTGAACACGACTTTTTCTTTGATAGTTAACTCACCGACTATCGAAGTTTTTGACCATTTTAACGTTGTTAATATAGAGAGACCGGTTGGATTTTTATCCGAAGAACCACTCCATATTGGCATAAGCGTTGCGAATCATATATGCCAAAGATAATTAAAGATGGAGTAAAGTGCAAGGGCTGTTGTATAAATCTTAGATAACAATTGCCAAAGATGGATGTACTGAATAGTGCTTCGGTTTGTCCAGTCCCAGGATGACCTGTATGGAAGAATGTCTGACAGAGTATATTTAATAGATCGCGTAAGTTGATCTCTTCAAACATATTTACGTTTGGTGGAGGAGGAATTCGTTTCTCTTAGCTGTATACCCGTGGTATTTTTGGGGAAATCAATTTGTGATTTGGCAGGTATGACGATGTGACATTCAAAGTAAATAAATGTGTGATCTGTCAGAGATAAGCGTGGCCTCTAGCCTCACAACTGGGAAATGACAAAAATCGGGCAGGCAGCATGGCTATGTAGTTCGCACCTATTAGGGTGTATAATCACCTAGTCTAGAGTTTCATTTACTTCTAAAAATCTATTGTCGATGTTGTCCCATTCGGGAAACGGTTGCTGATCCCAACCGTTGGTGATATACATTCGATACAATCAAGCGAAATGAGTGGTCGGTCATGTGTGGCCGGGTTGCAAGATGTTCTTGTTGAACCCAGTGTATTCCTCTCTAGAGGTACACTAGCGAAAGGTGGTTCCATACCTTGTCATAGTTGGAAATCCATTACCCAATACGTGCTTGCGGTTTTGATTGTATACTATATATGTAGAACGTGAGATGAAAGCGTTTCTGCTAGATGATTATTGTATTGTGGTTGATAGACATTATGATAATATCAAAAGGTTTTTGATATAAAGATATTTTGGATTCTCATAAGGGAAAAACCCATTCCGTTATATGACGTGGTCTTATGAAATATCGTTTACTTGTTCAACTGTTTTAAACTGTTTTATTCACACCAGTCCCATGACTGACCCGAAGTTTATTTTGTTGTTTTCCCTAAACTCTTGGGTGCCCAATTTTGTAAGGACAGTCAAGTAGTCGGGATTTACAGATACTTGAAGAGCTGGAGCAGGAGGCTTCAGGATCATATAGCTATTGTTTATTTCCGTTGTGTTGTAAGTGCCGTACTTTGGAAATGATATGTATATTCAAGTACAGATTTATATTTCAAAGTTATGTTATATATTATATGTTATTCACTTCGCTGTGAGGTTCGTGTTACTCTGATGTTGTGTTCTTCTTCTTCTTCTATTCTAAGTTTCTATCTTATCTATTCTCAGCCTCTAATTTCTTTCATTAACTATTCGGTTATGTATATAACCAAGATCGCCATTTTCCGGGTCGTTACAGAATTTTTTTCAAACGATGTCGGAATTCAACGAAACTTGTCCCATTGGATCCTGAATACCTTTTTACATCAAGATTAGTTTTTTTATCAGTAAACAGGGATCGTTTATAGGGGTTTTAATCAACTACTTTACGGCGAAGTTTCGTTAGAAATAATTTCATATATAAATCCTAACCATTACCTTATATATATACCAATACCATACAGAACCCTAGTCAAACTTTCATCTCCGGTCAACCAAAAACATAGCCGCCACCCTAAATAGAACGGACGACCGTGAATTACCCTCGTTCCACCTCGTATATCCCCTAATCCACAAATCGAATCACTAAACCTCCAACAGCAAAAGGACTAGCCTCAGGAGACCTCCAAATCGATTGGCTATGATCGATTTTCCTGCACTGTACTTGCCAGAATTACGGTGGGGAGTTGTGGCTTGTGAGGCTGTTTGCAAACGATAGGAGGAGGGAAGAGGTTGGGCACTTCGGTCGAGGGAGGTAGGCGGAGGGGCGCACCGCCTGGCAGGGTCAGATCATCCTTCGATCATCGGCGGGAGGCGCAGCGATCCGATGTTGAAGTGGAGTAAGAAAATGGAGCTGTTCGTATTGTTTTTCAAACGGAAGGGATGAATTTGCAGAAGTAAAGAAAGGTCATCAGCTTTATTAACGTGACTAACTTCAATTTTTATTTAATTAAAAAACCGTTAGCAAATTTTTCTTGCTTTGAATGACGCAGGGCTGCATCCGATTTTGCTTGAACGAGAAAGGGGAACGGAAACCTGAAACCTGAAAGAGTAGTTCAGTCATTAGTTCTAAACCATAATTATATTTTAATTAGTAAATTTGTTAAAGTAAAAAAACTTAGGAATAGGCTAATTTTTTTTCCATGTATTAACTTGAGTGTAAGTTGGTTGCAGGCGATCAGGACCTGCTAAGAACGTCCACGGAAGACCACATTCTTTTTACAAATGTAATTACTGGAGCAAATTTCTAACTATAAGTTTAAGAGTGTGATCAGAGACCTATGTCAATTTGAATGGAATAAGAGATAGTCGGCCCTTACAACTAAAATAGTTGGTTAATTTAAAACTTATTATGAGATAACTATAGTAGTTTGTCACCTTAAAAACTTAATTAGGGAGTTTAGTAGTTGGGTTAAACCATGTTGAAATGTTTTCAAGTAGGGCAGTGGAAGTCAAGACAAAAGTTGGACCTGTTAAATTTCATAAACCCTGTTACATCTTAAGTAGTAATTAGTTTAGACAAAACTAATTTAAAGAATTTATTATTTAGTAACAATAATGCTAATTAAGGGATAATTTTATAAATTTAATCGTATATAGTTGAATGTTATTAACTTTTTGTTACGACAACAGAATTGGACAGCAAAGGAAACGTTGGAATTGTCGTGTCGAGCACAACGTCATGGGACATGAATGGATGGAAATTAGAATGAGCTGGATTTTCTGTTAAATTAAACACTGGTTTAATTTAATTGAAATGAGCTGTTTAAACAACAGAATCAAATCAAGGTGAGTTAAACTCACTCAGTTTTCCCACTTATATTTTATATAAATTGGGTTTTTATTTTGTGTGCTCTGCTTGCTGATGGTTGCCTGTTTGCTAGTTATACATTTGTTTGTGGATTTAACTGACGGAATTAAACCGTTGTTTAATTCTAGTATTTAGACTAAATCGTTATTTTAACGATTAGTTCCAATAAAGGTAGCTTACCTTATTGGTCACGTTTATTTTACAAACATGTTTAGATTGTTGAATTGTTTGCATTTCTTGTGGTTGATGTTAAATGGCCATTATTCATTGTTATCAGTTAAATGAAAGTGAATGATCTGGTTTGTGATAACCATTTTGAATACAGGGGAGAACAGGTTGGAGGGATCCAACCGGATTCCTCAAAAATATGATTTGTTTTCATATTATCGCATATGAACTGATCTGATGGGGTGATTGATTTGATGATTGGTTATTGAATATTCAACATCTGTTTGTTTAAACATGTGGGCGGTATTGGTTGGGTATTTGGTATCGTATGGCCTATAAAATCAATCGTTTTATAAATATTGATTCACCGTCAGGTGAGTCGATAGAGACGAAGTTATAAAATTTATTTTATAACAAGAGATATAATTTTGAAATGTATTATTCTGAATAAAAGTTATTAAAGAGAAATAAATAAATATTTTATTTATTTAAGACTTTGATTTATTGTTAATTGATTTTATAAAGCCAATTCTGAAATTAATCAGATTTATAAGTATGAGTATAAGAAATGAATCGAGTGGTTAAACTTTGACAATTGTTTCGTAAAGAAAACAATTAGTGGAATTATTTAAATTTATTATATTTTTAATTCATTTAAAGTGAGGATTAATTGGGGTCGGTTAATGAGATAGTCGAGTTTTGAGTTAATTAAATCAACCAGTTTGAATTGAAATTGATGATAAAATTGATGTATTTCGATTAAAATAGTTTAATAAATATTGCTTAAACTTAAATAAGGTTTTTAAAGAGAATTTTTAAGCGAATGTGATAACTTTAATTTAAATGTCACTTAATTCTTTGAATTAGGTTAGAAGAAAATAAGATAAAAGGTTTATAATGAACCAGGATTATATAAATGGGATTTAAAGTGTAAGAACATTAATATTAAATTATCGTTACTTGAAAATGAGAACAATTAAAAAAGGGAAAGTAAAATGAGTTTTTTCAAAGTAGGGAATGGGTGAATAGATTTGAATGGAGATTGGTAATAGTAAATTTGGTTAAAGGTTGGGTCGTAGGGTTGTATAACCGAATACGATTTATAATAGAATTTGTTTTGAGACTGGAATTGTATATTGGTTTGATTACAACTTATCTTCATCTGAGGATAAGAACGTTGTTGATCAAGGTCTGAGAGGTAATTAGAATACCCCAACTTGAACAACATCGGGATTATCTGAAGATGATATTAGTTGGTAATCGTAAGAGAGGTCAGCGATAATTGATTATTTCCATTTGTGAAATAATAAGGCAACATTTGGTGGAAATTTGGAGAATACATATCGAGAGATCGAAGTAAAGGAAATGTAAAGTAATTTTTATTATATATACGAATAAATATTACTTATGGTTTCAAGGATGGAATAAAAGATAGTACGTAAAGCTATCTACGAAAAATAAGTGAATGGATTTCCCAAGCTTAAACAATAAGGAATGATATAACAAATGTTTTGAAAGGAGGATTTCGTGGAAATTGGATATGGTTATTGGTTATTTTTCTAAGTATTATAATGGAATGATTTGAAGGGCATTAGCATATAAGAATTCAATTATCGTATTTTTAAATATTAAAAGTGTTAGAACTTCTAGTTGAGCAAAAGGGAATTAACTCGTTTAATTAGAAGGCCAAGTAATGCTGAAAACTGAACCGGTGAACTCATTGGAGTGTCATGATTGAAACACTGTTTATTTTGATAGTTAAATCACCGACTATCAAACATGTCCAATACGATTGTTGGTATGGAAAGACCGGGATCGAATTTATATTCGAAAACCATTCCGACCAACAAATACATGAAGATATCAGAAGAGGATCGAGATGGAGTATTAAAGACAGTGGATATTCATAAACGGAAGAACCACTAATATTCTCTGCCTGGGAAGCAGAGATAATCTATGATTCTGTCGTGGTTGGAATCTGCGGGTTCCAAGGACTTCTCGCTACTGATCCATGGGGTGATTCCTATATGGATGCGGTGGGAGAGTGCCTTCGGTTCATCCTGTTGCTGGATGACTTGTATGGACGGATGTCTGACAGAGTGTTTCCAAAGGGTCACGTACGTTGATTTCTTCAAACATGCTATAGTTGTTGGCTGGGAATTGTCGTTCTCTTAGCTTCTAACTAGAATATTTTTGTGGACGTCAATTACTAATATCTGACGGATCTGATGATGTGACATTCAAAGTGAATGGTGACCTAGTGTTCAAAAGTAATATAAACCTCAAGCCTCACCAACCAGGAAATGACAAAAATTGGGCAGGCAGCATGGCTATGTGGGTCGCTCCCATTAGGGTGTATAATCACCTATCTAGAGAAACTCCTATTTACTTCTTTAATCTATATTCGATGTTGTCCCTTTTCGGGAGACGGTTGTTGATCCCAACCGTCGGTGATATACATTCGATACACTCAAGCGAAATGAGTGGTCGGTCAAGTGAGGGTCGGGTTGCAAGATGTTCTTGTTGAACCCAGTGTATTTGCCTCTAGAGATACACTATCGACAGGTGGTCCCATACCTTGTCATAGTTGGAAATCCAATCTCCAATAAGCACCCGCGGTTTTTGATTGTATACTATATATGTGGAACGTGAGATGCAAGCGTTCCGCTATATTCTATTTACTTGTATGTAGACATTGTTGTAATATCAGAAAAGATATTGGTTTCAAAAACTGTTTTGGGTTATCATAAGGTAAAAATCGTCCGTGTTTATGTGCGGATTTGGTCTTACGATTATCCTTTTCTTTTGAAAAGATTTTGAACTTTAAAATCATGATTGGATGATTTACCCTTAATATTGTGCGAGTTTATCTCACTCTGGTTCACCAGATAGACCCGGCGTTTTGTAAATGCTCGAGTTAGCCTGGGGTGTACAGGTTCAGGTTATCAAATGCTGGGAATTCCAGAGACGAGCTGGAGATGTTCTGACGTATGATATTATATAGCTACTATTTCGCTGTGTGTTATATATGGGAACATTTCATTATAATTGTCCCGTTGTTTGATGTACTCTGATATTGTAAGTATTTTTAAAAGCTCTCAATAAAGATTTCTTTCTGGATTATATTTTGTTCCGCTGCGATGTGAGACTCTGTGTTGTGTTGTTTCTTCTTCTTCTTCTATTCTAATATTTCTTTCTTTCTTATCTCACCCTCTAATTTCTTTCTAATAACTATCCAGTGTTTTCGGTGCTTAGAGGGTCGGCATGAGTTACGGTAAAGGAATTTATGTCGATTTTCGGGGCCGAAAATCCTTGGGTCGTTACATTTCATTTGATGTATGACCAAAATATCACTTTTCGCATATGGACGAATTTGGACTCGAAATCACTTCCAGTGAGTTTAAAACTTCGTTTACGTGGTCGAAAACTATAAGCATCGATATATGTCGAGTTTGCGAGATTTGGCACATTGGTTAGGTCTTGGTTTAGCCAACCTAACCCACCTTATAATCCCTAAATCCGCCCACTCTCCTCGTTCTCTTCCTCTCTTCAAAAAAAAAATAGAAATAGGGGAAAAGAAAGGGAAATAGAAATTCCTAAGATAGGGTTCTTAATTACAAGCACAAATCAAGTGCTAATTTGGAGAGACAACATGTGTAAACTCTCTCTACTCCTCCTCTATCTCTCCACCTTATCAATTTTCGAATTTTATGCAACCCTAACATATATAAGTTTTCTTGTGTGTGTATTTGTTGTTTAGAGAGAAGAAATAAGGAGATATTGGATTCCTTGCAAGTGTAGAGGCTTGTTCTTCCTTGTTGTAGCTTATTCTTGTTATTCAAGAGCCAAAGGTGAGTTCTTTATGGACTAACATCTATGCCACAAGCCATTGGTCTGTAAAAGTGTAATTTAGTGTTCACTTGAGTTTGGATATGCTAATGAATTGGTTTGGTTAGCGTACCTTAGCCGGTTTCATGTGTTTATGTATCATTGAATTGAAATTAAAGTTTGGATTGCTCATGTGACCTAGTGCGTATGCTACGAGTGGATTTAGTGATCTTGTGAAGCTCCATTGTCGCCCCGACAAATTTTCAAGTCTTCACAAGTCGCTTATATCACATTTGATTGCTTTGGTTTAGTATTATGTTCGTTTTAGAGCTTAAAACCAAAATCATTGCAATATCATGTATAGGCGTTTGTGCATGTGCATTTGGGTGCTATAAGTTGTTTCGGCAAGTCTTTGAAGCCTCATTTTCATATATCATCATGGACCTTGGTCGTTTGCCAATATCATTTTGAATAAGTTTTCAGGACCAAATTGTGCCCTGGCCCAAATTCAGACGTTTGAATATTTTAGGTCAGACGTCTGACCTGCTTTAGATAATTATAAAAACAAACAGAGAGCAATTTATAAGTATGAATTTTATATTCAGACATTTGAATTGCAATTCAAATGTCTGTATTATCCAATTCAGAAGTCTGAATTACAGACTGAGGGATAACTCTCTGGCAAAACCAATTCAGATGTCTGAATTTTTATTTCAAATGTCTGAATCCTGTTTTTCTGCTGTTGACTAGTGGAGATCACAGTCAACAGTTTAGGTTGTTTCAGGCTCTTTCTCGATCGAGTTTCGACCCGTTCTGCCCTTTTCTATGACTCTTCAGTTTCTCTGATTCACAGATTTCTGCATTTTGATTCGATGGCCTTTTGATTTATTCATGGTGAACGAAATTATAATCGACAGTCGTGAGATTTTTTTACGTTATTGTAACATGAATTCTTTGTTCGACTTTCGTTTCGATCGCTGTTTCACATGATTTTCCACTTTGAAATTATATAAAACGGGTTTTTAATTATTAGTCAATACCAAATCTTTTACGAAACGGATTTTAATTCTACATCATTATATGATGTTATTTTCCAAATTGTTTTACTATCTACTAGTATATGATTTCATAAACCTTTTTCTTGTTCGTATGAGAAATCTAATTAAGTGCCTTAGTAAAAACAAGGACTATGAACCCTTGTGTTTGCTTTGATGGTTAATTCTTGGACTCGTTTGATTGAACATTGTGGCAATGATCATTTCGTATCTTGAGTGGAATATACAACTTGTTTGTAAATATTTGAGTAGAGCAAGTGGTTAAAGGACATGTACCTCGACTCTTATATTTAATAGCTTGGCGTAGTTTACACTATAAATGATCAATTTTGATCATTAAGGATATTCGGATCAATCCGACTTTCGGGTCACTCTGATCATTCTGCGGATCTTCGGATCATTTCGAGTTGTGTTCTCTTTATGGAACTTCGGTTCATCGTTGAGAGTCTTTGGACTATTTGCTGAATTTCAGTTCATTCATTGGAATTGTGTGTTCCAAGTGGGATCGTGTATTCCCCGATCTTGGGATCATCTCGAATTGTGTTATCAAATCTTGTGTTTCTTTGATAGGTGTTATCAATTCGAGTTTATTTTATATAGGCCATCAGTTGTTGTCGTCTTGATATCGTGTAATCGATCTTATGTTGATTTGATAGGAGATATCTTGTGTTATCCAATCTTGTGTTGTTTTGGATATGTGCTAATATACCTTGTGAGTAGCTATATCTTTAGAGTGTGATAATCTTTTATAGCATCAAGATTTTTATGAGATATATTGTAGACATTTTTCGAGCCTTTACATTTTCTGTGACTATTATTGTGTATTACATGTGTGTCATTATCTGTTTATATCTCTATTTCTATCTCAATTTATTATGATGAGTATAGCTAGACTAATCCGTTTATTGTTTATTCTTATAAATAATACTCGGGTTAGACGGAGTATTATAGGTGCATCTCATGACTACAACCGGGACCATTCTTGGCTTTTACTATCTACATTCGTGTTGTAGTTACTGATTTTTATGTATATGAGATAGTGACATCTTTGTATACATATTCTTTTGGCTAGAGCATGTAACTATTCTTTTGTTGTATAGTGGATCGACTATGACCACTATCTTTGTATTTATACTCATGTGCTGTATTCATATCTATTTCCGCCTTAGTGACATGAATATTTGTGTCTGACTCTGATTTTATTGTTATGTATTTTATATTTCTTTTCGAATTATATATAGCCATTATGTAGTGGATTTGGACTTGAATTAGATGTGTCTTATTTCCTCATTGAGATTTAAAAAAGGTTAGTCCACATTATCCAACATACTTAACACTCGTTCAAAGCTAATATACAGATGGTCGCTCCTCAACAGCCTTATTCTTCGGGTTAGTTGATATCATTGCTTGCAATGGCCTTGGCTAACACGAGTATAGAGGTGGGGAATTACACTTGGTATCAGAGCAAAGTTCAGAACAATATAATATATTATGGTGAGGGTCATTATCCTGAGTCTCTCTAAGGAAATCGTGTTTTAGGATTTAGTTCAAGTCTTAGGACCCGTCACATCCTATCTTATATCATGATCCTTGTTTGACCAATCAAAATTATTTGAGTTCATCTTTGTGAATCTTGGCCGAGACAAACCTAGTGTCTCGTCCCTTTCCTTGTATAGGGGTTCAAATTGTTTCTAATTTTTGGGTTGCAATAACTTTTGGGAACTTAGTTTTGATATATCTAAATATGTAGATTTTCCAAACCTATATTTCGTGAAATTTCTTACATGCTACCTTAAGTTTTCGTCACCCATTTATTTTTCTATTGAGATGAATTTATTTTTCTTTGGGTAATGATTTGGTATTCTCATTTGTTTTCTAGTGTTACTTGTTTCAAACATGTAATTTTACCTTTTCGATTGAATAAGGAATTTAATCAAATGTCTTGGTATAAATGAGTGGGTCGACACACTTGCGTTTACTTCGTCGGTTAATTTCTGGACTTAGTCACTTGAGATTCGATTTCATTTCAGACTGAAATCTTTGAATCATGTATTGATAAGGAGTTATTACATGTGTTATATACCTTATGTACATCGATAATGATCAACTCCCTTTGCGATGTGTAGTCACCTCATCTTCAGAGGGAACGCAATGAATTGTGTGCTCACCGAGCTGTAGTGTAACACCCCGAAATTTTAACGACACTAAAGATGATGAATTAAAGAATACTTAGTGTGAAATACACTATTAACAATGAATTAAGGAAAACTTAATTTAATATTCAGAATTAACTAAAACGGACTGCGCCATTGTGTTCGTCTCAAAATTATGGTCAAAATAGACACCTGGTATGCGTAAATCAGACACCATATGAAGAAGTTATTAAGGTTTTGTATACGCACAGGAAGAATATATATATATAATAGGTTCAGAAATTCAAAAACGGGTCCAGAAATTCGGTTCAAAATTCGAAATTTGGGAAGGCGACAGATTTCCCACCCAGGTGGGTTTACCCACTTAAAGGGGGGTCGACCTACCCAAAGGGGGGGTCGACCCACTCAAAGGGGGGTCGACCCATCCCTAACAGATTCGGGAGAAATACTTCGTTTTTTATCTGGAAACCTTTCTGAGCAAGATTCATTGAACCCTAGGCTATATAAAGGACCCTAGACCTAGGTTTTATTCATCTAAAAATAATGCGGACGGCGAAGCTCTGCTACAACGAAAATTAAAATGGTCATTCTTCTTCTAAATCAATTCAAATAAGATTATACATATTCAAAGATTGCTACAACAAATTCAGCGATGGCTACAACAACTTATTCAACATGTTCTTCATAGTAATTCGGATCCATTTCCGTAGATCTATTCACTGTGAGTTCATGTTATTTTTAGATCTAAATATTTTAATAGTAATCTTGATATGTATGTAAAAATTGGATCTTGAATCGGTGCCTAATCAGTTCTATTATGATATAACTATCAGATCTGCTTTTATACGTTCATACCGCCGCCATGTTAAATCTTGTCATAATATGCCTATTCAGTTTATGCCTATTTCTATCAGTTTATTATTGATTCGTTATTTTGCCTGTTCTCGATTCTCTTCTCCCTCTTTTCCCTTTTTATTTTTATATAGCCAGACTACCTTCGAACCTAGGTCTAACGTGTGAAATTGGGAATAATGGGAAAGACATAATTTGGGGTATAATTGATATTGGAAAATATGGATCTAAATTTGGGCATAAATTTGGAAATATATGAATATGGGTTTGGGGACATATATCTTGTTAGATAATATGAATTTAGGCATACTTGGAAAATATAATTTGAGCATAAATTGGTATATGTGTAAGTACTAATTTGGGACATAAATTGGGATGTATGTGAATATGAATTTTAGGCATACATTGGACAATATGCGAATATGGATTCAAGTATAACTTGTATTGAAATGAGTGAATATGGACTAGGGATATAAATTGAAAAATATGTAGATTTGGGTTTGTGTGTAACGCGCGCACACACACACACAGATATATATATATATATATATATATATATATATATATGCCTTGACTTATAACTTGAGAAAAAAGAAAGAGCATATGGTGCAAAATTAAAAGGTGAATTAAATAGGGGTGTATGAGTCTATGATTAGAATAGTAAATTGGGCACATAATTAAATGTGGGGAAAAAGATAAATAATCACCTATAATGACATAAGTAGTTTTGGATAAAAATGGAATGTCTAGTAATTACAACTAGGAACTGTAATTGCACTTATGACACGAGGTTAGGTTGCATTAGTGGTGGAAGTCTGCCCGGATCCGACCGGCATATCCAGCATCCACTAATGTTGAACCTAATGTGAGAGGTCTAAGTGATCAAATACGAAATGGGCTAAGACACAAGGTAAGACCCAACTGTGGAATAAGACTGCCCGGACCTGTAACAACCCGTATTTTCAATAACCTGTTATAACGTAAATCGAGGCAGAATTTAATTTATAAATCTGAATCAAGGGAAACGGGCTATGCCATTGCGTTCGTCTCGGAAAAATACGCGAAATAGAGTCCGAGTTTTCGAAAATCGGAGTCCGTATGACCCGATTAAGGCCCAATGAAGTTTTCAGAAAATTTTAAAGTAAAAACAGATTTCAAATTCAAGTTTGAATTTGGAAATTAGGGTAAGATTGGGCCAGGCGGGAAAATTCCCGCCAGAGCACCCATGTCGACAGCCCTGTCGACTTGGGAGTCGACTTGGTTGGACCCAAGTCGACAGCCCTGTCGACTTGGCTGTCGACTTGGCTCAGCCGGGCAGTTTTGCCTGGTGCACCATTTTGGGGTTGTGTTGAGTTTGGGGGCCAGATTCGGTTTTGAGGATTGAGATTGGAACTAGGGTTTAATCCTAAGGCTAAAACTAGTCCTAATCTCTATAAATAAGCCCTAACCTAACCCTAAATCATCAATATTCATTCAAGTAACTAAACTATGGAAAAATCAATCCTCTCATGGCCTCCACTCTCTTCATAAAAATTCCTAAGTTATTTCTATGAGAGATTTTCAATGCATACAAGTGTTTTCAAGCTTGTATGAGCATCATTAGCTTGCATTCAAGTCAAGTTTCCATATTTACATCATAAATAAAGAGTTTTGATCATTTTGGCTCAAGGGTTTTTCTATTAGAGCTTGCATTTTGGGTCTATTTGATTTCATAAGGGCTTTGTCATATTTTTTGTGCCTTCATAAGCATTGTAAGCCCTTTTCTACTTTCATATTTAAACTCTAAAGTTAATGAATGATGCAAGTTGTGTTTGATCATTATGATATGCAAGTTTACTATGATGTGTTATGCAAGTTTGCTATGATGTGTTATGCAAGTTTACTATGATGTGTTATGCAAGTTTATCATGTTATGTTATGCAAGTTTGATATGCAAGTTTGTCATATGATATGCAAGTTATGTTATGCAAGTTTGATATGCAAGTTTGTCATATGATATGCAAGTTATGTTATGCAAGTTTGATATGCAAGTTTGTCATATGATATGCAAGTTATGTTATGCAAGTTTGGGTTGATCCTTTTGTTCATGTTATCATGTTATGCAAGCTTATCTTGGGATTATGAGCTTAAAGCTTCAAGCTTTATGCTAAAGGTTGCATTTTGGCAACATGTAAGTTATCATATCTCTTATGATAACTTGCATGTGAGGCTAAATGCGAACTTATGGCCATTTCTACATGCCATTTATCACCATGTATCACCAATATGCTAAGTTTGGTTTTATGCATGCTTTTGAGGCCTAAAAATGTAATATGCAAGTATATGAACATATGTACATTTCATATGCCACCATGTTAAACTTGTGGCTTCAACACCTTTATGTCATGATTATGCCAAGTTCCCTCTTTCTATCCTTTATGCGCTATTGCGATATGTAAGCGATGGGATTGCGTTTGGGGTTGGGTAAACTTAAAAGACATAAAAACATAAGATTGGGAATTTACCTATTAAGTTAGGTCTACCCATTGGGAATTTACCTATTAAGTTAGGTCTACCCAATTGCTTGAAAACTTGTAATGTGTTTTGGAAACATGATGGACATGACACTTAGAAAATATAAGTGTGACCAACTCGAGGTTGGGTTGAGTTTGTAGCGTAAACCTACCCGGAACCGACCGGCTTAACTAGTTGCTACAAACAATAGGACCCAATGTGAGAAGTTGGTCATGTTGTACCTTGAACCCGAGGTTAGACCAAGTTGTGGTGTAAAGCTACCCGGAACCGACCGGCTTAACTAGTAACCGCAACAAAGTCTAATGTGAGAGGTTAAGGCACATTAATTAATTAATGCCTCATGATTAGGGTTAAGTCATGGTCCACTTAATACTTAACCAATTTGGGCTTGGTAGATTAATCAGGGTTAAGTCGTGAACTCATCGTTACACTTAACCAAGTTAATCCATGATTAGTAAGAGGGTTAAACCGTACTTAACCCACTAGAAAATCCTAGCAACGGGGGTCCACTCCAGCAGTAATCCCAAGTTTGTATCATCATGACCCTAGGGACTAGGCTAGGGTGGGGCACGATTACTGGACTTGAGGTAAGCGACCAAAAACGACGGCAAATTGGTACGCCGGTGTAGTTCCGGGCGGACCATGGTCGTGCACATAGTCCGAAGCCGGGGAAAACATGCACGAGTACCAGTAGATCGAGACTGTGCACTCATGTTTATGGTGTCCAGGGGTTGACACCTTAGGGCTTGATACACCCGACGGGAGACCCTGCACAGTCTGACTACAATTATGTTTGGGCCGCATTGACACCAACACGTGACGAGTTAGGCTTAGGGAGCCGATCGATTAGACCGTTTGGTTGGACCTCGTATTAGGGTCAAACCATGTTATTGGACCTCATATTAGGGTCGCTTCATGTTATTGGACCTCGTATTAGGGTCACTTCATGTTATTGGGCCAAAGCTTGGGCCAAGGGATCAATACTTGTTTATTCAAGTCATGTTAGTTTGCTAGTACACCTGTGGTGCAAAAACCTTAAACCTGATTATGCGATGACACCTTTATCTACCTTGTTAGTTAATCATCATGCCAGTATGTAGTTATCCATATGTTCATCTCAGCTTTCATCATGCCAGTTAACTTTATCAGTTTACATTGATTGTAGTAGGGCTTACTCAGTCTTTTTGACTGACCTGTTTTCTTTCGCCTCTTTTCTTCCGTTCCCCCCCCCCCAGGTTCTCAGGGTGGGAATATTGGAGCTTAGCTTGGATTTCTGATCGCTTGCTTGTGGGATTTAGCTCATGTACGGTTGGAAATGAAGCTAGCTATGATTATCACTTATTTTGGGGATAGTACTTATGTATTTCAGTAATGTTGTTTTTATCTAGACTTGTGTATTTGGAAAGTTGACATTATGTTGTACCAGACTTGTTTTGAAATGGTTTGAAATCTTCCGCTGTTTTATCTATGTTATTTACTCTGTTTACATATATACATATGTTCTTGTTCTGCCTTGATATATCATTATGCATGTTTACCTGATTCAAACGCCCCTCCAAAGTCAGAGGGCTTGCAAGAGCCACCCTGGCGGAGGTGGGGTGTTACAGGACCCGACCGGCATATCTAGTATCCACATGTTGTAGGCCTAATGTGGGAGGTCTAGCCCATTATAACCATAATTGGACATGGTAATGAATTGAAATACTTAACCTAATTTAATCCATAAGGATTGCATGATTATGAACTTAAGTTAGGGTTAAGTAAAATTGGATGGGTAGTGGGTGGGTTAAGTAAAATAGAGGGGGTGGGTAATATTTACATATAGGCCCACGAACTTAACCCAATAAGGTTATGTAATTAAAGACACCTAGTGGTATACATAACCGGTGGAAAATATAATAAAGTTATGTAATTAAAGACATCTTGTAGGTTAAGCATAACTTATAGAAATGATAGAATTAGATATGCGTAATAATCTGCTAAGTAAACAACGATAAGTTGTAGTGACGGTGTAAATTGAATTTATGATAAAATGAGAAAGAATGAGGAAAACTTGTAAAATAAATAATTTACACTTAATCATAAATGGCAAGTGACATGTTAATTAGGAAACATGTGAATTGGGATATACTTAATAATGTATTAAGGAGAACATGTTATTGTAATGATGTAACCAAGCAAGAATATAAAATAGATTGTGGATTACAGACCTTGGGCCACAATCTAGAGAATAACATGTTGTGGGCTTATTAATAAACTTAAATGGATTACGTTATATGATTGAAATTAATAAGCAAGAGAAACTTGGTAAATTAGAATAAGAATTCAATATGAACGGGAATAACCGAGTTAAATGGGAACCGGGTGAGGTAAGGTAAGCATGTAAAAGAATATTTAGACATACGGTCTAACAACATATTAAAGAAAGGCGCTTGGACCAGTCCGTACGTTTAAGGGAGAATAACCCAATGGGGTAGATCATCGAGGTGTTATAAGACACGAGGGCAGCGCGCATTCATCTTATTGTTATGACGGCTCCAAAGGACTGGAAGGGGAATCACGCAGTTTCCTAAAGTACGTAAGGTGCTCCTAGTAGTCCTCTGTGTGGTGACAGATGTCTTAGGCTGTACTCGCAGAGGTTGGGTCTGCGCGTAACTACTAGGTAGGTGGGACTTGACTGCAGATATAGCTATGCAGTCAGAATGCTGTGACGAGATGACACCAAGGTGATTCAACGGTTGCCTCACGAGGAGGTAGAGAGGGTCACGACCAACAAGGATAGTGGACCGTCGGATATCCGTCATCGACGGCCAGCGGGATGCAAAAGACTAGAGCTAAACCCAAGATATCATTTCACCTTTTACCGTCGAGGTACGAGGTTGAGGGTAGACGCCACATGAATGTTTAGATTGGTTGTATTAGGGGCAGTCGCTTAGCTCTTGTAGTCTATACTAGTTGGAGGGGAGGTGGGGCCATAGCCACCATGGAAAACATACCCAAGGAATATTTGTATTTGGAGGCACTTAAAGGCGGCCTGTACAGATATGGAAAAGCTCTCGACCGAGTTCCGTGTTTCTTGTATTGCCCTGCCGCAGAACTCGGTGCACATTAGAGGACGTTCGATTGAGGCATCGAGCTACAATTACAGCACATGCGTGGGACAGTCTAAATACATGCATATCTGCTCTGGGTGGTGTATCGTAGACTAGAGGGTGTTATTCCAATAAGAAATCTGATTCAATTGATGGTGGCAGTCCATACGCTTACGTAGCATAATAATGATAGATATATGTGGAATGTAACATTTTATATAGAGATTTGTACGTCACTCCGGCGCAGGATGAGGGACTGCGTTCATTACGGTGGAGACCGTGCGAGTGGGTTACCATGGAGTGTATCTCTATATTGAGAGATAGCTACATATATTGTATTAGGTAAATCCATAGGAAAGTAAATGGGTACGATGCGTGTATAAGTCTTGAGTGCTATTAACCCAAGTAACCTAATAATCAAGAAAATGTAATGGAACAGTATTAGTAGGAATCATTCTATTTCTGATATACTAGTATCTGCGCGGTGCAGAGAAATGTATTTAAGAAGCGCAATATATTCTGTTCATTTTATCTTGCTCAGTTCACATTTGTTATTGTTACTGTTGTCTTGTTCTTCCAGTTTTATATATACCTGCCATGATACTTTAATTTATTTATATTTAAAAGTAACTAGACTCGCCAGACTTTATGTCTGACCCTTTTTGTTTCCTCTTCCGTCTCTTCCTCCCCCCTCCCTCCTAGGTTCTCAGGGTGGAAGTGCTTAGAGTTGATTTGGATTCTTTCAGCTTAACTTGAATTTTGGATACAGATGTATCGCTTTGACTTCTGGTCAACTCTCTTATGGCTTCATAGGGAAATATGGTTTTATGCTGTAGCACTCTGATATTTTTGGTTAGATAGATTATTAATGTAATTAGTTACTTATGATGTAAACTCAGTGTTTGGGACCATGATGTTTTGATTTAAATAAAGTTTTTTTAAGTTTTTAATTCCGCTGCTATTTTACATGTCTGTCTTGTGCTATTACATTCTTATTTACCTATAACGCTTCATGAAACTTAATGCATCCCCTTAGTGAGTGGCATTAACGGACATGGGGTGTCACATGTAGGCTCACCCGAGATGTGTGCTCATCGAGCTGTGTGCTCACCCAAGCCATGTGCTCACCAAGACATGTGCCTAAACGAGCCGTATGCTCCGCGAGCCATGTGCTCACCGAGCCGTGTGCTCACCGAGATGTGTGTTCACATGTGCGGTGTGCTCACGGAGTTGTGTACAACCGTAATTGTGTGTCTAGAATGATAGGTTAGCTATCTAGGGATCGTGTCTTATCTTGTGATGGGTCTTCTCCATCCTTTTTTTGCGGTCTTTGGAATTGTGAGTGCTTTCTTATGTGTTCGTTTAGAGCGGTGCGCTCCTCTAGGAATTATAGTGGATTTTTGCAATTTGTTCGTAAATTCTTGAGTTAAGTCAGTGGTTATGGGACATTTGGCTAAACTCGCTTACTTACGAACTTAATGTAAAATTTTGCTTTTCTTGTTGATTGTTGAAAATCACATTGTGATTTATAGAATGGGACGCTCGCAATAGTAGTAGTTTGGGTGTCATTCAACTTCAGAATTTTCTATATTTCTTTGTGTCATTTCCAGAAATTGAGTGATTCGAGTTTTCAAATTATCTCGGTTCATCTGTTGAAAAATGATGTTGGGTTGTTATTTATATTGAATTTTTCCTTAAATAATTGCGGGGACGCAATTTCTTTAAGGGAGGAAGTCTATAACAATCTGCATATTTCACGATAATATATTTAAATATAACATCGCTAATCGTTAATCGATGTATGTCAAAAAGTCACATTTTGCATACGGATGAATTTGGACTCAAAACCACTTTAATTGAGTTCAAAATGTCATTTGTGACTTTTAAAACTATAAACATCGATACCTTTTTAGTTGGGCGAATTTGGTCTTTTTTCATATAGTGTATGACCAAAATATCACTTTTCGCATATGGATGAATTTGGACTCGAAACTACTTCCATGGTGTTCAAAATGTCGTTTACGTCGTCGAAAACTATAAGCATCGATAATATTTCGAGTTTGCGAGATTCGGCTCATTGGTTGGGTCTTGGTTTAGCAAACCTAGCCCACCTTATAATCCCCAAATCAGCCCACTCTCCTCCTTCTCTTCCTCTCTTCAAAACAAAAATAAAAATAGGGGAAAAGAGAGGGAAATAGAAATTCCTAAGCTAGGGTTCTTGATTCCAAGCACAACTCATGTACTAATTTTGAGAGACAACTTGTGTAAGCTCTTTCTACTCCTCTATCTCTCCACCTTCTCAATTTTTAGATTTTGTGCAACCTTAACACATATAAGTTTTCTTGTATGTGTATTTGTTGTTTAAAGAGAAGAATTGAGGAGATATTGGATTCCCTGCAAGTGTTGAGGCTTTTTCTTCCTTGTTGGAGCTTGTTCTTGTTATTCAAGTGTCAAAGGTGAGTTCTTTTATGAACTCACATCTATGCCACAAGCCATCAGTTTGTAAAAGTGTAATTTAATGTTCAATTGAGTTTGCATATGCTAATTAATTGGTTAGGTCAGCATATCTTAGCCGGTTTCATGTGTTTATGTGTCATTGAATTGAAATTAAAGTTTGGATTGCTCATGCGACCTAGTGCATATGCTACAAGTGGATTTGGTGATTTTATGAAGCCCCATTGTCACCCCGACAACGTTCTAAGTCTTCACAAGTCGCTTATATCGCATTTGATTGCTTGGTTTAGTATTATGTTCGTTTTAGAGCTTAAAACCAAAATCATTGCAGTATCATGTATATGTGTTTGTGCATGTGCATTTAGGTGTTATAAGTTATTTCAGCATGTCTTTGAAGCCTCATTTTCATGTATATAACATCGTAGGCCTTGGGTGTTTGCCGATATCATTTTGAGCATGTTTTCTAGGCCAAATTGTGATCTAGCCCAGATTCAGATGTCTGAATATTTTAGGTCAGATGTCTAACCTTGTTCAAATAATTAATAAAACAAATAGAGAGCAATTCAGAAGTATGAATTTTATATTCAGACATCTGAATTGCAATTCAGATGTCTGAATTATCCAATTCAGAAGTCTGAATTACAGACAGAGAGATAATTCTCTGGAAAACCCAGTTCAGACATCTGAATTTTTATTTCAGACGTCTGAAACCTGCTTTTCTGCTGTTGACAAGTGGAGACCACGGTCAACAGTTTAGGTTGTTTCACGCCCTTTCCCAATCGAGTTTCGGCCCGTTCGGGCTTTTTCTGTGACTTTTCAGTTTCTCTGATTCACATATTTCTGCATTTCAATTTATTTGTGGTGAATGAAATTATAATCGATAGTCGCGAGATTCTTTTATGTTACTATAACGTGAATTCTTTGTTCGGTCGTCATTTCGATCGCTATTTCATGAGATTTGCCACTTCGAAATTATATAAAAAGGGTTTTAAATTATTAGTAGATACCAAATCTTTTACTAAATGGTTTTTAATTCTACTTCATTATATGAAGTTATTTTCCAAATTATTTTACTATCTAATAATATATTATTTCATAAACCTTTTTCTCGTTCGTATGAGAAATCTAATTAAACGACTTAGTAAAATCAAGGACTATGAACCCTTGTGTTTTGTTTGATGGTTAATTCTTGGACTTGTTCGATTGAACAATGCGGCAATGAACATTTCGTATCTCTGGTGGAATATACAACTTGTTAGTAAATATTCAAGTAGAGCAAGTGGTTATGGGACATGTAGCTCGACTCTTATATTTACTAGCTTGGTGTAGTTTACATCATAAATGATCAATTTTGATCATTGAGGATCTTCAAATCAATCCGACCTTTGGGTCCTCTGATGATCTTCTGATTATCCAGCGGATCTTCGGATCATCTCGAGTTGTGTTCTCTTTATGGAACTTCAGTTCATCGTTGAGAGTCTTCGGACTATTTGCTGAACTTCGATTCATTCATTAGGATTGTGTGTTCCAAGTGGGATCATGTACTCCCCGATCTTCAGATCATCTCAAACCGTGTTATCAAATCTTGTGTTTCTTTGATAGGTGTTATCAATTCGAGTTTATTTTATATGGGTCATCAATTGTTGTCGTCTTTATATCGTATTTTCGATCTTGTGTTGATTTGATAAGAGATATCTTGTGTTATCCAATCTTGTGTTGTTTTGGATATGTGCTAATATTCCTCGTAAGTAGCTACATCTTTAGAGTGTGACAATCATTTATAGCATCGAAATTTCTATGAGATATATTGTAGATATTTTTTGAGTCTTCACACTTTCTGTGACTATTATTGTGTATTACTTGTGTGTCATTATCTGTTTATATCTCTATTTCTGTCTCCGTTTATTATGATGAGTACAGCTAGGCTGATCCATTTATTATTTATTCTTAAAAATAATACTCGGGTCAGACCGAGTATTATAGGTGCATCTCATGACTTATAATGGGGACAATTCTTGGCTTTTGTTATCTACGTTCGCGTCGTAGTTATTGATTTTTATGTATATGAGATAGTGACATCTTTGTATGCATATTCTTTTGCCTAGAGCTTATACCCATTCTTTTGTTGTATAGTGGATCGACTATGACCAATATCTTTGTATTTATACTCATGTGTTATATTCATATCTGTTTCCGCCTTAGTGATACGAATATATGTGTCTGACTCTGATTTTATTGTTATGTATTTTATATTGCTTTCTGAATTATATATAGCCACAGTGTAGTAGATTTGGACTTGAATTAGATGTATTGGATTTCCTCATTGAGATTTAAAAAAAGTCAGACCACATTATCTGACATATTTAACACTCGTTCAAAGCTAATATACAGATGGTCTCTCCTCAACTGCCTTATTCTTTGGGTTAGTTGACACCATTGCTTGCAATGGCCTTGGATAACACGAGTATAGTGGTGGGGCGTTACAAAATCCTACCATGGTTATCTCCTTGTATGCCTTGTCATATTATCCTAATTGCACCCACTACGATTTTGATTTGTGTCGTACAGTTGGAGTGACCCTGAATTCACCAGTGCGACACTAGTGGGTTTACATACTATATAGACTATGATGCTTATGACCGGTGTAAAAGTAAAAAATTTAATCTCGCTTACACTATTTTCAATAGTTTATCTATCATAAACATTATCATAATAGCCTATTGTATAATATGTATATAGTTCCACAAATCCTTAGAGGATGGGAATCTCGAACATCCTTTAAGTTACTGATGCATTTCTTTGAACAGTTCACTCAAGTTGATTCATCTATGTGAGAATGTTAGTCCTGATCAAGTGTTTTGTTTACTTTATTCTCGGGTCAGCCTAAGTATTACAGTACTGAGATTTCACCTTTCGGAGCTAGAGATTTGTTGAAGACCTTATCCATGTCTATTTATTTCAGTTATTTTCTTATTTATTAGAAATTTATGGTATTTATATTTCCGCTGTATTTGATTTTGTTACTCTGATATTATGTATTACTTTTGATATTTTGTATTTAGTAGCTTTATGAATTACTATAGTATTTTATTTTATCAGCTGCAAAATATTCTATTATTCTGTTTATGTGATTTATCTGTGATGATTTTATATTTAACCCCATAATGATAACAATATGTTGTTTTGAACAATTTGAATTTGTTTTATTATTGACTTAAATGGTTAGAAATAGCGGGTCACTATAATTGGTATCAGAGCCAGGTTTGAGGCAACCTTGGCTTATGGGGTTAAAACTCATTAGAGATAGAGAAACGATGCCCTAATTAGAGTAGAATCATTCTAACATCATTTTTAAGAGATCGTATTTTGAAATGTATTAATTGTTTTAAGAAGGATTCTCAAATATAAAAATTTGATTTAAAATTTAACCATATCCAAAAGTATCATTTCTTTGAAGTCATCTTCCTTGATAGGTTTCTCTTCGATTAGGGTTTTCTTAGTTGGTTCTCGATCCTTGTTCTGGTTTAGTCTTTGGAACTTTTGTATTGATAGCTTTCAAAATCCTAAATATTCACTAATTTACTTTAATTAGGGTCTCAGTCCTTTGTAGATTCCCATTGAATAGGTTCTTTCGGTAGTTCAACTTCTATTTTATGTTGTAGGCTTATCTTTGACCTAACAAAATAAATAATGGTAGAAATTTTAAGTATAGCTTGTATTATGAATTATGAGAATATAATAATGTATTTGAAACTCGGATAATAATCACTTAGTTTTCTAATTGGTAAAATAAAGTATTTTGAAAGGATTTGTTGAGCTTAAAGGTGTTATAATATGAAAATCTATAGAAATAGGATTTATAAGATGATAAATTGCAAGCAAATGAAGTTTACTGAATTCATAAAAGATGATTTTAATTACAATTCCATGGTAAGCATAATATCAATATATTTCATAAATATTATATTTTGAAATTTTTAACTTTATTCTAAGATCGATAAGTATGAACATTAATTTGATTTGAATAAATGAAATTCGAATATTAATCTGAATTTAGGAAGATGTTTATGAAATGATAAGGTCTTCTTTATTTGGATATAAAAGAACAATGATTATGAAATATGTAATACAAACTGAACTTATAAGGTTAAAGGGCTTTTATAAGCAGTTTATGGAAACCTTAATGTTATGACATGTTGCAATGCTAACAAAACTAACTATTGTTCAGTTGAACATAAGTTTAGTCATTTAGATATATATGTTGAACTTAAAAAGGTTTAAAAAAACTATAAACGATAATTTAAACTCTAGTATTATTATTAAATTGGTAGGAATAATATTGGTGTGGATTTAAACTTAAGGAGATTGAATTGAACATAAACCGATCCTCTGTGTGTGTATGTATGTATGTGTGTGTGTGTGTGTGTGTGTGTGTGTGTGTGTATATATATATGTATATGAGAACTAAGTACTATTAATGATAATTAGGTCTGAGAAACTACTTAAAATGGAATATAACTTTAAAATAGATTATCGAAGAATTGAGACATGATAGAACTATAACTTAGGTGAAAGGCTAATATATGTTAAGAAATCACATATAACATTTGTTTTGAAATATTATATGGTTTCCAAATGCAATTGCAAGCTGGTTATATTCTATAAATAATAGGGTTTAAATTATGATAAATAAATGAGCGGGGAGATATATAGTTTTCCCTATTTGAAATTTTATAATAAACAAATGATTTGAAAATATTATTTATAATAATTTATTTGAAAATTTGAATATTTTTGTTTTAAAAAGTAAATATTTTAAGTATTTTCAGTGACGTTAAGATTTGGACTATCAAGTACTTAGTGATTTTGATATATACGTTTGATCAATGTATGTGCTAAATCCTATACGTACTAATCGATATAAAATCGTACCCTAATTGCTTGAAAGTGGTTTTGATGATAACTATAGCATCATCAATGTTTATTCTCAGGTTTCTAAAGTGAGATAGATATACTGAAGCCGTTGAGACGTCGATTTTATACTAAAAACTGTTTCGAAATATTGGAAATATCTGAACTTCTAATTTGAATATATCTCATTATATATAGACTAAGTAAGTTTTTAATGTGTAAACTTGATTTTGTTATATTAAATTACTTGATTACTACTTTTCTTGCCTCATTCCTTTTTAGAGACGAAAGTTTTTGAGTGGAGATAATGAAACAATTTGAATATCTGGATGGTCTAATATTAAATATATCTGAATTTAAGGAAAATTTGAAATTTTGAATTTAATATAATGAGTTGGTGATATTGAATATTACATTCAACCAAATTTATCGAAATAAGGAATTTTTTGAAATATCAGTTTTGGTCAAATTAGTCAAAATTTGAATTTAGGTTGAAAATTTGAAAAAGAAAAGATTTTTGATAAAATACTAAGATGGTCTCCATTTTTTGTTTCATCAAAATCTGATTTCATTTGTCCAAAATAGGTTATTTATAGTGTAAAATGCGCAAAATTTGACAGTGTTTGTATTTTACACTTCTATCACTTTTCAAAAAATATTTACTGTAATTTTCGGCTTCTTTGGAAAGCTTCTATCTTGCCATATCATTGATCATAATTATTTTTATGTTTTGAATTTAAATAGACTCCGGATAAGATAATATACAGACTTCTTTCTTAGAATTCCTCATTTTCATTCACTAAAAGATTTTTCTACTTTCTTCTTCCTCCTTCAAAAATTATTCTTTGTAAATTTTAAAAGAACTTATTTCATTTTAGTTATAATCTATAGGTAAATCTACGTTTTAATTTTTGATTTTATTTCTCTATTTTCTCTTATCATTTCTATTTTGACATTTTAAAACTTCAACATCCATCAACTGCCACTAAGCCCCACCATACGGCCAACCCATTACCTGCCACCTCCTCCCTGAATTACCTCCAACCACTAGTTCCCGTCCCCCACCGGAGACCATGGCCATACAGCAAAACATCTAAAAAACTAAGATCCCCCTTTTCCCTCTTTGCATAAAATCCTTGACGTACCCGACCTCCACTCTTTCACCACCACTGACTATCAGGGCCACCTAACCATCACCACTGCCTCCTGCACTTAATCGATCACCTACATGCCTAACAACACAACCAACCATGTTGTCTGTACCCAAAACTCCACAAAACCTTATCCTTCTTCCTGTTTTCTATTTCTATGTTTATTCCAGGTTTTTCCCAATCTTCCCATTGCCATAACATCCCCTTAGAGACCCCGATTTCACTTTTCCTTTTTTTAGATTTAGTGGAATCGAGTTCTACAATTTTTATGTTTGTCACTTTTTCAAATTTCATATTTTACTGTGTCAAAATCACAAATCATTCAGTCCAATTCTCGAATTCAAAAATGCCTATTGCTATTTCACTCTTATCTTCCTCAAAATTAATCAAAATCCAGTTTTCCATTTTGTTAGATTGTAGAGAAAAGAATTTTCAAGAACATTTTTGCTAACCACTTTTTCGAACTCACTGGTTAACATATTCAAAAACGATTTTTAAAATGATCAATTTGCTTCTTTTTTGTTAATTTTGTGAAAATCAAAACCCATCCTGTAACACCCTGAATTTCAGTTAACACTGATATTCACTAATTACAGAATTAATAATCTCAGATGTGAAAATCAGGGGAAACGGGTTACGTCATTGTGTTCGTCTCGGAAAAATACGCAAAATAGAGTCCGAAATTTTGTAAATCGGAGTCCGTATGACCCGGTTAAGGCCCAAAGAAGTTTTCGGGAAATTTGAATTTCGAAACATGCAGAAATGGGGGCCAGGCGGGAAAACTCCCGCCCAGCCAAGTCGACTTGGCTGTCGACAGGGCTGTCGACTTGCCTGTCGACATGCCTGTCGACTTGGCAGTCGACAGGGTTGTCGACTTGCCCTGTCGGCTGATTCTGGCCTGGGTGCACCTGGTTGAGTTTTGGGCTGGGTTGGAGGGCTTGGGACGAAATCTGACGGACCTAAACTAACCTAGGGTTAATCTAAGGGTCTAAAACACAACCTAATCCTATAAATACACCCTAAGACTACCCTAATCCATACTAAAAATAGAATCTATGCCATCATGCCGCCAAAATGCAACTTAGAAGGAGCCTCCACTAATTAGAGAAGAGGATTGCAAGCTAATCAACTACTAATCCACCTCTACTTCAACTCTAGCAACTATCTAAGGAGCTAATCTTGGAGTTTGTGAGTTTCTATCACTTTAATAACCAATTGCTAAACTAAGTAGATGAGATGTGATGAGATCATATGGTTTTGCTTGCGGATCAATGGGTTTTAGGTCATATGTTATGATGCTAGTTTGCTAATCACTATGTTTAACACTTATTCATGATGACACTATGTTTATGCAAGTTAAGTGTTTGGGTTTATGCATGTTAAGTGGTGAGTTTTATGCATGCTAAGTATTTGGTTTTATGCATGCTAAGTGTTTGGTTTTATGCAAGTTAAATGCTTGGTTTTATGCTAGAATCATGTGTGAAATAAGTGACATGACATGCAAGTTTAACCTATGAGTTTGGATCTATAATATGCATAATCTATGCAAGTTGTTTGGATTAGTGATATGCATAACATATGCGAGTTTACCTTTGTATGTCATACATACATATGCAAGTTCATATGTAACATGTTATGCAAGTTTGGTGGTTAATTATATGCAAGTTCATATGTAACATGTTATGCAAGTTTGGTGGTTGATTATATGCAAGTTCATATGTAACATGTTATGCAAGTTTGGTGTTTGATTATATGCAAGTCCATATATGACATGTTATGCAAGTTTGGTGGTTGATTATATGCAAGTAACATGTGCAAGTTTACACCTTTGTATGTCATACATACATATGCAAGTTTACCCCTTTGTATGACATAAGTACATGTGCAAGTTCATCCCTTTTAGACCTATGACATGTATGCAAGTTGACACCTTTATGATAGGTCTATGACATGAACATTTATGCAAGTTACCATCTTTATGACATATGTGATTCATGCAAGTTTGGGTTGGTTATTTATGCAAGTTGGGTTTATGGTCATATATGCAAGTTGACACCTTTTAAACCCATGATAATGCTAATGATATGCTAAGTTGAACCCATTGTGTGTATGATGAATCTCCTCTTTTAAAGTATGTCATGTTAACGTATTTACGTGGGGACGATGGGGTAAAAATTAATGAACACATAAAATTGTGTGAAGTTGGTATGATTAAACATACCATAAAGTGGATGGACATAATTGGGAATTTACCTATTAAGTTAGGTCTACCCATATTATGGAATTGGGAATTTACCTATTGAGTTAGGTCTACCCATATTTTTAAATATTTGTAATTAATTAGGGATAATTAATACAAATTATGGGGGTGATTAATTAGGTGTAATTAATCGACTAAGACACGAGGTTGGACCCTTTTGTAGCATAAGACTGCCTGGAACCGACCGACAAATCCAGCGGCTACAAATGATTGGCCCAATGTGAGAGGTCTTAGTCATAAACTAAATACGTGACAAGTGTAAAGACACGAGGTTAGACTCTGTTATGGTGTAAGGCTGCCCGGAACCAACCGGCATATCCAGCTGCCATAAAAGACAGTCTAATGTGAGAGGTCTTTACAAAGGTTACGATCTTAATTAATTAAGAAACACTTAACCAAATTAGCATGTAGTGGGGCATAAGGGGTTAAGTGGGTGCCTTGGGTGGCATGTAGTAACTAGTAGGGGTGCCTTGGGTGGCATGAGGAAACTAGTGGGTTGCCTTGGGTGGCAATAGAAAATACGATTAGAATACTTAACCAAAGTGGAACATGTAATTAAACATGATTAAAGGGTTAAGTAAGTGCCTTGGGTGGCATGTGGGAATCAAGTAAGTGCCTTGGGTGGCATGTGGAAATCTAGTGGGTGCCTTGAGTGGCAATTAAAATATGATTAAAAGACTTAACCAAAATTTATAATATGTAAGTGGACATGGTTAAAGGGTTAAGTGGGATTCACTAGAAATGACAAGCTTAGGTAGGTAGCTTGTGGGGGCCCATTTCAACCAATATCCCAAACGTATCTTTGTGGGCTCGACCCAAGTCGAGGACGGGACACGCATATTGGGCTTGACTGTAAGAGGCCAAAACGGGTTAGCGGTGGAAACGCAAGTCCAACGGGTTTCATATGCGTGTGTGGACCCGGGCTGGTAAGTAAGACGTTGTTGCATCGTGTAGGTATAAGCCGTGCACCATTGATTATCGGGTTGCCACTTTGGGGAGTGATACACCCCACTGTGGGGCCAGCACGGGTATCTACGTTAGGGAGCCGATCGCTTGGGAAGTAGTGGGTACACCTAGTGGAGATAGGGGCAGATGGCACCTATGTAGTGAGCTAGGGGTACAAGAAACTACTGGGTAAAATTACTAAGTACACTTAGTAGTATCAACCTTTAAGTAGGAATTACCCTTGGTGGGTAGAACTGGTGTGGTGCAGTGTAGGAATTACCCTTGGTTGGGTAGATCTGGGGTGGTGCAATATAGTAATTATCCTTGGGTGGATAGGCGCGTCTTTACGGTTATCTTAGTTCATCCTAAGTCTAGTTGGCTGCTTAGTGTAGCCATTTATCCCCAGTCGTTACCGTATATCAAGCTTATGTCTTACTCTGGTTACTTTAATGATTGGATTGTTAAAGTTATAGGACTCGCTCAGACTTATGTCTGACCCCGTTGTTTTTATCTTTTTTCCCAACCCTCAGGTTATCAGAGTGGGCCTAGTGCTAGTGGGCTTTGATCAGACTGCTTTATCTATCTTTTGGAGCTTGGACCGTGGATGTAAAGCTCAGTTTATCTTTTCTATTATGGCTATTAAGTTATGTAGTGGGATTATGTACTTTTGTTTTATCAGGATGGATATTATGTACTTGACTCTTGTTTATGGTTTTGGTGTAACCAAACATGTTTTACTTTCCGCTGCAATGAAATGATGTTTTAAATTCTCAAGTATTACTTATATCTGTCTTGTTGTAATTTTTCTGTTCTATATTCACTTAAAATACACCACCGATGTTATGGCATTCCCTTAGTGAGTGACCGTAGCGGGTGTGGGGTGTTACACATCCTCCCAACCAAAACCTATCTTCTCTTCTTTTAAAAGTGCTTGAGACAGTTTTTTGTATTCGATATTGACATAGCTATCTTCTCTTTACCATGAAAGGTGAGAATTTCTCACTCATGACTAACGCTATTGTTAAGTGAATAAAGCACATTTGAAAGGTCATTTTAAATATCAGGATTGTTTAGAGAACACATGATATTATGTTATATATATTGTTCACTTATGACACAAATTTATGTTATGACGTATATGTTCACTTATGACACACAAGGTATGTTATGTATGATATTAACATATGAGATGATATGAATTTGCTATATGGCATATTTATTATGTTTTTTTTTTGCTCTCACACAACGAGTTTCCTCTAGATATGAAAATCATTGTTGGTTAAAATGATATATACCCGAATCATTATACCATTTTGATACTGAATTGAGATACGGGTTGAATTGATATATACCCAGAAATTTAATTAAATGGGTTGAAATGATACATACTCGATTCACTTGATCATAGAATAGAAAATCATATACGGACACCGTTGGTTAATAAAGTTATTTTTTGATATTTTATAAGTATATATTTATTTTGAAATCTAATTTAAATATTTAGTTTAAATTAATGTTTGAAATATTTAACTTGAATTTGGGAATTTAAAGTTAAAATTGAATTAATAAAAGAATGTAATATGATATTAAATCTGAACTTATTGCTTAGAAATAATCTAAAGAATTTAATTAAGATTTAGAATCTAAAGCTATGAATTAATTTAAACTAATTTAACATAATACAAACTAATTTAATATAGTATAACTTAATTTAATAAAATAATTTAATTTAAAATGTTTTAATTTAATATAATAGATTTTTTTAGTTCTAAAGATTTATTTTAAAATTTAAAATACAAAATAATATTTAATTTAATATAAAAGTTAAAATAAATTATAATTTAAAAATATATTTAATTTTAAAGTAACCTTATTTAAAATTATGTAAACTGGATGTTTTGATTTTAATCAAAAATTTTATTTATATAAGATTTTATTTTTTAAATTAATAAATGTTTATGTTAAAGTATTTGATTCAAGAAATTAACTTGATAATCAAACTTTGAATTTTATTTTAAACCGATGAAACTAAATAAAATGAATTGAAAATTTAAGTTTAAAACCAGATTGAAGCAATGGTTCAGAATTGTAATTCTAATTGTAAAATAATAATTTAGAAATTTATACGAGTTATATTTTAGCTGATTTAAATGGGAATTTGTAACATAGAATGAATGACAAGTTGAATTTTGAAATACAAATATTTGTTTCGGATTGGATTATTATATTTAAGTTTAGATTATTATTGTGTCAACCTATTTTATTTAAATTATTTTTTCTTTATTATTTTTTAATATAATTTTTCTTTACTATTTGTTTTCATAACTATTTTATAAATATTTCATTTATTTTATTTTATCTATTACAAAATTTAAAACTATTTTTAAAAGAACTATTTTTTATATTTTAACTATCATAATTATTATAACAATTTTAACAGTAATATCTTTAATAAAACCATTTTATATTAAATTTAATTATATATATACTATTTTAAATACAACTATGTTTAAATATATTATACTATTTTATGTAAAATCCAATCCCAGTCTTAGCTATTAAGTCTGAATTGATTTAAGAAAAAGATTTCTATTAATTATGGTATTTTTGAAATAGAAATACAAAATCGGATTTTGTAGCACTCCATAATTTTAAAGAACACCATAATGATAAACTAAGGAATACTCAATTAAATATTGGGAATTAAGTAAAACAGACTGCGCCATTGCATTCATCTCGGAATTCTGCTTATGATAGACTCCAAGTTTGCGTAAAACGGACATCATATGAAGAAGATATTAAGGTTTGAAGTTTGTATGCATATGAGCATAATATATATAAATAAACTAACCCAAAAAATCAAAATCACGAAGTAGGAAAAGGGAGGGAAATCGGCTCATTAGGGGTCGACCCCATCCTATGTGGGTGTCGACCCATGGGTCGACTCCTCCACGGGGGTGTCGACCCATATGTTAACCCCGGGGTCGACCCCATCGAGATCTGGGAAGATTCCTGCGTTGAACCTGAACGCATTTCTGAGCATGATTCGTAGACCTCAGGCTATACATAAGACCTCGATCTCATTGTTTTTATTCACCAAAATTAATGGAGACAACGAGATGCTGCCCCAACTCAGTTTGAACTAGCCTATTCTTCTTCAGCAACAAGTTATATGTATTCAAGGATCTATGCTACAACATCTACAATCAATCCTCTGTTCTTTAGATCCAGTCATAGTGCATTTATGTTGTTTTTAGATATTAACACCTAAAAAGTAATCTTGACATGTTTATAAGTTTAAATCTAAGCATATGACTGTTAGTAACCTTAATTATAACCGATCTGCCATTACTTGTATACCTAATTTATTGCTTAGTTCTCATATGTCTGTTCATGATATCTCTATTCTATTAGTTTTCCTACTCATGTCACCATATGCCTATTCTGTAAGTTTCCCTAATCATGTCACTGTACGCCTATTCTATTAGTATGACCAATTCTATCATCATATGCCAGTTTTATTTACTATGCCTATTCTTGTTCTCTTCTCCCCCTCTTTCCCTTTTTGGTTTTTTATAGCTAGGCTACCTTCGAGGCTAGGCCTATCACTGAAATACGTGAGCGCACGAAATTGGGAATGGTTGGGAAAGATAAATTGGGGCATAACTTATGTTGTAAATTATGATTGGGATTTGGGGACATAGTCTTTACCTTGATCTAAACATTAATCTGGGGCATAACTTGTATCATGAATTAGACGGGAATTTAGGGCATAATAAACATGAAAATTGGTTAGTAATGAACATGCCTAGATTTACTGTAACTAGAAACTATAACCCACGTAGACACGAGGTTAGATTACACTTGTGGTAGAAGCCTGCCCGGAACCGCCCAGCAAATCCAGCATCCACAAGTGGTTAATCTAATGTGAGGGGTCGAGTGCATAAATGTACACATAACAGTGCTAAGACACGAGGTTAAGTCCAACTTATGGTAGAAGCCTGCTTGGACCCAACCGGCATATCCAGCATCCACCCGTGGTAGACTTAATGTGAGAGGTCTAGCACATTAATAACCATAAATGAATGAATGGTAATAAACTTGTAATACTTAACCTGTTTGAATCGGTGAGGGTTACATGAACTTGTCAACTTAAGTAGGGTCAAGTAGCTTGAATCAATGGGAGGGTTAAGTTAATCTTGTTAAATATGTGGGGATGGGTCATACAATACCCGACAAACTTAACCTGTTGGGTTATGCAATCTTGTTAAACTGGAAGGCATAACCTGTTGAAATCCTAGTAGTGGGGATGCAATCCTAAGGGGAAGCTTGTACCATACGGTGTAAGGGACCCGTATCAGTCAGTAACCTTTCTTGGTATCAAACGGAGAACCCTGAACTAGTCAGGGTCAGGGCACGCTTATTGAGTTGGTTGTAAGAGGTCCATCTAAGGGGCGGTGTGTGCGGCGCATTCCGATGGGGTCATGTGCGTGCATGGGGTCATATTCCAGGGAGGATGATAAGACGCCGTGACACCTATAGATATGGTCGTGCATCTTGTAAACAACGGGTTTGCCACTTTAGGAAGTGATACATCCTACTGTGGGGCCAGCACAGGGTATCTACGAGTTAGGGAGCAGATCAACTGGGGGTGGTAATTATGGTACATCTAGTCTTGCTTGTTGAGGATCTCGTTATTATCGTTGGGGTAACACCGTCAGTTTCGTTAGGCTACCTGTTATTGTATAAGGTAAAACCTCTCACTAGAAGTACACCTAAGTCTACCGTCTGGTACTTGTTAGGATCATCTTTTCTATTATACTAGTATTGGTGCAGAGAAAAGTATTAAAGAAGCGCAATATATTATATTCTGTTTATCCTGTTTACCTTGTTATACCTGCCTTATGACACTGTTGTTTCCCTATCCTGTTTATAAGCCTGTCATGATGCTTTTACTTATTTATATGCTAAAAGCAACTGGACTTGCCAAACTTATGCCTAACCCATGTTGTTTCCACTTCTCTCTCTTCCGTTCCCCTTCCCCCCCCCCCCAAGGTTCTTAGGGTGGGTATACTCAAGCTTGATTAAGATTCTTCTTTCATTTTTCTTGGAGTTGCTTAGATGTACCGCTTAATTTCCTATCTTATCTACTCTGGCAATATTTTGGGTATTATGGTCTTTTATGTATTATTGTACTTTGATGATGATTTTGGTACAATGTTGATGTAGTGATTTTTCAGTATTTCAGACTTATTATGTAATTGGGTTTGGACCACGTAGCTTTTCTATTTAATAAAGTTTTAATTGCGCTATTATTTTATATCTGTCTTGTGATGTTTCTGTTTCTGTTTACTTATAACTCTTCACGAAACTTAATGCATTCTAATAAAGAGTGACATTAACGAACGTGGGGTGTCACATTTGGTATCAGAGTTGAAGGTTACCAGAACGGACAAAAGATTTTGAAAATTGTTTTCAAAAAGGCCTTAAAAGAAAGAATTATCAAAAGAAAAGTCTATTTTGAAAAACATATTCCCTAAAACCATATGAAATATCTTTCGATCTTTGTTTGAATCTCTTTTTCCTTTTCTTTTCAGCATGTCTGGGGAACCTAATATTCCTGAGGGCGTTCAGATACCGGCTAGGTTTCGTAGGTATCTGGAGGCTACGACACCTACTGAAGGCCAAGCAGACTCCCCTCCCCTAACTGTCGTTGTTCCTCCTCCTCGGCGTGTTGATAATTTCTCTAAGATATGCAAGGATTTCTGTGCTACATGCAGAAATCCATTCTGAGGAACTGAGGCTTTTGTAGAAGCAATGAATTGGCTTAAAAATAAGCAGGATTTGTTTGGCATTTTTAAAGTTGACGATCATAGGAAGATTCATTTAGCCGTTTGGCAGCTGAAGGATGAGGCCTCGCTTTGGTGGGAAGTAAGACATGCGGGACATCCAGTCGAGACTTGGGATGATTTCCAACAGAGATTCGAGATGAAGTTTCTTTCTTAAGCCGAGCAAAGTATGCAAATGGAAAGGTTTTTGGTGCTTAAGCAAGGGGGCCTGTCTGTTAGAGAGTATGTTAATAAGTTTAATCAATTTACGAGGCTTGGTTTGGAGCTAGTAAATACCCCGCACAAGAAAGCTTTGAGGTTTGTTAGAGGATTGAATGAACCCCTCCATGGGTTGACTATGTCTCATATTCCGATGGGAGAAACTTTTGAGAAACTCGTTGATATGACATTGATGCATGAAGAAGATAAACGTGAAAAGAAAGAGGCTAAGGTTGAGGAATCACAATACAAGAAAATGTGGCCCAAGAAAAATCAACAGCAACAGCAAAAGAAGGGTGGAAAGAACGAAAAAGCCTGAGACAATAGAAAATGTCATAATTGTGGGCATGTGGATCATTTGATCAAGGATTACAAGAAAAGGAAGAATGCTTGTCTCCATTGTGGAGTTCGGACATCTTGTTAGGGATTGCATGAAGAAGCAAGGACAGAGCCAAAGGGAAGGATCTTTTGGAAGGAAGGTGCATTCTCTCGTGGCCAGTGCGCTAGATAGAGGTAAGAAAGTTTCCATTGAAGGTTTGATTTCTCTTTCAAAATATCCTATTAGAACTCTTTTTGATTTTGGCGCTTCGCATTCTTTTATATCTGATTCTGTGGTTGGGTCTCTGCACCTTAGTACTATTATGGTTTTGGATTCCGTTGTCTCAAACCCCATTGGTGGTACGGCTCATTTATCGAATGATTTTTTGGGGTTTGAGAATATCTGTGTTGGGCATCGAGTTTGAATGTGATGCATATGTGTAACAACCCGTATTTTCAATAACCTGTAATAACATAAATCGAGGCAGAATTTAATTCTAAAATCTGAATCAAGGGAAACGGGCTATGCCATTGCGTTCGTCTCGGAAAAATACGCGAAATAGAGTCCGAGTTTTCGAAAATCGGAGTCCGTATGACCCAGTTAAGGCCCATGGAAGTTTTCAGAAATTTCCATAATTAAAAAACAGATTTAAATTTAAATTTAAATCAAGGATTTGGGCCAGCTGGGCCAAGGCGGGAAAAATCCCGCCAGGACCCGCATGTCGACAGGCCTGTCGACAGGGTCCCTAGGCAGGTCGACTGCCCTGTCGACAGCCCTGTCGACAGGGGGTGCCCAGGCAGTCTAGCCTGGTGCACCATTTTGGTTTGGGCTTGGTCTTGTGGCTTGGTTCTAGAGCATTCCGAAATCTGACGGGCCAAAATTCACCTAGGGTTAATCCTATGGTCTAAATCACTCTAATCTTCTATAAATAAGCTCCTAATCCTACCCTAAACCCTCATTATTCACTCTAGCAACAAAACTATGCCAAAATCCAAACTCTCATGGCCTCCACCCTCTTCATATAATTCCTAATTTAATTCCTAAGTGATTTTCCATGCATACAAGCATATTTAGGCTTGTATGATCCTCCTTAGCTTGCATTAAAGGCTTGTTTTTCTATTGCCATCATAAGGGAGGAGACTTGATCAAGTTTGCTTGCATTTGGGGGCTTTAATTAGTTGCATAAGGGGTTCTTTACATTTGCTATAGTTATTTGAGTCCGCATAAGCATAGTAAGCCCTCTTACCTTCATTTTAGAAACTCTAAAGTTAATATGTGATGCAAGTTGGGATTTATGTATGTTAAATGAGTTATGCATGTTTATGCAAGTTGCTAAGCCTTGATTTGCAAGTTAAATGAGTTATGCATGTTTATGCAAGTTTGCTAAGCCTTGATTTGCAAGTTAAATGAGTTATGCATGTTTATGCAAGTTTGCTAAGCCTTGATTTGCGAGTTAAATGAGTTATGCATGTTTATGCAAGTTTGCTAAGCCTTGATTTGCAAGTTAAATGAGTTATGCATGTTTATGCAAGTTTGCTAAGCCTTGATTTGCAAGTTAAATGAGTTATGCATGTTTATGCAAGATTGCTAAGCCATGAGTTGTATGTTTATTGAGTTATGCATGTTTATGCAAGTGTACTAAGCCATGATTTGCAAGTTCAACAAGTTATGCATATTTATGCAAGTTTAAAATGACAAGTTGTGCATGTTTGACATGTTGTGCATATTTAACAAGTTATGCATGTTTATGTTAATATGCAAGTTCACTATGCTAAGTTATGCAAGTCTAACATGTTATGCATGTTTATGTTAATATGCAAGTTCACTATGCTAAGTTATGCAAGTCTAACATGTTATGCATGTTTATGTTAATATGCAAGTTCACTATGCTAAGTTATGCAAGTCTAACATGTTATGCATGTTTGTTGTGATAAGCAAGTTCATCATGTATGTTGTGTCAAGTTCCCTCTTCCTATCCTTTATGCGTTATTACGAATATGTAAGCGATAGAATGACGTTGGGGGTTTGGGTAAACTTAAAATACATGAAAATATAAGATTGGGAATTTACCTATTAAGTTAGGTCTACCCCTTGGGAATTTACCTATTAAGTTAGGTCTACCCAAGTACTTGTTTGACTTGTGATTATGTTTTGAAATGAAGTGCACATGACACTTAGAAAACAAAAGTGTGGCCAACTCGAGGTTGGGTTGAGTTTGTAGCGTAATTCTACCCGGAACCGACCGGCTTAACTAGTGGCTACAAACAATAGGACCCAATGTGAGAAGTTGGTCATGTGGTGCCAAAACCCGAGGTTAGACTAAGTTGTGGTGTAAACCTACCCGGACCCGCCCGGCCTAACTAGTAACCACAACAAGGTCTAATGTGAGAGGTTAAGGTGCATTAAGTTAATTAATGCCTCGTGATTAGGGTTAAGTCAGGGTCCACTAATACTTAATCAATTTGGGGATTCACGGGATTAGAATAGGGTTAAGTTACACTTAACCAATTTAATCCATGATTAGTGAAGGGTTAAATCACACTTAACCCTCTTAGGAAACCCTAGCAACGTGGTCTGTTCCAGCAGTAATCCCAGTTCGGTATCATTCACAACCCTAGAGGCTAGGCTAGGGCGGGGCACGATTACTGGACTGATGTAAGCGACCAAAGGGCGATGGCCGAGTGGTACAGCGGTGCGGGTCCGGCGGGCTACGGACGTGCACGTAGTCCGATGTTGGACAAACTCGAGGCACGGGTACCAGTAGGTTAGGGCTGTGCATTATTGCTTAAGTGTCCGGGGTTGACACCCGAGGGCTTGATACACCCAAAGGTGGACCCAGCACAGACTAACTACAACCATATGTGGGCCATATGGACACCAACACTTGACGTGTTAGGTTTATAGGGAGCCGATCGACTAGACCGTGGGCTGGACCTTTTATTAAGGTCACTTCATGTATTTGGGCCAAAGTTTGGGCTAAGGGATCAATACCTGTTATGTTGGTTTGCTAGTACACCGTGGTGCAAAACTTAACCATGTTTATGCGATGACACCTCTATCTATCTTGTAGTTGATTTACCATGCCAGTATGTTGTTATCTATGATCATCTCAGTTTCCATCATGATGTTAACTTTATTAGTTTATAGACTGATCGTAGCAGGGCTTACTCAGTCTTTTTGACTGACCTGTTTTCTTTCGCCTCTTTTCTTCCGTTTCCCCCCCCCCCGGTTCTCAGGGAGGGAATGCTGGAGCCTAGCTTGGATTTTAGCTGCTTCCTTGGATAGCTCAAGTATGCTTTGGACTTGAGCCGCTATGGTTTATCACTCTTATTTGGGGATAGTACTTATGTATTTTCAGTTTATCTGATGATGTATTTATCTAGACTTGTAATTTTGGGAAAGTGACATTTTGATGTACCAGACTTGTGTTTTGAAATGGTTTATAAATCTTCCGCTGTTTTATTTACTTACTCTGTTTATTTACATATATATATATATATATATCATGTCCTGCCTTGCTATATCATTATGCATGTTTACCAATAATGCCCCTCCAAAGCTAGTGCATTCCTTTGCGAGTGACCCTAGGGGAGGTGGGGTGTTACAATATGTGTTTGGTTTCATTGGCTATGGTTTGATTCTAGGGATGGATTAACTAGCCATATATAGTGCCATTCTAGATTATGAGAGGAGGGTCATTAGACTTTTGACTTGCCATGGGAGGACCCTTGAGATTTTTTATGACCCTAAAGGGTCTGTCATGCTTAATTTCCTACAGTTGCTTGATGCATCTATAGATGATCTACAATATGTACCGATAGTCTGTGAGCATCCTGATGTTTTTGAGGAGGTTCGGGGATTACCTCTGGGGCGTGAGATTGATTTTCATATATACTTGATGAACAATGCAAAGTTAGTTGCATTGCCTGTGCGCCATATGGCTCCAAGAGAAAGGAGGGAGCTCAGCAAGTAAGCAGGGGAGCTACTTGAGAAAGGGTTTATTAGGCGTAGCATATTTGAATGGGGTACTCCAGTCGTATTCGCTTCGCTTATGGGTGGATTATAAAGAGTAGAACAAACTCACTAAGAAGAATAGGCACCCACTTCCGAGGATAGTTGTTCCGTTTGACTAGCTTGTTGATGCATTTATTTTCTCTCAGTTAGACTTAGCCACGAGGTTTCATCAGTTGAGGGTGGACGAGGACAGTATAGACAAGACCACTTTTAGAACTCCAGATGGTTTCTTTGAGTGGCTCGTCATGCCTTTTGGGTTGACGAATGCACCCGCCTATTGTTGGTCTGATGAGTAGGGTGTTTCGGGAGTTTCTAAATAAGTTCGTTGTGGCCTTTGTTGATGACATCTTGATTTTCTCGAAGAGAGAGGAAGAGCATGCCCTACATTTAAGGGAGGTTTTGAAAACTCTCTGTGCGCACCAGCTTAAGGCGAAATTCTCCAAATGTCATTTTTGGAGAAAAGAAGTGAGATTTCTAGAGCATGTGGTCTCTAAAGATGGGATAGCAGTAGATCTCGCGAAGGTAGTTGCAGTTCAAGATTGGCAGATCCCAAAGAATGCAACAGTGGCGAGGAGTTTTCTTGGATTAGCGAGCTATTACAGGAAGTTCATTAAGGACTTCGCAAAGATATTAGCCCCACTCACCAGACTGGCGAAGAAGAATCTGACATTTTCTTGGGGTATAGACTATGAGGATACTTTCCAGTTATTGAAGAGGGCTCTGACAATAGCCACTACAAGAAAAATCGAATATAGCAGCGGCAGAATCCGCTTCTAATCCGTCGCTATATTGGATTTAGCGACGGATTACCTGCAAAACATGGTGGTCGATAAAAACCATGACGGTAATTATGTCTAATTTTGCGATGGACTTAGATTTCTGGCGGTTTTCCGTCATTTTACTAATTATATAATAAAATAATTTTTTATTTATTAATTTAATTTTAATTTATATACTAACTGTTTACCGATTGATAATTAATTTATAATAAAATATCATTTATAAAAGGAATGGATAAACCCTCACTAATTGCCAAGGGATTAGCGACAAAAATTAAATTGGGGTAAACTTAACCTCACTTTTTTTTGTTGGGAATCCGCCACTATTCCCCTGTATATACACACACATACATATACATATATACAACAAACATCATTCAACTGTGAACACCGAAATAAATAACATACTAAAAAAACAAAGATAAATTAGCCAACAATATTAATTTAGGACTAAAAAGGACATTCATAATCACATACAAAAAAACCACAACATCCATAATTCTTCTTCAATTCATACACCAAGCTGAATTATGAACAACAAAACTTTTCTGTTGGTGCTAATATTATCCTAAATACAAGCACATATCATCCATTACCATACTAAAACCACATAATGCCATATTTGCACCAAAATAAGTCGAACTATCATACCCAACCAGCTTACGAAGCTGATGACTATGACGAAGTCGCAAGAAAACGTGAAACCAAAGGCGAACGCAAAACCGTGAAGTTCAAGCTGATGTACATGCAACGCTGTAGCTACAAATTCCTAAAAGTCAACCTCTCCGTCTGTGTTTGTATCAATCTGTTCAATAAATGTGTGAAAGAATGATCGAATTTCCAGTTAAAATCCTAGAAAGCACTACTGAGCATAAGTATAAATGTAATCTGAATATACGCTATGAGGATAGAAGTAGCACTACTGAACAATCTTCTACCAGTGACCCAAGGATTATTAAAAGATAAATGAGTAACCAAGAGGGAAACAACATTGCTTTCTTGGTGCAAATTAAAAAAATTAAAAGTTGGGCATTTCACAAAATTTACCTCAAACAATGATATGGCTAAACTGCAACCCACCAAAAAAATAACATTTGCTAATACAGAACTACGAGACAGTACTTTCAGTTACAAGGATAAATGATATAAAAGATATGAAACAACAATAATAATTCATTACCAACCTTAAAATTCCTTCTGGTTCAACGGGGGCTTGACAGTATGAGGGAGCATCCTCAAGAATTAGGTCATTTGATGTAGAATTCAGCCGCAGTCGTACGTCAAATATATAGTATTTCACATTTATTAAAATATAGGTTAATAAAACATATGTATCGAGCATTCACAAGTGAACGAAGAAGGGCTTTCAGAATGGTAGTATACCATTTACTCTTTTTTTTCATTCATAACGCATTATGTTATGCTTTCAGATCGCATGATTAGATTGGAATAGAATAATTTATTTATCTGACTTTCATATAAAAGATATATGCTGCTTTGCTGATTATTTAGTTGTCAACTAGATAAGCGCTATAAGGTAACATTCATGCAATGGTTTAGTTATTTTGATGACATAGAATCTGGACTATGCTTCAGTCTTGAAAAAAAAATCCACTTCAAACCTGTGAAAGTGACTGAGTAATGTTAAACAGAACTTGATTTTTCTTGTTTATGTCATAAAAATGACCAGCAACCATCTATCTGTTCTAAGTTGCAAGTAGTGGATTAAATTTGATTACAGATCTATGTTCTCACCCTATTCTCATTTTTAGGATCTTCCTTTTGTTTTTATATTAATTATCATTCGAATGTTTTGTGACAGGAATTTTATTTCTTCATTGATTACTATGATAATGATAATCATCATTCCCTACTTTAGTGTTGATAATGCTTTGTCAATGATTCTTCTCATAAATCTCATAATCATATTGCAGTTCATCTCATAATCATATTCTAATTCATATAAAAGCGCGTACTCGCTACTGTTAGAATTTGTTGACAAACCTGCTGCATTGCGTTTTTTTTTCAGAGAGCTCTAAAAGGAACCCTTTTATCAGTATTTACTCCATATGCCTTTACAACCAGTTTATCCATATATTTTGCACATATTGCTTGAATTTTCTAATCATGAAGAATTAATAAAGTTTTCCCCGGAATGACTGACTGGTAGGTTCATTGCTTGACCTCACTTCTTAGTTGACTTATTGCAGTGTTGTGGGACTGATTTAGTCTGCATTTTCTTTTTCTCCATCTTAAATTTTCTTTAAAAGTATGACTTTACTTTATAAATTTATAGCACTGAGATATGCTATAAGTTATAAGAAAACAGATTATTTGCCTCTTCTTTTACCTTAAGTGCATTCAAACAATGGATTGAAATTATATCAGTGAGGGTGTTTCGATAATAAAAATATGTGAAGTATAAGGAAAAAAGTTGTCGGTAAATATGGTGTTTGGTACTTAGTATGGTATAGGTAGGACATGATATACAGTGAACAACTTCATATTTGGTAGTCACCTACAAATAACTTCAGATTATTAGATAACTCATAAAAAAAGTTTAATTAAAGAATAAGAACACTTGTTTTAACAATAAATATATTAACATTGAAAAGCTTTTGATAGCACATTCATATCGGGTGTATACTCATCTCAGGATATACACGTTGGGAAGTCATTACAAATGATATACATTTTGGCTACTATGCTTGGTTGATGTTAAGTGTAATACAAACGTTGACTTACAAAACTGTTTTAGGCTTATTGATTGACATCTATTACATGGCCAAAGTTTAGTTGTTATAAGTTTCTTTCCTTTTTCTTTGAAAATATCCAACTGAATGCTATTGGTAATTTTCCTACGTAACTTTTGTACATGATTCTGAATTAACAGTAAGTCCCGCTAGTAAATTTCGTCCAAGGATCAAATTTCCACTATCACTACATGGGTTCGTTAAGACATAATTTACAAACCGTACGTGTACTGTACTGATAGAAAAAAATTCAATCCAATACATTGGCAAAATTAACAATGAATCATACGCAAAAAACATGAAAAATTGGCACATATAAGCATATCATGGGAGCATAAGATGTAGAGGGGTTCAGGTACAACTTTTTATGACTGGAAGTTTGAAGAGTTTTATCTAAGAATATTAAATAGAGGAAAAAAATCAATGTGACCTAAATTGCGATCAGCAACAAATATGTTTTATTCTTCCAAATTGTATATTTGGAATGCAAAATATAAAGCACGCACAAAATAAGCATTGCCATAAAAAGGCACATACAAAATATCCAGATGTTTAACTTGGTTGATCCAAATCAACTTTGCAAACATATGAAATACAAAACTCTATTTTCATTCCAACATTACCATCGTACTCAAAAGTAATTCAGTAAGCGCCAAAAAAGAGAACTTATACATCCATTGAAAAATATTTTGAAACGAGTTATTTTTAAAATCTCTTGAGATGATAAAAAAAGGCTAAAAAAATTATTCATAATGCAGCCTATTTTTCTAGTTCTAGATTTTAAAAATTGCTTCTTGATAAAATTAATTCCAATAAACAAACATAGAATCAAAGCGCATTAAATATGTATCAACCCCTTGCTTTTAGATCCCTCTCAAATATCATTTATATTCACATTTAACATGTAACATTTAACATGTATGAAACGTGAAAATAAGAAAACATGTTGCCAGATGATGTTACTGGTTCCAGCATCATATAATAAAAAGATACCGAATGAGTTGTGAAATTTTTATCCATTCAGATTTATAAATCAAACTAAAAAATCAAAATTATTTACCGTATTTTCTTACTTCATCCTTACATGGAAAAATAATCCTTTTAAGAGGAAATATAGGACATAAAATCAAATATGATATTTATAAATGTTGCTGCTAGCCAAAATATACTACAAATGGATGATATGATATTACATATGTCAAAAAATCCTAAAAAAGTATATGGAAACAATTGCAATAAAATATAAGAAATATCACAACCCAGTACTCGATATAAATTTCTTAAGGGAATAGTTTTAACCAACTGTGAACTCTCAGCAGTTATGGGAAAAAGACAGTAACTGGTCTAAGCTGGTGAAAATTACCTTCAATGGAAGTCTAAAGTGAAACTTTTTCCTGATCCTTCTTTCCATTCAGCAACTAAATGCTTCAATAAAATAATCTTCCATCGCCCAATTGAGAGAAGGTAGAAATCAAGAACTACGAAATTAATATAAACACATTTGAGAGGAGAATCAATAGACCTTATGGATGCTCCAGATCTAAAACCGTAATCTTTTCTTATATTTGGTTGTCGTATTTCATTGCAGACAATTGGGAATAAGAAAAAGTTAGGGTTCAGGAGATAGGGAAATTTAAACGACAAGAAATCTAGAGAGAAAAAATGGAGCGTACGTTTTTTGGATGACTCAAATCTTTAATTAGGCTAGGGATCTGATGGTTGAGGCTCCTTCAGTATTAGCACAAGTGTGCTTTCTCCAAATGACGTAGATCTCTATTGGGGTTGCAGATCTAAGGGTTGAGGCTCCCCCAAAATTAGCACGTGGATTGGTGAGATAGCAGAAATGATCTGTACCGGTAATGGGCAAATGATTATTCGTAGATTCAAGGGTGGATATATATCTATAGGGGGCGGCTATTTGAACACAAAATTAGACACAAAGAGAGAGACACAGAGCCTCAACCGTTGGATCTTTTTTGTCTTTATATGGAGAGGTGTAATTCATGGGGTGATCCAATGGTGCAAATCAATTGTATCACCATTTATGTCAAAATTTTGTGTCTTTATAGACTTTCCCTCTCTCTCTCTCTCTCTCTCTCTATATATATATATATATATATATATATATATGGAGCGACTATAGGGACACAAAATCTGGACCACAAGATTTATATGTCTTTATGTGTGAGGTGGAATTCAAGGGGAGATCTAATGGCTCATATTTTGTGTGTTTAATTTTGTGTCCATTTAGACTTCAAACATATATATATATATATATATATAATTGCATTGGAAACACATATTTTTTGTTCGATCATGAAGTACCTAAATTGTCCTTTATTTAAATTAAAAAAAATTCCCCTAAAAATAGGATCTAAGACGTTGATTTCTTTTTCTTTTCCAAAACTTTGTTTATATACGCATTGGCCTTTGAATAATGAGTCAACAACAAATTTTTTCCGATCTGAAACTTGTGGATGCCTAATCAAACAGACCTAATACAATATATTTTTCAAGTTTTTACCATTTGAAATACTCAATATTTCCTAGATTTTCATTAGTATTCAATGTTCAAAAAAGTTTTTTTCTTTGGAAATATATAAAAAAATCTAATATCTTTATAGTTTGTATTTTCTAATTTTCTATTGTATCGCTTTCGCTATTCAAATTTTTTACGGATCCATGATTTCTAATATGAAAATTGCAGGTTGTTTATTACATTCTCTAACTATTTTTAATAATATATTTTTGAATATTTTTGAAGCATATTTATTTACAATGAGAAAAATAAATTTGATTTTATGAACTTCCATAATAATACATGATTGTTTTATTATTTTATTATGCTCTCTTTGTTAAATCAAGTTTCATGGCTTAAATAGTTTGCCGTAATATATCGTTTTACAACAACTAAAATTTATCATCTATTTATACAGTACAACGACATCAAATAAATATTGTTTTTATAAAACAATCTTTTATAATACATATATTTTGCTGCTGAAGATATGTTTCCACAATGTTTTGAAATAGTAGTTAAGGTAGTTTATTTTAACAACATTTTGCCTCCAAATTTTGTTCAAGTATGTCTTCCATGATACATACTCAGTTACATGTTGTAAAAGCCTCATGTATTTATAACGATCCATCAAAATATTGTAGAACGTCAGTTGTAAAAGGGTAATTTTCTTGTAGTGTGATTTATTTCAAATTTATTCGAGATGATTTCAAATTTTTAAATTTTTCGAAATAAAAAATATAATTATCAACTATAATTATAATATATATCATTTCATAAGTATTAAATTTTATTATTAATTATTGAATAATTATTATAATAAACTGATATTTTCATTATTTAGGGGAATAATTATAAAGGAATAATTTAAAATTTTGGGATCTAGCGTAAAATATATTGGCATACTGACTGAAATTTGTGATGAAAGTAGAGGGCTTAATTAAGAATTTAGTAATTACATTGGTTATGGGCAAAGATTATTTTGCTAATTCTGAATAAGTAACGATTATAAGTTATTTATTATAGAGCGTAAATTATTATTTACTATTACTTATAAATCATTAATTAGAAAAAAAAATTATTAATTATTGAACCTGTTAATAATTATTTAAAAATAACACTAAAGAATATCTTAGAAAAATAATATAAGCATTTCTTGCAAATCTGTTGGAATTCTGTTGCAAAATAGCTTCGATAAATATTCGTTGGTATTGTGCCTGCATTTGCAGCGCAAAAAAGCGGCATAAAATTTTTGTCGGTAATTTGACGCAATTTGCAACAACTTAGTGAGGGATGGAAGAAGACGATGGTAATAAATAAAAGAAAAAAAAAGTTGAAAAATCAAAAAACTGTCCCTTGTAGATCATATGGAAATCCGTCGCAAATTAGCGACGGAAATTTCCGCTTCTAAAAATATGATGCTAAATCAGCGTTTTCTTGTAGTAAGCTCCAGTCTTGACTTTGCTTGATGGGAGCAAAGTGTTCGCAGTATACACTGATGCATGTGGTACAGGGCTTGTGCGGTTTTGATGTAAGGGGGAAGGGTAGTATGTTATGGAGGTAAACAGTTAAGAGTTCATGAGAAGAACTACCTTATTCATGACTTAGAGTTAGCTACCATAGTATTCGTGCTTAAAACTTGGCGCCATTATCTACTAGGAGAGAAGTTCGAGTTGTACACCGATCATAAATCTCTGAAGTACTTGTTCTCTTAGAAGGACCTCAATTTGAGGCAATAAAGATGGATGGAGCTCCTAGCATCCTATGACTTTGAGATTGCTTATACCCCTGGCAAGGGTAATGTGGTGGAAGACACATTAAGTAGGCTGAGGATGACCTTGAGTCCTCTGTTTGTGGAGAGGAAGAGCTTGGAGTTTATATCGACTTTTGATTTTAGACCCTCCACGGAGTTTATACCTGATTTATTGGCATTATTAGAGGTGTGATATACTCAATTGGACCAGATAGGAACTTCGCAGCGAGAAGACCCACGAATACCAGATATCTTGGATAGGCTCAGTAGAGGAGAGACTTCCAGTCACCTCAGTAGATATTCCACGGATGATAGAGAGTGGTTACGACGAGATGGAAGGCTTTGTATTCCCCAAATTGGGAGTTTGTTGAAGACAATCCTTGAGGAAGCCCATTATTCTAGGATGACTATTCATCCCGGTGGTGATAAGATGTATAAGGATATGAAGAGGGTTTTCTTTTGGACTGGGATGAAAAAAGATATAGCAGAATTGTTTCTCGATATTTAATTTGCTAGCAAGTCAAAGCTGAGCGAAGGAATCCCGGTGGTTTTCTTCATCCTTTGGAAGTCCCACAGTGGAAGTAGGAGAGCGTCTCTATGGATTTCATTAACGGTTTGCCTAGATCGAGGAAAGGTAACATCAGTATTTGGGTTCTAGTTGACACGCTTACTAAGAGCACTTATTTCATTCCTGTTAAGAGTAAGAGGACAACAACATGGTAGGCAGTAGTTTATCTTCGTGAGATAGTCCGTCTACATGGAGTACCTTCCAATATTATGAGTGATCGTGACCCCATATTCACCAATGAGTTTTGGAGGAGCTTGCAAGAGGCATTAGGTACACATTTATGTTTGAGCACCGCTTATCACCCTTAGACCGATGGACAAATGAAAAGGGTGAATAAAGTTGTTGAGGATCTTTTAAGACTATATATCCTAGACTTCAGAAGGACTTGGGAAGAGCATCTTCCTTTGGTAGAGTTCGCCTACAACAATTATCAGGATAGTATTGGCATGGCACCCTTTGAAGCACTGTACGGACGACCCTGTAGATCACTGACTTGTTGTTGGGAATCTACAGAAAGGCTTCTACTAGGACCTGAGATGATTAGGGAAACTTCAGAGAAGATTGATAGTATTCACATGCACATGAAGACAGCTCAGGACAGGCAGAAGTCCTACGCAGATAGGAGAAGGACTGACATTGAGTTTGAGGTGGGAGACATGTTTTTCATCAAGGTATCACCTTTGAGGAATGTGGTTCGTTTTGGATCTGTAGGGAAATTGGCACCAACACTTGTAGGGCCATTTCCCATAACAGAAAGGACTGGCAAAATTGCTTATAGAGTAAAGCTACCAGAGAGACTATCCGACGTCCATGATGTTTTCCACGTTTCTCATTTACGGAAGTGCTTGCATGATACCGCAGAAGTAGTTGAGCCAAGTATGCTTGAAGAAGTAGAGGTGGAAAGGGAGGCGACAGTTAGACGAGTTCCTACCCGTATTCTTAGATCTGATGTTAAGAAGCTACGCAACCGAGAGGTCAAGTTGATGAAAGTTCAATGGGGAGAAGACCCCGAGAATGCAACTTGGGAGACTGAAGACAAGATTCGCGCTTCGTACCCTTTTCTTTTTAAGGGTATGTTCTTAACTTCTTTTCCAAGGCTTTTATTCTTGCCTGTTTCTATCTTCTAAGTATATCCTATCGATCGAATCTTTGACCTTTTGGTAGGGAACCCCTGGATGTAAACATGTGCTTGAAGCATGTTATATTTGATGGACGCAGGTGTTTGCTAATGGTTGCTTGTGGTTGCATATATACATACATTAGGCACTAGACCGGCTCAATCATTCTCATGCTGCATATGGATGCGTGTGCATTTTTTTCTTTTATGGATGAAAATGGATGTATCATCATGTGGATGCTGCATTTGGACGAATTATTGTGCATGCATATAGAACTTACGTGCTATAGTAGGACTATTTGCATACATGATGGATTCATGGCACTAACATACATTGCATTAAGGAGGTTGACTGAATCAGTAGACCACATGATCTTTCGCATTTATATTAGGACATATACACACACCTTTTCATATGTTCATATAGGCATTAGAAATCTTTTAAGGATAATGGATGCCTTCGACTGGTGGATGAGTAGATGGAAGATGGATGTTAGGGTATACATTCTTCTTAACTCAGATATTTCGGGGATGAAATCCTTTAAGTACGGGAGAATGTAACACCCCATAATTTTAAAGAACACTATAATGATAAACTAAGGAATATCTAATAAAATATTGGGAATTAAGTAAAACGGACTGCGCCATTGCGTTCGTCTCGGAATTCTGCCTGAGATACTCCAAATTTTCATAATAGGGACATCATACAAAGAAGATATTAAGGTTTGAAGTTTGTACACATATAAGCATAATATATAAATAAATTAACATGGAAAACCAAATCATGAAGTAGGAAAAGGAGGGAAATCACCCGTTAGGAGTCGACCCCGTCCCTTATAGGTGTCGACCCATGGGTCGACCCTTCCACGGGGGTGTCGACCCCTATGTCGACCCCGGACTATTCTTATTCAACAAGTTATATGTGAATCTATGCTACAACAGCTACAATCAATCCTCTATTCTTTAGATCCAGTCATAGTGAGTTTATGTTGCTTTTATATATAAACACCTAAAAAGTAATCTTGACATGTTTATAAGTTTGGATCTAAGCCTATGCTTGTTAGTAACCTGAATCATAACAGATTTGCCATTACTTGTATACCTAATTTACTGCTTACTTCTCATATGCATGCTCATGATATCACTATTCTGTTAGTTTGCCTAACCATGTCACTTTACGCTTATTTCTGTTAGTTTGCCTAATTATGTCACTGTTTGCCTATTATGTTAGTATGACCAATTATATCATCATATGCCATTTTTATTTACTATGGCTATTCTTGTTCTCTTCTCTCCTTCTTTCCCTTTTTGTTTTTTTATAGCCAGGCTACCTTCGAGCCTAGACCTATTGCTGAAATACGCGAGCGCACGAAATTGGGAATGGTTGGGAAAGATAGATTAGGGCATAAGTTATGTTGTAAATCATGATTGGGATTTGGGGGCATAATCTATACCTTGATCTAAACTTTAATCTAGGGCATAACTTGTATCGTAAATCAGACATGGATTTGGGGCATAATAAACATGAAAATTAGTTAGTAATGAACATGCCTAGATTTACAGTAACTAGAAATTGAAACTGCACGTAGACACGAGGTTAGATTACACTTGTGATAGAAGCCTGCCAGGAACCGCCTGGCAAATCCAGCGTCCGCAAGTGTTAATCTAATGTGAGGGGTCGAGTGCATAAATGTACACATAACAGTGCTAAGACATGAGGCTAAATCCAACTTGTGGTAGAAGCCTTCCCGGACCCAACCAGTATATCCAGCATCCACAAGTGGTAGACTTGATGTGAGAGGTCTAGTGCATTAATATCCGTAAATGAATGAATGGTAATAAACTTGTAATACTTAACCTGTTTGAATCGGTGAGGGCTACATGAACCTATCAACTTAAGTAGGGGTTTTGTGAACTTGCTTGAATCAGTGGGATTGTTAAGTTAATTTTGTTAAATATGCGGGGAACGGTTATACATATAAACCCGACGGACTTAACCTGTTGGGGTAATGCAATCTTGTTAAACTGGTAGGCATAACCTGCTGAAGTCCTAGTAGTAGGGATGCAAGCCTAAGGATAAGCTTGTAGCATTCGGTGTGTGGGACCTTTATCAGTCAGTAACTCATCTTGGTATCCAACGGAGACCACGAACTAGGTCGGGGTCAGGGCATGCTTATGAGTTGGTTGTAAGAGGTCCGTCTAAGGGAAGGTGTGGGCGGTGCATTCCGATGGGGTCATGTGCATGCATAGGTCCGGATTCCAAGGAGAATGATAAGACGCCATGACACTTGTAGACATGGTTGTGCGTCTTGTAAACAACGGGGTTGCCACTTTAGTAAGTGATACATCCTACTATGGGGCTAGCACAGGTATCTACGAGTTAGGGAGTCGATCAATTGGGGGTAGTAATTAGGGTACATCTAGTCTTACTTGTTTAGGACCCCGTTATTATCGTTGGGGGTAACACCCGTCAATTTTGTTAGGCTACCTATAGTTGTATGGGGGTAAAACCTCTCACTAGAAGTACACCTATGTCTACCATCTTGTACTTGTTGGGATGATCTTGTTCTGTTATACTAGTATTGGTGCAGAGAAAAGTATTAGAGAAGCGCAATATATTCTATTCTGTTTATCCTGTTTACCTTGTTATACGTGCCTTATGACACTGTTATCTCCCTTTCCAGTTTATATGCCTATCATGATGCTTTTACTTATTTATATGTTAAAAGTAACTGCACTCGCCAAACTTTATGTCTGACCCATTTTGTTTCCTCTTCTCTCTTCCGTTCCCCCCAGGTTCTTAGGGTGGGAATACTCAAGTTGGATCATGATTCTTCTTTCATTATGCTAGCAGCTGCTTAGATGTAGCTTGAATTCGTATCTTCTTTTTATGCTATATTTTGGGGATTATGGTCTTTTTATGTATTATTGTACTCCGATGATGATTTTGGTACAAGACAGAGGTTTTATGTTAATGTAACGACTTTTCAGTTTTTCAGACTTATTATGTAATGGGTTTGGACCACGAAGCTTTTCTATTTAACAAAGTTTTAATTCCGCTGTTATTTTAAATCTATCTTGTGATCTTTTTGTTTCTTTTTACCTATAACGCTTCACAAAACTTAATGCATTCTGATAAAGAATGACATTAACGGATGTGGGGTGTCACAGAATTTGAACTTGATAATGAACCGTTTGATAATATAAAATATGAAATTCGAAATTGAATCCAACACTCAATAGTTTTGGATGAAAGATTATAAAAAAATCAATACTTAAAGTTAAATTGATTATGACACTTAAATATGATTTGAAATATAAATGACCATGGCGAGAAATAAGCGTTTGGTGGTTAAAGAGACCGGAACTGGATACTATCATACTCTTTGTCATGACCGGGAACCACTGTAACAACTATGTACATTTTTGAGCATCCAGCACGAAGTAAAATGGATTGAAAAATGCTACAGGAATTAAGTTAGAGAATGATGAATTATTGGCTTTGACTTTCGAGTCATAATTAAAATGACTAAAACATGAGGCATACCCGGGCTAAGTGATGTCACTCCTCTGATCGGACATGCTTCATTAATACTATATATATCTATTACCTTATGATTTGATTAGTTGTCATCCTTGATTATGGCATTTTTTTGTCGAGGTGGGAAATAGTAGTTGTTATGTATTACCACCAGCCTAGGTCCATAATCCGGTAGAATCCTACCATCGGTATCGCATTGGGTGCCTTTTCATATTATCCTGATTGCGCTCACTACGATTTTGATTTATGTCATACACTATGGAGTGCCCCCTAAAGTCACTAGTGCGGTACATATGGTTTTACGATACTGTATAGAATATGAATCTTATAAACTGTGTTAGGGTAAAGATGTAATCCAGCTTATGCTATTTTCAATAGTATATTTACCATAGACATTATTATAATAGCGTAATATATTATATATACATATATATTTCCATGGATCCCTAGAGGATAGAAATCTCAAATATTCTATAATTTAATGATGCATTTATTTGAACATTTCACCTGAGTTGATAACTTATAAGAGAATGTTAGTCCCGACTCAAGTGATTTGTTTTACTTTATGCTCAATCAGACCGAGTATTATAGGATTGAGATTTCACCTTTTGGAGCTAGAGACTTGTAGAAGACCTCGCCTATATTTATTATTTTTAGTTATTTTCTTATGTATTGGAAATCCATTGTTTTAGACTTCCGCTGTATTTCATTCTGTAATTAAAATATTATGTATAAATTTTGATATTTTGTATTTAGTACCTTCATGAACTACTATTATATTTTATTTATTCCAGTACAAGATACTTTGCTATTTTGTTTCTGTGATTAATCTCTGATTCTGCGATGATTTTATATTTAATCCTGTAGCAATAAAAATATGTTATTTCGAACGATTTGAGTTGGTTTTATTATCGATTTAAATGGTTGGAAATAGCATGTTATTACATGGTTATTCACCATGAAACAAAGAGAGTTTTTTTCGTGTTCAAGGAGGGCAAATTAAAATGCTTGAAAACGAGAATATGGTTTTGAAACAAAATGATTCGTAAAAGAGAATGATCGCTATTAATCGTTGTTCAACTTTTATGAAAGAAAACAGATATCTTAAAATTTGAAATTCAACAACTTGAATCAACATTGGTTAAATTTCCTAAAGGAGAAAAATTGTTGAATATGTTGTTGAAAACCCATTTTTTGTTTAGAATAAGAAAGGACTTGGTTTCGGTAAATTTATTCAAATTGAAAAGCGAAATTTCAATGATTTTAAAAATCCTTCAAATAGCTTTGAAAAAGAGCGATTTGATAAATTGAACTCTGCAAATTTCAAAGGGTTTTTCAATCATAATCGAGATAAGAATTTGATTAGAAATAATCCAATTAAACGAATTTGGATCCCAAAAGATAACAAGATGAATGCGATTAAGATTAAATGACTTTGGGTTCCTAATGGTACATTAGTAAATAAAAATGGATTGTTATATAAACAAGTTTGGGTACCAAAACAATTAAATGAAGTTAGGAGTGGTAAAACATCTTTTGTTATACCACTCGATCCTATCAACAATTAGGTACCGAAGATGGCTATAGAACAACTTCAAGAGAGATAAATTTCAATTTGTTCCAAATTTATGCTGAACTAAATTTTTAGAGTTCCTTAGCCATGGTTGTCGAGTTAGAGAATCCACATCGTCAATGGTAAGTCAGGTATGATATCTAAACTCGTGTTTCTTTTATTCATTTATTTTGTGATTGATTCGTATTGGCAATACTATAATATTTCTGTCATATCTTGAGCTTCATAACTTAAAATTTGCAAATTTTTAGATGTTCTGGAAAATATATTCAATTGTCCATAACTTTTATGTTTTGGGTTTTTCCATAATCTGAACTTAAATTAGTGAAAAACTGCAATTCTTTTGAAGTTTAATTTGTAGACTGGTCTCTGAATTTCTAACAATGTTGTAATATTTTGAACATATCTTGAACACTATTACTCGAAAATTTAAAATTCTTAATGATCTGGAAAGCAATGAAATTTCACACAGCTTTCCTGTTTTGAGTTTCTGATAATTCTTCGTGGAAAGACTTGAAAAACTACACTTAATACAACGCACTACTTGAAATCTAAGATTGATAAGTTGTGATAATTTCATGGTTTTTTGGGTTGGCTTGCCAATTTTGATTTGGAAATCAATTGATATGTGTTGATATGTTGAATCTCATGGATCATCGTATTTGAATTTTAATTTTGAAAATAAAACTCCTCATCAAATGTTTCCAAATAAACTGTTTTAGTCTTGGATCATGGATTGTCTCCTGGGCTTGATGTAAATATTATGAAAAATTCTCTTGCTAAGCTTGTTCTGATATACTTCTGCTTTGATAAAGGAAATTGAATTATTATATTTGTTTGAGCGTAACAACCCGTATTTTTGGTAAATTTAAAATTTGATTTTTTTTCTATTTTAATGAATTATGAAATAGAAAATGCTAATTTTGGATTGGATAAAATCTGAAATAACTTTTAGATTTACTTTTATGTTTTACTTTACTTAAAACAGGGTTAGTAAACTTTTTAAATCAATTTAAAAGTTAAGATTTTAAAAATCGATAGTTTAAAGCTATTTTAACGACCTATAAATGGACCATTTTAGGACCGTCTCTGAATCCAATGAAACCACTTACATTGGATCCAGAACGTCGAAGCATGTCAGGAATTAAAATTTCAAGTCAATCGGAGTTCATATGTGAGAGAACGATATATAAACGTATGTTGAAAATTCAGTTAGAATTCGATTTAAGCTAAAAGTAAGGCCATTTTTCAAACGGACTCAGAATTTTAAAAGACTTGATTCTTTGGAAGCGTAATTCCGTAACGTAGCAAGATTTCAAATTTCGGAATTTTTGGAGTTAATGCATGGTCATGCGACCATAATGAAGTTTGGAACATAGAGTTAAATACAAGATTAGTCAAATCACTTTCCACTTAATTCCTTAACCAATTAGAATTAGAAAACTCACCCTTCTCTTTGCCACTTGTCAAATTCTTCTACATTAGTCATTTCATGAATGATTAAGGCTTAAGTTTAATTTAATAAATTTCTAATTTCATTTCCATTTACTAAATATGCTTTTCTAAAGATTAACACATTTTAATGGTCATCTCCCTCCCTTTAGCTCCTCACGCCCCCACCTAGGTCCACACCACCGCACCTCCTCCGCCTACCGCTAACCTCCCATCCTCTTACCGACGTGGGCCCCCTTCTCCTCCCTTAAAACCTCTTAATTCCCTTTTAAATTGAAGAGCTACTTCCTTCAACCATTAAACCCAAATCTACACCTTCCTAGCACCTTCTAGTGGACCCCCCACGTGCCACATTAGCAGCCCCATGCCCTGCCATGTTAGTCCTCCACCTTCGATTGTCCAGGTCATAACCTCCTTCCCCTCCTTCAAGCCTTACACCCTTAATAATCAAAGCTTTCCTACAAATAACCCAGTGCATGTGTGTTTGAGTGTATTCGAGTGATTGTTGGTGAATTTTAGTTATAAAGGTGGCACCTTTAGTTCGTTGCATGTAATGCTCGAATTTTCGTACACTTTGAGTTGACTAAATATACCACACGTCTAACCCAAATTGCATAGAAATACTAATCATTATGGGTAAAAGAAGAAAAAGATAAAAGAAGAACAGAAACAACAACACAAAATCTCACATCGCACCGGATTAGAATATGATATATATTACAGCTTTTGGAACACAAAATTTCAACTGATTAAACATACCATTATCATAGTACAACACTTACAACCCAGCGAAAATGAATACTACATAACAATCTATGTTGAAGTCTCCTGCTCCAAGCTCCTCCAAGTATATCTGTAAATACCTGAACTACTTGTACTGCCCGTACAAATTTGAGCACCCAAGAGTTCAGGGTTAAACAAAACAAAATAAACTCTGCGTCAGTCATGGGGCTGGTGTGAGTAAACTCCAACCACTTGGTTTAACTTTTAAAAAACTTAAAAGAAAGGATAATCATAAGACCAGTCCACACATAAATACACATGATTTTTACTTTACGATAACCCAAAATATTCTTTAAAATCCATATTATTCTGATATTATAATAGTGTCTAAATCAAATAAATAGAAATCTAGCGGAAACTTGCATCTCACTCTCCACATACATAGTATACAATCAAAACCGCGGGCGCTTATTGGAGAATGGATTCTAACTGGCAAGGTATGGGACCATCTTCCGACAGTGTATCTCTAGAGAGGAATACACCGGGTTCAACAAAAACATCTTGGAACTCAAGCTAAACATGATCGGCCATTCACTTTGCTTGAGTGTTCCAAATGTATTGTCACCAATGGTTCGGATCAGCAACCTTTACCCGAAAGGGACACCATCTAAAGAATAAAGAAGCAAATGGATTTTCTCTAGATCAGGTGACAATACACCCTAATTAGGAGCTACCCACTTACCCATGCGATCTACCCGATTTTATACCATTCTTAGATGTGAGGCTTGAGGCTACGCTTACCTTTTGACATGCCACATCTTCATTCACTTTGAATGCCACATATTCAAACCCGCCAAAAATCATTGATTTCCCCAAAAATATCACGGGCATAATTATAAGAGAAATGAATTCCTCCGCCACCAACATGATATGTTTGAAGAGGTCAATACAGATGATCTGTTAGGCATACTCTGTCAGACATTCGTCCATCCAAGTTGTCCTAGGGGTGGATAAACCGAAGGCACTATTCCATCAATCCATCTTAAGAAATTTCTACCTAGTATTAACAGAACAACCCTTGCAATTTACTCCGTCTTCAATTATCTTCAATATAATCTGATTCACAACGCTTATACGGAGTAGTCTTCGGATAATTATACAACCGGCCTTCCTGTATTGACAACGATGTATTAAATTGGATAATATGTCGATAATCAGTTTTTTTTAACTATTAAAGAAACAAACATTCATCCAAATATCCTTTTCCTAAAGGGAATACTATTAATTAACGTCAAACAATCACTGAGCCCCTTTTTAATTAATATTTAATAAATTAAATTTATCATTTTATGATTTCTCCGCAATATCTTTACCCAGATATTTCTCCAAACCCGTTTAGCCTCTCACATTTCTTGGAAAAGCAGTTCCATCTATCATAACTATTTATTCTCTATATTTCAGAAAATATCTCTTTTTAACATTAGAAAACATTTCCATATATTCACTATCACTATTCTACCACATTCATCAGTCCCTAACTGTAAACTAGTAAGAGAACATCTCCCTAAGTATCAACCCCGAAGGCCGAAAAGAACATCAGATCGTTACTCAGGTTGTCATTCATCTCGATTAATCTCCAGTCAGATTCTAATTTCCTTAATTCCATTTTGTAACTTCTTATCAACAAAATCTTTTCAATCTGTAAAACGTTTGCTTTTAAACCATCATTCACTATAAACGTGTATACGTTTCTCCTTCCAACCTCTCAAGATTTAATTTTATAAATTCCCCTTTTTACTTATAAAATTTCATTAAACATTTATTCTCTTATTAAATTTCATATATAATTGAGAAGTCGATTTCTAGTTATCAAACTTCCTTACATATTTCTGTCTCCTTAAATTTCCGGAAAATTTCGCCATTATCTCCTTTGTACGGCCCAATTGGTACAACTACAAATTGCCTCTCTAGACCTTTTCCATTCAAAAAGAAAATCAAAAAGTAAAGCGGCTTGCCCAGTAGGCTCATAATATCTCATATTAAATTAAATATGTATCTTTTTTGTCGGGCATTCACTTTATTTCCTTCAATTAGCTTCATTCCATACCAGTTTAATCTATATTTAACCATCCATAATTTATTCCAACTCAGTCTGATCGTTCTTAACTCAATTCGCTAACTTATTCTCTAATTAGCTCTTTTGCCTATTTTACTTTTTAGTCACGTCTTTCTATTGTTGGTTCTTAAAAACCAATTGAATTCCATTTTCAACTCAAGTTTCATATTCGGTTTCGAATATAAATTCACAAATCTCATTTACTTATTCAAAGTCAAACCCGATTAACTAATTATTCTTCTACCTAGTTAATTCTATTCAATAATTAAAAATATGGTTTTTGTTTCAAAAATTAGTTCAATTACCCCACTTGAGTTCATATTTATTTTATAACTGAAGTCTGGATTTCTAAAACAGAAATCCAAATTTGATTTACTTAAAATCCTTTGATTTTATTTATTTAATCCTTATAATTTATAAACGACTATAGCGCTGTTTTTCTGAAAATTTGATTTTGATATAACTCAAAATCTATAAGACGAAATCCAAAATTTTCTCCTCCATTAGAAAACTATTACTCAATAGGTCCGGACGATTCTTGTTTCAAAAAATTCCAACTTATATTGAGTTATATATACTCAATTGAAATTCAAATCGTCAAATTACGAAATACCGCACCACGGGCGAGTTCGTTTTAATTAAATTTGAATATAAACATTTAAACTTCTTTTATAAATAAATTTCAATTCCATTCTTCCATATTTTTGATATAAATTAAAGTAGTTCACCAAATCTAACTTAATATTTTCGATTATTCCTAATTGTTGATTATTTATAACTCAGTTATAAATTTATTTATAACTCATTCTTGTATATTAAATTCCAATCCACTTAAATTATTTATAAAATTCGATATAATCGAATTCCAATCCTAAATCCGTATGGAATTATTCCAATTCTTTTTACATTCTGAACATCAAAAATAATTTCATCGTTTCCTTTTGAAACGATTTTCAATTTCCCCTTTTTAAATTCACTCTTGAATTTAACCCTTCAAATTACCCAACGATAATTTATTTAACTTACATTTATAAATTCATGACTTGTTATTATTATTACAAACAAGTTTATAATTGCTAGCCCATTCGAAATTCAAATTCTATATTAGGAAAGATTATTTTTTCTTTTTAAAACTCAAGTCTTTTCATTTCATTCAAACATATTTTTACGGTGTTTTAAATGCCAATACCTAGGGCCAGTGTTATTCAAACATCCAAAACACACAATCATCAATCACAGGTTTTCTAACACATCATATATTATAATATATATGGAAACAAATAATAAATAAGTTTGAGGAATCCAGTTGGATCCCTCCAACCTGTTTTTCCTACATCCACAGATGTTAAACAACATAAATAATACCCATCCTGCTTCAAGGAAGGATATTGGGGTATAGAAGGCCGTCCACTATATATATTGTGGGGCGCATGGGGTCATCTGCTAATGGTACAACGGGAAATATCCAATATATATATATACATAATAGCCACAACCACCAAGCCTAAAATATAACTGAAATATATAATAGCCACAATTCATCAACAATTATTCAATGCATCCAAACAGTCAGCAAATAACATAAAAAAAATGTTTAAAATAAAAATTCGTTAATAATAAAATTATAAACGAATCCAGAGAGTGAGTTTACTCACCTCAATTTTATTTTTGCTGAAAACCCAGTTAAATGCTGTATCGTCTCGACTACTAATTTACTCGAATGAATTTATTTTCAATCTACGATCATTAAATTTATTAATCGATTAAACTATTTATAAATTTAAAATAATTTAACACATAAATAAATAAATTGTCCTATGTAATTTAAAATTTATTAAAAATGTATACCTTGCTTCCTCTGCACATTACTCGACAATACTACAACACCATTCCAATGCCTCCACCATCGGCTTCTCACTGTCTCGATAGACTCCTCTGATAACAATACCCTTTCATCACACTAGGGAACCCATCATCCCTCGAAAACACATACTGGCCTCTCCCAATGCCTCACTACCAGACCACAGTTCCCAGTTCAATCCTTAAGAATTCAACGGCCAACTCTCCTCCATCGACAAACTATCTCCATCATCCCAAAAATAAAAAAAACTAAACCCTCACATTATCCACTATCAAACTTCCCAAAATCCCTAGTTTACCTGGCAGACATTGCACCATCCCTAATCAACACACTCCAATCCAAAATCACCTCATCTAGAAATAATCGAACTCCTACCAGTTACAAACTCCAGTACATTCGCATTCTGACTATCATCACCTTACCGCTACATCTACATCTTCCTCCACTAGCACCCTTCACAACGTCGACATCCCTTCTACAACTCGATGACAATCCCCTCTTCAATTAACGGTAGTTCACTGCGCTTAAAGCCAGTTGTGCACCCCTCTGTAAATCTCGCTCAATCCACGATCGATTTCCATTCAAACCACTGTCAGATCCCCTAAGCAAGCGCATCAAACTCTAGGAACTCGCAGTTTCCATCGGGATACCCTATTCAATTTCTTTTTTCTTCCTACTGCAATCACGAGTGTTTAGAACATGTTCGAGCTTCAGAGTTCACGTTGGTTTTTGGATTGCGATTTGGAAAGGAGGAGCGACGTTTTTTTTGTTGATCTGAAGCTCCAATGAAAAGGGCGATTTTTTTCGATTTGTAGTACTGGATAACTAACTAAATAACAGGTGAAAAAGGGAGTATTGCATTCAATGATAACGAAAGATAGAAATTTAATGAAGGATCGGACATTTTATTTGAGGCTGTGGAATTTCTTTCAACTGAACAAAATGTGAAGAGAAAAGAGGGGGAGAGTATCTGTACTTATAGATGGAACGGTGACATAACGTACATTAGTATTTAATTTATGTTGCCTAAAGTATATACAAAATTTAATTTTGATTTGATTTATATTTAATTCAGTTTGAAATAAAGAGACTTTTATTTTATTTAAATAGATCCTGATTTGATTTCAAGCTTAACCATTAATTTTAATATTATATTATCCTCATGAAACTTAGGCCTGAAGTTTCATATTTAAAAAACCACCTTCGAGCTCCAGCCGAGGTCATTTGAAATTAATTATTTTCATGTATCAAATTAAATTGATCAAATATAATTTAAATTCAAAACAATCAATTCTTCAATAATAAATTATTATTGTTATCATATATATTCAAATGGAATTTACATTGATCATCTGAATCATTTTGATTCAGTTTTAATTTTGAATTCAATTATTCTTGTTTTCATATTATGAAATTCATACTCGAAATTAAATCGTATTCGATTATTAAATCTATAAATTCAATATAAAAGTCCATTTATATTATCAAATCAACATTTAAAACAGTATTATATGTTTAAAATTAATTGACAAAAATCCAGGTCATTACATTGCAAGCTTGCAAGTTAATCATTGAAGATTCTCAGTGTTAGGATGGCCGGGGTGACAGCTACTTAACTTTAATTAGTTAATTAGACAAGTTAAATGCAGGTTGCATGTTAGTTAAACCATAAATCGTTTAGTTAGATAAGTGATGAAGTAAGAATTAACTTGTGAAATAATTTGGTAATTGAAATTGAGTTAATTAACAAGTTAGAACATTGTTAATATGTTGATGATAGCTTATATAAGAACTCTTAGTTTTATTTGGTTAATTATCACAAATGATTATACGGCATATGGTAGCTCACATCACAAGTTGTTTGAAAACCAGATGGATGAATGAATAATTGATTGTGTTATGATTTGAATGTGATTCCAAGTTAATTAACATGTTGAAAATGATGTTAAAATATTTTTGGTAGTTTATATTGGGTTGATTACCTATTTATAAGTTAAACGGCATGTTTTTATTCACACACTTAAGTGATATTGATTGGGTTGAATAATAACTCTAACTGGATAAGTTATGATTAATTTCAAGAATTGGTGGTTAATTTGGAATAATTAAATAATGTACTAATTGATTATTTATTGGTTGAGAACCCCACACAGGTCTTGGGATGATAATTTACATACATGTCTCCCTTGTGTGTAGATAAGCTACATGGATTGCAATGTAAACCCCACACGGGTATTGGGTCGATAATTTTACACGTTGCCCAAGTGTGTAGATAATAATCACTGGTATTGGTTGAAAACCACACATGGATCTTGGGATGATATTTGATTGTACACTAATTCCATGTGTTTATTTATATGTTAATCGATTGATTGACAGACCGATATAAGCATTAATTATATGTTTAAGGCTTATACTGGTGTACTTGCACTCTAGTTGTGAATTAGCTATTTGATAGTTGTTTTCAACTATTATTGAATACATACGATGTATGAAATCCTTATAAATTTATTTATAAGGATATTGGTTGAGATTTCATTCCAATTTGAAATAAAACAGAATAATTTAGTAATATAATATTCGATGAAAAATGAAATTTTGATTTTGACATCCAATTTTGGATGGACACGAAGATATTAAAATATGGATGAATTTTCGTAACTGAACCAAGTGATTTTGAATTAATTTTCATACAGTTTTAACTTGAAGAAATTTTCAAATTGAAATAAATAGTAACTTTTTAAAAGTAAAGTTCAATTAGGCTACGTAGAAAACATTTTAAAATAAGTTTTCTTTCGAAAGTTTCTTGTTTATTTTTATTATGAATGACAGGAATTTTTGATTCAAAATAACGAGTTTTGAAAAATAATATTATTTTAATGATTTAAATAACATTAAAAATGACATAATGTTGAAATATGTGATTTTGACAAGAAAGGACGGAAACCGAATTTCTAATGTTGATTATATATGTTTTATATAGTTTATAAAATATTTTGGAAGGCATTTCGATTTATTTTTAAACTATAAATCTATTTGGGTTTGAATAGGACTCGTCGCGCAGCGAAAGTTCGCAAACGTCAACCCATAAATTCAAACAGATGTACCGGGAGATCCGACCGCCGGATTCTCTAGAAACTGGAATTGTTTGAACCGTAATGAAATGAGATTTCAAATAAAATAAGAATATTTGAGATCCAATGATTTGATTCTAAAATATATCAAAATCTGTTTTGGAAAAGGTCAATATGGACGCAGCTCGGTGGCCGAAATTGGGAACCGACTGTAAGAGCCTTAATAAAATTATTAAAAATATAAATAAATTTTGTTAAATCATAATAAATGGTTTGAAAAAGATTTTTGGATGAAATATTCCAAGTTTGAAAAGATAAAAGATAATTTTTTCTGAACGAACTAGTAAACAACTTGAACGATGAAGCATAAGGAATATGCGATGATTCACGAGAGTACAATCTATATCACCATGTGATCTAATCGGAAATTATTCCGTTAGGCGAGGGGTGGGAAGTACCGAAAGGAACATCAGATATTCGACTAAGATCAGATGATGTTTTCTAAGTGAATTGGATCAAATGGTTTCAAAATAATATATTGGATTGTGAATGGTTTTGATATAACCAGAGTTTTCCAACATACATATTGGAATGGATTCAAATGGAAATTATCTTCGAATATTTCGTTACTGGGTTAATTACATGGATATCATTGAGGAATTTGGTAGATATAGATATTGTTATACCAATATGATATCTGTTGGTCCTAGAATTTGATATTGGATATAAGTCGATACGATTTCTATTCAAAGCCTTATAATTAATATAAAATTGTATTTTGGATTTGTCATGAATAGTGTCTTTAATAACACTGTTCTTAAACACAATTGAGAAGGAAATTTATTGAATAAATCTTTTAATTAAGATTTAATAGAATTTTCGCATTTAATAAATTAAATGGAAGTAGATTTTGGGTTCATTGTGAACTATGTTCTAAATGACATTTGTTCTTTAACCTAGTTAAAGACTGGATTAATTTCCTAAGGTTGGATAATCATTAACTAATGATTTATGAGACTAAAACTGTGAGAGTTTTAATGAATCTTTAATTAGGCTTGAAATGTAAAGTGGTAATTAAGTTTACCGTAGCACAAAGGGTGTTAGATATGGAGAACTACCAGTTTTACTCCATGGGATGAATAGGTTGGGATTTGAAGATAATGATATAAATCGTTTGTGTAAGATCCATTTATCCTGGTAAAGTTTTTAAACCTTAAAACATGAATATATGTTACGAAATCTTTTGCAATGGTTTCCAAGGAAGTTTTAAACAAAAGTTTAAATGATATCAGTCTTCGATAAAATTAATGGGAACCATTCCCAAGGTAATGAATATTTGAATAAAAGAATATTCTAGATTGGAAAGAGATGTGTGTTATCTTTATTTATCACTTGATTTTAAAGATGTATGGGTTATTCAGAAAGACCGGGTTTAACCCATCCTGAATAACTATTGCGACGACTAAAAGTCGATGAATGAAGACAGTGGTTAAATATCGGAGATCTTCACATCGTTTGGGATATTTCTAATGTCTCGATTGTGTCATACACCTAAGACGAGGTTATAAGTGGTGGTCATATAGACGTACTTGGAGATCGACCGGATATGCAAGGACCTCTCACCTATATTAAACATATAAGATGAGGAATAAGGTGCCTCGGGTTTTGTTCAGACCCAGAACGGACTTGCAAATGGATTGTATGTCTGACATTGTATGCTATGTTGTGTTCAGTGATCTCTGCTAAATGTATATCTATTTGGTGGCGGAGAATTTATTCTCTTAGCTTAACACCCTTCTCTGAGACGTACGAACTCAGAGATTATATATTGGTAGATATCAATGGTATGGACTGAAAATGCGGCATGCTAAGATGCATGGATCAAAGCTTTGTTGAAAAGAAGAGCTTTGTGAATGATGATCAAAGCATGACTGATGTAGCGTAGCTTGGGGTATTTCGTTAATTCGTGAGCTACACACCCCGATATGAGTCAAAAAGGGGATGAAGGACCATAAAGAGGAGATATGTTTCTTTCTAGCTAGAAGTGATGTCATGGTGTTTGCGAACAAATTGAACAACCGTAAACAATTATTTAATTCATTCGGCTTTCCTAAACAACAAGAGTTGTTGTAAAGGGTGTCGAACTCTAGGACCAAAACTATATTAACTACTAAATCCAATTAGATTATTATGAAGGTTTGATTTTTGAAAACAAAAGAAAATAAATAAAAAGAGAGTTTTTTTAAATTAGATGAATGTAATTAGGGAGTAATGACATAAACTAGATTAATAATCATCAATAGTCAAACAGATTAATATAGATCTAACTAATGTTTCTGTTACAAATATGAAACAACACTAATTAGGTTTCTAGAAACAAACATGTGAATAACAACAGCTTATGCAGAAGCTAAGCTCTTAAACAACCACAGGCTATTAGGACAGATTCACTACTTTATTTCTAGAACCCTAAAAATTAGATCTAAATCTGAAAGGTGTTGGATCAAACTCGAATATACTTTGTGAAGAGCACAACTCTTATATGACATAAAGTATGAAGGTTCAGATCTAACTCTTGGTTCAGATCTACATCTATATGCATAAATTCCTAATCCTTTTGGCTATGTGATTCATATTAAATCTAGTCCATAAGCGTCATCACCCCCTAATTAAAGGGGATTAGCTAGACATAGCTAACTGAGAAGAAGGGAAAAAGAAAAGAACAAACATAAATAAAATAAAATAAAAACTAAGAAGAGAATGAGAAGAATAGTTTTATTCCAGGGAAAGAGTTTACAGAATAAAACCCAGTGTAATTAATATGTTCAAATGAAAGAGGTACAGGTGTATTTATAGCTTCCATGACCAAGACTAATTGGGCCATTACAAGATGTGGGACTAAATTCTTTGTCCAAATAACAAATAAGCTAATGTACATATGTAGTGGCCATGCTGTAGAGTAAGAGGACTTGCAAATGAGTTATGTGAATAAACATGAGTCTTCAATGTGCCAAATCTATCAAGCTGAACTCTATTTGCAACCGTTCTTCAAGCTTTAAATTCTTCAAGCTTTAGCAATTCCTCACATCAGGCTAACTTTTCAAACTTCACTCTTTTTCAGCAAATTTTTCATGCTTATCCATAAAATACTTTAAACCATACTTTTTATCAACAATCTGAAAACACAGCTATAAATACATAATATCAATTATTTTAAAGAGAAAACACGATAAATAAGCGGATAAAATATACACATTTTCATGTATATCAAATACCCCCACACTTATCTTTTTATTCGTCCTCGAATAAACTAATCTAAGATATGTCACACTTTCGTAGGAAACAATATTGCATTTAGCATATGCAATAAGCTGTTAAAACCCTTTGTGTCCTTAGTAGGACGAGTGTTGTTCATGAGTGTTTTCAGTGGATACTACCCACAAAATCCAAAGCGTATTATGTATGTGAATTAATCAAATAATATATTTAAGGTCTTTCAAATTCCATGTAATTTACTTAATTTCAATAATAACAATTTAATCCTAAATTGTCCATCCCATTATTGGTGCAAAAATGAATAATAATTTTCAAGCTGAATCGTAATTCCTTGATAACACTGTAATTGCCTTGAAGGTTAAGAGCATGGTGTCAACCAAAGTTCTACACATCGACAATGTGCACCCAATCATTTATTTATTCTCTGTCTTTTCTTTTCTCCTTTTTGAATAATATTGCACCAGTGTAACTGTAATGTATTGGATGTAAGTTATACATAGATGAAGGAAATTTTTGTAAGTTCTAAAAATATTATAGATAAGAGGGCAAGTATATTAGTTGAATTTCAATCTATAAAAGATAAAGTAATACTAAGGAACATATGGATGTTTTGTTTTCTTTCATTTCCTCTACTACAATCCTTGCTTCTGAGTACGGTATGATGGATGTGAATGGAATGGAAATGAATGCTTTATAGTCAAGAATGATGAATGGCTATTTTATTTTTAGAGATTTTCTCTTTATTGCATTTTTTCTCTTTTTTTCAATTTTTTTTTGAAAATACACGATGAATGATGAGTGGAGATGGAATGGAATGATACCGTATATTATTTCATTTGATTCCTCCTCTACTAAGCGAATCATAACCAACACTTCATGAAAGGAAAATTTTGTGCCCTAGTTACTCTACTTCTATAACCCTAATTCAACACACAAGTCTAGATTGATGTTATATATAAAGCTAAAAGGAAAGATAAAAGCAAAGTTTCGTAAGATAGATAACCCATATAAAATAAGATATGGTATATGGTTATCCTACCTTAAAACAAGTACAGAGCAAGTAGTGTAATATTGGTATAAAAAGTGATGTTTTTTAACCTTTGAAGATAAATCAGTAAAAAGGTTCCTAAGTATACTAATATAAGAAAAACTTGTCGAAACATGGATGTAAATCGACTAAAACTTGGGTTTGAATAATGTGGAGTATCAAAGAAGAACGCTACAATGAGTCATTTCTCCTTAGGTGGGCCAAGTGAAATTTAGAACTTACAAGTTTAAAAATTTTGAGTGAAAAAATATTATGCTTGAAAACGAACTCAGAAAATCCAAAAAATGTAGGTGAAAAATCATTTTTATTTGATTTCTTTATGATTTTTTTAACTTGCACATTCAAATATGTATAACAGGGGTTGACACGCTTACTCCAGAACACGACTTACGTTTGCACAGTCTCAAGCTAGCATTTTAAAAAGACACATTACGACTCAATGAATAAATAATGTTCATTCCCATCACTCAACAATTCAACTTATCAATAAAGAACCAAGGTGTTATTTGTGAATTTTAAGTTAGTCCTTATTCAACGAATAACCTAGTTCATAAAATTTGATTGCTGGTATAATGCAAATTCCCCCTCCTCCTCACCCCCTCCCCACACACACTCTTAAAAATAGACTGTGTCCCCACAGTCGTCAATCAGACATATCTTAGTGAAAAGGAAAGAAAATAAGAGGGTAAGCGTGGCTTACCAGATATGCGTGCAGAAATATGCAATCATCGAATATATGAACCGGTCCACAATGGATCAATGGTTTAGCCTCATTAAGATTATGAGACACACCTTAAGCACAGAAAACCAAATCATAAAGGATTTTGTATTACGTTTCAGATTTGGAAAAACAAATTTTGTTTTCTCAAAAGTTTTGAGCTGCTAATTTTAAAATTTTGAGATTATAATTGATCCTAAAATCGAACTAAATTTCTGTAGCAACTAAAGAGAGGTCATTAAGCCGGGGTTCAGTAAAAGTTTCAACAAAGTTTGATTTGTTCAGATGATGTATAAATTGAGAGACGTGTGCATCATTCTCACACTCACATTTGTTTAGAGTAATATTGTTCAGTTTTGCTTTGATATTTGAAATTTTATTGACTAAAGGTTCATTCATAAACCTAAAGTTAAAACCAAATAAATGAATTTTAGTAAATTTCAAAATTGTGTTTTCTCAAAAACCGTGTTATTCCAAAAAGATTTCATATACCGTAGAAATTTATCATTGAAAAACAAGTGATCACAGTGAGGCTCAGCTAAAACGATCAAGTCGCAAGGAGTTTCAACAGTTTTAGAAAAATCATCATTGTGTTTAAGTTCACATTCAGTAGTTTTGTTGTTTTCAAGCTTAAGAATTTCAAAGTTTTCAAATGTTTCGTTTTTAGTTTCAGACCCAACAATCAATTAGTTTAAGAAGTTTTCGCTCATCAAAGTCGTCCTTACTTAAATAACTGTTACCAACTTCATCATTTCTTTCAGGTTGACAATCTAAAGTTGCTAAATTCTCAGAATCTAAGAGAGGAAGATCAAATTGAAGATTGACGTCTTCGTTTTCAAGAGAATTTGAATTCAAATCAATTACAAAGATTTCAACAACTTCATTAAGATTTTCATCATTTCAAAAGTTGTTAGTTGAAAATTTTCGATTTCAGTAAAAGTTAAATTTTCAGTAGAAGCATTAATTGGAGTTTGAATTTCAGTTTCATAGAAATCAGTGTTTTGCACAAGAGATTTTTTCAAAATATTCATTTTCATCAACAGTTATATCGTCAGAATCATCAATAATCGTTATGTAATGTTGTGACGAAGTTAATGGCTGATTATTTGTTTCAAAAGAAGCGTTGGCAGAAACTTGTTTGTCAATAGATTGGGATTTATAGTTGTTGTACAAGTCTCTAATCTCAATTTGAAGAAGAGAAATTTGTTAAACGATCCTAGGAATCCCATTGCAACTTAGTTTGCTATCTGTTATTATTTGAGCTAATTCTTCGAAGTAAGTCAAGCCAAGTTTCATGAAATCCTCAAATTCATCAACGTCGTCAATTCCCTCAAGAAATAATTTTCCTTGGTTTTGTCGAAGTTCACTATTGTATCGAGCCATTTGTTGAATGATACGCATGTTTTTATATCTTTATTTTCAAAATTTTGTTTTTCATCTAAAGTCGTGCCCATTCCTTGATTTCCCCACGACAAATCCAAATTTCATGCAATAATTGATTAATTTCACTCACGCTTTCTTCAAGAAAATTGGTAGACACATTAGGCTCCAAAATATTTTTTTGATTCGTCGTTCCTATGTGTTCCTCATTGGTTCACCTTAAAACTTCATCCATCTTATCTCTTAGAAGTCGTTCATTATTTATTTTCCATAACCAACATCGCTAAAAAATTAGCTTGTTCGCAACACATTTTTCATATTCGATAAATAAAATTATACCTCTACTCGTACTATGAAAATCATTTTTGTTTTCAAAAATTCCATTGAAAACCGTGTTGAAGTTGTTTTGATCATCGAAATTATTCAAAAAGTTTTCAATTTGAAATTCATTCTGATTTGAATTATACCCAAAATCATTTAAATTTTGAAAAGAATTGCAATTTTGGTTGTACATGGGGCAAGCGCGCATGTACTAGAAGAAGAGAGTTTTTTGTTGAAAAATCAGTTGCAAAACTTTTTGCTCTAAAGAAACTCTTAAAAATGTTAAAATTAACAACTTCAGATTATACGAATACACGTCTAGGCCAGGTTCAGACAGGGGTTTTCAGTGTGCCACGAATCACCGTATTAACACGACTGAAGGTTTAAGAATCTGTTTGAGTTTTAGACTCTACCGTTCCTTAGACACCTAAGAGAGTATCAATCCTAATTGTCAATTTAACGAATATTGTGTCCTATGAGCTTTGGGGAATCCAAGATTTGATTTCAAAAGTAATTTATTTCAAAAAAAAAAAAACTTTTCAATTTATCCCATGTTCATTTTAAAATTTCCAACCACACGTCAACAGACAAAATATTCAATTCAATAAAAATTAAACAGCAGTGCTTGGCGCTGCTATTTATTTAGCATTCTTTGCGCTGCAGTATGCATCTGTTCACCTTGCGTTTGTTCAACCTATTCACCTTTGTTCTTGGAAAGTTATATAGCAAGAGCACTTTGTGCAATAACTTTTTTTTTTGAGCACCCTGTAGAGTTTAGAAAACGCTCACTTAGATCGGCAGTTCGTCCAGTGCAACTGATTAGCGCTAGAGCATTCACACTCCACTTCGTGTGCAACCGCTCCAACCAAATCTGTTTGCAAATCGCTTGGTTGTTGAATTCCCTATTTGATTGCTTGAACACTATTTTGCTTGATCTTCAAATTTGTTTTTTTTATTTTTTTTCTAAAGAAAACTAAACAGAACAAAAGAAGGAAAAAAAATTAAAAGTAAAAACAAATACCTAAGCGTTCAAAAATTGCAGAAAGAAGGGAAAAATAAAAGTTTCAAGAAACTGAAATAAGGAAGAAAATAAGAAGGAAAAAATAAAAAAAAGTAAAACAAAACCTGCCCAAACCAATTGCTAAGTACCAAGCACTTAGTTATAAAACCAGATCCACACACAATGTAAATACACGCCCTTTATTCTCCAAGGAAACAAAAAATCTCAAACAACTCAACCCTACAGAAAATAAAAACAAAATCAAGTCCCCCAGTTCATCGATTTAGCAATTCTTGAGTTCACCGTTTCTCCAATTTAGAGAAAACCCATAAAAAAACGCATGAAACCTTGTAAAAACTCTTTATTTTATTTTTTTTGAAAATCGAAATCGGACTTTAGTCTTCAAATCGGGTTAGGTTCAAAGTGTTTGATTTTGGTTTTGAATTGAATTGTAATCAGAATTCGAATCGGTTTGTGTAGTGATTTGTGATTGGGTTGAAGAAGTTCGATTGCAATTTGGTGGAGTGGGATTATTGCGTGAGTTTGGTTGATTGAGAAGGGTTTTTCTTTGTTGTAGTCGAATTTGGGCAGTTAGTAGTTGATGGGTGTTGGGGCTCGGTGTTCGGTGATTGTGTGGTATTTGAAGATGTGAATTGGTGTATGAATTTGGTGATGAAGGCTGTTTAGGTACTGCTTTGGTGAATTTTGTGGTTTTGTGGGTTTGAATCGGTGTGCAATTTTGGTCTGTTGGTGCGAAATTGATTGGTGTTTCAGGGAATTATGGGGTATTTGAGGTTTGGATTTGTGGTAGAGTGCGTGGTGAAGGCTTTCGGTGGACTGCTGGTTTGTGTGAACGTGGGGATTTGCGGCAGAGAAGGTTATTGCAAAGGGAGATTGTCTGAAGTGGTGCGGTTATGAAATAGAACGATGATGGATTTGTAGAAAATTGTAAAGAGATAAATGAAAGAAAGGGAAAGAAATTGTATTAAAACAGGAAAGAAATTGAAAACAAAAGGCAAGTGTTTTATTTTCCTCTTGTCCATGAGATTATGGTATCAATCAATAATACCAAATCAATTAAACAAGAATTTTTTTCTATATATGAAAGAAAACAAAAGGAATAAAATGAAAAATATATCCCGAAGGATTTACAAATAAAAATTATTTTGATCACCGGCAATGGCAATGTAACGACCAGCATTCTACGCATCGGAGGATCGTATAATATTTTTTCTTTCTCGTAAGGAGTCGTATGGTCGTGTGACATTGGGGGACGACTATTGGGGTCATTTCCCATGTTCATGATTTTTGCCGATTTTTGAATGATCGTTTTGCCCCTAGCTGACCTTGTTTTTGCCATAACTTTTGATTGGTAAGGAATTTTGACATGAAACCACTTCCATTAGATTCGAATGATGGTTTACCTTTCCGTAGAGTGGTCATACGTGAAAAACAAACTTACCATTTGGGAGATATGGACGAAATAAGGTTTAGAAGGTGAAAAACCGCTTAACCGGGCCAAATGAGGTGATTGGTGAATGGGCCCATAACCCATTTCGGGATTAAGGTTATGGGGAGGCTGAAATGAGTTAGGTTTTCATTCTATTTCAGTTTTCTAGCTGCCATTTACCTCTTAGAAACCCTAACAATGGCCTCCACCTTCTAATTTCATGCCAAATCGCTCTCTAATCAAGAATTAAGCTTAGCAATATCAAATCAAGGAGAAATAACACCATTTCAGAGTTAGAGCTGCTGTTAGACATTGGTATTCGCCAAAATCAGAGGAGTTTCAGTTCTAAAAGTTTTAATTGTGGCAAAGGTGAGTGATTAGCCTTGATTTTACACTAATTAAGATTAATTCAGGGTAATTAGTGATAATTAGTGAATTTATATATGATTAAATTTAGGAAAAATATTTATAAATTTCGAAATATTGTTTTAGGCCTCTGTTAGAAATTTAGGTTAATTTGGTTAAGTTTTGCTAACCCTATCATTAGTTATACTTAAACATGATTGAAGGGAAAACATGGGTTTTTGGGAATGATTTGATCTATATTATCATTATTGTTTGTTGTTTTGGTGTTTGTGGATGACTATACATATTGCTATGACTATTTGGAATGATTTGTGATTGCATAGAAAAGTTAGATTGGTCGAAAACGCTGTCGTATGACGTAAATAGCTTGCTGGAAAAGTTGTAGGAATTGGTCATGGACCCGTTCGTGAAGCACCAATGCGACCCGACCTCGTTCGTGAAGCACCATGGCGACCCGACCTCGTTCGTGAACACATATGGCAAACCGATCTCCTGATAGTGCAGGACCATCACGAGTCGTACCACCCCTTCACGAGCTAATGGCGATGAACGAAGACCACAACCCATGCTTGGAGAAGGACCACGATCCATGCTTGGAGAAGAACCACAATCCGTGCTTGGAGGAGGACCACGATCCATGCTTGGAGGAGGACCACGACCTAGATGCTCATCACGAGCCGCCTACGAGTCACAAACCGTAGCGCCATGAATGAAGGAGTCACGAAACGAGCATATCTGAGCTGAAGTATGGACACGAATGGAAACTGAGGTGCGAACGGGATAATGACCAAACCCAAGATGCAAAGGTAGTTCAAATTAGAAGTCAGAACTCAGGATCTAGACGGGAACCAACGAGTTGACTTCATGATTGGACTTTGCTGTGGGACGTGTGCTAAGGGGTTATCGATACCTATAGCTTTGACTCACCACTGAGAGGCGGATTAGTGGCTATGGATCAGTGCGGTGGGGCCGTTGTGACTCCATGGGGCAGAGTCATCGTAGCAAAGAATTGGGTGATCAAAGTGGTAGAAATCGTATGCTTTACGCACTGAGTGAGAGATGTGAGGATGATTACTATGTTTGATGTTTGCTATCACCTTGACCCCACCCCCATTCACACTTTATGTTAGTGTTACCTTAGACTACTGTACATCTTGTTGTGCAACTCTTTGGTTGCAGGTCCAGGATCAGGTATGATTGGATTATACCTGTTATTATTCTGTTTTGTTGCTTATCCCTCATACCAGACTTTTATCTGACCTAGAGTTTTATGTCTCTTCTTATTACTCTAGGTGCTCTTAAACGGACAGACTGGAGACAGGTTAGCTGGTTGTGCATGAGTAGCTGTCCGGAGACGAGCAGGAGGCTTACACGTACTATGAGAAAGCCGCGTGATGCCTTTATTGAGAAAGCCTTCGATTATGCATTTAACGAAGACCCCAAGGCGATAGTGTGGTTGTCTTCATCTACAAATACGACCATAGGGGTCCGGAATCGGGGATTTTTTTTTCTCATTCCAAATTCTCATAATCAAATTCAATCTGTGAAGTATAAACCATAATTTCTAAATCAGTTTGGGGATCTGTCAATTGCAACTTAGAAATACTTGTACATGCATGAAATGATGAATAAAGGGAAAATCTTAAATGCTCAAGAGAATGTCAATTTCATCTATATCTAGTTATTTCTTTCTTTGTTGACTTTGACCCGAAAGACTTAGCTTATTTTAGATAAACAATCATACATATCAATTGAATAATTAATATTAACAAAATAATTAATAGTTGTTGATTGTTAAACTTCTCGACATATAAACAAAATAATTAATATTTTATAACCTATATACTTTTTTATAAGGTCTTTATTCATTTCTACAATTAAAACAAATAAAATGGGGATTTCACTCAAACGGCTTGTTTATTCAAAGTAATAAGTTTTAAGGACAGCTCTTTTGAAAAATTAGTTTGAAGGGCAATTTACAGAAAATTAATAAATGAATTTATCATTTTCAGTTATAAGAAATAATAATAAATAAATATATCATTTTCCTGTACAAATTAAAAGACAAAGAAATTTATCTTTTTCTATAAAATTATCCTTCAAACTTATTATTCAGAAGTGATGACGTTAAAACTAATTACCCCGAAAAAAAAAATCATTCAACCTAATTTCCACTAAAACATATAATTCTATATTCTTCTCTTTTCGAATTATGTAACTAAAACCATTTTTAATTAGTTAGTATTTTATAAACAAAAGAAGATAATAAATAAAGAAATTTTATTTGTCATAAATTTATATTCCAATAAAGGGAAACTGTCATGACATTACTTTCAAATTACTCCATTATGTCTAACATATATCTTAAATGAAATTCAGTTTTTCAACCATTCCACATTCACAAACTTTACAGCAGAATGAGATTATTGTCAAACTCTTAAATGATTCAAAAAAAAAAAAAAAAAAAAAAAAAAAGAAAAAGAAAAAACTGAATGAAATTTGGAAACATACCTTATAATTAATCCGCTACATTACTTATTTGTTAAAATGTGAAAAACTCAGGTTTAGTCCAACTTGTTTTTCTTCTCCATTTGCACCAATTATCCTAAGAGTTGGATCTTTGATGTAAACCATAATAGGATTTCACTTTAAATTATTGAAAAATTGATTTGTAAAAACAATAAAGAGAGAGCAAAAAAGTTGTGTCGTGAATAAGGTCATTGTCTTGAAAGTGAAATTCTGAACAATTATGGTGCAATCAATAATTATCGTTCGCTTCCTAAGATTAACGCAATCAACCTTCAAACTTGTGTACCCAACATTGAAGGATTTGATATTTGTGGAAGAATATGCCCAAGTTTTTAGACGTGTTAAGAGAGAGTTCTAATTTTGAAGGAAATTAAAGAGAGGAAAAGAAAAATAAAGATCTCTGCAGAATTTTTTGGTCTCTTTAAAAGAGAGAAACAAGAGATGATGAAATAAATGTAAAACTCTTGCGTTCTCTTTAGCCATTAATGTCAATAAATCCCAAAAAAACATTTTGTCATAAATAAAGAATGCAAGATGTCAATTAACGACTTCAGTTTTCCGTTTTAATTATCCAACAATATATATAGTTTATAAAAACACGTAAATTTAGAAGGATAAATATGCTAAAGTTACAAATGCATGACTGTAATTTTTAGTTTATATGACATGCCTATAAATATTACACCATCGTATCTTTTGTTTAGATTTTGATGTGAACAAAATTTTCTCCTTATTCCTTTAATGGCTTTTTATCTTTTTTTGTTCACAACACGCTATCAGCGCAATCTTTGGAAAAAAAAAAAAAAAAAACATGCAGATGCAGAACTGATATAATCTAGAAGATCAAGGTAGTGTTTGACTTCATGAATGGACAGTCAATGTTCGCGTTGGCGTCGGACATGTCCAACGTGGACTCTACACATTTACCCCTTCCAGACGAAGAACTCAAAAGGGGACTTCCGTGTCAGAGGCACCGGACGCGTCGGACGCCAAAGAAAATTCAGGACCCGTCGGTTCTCTTTTTCCTCCCCTATATATTCACCCCAGTTTCATCCCTTTCCTCATCAAAACTCACAACCAATCCGAAAACTCAAGCTTAGATCCACGTTCAACCATCGATTTTTTCAGGTTTTTGTTATTATATTTGCGTTTTTTGGCTTCTAAATTTCGTTTTATGTTTTTTCGTAATTTTTTGAATTTTTTTCTTTGGAATGGCTGCAAGTCAATCCTCCTTCACTCTACACATTCCATTGACGAATGGAAAAATGACACAACAGATGCTTTCATTAATGTGTGCATGGAATATCTGAAGTCGGCACAGTTTAGGGGTTGTGTTCTTCATTATGTTCATAAGCTGAGGATTGAACAGCTGTAGTTTTTTTAATGTATTTATTACTGTTTCTTATGAAATGGTATTCTGCGTTATATTGGTGTTTGAATTATGAAATTAAATTCTACAGTTTGTATTGTGCATTCAATAAAAGCTATAATAAACACAAATACAAAAACAATAAAGTAATAACTCCGCACTTCCAGCTTGCTCCTTTCATTAAAAAAAATGCATTTTTCGTTCGTAAGAACTTCTCTTCAAATACCCTTTCAAAATACCTTTATTCTTTTTATGAACTAATTATAGATCTTAAAACAGTAAGCAAATTTTCTGATTTAATCTTCCAGGTCACATTCTATTAATTTATCCTTTGATACCTTGTTCTATCATAGATCTAATTTTTGAAATAGAAATCCAAGCTGTTGGCACATGACAGCTGAAAAGAGATGGGAGGCATATTTTGGAATATATATACATTTATGGAAGTCGGGAAATGCCAAAAATTTTATATCAACAGTGCATTAGCATCAAAAAGCAACAGAACAGTGATAATTAAATAAATTTACTAGATAAATCACCAGTTTGAGCATGCGGCCTATTCACTATGGCCTATAGGCAAAATCGATTATATATATCTTTGGTTCCATAAAAACAAATAAGAAATCATCAAATGAGTTTAACTAATTTTTTCCAGAATAGCAGATTCACAATTTTAGCTTCTCTTTTTCCCCCAATTTTTCAGAATAGGAGGTTCTCATTTAACTTATACATCATCAAATCCGCGCCTATCATTAGATATCGGAGAAGACGGTTGTTCAGGTGAAGAAGAAGGCGAGTCAGAGACATCAGCTAGAGCTTCAAGCGTGTTGATGACATCGCTGGTGTCGTCTAGATAATATCTAGCCTTGCTTGGTTTTTGACCAACTGTGCACGCAAACACACAAGTGTTGGCAGATACCAGATTTTGCGCCTTCACGCCAGCAATGCCTTCAAACATGTCCTCGTCGGATTTGTCGTCCCCGATGCATAACACGAAATCTGCCTTTTTGTTGCTCTCTACCATGGATGATAAGATCTTCTCTGCCGCTACACCTTTACTCACACCCTGTTTGTATATATATGTACATAATAAACATAGAGTGGATGATATGTATGATGTGTGTACGTGTGTCATATACACATACAAATAAATACCCACATATGCATATGCACAAGTATACATGTACATGTTTGTGTATAGGTATGTGCATGGATGTGCGTGTAAGGATGTTTTTCTTCTTCATCCTCCAGTTTGAAACTAATAGTGCTTGGTATACGAGATTGAACCAAGATTAAAGTGCACAAATCCAAACACAGTTTATGTAAGGAGTAAAACAGAACAGTTGCTCGTGAACTGAACAATGACACAGATGAATCCAAGTCAAAATGAGTACATTTTAACTTTCAAACCCATACGTTAAACTCAAATTAAACTTCCTTGGTCCTTACTAACAACACCTGTTCTTACAAGGCAACCAATTTTAATTATCCTAATTATCTTCGCATTAGCGAAACAACTTATGTATTTAGATTTGAGCTCAAGTTAAGAGCTAAAAGTAAGAAAAATAGTAAGTGTTAGCTGCTAGCTAGAAGTAGAATTAATCATTCATGCAACTCCAGATCAACCAACAAAATGTAAACACCAGCCAGAATACTGTATGATTGATGAGATACCAATAAGACAAACTAAAAGTTGCTGCTACCTAGATGTTCATTTCTATCAGCAAAATTACCAAGTCACGACCAAGTGATCTATTTGGTTGTACATATGCTGTAGAATCAAAACAATAGGTCTGTAGGTAATCAACATATAACTCAAACCTTTCCTACTGCGTTATGTAGTCAATGACTCGAAACAATCTAAAACTGTATGTTGAGTGAATATGTACAATTTGAGCAAATACGAAGATAATTCAGTAGGAGTGATTTATTTTGCAGACATGATAGAGGAAAATCAAACTAGGATTAACGAGAGGAATTCCATACCTGAGGTTTGACTTCTACAATAAACTGGCCAGGTTTAACCGTTGCTGGTTCATTTGCAAGAACACTCTCTAGATGTTCGAGCATCTCTTTTGCTTGTGCAGAACCGAATCCCATATCAGCATCTTTATGATGCCACACGAGTGCACTTTCCTTTGTCTCCATGTATGATCCATCAGTAGATTCGGTATAGAGATGCATAACTGGCTCAGCCATATTCATCCAGCTGAAGCTATTTTTCCCATTATTGAAGGTTTCCCACTCATTAGTGCTTCTCCACCTGCAGGTATTACTCAGTTCTCCATATCAAAATATCTATAGATTATCACCCTCATAACGTTATGTTTTCTACAGTGTGCAAAGCAATGTCTAAAAACTGTAATTACTATAATAACTAAGTTCCAATCAGATGAATGGTGTTTAACAGTAGGAAGCAATAAAGAAAAGACAAATACCTCATAAAGTAGCCGTGTTCTGCAGCAATTCCTAGATTTTTACATTGTGAAAACCACTCCCCCAAACTTTCCCGTCCTCTCCCACTAACAATGAAAACCACGTTCTTTTTATCATTACAAAGAGTGTTGATGGTTGATATTACACTAGGTTTTGGTGTCTTGTCGATAGATGTCTGAGGCATAATAGTGCCATCATAGTCCAACAATATCAATCTACTCTTAGACCTTTGGTAAGCTGAAACAATGGCATCTGTCTGAAGCTTTCTAAAATTAGGATCAAGCGCAACTACTCTAAATCCAAATCCTAAACCAATACCCCAACAATTCCTCACAAAGTGATCTTTACAACATCTCTCCAAATCTTGCATAAAACTTTTAGCCCAGTATGCTACATCATGCGTGCTTACATATCTATAATGCTTCTCATGCCTCAACTGTTTCTCGCCTGCTGACACGGAAATTGCCTCATTCAATGCTTCAGCAGTATCTTCAGTGTTCCATGGATTTACTCGAATAGCTCCACTTAATGAAGGTGAGCATCCGATAAACTCCGACACCACTAGCATGCTTTTCTTTGGTCCTGTAGCTTCTTGATCACACCCACTAATGCCATTTCGACACACGACATATTCATAAGGAGTTAAATTCATTCCATCCCTAACGGGAGTAACAACTACACACTCAGCAATGCTGAAGTATGCCATTTTTTGGGCGGCAGAAATGGGTTGGTCGATAAAGACAACTGGAGTATAACTATTATTACCAAATTCTGAATTGATCCTTCTACAGCTCTCTATAATTTCAGCTTGTGTCTCTTCTATATCTCTACCTCTCCCTCTGGCAGGGTTAGCAACTTGAACCATCACAGCTCTTCCTTGCCACTTAGGATGCAACTTCAACATATACTCAAATGCTAGCAATTTCAAATTGATACCTTTAAAGATATCCATGTCATCTACACCCAATAACACAATCTTTCCATCAAACTGCTGCTTCAAATCACTGACAATGCATTCCTTGACTGCTAGTGAAAGAGTGGACTCAATTCGTTTCAAATGAATCCCACTGGGCATTATTTTGATCCCAACAGTCCTACCAAAATAATCAAGTCCGATATACCCCCGCTTCGACTCGTACTCAATGCCTAGCATTCTACTACAGCATGACAGAAAATGTCTGGCATAATCAAATGTATGGAACCCAATTAAATCACAATTCAACAATGCTTTTAAAATCTCTAACCTTACTGGAAGTGACCTATAAATTTCTGAACTAGGAAACGGGCTATGCAAAAAGAACCCCATCCTCAACCTGTTAAACCTCCGCCTTAAAAATGTTGGCAATGCCATCAAATGGTAATCATGAATCCAGACATAATCATCCTCAGGATTAATAACTTCAATTACTTTTTGGGAAAACGACTTATTAGCCAAAACATACGCTTCCCATAATGACCTATCGAACCGACCGCTATGACTGGGAGTAAAAGGTAACATATAATGGAATAAAGGCCAGAGCAACTGTTTACAAAAACCATGATAGAACTTTTCAAGCAAATCCTTGGGCAAAAATGCTGGAACGCATTTAAACTTCTCCAACAGAATCTGTGAAACCTCGTCCTGCTCATCACTCATCACTTCGAATTTCAAACTCCCAATATAAATAACGTCCATGTCTTCAGGCAACCCATTTTTCAACTGTAACAACAAGGAATCCTCATCATAAGTGAAGCTCCAACCCTTCTCCGTCTTTTTACCCTTTATCGGCAACTGGTTCGCGACAATAATGACACGATCCTGCAAAACCGAAGATTGAACATCAGAACTTACGCTATTCGCACGATCTTCGTCGTCGAGCTCGGCTAGGGTACCGGGTACGGTCATGACACGCGACATGCGCTTGGACTTCATGCCGCCGCCGAATCCACCGCCGCCCATCGCCGGAAAATTGCCGGACGCGAGATCGAGAAGGTTAGTGTAGGATCTGGACATCATCTTGGAAAATCCGTTCGAGATCTACGATTTCAAAAGAGGCCTGAATGATTGAAGACTAAAATATGGTTTGTTTTTTTTTTTTTTTTCCTTTTTGTTTGTTAATTAATTTTAACGAGGGAGGTTCGGCTTTAAAAATAAGCGAAGTAATTATTTTATGGAGTTTTGTGTAAAATAAAACAGTCAGTGTCCTGCTGTTGCGTTGTCTTTTATAGTAGTGGGAAAGCGGATAAGGTTGCCAGTTGGCAAGGTTGACAAGTTGCTCTTTTCTTTTAAACAGACGGCTGGATTTGGCTGAAAGCGATGACTTTAAATAATGCCACTTTCGCCACTGGGATAAGTAGATGTCCAGGGAGAGCCATGCATATAATTGATAGGATCCACCAACCTGACATGATCAAAAGGCTGATCTAATCTAGCTTAATGTGGGTCGGTTATTGATTACAATCTATGACTCGCACTATTTATAAAGTATAGTTGTCTACATTGCATTATAGGTGATAGCCATTATCCGGACAACAAGGGGGGAAACTTAGTAAGCCCTTATGATAGGGCAGACCACTTCAGCAGACAATAAAAACAAAAATAAAAAAAACTCAAAGATTGTGTTTTCAATCATTGTCTTCAATTATTGTGCATTAACCTTGCTTTTCAATTTTCAACTTTTACATTTTGCAAATTGCACTGTCATATCTCTAGTAAGGCTATAAATGGATCGGATCAGATCAAGAGTCAGAACATGTCGTAATTACCCGATCCGAACCCTATACGTTTATTAGTTGAGTTCGATTTCATAACCTGACCTCGACGCAGTTATAAACGGGTTGACTCAATATGCGTAACCCGGTTCGCTTGTGGGTTGTGTCGGGAATTTATTCATGTCAGCTTAATACGTTTAAATTAAACAAGTTAAAACGGATTGTGAGTAGGTTAATACTTAATATAATCATTGCTTAGCGAGACAAACAAGTTAAAATCGGATCAATGAGTCAACCTAAAACCCACTCGTTTATTAGACGGGTTGACCTGAAATTGATTCGTTCTTGTAAACTTGTCACTTAAACCTGCTTATTTCCATGTTATCTTCGAGTCATTATGAAAATTGATGGTCCTGGTCTCTTGTCAATTTGTCCAACATCTTCGAAGGATCAAAGTGTAATGTAGCAATCCGGATTTTCAGTATTTGAATACTTAATTTATTTAAATATGAAAGCGATTATTTTTTAAGCTGAATAACCAAAATTCACAATTTTTGTGTGTGTGTGTGTGTGTGTTAGTTATTTGATATTACTGAATAGTAAAATAGTAATTTGAATATTGAATTACTCAAATAAGTGCATCTGGAATTTAATATAAAATTAAATTGATTTCAAAGCTTATGTAAAATAAAAAAGTAGCTTCTTTTCTCCCTGGTTTCACTGTTTTGGTTCGAGAGTTTGAGTTCTTTGTTCTTGGCCTTGGAGCTGTATCTGGGTAGTAGCATTGTTCATTTCAGAGTTGTTAGCTTCAGTTGTTGTTTGATTTTCCTTTCTTTTGTCTTCCTTTTGGTGCTGCATTAGGTGGTTTGTTGTCCTGGTTTGACTGCTTTGGTTGGTTGTGATCAAGTGTTGCTTGTTTTTTCTGCTTTTGGAGTTGTTCTCCTTAGTCTTGCTTCTTTGTTCTAGGAGTTTATTCTTTTTAGCTTGGCTCGGGTGTTTGTGAGAAGTGGTTCTCTACTTGGTCAGCCAGGTGTTGGTTTTATTTTAGTGCAGCTACTCATGTCTTCCTTTTTAGCTCGGGAGCTTGGTTTCTTTTGGTCTATGGACATACTGTAGGTTGTCATTTTCTAATTTGTTATGTATGTCTCAGTGGTTAAGTGTCTGGTTTGTATTGGTTTGAGCTGATGTTCTCTTTTTCGTTCTGTATAGTGTTTATTTTATTGTCAGTGTTTTGTAGCCAATTCAAACATTTGTACTTCTCCATTTTTGTAATTAAGTACCCTTTTGTTTCAAAAAAGAAAACCATATTTGAATATGAACGATAATTAAATATTAATAACGAAGAATTGAAGTGTTTAAAATCGATTTGTAATAACTCAATTTATTAACACGTGAAAATAGTATTTTTGCAAATAGCCTCGCATTTCGATGAAACTAGTTTCTTCGGGCCTGAAATGTTGAATTATTGTAGGGCATTAAATTTGGTGATGATGGGGACTAAGGTGTAGTTGTGCGAGCTTTTAACGCTCGATAAGAATATAATTGAATAAAATATTAAGAAGGAAAATATCTACACTTTAAGTCAAATCATGTACTTCCTTTCTTCTTCCCTCGGCTGAAAATAAAAGTAGCCACCTCCTTCATAATCATTCAAACAATTAAATCGTGCAATTTACTCAATGAAATCAGATGATTTCGGATTAGCTAAACTCGTGTGGCTGAGGCTTCGAGTAAGTATGCTTCGAGTTGCGCACAACTTGATTTACTAAACCTCGACATGTTTTCAATGCGACTAGGGCTCGAATCGAAATCTACTTCGTGACGACGAAGGGAAAGTCGATTATGCCATGTTGTTAGTGGAGACGAGATTCGGATTTTAGCATTGACGAGAGAAGAAACGATAGTCTCAGGTAAAATGCAATATTAGGCATGTAGAGGGTGGAGGCAGTAGGTCGCGATGAGGGTAAGGGGACCAAAGTTGTTCTTGTGGTGATGGCTAGGTGGAGTTTTGGATGGTGAGTGAGTTGGTGGTGGTTGCGGAGTCAATAGGCGGCTGAGGTGACGTGAGTCAACGGTCAAAGTGTGACTCAAGGGTTTTACTACAGATGGCAGGTTCTTAATTTTGATTGGGGAAGATGAGAGGTCAAGTGCGTGAGAGGGTAGATGTTTAAATTATGTAATTAAAATAAGTTAGTGACGTTTAATCGTATATTGACTTGTGTATACAATATCTAGTTCATACGAGATACGTTTCAGACACCGTCATTTGAGTTAGGTTCGTATCGATGAATACTACGTATATCCGGTGGATCAGATGAATTCTGGATAGTCTGGAATTTTATCTAATTTCAAACGTCTGTTTGAAATTAGATAAAAACCACATGAGTCATCTTTTGGATGATGGATGGTGAGTTTAACTCACACTTGATATATTATTGTACCATATAATAGTATTAACTGTTATTTACTTATTTATATGTGTGATTGGTCGGTTGGATGATTTACTGCTTATTCAGTTGGTTTGTGCTTATGCATACCCACCCGTGGAGCGGATGACCTTTGACACTTCCTGCTTCGTAGCGGAAGATTCATCTTATATAAATTAGTTTATCTGAATTGTTTTACATGTGTATGTGCTGACATATGAGTTGTGATACATGGGGACAGGTTGGAGGGATTCAACAGGATTCCTCTGGACATTTGTTATAATATCTTTATTCTTATGATGTTATATGAATTGATTGAACGTTAAACCTAATTGTGGACCTACTGGTTATATTACATCGATATATGTGGAACTACGATGAAGTGAATATATTATTATATACAATATACCGAGTTTGTGTGCTTCACACATTTTAGTATGTTTGGCATACCTGAACTAAATTGGGAAATTACATCAAACTTGGGAAAAAGTGAAAGTGAATGGTTCTAAAATATGAAACAAGCTTTTAACTCTCTTTTTCTTCAAAACTTAATTTTAAGTTAATTTACGTAGATTCTGAAATAAATTAAGGTTGTTTTTAAGATTTAGAAATGATTTTGGATTATAACACCTGTTATAACAGACGATTTAGAAACCACAAGTATTTTATTTTGTTGAATATTTATCGATAAATATTTAAAGGAATATTTTAAAGATAAGAATAAGTATAAAATTGTTTTGGGTTTGTCGTGACAATGTCTTAATTACATTCGTCTTTAACCCTCTCAAATTATATATAGGAAGTAAATATAATTGGATCTTTAAATGAATGTTTAAAGATAATTATTATAAAAGAATTTTTTTGGGTTTGTTGCAAATAATATTTTAGCAACACTTGTTTTTAAAACCCTGAAATACAGTTAAATTGGAATATATTATCATTTAGCAATTTTTTTTGGCAAAGCCGACGGGGTTGAGTGGTTCCCTATTCTTTATTAATATACCAAAGAGGAGTACATAGATGCAAAGAAAGTTCAAAAAAAAAAAAAAAACCTAAAAATAAGGCATATCAAACATAAGAAGAACAAATATTAAACTAACTAAATACAACACAAAAAGAGTACATGAAGCAAAAACTTAAGACCGGAAATTCCCAGATCAAAAGTAAAATGAAGATACTTCAGACCGTCCCCTATTTCAAAATTGATTTGCTTCTTGAGCAATACACAAGAGATTTAATGAATAAATATAATTTAACTACAACCAATGGAAGATCTACACCTATGACAACTATTATTGCCCTAAGTAAGGACGATACGTCAAAAGACATTGATCAAAAATTATATAAAAGAACGATAGGATTGTTATTATATATAACTACTAGTAGACTAGATATAATGCATAGTGTATGTCTCTGTGCAAGATATCAGTCTCAACCTAAAGAAACTCACTTAAAAGCCTTAAAACGTATTCTACAATATGTAAAACATACGTTAGATTTTGGATTATTTTATCTTAAAAATGATTCATTTGATTTAATATACTATTTTTGCTCTTAGTCTTTGTTTGGAAAGCAGCTGCAAGCTTTCGATAAAATCTTTAATGCTCCCCAAAATTCGTGATTTATATGAAGAAGAAAAATTAAAATTTAAAAAACCCTATAAATTTTACATTATGAACTCTCCATTCTAATTATATTGTGATGCTGACTACGTGGGATGTAAATCAAATCGTAAAAGCACTAGTGGAACGTGTCACTTCTTAGGTCATTTTCTAGTCTCTCAGTTTAGTATAAAGCAAAATACAGTATCCTGGTCTACAACTGAAGCGGAATATATATCTGCTGCTTTGGCTTGTTCACAAGTAACATATATGCAACAAACTCTAAAAGATTTTGGATTAAATATAAATGAATCACTAATATATTGTGATAATACAAGTGCTTTAAATATATCAAAAAATCCAACTCATCATTCGAGAACCAAACATATAGATATAAGACATCATTTTCTAAGAGATAACGTAAGTAAAGAGAAAATTTCACTAGATTTCATAGAAGCAGAAAAATAAATAGCCGATATATTAACCAAACCTGTAAACGAAGCAACATTTACTAAATTTAGAAGAGAATTAAGCATTTGTTCCTTGAGTGAAATCAAGTAAATTAAATATACTAATATATATTAATATAATATAAAATATAATAAAAATAAAAAAAATAAAAGTAAAAATAAAAAATACATGTTTGTCGACATACCATTTCTTACATGTCGACATATAAGTGCCAGACTTTTAAAATTAATTCCCATCAAAAGTTAGTTGCAACCTATATTTAAATTCATTATTTTGAAATTCCTTCTTCATCTCTTCATTTTCTCTCTGGAAAAATTCTTAAACTAATAAAACAATGGCCTTCTCTAATAACAATAACCAAAACAACCCCATTTGGTTTCCCGGACCATCCGAAGGTCCATTTCAACGAACTATGCTTGCGAGAGTCATGAAATTGGAGGAATCAATGAAGGATGTATTGCAAATGCTGACTGAAATTCAAGTCTTACAAATAAGGATGAATAAAGAGCACGAGAAACAAGGGAAGATTATGAGAAATTTTCAAAGGTTTGCAATGGATAATCAAACCCATCCAATAATAATCGAAGATGATAATCAAATGGAAGAAGAGGAAGAGAAAGAAGAAGAAGAAGAAGAAGAAGAAGAAGAGGAAGAAGTAATGGAAGAAGAAGAGGAAGAAGGAGCACTAAACGAAAATATGGATGAAGACGATAGTGTTATATGCGTAGGCGAAGTGTGCTTTGACAAGGACGGAAATGTAATTGAACAAAATGGGGAATTTTGTCTTCATTGTCCAATTCACGAATCCCTGATTGTTAAAAAGCACAAAACGTTTAAAGCTTTTGTAGGTTGTGGGTTTTGTACGTAAATACGAATTGTTATTGTGTGATTTTCCTGTATGTATGTTTGGATTGACTGGTTGGGTTGCTTGTATGTTATGAATTATTTATGCTCTTGTTTATATTTACTATAATTACATTAGTATAGTCATTAATTTAAAAGATGTTATAAACGTTTGAGATTCAGTACTATAGTCTTAAGGAAATTTTATATCTAGAATAAGTCAACAGGAACATTTATAGCATATATTTAAGGGGAGTTTAGTTTGGTATAGTTTAGTATAGTTTTTTTGTTGATGACAAAGGGGGAGAAATTACAAAATATGATATAGTTAAGATAGGCATAGTTTAAGGGGGAGTCAAAGGAATTCATGGTGAAAGGGGGAGTATTCAAGAAATCAGATCAACAGGTAATATCAAGTATGAATATTTTATAAACCAAGGTTGTCATCATAAAAAGGGGGAGACTGTTGGAGAATGGAATTTTGATGACAACAAACTTGTTTCAATTATTAACATTATTGATTATAAAATATATACTAACATCTTTATCCATAATATATACATATATATGTATATGCAGGAATTATATGTAGGAAATAAATACTGAAGATAGCACAGTTAAGAGTTTAGGGATTCAAGATTTCAAAAGGAGAATCAAGACCCATGAGTTTCAAGATATTAAGATATCAACATTTCAAGATTATTAAAGTAATAGTTAATATGTAAAACTCCGGTTAGCACTTTCAAAATCTGATTTCAAATTATCTCAGACTATTTCCAAAATGGATTTCAAAATTATTTCAAACTCCTTTCTAAATGATTTCAAATTATTAAAGGCTTTTACATATTGTTTTAAATATATATATATATATATATGTGTGTGTGTGTGTGTGTGTTTATTATATATATTAGAAAGTTTATAATTAGATTATATAGTTTTATATCATTTATATATATAGTTTTATATCATATGGTTAATATGTTTTTATACTTAAGAAATTATATTTTAAATAACTAGTTTTGATTCAAGAATTTCCAGAATATATTATTAACCCCGTTATTATAACGTGGTTCAAAGAATTGGCATCAAGAGGCTACGACTCGTTCACAAGTGAAAAGTGATAATGTCACATCCAAAGTGATTGCATTGCTATGGTCATCATGAACCGGGATCATTTGCATACGCGCGATCGTTGCACCCTAAAACCTGGGCACGTGAATAAGTTATGAGCTCTTATAAGTGTGAATTAGTAAAACAAAGTATGGCTCGTGTAAAGTCAAACCATGCATATATGATGAGATCTGTGACGGCCCGCCTCGCACCAACCAACATTTCCTCGAAATGCGCTGTGCTAATGCCCGACTAGCACGGGACGGTCGTCAAAGAAAAAGGATCTGAAACTATGAATCACCAAAGAACCTGTAGTATATCTCACAGCGCATGAACAAAATATAATAATAACATAACTTGACACAAAACAGGCGAGACAGTGCATAACCTGAAAACTAAACCATCATAGTAGCGGAATCCAAAATACATCTTATGTTCCAAACCACCATTATTACAACTTCAAAATACTGTCTCTAAAGCAAAATAGAAAAGGTACACTATAAATGCCCAAAGCAGTGACCAGCAACAACACAGGGAGAATATATGTAAATAGTACGTGGGAGTCTCATGCTCGTCTCCATACAGCTACTCGTGCATACCACCTAACCTGTCTCTATTCTGCTCGTTTAGGAGCACCCAGAGTAATAAGAAGAGACATAAAACTATGGGTCAGACAAAAGTCTGGTATGAGCGAGAGCAGCAAAATAAAACAATAACAGGTATAAATAATCATACCTGAACCTGGACCTGCAACCAAAGAGTTAGCACAACAAGATGTACAGTACTCCAAGGTAACACTAACATAAAGTGTAAAATGGGAGTGTGCATGCCATGGTGGTAGCAAACATCAAACATAGAAATCTGCCTCACATCTCTCACTCAATGCGTAAAGTATACGATATCCACCACTTTGATCACCAAATCCTTTGCTACGACCACTTTGCCCTTGGGTCTTAATGACCCCATTGCGCTGGTCCATAGCCATTAATCCCTTACTACGATCACCTTACCCTTGGGAGTCCTAATGGCCCCATTGCACTGATCCTTAACCATGCTACGATCACTTGCCCTTGGGAGTCTTAATGATCCCATTGCGTTGATCCATAGCCAATAATCCGTCTCTCTGTGGTGAACTAAAGCTATAGATATCGATAACCCCTTTGCACACGTCCCGCAGCAAAGCCCAATCATGAAGTTGACTCGTTGGTTCCCATCTGGATCATGAGTAACAACTTCTCACTTGGACTTCCTTTGCATCTCGGGTTTTTAGTCTCCTTTAGGTTCTGTTTGGTCTTGTCCTCGGTTCGATTCGTGACTCCAAACTTCCGTTCGCGCTCATACTTTGGTTCGGGGGTAACCGGCTCGTGGGTCTCACTCAGGTCACGATGGAGCAACCGGTTCGGATCGGTCATAGTGCCTCCTTCAGATCGGGTCGTGCTCCACTTCGGTTCATGAGCCTGGGTCGGTTTGTGATGAGCATCTGGGTCCGGTTCGTGGCTCCTCCATTCGGATCGGTCACGGTCTTTAAGTGCAAGCGGATCGATTCGTGAACTTCTGGGGGTATGCTTCTTGAGCGGTTTGGTTCTGATGAGCACGAGTGGGATCGGATCGTGGTTCCTAGGTCACGAGCCGGGTCGGGTCGTGAGGGTGGTATCACGATCGGGGTATGACCAATTTCCTGCAACTTTTCCAACAAGCTATTTGCGCTGTACAACGGCGTTTTCGACCATTCTAACTTTACTATACAATCACAGAGCATGCCAAACAGCAATAGCAACATGTATAATCAAGCATAAACACCAAAACAACAATGTAACATGTTAATATGGATCAAACATACTAAAACCATGATTTTCCCTTAATCCCCTTAATCATGTTTTAACTATATGATTAGCAAACTTAATACAAATTAACCCAAATTTCTAATATAGACATAAAATAATATTCAAGAATTTCTACATATTTTTTCAAGATTTTTATGATGCACAATTTTGCTAATTATCATTAATCACCCCTAATTAGCCGTAATTAGTGTAAAAACATGTTAATCACTCACCTTAGCCACAAATAAATTTAGATCTGAAACTCTAACTGATTTGGCACGGATCCCAATGTATTCCAGCAGATCTATCTCCAATTTGATGTTAATTTGCCTTGATTTATCAGCCCTCCCATAACCCTAATCCCGAAATGGGTTATGGGCTTAGCTGCTAATCAACCGGTTAAGCCCAACTATGTTGTTTTTCACCTTTCAAACCTTATTTCAGCCATATCTCCCAAACAGTAAGTCCGTTTGATTCATGTGACCACTCAACGAAAAGGTAAACCATCATCCCAATCCAATGGAAGTGGTTTTAGGTTAAAACTCCTTAGCAATCAAAAGTTATAGGCAAAACAAGATTCGCTAGGGGTAAAACGGTCATTTAAAATTCGGCAAAAATCGTGAACATGGGAAATGACCCCAATAGTCATTCACCAAAGTTACACGATCATATCACTTCGTATGAAAATGAAATAAATATTCTATGATCCTCCGATGCGTAGAATATGGGTCGTTACACTCTCCCCCCTTAAGAAATTTCACCCCTGAAATTCCTTAACTAAGAAATACAAACAATGGTGTTCCGCATGACTATCAGCCATTTACAAACAATCAAACATTCATAATAACACAACAAGCCTACCCTAGCATGCAGTTTACTAACAAGGGAATAACTATATCGCGATTAAAATCTTACTAGTCAAAGTGTTTTGGATATGACTTCCTTATGCTCTCATATATTTCCCAACTACAGTCATTCTCATTATCGCTCCACTGGACCTTGACTAGTTCCACTGTCTTCCTTCGAAGTTGTTTCATATCGTGTCCGACAATACAAATCGTTATGTGGCTCCTAATCGCCTCAGATTCCACTTCGATATCATTCATCTGATCGGGTGAGATAGTCATATCAGAACCGTGCACGAACTTCCTTAACTGGGAAACATGAAATACGTTGTGCGCTCCCATCATCTTGTTTGGTAATCCAACTTTATACGCTAAATTCCCCACTTGCTCGAGAACTAGAAATGGACCAACAAACTTTGGTGCCAAGTTACCTCTCCTAGCAAAACGAATTACATGCTTTAACGGAGAAATCTTGACGAATACCAAGTCGCCAACGGAGAATTTCAAATCTCTTCGCCTTTTACCAGCATAACTCTTATGCCTGTCTTAGGCAGCCTTCATTCGTTGTTGGATAATCTTGATTTTATCTGAAGTTTCTCTTATTACATCCGACCCAAATACAAATTTCTTACCTGTTTCTAACCAACATGATGGTGAGTTGAGCGGTCTTTCGTACAAAGCTTCAAATGGAGCCATACCAATACTGGACAAATAACTATTATTATATGCGAATTCAACCAGATGTAAATAGTTATCCCATGACCCTCCAAAATCTAATATACAAGATCTAAAGAGATCCTCTAATACGCGATTCACCCTCTCTGTTTAACCGTCGGTTTGAGGATGGTACGTGGTACTAAGATGTAATTCTGACCCAAATGCCTTTTGTAAGCTCTTTCAAAACCACAAGTAAATAACGGATCTCGGTCACTTACAATACCTTTAGGTACTCCATGAAATCTTACTATCCATTTCGTATATAGTTCTGCTAACTTAGTTGTCATTCTATTCGACTTGACCAGTATAAACCTTGCACTTTTGGTCAATCGATCTGCCATCACCCAAATACTATCATAACCTGATCTAGTCCTCGGTAAACCATCAATGAAATCCATTGAGACTTGTTCTCATTTCCATTCGGGAATTTCTAATGGTTGCAACAAACCACTAGGCTTCTTTTGCCCAGCTTTAACTAACTGGCAATTCATGCACTTGGATATAAACTTCCCAACGTCTCTCTTCATCCCTTCCCAGTAGTAGGTCTGCTTCATGTCTCGATACATTTTATTACCATCGGGATGTATAGTCAGTTTTGAGTGATGACACTCTCTAAGCACTTCATCTCTCAATCCATTAACATTGGGTACAACTAGTCTCCCATTCTTTCGAAGCCATCCTTCTCGATCAAGACCATACTAGTTCATTTCCTCACCATCTATACCCATCTCTACTTTGGAGATGATTCCCAATAAATTAGGACTGCCCCTCTGGCTGGAGCCGATCCGATCAATCAAAGTTGGTCTGATCGTCAAACTTGCTAACATCTCTGGATCTAATTCGCACTTAGGTCTGAAATCATATCCTGCGATATATTCTAGTTGCTTCCATTCTAGAAACATAACCCCCAAACTGACATGTCTCCTACTCAATGCATCAGCCACCGCATTGCCTTTCCCGGGTGTATATGTGATATTGAAATCATATGAAGCCAAGAACTCTAACCATCTCTGCTGACAAAGATTTAAATCCTTTTGAGAGAAAAGGTACTTTAATGACTTATGATCGATAAACAACTCGAATCTTTCTCCCAAGAGGTAATGTCTCCACATCTTTAATGCGAACACGATCGCTGCCAATTCCAAATCATGGGTAGGATACCTTTTCTCATGTGGTTTCAGTTGTCAACTTGCATAAGCTACAACCCTACCTCCTTGCATCAATACAACACCTAGTCCGGTACCACAGGCATCCGTGTATACCGTCATTTCTTCATTCCCCTTAGTAATAACCAACACTGGTGCATACGTCAACTTTTCCTTTAGGCTCCTGAATGCATTCTCACACTTTTCGCCCCAAGAAAATGCTTGATTCTTCTTAATCAACTGAGTTAACGGTGCTGCTATTTTGGAGAAGTCTTGGATAAACTTACGATAATATCTAGCTAACCCCAAGAAACTTCTCACGTCCATTGCATTCTTGGGCGTAGACCAATCTTGTACCGTAGCCACCTTCGCAGGGTCCACGGCAATACCGTTTTCTGAAACAATATGGTCTAAGAACCTCACTTCCCTCCTCCAGAAGTGACACTTAGAAAATTTTGCTTTCAAGTGGTGTTTCCTCAACACTCCATCACTGTCCTCAAATGTTCCTTGTGTTCTTCTTCTGTCCTCGACTAAACCAAGATATCATCCACAAACACAAGAACAAACTTATTCAATTGATCCCTGAATACCCTATTCATAAGATCCACAAAATATGCTGGTGCATTGGTCAACCCGAATGGCATGACCAACCACTCATAGAATCCAGACGGCGTCCGAAATGTTGTTTTAGGTATACTCTCAGCTGCTACTCGGAGCTGATGAAAACCTATCGCGAGATCCAACTGGGAGAACACTCTTACTTCACTCAACTGATCAAACAAATCATCTATCCGTGGAAGAGGATACTTATTCTTCCTCGTCACCTTATTTAACTCGCGGTAGTCCACACACAATCGAAGGGAACCATCGGCCTTGGTAGCAAATACAACTGGTGCTCTCCACTCGGAAACACCTCTTCGGAAAATCCCTTCTTCAAAAGATCGCTTACTTGCACCTCGAGCTCTCGCTGCTCCCTTGGCACCATACGACGAAGTGGCATCACTATAGGTCTGGCATCTTTCACTAAATCAATACGAAACTTGATCACTCGGTGTGGTGGAAGTCCGGTCATTTCCCCCAAGATGTCCGGATACTTGCTAGCAATAGGCACATCCGACAACTCATCATGTGGGATGTCGAGGGAATTTAGAAAACTAGCCATCACCCCATCACTAGGTAAGCAACCAAACAATACCCTCCGCCCATCATCCGCTCTAATGGTCACCGAAGACCCCTTACAGTCTACCACCACCCCATACCTTTGGAGCCAATTGACTCCCAAAATAATGCCAAAAATCCCAAAACAAAGCAATCACAAGTAAACATACATCCATGACTCGATAAGAGCAAATTACGACAAATCATACTAAGGCTAGTCGAACCATCGATCGAGTTTGTCACAACTAAAGGTCTATCGACAATCTCGGGTTCCAATCAAAACCTATCTACCAGGTCTCTAGATATGAAGGAATGAGAATCCCTGGTATCAAACATCACTCGAATAGGAACATCATAAATAGAAAGCATACCTCAAATGACGATGCCCTTTCCCTTCTGCACCGCAGTTGGGGCATTCGACGAAGAAGGCACATCGTTGACAGCATATGCTTTCATAATCTGCTTCTCTTTAGGAGGTTGTGGACATTTATCCTTGTGATGTTCCACTTGGCCGCAATTGAAGCACTTCCTGTCCGTTGGCTTTGCTTGACAAATCTTTGGCATAGTGGCCCTTCTTGCCACAGCTATAGGACTCAACATCTTTCTTATTCTTCTTCTAGCCATCCTTAGCTTGGTTCTATTTCCTCTTATTCTGCGAATTATTCTTACCTCCACCGCTTGCCTGCGGCTTTGGCTCTCCTGCAGATGTGACAACAACCTCGGTTTTTGACTTAGGGTAAAGGCTCTCAGATCTTAATGCCTTTCCCGCAATCGACTCGAAGGTCTCGTCGATGTGGTTTATATGTCTTTCCCCCAAGTACTCATCTAGGACGGTTATGAACTTCTCGTTCTTCTTCTCGGTAGTATCGATAAGAGATAATCCATACTTAGATAAAGTATCGAACTTAGCAATATACTCCGAGATTGCCCTATCATTCTGCTTAAGTTCCAAAAATTTCCTAAACAATTCTGATTTCTGAGCAGCCGGAATAAACTTGTCACTGAAGCGAGTTTTAAACTGATTCCAAGTAAATTGATCCTCAGGAGTAGCTGTTTTAATAGCATTCCACCAATTCATAGTCCGTCCTTGATGTTGACGCGATGCTAGCTTTCTCTTCATTGCATCATCGATTCCCAAATCCTCGAAGATGCGCTCACAATTATCAAGCCAATCTTGAACATCCATAGCCGATTCTGTTCCATGGAACGGCTTCCTACCAGGACTAGTATAATCCTTGTTAAGCTTGGCAAAATCGGCTCTAGGCGCCTGCGCTACTGCACCACCACCGTTAGCAGCATTAGGAACTGCTCTCTGAAGATCCCTAAGCATCTCTCGCACGAAGGTAGTAAACATCGTCCTCATATCAGGGACATTCTATCATTGTCCCTTGAACCCGTACTCCTCATATTTCGGCTCATCGTCCAATCTGTAAAGAGAAAACGATTAACCCTCTTCATAGTGGTGCCAGTGCAGTGTGACTTCATTCTAAGATATACTTATGGTATATGTATATATAGCTTTTGAAAACCAAAATATCACAAATACGTGCTATCATATACGTATACTATCTCTTCTTGATGTCTTCTCCTAGGTTAACTATGCAACCTAGGCTGTAATACCAAGTGTGACGGCCCGCCCCGCACCAGCCAACATTTCCTCGAAATGCGTTGTGCTAATGCCCGACTAGCACTGGATGGTCGTCAAAGAAAAAAGATTTGAAACTATGAATCACCAAAGAACCAGTAGTATATCTCACAGCGCATGGAATAAAATATAATAATAAACATAACTTGACGTAAAACAGGCAAAACAGTACATAAGTCGGAAACTAAACCATCATAGCAGTGGAATCCAAAATACAACTTATGATCCAAACCAACATTATTACAACTTCAAAATACTATCTCTAAAGCAAAATTGAAAAGGTACACTACTAATGCCCAAAGCAGTGACCAGCAACAACACAGGGAGAATATATGTAAATAGTACGTGGAAGCCTCCTGCTCGTCTCCGGACAACTACTCGTGCATACCACCTAAACTATCTCTAGTCTGCTCGTTTAGGAGCACCCAGAGTAATAAGAAGAGACATAAAACTCTGGGTCAGACAAAAGTCTGGTATGAGCGATAGCAGCAAAATAAAACAATAACAGGTATAAATAATCATACCTGAACCTGGACCTGCAACCAAAGAGTTAGCACAACAAGATGTACAATACTCTAAGGTAACACTAACATAAAGTGTAAAATGGAAGTGTGCATGTCATGGTGGTAGCAAACATCAAACATAGCAATCAACCTCACATATCTCACTCAGTGCGTAAAGTATATGATATCCACCATTTTGATCACCAAATCCTTTGCTATGACCACTTTTCCCTTGGGGTCTTAATAACCCCATTGCGCTGGTCCATAGTACGATTACCTTTCCCTTGGGAGTCCTAATGGCCCCATTGTACTGATCCATAGCCATGCTACGATCACTTGCCCTTGGAAGTCTTAATGATCCCATTGCGTTGATCCATAGCCACTAATCCATCTCTCAGTGGTGAACTAAAGCTATAGATATCGATAACCCCTTTGCACACATCCCGCAGCAAAGCCCAATCATGAAGTTAACTCGTTGCTTCCCATTTGGATCCTAAGTAACAACTTCTCACTTGGATTTCCTTTGATTCTCGGGGTTTTTAGTCTCCTTCCGGTTCGGTCTTGTCCTTGGTTCGATTCGTGACTCCAAACTTCCGTTTGCGCTCATACTTCGGTTTAGGGGTAACCTGTTCGTGGGTCTCACTCGGGTCGTGATGGACCCACTGGTTTGGATCGTTCGTGGTGCCTCCTTCAGATAGGGTCCTGCTCCACTTCGGTCCATGAGCCCGGGTCGGTTGGTGATGAGCATCTGGGTCCGGTTCGTGGCTCCTCCATTCGGATCGGTCATGGTCTTCAAGTGCAAGCGGATCGGTTCGTGAACTTCTGGGGGTGTGCTTCACGAGCGGTTCGGTCCTGATGAGCACAAGTGGGATCGGATCGTGGCACCTAGGTCACGAGCCGGGTCGGGTCGTGAGGGTGGTATCATGATCGGGTATTAGCAATTTCTTGCAACTTTTCCAACAAGCTATTTACGCCATACTACGGCATTTTTAACCATTCTAACTTCACTATACAATCATAAAGCATGCCAAACAGTAATAGCAACATGTATAATCAACCATAAATACCAAAACAACAATGTAACATGTTAATATGGATCAAATATACCCAAAACCATGAATTTTCCCTTAACCCCCTTAATCATGTTTTAACTATATGATTAACAAACTTAATCCAAATTAACCCAAATTTCTAACAGAGGCATAGAATAATATTTAAGAATTTCTACACATTTTTCCAGATTTTTATGATGCATAATTTCGCTAATTATCACTAATCACCCTTAATTAGCCGTAATTAGTGTAAAAACATGCTAATCACTCACCTTAGCCACAAATAAATTTTAGATCTGAAACTCTAACTGATTTGGCATGGATCCCAATGTATTCTAGCAGCTCTATCTCAAATTTGATGTTAGTTTGCCTTGATTTGATGCTGATTAGCTTAATATTGGACTAAACTGTGATTAGGAGGTAGTTTAAAAAGTGGAGGCCATTACTAAGGTTAGAGGAAGGTAAATGACGGTTAGAAAAATGAATAAAACTGATTTCCCAAACCCTATCAGCCCTCCCATAACCCTAATCCCGAAATGGGTTATGGGCTTAGCTGCTAATTAGTCGACTAAACCCAACTATGCTGTTTTTCACCTTCCAATCCTTATTTCAGCCATATCTCCCAAACGGTAAGTCCGTTTGATTAATGTGACCACTCTACAGAAAGGTAAACCATCATCCGAATCTAATGGAAGTGGTTTCAGGTTAAATCTCCTTACCAATCAAAAGTTATAGCCGAAACAAGATTCGCTAGGGGTAAAATGGTCATTTAAAATTCGGCAAAAATCATGAATATGGGAAATGACCCCAATAGTCATTCCCCAAAGTTACACAATCATATCACATCGTATGAAAATAAAATAAATATTATACGATCCTTCGATGCGTAGGATGCGGATCGTCACAAGTTCTATAATTGCACAAGACACACTAGGTAGTTCGTGTATAAGTAAAATACACAGTATTTTATATGCGAACAAGTTGCATGCATGACATAATCGATCAAATCAAATAATTGTGCACGGGATCAGTCGCTTACACATATATTAATATATATGTTAATAATATGTCGTATATTAATGCAAACATGTGTTGATATAAAAAGAATAAATAATCTCTCATCAGCATTTGATCGAATACAACATGTGCATGTAGTCCTATGTGAAGCATCAACAGCTCTTAGGCCATGTTCGTCCCTATATGCTAACGCACTCATCCAAACAAAGTCCCAAACTCGGTTAGCTCGCTCGTTCGCATCCAGCTCGCTTACTCATCTCCACTTAAATGCACGGATCGAGCAGCAACATGCTGGAGGGGTTGAGCAGGGAGTGTCGGGTCATTCAGATCATCGTAAGGCAGGTTGAGCACAACAGCTTGGTCGAGCACAGTAGCTCGGTCGAGCACGTACCACTACGGGGATCGTGCAGGTTTTGCTCGAGCAGCGGTCCTAAGGTTGAGCATCATCGTGCCACATGGACTGAGCGAAGGTCAGTTGATAGGTCGGGCACCACCATTGAGGTCGCTCATGCACCTGCCAGTCGGTTAAGGTGCATGTCGCCACGTGAGTCGAGCATAAAGGGGCTTCACGGATCAGCAGTTTCACAAATGTTGGATCATACAATATATACATATATATGGATTTGTATTGTTTCAATACGTAAAGAGTTTGCATTCATACGAAGGATTGGCTCCTCAAAATACCACGTGATCGGTCCTGTAGTTAAAAAGGTGGTGCATGCACATGATTCCAGCTGGCAACCAAACATTAAAGCAATGGCTCGCTCATGCATCATATTTGAAGGCTCGCTCGAGCACTGCTAAACTCTGGTCGCACTTAAAGTTCTGGGTGCGCATTATCCCAAGGTCACTCAAGCACAAGTCTGGTCTTACAGCTGGCTCCAGCTGTCAGTGGCATTTTCGTAAATACTTCTATGAACGACCCAAACTTTACACACCATAATTACAACACTGCCATATCCCTAAACATCACCTATAAATACCCCACTTCTCAACCATTTAAGGGATCGATTTTTCCACCTCGAAGGGCTGTCGAAACCATTTCTCCACTACTTTCAAGCACTCCAAGCTCCATTAATGGCTTCTCCAACTCAATCCATCTTCTTTCAACAACAAATGGATCAAATCTTCTCCATACTCCATTAAAATCTCTCAAGCTCGACCTAAGTGATCTCCAACCGCTACTAATCCTCTCTGAAGCCTATATATAATGCCAAATCACCATAGAATCAAGGAAAACCACTCAAGTGTTGAAGATATTCATCAATCTCCACCACACTTAGAGAAGATCAAACTGTTCCTTTGGTAGATTCAAGTGAAATCTATATTAAAGAGATAGATAAAAGACAGAAATGTCACAAATGAGTAGAGTGAATCAAATAATGTACTTTGTAAATTCTATAATGATATTAAAGAGAGCTTCCATAGTGGACGTAGGTCTAAATTGACCGAACCACTTCAAAAATTCCTTGTTCTTTACTTTTTGCTCTTTGTTTTGTACTTATGGCCTCATAATTTCAAATCTAACCGTTTGGTGAAGTGCTCCAAGAGAACCTTTGGTGTTGTGACCATTTTTTGATTTCAACATTTGGCACCCACTATGGGACTCAAACCCACGACCACAAGGTTAAGAGCCTTGCATTTAATTTCTAAGCATGCTTCTACTATAGATTCTCTAGATCTAAGATTCAGGCCAATTGACGAACTCTCTTCAAAATTCAAAGCCTTGTCCGAAATAATGGCTAAATCTAAGAAGACTACAAGTAAAACAGTTGGAGAAACCGACAACTTTGCTCCATAAGGCTACGCCACTTACTAACCGCTTTGAAATGGGCGAGAACCCGATAGGTGGAGTCGGTGTGACAAGGAATGAGTTGGACACTGCTATTGCCAATATTGACCAACGAATGAATAGTTCTACCAAGGATTTGATGGACAAGTTAGATGCAGTTCTCAATGCTCGACCAAATCCAACCCCTCAGAAGGTCCATGTTGATCTCGAAGAAAATGACAATTTGTCCACTTCTGATCATAACTGCAACGACAACATGGAAGATGATAATGACTGGTTGAGCGACAAAGACGAAGCTAGTTGAAGAATTGAAGCCAAAAGCTAAGAATCAATCCGTGGGAAATACTCGAAGGGTTACTAGTCCCGCTAAGGGGGCACCTCCTAGCCGGAAAGGTAAAGGACCTAAGTTTTCTAATTAAGATCGCTTGTCTAGACAAACGTTTGGTAAAGAATTTAGCCTCACAGAGCAGCAAAACACTGAAGAATACATCTTGAATTTGATAGAACAAATCATGAAAAAGAATCAAGCTTGCAATCACGATGAAAGGAAATGGAATTTCTCTCCCGATAGGACTCCGTTTACTGATAGAATCCGAGAAACAGAATGTCCGAAGAAGTTCACTCCTTCGACTTCGCCTCCGTACAAGGGCCTTGTTGATCCTAACTACTTTCTATTCAAGTACAAATGGCATATGAGTGCTGCAAAGGCAACAGACGAGATGAGATGCCTATACTTTCCTCTTTACTTAGAAGGTGTTGCGCATTATGGTTCATAAAGCTTCCACCTAAGTCTGTAGATCGATTCTCTAACTTGACCAAAAAGTTCAAGGAGTAATTCTTCTTGTATGTTACCAAAGCTAAAGATGCTATAACACTTTCAGCAATGAAGCAGAATCCAGGGAAGTCCGTTAAAGCTTTTCTCAGTCGGTTCAATGTTGCCTTATCCGAAGTAAGGAATCCAAAGCCTCGCATAATCCTCATGGCTTTACTCGACTCTATAGACAAGAGAAGCAAGTTTTGGGAGATGGATAAAAATGAAAGAACCAAATATGCTTGACAAGTTCTATAAGAAAGCAGAAGAGTACATGAGAGTAGACAACGATCCTTTTCCTATTGGCACAAGCAGCATTACTGAGGATAAAGAAAGTGTTAATGCTCAAGATGATCAACAGAGAACTCAAGCGAGCAAATGACGGAAACAACAACAAAGCCAATAAGAAGTTTCGCCTTCATGACTCGTATGAACTAACTCCTATGAGTGACACTCCTGAAAATATTTACCCTGTCACGAAGGATGCAGAAGACTACCGAGAGCCTCGACCAATGAAGATGAATGACCATCTAACCAAATATGGGAAGTTATGTCGGTTCCACAATTAGCCAGACCATAATACCAATGAATGTAGGCATCAAAAATCATTGATCGAAGAGCTGATTAGGAAGAACCTCTTGCAAGAATATGTGAAGAATCCCCAAGCTGTAAATCCTCCTGCAACTTCCCAGGGGTAAGGGGCAACAAATGACCAGTCCGGTCCAAACAACAGAGTTTCTGCTCAAACCAATCCAAGGCTGATCATCAACTAATAACCGTTGGTGGTGCTTTAATATCAGTGGCTCAGAGTAAGTGATCCTCTTCACCATTACTTTACTTCTTGCTATGTTTGAATTTCTTGTAAAAATCTGTAATGTTTTATATGCATTGTACCGAACAATAGCTTTACAAATGAAGTCGTACCTGCTTATGTAAACCTCTTACTTGCAAAATTTGTATTAATACAAAATTTGCTAAAAGACGAATTCTTCACTGTAGGTTATCCAATAAGTGTCTGCTTCCTTAAAGTTCGACCAAATGAGACAACTCCGATAACAACAAGTCAAGGGTAGATTGAAAAAGTCCCAACGAGTCAAATGGCGAAGAGAGTTGAAAATAGCCACGGACCCAAAACCCCAAAGGTCGCGAGAATTCTTTGTGCGAAATGAAGCACGGGAGTTCACTATACATGAAGCGATGCATGAGAGTTCGTTGCGCGGAGCGATGCAACCTCACCCAAAGGTCACGGGAATTCGTTGAGGGAAATGAAGCACGGGAGTTCACTATACGTGAAACGATGCGCGAGAGTTCATTGCATGGAGCAATGCAACCTCACCTAAAGGTCACGGGAATTCGTTGCGCAAAACGAAGGGTGGGAGTTCGTTGCGCGAAGCAATGCAACCTCACCCAAAGGTCGCGGGAATTCGTTGCGCGAAACGAAGTGCAGGAGTTCACTATACGTGAAACGATGTGCGGGAGTTCGTTGCGCGGAGCGATGCAACCTCACCCAAAGGTAACGGAAATTTGTTGCGCGGAACAAAGCGCGGGAGTTCACTATACGTGAAACGATGCATGGGACTTCGTTGCACCGAATAATGCAACCTTACCCAAAGGTCGCAGGAGAATTCGTTGCGTGAAATGAAGCGAGGTAGTTCACTATACGTGAAACGATGCACGAGAGTTCGTTGCGCGGAGTGATGTAACCTCACCTAAAGGTCGCGGGAATTGTTGCGCGAAATGAAGCGCGGGAGTTCACTATATGTGAAATGATACATGGAAGTTCGTTGCACGAAGTGATGCAACCTCACCCAAAGGTCGCAGGAATTTGTTGCCCGAAACGTAGCATGGGAGTTCACTATATGTGAAACGATGTGCGGGAGTTCATTGCGCGGAGCGATGCAACCTCACCCAAACCTCGCGGGAGTTCGCTCTGCGAAATGATGTGACGACCATAATTCCTTTCCATAGAGAAAGCAATCTCTTCACAATAGAGATTAATGAAACTCAGTGAAATCTATGATGTCGATTCAGTCTGTAGGAGAAGATGAACCTTGGATTATAAACAAACACTCCAAAGTAGGGGCATCCAATGGAATCTCCGATGTCAAAACTGATCGACAAACCAGACAAATGTGAGCAACAAAAGTTCTTCCCACAATGAAGACTAATAACGACCTCCCAGGCGGGGGCACAAATGTCAAAGACTTTTCCAAGAAAAAGCAAAAAATAAGTCATAGATACCTTTTCCCAAATAAGAAATGTCGTATATTAAGTTGTTAAAACAACGACGCTTGAAATTTGTAGTCGGATTTAGTCGATTAGTTGATCTTTAGCGGGAACGTGAATTCAAATTAGAAATCGTGTTCGTGCAGATAATATTCGACGAGTTGTAAATCGTTGAAGTAAAAAGTCCTGTGCAAGCACTTTTATTCAATTCAAAATAAAATTCGTTATGATTCATTTTCTAATGATTTAACTAATCTACTATCGATATGGACGATCGATGGCGAAGTATAAGTCCAAAAATCGTGCGAGTGCTTATTTTAATCATAGAACAGGTAGCGTGAAGAAATTCACACTCCAATGCAATGACAAATGTCAACAAGCTAAGATGAAATTCTAGCAAAACATTAGCAGTACTGAAATACAATGGAATTCGTGATACAAAATCAAACAATATGAAGATGCGAACAAATCCGGATTGTAATCTGTTTTACAAGATCAATCGAGGAAAGATTCAATAGTTACAATGTTCATTTTGAAGCCCGTATTTTTCACAAACAAAAAATACAAGCTTCGAGGGGAAAATGTTAACCCCGTCATTATAACGTGGTTCAAAGAATTGGTGTCAAGAGGCTACAACTCATTCACAAGTGAAAAGCGATATCGTCAAGTCCAAAGTGATATCGTTGCTATGGTCATCATGAATCAGGCTCATATGCATACACGCGATCGTTGCACCCTAAAAACTGGGCACGTGAATAAGTTATAAGCTCTTATAAGTGTGAATTAACAAAACAAAGTATGGCTCATGTAAAGTCATACCATACATATATGATGAGATCTATAATTGCACAAGACACACTGGATAGTTCATGTATAAGTAAAATACACAATATTTTATATGCGAACAAGTTGCATGCATGACATAATCGGTCAGATCAAACAATTGTGCACAGGATAGGTCACTTACACATATATTATTATATATGTTAATAATATGTTCCATGTTAATGTAAGCATGTGTTGATATAAAAAGAATAAATTAGCCCTCATCAGCATTGGATCGAATACAACATGTGCATGTAGTCCTATGTGAAGCATCAACAACTTTTAAGCCATGTTCGTCCCTATATGCTAACACACTCATCCAAACAAAGTCCCAAACTCAGTTAGCTCGCTCGTTCGCATCTAGCTCGCTCATTCATGTCCACCTAAAGGCGCCGGTCGAGTAGCAACATGCTGGAGGGGTCGAGCAGGGAGTGTCGGGTCATTTAGATCATCGTAAGGCAGGTCGAGCACAACAGCTCGGTCAAGCACGTACTACCACAGGGGTCGTGCAGGTTTTGCTCGAGCAATGGTCTGAGGTCGAGCATCATCATGCCACATAAACTGAGCAAAGGTCAGTTGATAGGTAGGGCACCACCATCCAGGTCGATCGTGCACGTGCTGGTCGGTTAAGGAGCATGTCGCCACGTGGATCGAGCATAAAAGGGCTTCACGGATCAGCAATTTCACAAATGTTGGATCATACAATATATACATATATATATGGATTTGTATTGTTTTAATACGTAAAGAGTTTGCATTCATACGAAGGATTGGTTCCTCAAAATACCACGTGATTGATCCTGTAGTGAAAAAGGTGGTGCATGCACGTGATTCTAGCTGGCAACAGCACACTAAAGCAACGACTCGCTCATTCATCATATTTGAATGCTCGCTCGCGCACTGCTAAATTTTGGTCGCACTTAAAGTTCTTGTCGCGCATATCCCAGATCGCTAGAGCAGAAGTCTGGTCTTATAGTTGTCTTCAACTGTCCAGTGGCATTTCCGTAAATACTTCTACGAACGACCCAAACTCTGCACACCATAATTACAACACTACCACTACCCCTAAACATCTCCTATAAATACCCCACTTCTCAACCATTTAAGGGGCCGATTTTTCCACCCCGAAGGGCTGTCGAAACCATTTCTCCACCACTTTCAAGCACTCCAAGCTCCATTAATGGCTTCTCCAACTCAATCCATCTTCTTTCAACAACAAATGGATCAAATCTTCTCCATATTTCATTAAAATCTCTCAAGCTCGACCTAAGTGATCTCCAACAGCTGCTAATCCTCTCTAAAGCCTAGACCTAATGCCAAATCACCATGGAATCAAGGAAAACCACTCAAGTGATCAAGTGTTGAAGATATTCATCAATCTCCACCACACTTATAGAAGATCAAACCGTTCATGTGGTAGATTCAAGTAAAATCTAGATTAAAGAGAGAGATAAAAGAGAGAAATATCACAAATGAGCAGAGTGAATCAAATAATGTACTTTGTAAATTCTCTAATGATATTAAAGAGAGCTTTCATAGTGGACGTAGGTCTAAATGGACCGAACCACTTTAAAAAATCCTTGTTCTTTACTTTTTGCTCTTTATTTTGTGCTTGTGGCCTCATAATTTCAAATCTAACCATTTGCTGAAGTGCTCCAATAGCACCTTTGGTGTTGTGACCATTTTTTGGTTTCACCACACACACAAATATATATATATATATATATATATATATATTGATCTAAAAAGTTTAAAACATGATTTACAATTTGAAAAATCAACATAAGTCGGCATACCATTATTTACATGTTGACATATAACCGTCATATTTTCAAATTTCAAAGGAAGTGTCTTTTCATGTTTTGAAACGTTTCAGGACTATTGCAACCTTTGGAACTCTGTATAAAGGGGTCATTATCGAAAATTTAATTATCTTATCTTGTCCTTCTTCATCCTTACTCTTACCACCATTACTTTAATTTCTTGTTTTTTACACTTATACTCTGCCGTTTTCAATAAAAATTATATCATTCTTGTAACAACCCGAATTCCGATAGACCAATTTTTTCTTCAAAATTATAATCCATCGAAACCCGTGTTGGTTGCTCTGGTATCCTGCAAAAAAGACAGAGATATAAAATATATCAGAGCTCATAAAATATCTCACAGCGGAATGGATAAAGTATAATATAATCAAAGTATAGCCTTACCGTAGTAATAATACTGCCTAACTAGTATCCAAAGCTATCATAACTCTGTCACAAATCTAACCTGCGAGTATGTTATGAGGAGGGAGTCAGAACACAAGTTCTAGTGACTGGATTTAAACTATACACTTTGGATAATCCTACATATACCGTTCAATCACATTTTCTTATTTATTAGGTTACTTAGGTTAACACCACTCAAGGCTTACACACACGTCGTACCCATTTACTTCCCAGTGGATTAACCTAATACAGTATATATGTAGCTACCCCCCAATATTGAGGTACACCCCATGGTACCCCACTCGCACAGTCTCCACCGTAATGCCACAGAAATGAACGCAGTCCCTCATCCTACGTCGGAGTGACGTACAGATCTCTACATAACAATGTTACGTTCCTCATATATCTGTCATTACTATGCTACGTTAGCGTACGGACTGCCACCTTCGATTGAATCAGATTCCATCATCGAGTAATGCCCTCAAGTCTACGATACACCACCCAGTGCATGCATGCATATATCTAGTCTTTCCCACGTACGTATCACCAATCGTATTCGATGCCTTAACCGCACATAACCTCTAATGTGCACCGAGTTCCATGACAGGGCTATACAAGAAACATGAAACTCGGTCTGGAGCTTTTTCATATCTGTACCAACCCGCCCTTAAGAGCCTCAAAATACATATATCCCTCAGGTCTGTTTTTTATGGTGGCTATGGCCCCACTTCGACCCCTCTCTCAACTAGTAAAGACTACAAGAGCTAAGCGACTTGCCCCTAACAAACAATCTAAACATCCAGTTGGCGTCTCCCCTGAACCACCGTACCTCGATAGTGAAAGGTGAATGGTCTATTGGGTTTAGCTCTAGTTGTTTCGCATCCCATTGGCTGCCGATGACGGGTAACCGACGATCTACTATCCTTGTTGGTCCTGACCTCGCCTCCCATTGAGGCGATCGTCGAATCACCCTAGTGTCACCTCGTCACAACATTCTGACTGCAAGGCTACTTTTGTAGTCAAGGCCCACCCACCTAATAGTAACGCGCAGACCCAACTTCCGCGAGCACAGATTAAACATCTGCCACCACACAGAGGACTACTAGGAGCACCTTACCTATCTCAGGAAGCCGCATGCTTCCCCTTCCAGTCCTTCAGAGCCGACAGAATAATCAGACGAACGTGCGCTCCCCTTCCCTTGTGACACCACGATGATCTACCCCGTTGGGTTATTCACCCTCAAACGTGCCTGGTCCAGGTGCCGCACTTTAATATGTTATTAGACCCTATGTCTAAACGTTCTTTTATGCGCTTGCTTTACCTCATCAGGTTTCCATTTAACTTGGTTATTCCCATCCACATTGACTTCTTATTCAAGTTACCAAGTTCCTCTTGCTTATTAATTTCGATCTTATAACTTAACCCATTTAAGTTTATTAATAAGCCCACAACATGTTATTCTCTATATTGTGATCCAAGGTCTATAATAAATAATCCCTTTATATTCTTGTTTGATTTCAGGGTTACAATAACATGTTCTACTTAATAAGTAATTAAGTTTATCTCAATCACATGTTTTCTATTTAACATGTCACTTATTATTTATGATTAAATATAACTTATTTCATTTCATAAGTTTTCCTCTCACTTTCCTATTTAATCATAATTCCATCTTATATTGTCACTGCAACTTATCGTTGTTTACTTATTAACTCAGTTGTCTTAACTAAGGTTCACTAATAAGTCTCCTTTCCATTTATTATAACTATGTTATAATTTCCTCTTGTCCCTAGGACAAGCCTTAATGTGTTATTCTTATCAGCAGATTTCAGATTTCCATGTTTACAGATTACTTAATTTATAATTAAGTACAACTTCTTACATTTCATAAATTTCCCCCTTTTCTTTACTTATTACAAACAAGTAGTTTCAGTTTTCCCCATTTACAGATTACTTAATTTACAATTAAGTACCGCTCATCTCATTACATAAGTTATCTCATTTTCTTACTCATTTATTATAACCTAAGTTATAATCCTCACTTGTCCCTAGGACAAGTCTACCTATTATACAACATTCTCATTAATGTAATTTATTTATAGTAGGTTATTATCATTCCCCGTTCATTCTATTTCTTTTACTGTTGTCACTTTCATTCATTTCCATTAATTACCATTAATGCCATTTATCAGTCCTGCTATTTACATACATACATACATACATACATACATACATACATACATATATATATATATATTCATGCACTAGACCTCTCACATTAAGCCTATACATGTGGATGCTGGATTTTCCGGGCGGTTCCGGGCAGACTTCTACCACAAGTGGGCTTAACCTCGGTCTTAGCGCCACTACATGTTTTATTTATGCACTTAGACCCCTCGCATTAGATTTACTACCCATGGATGCTGGATATGTCGGGCGGTTCCGGGCAGACTTCTATCACAAGTGTAATCTAACCTTGTGTCTAAGCGTTGTTGCAGTTTCCTATTCACTGTAAATTTTCTATATAATTTAGGCGTGTCCATTCTTTCAAATCTATATTTTACATGCTATCATATTAAACCCATTTTACGTCGCATGTTCTTTCTAACATATAATAAATTCTATTCTAACATGTAATCGTCTAATCATGTAATTGTTCAAGTCAAACAAACTAACATGTAATTTTCTCAATTTCTATCGTTAATGGTCCAAGTACATAAATGTCACAAGTTAACATGAAATCGAAACAAAAGTAATCGCTACACATATTTTGACAAGTGTATATTTCAACATATGAACTTTCCAACATATTAATATCTTAGCATATTAATATTCCAGCATTTCATATTCGTCACTTTAATATTTTAACATATGTTTAAACATTTCAACATGTCATATATAACGGGGAATGTTAAACGACAATATATCATTATCAAAATTGATATAACTAAATTCCACTCACCTCATTTGCTTTCCAAATCCTGGATCTAGTCCAGATCTAGCATTCCATGGTTTTCCCCTAATTGGATACAAAACCTAACAACCATGGATCCACAATTCTTACTAAAAGAAAAAGGGTAGAAAGAGGAAGAAAATTGAATAGACTAGATCTAGAAAATTACCTTACTTTGCATATGATTCTTAACATCTTTTTATTAACGTCAATTCTTTTCCTCCAGATCTTGATTTAGAATTTTTCCTAAACTAATAATCTTAATTTTCTAAAGAGATTTGAGGAGGAAGAAGAATGGCAAAGCTTTTGCGTTGCCTCAGAAATATGAGACTTAGGGTAGGCTCTATAGACTTATTTATAGGTGCTCAACAACGAATATAGTCCAGAAAACAGTCCATATTCGCAGAACGTCCAAAAACAATCCGCGTTCACTGAATATTGCGCCCAAATCTGGGGTGGGTCGACCCCCAACGGTCTACTTTCCCGCTGACCCTTCCCACTGCGTAAATTTGATTTTCAAGAAAGATTTATTTAATATATATACATATAAGCTCCTTATATGTATACAAACTTCTACCGTCAATAACTTCTTCATGCGTTATATGTTTATATAAACTCGGGGTCCATTTGAACCAGAATTTCGAGATGAACACAACAGTCATGTCGGTTCTATTTAATTCTGAATATTTAATTAAGTTATCCTTATTAAATTACCGTTAACTAAAAATACGGGGTGTTACAGTTCTCTTTCTATTCTCAAAATCTATCAAATACTCTCTGTTTGGAAGTGATGTTCAAGATTTCTAAGGCTATTTGTAATTGTTAAGGAAAGGGTGTGTTCCTTGTAGCTGTAAATTAAGGAAAGCGATCAGTGTGAACCTTGTAGCCATGAAATCAAGGGTGTTGAACCGGTGTGAACCTTGTAGCCGTGAAATCAAGGGTGTGGAATCGGTGTTAACCTTGTAGCCATGAAATCAAAGGTGTTTTAAAGTTGATACTAATATTAATAAAACTCTGCGCAATCCAGTGTTGCATGGGACTAGACGTACGAGTAAACCGAACCAGTATAAATTCCGGTGTGTTCTTACCTTTTCTGCATTTTATTTATGTTTATATCTGCATACGTAATTATTTCTGTTATGATATTCATTTTGTGATTCATATAATTGTTTGAGTAAACGTTAATTGTTCAAGTTTTCCATGATTTCTTTAAAACACTATTCACCCCCCTCTAGTGTTAGTTTTGCCTTAAGATATGTGATTCTCATCCCTAACACATTCCCTTGTCTATGAGTTTGTCCTTAGTAAGGATAACCTTGTTGAAAATCATCCAAGGTCCAGGATTATCTTTAGCACAGTTATCCCTTCTCCATACAATCTTACACCACCTGCAATTATGATAATTTGACGCACCAAGCAAATCCAAGTACATACTATATATATTGAAACTCTCACCTTGACATTTCCAGTTAGTTGAAGAAGGTTAACCAAACAAGATGAATTTTGAAATGATAGTAATCCACAACGACACAATGCTTTGGTTAGAGGAGGCTGGTAAATTAATTTTGTTGCCATGGACATAGTTTGCAACTCTGTTATTGCAAGGAATGCTAGACTGTGGCTTTTCAAGGTGAGCACTTGAGTTATTCATGAAGAATCCACGCTCCAACCAGGGGTTTCCCAGAAGTTAATTCGATTAAAGGAGATTGGACTAAATTTATAATATCGAAGAATTTGATCGCTAAGTTTAAGCATGCTCTTCCAGGTACAACTCAATCCTTGATGTGCAGTGAAAGACCAAAAGCTAATGATTTTAAGCATATTTTCATACGACCATGTTACCTAGATACTATCTCTACAACATAGAACGTTGTCAATGTGTTTCGTGAAAGAAGCTTTGATCTAAGTGCACATATTAAATATACCAAGCCCCCCTTTCTTGATAGGTTATCAAATCAAAGAAAAAGAAGCTGAGGCTAGGAATTTAGTGTGAATGTTTCCCTTCCAAAAATACCTCATGAATTTAGTTCTAATCATTTTATAAGTTTTTGTGGGAGAATGTAAGTATGTGCCCAATATATATGCATGGCTATAACCACAGATTTTATAAGTCTAAGTCTCCCTGCTTGGCTCAACGTTCTAGAAGACTAACACTTCATTCTATAAGTGATTTAATTGAAAAGAGGTAAGCACTGTGTTGTGATAATTTTAGAAGTTGCAAAAGGAAGCTCCAGATAGGAAGTGGTCGTGTCATTACAGTTCAGACCAGTTAGAAGTTGGGTTTGTGATATGTACTCAGTGCTTACCCCTACTATCATGAACTCAGACTTATCAATGTTAATTTTGAGCACACTCAAGGCATGATAAAGATCAAGAGTTTTCATGAAATTTTACAATGTAATTAGGTCAGGTTTATAGAATAGAATTAAGTCATCAGCAAATAATAATGTGGTAACTCTAGGATTCTTTCATCTAGGGTGTAGCTTGTATAACATTTTATCAACAAGATCATCCACCATATTAGAAAGAAGTTCCACAACGATAATGAAAATATAGGCTAATATCGGGTCAACCTATCTCATACCTTGTTTACTACTAAAAAATCCAACAGGGTTACCGTTGACATTAACAGAGAAATGAATGATGTTAATACATGCGTGGATCCATGTAGTGAAACAAGGCGAAAAATTCATGTAACTTAATATCCTAATTTCAGTGCTCCATTGTAGAGAATCAAAAGCTTTTATTATGTCGAGTTTAAGCATAGCTCCAGGAGATATATTACTGGTTTTATATCCTTTTAGGAGTTCATGAGCAAGTAAAAGATTGTTTAGGCAAGAAGGTTGACTGATTATAAGAAGTTAAGCTAGGTAGAATAAGTTTGAACCTATTAGCTAAGATCTTTGTAATACGTTTATATACCATGTTACAGCACGATATCAGTCTAAAAGATTGAAAAAGGTTAACTTTTGTTACTTTTAGGATCAAGGTAATCACAATATTATTAAAGGATTCCAACAATTTGACCCATTTTAAAAAAGTTGAGCACAACACTATAGACATCAGTGGAGATAATGTTCCAATAGTGTGTGTAAATCTTAGCGTTGAATCCATCATGACCCCTGCTCGACTTTTTATTAAGGGAGAACATTACCTCCTTAATTTCTTCAATAGTAACAACCGCACACATTAAATCAGACCGTTCATTGCTAAGCACAGGGAGGAACATGGGATTTATATCATCAATTATAGGTTCAAAATTATTTTCATTACCAAATAGTTCAAAGAAATATTGAATAAATGCATTTTGAATACTAGATTAGGTAGAGTGTACCTGCCCATACTTGTCTGTGATTGAAAGGATGTTTTCTTTATTTTTCTTGGCTTTAAGAGCCGTGTGGAAGTAGGCAGAGTTCCTATCACCATCTTCACTCCATCTTGTTCTAGCCTTTTGCTTCCTCATCAATGATTCTTTGTAAAGGGCATCTTTAAGCTTTATGGTGTAATCAGTTTCAAGCAAAGCTAGGTTGGCATTGCTAGGATCATCTAGCATCTGATTTTGAGTTTATGTAAAAAGCTGCAACAGTTGGTTTGAAAGGCAAAAACTGCTACCAAATTTATTGCTAGCCCATTTCTTGAGCACATTTTTAAGAGCTTAGAGTTTTTTAAACAGAATGAACTTCGGGTTACCGAAGCAGGGCTTGTCCCAAACTTCCTTAACTAAGTTTAAAACTTCAGGCTCTTCAGTCCATATTTAAAAAAATTGAAGCTGGGTTTTCTATGGAATTCTATTTCTCCAAGACTAGTAATTTGCGTAGAGTGATCAGATAAAATAGGCATTGGTAGCTGGTTGGTTAAGAGAGGCCAATAAGATAAGGAAACAATATTGTAGAATGTGTGATCAATCTGAGAGAATTATTCCTTCTCTTTTATTATTATTCCAAGAAAACTCAGCCCCAAAAGAATTTATTTCAATTAGATCAGCATCAATGATCGCAGTGTTGATGGCACTGATTTCGGAGAGAGTAACAGGTTGCCACCATCCCTACCGGTTAACTTAATGAAGAGTTAGAATCCTTACAAACAATCCAGGGAAGAGAGGATTGTTTCAAGGAAGGTAACATTAGGAAAAGAGACTCCCTAACAACATACTAGTTCTGAGTATAGATAAATGTAATATATGAGGAAGTAGGGTGATGATTGTTATGACAGTGAATATATTGACTAGAATAAGACAACTTAGTGAACTTGTGTATGGTAGGGTAAAAAAGAATCAATATCCCGCCATAGCTTGCATCTAGAAGGTTATGTATTAAAACCCAACTCGAATTAATATACCCGGTAGCTCGTTGTGTGAGTGGCTCATTAAGCCTGGTTTCAAGAATTTCCAAGGAAGAGATGTTATATTTCATGATCATTAATTCACATTGGTCCAACTTGATGTCCAAATGCACTCCCCTAATGTTCCACATGCAGATGTTGTGCATCATTGGAAGACTCTGTGGGTTTGGAGAGGGAAATTGCCACAGATCTAGTTATTTTGGATCATTTGCTACAAGGGCTATCTTAGCAAAATGAGATGCAAAAGCATACAATTTACTTGCTTTGTACTTTTTTATAGTTAGAGTATTATTCTTAGCCTTTTCTACATTATACAAATGAGACTCCGATGCAACTTTGTAGGATACAAGGGGGATATGCTTGCATAAGGTAAGCGTTGATGTATGGTTTGAGGATTTGCTTAAATTTGGTGTAGCTTGATCAGAATTTTTATCAGCGATATTGGCACCAACTTCAGCATCAGGTTCGGGAAAATCAGCCTCAAAAGTATCTACATTTATACTGTTATCTGTGACCTTTGTGTTGATGTCAGTTAAAAGTTCATTTGGCTCTGTGAATTTCATACTGGCATCATTCTCATTAGTTGTTGCACTAGGGTTATAAGTGACTTGCACATCGTGCACAGTGATACCAACAACTAGTGTATCAACCTCTTGTGTGTAACAATCAGATTGTGCAGTAGTTATCTCCAAAACTAGGTCCAAGTCATCTGGGGATTTATCATTAACTTCTATTTCCTTACTAATGTCAAAATTAACATCCGGTAAGGAATCTACATTATCTATGATAGGTTCTGCACTAATTTGCGTGATTTTTTTTGTCTATAATCATTAGCTAGGCAGTGAAGAGCATAAAACTTATTTTGTGTAGACAATGCAGCAATGTAACCAAAAGCCAAGTTGTCAAAGTTATTTCCAATTTCAGAAAACAAATCTTGCTTCTTTCCATAATAATTTGTTATTTCTCCTTCCTCCAAAAGGTTTTCTTCTTGTTCATTATCCACATTCTGTTCAAACAGAGCTTTTCCTTCCATTGTGTTGTCTCATGATGCTACCATCTTTCCTTTGCTTTGAGCAGTGTTAAAAGTGACATTTTTTCCTACCGACCTTTTGCCATGTTTGTACATTGAGGACTTTTTCATTCCTAACATAAGTGTTAACTTTTCTGTTATATGGAATTTCCTAGTTGTTCTGAGTCTGCCTACCCTAGGGTTTTCTAAGTGCTTATTCATGACATACTTGTCACCATTGTCTTGTTTAATGGTTTTTTTGCTCATGTGATACTGATTCCGCACATTTCTCTTCACAATTATCAATACAATGTCCAAAGACCTTGCAAGTAGTACATACCAACGGCTTCCATAGATATTTCACTCTAATTCTCTTCACTCCACCACCGACTATCCTAACCAGAAAGTCATCTAACAGTTGGTGATTTGGTCTAACTTCTATGAGACATTTAGCATATTCAAGTTGTTGGAGAATGAGTTTTGATGACGACAACCTTATTTCAATATTAATTGATTATAAAATATATACTAACACTGTTTATCTAGAATATATATATATATATATTATTGTGCAGGATTTATATACATGAATTAATACTGAAGACTATACAGTTTTGAGAGCTTCTAGAGATTCAGAATTCAGAGATGATTGAAGACTCATGAGTAATCAAGATTTCAAGAGTTCAAGATGAATATAGTAATAGAGTTTAGTTTATGTAAGGCTCTGAATAACACTCCAGGTTCAAATTCAAATTCTGTTTTTCAATTTCTGATTTCAAATCCTATCTTCAATCTCTGTCTTCTCTATTTTACTTTCTTTATTTTACTTCTGATTTTAAACTCAAGTTTTATAGTTTATAAGTTTATATACTTTATATTTATATAGTTTTAAACTCTATAATTTTATAAATATGTCTATACAGTTTATACTTATAGTTTCAAATGATTTTCTGCTTCATAATATTCATTTACAACACTATGTTTTAGTTTTAGAGTTTCCAAAATTATATATATCAAAACACTTCAAAAATGCTCAAAATTCAATTTTATACATGCTTATGTCGACATATAACTGTCATATTATTGATTTTTAAAGGAAGTGTCTTTTCACTATTTTTAACGTTTCAAAAGCGTTGCAACCTTTCAAATCTTATAAATAGTGGCTGATTTCGAATTTTTTCATCATTCTTCTCCATCTTCATCTCCTTTCTTTACACCATTATATTTTCTTATTTTTATGATTTCTACACCTATACTCTGCTGAATTCAATCCTATTTACATAAATATTCTTATCTTCTCACTCTCTACTCATTACTCTTTGAATCAAAGTGCTATTGAAGAGTTATAAGGCTATTTTAATCATTTGGGAAGTGTTTGGGTAACGATGTTTCCTTGTGGTCGTGAAATCAAGGAACCAGAGCGGTGTTAACCTTGTAAACGTGAAATCAAGGGGAATATACTTGATCAAGGGTGTTTGGAATCTGTGTTAACCTTGTATCCGTGAAATCAAAAAGGTTGTACTTGGATATTGATATAGTAATAAAAATCTGTTCAATCCAGCGGTTCATGGGACTGGATGTAGGAGTAATCCGAACCAGTCTAAAATCCGGTGTGTTCTTTCCTTTTTTGCATTTTATTTTTGTTTATCTTTGTGTTTGTGTTGATTCTGTGTCTGTGATTGTTTATGTGGTATGTGATTTATATAGTAATTATATAAATTTTAGATTTTGTTAAATTTCTCAAAAACACTATGCACCCCCCTCTACTGTTAGTTTTGCCTTAACGGTCCATTCCGCAATCTCTAACAATTGGTATCAGAGCAAGGTCTTTCAAAAAGTTCATAATCTGATTTTTGAAAATAGTTATAATGGCAACCAACACTGGTAGCAATAATAGTTCTCTTGTAGAGGGCCAGTCTACTATTAGACGATCGCTGTTTAATGGTAGTAATTATTCATATTGGGCATATAGAATGAAAATATATTTACAATCAGTAGGATTATACATATGGAATATATACACAAAATGATTTTGTTGAACCCACAACTTCTTTTGCACAATGAAAAAATGAACAAAAGCTTGCTGCACAAAGCAATTCTAAAGCCAAGAATATGTTATTTTGTTCATTAGATAGGAATGAGTTTAATAGAGTGTCAGTATGTAAAACTGCTTATGAGATTTGGAGAACTTTATTAGTTACTCATGAAGGAACTAGTAAAGTTAAACAAACTAAGATATCAATGTTAGTTAAACAGTTTGAGTTATTCAAAATGAACAAGATTGAGTTTATCTCCGATATGTATTGCAGATTTCAAGAGATAGTGCATTCATTAATATCACTTGGAAAAACATATTCTGAAGAAGATCAAGTCAGAAAAATATTGAGTTCATTGACTCCAGAATGGGATCAGAAAACTTTGGCAATTGAAGAAGCCAATAATGTCAGTGAAACGAAGATTGAGGAGTTAATCAGAAATCTGATGTCTTTTGAAGTCCAGTTACTGAAAAGAAAGGAAATCAGGCCAACTAAGAAGAAATCCATCGCATTTAATGCAATAACAAATGATTCTGACTCAAGTAGTGAAGATGACGAAGAAATAACCCTCGTGACAAGACACTTTAGAAAATTTCCGAAATATAGAAAGAAAAATTATTTTCAAAATAATAACCAAGAAAGTTCAAGAAGAAATGATGATCGATGTTGTAATTGCAACAAACCAGGCCATATAAGGAGAATGTGTCCATATCCAGATAATTCAACTCAACAAACGGGCTGCAACGATTCATCAAGGAAGAGAAATAAAGGATATGTTGCAACGTTAGATGATTCAGATTCATTATCAAGTGATGAAGAGACAAAAACCACAAATTTAAATATGTGCTTCACGCCAATTTAGAATTCAGAAAATTTCGAAGAAAAGGATCTAAAAACCGGATACGCCTTAATTAATTTTTAAAATTTCATTGGTTGAATGGTTGCTTTGTTTTGAATTTAAAAATTAAAATTCAGACTTGAAATTTGAAATTCAAATTTCAATTTTGAATTTTGAAATTCAAAGTAATAATATAATAATAAATAAAATAATAAAATAATTTTTTTGGATGTTTGTTAGAATTAGAATTATTTCAGGAAATCGTTAAACCTGAAATATAAATCGATAATTTAAATTACATTTCACAAAAATCAAATTTGCCTTGAAAATGAGTACATATGTTGACATACATATGTCTATATGTCGACATTTCTGACCAGTAATTTGAAATTTAAATTTTGAATTCCAAAGGTTTAAACTTTCAAACTTTCCTCCAACTTTTCACCAACTTCCAAGGTCTGAAAAGTTGTCACTGACTTCTGAAAAGTTATGCCTATTTAATTCAATTTCTACATACACATCTATTCTCTCTACCTTTCATTCACAATTCAAAACAAATTTCTTCATATCTATTCTCTTCTAAACTATCATTTCAATGGCTTTCTTAGGTTCATCTCAGAAATTGAAGTTAACCAAAACCATCAAAGGTTATCTTCATAATGACAAGAAGCTATCAAAACCTATGTTAACTTTGTAGCAAATGCTAAAGTTAATACGGGTGCTCTCGCCGTCTTTGGAGACTTTTCTTCTTCTGATCTTATCTCTCTCTCTCTCTCTCTCTTTCAACACAATGAAGTATTGAGTCTAATTAACTCACGGGATAATGACGAAGTGTGTTATCCTAAGCTTGTTAAGATGTTGTATGCGAATCTTAATCATGGATTTTACGAAGGCAACGAAGACCAAATTTGGAGTAGCGTCAAAGGCACGCAAAGTCATCTAAATCTCAATATCTTGGGCAATATTTTAAATTGTAGAAGCATAGGCTCGAATTTTTTGGATTTTGTAATCGATGAAACCAATTTAGGGACTTATCACGACATATTTGAAAGCGATGCTCAAATGGATTTCAAAAATTGCTTTTTCCATCCGGAAATAAGAATTGTCAACCTTCTCCTCCAATATACCATCACTCCTCATTCCGGAAATTTAATAATCCAACTCTCAAGGTCCAAAAAGTTCTTTTTGCTATTATGGGTGGCTATAACATCAATTAGGCCGACATGATCTTAAGAGAAATCAAGCCTATAGAAATGTCACCAAGAGAAATAACTCTTTGCTATGGAATTTATCTTACCCGCATTTTCAAATACTTTGGAGTTGATCTTCACGGAGAAGAATTTGTGCCAAGGAAAGTGTTTGACTCCTCAAACATAAATCTTATGTAAATTCCTCTCACTTTCCAACCATATGAGACATTCAAAGCCAAACAAGCTCGAATACAATAAGAACAAGCACATATGGAAGTCGAAGAAGAAGAAGAAACTTCTTTAGAAAGTGTTGAGTGTCCCATAAACACTAGACTCATTTCTAGGGAGATGATAATTCAAAATCAAGTGAATATTGCCAATAATCAAAAGAAGCTTAAAAAGATTTATTTTTTTAAAAAACGACTTAGTTCATGGCTAAGATTGGAAGAAAGCTTGGAATCTCACATTCCTCCTCCTCATCCACTGAAAATTAGTTTATCTAGTTTAATTAATCTTTACGTATTCGCTTATGTTTGCTTTTGAATCTCGTATTTAGAGCGTCTTAATTAGTTGGATATATTTGCTTTTACGAAGTAATGAATGGAGTTTTATTTATGTCAAAATTATCTTTAAGTTACTGTAAAAACTTTAGAATTAATTACAATATAATATAAGATCGAAAGATTCAAACTTTGAAAATTTTCAAAAAAATTAATAGGATATATCAACATACATAATTGCATATGTCGACATATAACTGCCAGATTTTCAAACTTTTCAAATTTTAAAATCAAATAAATAACTCATATCCATTCTAAATCCAACAAATTCCAGACCTTATTTAAGTCTATTTCTTTCAAAAAACTTCATTATTTCATTACTCCTTCTGTAACGAACCAAGGATTTTCGGCCTCGAAAATCAACATAAATACATCATGTCGACTATTTAAGCATCGAAAACACTAGAATGTTAATGGAAAGAAATTAGAAGGTGAGATAAGAGAGAAAGAAATATTTGAATAGAAGAAGAACAACTACAAACAACACAGAATCAAAGTCTCACATCGTAGTGGACCAAAATATAATATAGAAATAAATCTTTATTTAGAGCTTTAAATAAAAACTTACAATCGTCAGAGTACATCAACACACCTGGACGGTTATACTCACATATCCTCATATATTTCATACAACGGAATAAGTACTACGCAATATCATACATCTGAACTCATTCGGATCGTCTTTTAACTTCACGGTATCTGATAACCTAGACCTGTACAACCCGGTCTAATCCGAGCATTTCAAACACCGGGTTAGTCTGGTGAACCAGAGTGAAAAAAACACACTAAGTTTAAAGGTATCACACAACTTGATTTTAAAGTCAAAAATCCTTTCGAAAGAAAAGGATAATCGTATGACCAAATCCACACATAAATACATATGGTTTTTACTTTACGATAACCCAAAACATTTTTGAAATCAATATCTTTTCTGATATTATAATAGTGCCTAAATACAAATAAATATCAATCTAGCAGAACGCTTGCATCTCACACCCTACATATATAGTATATAATCAAAACCGCGGGCACTTATTGGAGATTGTATTCTGACTATGACAAGGTATGGAACCACCTGTCGATAGTGTATCTCTAGAGGGGAACACACTGGGTTCAACAAAACGTCTTGCAACGCAGCCACACATGACCGACCACTCATTTCGCTTGAGTGTATCGAATGTATGTCACCAACGTTTGGGCTCAAACCACTGTTTCCCGAAAAGGGACAGCATCGAAATAGATTAAAGAAGGAAATGGATTTACTCTAGATAGGTGATTATACACCCTAATGGGAGAGACCCACATAGCCATGCTGCCTTCCCGATTTCTGTCATTTCCCGGTTGATGAGGCTTTAAGTTTAAATTACCTTTTCTAATAGCACACCACCATTCACTTTGAATGCCACATTGTTAGATCCGCTAGCAAAATCACTAATTAACGTCCATAAAAATACCCTGGTCGGGATTGACCCGACTATGGTACGTTTGAAGAAATCAACGTACGCGACCCCTTTGGAAATACTTTTTCAGACATCCATCTATACAAGTCATCCAGGAATAGGATGAACCAAAGGTACCCTCCTACCACTTCCTAGGTATCACCCTATAGATCAGTAGCGAGTAGTCCTTGCAATCCGTAGATTTCAATCACGACAAAATCACTACCGAAATATCTCTGGCTGTTAAACCAGAGATATTCAACAAGTAGTTCTTCCACTCATGAAGATCAACGATCTCCGATTGCTCTGTCTTCAATCAGCATCTTTCACGTATTTGCTAGTTCGAAATGGTTTTTGAATATATATTCGATCCCGGTCTTCCCGTATCAACAACCGTATTGGTCAGATTTGATAGTCGGTGATTTAACTATCAAATAATAATTGTGGAAATTAAATGAGTTTACTAGTTCAGTACCAGCATTACATGGTCTCTTTAATTAAAACAAATAATGATAGTTAATCTTAAACTTTTAAATATTTCAACATTACAAATATAGCATTTCATTTCTTATTTAACATAAACTGTTCAAACTATTTTATTTTCCTAACTAGGAAATTATTTTATAATCATATCAAATTGTCTATTCTACTATCGTTTCCAAAACATTTATTACCTCATTACTCATTATCTGTATTGGGAAAATCAACTCAACTTATCATTCGTAAACTAATATTACGAAATCTCTTTGGTTTCATTATTTGAATACATTAACCCTCCCTTATTCCTTTAGAATAAATACACTCCCAAAACTTAACTTTTCAATTTCCTTTTACCTCAAAAACCATTTTTTTCTACACAATCTCCTTTTATTTCCTTTACTTCGAAAAAATCATTATATATATATTCTCAAATCTTTGCATTTCTGTTACTTAGGAAATTTCATTATATATTCTCGACTCTTTTATTTACATTGCGTTATTATTTCTCATATGGAAATAATAAATTATTCTTACCATCTTTCCCATTACAAACTAATATTATCCTCGGATAATCCTGAAGTCATTCAATTTGGGGTATTTATTTACCTCTCAGACCTTGATCAACAACGTTCTTATCTTTAGATATACATCGGTTGTAATTCAAAAACCCATATTTATTCTAATACCAAACACATCTCATTTAACTATTTTATTTATAATATGTTTTATAAAACTTCTTACTTTTGAAATTCTTCTTCTCGAGTATAACTATTATTTCTTAATTCATTGATTAAGAAATTACTTACTAAAATATCACCTTTCCTTTTCCTTTAAACAATTTGTTTTAATAATTTGGACTTTTGTTCCAAAATACTATTACTCATTTCTTTACCAAATTCACTATTAGCCATCCCTTTTCTAATCCATTTAACCATTCCCGCTTGAAAATTTTATTTCATTTTCCCCAGTTTTACTTCATTTCATTATTAACTAACGTTAATTTAAAATTAACGCTTTAACACCTCATCTCCTTTGTATAAACTTCGTTTATAAAATTCTAGTTTAATATAAATCCTTTTATTCTCAATTTCCTTTACTTGATTCAAATATTAAGTAAACTTTTATTTAATCCATCGTATTCACTAAAAATCCCTTTTTATAACTTTGTTATAAAAACTCGGGTTTTATGTAGACTAGTTCATGCACTTCTTTCACAATTCAATTACAGCTGTACTCAAATTATTATTTAAAATAATAATTTACTTCATCATTAACTACTGTAAAGTAGTTAACTTCTTTATTGACTAAATAATTAGCATTTTCTTTTTAAAATCTTATTAAAACTAAAACAAATATTTGTTAAGCTATTTCATAAGATTAATTCAAACAAATTAAATTAATAACCAACCCCGGTTAAAACGGTTGGCTTAGTCAACTCAAAACACGATTATCTCGTTAACAAATTCCAATTTGTCCTTCCTTTAAATTAATTATAATATAATTAATTTAAATAATTTCATTTAATTGTTTTGTAAAACAATTATTCAAATCTTAACCGTTTGGTTAAATTCTGCTTATTTACATATAAATCTGATTAATATCAGAATTTGCTTTATAAAATCGTTTAATAATTAATTATAAACTTAATTAATAATTAATAAATATTCCTATCAATAACTTTTAATTAAAATAATATATTTCAAAATCTATCTCCAGTTATAAAATAAATTTTATAACTTCAGTTCTACCGATACACCTAATGGTAAAGCCATATTTAGAAAACGATTGATTTATAGGTCATATACTGCCAGTTACTCAATCAATATTACCCATTGGCTTAAACAAAACAAATATTGAATTCCATGTCAATGGTCAATAACAAAATCAATCATCTAATCAGAACAGTTCATATAATGATAATATGAAAATAAATATCATTAGTTATATTTGAGGAGTCCCATTGGATCCCCCTCAACCTGTTCTTCCCTATATCCAAATACGTTACCTCAAATATAATCATTCAATAAATAATGGTTTTCATAACAGTCGATAATGACAATTCAATGTCAACCAATTTATTTCACACAACCATAACAATTCAAATAAATTCCCCAAATTAAACACGTTTATTTTATAAACGTGACCAATAAGGTAAGTTACCTTATTTGGGACCAATTGTTAAAATAACGATTTGGTTTTTCATAGAAACTAAACAACGTTTAATTTCATTGGTTCAATCAGTATATAAATATATATTTTACAACAAACAAACAGTCAACCATTAGCAACCATAACACACAAAAATAAAAACCCAACTTATATAAAATATAAGTGGGGAGAACTGAGTGAGTTTAACTCATCTACATTTTCGTAATTGCTGAAGCGGTTCGGTTTAGTTAAATTAAACGATTGTTTAATTTAACTAAAATTCTAGATGATTCCAAGTGTGTCCACTTCTGTTCCATGACGAAGGGCTCTTCGATGCAAGTCCAACGTGTCTTAAATCGTTGGATTCAGATAACATAGTCAAAAACTATTAATGATTAAATGTTAATGATTTTTAATTATACTAATCACTTTGCTAATTAAATTTTAGTTAACAAATTACATCTGCAAATAATATAATACAGTCCGATAATTCCATTTGGTCCTCTGCTTTATTTTACGCTCCAGATTCCTGTCAAGATTTAAACAAAGAGATTAACTTCGGATTTGGGTTAATTGAACTTTAAATCTCTAATTATAGTTTAAAATAAACTAACTACAATTTAATAAAATAGGTTAATCCCTTATTCTTCCTACTCTTTGTTCACGTTGTTTTGCCCATTTGATCTTTACATGGTTAAAACCATATAAGCATTATAATTTAAATAAATAAATTAATGTCTTAATCTAGGATTTTGTAACTTAATTACGTTTTATATATAAGTTTTAGGCCGCTTAGTTTATAACCCTGCAGGCCGATAACTACCATCTTCTCTCCAGTTCAATTATGTTCTCTTCATACACCTCTTGCCCAGATGCCTGCAAATCAATTTATTCCTTAGTATAGGATAATAATTAAGAAAATTAGTTTCTTAACTAAGGCTTAGTTAGTTTATAATTACTTCAGTTGACCGAGTTAGTCTCTTCATTTTGCTATTAGTTCTACATGTAACATTTCCTGCCTCCCCCATGCTCGATCGATCTTCAACTTGGCTGCACCATTTTCAGATCATCGGGATCCGACCAGTTACACCTCGACGAGCGCCTGAGCTTGAATGACCTTCGCCGCTAGTGCCGTCAAATCCGATCACATCCTCTGCCAGGAAAACCCCTTCGAACTTTAGCACTTTTTCCTTCGATTCCAAAAACCTCAGCACGATAGACCTCATCACCACCGCTCAAATTATAGAGCTCGAAAAAACAATCAATTTCATAGTTATGAACTTTTTATTTTTCTGCGTGGATTGAGGAATTACAGGAGAAGAACGATCGGAGGTTTCCAGTCGTTAAAAATGAAGATGGAGGCGCAGTTTATTGGTTGACCACAACAGAAGTTTTGACGAAAAATTACGGTTACAGGGGTTTATATATAGTGTATGGGATATGAATTAAATAATATTAATCGAAACTTCACGATGAGGTAACGTGCAAAAAGATATACAAATGACTACCAATTTAGACGAAACTCCTAATCCTAGCATAAAATAATATTTCGGACCTAATGGGACAAATTTCGTCGAATTCCGAGGCCATTTGTGAAAAGTCCTTTATAAATCACATGCTAAAAATAAACGCGTTTAAATTTCCCATGATTACAAAATAAATCCAATCAACTTGAAATTCTGCCAGACCTTTTCCTTATGGATCCAATGAAATTTGTTTTGTTAAAATCGGAGTTCATTTGGCTAGTCGTTTATTCGTTTAAAGTTACCCCTGTCAAATAGTATAAATGGTTAAAAAAAAGGGTGTTTATCGTTGCTACGATCATACGGTAAGTCCGATTGACACGAAAATTGAAATCCTATAATAATTAATTAATATGAATCCAACGGCACCCATTTCGTCGCATTCCGAGACTGTTTCCCGATACGCTATTTTATACGCACCACAATCCTATTTGGGACACTAAATTACCCGGTCTCCAAAAATAACAAATTATGTACCTATCCTGACTCTAATCGTCGATACGAACTCAATGGTATTAGTTTCGTGGCTTAATTCGATCGTCTGCTAAGTTGTACACAAATATCTCTTTATTAAATTAAATTAAATTAATTACGCACTATAGAAAATAACTGGACGTTTACGGCTGCCGTTGTCACATACAGCAACGGTTTTCCACAAAATTTAATACCGTACAATAATTTAATGTTACGGTCCAATGACACTAATTTCATCGAAAACGGACTCTATTTGCAAAATGTCCTCTTTTTGGCTTATAATAATATCGATTAAAATATTATAAAAATCCAAAATAATCTAACAAAATAATAATAAATACCCAACTAGAAATATTATATAGCTTCAAATATAAATTATACGACTCAATATCATCAATTTCGAGTTAAACAATGTCCAAATTATATTAAAACCCTTTTTAAATATATTAAATAAACGTTATAATTAAATAACGATTTCCATAGCGACTATTTTAATATTTGATTTGGGCATAACTAACAATCTATAACACGAAATATGGATTTTTCTCTTCTATATGAAAATTATAATAAACTAGATTCCAAAATTTCCTATTTCACAGAAATCCGACTTAAAAGGGATTCTGTATATTCAATTGAAGTTGAAAACTCAATATTACGAACTACCGAGCCATTTCGAGCTCGATTATAATTATATATAATTTAATGTTTAAACTTCATTTTAAATAAACGAATTCAATATTAAAATCCATTAATATTCCAAATAAAATATTTAAAATAATAAATTAAATTAAATAATTGACTACTAAAAATACGGGACATTACATTCTTCCCCCCTCAAAAGAATTTCGTCCTAGAAATTAGTAAGGTAAGAAAAATTTTATAAACCGGTAAATTTTAGAAATCTAATTAATTTTAAATCGAAACCCCATTCATTATAATCAATATAAATTTTCAAAAATATCGAAAATTTTCTAACACATAAAATTCTCAGAAAATTTTGGCAGAGTCTCCCCTGTACAGAGTGGCATCTGCGATATTGTAGGAACAAATAATATATATACATCGACTCACACGGTCGGAAAAACAAAAATAAAACCCAAAGTTTTGAATTTTCGCGTAGGCGTACCTTTTTCGAGCGTTATTGAGCATACTTGCTCAATTTATTTTGATCTACATAACCAAAATCATCCCTCAGAACTTCAGCTACCTGCATTTAACTTAATTCAACATATAAGTAACAGATATATGAAATTCCTAAATAATATTTCATAAATCAACAAATATAATTACACCAATTCCAAAATCAACATGAACATCGATTCATTTTCAAATGCAGGGTAAATTTTCAATTCATATGACTCCACTCTAATTTATTATACTAGAATCTACTCTTTAGTTTATAATTCATTGAGCTCCATTAAAATTTTCTATTCAAACAATCTATCATTCAATAACAAATAATTCACAATCAACAACCAATACACAATCAAATCAACCAAATCAATTAAATTTTCATTCAATATTAATATTTACATTGGTTTTACATATTTTAACATTAATTGATTAATATTCGATTGATTTTTATTTATAATTCATTCACTAAATTTCCAAATCTATTCTATTTCATTTCAATATCATTCTTAGTTTAATTTCACTTAACCAAGTTAAGTTTCAATTCAAATTTTAACCCGATTTCAATTCCATTCAAATCAATCAACACACAATATCTTAATAATTTGATAAAATCATTTCCTTTCTATACAAAAATATATTTTGGGTAAAATTATTTCATTTACCCTCTTTATAAAACAATATCGTGTCCATTACCAGTTCAACGATTCTCAACACTTGAACCGATCAAACAACACAATACAAAACATTTGTATATATAAAATTTACAAATACGCTCTCATATATATACACTCAAACTCAATCTAGGGTGTTACTAACCTCATCTCTATCGAGTTATACAACGGAGCCAAGGTTATTACTAAACCAATAGCTCTGATACCACTGTAACGAGCCAAGGATTTCGGCCCTGAAAATCGACATAAATACATCATGTTGACTATTCAAGCATCGAAAACACTTTAACAGTAATGGAAATAAATTAGAGGGTGAGATAAGAGAGAAAGAAATATTTGAATAGAAGAAGAAGAACAAAAACAACACAGAATCAGAGTCTAACATCGCAGCGGAATAAAATATAGTATAGAAATAAATCTTTATTTAGAGCTTTAAATAAAAACTTACAATCATCAGAGTGCATCAACACACCTGGACAGTTGTAATCACCTCTTCTCATATACAGTCACACAGCATAATAAATACTATGTAATATCATACGTCTAAACTCATCCGGCTCGTCTCTGGACTTCACGACATCCGATAACCTGGACCTGTACAACCTGGTCTAACCCGAGCATTTCAAACACCGGGTCAGTCTGGTGAACAAGAAAAACACACTAAGTTTAAATGTATCACACAACTTGATTTTAAAGTCAAAATTACTTTCGAAAGAAAATGTAACGACCTGGAATTTCGCTCGATCCGAATCAGTCGCTAAACCGACCCAGACCGTTCGAAACGCCTGATTGTTTTGAGAACACGACAAATAGAACGTAGACGGAAGAACATTTCATTGTTTATTACAACAATTCATCAGAATACAAGGATATTAAGAGTATTAACAAAAAAAATACATTCGATCAATATTAGAGCTTTGGTTTACAAAGCTCAGAGAACAAGACACATTAGAACCATACGAAAGAATTCATCAGAGATTGAATTAGTAATATCCAATGAAGATGACTCGTTAGAAATAGGATCAGTAGTATCCTAGAACGAGTGTGAAGGGTCGTATTTTTGAAATAAAAGTGAAAACAAATTTTTGTTTTGAAAATTTTGATTGTAATCCTATATATGGCGACATAGTGGGATGGGGCGCTTATGCCATCTATGATTGATACTTATGATTTGAAGTTGTTTTTGACACTATACACTTATAGTACTATCAAAATAATCTGTTTTAAACGTATCAAGCATTCTTTGGCTATTATAAGGTAAAAACCCTATCCTCCGGCTTGCGTTGCATTGTGTGATGGGACCTGGGTCTTATAATAGCTTCATTTTTCTCTTATTTAGCATTGCGCTGTTGTTTTATGCACTGGTATTCTTGGGAGGAAACCCGTTCCGCGTTAGCGGCGTGGTCCCTTGATTTACCTAACTTTAAAATAAAGATTAATAACTGTTTTTGTTCTCACACCAGTCCCATGACTAACCTGGAGTTTATTGTTTTAACCTAAACTTTGGGTGCCCTTATTTTGACACGGGCAGCTAGTAGTTTTGGTTTTGCAGATTTATATTCACAGGATCCTGGTTTACAGCTGGAACGATATCCGGAAAGCTTTGTATCCGTGTATCTTCTTCAGTTGTATTTTGTATTATTTTCCGTTGCTTACTTCTCACCTTTTAATTTTATTTTCTAGTTAAAATATATACTAGGATGCAGACGGTGTTTAGTAGCACCCGACACCCGTTGTCCACAGACCATGGACGGCTTGTATGCTTGTTTGTTTGATTTTGGCGAAATCTGATCGAAACAGTCGAATCAGCCTACGATGCATGTCCCATTGTGTTCGGAATAGGGGTAATTAACTATGGACGATAGGCGGTGGGCCTCGTTTTGAGTTCGAAGTAAAAAGTTGCTTTTTGAAAATTAAATAATAAATTAAATAAAAAAACCTTTCCTCTCTATATTCTCTCTCAGGCCCCCCCTTCTCAAAAGCAAAAAGAAAACATGGTAACGATGGGGGGGTGAGCGACGGGTTCTGGCGATTGGTTTTTTTCCCTTTTTCTTTTTGCTTTTGAAACACGGGGGGGGGGGGCTGAGAGAGAATATAGAGAGGAAAGGTTTTTTTATTTAATTTTCAAAAAGCAACTTTTTACTTCGAACTCAAAACGAGGCCCACCGCCTGTCGTCCATAGCTAATTACCCCCATTCCGAACACAATGGGACATGCATCGTAGGCTGATTCGACTGTTTCGATCAGATTTCGCCAAAATCAAAATATAACTCTATATATTGAATTTGAACGCACATTTCAATTTACCGAGGCCACATACTAACTAGAAAAATTCCCGAAAAATATTTTCTAGCTTCGTATTGACGATACGGTCCTAACAAAACTAATTTTGTCAAATTCTGAGACCGTTTGAAAAATGGCCATTTTCCAGTCAATTAAAATCAACTAAAACTGGTCAACTGCGTTTTCTTTTGCCACACTCACATATTGATTCGAAAATTTATGAAATTTGAAACCTAGTAATAACTTGACATCACGGATCCAACAAAAGTGGTTTCGTCGAAAACCGAGGTCGTTTGCAAAATTTCCATTTTTAAGGGCCAGAATTCCATAGCGACTATTCTGAATTTTCAACTGGGCATAACTTTTGATTCCCGCTATGAAATTTCGATTTTTCGGATTCGTTGGAAAGATATTATCAATTAGATTCTATTATTTTTGGTTTTGCTAAAATCCGGTTTATTTTGAATCCTATACATTCATTTGAACTTTGAAATCGAATTACCGAACAACCGCGCCATTTTCAATTCCTTTTATAATTTAAAATAATTATTTATTTTCTAACGGCGATTCAAATAAATATATACGTTCGAATTCTATTCAAAATGAATTTCTCATTGTTATTATTTAAAATAATTCATTTTAAATATTCAAAATTCACTAAAATTGCCAAAATAAAAATTTTAAACTGGCTCAGATTTCCGGGTTGTTACAGAAAAGGATAATCGTAAGACCAAACCCACACATAAATACGGATGATATTTACCTTACGATAACCCAGAACATTTTTGAAATCAATATCTTTTCTTATATTATAATAGTGTCTAAATACAAATAAATATCAATCTAGCAGAACGCTTGCTCTCACGCTCTACATATATAGTATACAATAAAAACCGCGAGCGCTTACTGGAGATTGTATTCCGACTATGATAAGGTATGGAACCACCTGCCGATAGTGTATCTCTAGAGAGGAATACACTGGGTTCAACAAGAACGTCTTGCAACCCAACCACACATGACTGACCACTCATTTCGTTTGAGTGTGTCGGATGTATATCACCAACGTTTGGGCTCAAACCACCATTTCCCGAAAAGGGACAGCATCGAAATAGATTAAAGAAGGAAATGGATTTTCTCTAGAGTTGATTATACATCCTACTGGGAGCTATGCACATAGCCATGTTGCCTTCCCGATTTCTGTCATTTCCCGGTTGATAAGGCTTGAGGTTTAAATTACCTTTTCTGATAGCACACCACCATTCACTTTGAATGCCACATTGTCAGATCCACTAGAAAAATCACTAATTTACGTCCACAAAAATACCCTGGTTGGGATCGACCCAACTATGGTACGTTTGAAGAAATCAACGTACGTAACCCCTTTGGAAATACTTTGTCAGACATCCGTCCATACAAGTCATCTAGGAATAGGATGAACCGAAGGGACCCTCCTACCATATCCTAGGTATCACCCTATAGATCAGTAGCGAGTGTCCTTGCAATCTGTAGATTTCAATCACGACAGAATCAATGCCGAAATATCTCTGGCCGCTAAACCAAAGAAATTCAATAAGTAGTTCTTTCACTCATGAAGATCACGTTCTCAATTGCTCTGTCTTCAATCAGCATCTTTCACGTATTTGATAGTTCGGAATGGCTTTCGAATATATATTCGATCCCGATTTTTCCGTATCAACAATCGTATTGGTCAGATTTGATAGTCGGTGATTTAATTATCAAATAATAATCATGAGAATAAAATGAGTTTACTAGTTTAGTACCAGCATTACATGGCCACTTTAATTAAAACGATTAACGATAGTTAATCTTAAACTCTTAAATATTTCAACATTACAAATATAGCTTTTCATTTCTTACTTAACATAAGGTAATTTCAAACTATTTTATTTTCATACCTAGGAAAATATTATATAATCATATTAAATTTTCTATTCTACTATCGTTTCCAAAACATTTACTACCTCAATTCTCATTATCTGTATTGGGAAAATCAACTCAACTTATCATTCGTAAGCTAATATTACGAAGTCTCTTTGGTTTCATTACTTAAATACATTAACCCTCCCTTATTCTTTTAGAATAAATCTATTCCCAAAACTTGACTTTTCAATTTCCTTTTACCTTGAAAACCATTTTAATTCCACACAATCTCCTTTTATTTCCTTTACTTCGGAAATATCATTATATATATATATATATATTCTCAAATCTTTGCATTTCTGTTACTTAGGAAATTTCATTATATATTCTCGACTCTTTTATTTACATTGCGTTATTATTTCTCATATGGAAATAATAAATTATTCTTGCCCACTTTCCCATTACAAACTAATATCATCCTCAAATAATACAGAAGTTGTTCAAGTTGGGGTATTTATTTACCTCTCAGACCTTGATCAACAACGTTCTTATCTTTAGATATACATCAGTTATAATTCAAAAACCCATATTTATTCTAATACCGAATGCATCTCATTTAACTATTTTATTTATAATATGTTTTATAAAACTTTTTACTTTTGAAAATCTCCTTCTCGAGTATAGCTATTATTTCTTAATTCATTGATTAAGAACTTACTTGCTAAAATATCACCTTTCCTTTTCCTTTAAACAATTTGTTTTAATAACTTGGACTTTTGTTCCAAAATACTTTTACTCACTTCTTCACCATATTCACTATTAACCATCCCTTTTCTAATCCATTTAACCATTCCCGCTTGAAAATCATTGTAACAACCCGGAATTTCTGAACCAATTTAAATTGTTTATTTTAGCTGATTTAATGGATTTTAAGAATTCAAAATGATTTATTTTAAATAATAACAATTTAAAATTTATTTAAATCGAAGTTAGAACACATAAATATTCAATTAAAACGAGCCTGAAATGGCACGGTAATTTGAAAATTCGATTCTTAATTTCAAATGAATATACAGAATTCAATACAAATCGGATTTCAGTGAAACAAGAAACATTTGAATCTGTTTAATTATATCTTTCTAACGAATATAAGAAACTGAGATTTCAATTTATAAATTGTAAGTTATATCCGGTTTAAAATTTAAAATAGTCGCTATAGAATTTATATTTTTTTTAATATTATATAGCCCTTAAAAATATCCATTTTGCAAATGACCTCCATTTTCGATGAAACCACTTTTGTTGGATCCGGAATGTAAAATTATTGTTAGGTTTCAAATTTCATTATTTTTGGAATTAATATGTGAGCGTGGTAAATTTAAACGCGTTTGGTAATTTCAGTTTGAATTTAATTGACTGGAAAAAAGGCCATTTTTCAAACGGTCTCCAAATTCGAAGAAATTAGTTTTGTTAGGACCGTATCGTCAAAATATAGCTAGATTTATTTTTCTGTAATTTTTGGAGTCATTATGTGGCCTCAGTAAATTAAAAAGTACGTGTAAATTCAAAATATATTGATTTATATTTTAATTTTAATGAAAACTGATTGAAATAGTCGAATTAGCTTACGAAAATATCCCATTTTGTTCGTAATGGGGGTATTTAGCTAGGAACGACAGTCGTTGGGTTTGATTTGGAGCTCGGATTGATAAACAAGTATTTTTGGAATTAGTTAATTAATAAATATAATATGCATATAAAAGAATATCCTCACCCTCTCTCCCTCATAACTGCGTAGGCCCTAATCTATCGATGGCCGATATTTTAGAAATTTCCTCTTGCAAATCCGATCAACCCTATCATCGAATTGATAAATTTCCAAAGACAAAATCGAAGAGCACCTTTCGATCTTTATAATCAACGGTAGTGATGAAGTTTAGTTATCAAATTTGCTTGAAATTTGAGCTCAATGTCGCTGCGTTCGCTAGCGGTTCCTGGCCACCGGATGAGGCCGAGTTCGCCTCTGGTGCAGGCGATAGGAGAGGGAAGCAAGGCGCTTTGCATGGGCAATCCTGATCAACTTCCGGTTATGCAAAAACGGCGCATGGTGGAACCCTAATTCTTGAAGTTAGCTTCGAACGGTTGTATGAAGAAGAGGATGAGTAACAGGAGCGGGCGGGCACGATTTTCTTAAGGAAGTAACTAAGTAATTTAATTATTTAAATTATATAATTATGCAATTAACACGTTAAATTCCATATCTTCTTTTTACGAGGTCCAAACACAGTGATTTCAGATCCGTTGCTATCGTGAGAACGAACGCTACAACATAGAACTGAACAGAATGGAAACGGAGACAATTGGAATTTTTGACAAAATTAAACACCTGTTAATTTTGTTAAAAACAGAAATTCAAAAAATAAAGACTGACGAAGTGGAAATGAATGTGAGAATTCTCTCACCAAAATTTTGTACAGTTATTTAATTTATTTTATAACTGTAAATATATAGAAATTGCCAGTGTTGATTTTTATCTATTGTATGTGACATTGATCGAGTTCAACACATGAACTATTCACGACTAATCTGCACAAGATGCGTTGTTTGAATATACGACGCTCGTATTTCAAACAATGTGGATACACTTTGTAATTGTTGAAATTTTAATTATAAATACCCTTTTATAATTTGAACATGGAAATTTTGCTTAGTAGAAATAATTCAAACCATATTCGAATTTGTTAAATTTATTAACCAATGATTTATTTAAATTGATTGTTGTTGGTAGAAACCCCGCATGGGTATTGCGATGATATTTGACATACACTAATCCCAGTATTTAGTAGTTTGTCAATTGATGGTTGATAGGCTGTGATGAGCGTTATTTATTTATTTTAATGCTTATACAGTTGTAAATTACACTCTGGATGATGTTTGAATGGTTAATGATCATTTATCATTATTGTTGAATACATGCGATGCATGAAATCCATATAACTGAAATTATATGGTAATTGATTGAGTCGCATTCTGATTCAGAGATAACGAATATTTTAAATAACGAATATTTTAAAATAATATTCAGTGAAGAATCAAAATGTGATTTTGATGTCCGATTATGGATGGATACAAAAATATTGAAATGTGAAGCCGAGTTAAGTAGTTAAACGCCATTTTAACCTGAATGGGTTTATCGATCGATTTAATTCATTTTATAATGAATACGAAAAGGAAATGGATTTCAAAATCAGATATTTTGAAAATAATATCATTTTAATATTATAATTATATGGAATATTCAATTCTAATTTAAAATTGAAAATGAAGTTGAAATCATTTTAAAACGAATTTATAAACAATTTATAAAATACGTTTTGAATTGAAATCGATGATATTATATATATATATAAATATATTTAATGGCTTGAAATAGAATGCGCTGCGCAGTGACCGTTCGCGTATTTCAACCATTAACTTTAATTGGTGTAACGGGAGATTCGACCGTCTGATTCCTCTAAAACCGGAACCTTAGGTTCGTATCGAAAAGATCTTTCCAATGAATATAAAAGATTTAAATATGAACTGTTGGATTTTAAATTATGTCCAAATCAATTTCTAAAAAGGTCGCTATGGATGCTGTTCGGTGGCTATTATTGGAAACCGACTATAAAGGCCTTAATAAAATTATTAAAAATTATGTAAAATCGTAATAACTGATTTGGAAAGATTTTGGACGAAAAGTTCCAAGTTCGAAATGATAAAAATATATTTTTATCGAAGTGAACTAATTAATAACTAGAATAATAATCCAATATTTTTAAATAAATAAATAGGATTGAAGAATGGTTTCAATAAAACCAGAATTTTCCGACATATAAATTGGAAAGGATTTAAATGGAAATAATCTTCGGAATATTTCGATATTGGATTCCGTGATTATACGGATATTGTGAGGAATTTAGAAGATACAGATATCGTTATTTCCAAAACGATATCCATTGGTTTCAGAATTTGATATTGAATGCAAGCCGATATTATTTTCTATTCAGAGCCTTGTATTTAATATCAAATTGGATTTTGGGTTTGTCGTGAATAGTGTCTTTATTAACACTGTTCTTAAACTCCGCTGGGAAAAGAAAAATCTTTTGATTAAGATAAATGATGTTTTCCAATTTATAATTATAAATTGGAATTAAATAGAAGATGATTTTCAGTTCATTGTGAACGATGTTTTAAATAACATTTGTTCATAAAACCCAATTAACAGTGAAAATATGATTTGGAATTTATAAATCTTTTATTGAGATTTAATGAAATTTTCTCAAAGTAAAGTTTTCCAATCTAATATATTAAATTGGAATTGAATGGAATTCGATTTGGTAATAATCGAGATGAGCTTCGGTAAAGGAAGACCGTTACTATATATGGAATTTAAAAGGCTTTGTCGTTATTCCATTTATATTATTAGTTAGATATGTAAATTTACATCGATTACATATATTGCTCTGTTTTCCGTGAAAGTTCCAATTTAATGGAAAATGATTTAGGTTTATCGTGAACTGTGTTTAAGTGACATTGGTTCTTTAACCCAGTTAAAGACAAGATTATTTTCTTAATATTGAATAATCATAAAGTAATGATTTTTGATATTAAAACTAAACTGGAATTTTAATAAATCTTTAATTAGATTAAAATGAGAATAAGATAATTAAAACTATCGAATTCATGGAATGATCGAGAATGGAGTACAACCATTTGTACTCCAGGCGATAGTTAAATCTTTAATTAGATTTGAACGTAAAATGGTAATTAATTTTACCCAGAACACAGTGGGTGTTAGATATAAAGTACTACCAGCTTGCTCCATGGGATGAATAGGTTGGGATTGAAAAAAAAAATGATTACTTCGGTAAGGCTCGATAATCCCGACTAATTTTATAAACCTTAAATTGGTTTAGAATTATGGATAAATAAAATAAAATCTTCTGAAATGGATATCCAAAGGAAGATTAAAGAATAAATTTAAAAGAATTTATCTTTGATAAAATTAATGGGAACCTTTCCCTAAAAATGTGAATATCTAAATAAAAGAATATTCTGAGTTGGAATCATCTGTATGATGTGTTTTTACAGCACTCGATTATTGATTATAAAATACGCGAGTGATTCGAAAAGACCGGGTTTAACCCATTTTGAATAACTAATACGACGACTAAAAGTCAACGATGAAGACGGTGGTTGAAGACCGGAGATCTTCACATCGTTTGGATGATTACTGATGTCTTGATTGGGTTGTACACCCAAGATAAGGTAATAAGTGGTGATCGTCCAAACGTACTTGGATCAACCGGATATGCGAGTACCTCTCTCCTGTATTGGACATATGGGATAAGGAATAAGGTGCCTCCGGTTTCGTTCAGACCTAGAACGGTCTTGTAAATGGATGTGTGTCTGACATTGGATTCCATTCTGTATTGATTGATTTCTATTAGATATATATCAGTTTGGCGGCAGAGAATTTATTGTCTTGCTTGACGCCCTTCTCTGAGACGTACGAGCTTAGAGGTTATATATTGATAGACATCCGTGGTATTATGGCATTGATTGTCAATGTGGCATGCCAAGATGCAAACGATCAAGGCTTTTGTTGAAAAGCAGATTCTTGTGGATGATGATCAAAGCACGACTTTAATTAGCACAGCTTTGTGTATAACGTTAATTGCGAGCCTCACACCCGGTATGAGTCAAAAACGGGATCGTGACTGCAGGGAGTGCATGCATTTATTTCTAGCTAGAAGTGGTGTCGTGGTATGGAGCCTAGACATTTTTACTTATGTGGATGATGGATTGCGAGGTGCCTCGGATATGATTGGTCGACGTACTGACCATTTTAGAGGTCCGATAGGACCGAGAAACGTGTGTTCAGGAATAACTAATCCACTAAAGTAAGTGTGGACTGGCCCTGAAGATACAAGGGCTCACGAGAGTGTGATTCCTAGGACATTCCGCTAGAGATGGCCCGAAATCGGTGAGGAACATCCTTTGCCTCAACTCATAGATGGAAATCCAATTTCCAATACGTGACTTTTCATTTTTAGTTGTAGAAATAGTATGGCGACATAATATATGGTACCTATGCCGTCTATGATTGATACATTTATATTTGAAGTTGATTTTGACACTATGCACTTATAGTAATATCAAAATGATTTATTTTAAACGTGCCAAGCATGTTTATCTATTATAAGGGAAAACTCTATCCTCCGACTTGCGGTGCTATTGTGTGATGGGACCTGAGTCTTATAACGGCTTCATTTTCCAAAAAAAAGCATTGCGTTGTTTTATTTGAAACAGAGATTCATGTGAAGTAAACATGTTCCGTGTTATACGGCGTGGTCCCATGATTTCCCAACTTTTAAGGTAAAGATTTAATAGCTGTTTTAGTTCTCACACCAGTCCCATGACTGACTCAGAGTTTTTTGTTTTAACCTAAACTTTTGGTGCCCATATTTTCCACACGGGCAGCTAGTAATTTTGGTTTTTGCGGATATTTCTTTTCCCAGGATCCTGGATTACAACTAGAGCTATATTCGGAAAGCTTTGTATCCGTGTATTCTTTCAGTTGTGTTAATTGATGTATTTCTGCTGTATATTGTATTTATACATTTTATATTTATGTATTTTAATCTCTGATATTTTTCTGCTGTATATTATTTATTTATACTCTGATATCTTGTACTCTGAAGTAAATTGTTGTAATAGAAATGAAATTTTCTGTTGTTTGTGTTCTGATGCGTCGTGTTCTCAAAGCAATCCATTGTTTTCCTTCGCTTCGGAGATTGGGGGATTTCGGATCGTTATAGTTGGTATCAGAGCTGTAATGTCCTGTATTTTCTGGCCATTTATTTGAAATATTTTATTTATTTAAAATATTGATTTGAGTTTAAATAATGGGATTTGACCATTTTAATTTAAATATTTAAATTATATTAATAATATTTTATTTCCAGAATATTGGGAAAATGTTGAATTTGAAGTATAACATGAACGGGCGATTTTAAATGGTTTTATTGTGGTTTATATTTAATTATAATAACGATTTCGTTTATAAAACGACATTATAACGTTTAATTTATAATTTAATTATAAAACGAGCTGCAGCGGCGCAACAGTTCGTAATTTGGCGTTTTGAACTTTAAACGGCTATACAGGGCCCAAAATGAGTCGGATTTTCTCGAAACAAGAAACATCCGAATCTGTTTGACGATATTTTTCTAATGAAAGAGAAAAATCAAGTTTTCGTGTTGTAGATTTTATTTTATGTCCAAATCAAATTTTGAAATAGTCGCTATGGAATTTCGTTATATATTTTATCGTTATTTATATTAAATAAAGGGGTTTTTAAATTTTTATAATATCGATTTGGCTTGGAATTCAACCCGGGATATTTTATTGTGGTAGTGTATGAAATTCTGGTCGTGTATGGCAAAAAAAATATTTTAATATTATTATATTGAGGTATTTTTAAATTGGTTTATTTTATTTGAATTGGGCAGTTATAAAAGGGACTTTGTTCAAACGACCTCAGTTTTCGACAAAACAAATTTTATTGGGACCGCAACAGTAAATTATTGCTAGATTTCAAGTGGCGCATCAATCGGGGTTAATTTGTGAGCGTGGAAAAATTAAATGCAAATAAAAACGATCATTTGGACGTGAACGAGCGCCATTCGAGCAAACGAACTCGGAATTCGACGAAACAAGTTTCATTAGGACCGTATCGTCAAATTATACTATGTTGTCCATTCGCATTTCGAACGGGGTTTGTACGTGAGCACAGGAGCGAATAAACAACGTTCGAAAACGCGATAGGTACGAAATAAAAATCGTTAGTCAACATCGTTCGTCAAATCAACTTAAATTATATTATTTTCACACTATGTATACCCCATTTCAGAACCCTTATCCCCAAAATCTGAAATCGTCATGTAAATTTACAAATAAGCCCTCGTTTACAAATTTAATTATATCTTCAAATCTATTGAGAATTTGTGAGGGAAACCTGAAGCAAAAACATAGATCGGGTCGAGGGCTAGTCGCTGACCAAAATTAGGGTGGAACGGTGGTCAGTGGTGGCCGGAATCGAGGTAAAACCGTGGATAATCAGTTCCGTTCTTTTCAGAAATTAAGGAGATTAGATCGATTTGAGGTGGTGGGACCTTGGGGGAATTGAAGAGGAGAGTTCAGGCTTTGATTTGGTGGTGGTCTCGAGTTCTCTGGTGGTCGGAGTCGCCGGATTTTGTGAGTTGATCAGAGGATGTGGTTTTGGGTTTTCTTTTCGAAGTGGCAATCGGATTTTTCCATTTTCCGCTGGCTGGCATCGTCGAGAGCCGGTGGTACCTGAAGTCAGGCGGTGGGCATAGGCTGGGTGGTCACATCAGCGGTGGTCCGATGGCTCATGGTTGTGTGATGGCGGAGAAATTGAGGTCGAGGTGATTTCCGGTTATGTGAGGATGCTGGAGCGACGAGGAGGTGTTGGCTGTCGGCTCGCTGAGAGGTGGCGCTGCTCTGAGGCGTGGTCAGTCTGGGGGTGCCACGGTGGTTCTAGGTGGATCATCGGCGGCGGAATTGGAGGCTGGATGGAGCGGAGTTGAACGTGAAAAGGGGGTATCGGGGAAAGAATCGGGTTTTGAAAATCTTGAAGGTGAAAACGCGTTTCCCTGGTCTGACGTGGCAAGTAAGGTAGTAAGGTAATTAGTTAATTTAAATTATTTGATTAAATTATTAATTAATAGTTAAGTTAAAATCATATAGTATATACAAACTTTAATTCAGCATAACTTTTTCGTACGTTAACGAAAGTTAACGAAACTGGATCCGTTGGGATCGCAGGGACGAGGCCTAGGTGATGGCACTGACTAAGCACTGATCTGACGCAGTTGAAATTTCAGCAAATTTTGAACGTCCGTTCAAAATTTAAAAGGAACAAACGCGACCACCGTCAACTGAATTAAACTAGTGAGTTAATTCTCACACCTTCTGGAATACTGTGATGTGGTAAATTCATATTAAAATATAATTTACCGTTAGCAGTAGAAATTGGTTGATTGGCTGCTATGGATGCTGTTGTTTGTTTGATCGATCATCGTTATTTAAACCCATCAGTTTTAAATAGTAGATTATTAAAAATTTAATTTGTATAACTGTTATCTGTGATGCAGAGAAGGACAAGTTGGAGGGATCCAACCGGATTCCTCAAATAAATTGTATTGTATTTATGGTGCATATTATTCATATATGAATTGTTCACACTGTCTGACACCAAACTTGTTTGAATGTTGATGATTGAATATATATTCATCGTTGTTGTAATCAAATTCAATCAATAGACTCAAGCGTTAATTCAATCCTTGATTAACCATAAATTAAGGAATTATTGAAGTATTTAGCGTTAATGAAATCAATTATTATTTGATGATAATTATACTATTCTTAATTAGTAGCCAAGTTAGCTATTTTTATATAGTAAATATTCAAAGTTAATTTTTTAATAATAATGAAAACAATGGCTTTTAATTGGAATCCATTGGAGAAGTGATTAAGTGGCGTTATGGTTCGATCAAAAGGACCGATAAGGGTATAAGGGACTTATAATCCAAGTGTTTAAACGAGGTTGGTAAATGGGATTTGTCGGTGAATGTAAGAATTTAAAGGAAGTTTTACTTGATTCCTAAATTAAGTTCAATTGTAATGAAACCTTAAAGGAAAAGGGTTAATAGATTAAGAATGGACTAAAATATAGAAATGGTGAACAGATTTGTATAAGTAATTAGAGAGAAATTCAAGCGATATTTAGAAAAGTATTTTTTTTAAACCAAATAATAACTTTGAAAAGTTAAAGAATTATTCAAATGAAACACTATAATTGAAAACGAGGATTTCAAAGAAAAGGGAAATTCGTATAGTAATTTTGGTTAAAAATTTTAAATGGATTTTGGAAATAGGATACAAGGTAACAAGGCCTTGTCGTAAAGAAGGTGAAAAAAAAAGATTTTTACTATATAATCCAGGATAAAAAGTATTATAGGAAATGCCCAAATAGATGAAATAGACTATTTGACATATGGTTTTTATTTCAAATTCAAAGGCTATAAGTGAAATTGTTGTTTTAGTTAAAAGTTATGTTTTTAATAAATATTTACTTAATTAAGGAAATTAAGTAAAAAGACTTGGGACAAGGATTTCAAATAAAGGAAACGGTTTATAAAACCAGATTTGAAAGGTGGTAATAAGATTTTAATATCGGTGGTTAAGCGACAGACTAATATTACTCTGAGGTAAGAACGTTGTCGATCAAGGTCTGAGAGGTAAATAAAATACCCCAACTTGAACGGCTTCATTTTTATCGAGGAATGGTATTAGTTTGGAACGAGTGAAAGGTGTTGTGATTGGTATGATCTCCCATACAAGGAGTATTGAACATAAGTGCGAGGTATTGAAATATAAATTAGTTTTAATGTAAATAAGGATTTGGTTTTAAACTATATAAGTCGACATTTGGTTTGTCATATCAGAATTGGTAATCGGGTTTATACCATTAAGTATTACATATATATAAGTATATATCGTGATTTTAAGAAAGAGGAAAAAAGGTTTTGATAAAAATAATGATATACCCAATATGGAAGGGAATGGAAAGTTAAGCATTTCATATTTGAAATGTATAAAATAGTTTTGTAAAATAAATTAAGAATAAAGAAAATGTTTTTGAATATATTGGAAGGATTAGATGTTATTAACGAGTTTGTCAAATATGTTTAAACAGGCCAAGTCATGCCAAGTACCGAATCAATAAACTCATTCACACAATTGTTATTTGATAGTTAAATCACCGACTATCAAACCTGACTAATACACTTGTTGGTACGGAAAGACCGGGATCGAATTTATATTCGAAAACCATTCCGACCAGCAAATACGTGAAGACGTCGATTGAAGACGGAGCAAGTGAAAGCCGTGGATCTTCATAAGCGGAAGGATTTCTTGACGAATATTCTCTGTGTTGCAACACAGAGGTATTCTGACGTGATTCGGTCGTGGTTGAGATTTTACGGTTTGCAAGGACTTCTCGCTACTGATCCTTGGGGTGATTCCTATATTGGATGCAGTAGGAGGGTGCTTTCGGTTCATCTTGTTCCTGGATGACTTGTATGTACGAATGTCTGATAGATTATTTCTTAAGGGTCGCGTACGTTGATTTTTACAAACGTATTTCTGTTAGTGGCAGAGAGGGGCACCTCTCTTAGCTTAACGACCAGAATATTTTTGTGGACGTCAATTAGTGATTTGGCGGATCTGACAATGTGGCATTCAAAGTGTTTGATGACCAGATGTTTTAAAAGTAAATTCTAGCCTCAAGTCTCATCAACCGGGAAATGACAAAAATCGGGCAGGCAGCATGGCTATGTGGGTCGCTCCCATTAGGGTGTATAATCACCTATCTAGAGAAATTCCATTTGCTTCTTAAATCTATATTTCGATGCTGTCCCTTTTCGGGAGGCGGTTGCTGATCCCAACCGTCGGTGATATACATTCGATACACTCAAGCGAAATGAGTGGTCGGTCATGTGTGGGCCGGGTTGCAAGACGTTCTTGTTGAACCCAGTGTATTCGCCTCTAGAGATACACTATCGGCAGGTGGTCCCATACCTTGTCAAGGTTGGAATTCAATATCCAATAAGCGCCCGCGGTTTTTAATTGTATACTATATATGTGGGGCATGAGATGCATGCGTTCTGCTAGATTGTTAATTATTTGTATTTAGACATTATGATAATATCAGAATAAGTATGATTTCAAAAATGGTTTGGGTTATAGTAAGGTAAGAACCGTCTGTGTTTATGTGTGGGCTGGTCTTACGATTATCCTTTTATTTTATAAAGGATTTTCCAAAGTTAAACAAGTTGTGTGTTCTGTGAATTTATCACTGAAAGTATTCCAGACTGACCCGGTGTATTTACAGGTAAGGTTCGCTTGGAGTTTCAGGAGCTAGAAGCAGGAGGCTTCACCACTAGTTATATAAAGTTATTATTCCGCTGTGTCTGATACATGTTGTACTCTGATGGTTGGTATGTATATACAATTCTTTTGTATAAAAAGATTTGTTATATTATATTTTATTCGTTCCGCTGTGAGATTCTGATGTGGTGTTCTTCTTCTTCTTCTATTCTAATATTCTTTCTTTCTTTTCTCACCCTCTAATTTCTTTCTATAAACAATCTGGGGTTCGATACTTGGATTCTTGGCAAGTAATACGGGTTATGTATTGTTATCGAAAATTCGAGCATCGAGTTTTTCCCCGAGTCGTTACAGTGGTATCAGAGCTATTGGTTTAGTGATAACCTTGGCTCTGTGGTGTGACTCAATAGAGATGGGGTTAGTAATACCCTAGATTGAGTTTGATTATATATATGAGAGCGCATATTTGTAATTTGATATAAAATTATTTTTGCCCAATATATTTTATAAATTAGTAAAAGTAATGATTTTCACAAATTATTATAGTATGGGCAATCGATTGATTTGTTAATGCTGATTTGTATGTTTGGATGGTGTGCTCGATCTCATGTATATAAACCTGAACCTGAATCGACTTGGTTAAAACCAATCCGAAATAAATAATTCGAATAAATCAATCCAGATAAATAAATTTGAATGGATAATTAAAGAAATAAATGAAATGATTATAAATAATTATAATCTCGTGTGGGTTGAACTGTGTGTAAAATTAATTGATATGGATGTTTTGAACATAACTGGCATTTGTTTTGATGACCAATGAATTCTTTTGAGTAGAGAACAAGTGCAGAAGTGCCAATTCAGCTTTAAAATCTATCTAAGAGGAAATTCTAGAGTTAATTGAATCCAGTTTGAATAGAGCTGCGTTATAATTAAGCGGCTCGAATATAAATTATAGCTTATCGCATAAAGACGCTCGCAAAAAGATATGCCTACGAAAATATGAATTTTGGTTTTATTTGGGCTTTGAGTTTGGATTTTGATTTTTCCGACCATGAGAGTCGATGTATATATATTTCTTGAACCTGCGATATTGCAGATGTCCTCCGTACAGGGGAGACTCTACCAAAAATTTTCCAAAATTTAAGGTGTTAGAAATTTTTTGAAGATTTTTGGGACATTCTTTTATTTGAATTAATTTGGTTTCACTACCGATTAGATTAGTTTTGGAATTAAAATCAAATTTTAAATTTATTATTTTTATAAAGATAATGGGTTGTAGCGTTCTTTCTACCTTAGCAATTTCGAGGACGAAATTATTTAAAGGGGGAAGGAATGTAATGTCCCGTATTTTCTAGCCATTTATTTGAAATATTTTATTTATTTAAAATATTAATTTGAGTTTAAATAATGGGATTTGACCATTTTAATTTAAATATTTAAATTATATTAATAATATAATAATATTTTATTTCCAAAATATTGGGAAAATGTTGAATTTGAAGTATAACATGAACGGGCAATTTAAAATGGTTTTAATGTGGTTTATATTTAATTATAATAACGATTTTGTTTATAAAACGACGTTATAACGTTTAATTTATAATTTAATTATAAAACAAGCTGCAACGGCGCAGTAGTTCGTAATTTGGCGTTTTGAATTTTAAACGGCTGTACAGGGCCCAAAATGAGTCGGATTTTCTTGAAACAAGAAACGTCCGAATCTGTTTGACGATATTTTTCTAATGAAAGAGAAAAATCGAGTTTTCGTGTTGTAGATTTTATTTTATGTCCAAATCAAATTTTGAAATAGTCGCTATGGAATTTCGTTTTATATTTTATCGTTATTTATATTAAATAAAGGGGTTTTTAAATTTTTATAATATCGATTTGGCTTGGAATTCAACCCGGGATATTTTATTGTGGTAGTGTATGAAATTCTGGTCGTGTATGGCCAATTTCAATATTTTAATATTATTATATTGAGGTATTTTTAAATTGGTTTATTTTATTTGAATTGGGCAGTTATAAAAGGGTGCTTTGACGAAACAAATTTTATTGGGACCGCAACAGTAAATTATTGCTAGATTTCAAGTGGCGCGTCAATCGGGGTTAATTTGTGAGCGTGGCAAAATAAAATGCCAATAAAAATGACCATTTGGACATGAACGAGCGCCATTCGAGCAAACGAACTCGGAATTCGACGAAACACGTTTCATTAGACCGTATCGTCAAATCATACTATGCCGTCCATTCGCATATTGAACGGGGTTTGTACGTGAACACAGGAGCTAAATCAAGCCAAATCGAGTCAAATATTGAACTAAATTGAAAATTGATTGGAATTGCATACATATACACGTATGTATAATGAACAGGTCATAGCATGGAAGCTAAGAAGATAAATAAAATTGTATGCCCGACAAATAGGTACATGTTTACTATATTCATTGGGTTTGATGATTTTATGAGCCGATTGGCAAGCCGCTTGGCTTTTTCTTTTTCTTTTTGGTTGATGAGGGCCCTGTGAGGCAAGTTGCGGTTTTACCAATCAGCCCGTACAAAGGAGGTTATGGTGAAAATTTTCAAAAATTTAGGGTGTTAGCCAAATTTTTGAGAAATTAGAAAATTCTTAGGAACTGAAAAGCTGAAGAATGAAAGCCAGAATGAAAGTTGATTTTATTAGTTAAACAACTTTCAGCTCCGTTCCTTTTCGAGGACGAAAAGATTTTAAGTGGGGAGATCGTAACAACCCAGAATTTCTAAACCTATTTAAATTTTTTATTTTAGCTGATTTAAAGGATTTTAAGAATTTAAAATGATTTATTTTAAATAATAATGATTTAAAATTTATTTAAATCAAAGTTAGAACGTATAAATATTTAATTTAATTAAAACGAGATTGAAATGGCGTGGTAGTCTGAAAATTCGATTCTTAATTTCAAATGAAAAAACAGAATTCAATATAAATCGGATTTCAGTAAAATAAGAAACATTTGAATCTATTTAATTATATCTTTCTGAAGAATGTAAGAAACTGAGATTTCACTTTATAAATTGTAAGTTATATCCAGTTTAAAATTTAAAATAGTCGTTATAGAATTTATATTTTTTTTAACATTATTTAATCCTTGAATATAGCCATTTTGCAAACAACCTCTGTTTTCGACGAAACCACTTTTGTTGGATCTGGAATGTCAAATTATTGTCAGGTTTCAAATTTCATAATTTTTGGAATTAATATGTGAGCGTGGTAAATTTAAACGCATTTGGTAATTTTCAGTTTGAATTTAATCGACTGGAAAAGAATGCCATTTTTCAAACGGTCTCCAAATTCGACGAAATTAGTTTTGTTAGGACCGTAACATCAAAACATAGCTAAATTTGTTTTTCTGTAATTTTTGGAGTTAATATGTGGCCTCGGTAAATTAAAATGTACGTTTAAATTCAATATATATTGATTTATATTTTAATTTTAGCGAAAACTGATCGAAACAGTCGAGTTGCTTACGAAACATATCTAATTATGTTCAGAATGGGGGTATTTAGCTAAGAATGATAGTCATTGGGTTTGATTTGCAGTTCGGATTGATAAACAAGTATTTTTGGAATTAATTAATTAATAAATATAATATATATAAAAGAATATCCTTACCCGCTCTCTCTCATAACTGCATAGGCCCTAATCTATCGATGGCCGATATTTTCGAAATTTCCTCTTGCAAATCCAATCAATTCTATCATCGAATTAATAAATTTCCAAAGACAAAATCGAAGAGCACCTTTAGATCTTTATAATCAACAGTAGTGATGAAGTTTAGTTGTCAAATTTGCTCGAAATTCGAGCTCAATGCCGTTGCATTCATCAACGGTTCCTGGCCACCAGACAAGGCCGAGTTCGCCTCTGGCGCAGGAGATAGGAGAGGGAAGCAAAGCGCTTCACGGGGGCTATCCTGATCAACTTCAGGTTAAGCAAAAACGGCGCACGGTGGAACCCTAATTCTGGAAGTTAGGTTCGAACGGTTATATGAAGAAGACGATGAGTAACAGGAGCAGGCGACCACGATTTTCTTAAGGAAGTAATTAAGTAATTTAATTATTTAAATTATATAACTATGTAATTAACGCGTTAAATTACATATTTTCTTCATACGAGGTCCAAAAGGAGTGATTTTAGATCCGTTGCGATCGTGACCACGAACGCTATAACATAGAACTGACCAGAACGAAAACGGAGATAATTAGAATTTTTGACAAAATTAAACGCCTGTTTAATTTTGTTAAAAATATAAATTCAAAAATAAAGACTAACGGAGTGGAAATGAATGTGAGAATTCTCTTACTAAAATTTTGTATAGTTATTTAATTTATTTTATAACTGTAAATATATAGAAATTGCCAATGTTGATTTTTATCTATTATATGTGACATTGCTTTAGTTCAATGCATGAACTATTAACGGCTCATCTGCACAACAAGCGTTGTTTGAATATACGACACTCATATTTCAAACAATGTGGATACACTTTGTGATTGTTGAAATTTTAATTATAAATATCCCTTTATAATTTGAACAATGAAAATTTGCTAAGTAGAAAAATATTCAAACCGAATTTCAATTGGTTAAATTTATTAATCACTTATTTATTTAAATTAACTATTGTTGGTGGAACCTCAAATGGGTATTGGGATGTTGTTTGACATACACAAATCCCAATATTTAGTAGTATGTCAATCGATGGGTTGACAGGCTGTGTTGATGTTCGAATGATTAATGATTATATATCATTATTGTTGAATACATGCGATGTATGAAATCCATATAACTGAAATTATATGGTAATTGATTGAGTCGCATTCCGATTCAGAGATAACGAATATTTTAAAATAACGAATATGTTAAAGTAATATTCAATAAAGAATCAAAATGTGGTTTTGATGTCGGATTTTGGATGGACACAAAAATATTGAAATGTGAAGCCGAGTTAAGTAGTTAAACGCCATTTTAACCCGAATGGGTTTATCGATCGATTTAATTCATTTTATAATGAATACGAAAAGGAAATGGATTTCAAAATTAAATATTTTGAAAATAATATCATTTTAATATTATAATGATATAGAATATTCAATTTTAATTTAAAACTCAAAATGAAATTGAAATCGTTTTAAAACGAATTTATAAACGATTTATAAAATATGTTTTAAACAAAAATCGACTATATATATATACTATATATATATATATACTATATATATATAACAGCTTGAATAGAATGCGTCGCGCAGCGATCGTTCGCGAATTTCAACCGTTAACTTTAAATTGGTGCAATGGGAGATCCGACCATCGGATTATCCTAAAACCGAAGCCGTTGGGTTCGTATCAAAAAGATCTCTCCAATGAATATAAAAGATTTAAATTTGAACAGTTGGATTTTAAATTATTCCCAAGTCAATTTCAGAAAATGTCGCTATGGATGCAGTTCGGTGACCGTTATTGGAAACCGACTGTAAGGGCCTTAACAAAATTATTAAAAATATAGAAAAATTATGTAAAATCATAATAACTGATTTGGAAAGATTTTTGTTGAAAATTTCCATGTTTGAAAAGATAAAAGTATATTTTTATCGAAGTGAACTAGTTAATAACTAGAATAATAATCCAATGTTTTTAAATAAATAAATTGGATTGAAGAATGGTTTTAATATAACCAAAATTTTCCGACATATAAATTGGAAAGGATTTAAGTGGAAATAATCTTCAGAATATTCCGATATTGGATTCCGTGATTATATGGATATTGTGAGGAATTTGGAAGATACAGATATCATTATTTCCAGTACGATATCCGTTGGTTTCAGAATTTGATATTGAATATAAGCCGATAATAATTTCTATTTAGAGCTTTGTATTTAATATCAAATTGGATTTTGGGTTTATCATGAATGGTGCCTTTATTAACACTGTTCTTAAACCCCGCCGGGAAAAGAATAAATCTTTTAATTAAGATAAATGAAGTTTTCCAATTTATAATTATAAATTGGAATTAAATAGAAGATGATTTTCGGTTCATTGTGAACGATGTTTTAAGTAACATTTGTTCTTAAAACTCCAATTAACAGGGACAATATGATTTGGAATTTATAAATCTTTTTATTTAGATTTAATGAAATTTTCCCAAAGTAATGTTTTCCAGTCTAATATATTAAATTGGAATTGAATGGAATTCGATTTGGTAATAATCAAGATGAGCTTCGGTAAAGGAAGACTGTTCTTATATATGGAATTTAAAAGGCTTTACCGCTATTCCATTTATAATATTAGTCAGATACGGAAATTTACATCAATTATATGTATTGATCTGCTTTCCATGAAAGTTCCATTTTAATGGAAAATGATTTGGGTTTATCATGAACTATGTTTAAGTGACATTGGTTCTTTAACCCAGTTAAAGACAAGATTAATTTCTTAAAGTTGAATAATCATAAAGTAATGGCTTTTGATATTAAAACTGAACTGGAGTTTTAATAAATTTTTAAATAGATTAACAATGAGAACAAGATAATTAAAACTATCGAATTCATGAAATGATCGAGAATGGAGTACCACTAGTTTTACTCCAGGCGATAGTTGAATATTTAATTAGATTTGAACGTGAAATGGTAATTAATTTTACCCAGAACACCGTGGGTGTTAGATATGGAGTACTACCAGCTTTGCTCCATGGGATGAATAGGTTGGGATTGGAAAAATAAATGATTACTTTGGTAAGGCTCGATAATCTCGACTAGTTTTATAAACCATAAATTGGTTAATATTGTGGATAAATAAAATAAAATCTTTTTTAATGGATATCCAAAGAAAGATTAAAGAATAAATTTAAAAGGATTTATCTTTGATAAAATTAATGGGAACCTTTCCCAAACAATGTGAATATCTGAATAAAAGAATATTCTGAGTTGGAATGAGGCGTGTGATGTGTTTTTACAGTACCTGATTATTTATTAAAAATACGCAAATGATTCGGAAAGACCGGGTTTAACCCATTCTGAATAACTAATACGACAACTAAAAGTCGACGATGAAGATAGTGGTTGAAGACGGAAGATCTTCACATCGTTTGGATGATTACCGATGTCTTGATTGGGCTGTACACCCAAGACAAGGTAATAAGTGGTGATCATCCAGACGTACTTGGAGATCAACCGGATATGCGAGGACCTCTCCCCTGTATTGGACATATGGGACAAGGAATAAGGTGCCTCCGGTTTCGTTCAGACCTAGAACAGACTTGTAAATGGATGTGTGTCTGACATTGGATTCCATTCTGTATTGATTGATTTCTATTAAATATATATATGTTTTCCGACGGAGAATTTGTTCTCTTGCTGAACGCCCTTCTCTGAGACGTGCGAGCTTAGAGGTTATATATTGATAGACATCAGTTATATGACATGGATTGTTAATGTGGCTTGCCAAGATGCAAATGATCAAGGCTTTTGTTGAAAAGCAAAGTCTTGTGGATGATGATCAAAGAATGACTTTAAGTAGCATAGCTTTGTGTATAGCGTTAATTCGCGAGCCTTACACCCGACATGAGTCAAAAATGGGATCATGACTGCAGGGAGTGCATGCGTTTCTTTCTAGCTAGAAGTGGTGTCATGGTATGGAGTCCAGACATTTTTACTTACGCGGATGATGGATTGCGAGGCGCCTCAGATATGATTGTCGACGTACTGACCATTTTAGAGGTTGGATTGGACTGGGAAACATGAGTTCAGGAATAACTATTCCACTAAAGTAAGTGTGGACCGGCCCTGAAGATCCAAGGGCTCACGAGAGTGTGATTCCTGGGTCATTTCGCTAGAGATGGCTCGAAATCGGTGAGAAAAATCCTTTGCCTCGACTCATAGATGGAAATCTAATTTCTAATACGCTACTTTTCAGTTTTGGTTGTAGAACTAGTATGGCGACATAATATATGGTACCTATGCCGTTTATGATTGATACATTCATATTTGAAGTTGATTTTGACAATATGCACTTATAGTAATATTAAAATGATTTGTTTTAAACGTACGAAGCATGTTTGGCTATTATAAGGGAAAACTCTATCCTCCGGCTTACGTTGCATTATGTGATGGGACCTGAGTCTTATAATAGCTTCATTTTCCAAAAAAAAGCATTGCATTGTTTTATTTTAAACAGAGATTCATATGGAGTAAAACCGTTCTGTGTTATACAGTGTGTTCCCATGATTTCCCTACTTTTAAGGTAAAGATTTAATAACTGTTATAGTTCTCACATTAGTTCCCACTACGCCATAGATGGCCTATGGCAACCCCAGAGAAATGACATAGTAGGTGCCAAAAGGTGTTGCTGTAGGCAAAAAATGATCTGTGGCAACACTTTTTTCGGGTTGCCTTTTGCGGTGTTGCCTTAGAGTCAAAGGCTACACATTTGTGACCCTAAGGCAACATCAGCACTGGTGTTGCCGCATGTACTAAATTTACAAAAATGTGGGACCCACTAAAATCTGTAACCCGGGTTTACGGAATCACCACTAAAATCTGTAGCCCAGGTTCACGGAATCCAGTTGTGGGGCCCACATGCATAATTCTATGGCAACAATTTGATCACCCAATGACAACACTGTATCATAGCTATGGCAACATTTAACATCACATACTGCAACATTATATCATATATATGGCAACGTTACATAACATAACATCAAACTGAAATTAATAAAGAACTTTTTATTTCAAATTAACCAGCAAACACAAGTAGTACTTAGTCAACTATAAAATAACAAAACATAGCCACTAACTTCAATTTTACAGACATTTCAAAAACAAACACAACAAGTACTAAATTCATGTTTACATAAAAATAAAACAGTTTCAAAATATAGCGCAAGCCTTCAATGCGTTTAATGCCTCTACTGCATCGCGTACCTCTAGTGCCTTCAGTAACAAGTTCTTGAAAATCCTCATCACTGCCTCCTTCACCTGCATACATCAGTTGCATTTCAGCACAAAATAAGAGGTATGCATGCCTCAATTGCATTTCAGTGCAAACTATGGTCATAGTATAACTGAGTTTCCTTTCAGCACAAACTGAGTTTCATAACTAAATTCCATTTGCATTTCAATATAACATAGTATAATGATCTAAACAATGTGTATAAAAGTGTACTGATCTAAACAATGTGTGAGTTACATAACTGATCTAAACAATGTGTATAAAAGTGTATACTGATCTAAACATAACTGAGTTTCATTTACATTTGCGTTTCATTTACATAACTGAGTTACATAACAGAGGCACAATGTGGATACAAGTGTACTGATCTACACATAACTGAGTTACATAACTGATCTAAACAATGTGTATACAAGTGTGGCAGTGTGGAAAAAATTATGTAATCAGTAATTTAGGTTTAATGGGTAATATGGAAAAAATTATCACTAATCTGCAATGTGGAAAAAATTATCACTAATCTACAATGTGACAAAACATAAAATTATACCTGAAAAACTGCTCATGCATGCTATTTCATGTTACTTCACTACTCTACATTGCCATAACAACACACAAAAGAACTCCAAACATGATCCAGGGCATAGCTAAAGCTTTTGCAAAGAATTTTTCTCCTATCTCGTGTTTTCCACATTCAATGCGCATTAGGTCCAACTCTTCCTTCATATCTACCACAAATTCATTGGCTTTTGCCCTCTTTTGCTTTTGCTTCAGCAACTTTTCTTCAATTATCTTCTTTTCCACGAGCAATTGCGATATAGTATTTTCTTTTTCTATCAAATTAACAGTAGTATCATCCATTCTGCACATATATTAAATTCTCGAGTAGAACATCAATGAAAGATATGATAATCGACATGGAGCAACCAAAAAAACCTAATTTATACTTACCGACCACATGGAGCATCCAAAAAACTTCTTCCCTGCATTCGACCCTACTTCACAGTCCTCATCTTCACTGGGATTTTGTGGTGACAGTTCTTTCTCGCAGCCACTGTTGACGAATTTGAAGTAGAAATTGATTGAGCGGTCATTCAACTCGATTTTAAGGAAGAATTGAAGTAATATCACAAACTGAAAATCATTCAGTAGGCTTTCAGGCATGTATTTCATGTATATTCAGTATTTGTGTGCATAATTAAAACATAACATACGTATATTTATTAGCCCGTCTTACACACTCACGCACACGCACTTAAGAAATCATGTGTATACTTATTAGACGGTCTTATTGAAACAGATCATGATTATACTTAAGAAATGATAACTATCTTGTATATGTAAGCATCCTTATGAAACCATTTTCATAAACCAGTGTATCATGTCCCAATCATCACAGGCAACAAAAACCTGGGAAACCCGAGCAGTTGTTTAGAACATGCAGCTCATACAAGGTCGTTGGTCTAATTGTTCACAACCACACTTCACTGGGAACTAAAGTTCTGTTTTATTAAATTTATTAACAACCAAATAGTGGCTCAAACAACATTTTAGTGAATCAACATACAATGAAACCACAAAAATACACCACCATCTACAATTTATAGATCTTAGTTTCAACTTTTTGTTTCATTATCATGCCCAATATTGCTGCTCATATCTACCATAATTTTTAAGTTTCAAAACTCCTTCAACTAAACTAAGCTACAGACCCAGAATCAAACTTGCATTACACATATTTAGAAGCACTGTTCTAGCCAAAATAACTAGCCTCAGTTTCAAGCTTGTTTGTAGACGAAGATTCTGGATTATAGTCTGAGACAGTGCATTCTGAAGCTCAGTTTTTGCCAGTATATCTCAAAGTATCTAGATTGAACACAAGCTCAGTTTTTGAGGTAACGCGTTGTTTGAAAATGATTGTGTGAAACAAACTGGATTGTGTGAAATAAAAAATTAGGAATTTTATCTCAATAAATGCAAAGCGTAAGGGAGACAACTGACAAAATAACCAGACTGTCGCACAGACGGAATTGGAGGAATGGCACAACAACCGATTGGAATTGTGGCGGACAAAAAAGGGGAAATTGTTGAGGCAGAGGACGACAGTAAGAAGTGGCAGGAGAAACAAAACAACGACGATGAGCAGGGACGCTGATTATCTCGAAGCCAACCAATTTGGTTGTAAATGGAAATTAGAAGGGAGAATTGATGGTCATTTGATTTGGAATTAGGGATCGGTGATTTTGGGAATTTGGGGTAGAAATGAAATGAAAAGAAAGGTGGTAGAACAAAAATAAAAGCGGGAATAGAAATAAGTGAGGTGCGGATTGATGATGTGGACGGACGACTGAGATTTTGTTTAAACTAATGGTATGGATTGCTAAGGTGTATTTATTTTTTTAAATATTTTTATTTAGAATATATCTATAGCCACTGCAACACAATTTGATATCTATCCTAACACATTGAAGCGTGTGTTGCAATAGACAAAAAACAGCATAACAATGGCAACATTGTAGCTAGCAACACCATGGATTTTCGTTGCGATAGGCCATCTATGGCCTAGTGTCCATGACTGAATCGGAGTTTATTGTTTTAACCTAAACTCTGGGTGCCCATATTGTCCACACGGGCAGCTAGTAGTTTTGGTTTTTGCAAATATTTCTTTTCCCAGGATCCTGGATTACAGCTGGAGCTATATCCGGAAAGCTTTGTATCCGTGTGTTTCTTTCAGTTGTGCCAATTGATGTATTTCCGCTATACATTGTATTTATACATTTTATATTTATGTATTTTTATCTCTGATATTTTTCCATTGTATATTATTTATTTATACTCTGATATCTTGTACTCTAATGTAAATTGTTGTAACAACAATGAAATGTTCTGTTGTTTTTGTTCTGATGCGTCGTGTTCTCAAAGCAATCCGCTATTTTCCATCTCTTCGGAGACCAGGGGATTTCAGATCGTTATAATCTTATTTCAGTTTCCCCAATTTTACCAAATTCCATTATTAACTAGTTAACTTAAAATTAACGCTTTAACACCTCATCTCCTTTGTATAAACTTCGTTTGTAAAATTCTAGTTAAATATAAACCCTTTTATTCTCAATTTCCTTTACTTAATTCAAATATTAAGCAAACTTTTATTTAAGCTATCATATTCACTAAAAACCCTTTTTATAACTTTGTTATAAAAACTTGGGTTTTATATAGACCCGTTCATGCACTTCTTTCACAATTCAGTTACAGCTATACTAAAATTATTATTTAAATTAATAATTTACTTCATCATTAGCTACTGTAAAGTAGTTAACTTCTTTATTGACTAAATAATTAGTAATTTCTTTTTAAAATTTTATTAAAATTAAAACAAATATTCGTTAAGCTATTTCATAAGATTAATTCGAAACAAATTAATTTAATAACCAACCTCGGTTAAAACGGTCGACTTAGTCAACTCAAAACATGATTATCTCGTTAACAAATACATATTTGTCCTTCCTTTAAATTAGTTATAATATAATTAATTTAAATAATTTCATTTAATTATTTCGTCAAATAATTATTCAAATCTTAACCGTTTGGTCAAATTCTGCTTATTTACATATAAATCTGATTTATATCAGAATTTGCTTTTTAAAATCATTTAATAATTAATTATAAACTTAATTAATAAATGATAAATATTTGTTTCCTTTTAATAACTTTTATTCAAAATAATATATTTCGAAATCTATCTCCAGTTATAAAATAAATTTTATAACTTCAGTTCTGTCGATTCACCTGATGGTAAATCCATGTTTAGAAAATGATTCATTTATAGGCCATATACTGCCAATTACTCAACCAATATTACACATTGGTTTAAACAAAACAAATACTCATTCCAGGTCAACGGTCAACAACCAAATCAATCATCTAATTAGAACAGTTCATATAATGATAATATGAAAATAAATACCATTAACTATATTTGAGGAATCTCATTGGATCCCCCTCAACCTATTCTTCCCTGTATCCAAATACGTTATCTCAAATATAATCATTCAATAAATAATGGTTTTCATAACAGCCAATAACGACAATTCAATATCAACCAATTTATTTCATACAACCATAAAAATTCAAATAAATTCACAAAATTAAACACATTTATTTTATAAACGTGACCAATAAGGTAAGTTACCTTATTTGGGACCAATCATTAAAATAACAATTTGTTTTTCATTGAAATTAAACAACGTTTAATTTCATTGGTTCAATCAATATATGAATATATATTTTACAACAAACAAACGTCAACCATTGGCAACCATAACACACAAAAATAAAAACCCAACTTATATAGAATATAAGTGGGGAGAACTGAGTGAGTTTAACTCACCTAGATTTCCATAATTTCCGAAGCGGTTCGGTTTATTTAAATTAAACGATTGTTTAATTTAACTAAAATTCCAGATGATTCCAAATGTGTCCAATTCTGTTCCATGACAAAGTGCTCTTCGATGCAAGTCCAACGTATCTCAAATCGTTGGATTTTGATAATGTAGTCAAAAACTATTAATGATTAAATATTAACGATTTTTAATTATACTAAACACTTTACTAATTAAATTTTAGTTGACAAATAACATCTGCAAATAATATAATCCAGTCTGATAATTCCATTTGGTTCCTCTGCTTTGTTTTATGCTCTAGAATCATATCACGATTTAAACAAAGAGATTAACTTCAGATTTGGGTTAATTGAACTTTAAATCTCTAATTATAGTTTAAAATAAACTAATTATAATTTAATAAAATGGGCTGATCCCTTATTCTTCCTACTCTTCGCTCACGCTGTTTTTCCCAATTGATCTGTACAAGGTTGAAAACTTATAAGCAATACAATTTAAATAAATAAATTAATGTCTAAATCCAGGGTCTTCTAACTTAATTACGTTTTATATATAAGTTTTTGGCTGCTTAGTTTAGAACCCTATAGGCCGATAACTACCATCTTCTCTCCAGTTCAAATCTGTTCTCTTCGTCCACCTCTAGCCCAAGTGCCTGCAAATCAATTTATTTCTTAGTATAGGATAATAATTAAGAAACTTAGTTTCTTAACTAAGGTTTAGTTAGTTTATAATTACTTCACTTGACCGAATTAGTCCCTTCCTTTTGCTGTTAGTTCTGCACATAACATTTCTTGCTTCCCTCACACTCGACCAATCTTCAACTTGGGTGCACCATTTTCAGATCATCGGGATCCGATCCGATTGCACCACAACGTGCGCCTGAGCTTGACTGACCTTCACCGCCAGCGCCATCAAATCCGATCACACCCTCTGCCAACAATACCCCTTCGAATTTCAGCACTTTCTCCTTTTTTCAAACACCTTAGCGTGACAGACCTCATCACCACCGCTCGAATTATAGAGCTTAACAAAACAATCAATTTCAAAGTTATGAACTTTTTATTTTTCTGCGTGGATTGGGTAATTACAGGAGAAGAACGATCGGAGGTTTCCAGTCATTAAAAATGAAGATGGAGCGTGGTTTATTGGTTGACCACAGCAGAAGGTTTGACGAAAAATTAGGGTTATGGGGGGTTATATATAGTGTATGGGGGTATGAATTACATATTATTAACTGAAACTTCACGGTGAAGTAACGCACAAAAACATATATAAATGACTTCCAATTTAGACGAAATTTCTAATCCTAGCATAAAACAATATTTCGGACCCGACGAGACAAGTTTTGTCGAATTCTATGGTTGTTTGTGAAAAGTCCTTTATAAATCACAGGCTAAAAATCACGCATTTAAATTTCCAATGATCACAAAATAAATCCAATCAACTTGGAACTTTAAAATTCTACTAGACCTTTTCCTTACGGATCTAATGAATTTTGTTTCGTTAAAATCGGAGTTCATTTGGCTAGTCGTTTATTCGTTTAAAGTTACCCTTGTCAAATAGTATAAATGGTAAAATAAAAACAGGGGCGTTTATCGTTGCCACGAAACAAACAGTAGGTCCAATTGACACGAAAATTCAAATCTTATAATAATTAATTAATACGAATCCAACGACACCTATTTCGTCGCATTCCGAGACTATTTTCCGGTACGCTATTTTTATACGCACCATAATGTTATTTTGGACACCAAATTATCCGGCCCCAAAAAATAACAAATTATATACCTGTCCTGACTCTAATTGTCGATACGAACTCAAGGATATTTGTTTCGTGGCTTAATTCGATCGTTTGCTCAAGTTATATACAAATATCTCTTTATTAAATTAAATTAATTACGCATTATAAAAAATAACTAGACGTTTACGACTGCCGTTGTCACATAAAATAAATATTTTCCACAAAATTTAATACCGTACAATAATTTAACGTTACAGTTCCAATGAAGCAAAGTTGTCAAAAACGGACTCTGTTCGCAAAATGGCCTCTTTTTAGGCTTATAATAATATCGATTAAAATATTAAAAATCCAAAATAATCAAACAAAATAATAATAAATTATTATCATCGTAAATACCCAGCTTGAAATATTATATAGCTTCAAATATAAATTATACAACTCAATATCATCAATTTCGAGTTATACGATGTCCAAATTATATTAAAACCCTTTTTAAATATATTAAATAAACGTTGTAATTAAATAACAATTTCCATAGAGACTATTTTAAGATTTGAATTGGGCATAACTAACAATCTATAATACGAAATCTGGATTTTTCTCTTCCATATGAAAATTATAATCAACTAGATTCCAATGTTTCCTGTTTCACAGAAATCTGACTTGAAAGGGATTCTGTATATTCAATTGAAGTTGAAAACTCAATATTACGAACTACAACGCCATTTCGAGCTCGATTATAATTATATATAAATTTAACGTTTAAACTTCATTTTAAATAAACGAATTCAATATTAAAATCCATTAATATTCCAAATAAAATATTTAAAATTATAAATTAAATTAAATATTTGACTACTAAAAATACAGGACATTACATCTTCCCCCCTTAAAAGAATTTCGTCCTCGAAATTAGTAAGGTAAGAAAAATGTTATAAACCGATAGATTTTAAAAATCTAATTAATTTTAAATCGAAACCCAATGCATTACAATATAAATTTTCAAAAATATCAAAAAAAAATCTAACACATTAAATTCCCAAAAAAATTTGGCAGAGTCTCACCTGTACGGAGTGACATCTGCGATATCACAGGAACAAATAATATATATACATCGACTCACACGGTCGGAAAAACAAAAATCAAAATCCAGTGTGTTCTTTCCTTTTCTTCATTTTATTTTTGTTCATCTTTGTGTTTGTGTTTGATTTTGCATCCGTCATTGTTTCTATGGTCTGTGATTCATATAGTATATCATAAAAGTTTTAGATTTTGTTAAATTTCTCAAAAACACTATTCACCTCCCCTGCAGTGTTAGTTTTGCCTTAACGATCAATTTCGCGATTTCTAACACAAGTATTCCAATTTTTTCAATATATTCATCAAAAAATAGAAGCTTGCCAAGACGACTGGCTAGCCATTTTTTCACAAAATAAGACCAAGCAAACATTGGGATGTTGTGTAGCTGAACCCAAACCGACACTACTTTGATTGTACCACATACATTACTGGCTGTAGTATCGTATGGCTTACTAATAAAAAGCTCACTCTTCATGATAATGGGATCCTCCATCAGAATCTTCTGCTTGCCTTCCTCACATGAAGATGGAACATGAACAACACACCATCAGATTTGATTTTCAGAGCGCCTTTCAACTGCCGGATTGATTTTATCTTTTGCACCACGGCAGTAAAAGACAATGTCTTATCTAAGAAGAAGCCTACCAGTATTTCTTTACATACGATTGACCCTGCTTTTGCAACAGCGTCGGTGAAATTCGTAGCATCATCGGTATACTTGTGGGTCATATCAACGAGAATGTACTTCCCAGCATTGCATGGTTTGTGCTTAAATAAGTAAGTTCAATCCCGTTGACATGTCGTTAGTGGGGAGGTAGAGTTAGAGGCGGAAGAGGGTAAATTAGATGGAGTGTTGGCTAAGGTGGACGCAGACTCAAGCGGTGCAGGTGGCGGTGCTATGAGTGGCGGAATGTTAGGAGGAATGACACAGCCAAGGCTCGAGGTATGAAGCATAAGAAGAGGCAATTTGACACTGTCTTCCATAGCCGTTTGGAGGAGATAGGATCCGTGTTGCTTGTTTTGTCCAGCGATTTTGAATATACTTAGATATTTAATAACAATATTTTGAAGATAGAAACAAGTATTAGATTTTTGTATAGAGATATTAAATAAGAAGTTTTAACTTATAAAAGAGAAGAGGTTCTTACTTACAATGACTTTAACCTCTTTGACTATAATTTATAGAAAATAATAGTACAAATGAATCATGAATATACTTATGCCATAGGGATAAGTATATGAATACCTTTCGAAGAATTGAAGACTAAAAAGAAATTGGAAAAAAGTAGAATACATACATATATCTTTTATATGTATAAACTAAAAATATATACACAAGTATATAAAGGAATATTAATCAAGTAGGAGTTGTTGATTAATAAATGAATTCTTATTAGACAAATGAAATTTAATTTGTAACAACCCATATTTTACGTACCGGGGGATCGTAAAATAATTCTATTTAACTCCCTAGATGTTGTCTCATTCGCATATCTGTTATGTTGTTCATGGGGATGTGATACATGTCCACGATTTTTATCAAATCATTTTGTGATCATTTTGCTCCTATAACATACTGTTGTGACCAAAACTTTTGCTAAGGATCGAACTAGGTGCTATAATTAATCTCATTGGAACAGGATGATGGTAGGTCATTCCATAAAGTGGCTATAATAAGGATTTGGCCCAACGGTTTAGGAGATATCATTGTTTTAAGATTTTGTTTCTACATAACAGCTAATGGGCCGATTAATGAGCCATTAGAATAATGATCTAAGATTATAAATAGAGTTTTTGAGGAGATATTTAGGGTTCTTCTCCTCTTTCTAAACATTAGGTTGAGCGTCTGTGAATCTCTGGTTCAACCTAATCTATAAATCCTAATTTCTTTTTATAAATCATTTTAAGTCGTGTCTAGAAGAAAGATCTACATCAAAGAGGATTGGATGCTGTTGTTTTGCATCATATTTATGGGATTTCTTCACTATCCAAATATTTTTCTCCTCATATTTATGTTGGGTCAATGTTTTGGTGAGTGATAGCGATCTCTCGCATGGTTACCACGAATTATATGTGTAAATTAGGATCATTTCACACCCTGTATTAAATTCACCTTAAACTGGATCATATATGCTTCAAATCTGGACTCCCTAGGATAGTCTAATTTGATTATATTACTTATAAATGGTTAGATCCATCATGTTTAACATATGTTTAAATTCAAATTGTGTTAGATCTATGGTTTTTGTGGTATGGTTCATGTATGTTTATGTTCATATGATTGTTCATATTCGAAATTGGATGAATTATTGTTCGATGTTTGTTTAGAGTTGTTTATCATAGGACTTGGAATCAAACAACAGAGCAAATCGGAGGTTCAAATGATCAGATTCACATGAAACTTGGTAGAGGAGCCCTGGAGGACATCGGGATTTCACCTAGAAATTTTCAATTGAAAATTGCCATGGACCGATACCGGTGCATCACTACTCCAAAATAGGTGATTACCAACAAGTATAAGTGTCACAAACAGTTTCACCAATACTTATAAGTGTAACTTTAGTGGTGTTAACATATATTGGCAATGTTTATAAGTGTTGGAAGGTTTTATTTTGCTTCGCTTATAAGCGTTGGAAAGGTTTCTTTCGCAATGCATATAAGAGTTGAAAGGTTTTCTTCGCTGATACTTATAAGCATTGTAATATTTTCCATCCCAACAATTATAAGTGTTGCAAATCTAATGGTACCAATAGTTATAAGTGTCAACAATAATAAAGTTGGAACATAAATAAATGTTGGTACTTTCCATATTCTAGGATTGCAATAACTAACATAATGGAAGATTATAATATATACTATATTTAATATGAACCCAAAAATAATATTATCTCATTTTGGAAAAGTAATTTTGGAAAAGTATAAATCGGTATCAACAAACAACATTCATAATCATGGTAATTACATAAAATATCAAATAACAAAAGACAAGTATCATACATAACTAAATTTGTTAAATTCAGTACATAATTAATGAATTTCATAATCGAATCAAATTGAATTAACAAAAGAAAGTATTCTATTCATAGCTAAATTTACAAATACGAAATTTGACCATATAACAAAGCCTCTATCTAAATATTCACAAAACGTGTACATTCCATTCTGAAGACCATCATAAATTGACGCATCTGGTTCAGGGACCGTCATTACCTGAATAATTTCCTTTTGCTTAAAATTGTTGGCCAATGCAGCTTGACAGTGCACTTGTGCTAGTAACTCAAACAATTTCCTATGAAATAATCATATTAGCATGTAAGTTATCAAATTTCACTGATCAGAGTAATCATATTACTATATCAGTAAACAAGTAATTCGAGAAAGAAAACGACATACATCATATCTAACTAAAATGATATAAACTTGAGTCGTCAATACTAAACCTATAAAAATGAATATAAACAAACTAATATGTCATTAAGTACCAATCAAATGGATATATACAAATTAATACTTGTAACTAGTTATAGACACTTGCAGTTTTTAACTGCTGTTCACATCCTTTAACAATATCTTACATTTATTTATTTCATTTAATTACAAAATTTTGTTTCCTCTTCTACTTCATTCAGTTTTCACATTGCATCTACAACCAGAAGCATGTTAGCATGCATTGCAAGTTCTACAACCTGCATCAATGCAAACTATCCCCCATGTTCAGCCTTACTGGATCATCTCGGCAAGACCCGCCTAGTGAAGCCTTCTCTAGTCCAGCACATACTGTAACCCAGGTACTAAATCCCTCAATTACACCACAAAATGGGTCCACCTTCTCCAATAGTCGATCCCCTTCCAGCCTAGCCTAGCCCAGCTTACCTGTCTAATTCTATAGCAAATACAACAACCCACAAGCTACACCTGCTCTGTCCCACCTACCTCCTCAAACAACCTTCAATCAAATTCAAGCTCACACCCCAAAAGCAGGCCCAGGCCAAACTGTCCCATATTACAACTATCGATCGGTTCAGCCTTCCTTTTGTTTTGTTGGTTCTCAGGTTTAAGAATTTACTCAATTTGAATAATTGTGATAAATTGCATTATACTTGAAGAATATAATTGTGTTTAATAAAAAAATTTGGCAGAGCCAACCAATTTTTAAAGTAGTCGCAAACACTTTTTATTATAACAAATAATAAATACATTTTTACAGGTGATAGACTGAGTGACTACTTACTATATTCGGTTTTTAAGGTGGACCATCCGCCACAGCTGTTTTTATAGTGGATCCTCCACTACTAATACCTAGCTAATAACACATTAGCTAATCCCTAAAACTAGACTACTATTTCGTACCCACGTAGGGGTTACAAATAACTTGAATCAAATTACATAGCCAGAAATACAATACATAATTACATCCTAGATAGAATTTGACAAGCCATATAGGTAGTAACATCTCAAAGCAACCAAGCTGCAGAACAAGCCGGAGTCACCAATCACATTGCTTCACATACTTACATCCAGATCAAGGGAACCGGTAAAGTCACAATACATAAAGCTAAAGGATATAGGCAGCATAACAAGAAAGACTCATCTGCCACTAACTAAGGTGTGACGACCCGCCTTTTTCCCCGGGTCAAACCGATCGTTAAACCAATCGACAAGACGTATCGCTTAGGGTTACGACTAATACGAACTAAAAAATAACTTTTTCATTATCAATGCAATAAATTTTACATCAAAGGTTAGAATATATCAGAGTACAACAATAAATATATGCACAACAAAAATAAATATAACAGAGTGTAACATGTACACAGTGGAAAACATAAACTCAGCAAAAGAAATAAAATGCTCTGGACATAGCTTTAGCTTTAATCCAACACCTGCTCTATAAAATATCAACAAACCAAAACTACTAGACTAGCTGTGTGGAAAATAGGGCACCCAGAGTTCAGGTGGAAGAACAATAAAGTATGGATCAGTCATAGCACTGGTGTGAGAACTAAAGTGGTTATTTACTTTATTTTAAAGTTGGGTAAATCACGGGGCTACACCGTATAACATGGAATGAGTTTCTTCACATGAATACCAATCGTAAACTGCTCGCTATGCTTTTTGAAAATACAGCTATCATAAGACCCGCATCCCTTCACAGAATGCAACGCACACCAGAGGAGCAAGTTTTTCCTTATGATAACCAACTTGGTACGCGAAAATCTCTTTTATTATTACAAGTGCATAGTGTCAAAATCACTTTCGAAAGTAAATGTATAAATCTTAGCTCGCATAATCCTCCATCCCATTATGTTGGCTATTAGGTTACATTTTGAAAAAGCAAAGCTCGTATTGGAAGTTGGATTCCAATAGTGACCAAGGCAAAGAATCTTCCTTAACCGTTTGTAACACCTCTAGTGGGATGTCCTATAACTCAACAAATGATCCTTTGGAATGGCAGAGCCAGTCACGTTAACACCTCTAGTGGGATGTCCTATCACTCCTTTTTGGGTATGTTTGATCTAAAATAATCTACATGCTTAATGTTTTGATCTTTTTGATTGAACCTATATGTTGTTACTATTGGTTAGGATGTTTTATGATTGTTTAGTAAAGTTAGAATGGTTGAAAACGCCGTCGTATGGCAAGAATGGGCGATGCAAACTTATTGGTAAAGTGCCAGGATTCCAGATCGGATCGGATGGACCGGACCGGAGCGTGGCATAGGAGAAAACATAGAAAAAGGGAAGGCCACCCGAGTGAGTTGGGTTCGGATCGGAAGTGAGGGCGTGGGGATCGGATCGGAGGACCGAACAGGAAGTGGAGCAGGGGACCGGATAGGGAGCTTGAGCATGACGAACTGAACTGCCCGGAGATGATGATTCTGAACCACCGAACCGAATGGGAAGCTTGAGCGCCATATGCCCGAACCGAACCGAGTAAGCCGAACCGAACCGGGTTTGAACCTCTATTACTACTACGCGACGACTCTTCTGAAGACCAACTCCAATCCAACCAAAACCCGAGATGCAAAGGAAGTCCAAATGGGAAGTTATTACTTAGGATCCAGATGGGAACCAATGAGTTAACTTCATGAGTTGGGCTTTGTTGCGGGACATGTGCAAAAGAGTTATTGATATCTATAACTTTGGTTCACCGTTGAGAGAGGGGGCATGTAGACGAACCAGAGCTAGAGGATGTATGGACTGGTTAGCCATACCCCAGAGCCAGGGAAGTTTGGATTGGGAGGGTTATTGACTATAGACCAGAAGGGAATGGTCATAGCAATAGTTGTACGGAGTCCAAAAGGGCATGGACCCGTCATGGCCCCAAATGGATTTGGTGACCAAAGCGGTGGATATCATATGCTTTACGTACTGAGTGAGAGATGTGAGGATGATTGCTATGTTTGACGTTTGCTATCACCATGACGCACACACTCCCGTTTTACAATCTATGTTCGTGTTTACCTTAGAGTACTGTACATCTTGTTGTGTTAACTCTTTGGTTGCAGGCCCAGGTTCAGGTATGACTTCTTATACCTGTTATTGCTCTGTTTAGTGGTATAGATTTGCTATCGCTCACACCAGACTTTCGTCTGACCTGGAGTTTTATGTCTCTTCTTATTACTCTAGGTGCTCCTAAACAAGCAGACTAGAGACAGGTTAGGTGGTTATACACAAGTAGCTGTCCAGAGACGAGTAGGAAGCTTCCACATACTATTTACATATATTCTCCCTATGTTGTTGATGATCACTGCTTTGGGCATTAGCAGTGTACCTTTCCTATTTTTCTTTAGAAACAATATTTTGAAGTGTAATAATGGTTTGGATCATAAGCTGTATTTTGGATTCCGCTGCTATGATAGTTTAGTTTTCAGCTTATGTAACGTCTCGCCTATTTTATGTCAAGTATGTTATTATTATATTTTATTCCATGCGTTGTGAGATATACTACAGGTTCTTGATGATTCATAGTTTCAAATTCCTTTCTTATGACGACTGTCCCGTGCTAGTTGGACGTTGGCATAACGCATTTCGGGGAAATGTCGGCTAGTGCGGGGCGGGCCGTCACAAGGTGGTTCAACCCCACCTGGGTCGATCTGAATTCCTTGAGCGAACCTGGACTGTTTTGTTAACCAGGTTCGTCATTTTACTGTGCAGTTGGATTTAAAAAGAATAGATCTGATGGTTAAGGATGGTCTTATAAACTCTGTATAAAGGCATACACTCCAATCAAATCAATTACACTTCCTCATACTTCTTCCTCAAACTATTGTTCTAAAAATATTAAATGAAGATGGGGAGATGCTGCTGAAACTTGGATTGGATCAAGAAAATTCTTATCTAACTTATACAAGAATCCCTTCTGCAACAACAACATATTTTCCATTGTTATTTAAATCCAATCTCTGTGAATTCACGTTATTTTTAGATATAAATATTTAACAGTAATCTTGATATGTTAATAAACCTGGATCTGAGCTTATGCCTGTTAGGAAACTTATTTATATCTAAACAGTTATGTATTCTTCTCCCTCTCTTATTCCCTTTTTATTTTATAAGCCTAGGATACCTTCGAGCCAAGGCCAATCTCGTAAGAGATCCACGTATGAACGAAATTGGGACAATTAGGACATGGTTGGGAATTAAAATTTGGGGAATATCTTGTACTGTGGAGTATGACTGAAAATTTGGAGGTGTATGAACATGTAAATCTGTAGGCTTAATTCAAAGATTAAGTGGAAGTTGAAACTGTATATATAACCTGTAATACTTAACATTCAATCTATTGGGGTTATATGAACATGTTAACCTATTAAATTTGTAAGGTTTATATAAACCTGTTAACCTATTTAATCTGTTAGGGTTATAAGACCCTGTTAACCTATTTTATATGTTGGGGTTAAGTAAACCAGTTTAATTTGTTGGGGTTATATGAACTTGTTAACATGTGATACATAACCTATTTAATCTATTTGGGTTATATGAACCTGTTAACCGGAAATTAACCAGTTAATCTGTGGGGGGTCAGGCGAACCTGTTATTCTGTAAGGCTTTATGTAAAGGCCCGAACTTCCCCGTAAAGGAAAGCCTGGATTGTAATGAGAACACGACAAATCAGAACACAAATAAGAGAACATTTCATTGCTTATTACAACAATTTACATCAGAGTACAAAAATTTAGGTTAAAACAATAAACCCCAGGTCAGTCATGTGACTGGTGTGAGAACTAAAATAGTTATTAATTTTTTACTTTAAAAATACAGTAAATCAAGGGAGCACACCGTATAACACGGAACGGGTTTCCTCCCAAGAATATTGTGCATAAAACAAACAGCACAATGCTTTTTGGAAAAATGAAGCTATTATAAGACTCAGGTCCTATAACACAATGCAACGCAAGCCGGAGGATAGAGTTTTACCTTATAATAGCCAAAAATGCTTGGTACGTTTAAAAACAAATCATTTTGATACTATTATAGTGTAAAGTGTATGAAAACAAATTCAAATATAAATGTATCAATCATAGATGGCATAGTGCCCCATCCCACTATGTACCATACAAGGCTCTACAAATAAAACCGAAATGTCACGTAGTGGAAATTGGATTTTCGTCATGAGTCGAGGCCAAGGATGGCTCCTCACTGCTTCGAGACACTCTAGCAAATGTCTCAGGACTACACACTCTGGGAAACTCCTGGATATTCAGGGTCGGTCCACACTTACATTAGTGGATTAGTTATACCTGAACACACGTTTCTCGGTCCTAATCCATCGGCTCCGTAGATACCGATATATCTGAGGCGCCTCGCATTCCAACAACCACATAGGTAAAAATAATGTAAACATCAGGGCTTGCAAAACGCTGACACCACCCATAGCTAGACAGAAATGCCATGCACTCCCTGCAGTCACGATCCCGTTTTTGACTCATACTGAGGTGTGAGGCTCGCGAATTAACGCTATACACAAAGCAACGCTATATTAAAGCTATGCTTTGATCATCAACCACAAGACTCTGCTTTTCAACAAAAGCCTTGATCACTGCATCTCAGCATGCAACACAGGCAATTCATGCCATGCGACTGATATCTATCGATATATAACCTCTGAGCTCATACGTCTCAGAGAAGGGCGCTAAGCAAGAGAATAAATTCTCCACCACCAAACAGATATACATTTAATAGAAATCAATCAACACAGAATAAAATCCAATGTCAGACACACAATCAATTTATAAGTTCGTTCTGGGTCTGAACGAAACCGGAGCGACCTTACTCCTCGTCCCATATGTCCAATACAGGAGAGAGGTCCTCGCATATCCGTCGATCTCCAAGTACGTCTGGACGATCACCACTTATTACCTCGTCTTGGGTGTATAGCCCAATCAAGACATCAGTAATCATCCAAACGATGTGAAGACCTCTGGTCTTCAACCATCGTCTTCATTGTCGACTTATTGTCGAATTAGTTATTCAGAATGGGTATAAACCCGGTCTTTCCGAAAAACTCGCCTATATATAAACAAGTGCTACACAACATACACTTCATTCCAATCCAGAATATTCGTTTATTCAAATATTCACATTCTTAGGGAAAGGTTCCCATTAATTTTATCAAAGATAAATTCTTTTAAATTTATTCTTTAATCCTCCTTTGGATATTATTTCAAACAATATTAAGGTTTTCCAAACTAGTCGGGATTAGCGAACCACACCGAAGTAATCATTTATTTTATTTCCCAATCCCAACCTATTCATCTCATGGAGCAAAACTGGTAATACTCCATATCTAACACCATGGTGTTATCAGTAAATATTAATTACCATTTCCTGTTCAAATCTAATTAAAGATTTAGCTATCGCCTGGAGTAAAACTGGTGGCACTCCATTTTCGATCATTTTCTTGAATTGATAATTTTAATTATCACATTTGCTTTTCAATCTAATCAAAGATTCATTAAAACTCCATTAAGTTTTAAACTTTCCAAAAATCAATATTAATGATTATTTAACTTTGGAAACACAAACATGTCGCATCGGCAATCTACACCGTACTATTGATTTCTGTCGATATATAACCTCTAAGCTCGTACGTCTCAGAGAAGGGTGTTAAGCAAGAGAATAAATTCTCCGCCACCAAACAGATATATATTTAGCAGAGATCAACCATGCAGTTCGAAATACAATGACAGACATGTAATCCTGCCTTTAACTGGGTTAAAGAACTAATGTCATTTAAAACATAGTTCACGATAAACCCAAATCACATTCCATCAGTATCTAACCGTAAATTAGTAAGAGAACAATTCCCTAAGTATTAATCCCGAAGGCCGAAACCAACATAAGATCAATACCCATGAAACCATTCAACTTAGCTAATCTCCAGTTAGTTTCTAATTTTCATAACTCCATTGGGTTTAAGAATAGTATTATTAATGATACCATTCACCACAAACCCAAAATCTCATTCCATTGTTAATTGGGTTAAAGAACAAGTGTTATTTAAAACACCATTCAAGATAAACCCAAAAATCAATTCCAATTAAATATTAATTAATTGGTATACTTTATTAAATCCAAATAAAAAGATTTAATCTTTTCTCAACTGGGTTTAAGAACAGTGTTAAGGAAGACACTGTAAAGACCCGGAAATTCCCGCTCTTTGAATCGACCCTAAACCACACAGGTCTGACCCAAAGGTTGGAAATCTTCGAATACTTTAACTTTGGGAATACAATACATCAGAACAAATAACAGCAGACTTTTATTACATTATAATAATGTTACATCAGAGTACAGAATATCAGAGTACATGTAATTAAATACATTGCAGCGGAAGAAGATAAACTTTAATACAGCGGAAGACTTCCTATGCTCTGGACACAGCTTTAGGCTTCGATCCAGAATCCTGCTAAAGAGATACATATCTGCAAAAAGCTACTCGGCTGCCCGTGTGGAAAAGAGGGCACCCGAGTTTGCAAAAGGTGGAAACAAACAACGGGTCAGTCGTGGGACTGGTGTGAGAATTCTAAACTAATATAACTAATAAGACAAATCCAAGGACCACGCCACTTTCGCGGAACGGGTTTACTCCTATAGATTGCCAGTGCATAAACCAAAGTAAATCGAGAAATATCGCAATGTCTTTTTGGAAAAATGAAACCATTATAAGACCCAGGTCCCATCACACAATGCAACGCACACCAGAGGATAGGGTTTTACCTTATAATGGTCAAAAGATGCTTGATACGTATAAAACGGATTTGATATTATTATTAGTGTATATATGTTTTAATAAAAAGATTTGAATCATAAGTATCAATCCTAGACGGCATGGTTACCATATAGCATGTCGCCAATACTAGTTCTACAATCAAAACCGCAAGGGCGTATTGGAAATTTGGATTCCATCATGAGTCGAGGCTAGGGGCAAGATCCTCTCCGATTCGAGACACTCTAGCAAATGCCTCAGGATTCCCCGCAGTGAACCCTTGGAAGCGGTAGGGCCGGTCCCCGCCTATGGGCAGTGGATTAGTTATGCCTGAACACACGTTTCCCGGTCCCTTTGGACCTATAGTATGACCACCAACGGCCTATAAAAATAACGAGGCGCCTCAAAATCCATCATCCACATAAGTAAAATGTCAGGGCTGGCAGGTCGCTGACACCACTCTAGCTAGAAAGAAACGTGTGCACTCCCTACGGTCCATATCCCGTTTTTGACTCATACCGGGGTGTGAGGCTCGCGAAGTCACGCTATACACAAAGCTATGCCTAAATAGACTATGCTTTGATCATCAACCACAAGGCCCTGCTTTTCAACAAAAGCCTTGATCAATGCATCTTAGTATGCCACATTGTCAGTCCATACTATACCATTGATTTCTACCAATATATAACCTCTAAGCTCGTATGTCTCAGAGAAGGGTGTTAACCACCAAACAGATATATATTAAGAGAGATCAGCGAATGTAGTATAAGGGACTACAACGTCAGACATACATTCCATTTATAAACTTATGCCCTGGGTCTGGACGAAAGTCAAATCCGTACAAATCAACACTACGTCCGGATAACTACCATCTTAGCCCTGTCTTGGGAGCAAATCAATCCAGGACCTCAACACTAACTACCCATTCGATGTGAAGATCGTCGGTCTTCAATCGCCGTCTTCAACTCTTAGATTTAGAACGTCGTATAATCATTTGAAATGAGATTGAACTCGGTCTTCTCAAATGATTCTCGCATATATAATTTGAAAACATTTCATATCGTTGTTAATATTTGATAACGACCTATTTGCTATTTTTTTATTTATATAAAAATAGCCTAAATTAATTTAACGACGCTTCGGGTAAATGGGCGACCCTGGCGTTGTTTTCAACCAAATTTGATTTACACATATTTTGAAATATAACCGTTGGATTTTGGCGAAATCTATGTCATTGGAAAGATCTTCCCAAAGCGGTCCAAACGGCTCCAGTTTTGGGAAATTTCGACGGTCGGATCTCTCTGTATAACAGTTTAAAGTTACGATTGCCGATACGCGAACTGTCACGCGCGTTCCGTTTAATTTATAATTTATATTTATATATATAAATATAAATCGTTTGACTATTCCAATTTCAAAAGTCAATTCTTTTTATCGCATCTAAAATGACGATAAAAATATCACTTGTTTTATTTACCCTAAATGTAAATTATGCTTTATCTATCATTTGTCTTATTTACTGAATGTAAATAAATTATATTCCTTTCTTATTCTATTAAGTTACCTTAAATGTAAATAAATATATTCTTATCCTTTTCTTATTTATTTACCTAAATGTAAATAAATGCTTTATTTTTACTTTTGCTATATTTATTTACATTAATTGTAAACAAATGTATCTAATTTCTTATTCATATTTATTTACCCTATTTGTAAATAAATAGTTTCATTTTCCTTGGCAAATCTTATTTACATAGTAAATGTAAATAATTGTATTTCTTTAATTCTTTTCTAATATTCCCTTTTCAACCTAAAAAGAATACCTTACGTTAATTCTTTTCTAACCTTTCTTATTTAACCAAATGTATATTTTATCTTTTATCTTAACAAAATATATTTTATCTTTACTACTTTTTCTTTTAAATAAAATATTTATTTTGCTTTCATTCTTTATATTAAACAAAATGTAAATTTTGTTTAACATGGCCTAATTGACAATTATGTTAATTTTATTCATTAATCAAGTTTACCACAAAATGTTATTCTTATCGTATTTAACATTTCTAAACAAGATGTCCTTTTTAATCATATTAACATTAAATAGACAAAATGTCCTTTTTATTCATATTAACATTTTATAGACAAAATGTCCCTTTTTATTCATATTAACATTTTATTTTCTTTTACATAAGAAAATTGGTTTCTTTTACTTTTACATAAAAAGCGTTTTCTTTTCTTTTACATAAGAAAATTGTACTTTTTATCCTTTTATTTTCTTTTATAAAGAAAATGTACTTTTTATCCTTTTATTTTCTTTTATAAAGAAAATGTACTTTCCTTTAAATTAGAAATATGTTTTCTTTTTCTTTAACATAGAAAATGTTTGCCTTTTCTTTAACATAGAAAATGTTTTTCTTTTTCATTAACATAGAAAATGTTTTTCTTTTTATTTTCTTTTGCATTGAAAATGTACATATTACTTTTCATTTACATTTACATTTAAACAAAAATGTAACTTTTCTTACTTCAACCACATTCAACAAAAATGTGACTTTTCTCTTTTAGACTTACATTAAACCCAAAATGTAAATTTGGTTCTTTTCTTCTCTTTGAAAATGTATATTTTTTTTTTTTTTTTTTTTTTGACATCTAAAATACTTTACTTTATATGCAAAAAGGTATGACCTTATCTATGCATTTCATATGCCATATATGACAACAACAGATAAATGAATTTTATTTCATATGCAGCATATGACCTAAACAAATAAATGAATATATGTTTCATATGCAATAACTGGCATTAACAAATGAATACACTTTCATATGCAATGTATGATACTAACAAGTGTATATTTTCATATGCAATATAATGACATAAACAAGTGAATATATCTTCATATGCAATATAATGACATAAACAAGTGAATATAATTTCATATGCAATATAATGACATAAACAAGTGAATATAATTTCATATGCAATATAATGACATAAACAAGTGAATATAATTTCATATGCAATATAATGACATAAACAAGTGAATATAATTTCATATGCAATATAATGACATAAACAAGTGAATATAATTTCATTTACATTTGACAAAATAAATATCTTATCACTCTTTTATTTTGTCGACTTGAATCTTTCTTTTATACAAAAATAGTCCCTCTTTTCTTAATGACATATAAAAGGTGAGTTTATATGTTAACAATTTATTTCAATTTTCATGACATATAAAATATGTATTTTAATACATTAACAAAAATGTGAGTTTTATCTTTATAATTTCATTAACAAAATGTGAGTTTTGTTGAACATAAAATCTAATTAACACAAAATGTTAATTCTTTACTTTGTAATCAAATTAACAAAAGTAAATTTGTCGTTCTCAATTATGTTAACAAAAGTAAATTTGTCGTTCTTTTAATATTAAACAAAAGTGTATTTTGTCGCTCTCTTAACATTAAACAAAAGATGTGCTTTTGCCCTCATCTACATTTTTAATGTAAATTTCCTTTTCATTGCCTATTTACCCCAAAAGGTAACTTTTCCTTTTTCATTGTTTATTTACATAAAGATGTAAATCCTTCTTTTGCATTATTACATGGAAAATGTAATTTTCACTTAACTAATGAAATCAATGTTATTTTCAAATTTAACATATAACAGTGCAATAATTCCATGTTTCTATATATTCCAATATCAAATAAAAGAACATTTTATTTGTTAACATTTTCCTATGGTTTCTAATATTATACAAAAGCATATTTTCCTACTTAACAAAATAAGTACTTTGCTTTACATATTTTGTTTTAACATAAAAGAGTACTTTTAAATTACATCAATTCTAACACACAAAATGCATAAGGTGACACATAATACATAAGGTGATTTTTTCTTCATCCATTCTAGCATAACAAGGTACATAAGGTGATATTTTTATCATCAATTCTAACATAACAAAGGATCACAATCAATACAAACAGCAAACACAATTTCTAACTCAATCATCATGGCACAACATCAAACTAAATAACATACAAACAGTTATTCAACAGCGAGGAAATAATTAATTTAATTAATTAATTAATTAAATAGAAATTCTCACTATAATAACATGACGGTGTAATTTATGTCACTACAACTAAAATTAGCACAACGATGTTTTGTGTCATTACAACTAAAAATTTAACACAACAATGTTCATTTTTGATTCACTAATCATGTTCGACAAAAATGTGATTTTCCTTTGTAACACATGAAAAATGTAATCTTCTCAATGTTACACAAAATGTAATCATTTTATATTGTATAGAAATCTTCTTTGAAAATTCACTTATATTAAATGCGAATTTAAATGTAAAACATCTTCATACAACCTATTTCATCAAATTGGCATCTTTTTTTATTCATATGCATCTATTTCAACAAAATGAATAATCTTGTAATTGTCAGTATTACTACATAAAATAACATCTCGGATTTTGCCAATTCCAATACCATAAAAATGGCATTTTTATTTTCTAATATAAATGATATAAAAATGACATTCTAATTTTCCAATTCTAATGAAAATAAATAATGACATCTTTAAATTCCCAATATTAATGATATTTTGTTTTAACAATTTTGTTTCACAAAATCATCAACAATTAGATAGATCTACATAACAGCATAAATCCCAGACCAAATCACGTCTACAACAAATAGAATCTAACAACATATTCGTGACAACGCAAACAATATTAATTAATTGAATTTAATTATATAAAACAAAAGGTAGAATTTCTCACCGATCAATTCAGTTCTGAAATTTTCCTCAAAAATCAACTTGTTCAGAATAACGTCTAGTCAGTATCATCGCGAAGTTCTCATTTTTCTGATTCCAACGCAACAAACGGTTCGAGTTTTCTTCGCTGTACGAGAGAGTTATGTATGTTTAAAGATTTGATAATAATTTAATTAATTAAATAATTAAAATTCTTAATTACATCATTAGGCCACTAATCCTTCTTCCTCCTTCTGTTATGTCGAACCCATCTTTCAATTTGAAACCCTCATCGTTGCGCCCCGCCGGAGCCCTCTGCCACCGATCAACCACCACCACGTCCGAGAGCTCGCCGCCGCCGCCAACCGCCCGGGAGCATGGCCCACTCGGTGCATCCCACGGCGCCAGGTACGGCTCCAAACTTCGGCGGTTTGGGGCAAGAATTCGGCCCCCCTGATGTTTGAATCTCGATCATCTCCTTATCAATTGAAAGCCCTCTGGAAATGCTTCGATTTGGTATATGGCACTTGGTTTATTAATCAGTGGATTGGAAATGGTTAAGGATTGAAATTCGAATGGCATGAGCCATTGATGAAGAACATACGGCGGCCTGGAAGAAAAGGATTAGGGTTACGTATTTCCCAACGTATTTATACTGTATAGTGTACCGTATTTTTATCTATTTAATTTGTTAATTCTAAGGAAAAATCCAATTTCTCGATATGAACTCCAAATTAAATTCAACGAAAAATGTTCCTAGGCAAATACCCCCGTTCCGGACGCAATGGAACAGGTCTCGTAACCCAATTCCATTGTTATGACATGTTTTTCTTTAATTTAATATTTAAAACCCTTAATTATTTAATTCTGACGTACAATTAAATTTACCGGGCCCACATACTGCCTCTAAAAATTACAGAAAAATTATATTCGGCTATGTTTTGACGATACGGTTCTAACAAGACTAATTTCGTCGAATTCTGAGACTGTTTGAAAAATGGCTATTTTTCAGTCGATTAAAATTGACCGAAACTGACAAAACACAATTTCTTTTGCCACGCTCACATATTAGCTCGGAAAATTCTAAAAATTGAAACCTAGCAATAATTTGACATTCCGGTTCCAACAAAAGTGGTTTCGTCGAAAACAGAGGTCGTTTGAAAATTGACTATTTTCAATGGCTTTAATATTATTTAAAATTAAAAATTTTAAATTCTGGCACATTTTCCACAAAATTCTCTAAAATAAAAATTTTAAATTGGCCCTAAAATTTCCGGGTTGTTACAGACACCATTCACGACAAGCCCGAATCCCATTTGATATTAAATACAAGGCTCTGAATAGAAAACATATCGGCTTATATTCAATATCAGATTCTGAAGTCAACAAAAATTGTATTGTAATAACGATATATATATCTTCCGAATTCCTCCACAATATCCGTATAATCATGGAATCCAATATCGAAATATTCCGAAGATAATTTCGATTCAAATCGAATTTAATTATTTAAAAATATTGGATTATAATTCTAGTTCATAACTAGTTCATTTCGATAAAATATATTTTTATCTTTTCAAATATGAAATTTTTCATCCCAATTCTTTTCAAATCATTAATTATGATTTTACACCAATTATTGATATTTTTAATAATTTTATCAAGGCCCGTACAGTCGATTTCCATAAACAGTCATCGAACTGCACTTACAACGACCTCTTCCAAATTTGATTTGGACATGATTCCTAATCCAACTGGTAGATTTCAAATCTCTTGTATTCTTGGAAAGCTCTTTTCGATACGAACCCAATGGTTCCGGTTTTAGGTGAATCCGACGGTCGGATCTCCTGTAATGTCCGTTCAAAATCAATGGTCGAAATTCGTGAACTGCCGCGGCGCGGCGCGTTCTATCCAGGCTATTATATATATAATATATATTTCATTGATTTCCATTTAGAACGTATTCTATAAATCGTTTTAAATTCGTTTTCAAAATGATTTCAACTTCATATTCAATTTCAAATCAAAATTGAATATTCCATATCATCAATATATAAATGATAGTATTTTCAAACATCAGATTTTGAAATCACTTCCTTTTCGATACTCATTATAAAAATGAATAAAATCTATTTAAATATCGTTTACGTCAAAATGGCGTTAATCTAATCAACACGGATTTATATATTTAAATATTTTCGTGTCCATCCCAAATCGGACATCAAAATCATATTTTGATCTTTTACTGAATATTATTTTAAAATATACGTTATTTTAAAATATTCATTCTTTCTGAACTGGACTCAGACACAGTCAATTACCATATAATTTGATTTATATGGATTTCATGCAACACATGTACACAACAACAATCAAAAACAGTCAACCATCATCCAGAGTACATTCTACACTGCATAAGCATTAAATATAAATATTCAACGCTTAAACAGCTTGTCAACCAATCGATTGACATACAACTAAATATTGGGATTAGTGTATGTCCAATATTATCCCAATATCCGTGTAGGATTTCAATCAACAAATAATGAATTTTATTTGTGCAGTTGGGCGATGTGTAAAATTTATCGTCCCAATCAATATCAGTCAAATGTGTGTACATAAACAGATCATCCGATTTGTTTATGAATATTTATTTTATTCATATACACATTAAAAATTATATTTTTAACAATAAAATATTTTATTTAACACATGAATATTTTATACAGTCCATTTCACATCTCAAACAATTTTCACAACACAATCAAACAAACAAACAAGTCGTCCATGGTCTGTGGACGACGGGTGTCGGGTGCTGCTAAGCACCGTCTGCATCCTAGTATATATTTTAACTAGAAAATAAAACTAAAGTGAGAAGTTCTCACCTTTGGGATCCACTCCTCCACACTCTATTTCTGAACGGTTCGGATCTCGTTTTGATTGCAGTCCATTCTATCGCCATCTGTTTCACGCAGTTGATATTAAAAATCACATTTTTAATAACGTTTTCCCTACATAAAAATCATATTTTTATCTCTTCGCTATATTTATAAAAAAAATCAGATTTTTAATTTGCTACATATATAAAAATCACATTTTTATATTGTTGTTCATATAATAAAAACCACATTTTTATTCTAAAGGTGTATATATAAAAGTTATATTTTTATATTCGTCACTTCATTATAAAAATCTTATCTTTTCAAATATAAAAATCATATCTTTTTAAATATAAAAATAAAATCTTTTTAATTTATAAAAATCAAATTTTTACATAGATAAAAATTATATTTTCACTTCGCTAAAAATTATATTTTTACCGCTACTCCATACGAATAAAAATTATATTTTTATTTACAACTCTAGATGATAAAAATCATATTTTTATTTTGCTTTTCATATCGTTAAAAACCGAATCTTTATATAGTTAAAAATCAAGTCTTTACATAGATAAAAATCGAATCTTTATATGCGACATATATATAAAGATCATTTCTTTTTATAAATAAAATCATAGCTTTCTACAATTTAAAAATCGGATCTTTATATGCGGGTGGTGGGAGTCCGGCCAGAGGCGACGCTCGGTCTGGTGATGCTCCGGTGGGTGTCTGCGTCGGGTTCCAGAGGGGTTTGGGTATCTACGGGTTGGGATTCGCGAGTTGGCTCGCTGGAGGGGGACGTGGTAGCGTCAGAGAGGAGCGGACGGCGGTTAGTGGAAGGCGGCGGTCGGCCTGGAGAGGCTGCAATGTGGAGCGACGGGCTCCTGAAAATGGAGGCGTGATTTTCTTTTTTGATTTAGGTTTAGAAATAAAAGGGGGGGTGTTGACCTTATAATATATATATTTTATTATTTAATCCATTTAAATTCAAAAAGGCGCATTTCACGTTCGAACACTAAACGAGGCCCAACAACTGTCGCCCCTAGCTAATTACCCCCATTCCAGACCCAATGGGATATGTCTGGTAAGCCAGTTCGACTGTTTCAATCAATTTCCGTCAAAATCAAAATATAAATCTATATATTGAATTTGAACGCACATTTCAATTTACTAGGGCCACATACTGACTCCAAAAATTTCAGAAAAAATATTTCTAGCTTCGTATTAACGATACGATCCTAACAAAACTAATTTCATCGAATTTGGAGACCATTTGAAAAATGGCCATTTTCCGGTCGATCCAAATTGACTGAAACTGTCAAAACACATTTTCTTTTGCCACTCTCACGTATTGATTCCAAAAATTATGAATTTTGGAATCCATAAATAATTTGAGATTCTGAATCCAACAAAAGTGGTCTCATCGAAAACGGAGGTCATTTGCAAAACCACAATTTTTAAGGGCTATATTTCCATAGCGACTATTCTGAATTTTCAACTGAGCATAACTTTTTATTCCCGCTATGAAATTTCAATTTTTCGGATTCGTTGGAAAGATATTTTCAAATAGATTCAAATATTTCTGGTTTCACTAAAATCCGATTTATTTTGAGTCCTGTACATTAAATTGAAATTTGAAATCGAATTTTCGAACTACCGCGCCATTTCCAATTCCTTTTATATTTAAAATAAATATTTATATTCTAACTTTGATTTAAATAAATATATACGTTCTAATTCTATTCAAAATAATTTCTAGTCGTTGTTATTTAAAAAAGATCATTTTAAATATTCAAAATTCATTAATATTTCCAAAATAATTTTTTTTAAATTAGTTCTGATTTTCCGGGTTGTTACAATCTCCCCCACTTAAAATCTTTTCATCCTCAGAAAGGAACGGAGCTGAAAGTTGTTTAACTAACCAACTCAACTTTCATTCTGGCTTCCATTCTTCAACTTTTCAATTTCTAATAATTTTCAAATTTCTCAAAAATTCGGCTAACACCCTAAATTTTCGAAAAATTTCGCCATAACCTCCTTTATATGGGGAGGGGTTTGGAAATTTATTGGGCCGTATTAGGCACCCAATAAATCCTAAAAAGCATACACATATTTTTAGTGATATAACTTTGTGTCCACAGGGGAGTGTGTATAGATCATGACACCCGAGAATAAATTCTCGTCACCCTATAAATTGTTTTTGTGCCTTAATGACTAGAGAGATATGATTATTGTCAACTCCAGACCCGTGTGGCTTTTTATTAATCTAGCAATTTACCGTTACATTTTATGTAGTCCATTTCAGTCTTCAGTTCAACCTGAAATATAATCATCGCCATACAGGCCTCTCGCTTGTATGGTATATCTTCAATCTCGTTACACAAGCTCCAAGTGCTTACGTGGTATATGATAGAGTATGCTATCTTCACGCAGCATGCCATGTAGTGTAGTTCAAAATTGATTGTTGCTATCCTATGGCGACGTTTATAATCTCATATAGAACAACCAACACTCTTCATCCAATGGCATTCACATTAGTTTGTATAATAAATAAAATTTCGCATCCAACTCATTAAGGTTTACCTATTTGTCGGGCACACAAATAGATTCTTTACTCAACAACAAATCCATTTACCTGTTCAATGTATATGCATGTATATATAGGAAACTCTAACAAAATTACAATCCAGTTCAATATTTTGATTCGATTTGGCTAATGGTTCAAAATTATAATTAATCAAAACAATAATCATACAACACAACCAGCAATCAATTAGTTGATTAGTTTTTCAAACATATAACTTTGATATAAATATTCAAAATCCCGTTTTTTGATGCCAAATCACAACAATAAACCATATCTAGTTTTTGGTTCTCACACCAGTCAATTGGAAATATATAAATATCCCACTTTCGAAACTCGAACACAAATGCTGATGATGTCGCGGCATCACCAGAATCATCTTCGGGTGACTAGAGTGTGATTCTATATCTACCCAGTATATTAAAACTTCGAATACACGTTTGCAAGGCGTGTATGCAAAATCTTTATAAATTGGATTGTCCAAATTCAATACAAATAAATATTCAAATACGTATAAAATGGTTTAAATTTCCAAAACAAAATTTGTTTTCATTTTTAAAACACTACTCTTCACACTCGTTCTAGGATACTGCTGATCCTATCTCTAATGAATCATTCTCATTGGATATTACTAATCCAATCTTCGATGAATTCTTTCGTTTGGTTCCAATGTGCCTTGTTCTCGAGATCTGTAAACCAAAGCTCTGATACCAAATGTAATGAAACGAACTTCCCCGTAAAGGAAAGCCCGGATTGTAATGAGAACACGACAAATCAGAACACAAACAGAATAACATTTGATTGCTTATTACGACAATTTACATCAGAGTACAAGAATATGCAGAGTATGAACAAATATTATACATCAGAGAAATATCAGAGATTTAAATAACAATGCAGCGGAAAATAATAAAAAACACAACTGAAAGAGATACATGGATACAGAGCTTTTCGAATATCATTCGAGCTATAAATCAGGATCCTGTGAATATAAATCTGCAAAAACCCAACTACTAGCTGTCCGTGTGGAAAATAGGGGCACCCGGTGTTTAGATTATAACAATAAACTCCAGGTTAGTCATGTGACTGGTGTGAGAACTAAAACAGTTATTAATTCTTTACTTTAAAAATAAAGTAAATCATGGGACCACGCCGTATAACACTGAACGAGTTTCCTCCCAAGAATACTAGTGCATAAAACAAATAGCACAACGCTTTTTGGAAAAATGAAGCTATTATAAGACTCAGGTCCCACCACACAATGCAACACAAGCAGGAGGATAGAGTTTTACCTTATAATAGCCAAACATGCTTGGTACGTTTAAAAACAAATCATTTTGATACTATTATAGTGTAAAATGTATGAAAACAACTTCAAATATAAATGTATCAATCATAGACGACATAGTGCCCCATCCCACTATGTCGCCATACTAGGATCTACAAATGAAACTGAAATGTCATGTATTGGAAATTGGATTTCTGTCATGAGTTGAGGCCAGGGATGACTCCTCACCGCTTCGAGACACTCTAGCAAATGTCTCAGGACTGCACACTCTGGGCAACCCCTGGATCTTCAGAGCCGGTCCACACTTACGTTAGTGGATTAGTTATTCCTGAACACACGTTTCTCGTCCTATCGGACCCATCCATCGGCTCCGTAGAGACCGATATATCCGAGGCGTCTCACATTCCAACAACCACATAGGTAAAAATTAATATAAATGTCAGGGCTTGTAAAACACTGATACCACCCATAACTAGATAGAAACGTCGTGCACTCCCTACAGTCACGATCCCGTTTTTGACTGATACCGAGGTGTGAGGCTCGCGAATTAACACTATACACAAAGCAGCGCTATATTAAAGCTATGCTTTGATCATCAACCACAAGACTTTGCTTTTCAACAAAAGCCTTGATCACTGCATCTCAGCATGCCTCATAGGCAATTCATGCCATGCGACTGATATCTATCGATATATAACCTCTAAGCTCGTACGTCTCAAAGAAGGGCGTTAAGAAAGAGAATAAATTCTTCGCCGCCAAACAGATATATATTTAATAGACATCAATCAACACAAAATAAAATCTAATGTCAGGCACACAATCCGTTTACAAGTTCGTTCTGGGTCTAAACGAAACCGGAGGCACCTTATTCCTCGTCCCATATATACAATACAGGATAGAGGTCCTCGCATATCTGTCGATCCCTAAGTACGTCTGGATGATCACCACTTATTACCTCGTCTTAGGTGTACAGCCTAATCAAGACATCAGTAATCATCCAAACGACGTGAAGACCTCCAGTCTTCAACCACCGTCTTCATCGTCGACTTATCGACGAATCAGTTATTCAGAATGGGTATAAACCCGGTCTTTCCGAACAACTCGCGTATATACAAACAAGTGCTGCACAAAGACAACATACGCCTCGTTCCAATCCAGAATATTCGTTTATTCAAATATTCACATTCTTAGGGAAAGGTTCCCATTGATTTTATCAAAGATAAATTCTTTTAAATTTATTCTTTAATCTTCCTTTGAATATCATTTCAAACTATATTAAGGTTTTCCAAACTAGTCGGGATTAGCGAACCACACCGAAGTAATCATTTATTTTATTTCCCAATCCCAACCTATCCATCCCATGGAGCAAAACTGGTAATACTCCATATCTAACACCACGGTGTTATCGATAAATATTAATTACCATTTCCCGTTCAAATCTAATAAAAGATTTAGCTATCGCCTGGAGTAAAACTGGTGGCACTCCATTTTTGATCATTTTCTTGAATTGATAATTTTAATTATCACATTCACTTTTCAGTCTAATCAAAGATTCATTAAAACTCCACTTAGTTTTAATCTTTCCAAAAATCAATATTAATGATTATTTAACTTTGGAAACACAAACATGTCACATCGACAATCTACACCGTACTATTGATTTCTGCCGATATATAACCTCTAAGCTCGAACGTCTCAGAGAAGGGTGTTAATCAAGAGAATAAATTCTCCGCCACCAAACATGTATATATTTAGCAGAGATCAACCATGCAGTTCGAAATACAATGACAGACATGTAATCCTGCCCTTAATTGGGTTAAAGAACTAATGTCATTTAAAACACAGTTCACGATAAACCCAAATCAAATTCCATCAATCTCTAACCGTAAATTAGTAAGAGAACAATTCCCTAAGTATTAATCCCGATGGCCGAAACCAGCATCAGATCCATACACAAGAAACTATTCAACTTAGCTAATCTCCAGTTAGTTTCTAATATTCTTAACTCCATTGGGTTTAAGAACAGTATTATTAAAGAAACCAGTCATGAAAAACCCAAAATCTCATTCCATTGTTAATCGGGTTAAAGAACAAGTGTTATTTAAAACACCGTTCACGATAAACCGAAAAATCAATTCCAATTCAAAACCAATTAAATATTAATTAATTGGTATACTTCATTATATCCAAATAAAAAGATTTAATCTTTTCTCAACTGGGTTTAAGAACAGTGTTAATGAAGACACCATTCACGACAAACCCAAATCCCATTTGGTATTAAATACAAGGCTCTGAATAGAAAATATATTGGCTTGTATTCAATATCAAATTCTGAAATCAACAAATAACGTATTGGAATAACGATATATATATATATATATCTTCCAAATTCCTCCACAATATCCATATAATCACGGAATCCAATATCGAAATATTCCGAAGATAATTTCGATTCAAATCCATTCCAATTCATATATTGGAAATTCCAGTTATTTTTAAAACCATTTCGTATCCAATTTAATTATTTAAAAATATTGGATTATAATTCTAGTTCCTAACTAGTTCATTTCGATAAAATATATTTTTATCTTTTCAAATATGGAATTTTTCATCCAATTCTTTTCAAATCATTTATTATGATTTTACACCAATTATTGATATTTTCAATAATTTTATCAAGGCCCGTACAGTCGATTTCCATAAACGGTCATCGAACAGCACTTACAGCGACCTCTTCCTAATTTGATTTGGACATGATTCCAAATCCAACCATTAGATTTCAATTCTCTTGTACTTGTTGGAAAGTTCTTTTCGATACAAACCCAACAGTTTCGGTTTTAGGAGAATACGACGGTCGAATCTCCTGTAATATTCGTTCGAAGTCAATGGTTGAAATTCGCGAACTACCGCGGCACGACGCGTTCTATTCGGGCCATTATATATATATATATATTACGTCAATTTCCATTTAAAACATATTTTATAAATTGTTTTAAATTCGTTTTCAAAATGATTTCAACTTCATATTCAATTTCAAATCAAAATTGAATATTCCATATCATCGATATATAAATGATAGTATTTTCAAACATCAGATTTTGAAATCACTTTCTTTTCGATACTCATTATAAAAATGAATTAAATCGATATAAATATCATTCACGTCAAAATGGCGTTAATCTAATCAACACGACTTTATATATTTAAATATTTTCGTGTCCATCCCAAATTGGACATCAAAATCATATTTTGATCTTTTACTGAATATTATTTTAAAATATTCATTCTTTCTAAACTGGAATCAGACACAGTCAATTACCATATAATTTGATTTATATGGATTACATACAACACATGTACACAACAACAATCAAACACAGTCAACCATCATCCAGAGTGCATTCTACACTACATAAGCATTAAATATAAATATTCAACGCTTACACAGCTTGTCAACCAATCGATTGACGTACAACTAGATATTAGGATTAGTGTATGTCCAATATCATCCCAATATCCGTGTAGGGTTTCAATCAACAAATAATGAATTTTATTTGTGCAGTTGGGTGATGTGTAAAATTTATCGTCCCAATCAATATCATTCAAATGTGTGGACATACACAAATCGTCCGATTTGTTTATGAATATTTATTTTATTCATATACATGTTAAAAATTATATTTTTAACTACAAAATATTTTATTTAACACATGAATATTTTATACAGTCCATTTCACATCTCAAACAATTTTCATAACACAATCAAATAAACAAACAAGTCGTCCATGGTTTGTGGACGACAAGTGTCGGGTGCTGCTAAGCACCGTCTGCATCCTAGTGTATATTTTAACTAGAAAATAAAATTAAAGTGAGAAGTTCTCACCTTTGGGATCCACTCCTCCACACTCTATTTCTGAACGGTTCGAATTTCGTTTTGATTTCAGTCCGTTCCATCGCCATCTGTTTCACGCAGTTGATATTAAAAATCACGTTTTTAACAATGCTTTCCTTACATAAAATTCATATTTTTATCTCTTCGCTATATATATATAAAAAAACAGATTTTTAATTCGCTACATATATAAAAATCACATTTTTATATTGTTGTTCATATAATAAAAACCACAATTTTATTCTAAAGGTAAATATATAAAAGTTATATTTTTATATTCATCACTTCATTATAAAAATCTTATCTTTTCAAATATAAAAATCATATCTTTTTAAATATAAAAATCAAATCTTTTTTATTTATAAAAATCGAATTTTTACATAGCTAAAAATTATATTTTTACTTCGCTAAAAATTATATTTTTACCGCTACTCCATACGAATAAAAATCATATATTTATTTACAACTCTAGATGATAAAAATCATATTTTTATTTTGCTTTTCATATCGTTAAAAACCGAATCTTTATATAGTTAAAAATCAAGACTTTACAGAGATAAAAATCGAATCTTAATATGCGACATGTATATAAAGATCATTTCTTTTTATAAATAAAATCATAGCTTTCTATAATTTAAAAATCGGATTTTTATATAAGACAAAATAAAACAAAAATCAGAAAACTCACTGCATTTGATCGGAGGAGAGGATGGGTTCGTTGCGGGTGGTGGGGGTCCGGCCATAGGCGGCGCTCGGTCTGGTGATGCTCCGGTGGGTGTCTGCGTCGGGTTCCAGGGGGTTTGGGTATCTACGGGTTGGGATTCGCGAGTTGGCTCGCCAAAGGGGGACGTGGTGGCGTCAGAGAGGAGCGGGGAGGTGGCGGCGGTCGGCCTGGAGAGGCTGCGATGTGGAGCGACGGGCTCCTGAAAATGGAGGCGCGATTTTCTTTTTTGATTTAGGTTTAGAAATAAAAGGGGGGGTGTTGACCTTATAATATATATATTTTATTATTTAATCCATTTAAATTCAAAAAGGTGCATTTCAATTTACTAGGGCCACATATTGACTCAGAAAAATTATTTCTAGCTTCGTATTGACGATACAGTCCTAACAAAACTAATTTCGTCGAATTTGGGGACCGTTTGAAAAATGGCCATTTTCCGGTCGATCCAAATTGACTGAAACTGTCAAAACACAATTTCTTTTGCCACTCTCATGTATTGATTCCAAAAATTATGAATTTTGGAATCCAGCAATAATTTGACATTCCGAATCCAACAAAAGTGGTCTCAGCGAAAACGGAGGTCGTTTGCAAAATCGCTATTTTTAAGGGCTATATTTCCATAGCGACTATTCTGAATTTTCAACTGGGCATAACTTTTTACTCCTGCTATGAAATTTCAATCTTTTGGATTCGTTGGAAAGATATTTTCAAATAGATTCAAATATTTCTGGTTTCACTAAAATCCGGTTTATTTTGAATCCTGTACATTCGTTTGAAATTTGAAATCGAATTTTCGAACTACCGCGCCATTTCCAATTCCTTTTATATTTAAAATAAATATTTATATTCTAACTTTGATTTAAATAAATATATATTTTCTAATTCTATTCAAAATAATTTCTCATCGTTAATATTTAAAATAAATCATTTTAAATATTCAAAATTCATTAATATTGCCAAAATAAAATTTTTAAATTGGTTCTGATTTTTCGGGTTGTTACGCTTAACCCGTGAAAATCCTAGTTAATTGGGGGACACAAGTTTTAAGGGTTTAACTTGTGTCATCTGCTTTGTGGGGCCCATATCAGTTAGTAACCCATTCTGGTATTAAAAGGGGACTCCGTACTAGGCAAGGGTCAGGAAGCGCATACTGAAATGATAGCAAGAGGTTCATCTGAAAAGAAGGTGTATACGGGCGCGTTCCAATGGAGTCATGAGTGTGCATTGGTCCGGTCTATGGGGGAAAATAAGTCGTTGTAAAACCAGTAAATAGGTATGTGTCCTTCTGTAGGTTGCCACTTTAGGAAGTAATACACACTACCGTGGGGCCGACAAATGGTATTTACACATTAGGGAGCCGATCGCTTGGGGGTGGTAATTAGGGTACATCTAGACCTTCCTGTTTTTGTTAGGACACCTGTTATTTCTGTTTGGGGGTAACACCCGTTATTTCTGTTAAGGTACCTGTTATTTCTGTTTAGGGTAAAACCCATTATGAAAATAGAGTACACCTAAACTTACCATTATGTTTCTATTGGGATCATTCTGTTTCTGTTATATTAGGGAACACCTAATTATGTCATAAGCCCTGTTATACTAGTATTGGTGCAGAGAAAAGTATTTGTGAAGCATAGTCTACTCTGATTATTCTGCTTATCCTGTTTGTACTTGTTATATGATACCGTTATCTCTCATCCAGCCTTATATACCTATCATTATACTTTTATTTCTTTATATGCTAAAAGTCACTAGACTCGCCAGACTTTATCTCTGACCCTTTTTGTTTCCTTTTCTCTCTTTTCTTTCCCCCAGGTTCTCAGGGTGGGAACGCTCGGGCATGATTGGGACTTTCTCTCTCTTCTGTTTCTGCTTGGATCTGAATCTGCTTTGATGTACCGCTTCGACTACTTGTCTACATTATTATGCCTATTATTGGGGATTATGATTTTACATTTCTGTACTCTAATGGTTTTTAGCGCAAGACAGATGTTTTGGTTTGATGTACTTGGTTTCAGTATTTTAGCTTGATGTTGTAACCGGTTTTGAGACTACGATGTTTTTCTGTTGAATAATAAAGTTTTAAATTTCTGCTGTTATTTTTTTATCTGTTTTAAATTTCTGTTGATATTTTTATATATGTTATTTGAGTTCTGTTTCTGTTTACCTATAACGCTTCACGAAATTAATGCATTTTGATTACGAGTGACATTAAACGGACATGGGGTGTCACATTTGGTATCAGAGCTGAAGGTTACTAGATCGGATAAAAGTTTTGAAAATTGTTTTCAAAAGTAAAGTACTTTCAAAGAAAAGTCCATTTTTGGAAAACATATTCCGCAAAGCCATATAAAATATCTTTCTGATTCTCTGTTTGAATCCCTTTTCCTTTTCTTTTCAACATGTCTGGAGAACCGAATCTTCCCGAGGGTGTTCCGATACTGGCTTGGTTCCATAGGTATCTTGAGGCTACGACACCTGCCAGAGGCTAAGGAGATGCCCCTTCCCCAGCTGCAGCAGCTGTTCCTCCACCTCTGCGAGTAGATAATTTCTCTAAGATATGCTAGGAGTTCTGTGCTATGGGAGGAAAACCATTATGTGGAACTGAAAGCTTTGTGGAATCACAGAATTGGTTGCGAGAGACAGATAACTTGTTTGGACGTTTTGATGTCGGTGACCATAGGAAGATACAGTTGGCTACATGGCAGCTTAACGAGAGGCTTCGTTTTAGTGGAAGGTGATGCAAGTAGGGCGTCCAGTTGATACTTGGACCTAAGATAATAAGAAGGACTTCAGAAAAGATTGATCTTACCAGCCGATATATGAAGATAGCTCAGGACAGGAAAAAGTCCTATGCAGATAAGAGGAGGACTGACATTGAGTTTAAGGTAGGGGACATAGTTTTCATCAAAGTATTACCTCTGAGGAATGTGGTTCGCTTTGTATCTGTAGGGAAATTAACGCCAAGGTTTGTCGGGCCATTTCCCATAGTGGAGAGGATAGGTTAGATGGCCTATAGGTGAGATTACCAAAGAGATTGGTGGATGTTCATGATGTTTTTCATGTTTTCCATTTGCGGAAATGTGTTCAAGATACAGCAAAAGTGGTTGAGACGAGCATGCTTGAGGAAGTAGAGGTAGAAAAGGAGGCAACAATTAGACGAGTTCCTACCTGTATACTTGGATAAGATGTTAAGAAACTACGCAATAGAGGGTTAAGTTGATGAAAGTTCAATGGGGAAGACCACGAGGATGCGACTTGGGAGACTGAAGACAAGATTCGCGCTTCGTACCCATTTCTTTTCAAGGGTATGTTCTTAACTACTTTTTCCAAGCTTTTATTGGTACTTGCTTCTATCATTCAAGTATATCCTATCGATCGAATTTTTGACCTTTTGGAAGAAAACCAACGGGTGTAAACATGTGTTTGAGACATGTTATGTTTGATGGATGCAAGTGGACACAAGTGGTTGCTCGTGGATGCTTATACACACGCTAGGCACTAGATTGGCTCAAACACTCTCGTACTGCATATGGATGTGTGTGCATTTTATTTTTATGGGCGAAAATGGATGTATCATCACATGGATATTGCATTTGGACGAATGAGTTTGCATACATGTAGAGTTTACGTGATATACTAGGAATATTTGCATACATTTTGGATTCATGGCCGAACATATATTGCATTAAGAAGTCAATTGAATCAGTAGACCGCCTGACTTTCGCATTAGTATAGGAACATATACACATACCTTTGCATATGTTCATACAATCATTAGAAATTCCTAAGGACAATGGATGCCTGTGATGACGGATGAGTAGATGATTGTAGGTGGATGTTAGGTGTAATGACCCGCATTCTACGCATCGAAGGATCGTAGAATATTTGTTTCTTTCACATACGAAGTCGTATGGTCATGTAAATTTGGGAGACGACTATTGGGGTCATTTCCCATATTCATGATTTTTGCCGATTTTTAAATGACCGTTTTGCCCCTAGTTGATCTTGTTTCGCCCATAACTTTTGATTGGTAAGGAGATTTGACTTGAAACCACTTTCATTAGATCCGGAATATGGTTTACCTTTCCATAGAGTGGTCATATTAGCCAAACGGACTTACCGTTTAGGAGATATAGCCGAATTAAGGTTTAGAAGGTGAAAACCAGCTTAACCGAGCTTAATTGGGTAATTAACAGCTAGGCCCAGTGGGAGATTTCGGGATTTGGGGTATTTAAGGGTTGTTAGGGTTAGGAATTTCGGTTTTTACTCATTTTCTAGCCGTCACATACATTATAGAAACCTAACAATGGCCTCCAACATCTAGAATCATCTCTAATCACTTTCTAATCAAGTATTAGCCTAATCTTCACCAAATTAAGGAGAAATAGCACCAAAGTAAGGTTGGAGCTGCTGTTAGACACCGGTATTCACCCAAATCAGAGGAGTTTTAGTTCTGAAAATTTTAATTTATGGCTAAGGCGAGTAATTAGCATTGTTTTTTTACACTAATTACAATCAATTAGGGTGATTAGTGTTAATTAACGAAATTATGCATGTTAAAAATCTGGAAAAATGTTTAGAAATTCTAAAATATTATTTTAGGGCTCTGATAGAAATTTGGGCTAATTCGGATAAGTTTTGCTAATCCTATCATTAGTTATGATTAAACATGATTAATGGAAAAATATGGGTTTTTGGGTATGTTTGATCCATTTCAACACATTATATTGTTGTTTAGGTGTTTATGGTTGATTATATATGTTGCTATGACTGTATGGTATGCTTTGTGATTGATTAGAAGAGTTAGAATGGTCGAAAACGCCGTCGTATGGCGTAAAACAGTCGTTGGAAAAGTTGCAGGAAATGTGCAGAGTTTCGGAACGGATAGATCGGGTATGGGGCTTGGATCGGATAAGAGAACCGGGCAAGGGGATTTGATTTGGATCGGAATTTGGTACCAGAGGAGGCTTGGCAAGTAGGAAGGCCACTCATATTGAGTTGGGGTTGGGACCGGACTGAAGCTTGGCGTGGGGATCAGATCGGACTAGAGCTAGGGGACAGGATCAGACGAGGCGAGAGGAGCTTGAGTATTCGAACCGAACTGAATGGAAGGTGGCAACCTGAACCAGATGGAGACTACCAAACCGACCTGAAGTGGAACACCGAACTGAACGGGAAGCCTAGGGGCGATGTATTTGAATCGAACTGACTGAAGCAAGCCGAACCGAACCACGTCTGGAGGCCAAACCGAATTGGATTGGAGCTGCGATTATGCGATGACTCTTCTGAAGACCAACTCCAATTTGACCAAAATCCAAGATGCAAAGGAAGTCCAGATGGGAGGTTATTCCTCAGGATCTAAATGGGAACCAATGAGTTAACTTCATGAGTTGGGATTTGCTGCGGGACGTGTGCTAAGGGGTTATCGATGTCTATAACTTTGGATCACTATAGAGTAGGGGGTATGTGGACGAATTCAGGGTCACAATGGCTTAGGTAGGACTATTGGCTATGGACCAATGAGGTGGGGCCATTTGTAAGGATTTAGTCATGACTCCATGGGGCAAGCTTGGTGGTAGCAATAGTTATACAAGTCGGACTCCGTCACTACCTCGATGGGTCTAGTGATCAAAGTGGTGGATATCGTTTACTTTATGCACTGAGTGAGAGATTGAGGATGGTTGTTATGCTTGATTGTTTGACATCACTATGACATGCACACCCCCACCCCCGTATCCTTTACACCATATGTTAGTGGCACCTTAGAGTATTATACGGTATGTTGTGCTAACGCTTTGGTTGCAGGTTCAGGTATGGTTTAATATACCTATTATTGTTCTATTTTGTTGCTTATCGCTCATACCAGACTTTTGTCTGACCCAGAGTTTTCTGTCTCTTCTTATTACTCTGGGTGCTCTTAAACGGGCAGAATAGAGACAGGTTAGCTGGTTGTGCACGAGTAGCTGTCTGGAGACGAGCAGGAGGCTTACACGTACTATTCTCTATGTATATTCTGCCAGTGTTGTTGATGGTCACTGCTTTGGGCATTAGTAGTGCACCTTTCCTTTCTTTTTCTTTAGAGAAAGTATTTAGAAGTTGTAGTAATGGTTATGGATCATAATCTGTATTTTGGATTTTCGCTGGTATGATGATTATGGTTTAGTTTTCAGCTTATGCACAGTGTCGCCTATTTTATGTCAAGTATATTATTATTGTATTTTATTCCATGCGCTGTGAGACATTCTACAGGTTCCTTCTTAGTTCAAATTCTTTTTTTTTTCTTTCTTCGGCGACCGTCCCGTGCTGGTTGGATAGCGGCACAACGCACTTTCATTGGAAATGTCGACTGGTACGGGGCGGGCCATCACATTTGGTATCAGAGCTCTAGGTTGCGTAGTTAACCTAGAGAAGACACCAGAGAGAGATAGTACATATATGAGAGTGCGTATTTGTTATATTTTGGTTTCCAAAAGTTATATGTTTATATACTATTAGTATATTTAAGGATGAAGTCGTATTTCATTGGCACCACTGAAGGGATGGTTAATCGTTTTTCTCCTTACAGATTGAACGATGAGCCGATACACTAGGGGTACTGGTAGAGGAGCTAATAATGGGAATGATCCTGATATGAGGACGATGTTCACTGACCTCATGAGATAGATTCTTAGGGATGTTCAGAGGGCAGCTCCTAATGCTGCAAATGGTGGTGGTGCAGGCGCCTAGGGCCGATTTCGCCAAGCTATGCAAGGATTACACTAGTCTTGGTGGAAAGCCGTTCCACAGAACGGAATCAGCTAAAAAAGTTCAGGATTGGTTAGATAGCTGTGAGCGTATCTTCGAAGACTTGGGTATTGAGGATGCGATGAAGAGAAAGCTAACATCCCGTGAGCTGCAAGGACGGGCGATGAATTGGTGGAATGCTATTAAGGCAGCTACTCCAGAGGATCAAGTTACTTGGGATCAGTTTAAGGGCCGATTCAGTGATAAGTTTATCCCAGCTGCTCAGAAATCAGAATTGTTTAGGAAATTTCTGGAGCTTAAGCAGAATGGTAGATCAGTCTCGGAGTACATTGCTGAGTTCGATACTTTATCGAAGTATGGATTATTCCTCATTGACACTCCCGAGAAGAAGAATGAGAATTTTATAACAGGTTTAGATCAGTAATTGGGGGAAAGGCTTATAAACCATATCGATGAGACGTTTGAATCGATTATGGGGAAAGCATTGAGGTCAGAGAGCCTTTATCCTAAACCCAAGACTGAAGTCGCTGTCGCATCTGCAGAGGGGCTAAAGCGGCAAGCAAGCGATGGAGGCAAGAATAATTCTCAGAATAAAAGGAAGCAGAGTCGGAACCAAGCTAAGGATGGTCAGAAAAAGAGCAAGAAAGATGTTGAGTGCTTTGGCTGTGGCAAGAAGGGCCATTATGCTAAAGAATGTCGAGCAAAGCCAGCGGACAAGAAGTGCTTCAACTGTAGCCAAGTGAGACATCACAAGGATAAGTGTCCGCAACTCCCTAAAGAAAAGAAGATTGTGAAAGCATATGCTATTAATGTTGTTCCTTCTTCGTCGAATGCCCCAACTGCGGCGGAGAAAGGAAAGAATGTCGTCCTTCAAGGTATGCTTTCTATTTATGATGTTCCTGTTCAAGTATTGTTTGATACCGGAGCTTCCCGTTCCTTCATATCTAATGACCTGGTAGATAGGTTGGGATTGGAACCCGAGATAGTCGATAGACCTTTAGCGGTGACGAACCTGATTGTTGGTTCAACTAGCCTTAGCATGATTTGTCGTAATGTGGTCTTATCGAGTCATGGATGCTTGTTTGTTTATGATTGCTTTCTTTTAGGCTTTACTGGGTTTGGCATTATTTTGGGAGTCGATTGGCTCCAAAGATACGGGGTGGTGGTAGACTGTGAGGGCTTTTTGGTGACAGTTAGAGTGGATGATGGGCGGAGGTAGTGTTTGGTGGTATACCTAGTGATGGGGGTAATGGCTAGTTTTCTAAATTCCCTCGACATCCTGCATGATGAGTTGTCAGATGTGCCCGTGGTTGGCCAGTATCCGGACGTCTTCGAGGAAGTGACCGGACTTCCACCACACCGAGAGATTGAGTTTCGGATTGATTTAGTGAAAGATGCCAGACCTATAGTGATTCCACTTCGTCGTATGGCACCAAGGGAGCAGCGAGAACTCGGGGTGCAAGTAAGCAATCTGTTGATGAAGGGATTTATCAGAAGAAGTGTTTCTAAGTGGGGAGCACCAGTTGTGTTTGCTACAAAGGCAGATGGTTCCCTTCGATTGTGTGTGGACTACCGCGAGTTGAATAAGGCGAGGAAGAATAAGTATCCTCTACCGCGGATAGATGATTTGTTTGATCAGTTGAGTGACGCGAGAGTGTTCTCCTAGTTGGATCTCGCGACAGGTTTTCATCAACTTAGGGTGGAAGCTGAAAGTATAGCTAAAACGGCCTTTCGGACGCCGTCTGTATTCTATGAGTGGTTGGTCATGCCATTCGGGTTAACCAATGCACCAGCGTATTTTGTGGATCTTATGAATAGGGTATTCAGGGATCAATTGAATAAGTTTGTTCTTGTGTTCATGGACGATATCTTGGTTTATTCGAGGACAGAGGAAGAACACAAGGAACATCTGAGGATAGTGATGGAGGTGTTGAGAAAACACCAATTGAAAGAAAAGTTTTCTGAAACACCCTACCTCCGTTAAGGTCACTCACAAAGTGAATGCCTTAACTTCGATGGAGCATTATAAGTAATAGACACAGAAAATTTACAAGAAAGAAATATAAGTAGCGGAAAATAAAACTAACTTTTATTTCATACTGGGTTCAATACAAAAACCATTACAGTAAATTGTCTCAACATGACTCCCAAAACATTCCATCATAATCTCTGTCTTGATTAAAACATAAAGAAGCATATAACACAAGTAAAACTGCATAAATCCCCAAGTCTAGTGTGTCCAAAGCCATAGCCAAAGATAATAGGTTCCAAGCCATACATCACAGAGTCTTCAAGCTTGGAAAGATGAACGGTCCAAATTAAGCTGAGCTATTCCCTCCCTGGCTACCTGGGGGGGGAGGGGAACGGAAGGAAAGAAGACGAAAGAAAAATGGGTCAGACATAAGTCTGAGTAAGTCTTGTGACTTTTCAGTGTGTGGATAAGGAAAAGGGTCATGATAGGAATAAACTGAAAATAGGACAGTACCCGAACAACAAACCAATATAAAACTATATAAGGCAGGATAACCGAATATACATCGCACCCTTGTTTAATTCTCTCCACCTACTTATACTTGTCCAACTAGCACCATGTGTTCATGGTGAAATGATTCCCTTATATTGATCATCTCCTACTCGCATACATTTATCAAGGTGTGTCCTTCGGCCCCTGCTTGACTGTAGATACCTGTGCTGGTCCCACCACGGGGTGTATCAAATCCTGTGGTGGCAACCCGACACGATTCAAGATGCACAGTGTATGACTACTGATGTCTAGTGCCTTCTTTTTCTACTCTGGAGTACGTGCACGCCCGATACTCCGCCGGAACCTACACTGATGCACCACCGCCGATGTTTTTGACCGCTTATAATCAGCCCAGTAATCGTGCCCTATCCTGCCTAGTTCAGGGTTCCATGACAAATCTACGGGATTACAGCTGAAATGGGTCCTCGTTACTAGGGTTTTTCCAACCAACATGTTAAATTGGTTAAGTGTCCAAATTCACCTAACCCCACCCATCAGTTTAGCTAACATGTTGAATAGGTTAATTGTTTCCTTAATTGACTTAACCCTACCACTCTTGACTTAGCTTTTATTAGAGCACCAACCACTCACATTAGACTGGTATTGTTGTGGTCACTGGATGTGCCGGTCGGTTCCGGGCAGTTTTACACCACAACTCAGTCTAACCTCGGGTCCTTTTTGGGCTCAATGCACTAACCACCCACATTAGACAGGTATTGTTGTGGTCACTGGATGTGCCGGTCGTTTCCGGGCAGTTTCACACCACAACTCAGTCTAACCTCGGGTTAGGCATATTCGTCTTTTCTAAATTTATATTTTTATCCTTTTATGCTTATATGTAAATTTTCAACAATTTATTGTCATGGCCCACCTTCTTTCTGAGTCAAATTCATAATTTTTTGTAAGTAAATTATACCATTTTAATGCCATACCATTTATATGGTTATGAGCCAAATATGTTAATTATAATTCTCAGGTTTTCCCCAACGTTACCCCCGTTGTACGTTCGTAAAATTACATAGGATGTTAGGCTCGACATTTTAGCCTAACTAATAAACTAAAAAGGGAAAAAGAGGAACTTGCAACATTCCTACATCATACAAATATATGGATCTAACTACAGATGTGTCACATGAACTTAGCATAATATACTTTTAAATTATGAACTTTCAAGCTAGATCTATGCAACATGAATCATAAAATAATAGTATTACATAGAACTACTAAAATCTAATTAGACATGCAGTGGTGAACTTGCATAGGGATTGAATCATGCTAATATTGATCTAACATAAAGGCATATGGTTCTAATATGTAAAACTGTAGATCTAAACATATACGTTTACATAGTCATGTTTTTAACCTATAAACTTGCATGTATTCATAACATGATAGCATCACTTAACTTGCATAAACATGGCATAATTTCTAAATTGACATACAACATATAGGTGTCATCACAAGGTTGTAGATCTAAACATGTATGCATAATGGATCTAATCAATTAGGCATAAACTACATGACTTAGCCTAAAACTTGTATAACATCACCAAACTTACATATCATCATTTCATAACATCATAGGTTTATTCACCAATTTCCACATAACATGATAGACCACATTAATTCATAGGCATATACGATAGAATGGATATGAATAAACATAAATCAACATCACATATAACTTGATACAATTCTATTTTACAATCCATGTCTTTAATTCATTCACATCTGAAAGATAACTACACTTATAAACAGGAAGGAATTCTTGAGTTCTGGGATCTATATTCTGAAATTGAATTGCTCGCCTTTGATGTAGATCGTTGAATTTTCTTAGTTGAATTAGATTAGATTAAATTTTGATGTAGCTTCAATCTTGCCTTTGAGTTGAAAGGGATGACGGCTATTCTAGGTTCACCATTGAGGACATGGCGGCTCTTGGTATGAATATTTGTGATTTAGGGTTGAGAGTTAGGTTGTTTTTATAGAGGTTTAATTAATTTAGAGCCGTCAGATTAACCCTAGAAATAATCAAGACTATCCAGTCAAGATAGGATAACACCTCAGCCCTAATGACTCAGCAGGGAGTCAGAAATCGTCATCCTTTCAGATCTTCCCGAGGGGGGGGGAGGGGGGTAGGTCGACCTGTATGGTAGGTTGACACTAGGGTCGACCTGGCCTGGGCGGGAATTTTTCCTGCCCTGCCCTCTTCTGAGTTTAAATCCAAATTTTGAATTTTTGAAACTTTCGAAGGCCATAACTTCTTCGTACGAAGTCCAATTCACGCAAACTCGGACTCTATCTCAACCAGAGTTCCAAGACAAACGCAATGGCGTAACTTGTTTCCCTTAATTCTCACATTTAGAATTAATTATTCTTTAATTCGTTACTTTAAGGTTTATCCAAAACACGAGGTGTTACATTCTCCCCTCCTTAAAGGATTTCGTCCCCGAAATCTTCAAGCCAAGAAGAACACATATCCTACCATCCAATCGTCCATCTACTTAACCATCAAACACAGGCGTCCATTGTCCTTAAAATACTTCTAATGCTTCATGATTATATGCATAGTGCGTGTACATGTCCTTATCTAATTCAAAATCAGGCGGTCTACTGATTCAGTTGACCTCCTTAATGCAAGTCATGTCGGTGTCATGCGTCCATAATGTATGCAATCTTCCCTAATCATACTTTCTACATGAGTGCACAATCATTCATACAAATGCAACATCCACATGATAACACATCTAGTTTCGATCATATACAAGTACATACATGCATATGCAATATGAAAGTGACTGAGCCGATCTAATACCTATAGTGTGTGTATATGCATCCACGAGCAACCACTAGCAATCACTTGCAACGACTTGCAACCATCAATCATAACATGTTTCAAATACATGTTTACATCCATTGGTTTCTACCTAAGGATCGAGAACGGCACTGAGGAAAATGCTAAAAAGATAGATACAAGTATGAACAAACTTAAGGAAAAAGAGATCAAAGATGTACCCTTAAAAAGAAAAGGGTAGGCTGCGCGTATTTTGGCCTCAATTTCCCAAGTCGCGTCTTCCTCAGCGTCACTCCATTGAACTTTTACAAGTTTGACTTCGCGGTTGTGTAGCTTTTTGACTTTTGTACTCAAGATATGAGTTGGAACTCTTCTCACAGTCGCCTCTCGTTCTACTTCTACGTCCTCTAATATGCTTGGTTCCACCACTTCCGCAGACTCATGTAAGCACTTTCGTAAGTGAGAAACGTGAAAGACATTATGAACTCTAGCCAATTTTTCAGGCAGCTCTACTCTATAAGCCATCTTTCCAATCCTTTCAATGATAGGAAACGACCCTACAAATCTTGGAGCCAACTTTCCTGTGGATCTGAAGCGAACAACGTTCCTTAAAGGAGATACTTTAAGGAAAACCCTGTCCCCAACCTCAAACTCAAGGTCAGTCCTTCTCTTATCTGCGTAGGACTTCTGTTTATCTTGGGCAGTCTTCATTCTTTTTCGTATCAAGTCCACTTTCTCTAAAGTTTCTCTAATCATATCTGGTCCAAGTATGAGCTTATCTGTAGACTCCCACCAACAAGTTGGTGACCGACACGATCTTCCATATAAAGCTTCGAAGGGTGTCATACCTATGGTGGCTTGGTAGCTATTGTTGTAGGCAAACTCCACTAAAGGAAGATGATCCTCCCACGTTCCTTCGAAGTCAAGAATGCATAATCTCAAGAGGTCTTCTAACACTCTATTCACTCTTTCCGTCTGTCCATCGGTTTGGGGGTGATAGGCCGTTCTTAAGCATAACTATGTGCCTACAGCTTCTTGCAAGCTCTTCCAAAACTCGTTCGTAAAGATAGGATCTCGGTCGATGACAATGCTGGAGGGTATCCCATGGAGTTGGACTATCTCTTTAAGATATATGGATGTTAAAGATGAGGCAGTCCTTCTACTCTTAACGGGTATGAAGTGAGCACTTTTTGTGAGCCTGTCCACCATTACCCAAATACTGGTATTGCCTCTTCTTGACCTAGGCAGCCCATCAATAAAGTCCATCGAGATGCTATCCCATTTCCACTGTGGGACCTCTAGAGGATGAAGCAAACCACCAGGCTTCTTTTGTTCCGCCTTGACTTGCTGGCATATTAAGCACTTCGAGATGAATTCAGCTACATCCCTCTTCATGCCATCCCAAAAGAAGATCCTTTTGATGTCTTTGTACATTTTGTCTCCACCGGGGTGTATGGTCAACTTGGAATGGTGTGCTTCTTCAAGAACCTTCTTCAACAAATCCCTTGCTTGTGGGACGCATAGCCTTCCATCCCGCCTCAACCAACCCTTATCATCGATGGAGTATCTCTTGAGGTGACTAAAAGTCTCACCCCTACTTAACTTATCTATCACATCAACTAGCTGAGGGTCTTCACGTTATGCTGTCCCTATTGAGTCCAAAAGAGTAGGTCGCACCTCTAGCGATGCTAACAAACTAGTCACATGATCGACAGAGGGTCTAAAATCAAAGTTGGCTATATACTCCAAGCTCTGCCTTTCAATGAAGAGAGGGCTTAAGGTCAGCTTCTTTCTACTCAAGGCGTCCGCTACTACATTGCCCTTGCCAGGGGTATAGGAAATCTCGAAATCATAGGATGCCAAGAATTCCATCCACCTTTGTTGCCTCAAGTTAAGATCTTTCTGCGAGAAAAGGTACTTCAATGATTTATGGTCAGTATATAATTCAAACTTCTCACCTAGGAGATAATGGCGCCAAGACTTAAGCGCAAAGACGATGGCAGCCAACCCTAGATAAGCTACTACCTTCCCCTCTTGCATTAATACATCTCCTAACCCATACCACAAGCATCCATGTATACGGTAAACATCTTGCTCCCATCCGGCAATGTTGGAACTGGGGCTGTTGTTAGGGCTCTTTTTAAGCGTTGGAAAGCAATATCGCAATCCAAATCCCAAGTGAAAGTTAAGTTCTTCTTTGTCAACTTTGTAAGTGGAGCTGAGATTTTCGCAAAATCTTTGATGAACTTCCAGTAAAAGCCCGCTAGCCTGAGGAAGCTTCGGACTTCGGTCGCATTCCGTGGGACCTTCCAATCTTGCACCGCAATTACTTTTGCAGGGTCCACGGCTAATCCTTCTTTGGGCACCACGTGTCCAAGAAACCTTACTTCTTCCCTCCAAAAGTGGCATTTTGAGAATATGGCTTTTAATTGGTGTGCACGAAGAGTATCCATGACTTCCTTTAGATGCTGAGCATTCTCTTCTTCACTCTTCGAGAAAATCAAAATGTCGTCTACGAAGACCACCACAAACTTATTGAGGAACTCCCTGAACACCCTGCTCATCAAATCGACGAAGTAAGCGGGTGCGTTTGTCAGGCCAAAAGGCATGACAAGCCACTCGAAGAAACCATCCGGAGTTCTGAACGCAGTCTTGTCAATGCTGTCTTCAGCCACTCTCAGCTGATGAAACCTGGTAGCTAAGTCTAGTTGGGAGAAAACCGATGCACCTACAAGATGATCGAACAAGTCATCTATTCTTGGAAGTGGGTGCCTATTTTTCTTGGTCAGCTTGTTTAGCTCCCTATAATCAACGCATAGGCGAAGCAAACCATCCGCTTTAGTTGCGAACACTACTGGAGCACCCCATTCGGAAATACTCCGCCTTATAAACCCCTTCTTAAGCAACTCTTTAACTTGCTTGCTGAGTTCTTTCCTCTCCATTGGAGCCATGTGCCTAACGGGTAGGGCGATGGGTTTTGCATTATCAACGAGGTATATGCGGAAGTCTATCTCCCATTTCGGAGGTAACCCTTTAACCTCTTTAAAGACATCCGAGTATTCACGGACTACTCTAACAGACTGCAAATTCTCAATAGACGCATCAAGAGATTCTAGATAGCTAAGCATAACAGAGTTCATAGGATTATAAGAAATTTCGAGAGTGTTACCAAGGTGAGTCATGAGTCTAACCACTCTCTTTTCACAGTCGAGGATGGCACCATTACTGGATAGTCAATCCATGCCTAGAATCAACCCATAGCCCGTGAAGCCCAAAACATAGGCATTGCATCTAAACCCCACACTTAATATAGAAATTTCCAAATCCAAACAAATCATTGACAAATAAGTTGAGCCCCCAATTGGATTTGAAACAACCAAGGGATCCTCTACTAAACTGGTGTCTAGGTGCAGAGATTCAACTAAAGCAGTAGATATAAAAGAGTGCGATGCGCCATAATCAAAGAGTGTACGAACAGGATGATCAAAAAGATAAACTAAACTCTCAACAGAAACATTTCTACCTTGTTCTTATGGAGGTGCCATGAGAGCGTGAACCTGCCCTCCAAAAGTAGATCCAACTCTCTGCCCTTACCCTTGCTTTCTTGGGCAGTCCCTAGCCATGTGTCCTGCCTTGCCACAATGAAAACAGCCACACATCTTCCTTTTCTTCTTCCTGCGGTCCTTAACCAGATGTCCAGGAATGCCACAAAAATTACATTTCCTCTTATCACGGGTTTTGTTGTTTTTCCCGCCCTTCTTGGCATCTGTCTTCTTGCTCTGTGATCCTTCCCCTTTCTTGTCTTGAGATGCTTCCACCTTTGTCTCCTTCTTGCCAACCTTATCTTCTTCTTGCAACAGTGCCATGTCCACCAGTCTTTCATAAGTCGCACCCATAGGTATATGGGACATAGCTACGCTGTGCAGTGGCTCATTTAATCCTTTAACAAAGCAGAGAGCCTTCTTATGTGGAGTGTTCACTAACTCCAATCCGAACCTAGCCAGCTGATTGAATTGGTTAACGTATTCCATGACCGACATACTTTCCTGTTTGAGAGATAAGAACTTCTCCATCTGTAGGCTTCGTTCAGCTTATGAGAGGAATTTCATTTCAAACCTCATCCTAAAATCCATCCAAGTTTCAATTAGTCTTTCAGCGTTAGTGACTTCCCACCAATAGGAAGCTTCGTCTTTGAGCAACCATACCGCTAACTGTATCTTCTGCCTATCATCCTCTTCGAAGATCTCAAACAAATCCTCATTTTCTTTGAGCCACAGTTTCTTGCTTCCACGAAGGATTCATTTCCATTAAAGTTCTTTCCACCCATGGCTCGAAAGTCCCTACATATTTTTGAGAAAGCATTTGCACGAGGAGAAGGAGGAGGAACCGCTGCAGCTGGGGGAGGAGGAATGTCTTCTGGGCCTATGTCGTTGGCCCTAGCCTCTAGGTACCTCCTGAACCAGCCGGGTATCGGTACACCCTCTAGAAGGTTAAGATTCCCAAACAGGCTGAAATGAAAAAGGAAAGACTCAAGACAAGGGGTAGAAAGATAATGCAAATGGCTTTGGGGGATTATGCCTATTTAAAGTAAAATAACACTTTTTCTTGAAAAAAAAATGCCTCTTTTTGAAAATAATTTTCAAAAACTTTTATCTAATCTAGTAAACCTTTGCATTGATACCAAGTGAAACACCCCACCTCCATTAAGGTCACTCACAAAGGAAATGCCTTAACTTCGATGGAGCATTATAAGTAACAGACACAGAAAATTTACAAGACAGAAATATAAGCAACGGAAAATAAAACTAACTTTTATTTCATACGGGGTTCAATACAAAAACCATTACAGTAAATTGTCTCAACATGACTCCCAAAACATTCCATCATAATCTCTGTCTTGATTAAAACATAAAGAAGCATATAACACAAGTAAAACTGCATAAATCCCCAAGTCTAGTGTGTCCAAAGACATAGCCAAAGATAATAGGTTCCAAGCCGTACATCCCAGAGTCTTCAAGCTTGGAAAGATGAACGGTCCAAATTAAGCTGAGCTATTCCCTCCCTGGCTACCTGAGGGGGATGGGAAACGGAAGGAAAGAAGACGAAAGAAAAATGGGTCAGACATAAGTCTAAGTAAGTCTAGTGACTTTTCAGTATGTGAATAAGGAAAAGGGTCATGATAGGAATAAACTGAAAATAGGACAGTACCAGAACAGCAAACCAACATAAAACTATATAAGGCAGGATAACCGAATATACATCGCACCCATGTTTAATTCTTTCCACCTATTTATACTTGTCCAACTAGCACCATGTGTTCATGGTGAAATGATTCCCTTATATTGATCATCTCCTACTCGCATACATTTATCAAGGTGTGTCCTTCGGCCCCTGCTTGACTGTAGATACCTGTGTTGGTCCCACCACGGGGTGTATCAAATCCTGTGGTGGCAACCTGACACGATTCAAGATGCACAGTGTATGACTACTGATGTCTAGTGCCTTCTTTTTCTACTACGGAGTACGAGCACGCCCGATACTCCGCCGGAACCTACACTGATGCACCACCGCCGATGTTTTTGACCGCTTATAATCAGCCCAGTAATCGTGCCCTATCCTGCCTAGTTCAGGGTTCCATGACAAATCTACGGGATTACTGCTGAAATGGGTCCTCGTTACTAGGGTTTTTCCAGCCAACATGTTAAATTGGTTAAGTGTCCAAATTCACCTAACCCCACCCATCAGTTTAGCTAACATGTTGAATTGGTTAAGTGTTTCCTTAATTTACTTAACCCTACCACTCTTGACTTAGCTTTTATTAGAGAACCAACCACTCACATTAGACAGGTATTGTTGTGGTCACTGGATGTGCCGGTCGGTTCCGGGCAGTTTTACACCACAACGCAGTCTAACCTCGGGTCCTTTTTGGGCTCAATGCACTAACCACCCACATTAGACATGCATTATTGTGGTCACTGGATGTGCCAGTCGGTTCCGGGCAGTTTTACACAACAACTCAGTCTAACCTTGGGTTAGGCATATTCGTCTTTTCTAAATTTAAATTTTTATCCTTTTATGCTTATATGTAAATTTGTCAACAATTTATTGTCATGGCCTACCATCTTTCTAAGTCAAATTCATAATTTTTGGTAAGTAAATTATACCGTTTTAATGCCATACCATTTATATGGTTATGAGCCAAATATGTTAATTATAATTCTCAGGTTTTCCCCAACGTTACCCCCGTTGTACGTTCGTAAAATTACATAGGATGTTAGGCTCGACATTTTAGCCTAACTAATAAACTAAAAAGGGAAAAAGAGGAACTTGCAACATTCCAACATCATACAAAAATATGTATCTAACTACAGTTGTGTCACATGAACTTGGCCTAATATACTTTTAAATTATGAACTTGCAAACTAGATCTATGCAACATGAATCATAAAATAATAGTATTACATAGAACTACCAAAATCTAATTAGACATGTAGTGGTGAACTTGCATAGGGATTGAATCATGTTAATATTGATCTAACATAAAGGCATATGGTTCTAACATGTAAAATTGTAAATCTAAACATATAGGTTTACATAGTCATGTTTTTAACCTATAAACTTGCATGTATTCATAACATAATAGCATCACATAACTTGCATAAACATGGCATAATTTCTAAATTGACATACGACATATAGGTGTCATCACAAGGTCGTAGATCTAAACATGTATGCATAATGGATCTAATCAATTAGGCATAAACTACATGACTTAGCCTAAAACTTGTATAACATCACCAAACTTACATATGATAATTTCATAACATCATAGGTTTATTCACCCATTTCCACATAACATGATAGACCACAATAATTCATAGGTATATACGATAGAATGGACATGAATAAACATAAATCAGCATCACATATAACTTGATACAATTCTATTTTACAATCCATTACAAACAATGTCTTTAATTCATTCACATCTGAAAGATAACTACACTTACAAACAAGAAGGAATTGTTGAGTTCTGGGATCTGTATTCTGAAATTGAATTGCTCGCCTTTGATGTAGATCGTTGAATTTTCTTAGTTGAATTAGATTAGATTAAATTTTGACGTAGCTTCAATCTTGCCTTTGAGTTGAAAGGGATGACGGCTATTCTAGGTTCACAATTGACGGCATGGCGACTCTTGGTATGAATATTTGTGATTTAGGGTTGAGAGTTAGGTTGTTTTTATAGAGGTTTAATTAATTTACAGCTGTCGGATTAACCCTAGAAATAATCAAGACCATCCAGTCAAGATAGGATAACACCTCAGCCCTAATGACTCAGCATGGAGTCAGAAATCGTCATCCTTTCAGATCTTCCCGGGGGGTAGGTCGACCCCCAGGTCGACCTGTAGGGTAGGTCGACACTAGGGTCGTCCTGGCCTGGGCGGGAATTTTTCCTGCCCTGCCCTCTTCTGAGTTTAAATCTGAATTTTGAATTTTTGAAATTTCCGAAGGCCATAACTTCTTCGTACGAAGTCCAATTCAAGCAAACTCAGACTCTATCTCTACCAGAATTCCGAGACGAACGTAATGGCGTAACCCGTTTCCCTTAATTCTCACATTTATAATTAATTATTCTTTAATTCGTTACTTCAAGGTTTATCGAAAATACGGGGTGTTACATTTTCGAAGTGTCCCTTCGTGAGGAGGGAAGTGAGATTCTTGGGCCATGTTGTTGCGTAAAATGGTATTGCCGTGGACCCTGTGAAGGTGGCTACAGTAGAAGATTGGTCTACACCCAAGACTACAACAGACGTAAGAAGTTTCTTGGGATTGGCTGGATATTATCGTAAGTTTATCCAAGACTTCTCCAAGATAGCAGCACCGTTGACTCAGTCGAACAAGAAAAATCAAGCTTTCATCTGGGATGAAAAGTGCGAGAATGCATTTAAGAGCCTAAAGGAAAAGTTGACATGTGCACCAGTGTTAGTCAGTCCTAAGGGAAATGAAAAGATGACGGTATACACAGATGCATGTGGTACTGGACTGGGTGTTGTATTGATGCAAAGAGGTAGGGTTGTAGCTTATGCTAGTCGGCTACTGAAACCACATGAGAAAAGGTATCCTACCCATGATTTGGAATTGGCAGTGATCGTGTTTGCTTTGCAGATGTGGAGACATTATCTCTTTGGAGAAAGATTCGAGTTGTTTACCGATCATAAATCGTTAAAGTATCTTTTCTCTCAGAAGGATCTAAATCTCCGACAGCAAAGATGGTTAGAATTTTTGGCTTCCTACGATTTCGATATCGCATATACACCAGGAAAGGGAAATGCGGTAGCTGATGCATTGAGTAGAAGACATGCCAGTTTAGGGGCTATGTTTCTAGAATGGAAGCAACTGGAGTACATCCCCGGGTATGATTTCAGACCAAAGTGCGAATTGGATCCAGAAGTATTAGCAAGTTTGACGATCAGACCCACTTTGATTGAGCGGATTGGTTCCAGTCAGAGAGACGATCCTAACCTATTGGAAATCATCTCCAGGTTAGAGATGGGTATCGAAGAGGAGATGAACAAGTATGGGCTTGATCGAGATGGATGGCTTAGAAAGAATGGAAGACTAGTTGTGCCCAATGTCAATGGATTGAGAGAGGAAGTGCTTAGAGAATGTCATCACTCGAAACTAACCATACATCCCGGTGGTAACAAAATGTATCGAGATATGAGGCAGACCTACTACTGGGAAGGGATGAAAAGAGACGTTGGGAAGTTTATATCCAAATGCATGAATTGCCAGCTAGTTAAATCTAAGCAAAAGAAGCCTAGTGGTTTGTTGCAACCATTAGAAATTCCAGAATGGAAATGGGAATAAGTCTCAATGGATTTCATTGATGGGTTATCAAGGACTAGATCAGGCCATGATAGCATTTGGGTGATTGTGGACCGACTGACCAAGAGTGCAAGGTTTATACCCGTCAAGTCGAATAGAACAGCAGCTAAGTTAGCAGAACTATATATGAAGTAGGTAGTGAGATTTCATGGAGTACCCAAAGGCATTGTAAGTGACCGAGATCCGTTGTTCACTAGTGGATTTTGGAAGAGCTTACAAGAGGCGTTAGGATCAGAATTACATCTCAGTACCGCATATCATCCTCAAACCAGTGGTCAGACGGAGAGGGTGAATCGAGTATTAGAAGATCTCTTGAGAGCTTGCATATTGGATTTTGGTGGATCATCGGATGACCATTTGCATCTAGTAGAGTTTGCATATAATAATAGTTATCAATCTAGTATCAGTATGGCTCCATTTGAAGCTATGTACGGAAGACCGTGCAACTCACCGTCATGTTGGTTAGAAACTGGTGAGAAGTTTGTGCTTGGGCCTGATGTGATAAGAGAAACCTCAGATAAGTTCAAGGTTATTCAACGGCGAATGAAGGCTGCCCAAGATAAGCAGAAAAGTTATGCTGATAAGAGGAGAAGGGATCTGAAATTCTCCATTGGCGACTTGGTGTTTATCAAGATTTCTCCATTAAAGAGCATGATATGATTTGCTAGGAGGGGCAAGTTAACACCAAGATTTGTTGGTCCATTCCCATTTCTCGAGCAAGTTGGGAATTTGGCATATAAAGTTGAATTACCAGAGAAGATGGCAGGAGTTCTTAACATATTTCATGTTTCCCAGTTAAGAAAATTCATGCACGACCCCGATGCGACTATTTCACCTGATCAGTTGGATGATATTGAAGTAGAACCCGAGGCGGATGAGAACCGCAAGCCGATTCGTATTGTCGAGCACGATACGAAGCAACTTCGAAGGAAAGCAGTAGATCTGGTCAAAGTTCAGTGGGGCGAGAATGAGAATGACTGTACTTGCGAGACAGAGGAGAGCATTAGGAAGACGTATCCAAAACTCTTTGCCTGGTAACATTTTAATTGCGACTTAGTTTTCCACATGCTAGGATAGGCTTGTTTGTTGTTTTGTATGTTTGATTGTTGTGAATGGTTGATAGGCATGCAGGATCCTTTGCTTGTTTCTTAGTTAAGGAATTTCGGGGGCGAAATTTCTTAAGGGGAGGAGAATGTAACGACCCACATTCTACGCATCGAAGGATCATAGAATATTTATTTCTTTCACATACGAAGTCGTATGGTCATGTAACTTTGGGAGACGACTATTGGGGTCATTTCCCATATTCATGATTTTTGTCGATTTTTAAATGACCGTTTCCCCCTAGTTGATCTTGTTTCGGCCATAACTTTTGATTGGTAAGGAGTTTTGACCTGAAACTACTTCCATTAGATCCGAATAATGGTTTACCTTTCCATAGAGTGGTCACATTAGCCAAATGGACTTATCATTTGGGGGATATGGCTGAATTAAGGTTTAGAAGGTGAAAAACAGCTTAACCGAGCTTAATTGGGTAATTAACAGCTAGGCCTAGTGGGGGATTTCGGGATTTGGGGTATTTAAGGGTTGTTAGGGTTAGGAGTTTCGGTTTTTACTCATTTTCCAGCCTTCACATACATTATAGAAACCCTAACAATGGCCTCCAACATCTAGAATCACCTCTAATCACTTTCTAATCAAGTATTAGCCTAATCTTCACAAAATTATGGAGAAATAGCACCAAAGCAAGGTTGGAGCTACTGTTAGATATTGGTATTCGCAAAAATTAGAGGAGTTTCAGTTCTGAAAGTTTTAATTTGTGGCTAAGGTGAGTGATTAGCACTGTTTTTTACACTAATTACAGTCAATTAGGGTGATTAGTGTTAATTAATGAAATTATGCATGTTAAAAATCTGGAAAAATGTTTATAAATTCTAAAATATTATTTTAGGGCTTTGATAGAAATTTGGGCTAATTTGGATAAGTTTTGCTAATCCTATCATTAGTTATGCTTAAACATGATTAAATGGAAAATATGGGTTTTTGGGCATGTTTGATCCATTTCAACACATTAGATTGTTGTTTAGGTGTTTATGGTTGATTATATATGTTGCTATGACTGTACGGTATGCTTTGTAATTGATTAGAAGAGTTAGAATGGTCGAAAACGCCGTCGTATGGCGTAAACAGTCGTTGGAAAAGTTGCAGGAAATGTGCAGAGTTTCGGACCAGATCGGATCGGGTATGGGGTCGGATCGGATAAGAGAACTGGGAAAGGGTATTTGATTCGGATCGGAATTTGGTACTAGAGGAGGCTTGGCAAGTAGGAAGGCCACTCATATTGAGTTGGGGTTGGGATCGGGTTGAAGCTTGGCGTGGGGATCAGATCGGACTAGAGCCAGGGGACGGGATCGGACGAGGCGAGAGGAGCTGGAGTATTCGAACCGAACTGAATGGAATGTGGCAACACGAACCAGATGGAGAATACCGAACTGAACCGACCTAAAGTGGAACACCGAACCAAACGGGAAGCCTAGGGTCGATGTATTCGAATCGAACTGACTGAAGTAAGCCGAACCGAACCACATCTAGAGGCCGAACCGAACCGGATTGGAGCTGCGATTACGCGATGACTCTTCTGAAGACCAACTCCAATTCGACCAAAACCCGAGATGCAAAGGAAGTCCAGATGGGAGGTTATTACTCAGGATCCAAATGGGAACCAATGAGTTAACTTCATGAGTTGGGCTTTTCTGCGGGACGTGTGCTAAGGGGTTATCGATGTCTATAACTTTGGATCACTATGGAGAGGGGGTATGTGGATGGATTCAGGGCCACAGTGGCCTAGGTAGGACTATTGCCTATGGACCAATGAGGTGGGGCCATTTGTAAGGATTTTGTCATGACTCCACGGGGCAAGCTTGGTGGTAGCGATAGTTATACAAGTCGGACTCCGTCACTACCTCGATGGGTCTAGTGATCAAAGTGGTGGATATCGTTTACTTTACGCACTGAATGAGAGATGTGAGGATGGTTGCTATGCTTGATTGTTTGACATCACTATGACATGCACACCCCCACCCCCGTATCCTTTACACCGTATGTTAGTGGCACCTTAGAGTATTGTACGGTATGTTGTGCTAACTCTTTGGTTGCAGGACCAGGTTCAAGTATGGTTTAGTATACCTGTTATTGTTCTGTTTTGCTGCTTATCGCTCATACCAGACTTTTGTCTGACCCAAAGTTTTATGTCTCTTCTTATTACTCTGGGTGCTCTTAAACGAGAAGACTAGAGACAGGTTAGCTGGTTGTGCACGAGTAGCTGTCCGGAGACGAGCAGGAGGCTTACACGTACTATTCTCTATATATATATTCTCCCTATGTTGTTGATGGTTACTACTTTGGGCATTAGTAGTGTACCTTTCCTTTCTTTTGCTTTAGAGACAATATTTAGAAGTTGTAATAATGGTTATGGATCATAAGCTGTATTTTGGATTTCCGCTGCTATGATGATTATGGTTTAGTTTTCAGCTTATGAACCGTCTCGCCTGTTTTATGTCAAGTATATTATTATTATATTTTATTCCATGCGCCGTGAGACATTCTACAGGTTCCTTCTTAGTTCAAATTCTTTTTTTTTCTTTCTTCGGCAACCGTCCCGTGCTAGTTGGACAGCGGCATAGCGCACTTTCATAGGAAATGTCGACTTGTGCGGGACGGGCCGTCACATTAGGATAGTAACGTTCTCCTAGACTTAGAGATTTCGGAGACGAAATCCTTAAGTAGGGGAGAATGTAACACATCGTAATTTTATAGAACAACAATAAACTAAAGGGATACTTAACTAAATATTGGGAATTAAGTAAAACGGACTGTACCACTGCGTTTATCTCAGAATTTTGGTTCAGATAGACTTCGAGTTTTATAAAATGGATATAGTATGAAAAAGATGAAGGTTAGAAGTTTTTATACATATAAGGGACTTATGTATAAATAAAATGTACCAGAATTTCAAAATAAATCAAACAAAGAGAGCGGGAAACTAAAGCGGGAATTAGTCCTGTTAGGGGATGACTCACTCCTGCCTGAGTTGACCTGTGGGTCGACCCATAGGTGTAGGTGGGTCGACCCCATTTGGATCCGTTCGAATTCCTTGAGTGAATATGGCCTGTTTTGTTGACTAGGTTCATTATTTTACTGTGTGGTTGGATTTAAAAAGCAGAGATCTAATGATTAAGGATTTTCTTGTAAACTCTATATAAAGAGATGCATCCTATCAGATTAATTACACTTCTTCATACTTCTTTATACTTCTTCCTCAAACTCTTGTTCTAAAAATATAAAATGAAGATAGGGAGATGTTGCCGAAACTTGGACTGAATCAGGACAATTCTTGTCTAACTTATACAAGAATCCCTTCTGCAACAACACCATATATTCCCCCGTTCTTTAAATCCAATCTTTGTGAGTTCATGTTACGTTTAGATATAAATATTTAACAGTAATCTTGTCATGTTAATAAACCTCGATCTGAGCCTATGCCTGTTAGGAAACTGATTTATATCTAAACAGCTCCGCTATAATTACATGTACACCTATTCTGCTGTTCAGTTGTTATTATATGCCTATTTCTATTATTATATGTCTATTTTTGTTCTTCTCCCTCTCTTATTCCCTATTTATTTTATTAGCCTAGGCTACCTTCGAGCCTAGGCCAATCTCGTAAGTGATCTACGTATAAACGAAATTGGGATAATTGGGGAATGGTTGGGAATGAAAATTTGGAGGCTTATCTTGTACTGTGGAATATGATTGAAAATTTGGGGTGTATGAACATGTTGATCTGTAGTTTAATTCAAATATTAAGTGGAACATGAATTTGTATATATAACCTGTAATACTTAAGCTATTTAATCTGTTGGGGTTATATGAACCTGTTAACCTATTTAATCAGTTAGGGATATATGAACCTGTTAACAAATTTAATCTGTTAGGGTTATATGAACCTGTTAACCTATTTAATCTATTAGGGTTATATGAACCGGTTAACCTGTTTAATCTTTTGGGGTTAAGTAAACCTGTTTAATCTATTGGGGGGGTTATATGAACCTGTTAACCTGTAATACTTAACATGTTTAGTCTATTAGGGTTATAGGAATATGTTAACCTGAACTTAACCTGTTAATCTATGAGGGTTAGGCGAACCTGCTAATCTGAAAGGCTTAACTTGTTAAAAATCCTAGTTAATTGGGGGACACAAGTTTTAGGGGTTTATCTTTTGTCATCTGCTGTGTGGGGCCCATATCAGTCAGGAACCCATTCTGGTATTAAAAGGGGACTCCTCACTAGGTAGGGGTCGGGGTACGCATACTGAACTGATAGTAAGAAGTTCATCTGAAAAGAGGTGTATACAGGTGCGTTCCAATGGAGTCATTAGCATGCATGGGTCCGGTCTATGGGGGAAAATAAGTCGTTGTAGCACCAGTAAATAGGCCTGTATAGGTTGCCACTTTAGGAAGTAATACACCCTACTATAGGGCCAAAACAGGGTATTTACTGTAACACCCCGTATATTCTATAACAGTAAAATTCACAAATTAAAGTATAATTAATTTCAGACCAAATAATTAAGGGAAACGGGATACGCTATTGCGTTCGTCTCGGAATTCTGCTTGAGATAGAGTCCGAGTTTGCGTAAAACGGACTCCGTATGAGGGAGATATGACCTCCGGAAGTTTCAGAATTCAGTTTAAAATTCAAACAGACAGAAACAGTTCAGAAACGAGTTCAAAATTCAAAATTGGACCCATATTGGGCTGGGTGGGAATTTTCCCGCCCAAGACCCAGGTCGACTGGGTAGTCGACCTGGGGCACCCAGGTCGACTGGGTAGTCGACCTAGGGGTCGACTGGGTAGTCGACCTGGCCCCTGAGCCAGGTCGAACCCAGCCCCTCCTGGCTGGCCTAGTCAGTGCTTGGCCGAATTTCTGGACTTTTTCTTGTCACTAGGGCTTATGTGTCAAGTCTTGATTGGTTTCTCTTTAAAACTAACGGCTTATATTAATCTAAGCTCCATCGACGGCTCTAATCAATTCACAAACTCTATAAAAAGGACCTAAGACTCCACCTAATTCATACAAATAAAAATGAGAATGGAGCTGTCATGCTGCTGAAGAAAGACTAGGAATAGCCGTCAAGTCGAGAAACGATTAGGAGTTGATTCAAAAGCTTAAAGCAACGACAATTAAATCAAAACAACGCCTACAACAAAGGATAGCATCTCCAAATTCAGAATTCATAATCCTGAATTGAAGATTCGTCATACGTTGTAAGTAGAGTGCTATTCCGATGTGAATGAATAATTGAGATTTGATCTGTGTAAAATGAGAAATGGAATTGTACTTAATTTGTGGTGATGATAATTCATAATTGTATGTTGCTATGATTCTAATTATGAATAGATTTGGGATGTTGTGGTATAATGATGTTAGATCTATTGGATATTTGCAAGTATATGATTCATGTTGAAAGTTAACAACTATATGTTTATGGTAGTTTATTACAACCAAGTCGAGACTCATGCAAGTATATGATTCACTACTATGCCAACATGATTTTAGATCCTTCTATGTATATTTTTATGATCATTTTTAGTGTAGTTGGATCCATTTGGGTACATATTTATGTTGAAATAGGCATTATGATTCAAGTGAAAACCATACTTTTGTATTAGTGACAAAAGTAAGCATCTTTGTGAACTTGTGTTGACTCTATGAACATGACTAGATTACGTTTGGTGTTATGCCTAATTGAAAATATGTTTTAGGCCTATGTTGTTATCAAAATCATATGATAATATATGTGACATATAATTAAGTTAGATTCACATTTTAAATGCAAGTTTACATGACTAGATTAAAACCATGATTCATGTTTAGGTATGTTTTATGTCAAGATTATATGCTATTACAATGCAAGTTCACAAGTGCCTAATTTATGTTAATTAGATCGCTATGTTGCAAGTTCATGCATTCACACACCCCTTTTGATGTTACTTAGGATATATATGAAAAGTCGAGTGTGTATGCGACTTATGTAGGATCTTTAATATGGCTATGCGGAATATGATAACAAACTTTAAATGCAATAAAGTAATGTAAAGTAGAGTAACGACACCAGGATTTTTATACTGGTTCGGACCTCCAGTCCTACGTCCAGTCCCGAAGCTCCTCTTCGGCTTTTCACTAAACAACACCCTCGCTTCACCCGGAGGAACAGGTTCACAACGACTTGATTTACGGGCCACAAGCTTACCCACTTGATTTCACGGGCTACAAGCTTACCCACTTGATTTCATGGGCTACAAGCTTACCCACTTGATTTACGGGCCACAAGCTTACCCACTTGATTTACGGGCCACAAGCTTACCCACACAGGACAATTACAAGAGTTTGACTTCTGATTGTGTTCTTCTTTCAACACTGATTTGCCAACGATTGAGTACACCCTTCCTATAATCTTATCCTCAAGTATATGATTTGAATGCAAAGATTTAAGGAAGAAAGATTGCTTGTTGAATCAAATGATATAAAACTGATTCAAGGATTCAACAAGTATTGAATATTTGAGAGAGCTTTTAGAATGCAAGAGAGTATAGAGATAAGATCAGAAAATAGAAGAAGATTCGGTTATTTGGATGATTGTAAAATCATGTATTTATAGAGATCGAGAGGTTGCAAATGTTGGTGAAAAGATGCATCTAAAAGGAGTGATTATTCATGAAGAAAAATGGATGCAACTCTTGAAGAAAGAAGATGACTTTTCAATATAACGGTCAAAATTCAAAAACCTGTTGACCTATAGAATTTTATAGGTCGACATGTTTTTAGCCGTTGGAATTCAAAAACCTGTTGACCTATAAAATTTTGTAGGTCGACCTATTTTTGACCGTTACAATTTAAAAACCTGTTGACCTATAAAAAATTGTAGGTCGACATGTTTTCGGTCATATGCATAAAAAAAATGTCTTCATGAGTAGTATTTTCAAACAATTAGAAGTATGATTATTTGAGGATAGATTTTAACATTTTATAACTCTAAATAATCAACTTCTAACCTATGAAGTCATCTTGTCTTCTTTTTGTCGATGTAGAAGCTTCTTCTTGTCATAAATCAAAATAACCATCGACGCTTCGACTCAACATTCTCCCCCTTTTTGATTGATGACAACCTGGCATAATAAAGGTATTGTTCCTTGTATATTGCTCCCCCTGTATATATGCTCCCCCTGAATTATATAATCTGCATAGCACTTGTTAGTAACATTTTTCTCCCCCTTTGTCATCGACAAAAAGGGTTCATAGTATTGCAAAAAATGATAGTAACAACAATATTACTATAAGGTTTTCTCCCTCTGAATATATAGCTCCCCCTGAATTTCTGCAACATTTGTTATAATATAAATAATCTTACCTTTTGATTCCTGCATTAACAAATGTTAGCATACATATACTTTTACCATATCAAGCATATAATTTTTAAATAGTATATGCAGCATGAATGATATGAATAATCATAAGAGAAAATATTTCTCCCTTTTCTTTTTACGAAACCGGTCGATAGGGTTTTTATCTTCGGTCGACAGCTTTGTTTGATGGTTTCACAAATTAGAAACAGAAAACGGTCGACAGGAGGAATAGAGCGGTCGACAGTAAATGTTTCTGTATGAAAATAAACTGTTTTAATATATAGCCGGTCGACAGGAAAGATAGGACCGGTCGACAGATTATTTCTCTGGCTCAATAAGTATTGAGAAATGCTTAACCGGTCGACAGAATATAAGACCGGTCGACCTGTTATTAGCTGAAACAAAGGCAGTCGACAGGAAAAATAGGAGCGGTCGACCAAAAATTTCTCTGTATTTGCTAGGTGCTAGAACCGGTCGACAGGTGTACATTATCGGTCGACAGGTAAAGTTGGAAATTGTTTTTCTGCCTTTTCAAGACAGATTTCAACCTCAAACAAGACTTTATTATTATAAAATATAATGATCCATGAAGAATAAAACAATATAAATGAGCTCCTTACATACGATATGGTTTTATTTTCTTGGAGTTCTTGAGAATGATGGTATTGGCTCATGAACTTGTTAGAGCGAATAGCCTTCTCTTTGTTGTGGTGTACCTGCAAACAATATGACATATATATATACTTTTGGTACCCACTTGCTTTGTTTGGGTCCATGAGTTAGATGGAAGGTAACCATACCCAAGAGGGTCTAATGGAACCTTTAAAAATATAATTTTCATTATTAACTACTGAATCAAAATAATCATTGATATATTTTTCTCTGTTCTTCAAACTTATAGGAACCCAAATACTTATGCAATCTCTATTGGTATTCCTTTTTGTACTTCTAGATTTATTATAAAATTTGCTAGTCATAGAAGTATTCGAATTTCTATAATAATTGGGTCTTGGATGTGTATTAGTACTAGCAGTGATATTCTTATTGTACATGAAAGCATATCTAGTACTATTTCTAAGATTAGTATTATTAAATTTATTTCCAAAGTCGCTCTTGACATTTTTCTTTTGAGATTTCACAACCGATTTTAGTTTGAAAGATAAACTAAGATTTTTCTTAGCTTTGTTCTTTTGCACTATTTTCTTCTTTCCATAACCAAGATGCTCCTTAATTTCTTTATATCCCAAACCTTGCTTATTGGAAGTAGATTGTGAACTCTCAATAATTTTTGTCAAATTTTCACGACCTTTGTTAAAATTAGATACATTTTGAGAAATGTTATCTAATTTACTTTGTAAACTAACTTTTTCTAGGTCTAGAATTTTGACTTTTGCCTTAAGCTCATGATTTTCAGTAATGAGAATATCATTCTTCTCTTTTTGAACTTCAATTTCTTGAGTCAAAAGAGATAGTTGAGAATTAGAATTAGAAGACGATTCTTGAGCCTTTTCAAGTTCTTCTTCTAATATTTTCTTCTCATCTTTTAACATATCTCGTTCTAATTCGGATCTATTCAACATTGTCTTGACTTCTTTTAACTGATATTTTGTATCTTTAAGTTTAATCATTACTTTATCATAAATATCAAGCATATCCTCAAGAGTAGGAATTCGTACCTCATCCTCTGTTGCCATAAAACATACATTTGCTTGTTCAGTGTCTGAGTCACTTTCGCTATCAGATGAAGATGAGTCTGAATCATCCCAGGTTACTGAGAAAGCTCTCTTCTTTGATTTGTCCTTCTTGAATTTTTCGGAATTCTTCTTTTTATCCGGACAATCTTTATGCACATGTCCCTTTTTGTGAAAATTGAAGCATTCCATATTTGAAGATGATGGTTTATTTGATCCAAACTTCCTTTTGTCGTATCGACTAGCTTTTCTTTGCTTCAAAAACTTCTTAAAGCCTTTTGCAATAAGTGCTAAGTCTTCATCTTCAGAATCTGAAATGTCTTCATCTTTTTCGGCATGAAAAGCAACATTTTTCTTTTCTTCTTTTTGTTCTCTTCTAGCCTGTAAATTTGCTTCATAGGACATTAGATTTCCTATCAACTCATCTGGCTTCATGGTAGAAAGATCATTAGCTTCTTCTATAGCTAGTACTTTTCCTTCCCATTCATTAGTCAGTGAGTGTAGGATTGTTGAAACTACATCAAAGTCAGAATATTTTTGTCCTAACCCAATAAGAGCATGATGAATAGTTTGAAACCTTGAATACATCTCATTGATTGTTTCATTTGGCTTCATTTTGAAATTTTGGAATTGACTTTTCAACAAAGCTATTTTTGCTTGTTTAACCTTGTTAGTACCTTCATGAGTTGTTTTTAGCGTTTGCCAAATTTGTTAAGCAGTGGTACAGATACTAACACGGTTATACTCATTTTGGTCTAATGCACAAAACAACATATTTATTGCTTTTGCATTTACTGCTGCTGCTGTTTTCTCAGCAGGAGTCCATTCTGCATACTCAGTAGTTGGATTAACTATTTCTTTCTGAGTAGCATTCCAAGCATCATAACTTGTTGATTGCATATAGAAAGCCATACGTGTTGCCCAATAACTATAGTTTAGGCCATTAAAGAAAGGAGGTCTTTGTGTAGATTGACCTTCAGTGTAAGTGTTAGTGCTAGTGCTTGCGTTATTTGCCATATTACTAGAATATATCAAATAACTGTGTTACGGTTATAAGATAACCTTGCTCTGATACCAATTGAAAAGTCGAGTGTGTATGCGACTTATGTAGGATCTTTAATATGGCTATGCGGAATATGATAACAAACTTTAAATGCAGTAAAGTAAAGTAAAGTAGAGTAACGACACCAGGATTTTTATACTGGTTCGGACCTCCAGTCCTACGTCCAGTCCCGAAGCTCCTCTTCGGCTTTTCACTAAACAACACTCTCGCTTCACCCGGAGGAACAGGTTCACAACGACTTGATTTACGGGCCACAAGCTTACCCACTTGATTTCACGGGCTACAAGCTTACCCACTTGATTTCACGGGCTACAAGCTTACCCACTTGATTTACGGGCCACAAGCTTACCCACTTGATTTACGGGCCACAAGCTTACCCACACAGGACAATTACAAGAGTTTGACTTCTGATTGTGTTCTTCTTTCAACACTGATTTGCCAACGATTGAGTACACCCTTCCTATAATCTTATCCTCAAGTATATGATTTGAATGCAAAGATTTAAGGAAGAAAGATTGCTTGTTGAATCAAATGATATAAAACTGATTCAAGGATTCAACAAGTATTGAATATTTGAGAGAGCTTTTAGAATGCAAGAGAGTATAGAGATAAGATCAGAAAATAGAAGAAGATTCGGTTATTTGGATGATTGTAAAATCATGTATTTATAGAGATCGAGAGGTTGCAAATGTTGGTGAAAAGATGCATCTAAAAGGAGTGATTATTCATGAAGAAAAATGGATGCAACTCTTGAAGAAAGAAGATGACTTTTCAATATAACGGTCAAAATTCAAAAACCTGTTGACCTATAGAATTTTATAGGTCGACATGTTTTTAGCCGTTGGAATTCAAAAACCTGTTGACCTATAAAATTTTGTAGGTCGACCTATTTTTGACCGTTACAATTTAAAAACCTGTTGACCTATAAAAAATTGTAGGTCGACATGTTTTCGGTCATATGCATAAAAAAAATGTCTTCATGAGTAGTATTTTCAAACAATTAGAAGTATGATTATTTGAGGATAGATTTTAACATTTTATAACTCTAAATAATCAACTTCTAACCTATGAAGTCATCTTGTCTTCTTTTTGTCGATGTAGAAGCTTCTTCTTGTCATAAATCAAAATAACCATCGACGCTTCGACTCAACAATATAAACACTATGTTCTAAGCCTCCCCTTTTTCATGTGGCTAAGTTGGGCTTAAATGTTAAGCCCAACATATGTTATAATATAGCGAACGTATAAAACGAGGGTAATGACGTTGGGTTAAAAATATAAAACATATGTGTTGGCATGTTTGAAGCATGCCAACGACCTTGAGAACATTTAAGTGGTATAAATTAATTTTACCCAATAAAGATGAATTTGAATAATGGGCTGCAAATATTTACATATAAGAAGAAAAGAGACAAAATATGTAAACTTAGAAAATACGATGTGTTTAACCCGAGGTTGGATTGCGTTGTGACATAAACCTGCCCGGACCCGCCCGGCTGTCCAGTAGTCACAACAACACCTATCCAATGTGGGTGGTTAAATATTGAGCCCAATAAAGACCCGAGGTTAGACTGAGTTGTGACGTAAGACTGCCCGGACCCAACTGGCAACATGCAGTCACAACAATACCTATCTAATGTGAGTGGTTGAGGCTTTAATAAGACAATTAAGGCTGAGTCAGGATTGATAGGATTAAGTAAATTGAATTAATACTTAATCAAATTGAACATGCTAAACTATACAGACTGAATGGGGGTTAGGTGTACAGAACACTTAACCAACTTAGCATGTTGGCTAGAAATAGAAAACCTAGTAGCGGGGGACCCTTTTCAGAAGTAACCCTACAAGGTGTATCAGGATACCCTGAACTAGGCAGGGTGGGGCACGATTACTGGGCTGACTGTAAGAGGTCAAATCGACGGCGATGGTGCAGCAGTGTAGGTTCTAATGGGGTGCGGGCGTGCACACACTCCTACGCAGAAAAATTAGGCACTGGGCACCAGTAGCATACCTGTGCATTCTAGAACTGTGTCGGGCCGCCACCATGGGACTTGATACACCCCATGGTAGGACCAGCATAGGTAGCTACAACATCGGGGGCCATAAGACACATGTAACTATGCGAGTAGGAGCTGATCATTAGAAATGGATAACTTCACCCTAATTATGGGGTGCCTGTTGGGAACTAGTTTATAGGGGTGCAAAGATTAATATGGGGTACGATAGTATATTCGACTCTAGACAACTTAACTTAGTTTATGGTGCTTCCCCATTTCCAGTTTGTACTTATCATGCTCATTTCATTATTCATAGACTGAGTAGTCCTAGACTTACTCAGGCTTTATGTCTGACTCTACTTTTCTTTCGTCTTCTTTTCTTTCGTTCCCCCCCAGGTCCACAGGGAGGGAATACCGCAGCTTGACCAGTTTCACATCCAGCTTGAAGAGAGAGAATGTATTGCTTGGATCTCTTTCGTTTTGGACTATGGCTTTGGATAGCAATTATGGGGACTTATGCAGTTTACTTATGTTTTTATGCTTCTTTAAGTTATGAAATCAAGACAGTTATGAAAATGTAATGTTTTTGGAAGTATTGAAAGACAATTATGGCATGGTTTATGTAACACGTATTTTGATGAAATAAAAGTTGCTGTTGTTTTCCGCTGTTCAAAAATATGTGTATTTATATCTGTCTTGTGTATCTGTGACTTATACTTATAAACCTCCACCAAAATTAGGGCATTCCCTTTGAGAGTGACCCTAACGGAGGTGGGGTGTTTCACTTGGTATCAGAGCATAGGTTTACCAGATAAGATAAAAAGTTTTGAAAATTTATTTTCAAAAAAAAAAAAATTAAAGAAGCATTTTTAAAGATAAAATGTTATTTTATTTTAAAAGGCATAGTCCCCCAAAGCCATAGGTACTATCTTTTATCCTTCGTTTTGAATCTATCCTTTTTGTTTCAGCATGTCCGAAGAACTTAACTTGCCAGAGGGTGTACCAGTACCTGGTTGGTTCAGACGATTCTTAGAAGCAAGGACCAATCAGCCAGGTCCCACTGTTCCTCCTCCCCCAGCTGCAGGAAATCATCTAGCTGCAGCAGCACCTCCTCCCCTGCCTCCTCTGCGTGGTAATGCTTTTGCTAAGATATGTAAAGATTTCAAAGCTATGGGAGGGAAGGACTTTCATGGAACTGAGTCCTTCGTGGCAGTCAGGAACTGGCTGAAGGAAACCGAGGACTTATTCGTCATCTTTGAGGTAGAAGATAGGCAGAAGGTACAACTGGAAGTATGGCTACTTAAAGGCGAGGCTTCCTACTGGTGGGAAGTTACCAATGCAGAAAGACCAGTGGAAACGTGGGAGGACTTTAGGGCAAGGTTTGAGTCTAAATTTCTCTCAGAAGCTGAAAGGAGTCTCCAATTGAAAAAATTCTTATTTCTTAAGCAAGGGAATATGACAGTCAAAGAGTACGTTAATCAGTTCGATCAGCTGGCTAGGTTCGGACTGGACCTAGTCAACACTCCACACAAGAAGGCTCTCCGCTTTGTCAAAGGATTGAATGAGCCATTACACAGCTTGGCCATGACCCATATACCTATGGGAGCTACGTATGAAAGGTTGGTGCAGATGGCATTGCTGAACGAAGAGGATAAGGGCAAGAAGGAGACAAAGGCAGAAGGCTCTCAAGGGAAGAAAGAGGGTTTACAGCCTAAGAAGACAGACTTTAAGAAGGGCGGGAAAGACAACAAGTCCCAAGAGAAGAGGAAGTGTAATTTCTGTGGCAAAGTGGGGCACTTAGTGAAAGATTACCAGAAAAAGAAGGCCAAGTTGAATGGTGGGTGCTTTTCTTGTGGTGAGACAGGCCACATGGCTAAGGATTGCCCAAAGAAACGAGGGCAGGGGCAGAAGGCTGGATCCACCTCAGGGGCACAGGTTCATGCGCTAGAAGCACCGCCTCTGCAACAGCGAGGTATAAATACTTCTGTAGAAAGTGTAGTTTATCTTTATGATCACCCAGTTCGCACTTTATTTGATTCTGGCGCATCACACTCCTTTATTTCATCTGCTTTAGTAGAATCTCTGCACCTAGAAACTAGTATGGTAGAGGACCCCTTAATTGTTTCAAATCCAATCGAGGGCCCAGCTCATTTGTCTATGATCTGTGTAGGATTGAAAATTTCTATTCTAAGCGTAGAATTTAGATGTAGTGCCTTTGTTTTGGGCTTCTTGGGATATGGTTTGATTTTGGGCATGAATTGGCTATCCAGTAATGGTGCCATCCTTGATTGTGAGAAAAGGGTGGTTAGGCTTCTGACCCAACTCGGTAACACTCTGGAAATTACTTGTAATCACTCGTATGCGGTTATGCTTAGTTATCTTGAATCGCTAGATGCTTCTGTTGAGATTTTGCAATCAGTTAGAGTGGTCCATGAATATCCAGATGTCTTCGAAGAAGTGAAGGGCTTACCTCCGAAGCGGGAGATAGACTTCTGCATATATCTTGTAGATAATGCAAAGCCCGTTGCGTTGCCCGTTAGACACATGGCTCCACGAGAAAGGAAAGAGCTCAGTAAACAGGTTAAAGAGCTTCTAGAGAAGGGGTTCATTAGAAGGAGTATTTCAGAATGGGGCGCTCCAGTGGTGTTCTCCACAAAGGCAGATGGTTCACTCTGTCTATGTATTGACTATAGGGATCTCAATAAACTAACGAAAAAGAATAGGCACCCTCTCCCCAGAATTGACGATCTGTTTGATCAGCTTGTAGGAGCGTCTGTTTTCTCCCAACTCGATTTGGCGACCGGATTTCATCAGCTAAGGGTGGCTGAAGATAGCATCGATAAGATAGCATTCAGAACCCCAGACGGCTGCTTTGAATGGCTTGTCATGCCTTTCGGCTTGACAAACGCACCCTCTTACTTCGTGGACCTAATGAGTAGGGTGTTCAGAGAATTACTCAACAAGTTCTTAGTGGTCTTCGTAGACGATATCTTGATCTTCTCAAAGAGTGAAGAAGAACATGCTCAGCACTTAAGGGCAATCATGGAAACTCTGCGAGTCCATCAGCTAAAAGCCAAATTCTCCAAATGCCACTTTTGGAGAGAGGAAGTAAGGTTTCTTGGGCATGTAGTATCCAAAGAAGGGTTAGCTGTGCACCCCGCTAAAGTGGTAGCGGTACAGGATTGGAAGACACCTAGGAACGCAACAGAAGTCCGAAGCTTTCTCGGGCTAGCAGGCTTCTATCGGAAATTCATCAGAGACTTTGCAAAAATATCAGCTCTGCTCACTAGATTAACAAAGAAGAACCTAGCGTTTGCTTGGGATTTGGATTGCGAGTTTGCTTTCCAACGCTTAAAAAGGGCTCTTACAACAGCCCCAGTTCTGACCTTGCCGGATGGAAGCAAAATGTTTACGGTATACACGGATGCATGCGGGACAGGACTAGGCGCTGTCTTAATGCAAGAAGGAAGGGTAGTAGCTTATGGTGGAAGGCAATTGAAAGTTCATGAAAAGAACTACCCGACCCACGATCTTGAGTTAGCCGCCATCGTCTTTGCACTTAAGTCTTGGCGTCACTATCTCCTAGGTGAGAAGTTCGAACTTTACACTGACCATAAATCATTGAAATATCTTTTCTCTTAGAAAGATCTTAACTTGAGGCAACAGAGATGGATGGAGTTTCTTGCCTCGTACGATTTCGAGATCTCCTACACTCCGGGAAAAGGCAACGTAGTGGAAGACGCGTTGAGCCGAAAGAAACTGACCCTAAGCCCGCTCTTTATAGAAAGGCAAAGCTTGGAGTATATAGCCAGTTTTAACTTTAGGCCCTCCTCCGATTTTGTACCGGGCTTGCTAGCATCCCTCGAAGTACGCCCGACTCTAGTGGACTCAATAGGAACAACACAACGCGAAGACCCTCAGCTTGTGGAGATAATTGATAGGCTAATTAAGGGTGAGACTTCAAGTCACCTCAACAGATACTCCATCGACGATAAGGGTTGGCTAAGGCGAGACGGAAGACTATGCGTCCCACGGACAAGGGATTTAGTAAAGACGGTTCTCGAAGAAGCACATCGTTCCAAGATGACAATACATCCAGGCGGAGATAAAATGTACAAGGACATAAAGAGAACCTTCTTTTGGAGTGGCATGAAGAAGGACGTGGCAGATTTCATTTCTAAGTGTATGATTTGCCAACAGGTTAAGGCGGAACAAAAGAAACCTGGCGGTCTGCTCCATCCTCTAGAGGTTCCACAGTGGAAGTGGGATAGCATTTCAATGGACTTCATTGATGGGCTGCCTAGGTCTAGAAGGGGCAACACTAGCATTTGGGTAATAGTGGATAGGCCTACTAAAAGCGCCCACTTTTTACCTGTCAAGAGTAAAAGGACTTCCTCATCCCTAGCATCTCTTTATCTCAAGGAAATTGTTCGACTCCATGGAATACCCTCCAGCATTGTTAGTGACCGAGACCCTATCTTCACAAGTGAGTTTTGGCGGAGTCTGCAAGAAGCGGTAGGTACACAGTTATGCTTGAGTACAACCTATCACCCCCAAACCGACGACCAGACAGATAGAGTGAACAGAGTTTTGGAGGACCTTTTAAGACTGTGCGTCCTTGACTTCGGAGGGACGTGGGAAGACCATCTTCCTTTGGTGGAATTTGCCTACAACAACAGCTACCAAGCCACCATCGGAATGGCACCCTTCGAAGCTTTATATGGAAGACCGTGCCGATCGCCCACTTGTTGGTGGGAGTCTACTGACAAGCTCATACTTGGACCAGATATGATCCGAGAGACTTCAGAGAAAGTAGACTTAATACGGAGAAGAATGAAGACAACCCAAGACAAACAAAAATCCTACGCAGACAAGAGGAGGACCGACCTTGAATTTGAGGTTGGGGACAGGGTTTTTCTTAAGGTATCTCCTTTTAGGAATGTCGTTCGTTTTGGAACCACAGGGAAGCTAGCACCAAGGTTCGTAGGGCCGTTTCCTATTATCGAGAAAATTGGGAAAATGGCCTATAGATTAGAGCTACCTGAAAAACTAGCTGGAGTTCACAACGTCTTTCATGTTTCGCACCTCCGAAAATGTCTACATGAATCTGCTGAAGTGGTAGAGCCAAACATCCTTGAAGAAGCTAAAGTGGAACGCGAAGCAACCGTGAGGAAAGTTCCAACCCGCATATTAGGAACGGAAGTGAAAAATCTACGCAACCGCAAAGTCAAGCTCGTCAAAGTTCAGTGGAGCAACGTCGAGGAAGACGCGACTTGGGAAACTGAGGCTAGAATACGCGCAGCCTATCCTTTTCTTTTCGAGGGTACATCTTTGATCTCTCTTTTTCCTTAAGTTATGCTTTATCTATCTTTTAGGTTATATTTCCTCGACCTTATCTTTTAGGTAGAAACCCTTTGGATGAAAACATGTAATTGAAACATGTTGTGGATGATGGTTGCAAGTGGTTGCAAGTGATTGCTAGTGGTTGCTCGTGGTTGCATACACACACAATCTAGGTTTTAGATCGGCTCAGTCACTTCATATTGCATATGCATATATGTGTTTGCATTCTTATATGGTTGAAGTTGAATGTGCTGTCATATGGATGTTGCATTTATATGAATGATTGTGCACTCATGTAGAATCATGAATAGGAAGGTTTGCATACATAATGGATTCATGACACTTACATAACTTGCATTAAGGAGGTCAACTGAATCAGTAGGCCGACTGATCTTGCATTAGATAAGTACATGTACACACACCTTGCATACGATCATGAAGCATTAGAAGTCTTTTAAGGACAATGGACGCTCGTGTTTGATGGATGAGTAGATGGACGTTTGGATGCTAGGATATACATTCTTCCTAAACTTGAAGATTTCGAGGACGAAATCATTTTAAGTGGAGGAGAATGTAACACCCCGTATATTCTATAACAGTAAAATTCACAAATTAAAGTATAATTAATTTCAGACCAAAGAATTAAGGGAAACGGGATACGCCATTGCGTTCGCCTCGGAATTCATCTTGAGATAGAGTCCGAGTTTGCGTAAAACGGACTCCGTATGAGGGAGATATGACCTCCGGAAGTTTCAGAATTCAGTTTAAAATTCAAACAGACAAATAGTTTAGAAACGAGTTCAAAATTCAAAATCAGACCCAAATTGGGCTGGGCGGGAATTTTCCCGCCCAAGACCCAGGTCGACTGGGTAGTCGACCTGGGGGTCGACTGGGTAGTTGACCTGGCCCCTGAGCCAGGTCGAACCCAGCCCCTCCTGGCTAGCCTGGTCTGTGCTTGGCTGAATTTTTGGACTTTGTCTTGTCACTAGAGCTTATGTGTCAAGTCTTGATTGGTTTCTCTTTAAAATGAACGGCTTATATTAATCTAAGCTCCATCGACGGCTCTAATCAATTCACAAACTCTATAAAAAGGACCTAAGACTCCACCTAATTCACACAAATAAAAATGAGAATGGAGCTGTCATGCTGCTGAAGAAAGGCTAGGAATTGCCGTCAAGTCGAGAAACGATTAGGAATTGATTCAAAAGCTTAGAGCAACGACAATTAAATCAAAACAATGCCTACAACAAAGGATAGCATCTCCGAATTCAGAATTCAGAATCCTGAATTGAAGATTCGTCATACGTTGCAAGTAGAGTGCTATTCCGATGTGAATGAATAATTGAGATTTGATCTGTGTAAAATGAGAAATGGAATTGTACTTAATTTGTGGTGATGATAATTCATAATTGTATGTTGCTATGATTCTAATTATGAATAGATTTGGGATGTTGTGGTATAATGATGTTAGATCAATTGGATATTTGCAAGTATATGATTCATGTTGAAAGTTAACAACTATATGTTTATGGTAGTTTATTACAACCAAGTTGAGACTCATGCAAGTATATGATTCACTATTATGCCAACATGATTTTAGATCCTTCTATGTATATTTTTATGATCATTTTTAGTGTAGTTGGATCCATTTGGGTATTATGATTCATATGAATTTATGTTGAAATAGGCATTATGATTCAAGTGAAAACCATACTTTTGTATTAGTGACAAAAGTAAGCATCTTTGTGAACTTGTGTTGACTCAATGAACATGACTAGATTACGTTTGGTGTTATGCCTAATTGAAAATTTGTTTTTGGCCTATGTTGTTATCAAAATCATATGATAATATATGTGACACATAATTAAGTTAGATTCACATTTTAAATGCAAGTTTACATGACTAGATTAAAACCATGATTCATGTTTAGGTATGTTTTATGTCAAGATTATATGCTATTACAATGCAAGTTCACAAGTGCCTAATTTATGTTAATTAGATCGCTATGTTGCAAGTTCATGCGTTCACACACCCCTTTTGATGTTACTTAGGATATATAAACACTATGTTCTAAGCCTCCCCTTTTTCATGTGGCTAAGTTGGGCTTAAATGTTAAGCCCAACATATGTTATAATATAGCGAACGTATAAAACGGGGGTAATGGCGTTGGGTTAAAAATATAAAACATATGTGTTGGCATGTTTGACGCATGCCAACGACCTTGAGAACATTTAAGTGGTATAAATTAATTTTACCCAATAAAGATGAATTTGAATAATGGGCTGCAAATATTTACATATAAGAAGAAAAGAGACAAAATATGTAAACTTAGAAAATACGATGTGTTTAACCCGAGGTTGGATTGCGTTGTGACATAAACCTGCCCGGACCCGCCCGACTGTCCAGTAGTCACAAAAATACCTATCCAATGTGGGTGGTTAAACATTGAGCCCAATAAAGACCCGAGGTTAGACTGAGTTGTGACGTAAGACTGCCCGGACCCAACCGGCAACAGGCAGTCACAACAATACCTATCTAATGTGAGTGGTTGAGGCTTTAATAAGACAATTAAGGCTGAGTCAGGATTGATAGGATTAAGTAAATTGAATTAATACTTAATCAAATTGAACATGCTAAACTATACAGACTGATTGGGGGTTAGGTTTACGGAACACTTAACCAACTTAGCATGTTGGCTAGAAATAGAAAACCTAGTAGCGGGGGACCCTTTTCAGCAGTAACCCTACAAGGTGTATCAGGATACCCTGAACCAGGCAGGGTGGGGCACGATTACTGGGCTGACTGTAAGAGGTCAAATCGACGGTGGTGGTGCAGCAGTGTAGGTTCTAACGGGGTGCGGGCGTGCACACACTCCGGCGCAGAAAAATCAGGCACTGGGCACCAGTAGCATACCTGTGCATTCTAGAACTGTGTCGGGCCGCCACCATGGGACTTGACACCAGTAGCATACCTGTGCATTCTAGAACTGTGTCGGGCCGCCACCATGGGACTTGATACACCCCATGGTGGGACCAGCATAGGTAGCTACAACATCGGGGGCCGTAAGACACATGTAACTATGCGAGTAGGAGTCGATCATTAGAAATGGATCACTTCACCCTAATTATGGGGTGCCTGTTGGGAACTAGTTTATAGGGGTGCAGAGATTAATATGGCGTACGATAGTATATTCGACTCTAGACAACTTAACTTAGTTTATGGTGCTTTCCCATTTCCAGTTTGTACTTATCATGCTCATTTCCTTATTCATAGACTGAATAGTCCTAGACTTACTCAGGCTTTATGTCTGACTCTACTTTTCTTTCATCTTCTTTTCTTTCGTTCCCCCCCAGGTCCACAGGGAGGGAATACCGCAGCTTGACCAGTTTCACATCCAGCTTGAAGAGAGAGAATGTATTGCTTGGATCTCTTTCGTTTTGGACTATGGCTTTGGATAGCAATTATGGGGACTTATGCAGTTTACTTATGTTTTTATGCTTCTTTAAGTTATGAAATCAAGACAGTTATGAAAATGTAATGTTTTTGGAAGTATTGTAAGACAATTATGGCATGGTTTATGTAACACGTATTTTGATGAAATAAAAGTTGTTGTTGTTTTCCGCTGTTAAAAAATATGTGTATTTATATCTGTCTTGTGTATCTGTGACTTATACTTATAAACCTCCACCAAAATTAGGGCATAACCTTTGAGAGTGACCCTAACGGAGGTGGGGTGTTTCATTTACAGATTAGGGAAGCAATCGCTTTGGGGTAGTAATTAGGGTACATCTAGACCTTCCTGTTTTTGTTAGGGTACATGTTATTTCTGTTTGGGGTAACACTCGTTATTTCTGTTTGGGGTAAAACCCATTATGAAACTAGAGTACACCTAAACTTACCATTGTGTTTCTGTTTGGATCGTTCTGTTTCTGTTATATTAGGGAACACCTAATTCTATCATAAACCATGTTATACTAGTATTTGTGTAGAGAAAAGTATTTGTGAAGCATAGTCTACTCTGTTTATTCTGATTATCCTATTTGTACTTGTTATATTATACTGTTATCTCTCATCCAGTCTTATATGCCTGTCATTATACTTTTATTTGTTTATACACTAAAAGTCACTGGACTCGCCAGACTTCATGTCTGACCCTTTTTGTTTCCCTGATTAGGACTTTCTCTTCTTTTGTTTCTGCTTGGTTCTGGATCTGCTTTGATGTATCACCTCGACTACTTGCCTACTTTATTATGACTATTATTGATGGGATTATGAGTTTACATTTATGCACTCTAATGGTTTTTAGCGCAAGACAGATGTTTTGGTTTGACGTACATGGTTTTAGAATTTTAGCTTGATGTTGTAACTGGTTTTAAGACTACGATGTTTTTCCACTGAATAATGAAGTTTTAAATTTCCACTGCTATTTTTATATCTGTCTAGTGAGATTCTATTTCTCTTTACTTATAACGCTTCATGAAAATTAATGAATTCCATTTAAGAGCGACATTAACAGACGTGGGGTGTCACAATATCAGTTCACAATCGATATAAATTCTTATATCGGACTAATGCTATAAGTAGAATAGCGGCAAAGCCTTTTAAATTCCTTAAATAGTAAAGGTCTTTATCCACGAAAACCCATCTCGATTATCACTAAATCGAATTCCATTCAATTCCAATTTAATTCAATTAATTGGAAAAATTCACTGTGGAAAACTTCATTAAATCTTAATTAAAAGATCAATTCCATAAACTTCATCTTTAACTGGGTTAAAGAACAATGTTGTTGAAGACACCATTCACGACAATCCCTAAACCAATCAATATCAATATAAGATTTAAATAGAATTTACATCCACTTATATTCAACACCAATTCTCACAGTCAATGAATACTATTAGTGGAATAACGATATAAACATGTTCCAAATTCCTCAAGTAGTAAACGTCTACATAATGGTAATCAATACCAAATATCCGAAAATCATTTCTATCCAAATCCGTATTCCAATTAGTTTTAATTAAAAGATTTATCAAAACTCATCTTTCAAATCCAATAAACTAATATTTGGGAAACTTTAGTTTATTTAACTTAAATTCCAAAATATCGTTTTACCGTATTCAAAAGTTAGGTTGAAAGCTCAAAATTCGAAATATGTTTCATAACTTCATATTTATTTCCCAAATCTCTTTAAAATAACTTATTATGATTTATCACAATTTTTCCATATTTGTATTAATTTTTATACGGACATTTCGATCAATTCCCAATTATGGTCATCGAACTGCGTTTACAACGACCTTTTCAAAAATAGATTTACGCATAAATTGAAATCTATAAGTTGAAATCCAAAATTTTTTCTTTCATTTGAAAGCTCTTATCAGTAGAAAACAGACGTTTTCAGTTTCGGGGAAATCCGATTTAAATTGCATTAGTTGTGCTCGTTTGAGGTTCATAGTTGAAATTCACGAATTGTCGCTTCACGGCACGTCCTATTCAAACCATATTATTATTTAAAATAAATCTCGTCTGATTCAGTTGGAATGTATTTTATAGAATGTTTACAAAATCTTTTGGAAACGATTCCAACTTCAAATTCAATTATAAATCAAAATTGAATATTCTATGTTATTATAATATTAAAATAATAATATGTTTCAAAATATAATAATTTGAAATCCAAACATCCATAAAATCCATTATAAAAATTAGTGAGATCATTGGAACAATCATTTCGAGTTAAAAACATCGTATATATATATATATATATATCTAACTCAAATTCAGTTTTGATTTTACTATTCAAAATCAATTTTAAATTAGAACAAGCCATTTCTAATTCAAATCTCTTTTAAATTCATTTAAACCTTTTCAATAGTTGTTTGAATTCAATTCAATTTCATTTCCAATCTTTTCGAATATAAAAATCCAATTTCCATTTTTACGTCTTATTTCACTTAAATGAAAATATATTCATTTAATATTCCAGTGGAATTCGACTCAGTTAATTTACAAATTATTTTGTATTTGTGGTGTGAATTGTGTGAACAATTATAACAACAACCATAAGTGTTATCAACCATCAATAAACAATCATAAGATAAGCGTTATAATTGTTAACGCTTAAATGTACATAAACAGTATAAATAAAATGTAATAAACAACCATCATTCACGAAGCAATCATAACAACCATAAGCAATCATAGCAACCACAAGCAATTAATATATAATCAGATAAGATTATACAAACTTTTCAAAAACAGTTAAGAAGCTCTCATCTTGATTTTTGATCGTTATAATAATGATCACTTTTTAATTAAATTAAACATAGGTTTAATTTAACCCAAAATTTTGACTAGCTCCAATCTCGTCTAAATCAGTTTTTACATGTAGCCTGCGTCCATACGATCCCAGCGGATCCAGTTTCGTCCAATTTTGAGTTCATATGAACGAGTTATAACAATTTGAGCATCGAATACATTAATTAATAAAATAAATACTTAACCATCTTATCCTATACCATCGCTCAGTTTCATTCACCATGCTTGGAGCTTCTACGTCGCAGCTATGGGCACTTTCAGACCATCGCAACCCCACCAACGTCTTCCCTTCTCCACGCCGTGCCACCGCTAGGAGGGTCGACCCTCCATTCGTCGTTCGTTGCCGAAATTTTGCCCATTAACGCGCCCATGTCGGCCATGATTCTGGCTGCCACACACCGGCTCCGACCACTAAACTTCACCGCAACATCAACCTAATCACCACAAACAACTTTTTAGTTGGGCCCCTCACCTCAATCGGCCTCCATCGCCGTCAATCAACCATTTTCCGTTCGCTGCACCCAAAAAGACATCACCCACATATATGTTGACGTCACGACCACCACGACTACTTTCAGGCCGAATCCCCAACTACAAAGTTGTAGCTCTCTCCCCTCTACAACTTCCTTGTTAACACCTATGGCCAACCCTCGACCATTTGCACGTAATTCGAGAAAATTCAAAACCCACCAGTTCACAGTCATGGTGAGGTTTCGGCCACGACCGGCACCCATTTTCTACCAATTTTTTTGCGGCAGGTAGTACTCGATATACTCTCAAACTTTCATGTTGAAAGTTTCTTCCAACCCCTTTTCATTTGGAAGATAAAAATTCAAAATAGAATAGGGACTAAATTGCAAAACGGAAGGCTGAAATATTGGGTTGAGGATCGAGGTGGAGGAGGGGGTGTATTTATAGAGTGGTAGGATAGCTCATGGGTGAAGCTTCATATATTATTTTACTATTTCTTTAGTTATCGCTGTTTGTATTCATCGTTTAAAAATCTATGTGATCACATATGAACTCCGTTCTTGGTGAAAACTGATATGTAGCTATGGTTTGTCATTACAGTCCTAATGAAACTTATTTCATCGAAATCCGAGTCTGTTTTCTCAAATAGCACTAGTTCGAGATTAAGTTCTTGATTTATTATACATATGTATTTACATTGAACGTTTATAGCTCGCACGACCACATACTAACTCCGGTTGGCCCAAAATTTGAAATCCCATAATAATTAACAATTTTAGACGTGATAAAATTGATTTCGTCAAAATCCGAGATCGTTTACAAAATGCCATTTTTCTATATTCAATTAAAGCAATAAAATATAATTCAAATTCAAATTATTCCAATTCTTTGAAAATCAAATTATAATTATCGTATATATCCAAATAAAACTTCATATTGCTTTAGAATAAACTATATTGAATTTTAAACTTGATATCTCATTTTTAAGCTAAATCGATATTCACTTTATAATAAAATTCTTTTATTTTATTTAATAAATCATTACGGTTTATAAACAATTCCATAGCGACTTCCTGAAAATTTGTCTTCGACATAACTCACAATCTATAATATGAATCTCGATTTTTCACTTTCATTAGAAAACTATAGTTCATTAGATTCGAACGTTTCGTGTTTCAACGAATTCCGACTTAAGTTGAATCCTATGCATTCATTTAAAGTTCAAAACATAATATTATGAACTACCGCCCCACTACGATCTCATTTTTAATTATATTATAAATTATATGTTCAAACCTTAATTTACATATATTTCAGGTCATTAATTCTTAAAATAAATCATTTTAAATATTTAATATTCACTAAATATTTCTTAATAAAATCTGGGCCGTTACAATTTCTTCCACTTAAAAGATTTCATCCTTGAAATCGAAGACGGAACTGAAGGTCGTTTATTTAACCAACAAATCCTCTATTCCAACTAACTTAATCTCTTCAGCTTTTTAGTTTCTTAGAAATTTCCCAATTTCCGAAATATGGATAACACCTTAAAATTCAAAAGAATAAAAAAAACGCCATAACCTCCTTTGTATGGCTTAGTCGGTACAACTCGCCTCTCTAGCCCCTCATCAATCAAAAGGAAGACGCTAAAACCAAGCGGCTTGCTAATTGACTCATAAAACCATCAAACCCCAATCAATACTTTAAATATGTACCTTTGTGTCGGGCATTCAATTTTATTCCTCTTCTAAGCTTCCATTCGATAACTTGTTCAATATATATACGCCTAATTCCAACTAATTTCCAATTCAATTTAAACTGTACCAGTTAAATATAAAGCTCAAATCGTCTTAATCATTTCCTAAATTACAAACATCAAAATTTAACCAAGTTCTTAGCTTAAGGTTATTCTTTCCTTTATCTTGGCTTTTCAAATCATTTTCGAATATTTTCTAATGTGGGTTTAAGTATATCTTGACATTTCAATTGGAATCATACAGTCATCCTACTTTCGAAACTCAAAAATTAACACTGATGATGTTGCAATCATCAACAGAATCATCCCCAAGCGACTAGAATGTGATTATATATCTATCTAGTATATTTGAGACTTCGTATATACATTAGCTGGAGGTATATTCAAAATCTTCTTATACTCGATAATCCAACCTCAATATCAAATAAAATACTCAAACTCTTATTATAAGATAATCAGGTAAGTTATCCATATAATCTTTCAAAACCAAATTAATTTTTATGAATACACAAATATGTTCTTTTCTATATATAATACTCTTCAAACTCATTCTGGGGTATTACTAATCCTATCTCTAGTAAGTCAGTCTTATAGGATGTTACTAGTCAATCCTCTGATAAATCATTTCCTTTTGTTCAAATGAGTCGTACCCCAAAGCTTTGTATAGACCAAAGCTCCGATACTAAATGTAACGACCAACCTTTTTGCTTGGTTCAAACCGATCGTTAAACCTACTTAAACCAATCAACAAGACATATCGCTTGGGGTTACGACTAATAAGAACTGAACAAAATAACTTTTTCATTATCATTGCAATAACTTTTACATTAGAGTACAGAATATATCAGAGTACAATAATAAATACATGCACAACAGAAATAATTATACCATTGTATAACATGTACACAGCGGAAAACATAAACTCAACGGAATAAATAAAAATGTTCTGGACACAGCTTTAGCTTTAATCCAGCACCTTCTGTGTAAACTATATGCAAACCAAAACTATTAGACTGCCCGTATGGAAAATAGGCACCCAGAGTCCAGGTGACTGAACAATAAACTCCGGATCAGTCATGGGACTGGGGTGAGAACCAAAACAGTTATTTACTATATTTTAAAGTTGAGTAAATCATAGGACCATGCCGTATATCACGGAACGGTTTTCTCCACATGAATACCAATCATAAACTAATCGCAACGCTTCATAAGACTCGCATCCCATCACCCGCTGCAATGTAAAGCAGAGGAGCAAGTTTTGCCTTATGGTAACCAAATATGCTTATTACATAATTTTTTTTATTATTACTAGTGCATAGTGTCGAAATCACTTTCAAAAGTAAATGTATAAATCTTAGCTCACATAATGCCCTATTCCATTATGTTGGCTATTATTAGGTTATATCTGAAAATGCAAAGCTCATATTGGAAGTTGGATTCCAACAATGACCAAGGCAAAGAATCTTCCTTAGCCATTTGGAACACCTCTAATGGGATGTTTCGAGACTCAGCAAATGATCCTTCGGAGCGGTAGAGTCGGCTAGCATTAACAAGCTGGTTGGAATCTTACCTGAAAATAATGTAACACCCCATATTTTAATACACAATAATAATACGAAGAAGATAATAAAATGAGTATTAATTAATAAAATATTTAGAACAGAGTAAAACAGACCTTACTGTTGCGTTCTTTATGAAATTCTGATTTAGATAGACTTTTGGTTTTCATAATCGAACTCGGTATGAGCAAGTTATGATCAAAAGAAGTTTGAATTAAATTTAAAATCATTAAATAAATAAACTCAAAAAAAGAAACGGTCATTGGGAGACCTGACCCTACATGGTCGACCTCTGTGTCGACCAAGGTAGTAGGTGGGTCGACCCACCTTCGGGAAGGCAGAAGCCTAAACCTGGACTGATTTTGTTGTTTTGTTCATTTTTTGACTCAACGGTGATGTGTATTCTATGGTTTGATTTTAAACCTAATATCCTATGGTTTATATTATCCTAGCACACACACACACACACACACTCTCTCTATCTATCTCTCTCTCACACACACACACACACTTGTATGTATTTAGACCAGCAACCCTCACTATTTTCTACATAGACATTTCTTTATCTTCTTCCCCCCTAAAGCTATGTTCTGATATAAAATAAGAAAAGGGTTAGGGTGCTGTCAAAACATAGATTGAGAGGATAATTCTTCTACAACTATTTCAAAGGCCTTTCTGGTCCTTATACATCTCTATGAGTTCTACATTATTTTTAGATCTGCAATTTAAAAAGGATTTTTAACAGTAAATATATTGGATCAGAAAAGTATCAGTGTTTATAAGTTTATTCTTATACGTTATTGTTCTTTTAATTACTATCAAGTACCTATTCAGTTTCCATTTATTATTTGTTTATATGTACATCTATCTTCCTTATTCTCTTTCTATCTCAGTTTTATTTACAGTCTTATTATGCCTATTTATTTAGTTTATTCATTTCTGAGTTGGATCAATTTTCTCCTTTTCCTTTTTATTTAGGATGAACCTAGTCCCTCAAGAGCCTAGGCCATTTCCATTTGAATTGCGTAAAATTGGAATAATATGATATGAAAATAAAAAGGAGATTTGGGCATATTGGAATATGAGAACCAATGATTGTATAATTGAGATAAATATAAAGGAAGAATATGCAAACATGTTAATCTGAATAGGTTATACTTAATTTTATATTAAGTAGAACATGTTATGAGACATATGTGAATCAAATGTAAAAATTATTAAACATGCTACTGTAAACTATAAACATCTGAGCAGGTACCTGTATTATTTAGGAAAGGGTTGTTATATTTAGTAAGAAATGTGACAGCCCACCCCGCACCAGCCGACATATCCTCCAAAACGCGTTGTGCCGATGCCCAACCAGCACGGGACAACTGTCAAAAGAAAAGAAAGAAGACGATAAATCAACAAAGAACCTGTAGTATATCTCACAACGCATGGAAAAAAAATATAATAATAACATAACTTGATATAAAACAGGCGAGACAGTGCATAAGCTGAAAACTAAATCATCATAGCAGCAGAAAATTCAAAATACAGCTTATGATCCAAACCATCTTCATTACAACTTTTAAAAACTATCTCTAAAGCAAAATAGGAAGGTACACTACTAATGCCCAAAGTAGTGACCAACAACCACATAGGGAGAATATATGGAAATGATACGTGTAGGCCTCATGCTCGTCTCCGGACAGCTACTCGTGCATAACTAGATAACTTGCCTCTAGTCTGCTCATTTAGGAGCACCCAGAGTAATAAGAAGAGGCATAAAACTTTGGGTCAGACAAAAGTCTGGTATGAGCGATAAGCAGCAAAAACAGAACAATAACAGGTATACATAACCATACCTGAACCTGGACCTGCAACCAAAGAGTTAGCATAACAAGAGGTACAATACTCTAAGGTGACACTAACACATGGTGTGAAAATAATGGGGAGGGGGTGTGCATATCATGGTGATAGCAAACATCAAACATAGCAATCATCCTTACATCTCTCACACAGTGCGTAAAGTATACGGTATCTCCCACTTTGATCACCCAATTCTTTGTTACGATCACCCTGCCCCATGGAGTCATGACGGCTCCACTGCACTGATCCATAACCACTAATACTTTGCTATGTCCACTCTTCCCCATGGAGTCATGACAACTCCATTGCACTGGTACATAGCCCTGCTACGATCACTTTTCCCCATGAAGTCATAACGGCTCCACTACACTGATCCATAGCCAATATCCGTCTCTTAGTGGTGAGTCAAAGCTATAGACATCGATAACCCCTTTGCACATGTCCCGCAGAAAAGCCCAACTCATGAAGTGAAATTGTTGATCCCCATTGGGATCCTGAGTAATAACTTCCCATTTGGACTTCCTTTGCATCTCGGGTTTTGGTCGAATTGGAGTTGGCCTTCAGAAAAGTCATCGCGTAGAAGTAAAAGTATAAATCCGGTTCAGTTCGGTACGCCATACCCTGTTCGGTTCGGTGCTCATATCCCACGCTTTGGTTAGGTTTGAATATGCATAATGCTCCAGTCATCATCGGTTCGGTTCGGTTCGGGTCTCTCATTTGGTTCGGTTCGGTGCTCCCCTTCTGGATCGGTTCGGTGCTCCTAAGGCGGTTCGGTTTGGTGCTACTCCAGCTCAATGCTCCATTCAAACTCCAACCCTACTCCAATTCGATCCGATCTGGCCTTCCTTATTGCCTCTTTCATTTGTACGCTCCAGAAGATGCCAAGTTCCGGTTCGGTTCAGTAGCCGATCTGATCCCCCTATCCGATCCGATCCGGATCTTTGCAGCATTTCCAACAAGCTAATTTTCATCCATTCTCGCCATACGATGGCGTTTTCAACTATTCTAGCTTTACTAATCAATCATAAAACATTCCAAATAGTATTAGTAACATATAGGATCCATCAACAAGGTAAAACATCAAGCATATAGGTTATTTTAGATCAAACATACCGAAAAAGCACGATTTTCCCCTTAAACCCCTTAACCATGTTTTAACAACAGGACTAGCAAACTTAATCCAAATTAACCAAATTTTTAAATAATAACATAAAATAATATTTCAGAATTTATGCATATTTTTCCAGATTTTTATGATGTATAATTTCGCTAATTATTACTACTCACCCCTAACTAGCCGTAATTAGTGAAAAACAAAGCAAATCACTCACCTTAGCCACAAATGAATTATAGATCTGAACTTTACTACTATTTTGGGTCTAATTCCTATGAAACACAATAGCTCCAACTCTGATTTGATGTCAATCCTCCTTGATTAGGTGTAGATTTGTTTAATTAGTGACAAAAAGGTGATTTGGAAGTGATTTAGAAGGTGGAGGCCATTGTTAGGCTTGAAGAGATGTAAGTGGCGGCTGTAAAAATGATAAAGAAATGTTTCTCTAACCCTTTTCAGCCTTTATGTAACCCTAATCCTGAAATCCCTAATGGGCCTAGCTGCTAATCACCCTAATTAGGCCCGGTTAAGCTGTTTTTCACCTTCCAAACCTTATTTCACCCATATCTCCCAAATGGTAAGTCCGTTTGGCTAATGTGATCACTCTACGGAAAGGTAAACCATCATCCGAATCCAATGGAAGTGGTTTCAAGTAAAACTCCTTAACAATAAAAAGTTAAAGGCAAAACAAGATTTTCCAGGGGCAAAACGGTCATTTAAAAATCGGCAAAAATCATGAACATGGGAAATGACCCCAGTAGTCGTTCCCCAAAGTTACAGGACCATATGACTTCGTATGTAAATGAAATAAATATTCTACGATCCTCAAATGCGTAGAATGCGGGTTGTTACACTCTCTCTCCCCCCCCCTTAAGAAATTTCGCCCCCGGAGTTCCTTAACCAAAACACACAATGTGTCCCACATGTCCATCAGCCATTTACAAATAATCAAACACACATAATAACACAACAATTCTATCCTAGCATGCGGAATAGCTAAATTGCAATTAACTTACTAGGCAAAGAGTTCTGGATATGACTCCCCTATGTTCTCCTCTGTTTCCCAAGTACAGTCATGCTCGTTATCACTCCACTGAACCTTGACCAGTCTGACCGCCTTCCTTTGAAGTTGCTTTGTATCCTACTCGACAATACACATTGGCCTGCGGTTCCCAACTGCCACGGGTTCTACTTCGATGTCATCCAACTGATCCGGTGAAATAGTCATATCGGGGTCGTGCACGAACTTCTTTAACTGGGAAACATGAAATACGTTGTGAACTCCTGCCATCTTGTCATGCAACTCAACTTTATATGCCCAATTCCCAACTTGCTCGAGAACTGGGAATGGACCGAAAAATCTTGGTGTTAACTTGCCTCTCCTACCAAATCGAATCACGCTCTTTAATGGAGAAATCTTGATAAACACTAAGTCGCCAACGGAGAATTTTAAATCTCTTCGCCTCTTATTAGCATAACTCTTCTGCCTATCTTGGGCAACCTTCATTTGTTGTTGGATAACCTTGATCTTGTCTGAGGTTTCTCTTATCACATCGGTCCAAGCACAAATTTCTCACCGGTTTCTAACCAACATGATGGTGAGATACACGGTCTTCCGTTTAAAGCTTCAAATGGTGCCATACCAATAATGGATTGGTAACTATTATTATATGCGAATTCAACCAGATGTAAATGGTCATCCCATGACCCTCCAAAATCTAATATGCAAGCTCTCAAGAGATTTTCTAATACTCGATTCACCCTCTCTGTTTGACCGTTGGTTTGAGGATGGTACGCGGTACTGAGATGTAATTCTGACCCTAAAGCTTCTTGTAAGCTCTTCCAAAATATACTAGTAAACAACAGATCTCAGTCACTCACAATGCCTTTGGGTACTCCATGAAATCTCACTACCCACTTTACATACAGTTCTGCTAACTCAATTGTTGTTCTATTCGACTTGACAAGTATAAACCTTGCATTCTTGGTCAATCGGTCCACAATCACCAAATGCTATCATGGCCCGATCTAATCCTTGGAAACCCATCAATGAAATCCATTGAGACTTGTTCCCATTTCCATTCTGGAATTTCCAATGGTTGTAGCAAACCACTAGGCTTCTTTTGCTCAGCTTTAACTAGCTGGCATTTCATGTATTTGGATATAAACTTACCACCGTCTCTTTTCATCCCTTCCCATTAGTAGGTCTGCTTCATGTCCCGATACATTTTGTTACCACCAGTATGTATAGTTAGTTTTGAGTGGTGACATTCTCTAAGCACTTCATCTCTCAATCCATTAACATTGGGTACAACTAATGTCCCATTCTTTCTTAGCCATCCATCTCGATCAAGCCCATACTTGTTCATTTCCTCGTCGATACCCATCTCTAACTTGGAGACGATTTCCAGTAGGTTAGTATCGTCCCTCTAACCGGAACCAATCCGCTTAATCAAAGTGGGTCTGATCGTCGAACTTGCTAACATCTTTGGATCCAATTCGCACTTTGGTCTGAAATTGTACCCTTCGATATACTCTAGTTGCTTCCATTCAAGAAACGTAGCCCCTAACCTGGCATATCTCCTACTCAATGCATCAACTACTGCATTGCCCCTTTCTGGTGTATATGCGATATTGAAATCATAGGAGGCCAAAAATTCTAACCATCTCTGCTGTCGGAGATTTAGATCCTTCTAAGAGAAGAGATACTTTAATGATTTATGATCGCTAAACAACTCGAACCTTTTTCCCAAGAGATAATGTCTCCACATCTTCAACGCGAACACGATCGCTGTCAATTCCAAATCATGGGTAGGATATCTTTTCTCATGCAGCTTCAGTTGTCGACTAGCATAGGCTACAACCCTACCTCTTTGCATCGGTACAACACCTAGTCTGGTACCACATGCATCCGTGTATACTGTCATCTCTTCATTCCCTTTAGGAATGATTAACACTGGCGCACGCGTCAACTTTTCCTTTAGACTGTTGAATGCATTTTCACACCTTTCGTCCTAGACGAAAGCTTGATTCTTCTTGGTCAACTGAGTTAACGGTGTCACTATCTTGGAGAAGTCTTGGATAAGCTTATGATAATATCCAGCTAATCCCAAGAAACTTCTTACGTCTGTTGCATTCTTGGGCGTAGACCAACCTTGTACCGTAGCCACCTTCGTAGGGTCCACGACAATGCCGTTCTCTGAAACAACATGGCCCAAGAATCTCACTTCCCTCCTTCAGAAGTGACACTTAGAAAATTTTGCTTTCAATTGGTGTTTCCTCAACACCTCCATCACTATCCTCAAATGTTCCTTGTGTTCTTCCTATGTCCTTGAATAAACCAAGATATCGTCCACGAACACAAGAACAAACTTATTCAATTAATCTCTGAAAACTCTATTCATAAGATCCACGAAATATACTGGTGCATTGGTCAACCCGAATGGCATGACCAACCACTCATAGAATCCAGACGGCGTCCGAAAGGCTGTTTTAGGAATACTCTCAGCTGCTACTCGAAGCTGATGAAATCTTGTCGCGAGGTCCAACTGGGAGAACACTCTTGCTCCTTCCAATTGATCAAACAAATCAACCATCCTTGGAAGAGGATACTTATTCTTCCTAGTCACTTTTTTCAACTCGCGATTGTCCACACATAAAAGAAGGGAACCATCTGCCTTAGTGGCAAATACAACTAGTGCTCCCCACTCAGAGACACTTCTTCGGATAAATCCCCTCTTCAAAAAATCGCTTACTTGCACTTCGAGCTCTCGCTGCTTTCTTGGTGCCATACAACAAAGTGGCATCACTATAGGTCTGGCATCTTTCACTAAATCAATACGTAACTCAATCTCTCGGTGTGTGGAATTCCGGTCACTTATTTGAAGATGTCTGGATGCTGGCCGGCAATGGGAACCCCTGATAACTCATCCTGCGGAATGTCGAGGGAATTTAGAAAACTAGCCATCACCAGGTAGGCCACCAGACACTACCCTCCGCCCATCATCCGCCCTAATAGTCACCGAAAATCCCTCACAGTCTACCACCACCTCGTACCTTTGGAGCCAATCGACTCCCAAAATAATGCCAAACCCAGTAAAGCCCAAAACAAAGCAATCACAAGCAAACATACATCCATGACTCGATAAGACCAAATTTCGACAAATCATACTAAGGCTAGTCGAACCACCGATCGGGTTCGTCACAACTAAAGGTCTATCGACTATTTTGGTTTCCAATCCCAACCTACCTACCAGGTCACTAGATATGAAGGAATGGGAAGCCCCAATATCAAACAATACTCGAACAGGAACATCATAAATAGAAAGTATATCTTGAATGATGACATTCTTTCCTTTCTCCGCTATAGTTGGGGCATTCGACGAAGAAGGAACAACATTAACAGCATATGCTTTCACATTCTACTTCTCTTTAGGGGGTTGTGGACATTTATCCTTATGATGCCCCACTTGGCCACAATTGAAGCACTTCCTGGCTGATAGCTTTGCTCGACATTCTTTAGCGCAGTGGCCCTTCTTGCCACAGCTAAAGCACTCTACATCTTTCCTGTCTTTCTTTTTCTGACCATCTTTGGTTTGATTCTGCTTCATTTTATTCTGAGAATTATTCTTACCTCCACCGCTTGCCTGCGGCTTTGGCCCCTCTATAGAAGCAACAACGACTTCAGTCTTGGGCTTAGGGTAAAGGCTCTCTGGTCTCAATGCTTTCCTAATAATCGATTCAAAAGTCTCATCAATATGGTTTATAAGCCTTTCCCCCAAATACTGATCGACGTCTGTTATGAACTTCTCATTCTTCTTCTCGGGAGTGTCAATAAGGGATTATCCATACTTTGATAAAGTATCGAACTCATCAATGTATTCCAAGACTGCCCTACCATTCTGTTTAAGCTCCAAGAACTTCCTAAACAACTCTGATTTCTGAGCAGCTGGGATAAACTTATCACTGAATCAGGCCTTGAACTAATCCCAGGTAACTTGATCCTCAGGGGTAGTTCCCTTAATAACATTCCACCAATTCATAGCCCGTCCTTGCAGCTGGCGAAATGCTAGCTTTCTCTTCGTTGCGTCTTCTATTCCTAGATCCTCGAAGATGCGCTCACAACTATCAAGCCAATCCTGAACTTATGTAGCCGATTCCGTTCCATGGAACGACTTCCCACCAAGACTAGTGTAGTCCTTACAGAGCTTGGCGAAATCGGCCCTAGGTGCCTGCACCGCTGCACCACCACCATTTGCAGCATTAGGAGCTGCCCTTTGAACATCCGTAAGCATCTCTCTCATTAAGTCAGTGAACATCGTCCTCATATCAGGAGCATTCCTATTATTGGCTCCTAAACCAGTATTCCTCGTATATCGACTCATCGTTCAATCTGTATGGAGAAAACGATTAACCATCTCTTCAGTGGTGCCAGTGTAGTGCGACTCCATCCTTAGATATACTAATAGTATTTAGATATATTAGTCCTCATACCAGGGAGAGATAATACGTATACAAGAGCGCACATTTGTGATATTTTGGTTTTCAAAAGCTATATATATAGCTTTTGAAAACCAAAATATCAGAAATACGCGCTGTCGTATACGTATTATCTCTCTCTGGTGTCTTTCCCTAGGTTAACTACGCAACCTAGAGCTCTGATACCAAGTGTGATGGCCCGCCCAACGCCAACCAACATTTCATCCGAAACGCGTTGTGCTGATGCCCAACCAGCACGGGACGGTCGTCAAAAGAAAAGAAAGAAGACGATGAATCAACAAAGAACCCGTAGTATATCTCACAGCACATGGAAAAATATATGTAATAATAACATAACTTGATATAAAACCGGGGAGACAATGCATAAGCTGAAAACTAATTCATCATAGCAGCGGAAAATTTAAAATACATCTTATGATCCAACCCATCTTTATTACAACTTTTAAAAACTGTCTCTAAAGCAAAATAGGAAGGTACACTACTAATGCCCAAAGTAGTGACCATCAACAACACAGGGAGAATATATGGAAATGATACGTGTAAGCCTCCTGCTCGTTTGCGGATAGATATTCGTGCATAACCAGTTAACCTACCTCTAGTCTGCTCATTTAGGAGCACTCAGAGTAATAAGAAGAGACATAAAACTCTGGGTCAGACAAAAGTCTGGTATGAGCGATAAGCAGCAAAAATATAACAACAACAGGTATACATAACCATACATGAACCTGGACCTACAACCAAAGAGTTAGCACAATAGGAGGTACAATACTCTAAGGTGACACTAACACATGGTGTGAAAATAATGGGGAGGGGATGTGCATATCATGGTGATAGCAAACATCAAACATAGCAATCATCCTTACATATCTCACACAATGCGTAAAGTATACGGTATCTACCACTTTGATCACCCAATTCTTTGTTACGATCACCCTGCCCCATGGAGTCATGACGGCTCCACTGTACTGATCCGTAACCACTAATACTTTGCTATGTCCACTCTTCCCCATGGAGTCATGACAACTCCACTGCACTGGTTCATAGCCCTGCTACGATCACTTTATCACACGGAGTCATAACGGCTCCACTGCACTGATCCATAGCCAATATCCGTCTCTTAGTGGTGAGTCAAAGCTATAGACATCGATAACCCCTTTGCACACGTCCCGCAGCAAAGCCCAACTCATGAAGTGAACTCGTTGATCCCCATAGGGATCCTGAGTAATAACTTCCCATTTGGACTTCCTTTGCATCTCGGGTTTTGGTCGAATTGGAGTTGGCCTTAAGAAAAGTCATCGCGCAGAAGTAAAAGTATACATCTGTTTCGGTTCGGCACGCCATACCCGGTTCAGTTCGGTGCTCATAGCCCACGCCTTAGTTCGTTTTGAATATGCATAGTGCTCCAGTCATCATCGGTTCGGTTTGGGTCTCTCATGTGGTTCGGTTCAGTGCTCCCCTTCTGGCTCGATTCGGTGCTCCTGAGGCGGTTCAGTTCGGTGCTACTCCACCTCAATGCTCAATTCAAACTCCAACCCTACTCTAATCCGATCCGATCTGGCCTTCCTTGTTGCCTCTTTCATTTGAACGCTCCAGAAGATGCCAAGTTCCGGTTCGGTTTGGTAGCCGATCTGTTCCCCCTATCCGATCCGATCCGGATCTCTGCAGCATTTCCAACAAGCTAATTTTCGTCCATTCTCACCATACTATGGTGTTTTCAACCATTCTAACTTTACTAATCGGTCATAAAACCTTCCAAACAGTAGTAGTAACATATAGGATCCATCAACAAGGTCAAAACATCAAGCATATAAGATATTTTAGATCAAACATACCGAAAAAGCATGATTTTCCCCTTAACCCCCCTAACCATGTTTTAAAAATAGGATTAGCAAACTTAATCCAAATTAACCAAATTATGAACCAGTAACATAAATTAATATTTCAGAATTTATGCATATTTTTTCAGTTTTTTATGATGTATAATTTCGCTAATTATACTAATCACCCCTAATTAGCCGTAATTAGTGAAAAACAATGCAAAACACTCACCTTAGCAACAAATGAATTATAGATCTGAACTTTACTACTGTTTTGGGTCGAATTCCTATGCAACACAGCAGCTCCAACTCTGATTTGATGTAGATTTGCTTAATTAGTGACAAAAAGGTGATTTAGAAGGTGGATGCCATTGTTATTGTTGATGAGAGGTAAGTGGCAGCTGTAAAAATGACAAAGAAATGTTTCTCTAACCCTTCTTAGCCTTTATGTAACCCTAATCCCGAAATCCCTAATGGGCCTAGCTGCTATTCACCCTAATTAGGCCCGGTTAAGTTGTTTTTCACCTTCCAAACCTTATTTCAGCCATATCTCCCAAATGCGTTTGGCTAATATACCACTCTACAGAAAGGTAAACCATCATCTGAATCCAATGGAAGTGGTTTTAAGTTAAAAATCCTTACCAATCAAAAGTTATAGGCGAAACAAGATTCCCCAAAATCGGCAAAAATCATGAACACGGGAAATGACCCCAATAGTCGTTCCCCAAAGTTACACGACCATATGACTTTGTATGTAAATGAAATAAATATTCTACTATCCTCTAATGCGTAGAATGCAGGTCGTTACAAGAAATGTCGTTTCACAGCCATTGAATATAACATAGGGTTATATTATGCTTATTAATAAACTTAAACCTACTAAGTTAAACCTGACTGATTAATAAGCTAAGAGGTCCACGTCTACTATTAACATTTTTACGGGGACTTTTAAAATCCTAGTTTTTGGGCCAAGCCTAGGGGTGGCTTGTGTCAATCTGCTATTTGCTTAGAATCCATATTAATAAGTACCCTCCCGTTATTAAATGAGACTCGCACTTGGTATAGACAAGGGCACTCTTTACTGATGGAAGATTGTAAGAGGTTCGAATTCTAGAGGTGGGTATGGGAGCACTCCGGTGAACTAATGAGCATGCACGGATCCGATGGGGGAAGATAAGACACTGTAACACCGGCGGATAGGGCTGTTTATTTTAAAGTTGACGAGTTTAAAACCGATATCCTTGACTATCATGGCTGGCATAGGTTATTTGCATCTGTTAGGGAGCCGATCACTGGGTAGTAATTAGGGTAAAACCTAATTTTGATATTTTGGTAATTGGCGCAGAAATGTTCGTGGATATGAGTGAGAAGCTTACTCGATCTTACCACATCTCTTTTACTTCAAACTTATATATTTTACTATATTTTCATGTCCAGTTTTATTGGTATGTCTTGATACTTCTTTACCTTATACTTATGTTAAAAATCACTGGAACTCCCCAGACTTTATGTTTGACCTATTTTTTCCTTCTCTCTTTTCCTTCCCCCCAGGATCTCAGGGTGGTGGATTGCAATAGTGACCGTGATTTTTTGATTCGACTTGGTCTTGGATTATTTCTTACTTGATGTATTACTTCAGTTTCTGTTCTATGTTCATTATTATGACTCATGAAGGATATGACTTTTATGGTTTTGTACTTCTACTCTAATGGCTTATGTTTCCACGAGACAGATGTTTTATGATATAACTCTACGTATTTGAAACCGTAATGTTGTATTTGGTTTGACAATAAAAGTTTAAAAAGTTTTTCTGTTGCTTTTTATATTATGCCTTGTGAATTTAGTCTGTATGTCATTATTTTATAGCAATTGCGCTTCACAGAATTTAATGCATCCTCACATGAGTGACATTAAGGGACATGGGGTGTCACATTGGTATTAGAGCCTAAGGTTACAAGATCAAAGAAAAAGTTTTTTGAAAAAGTATTTTCAAATCAAAAGATTTTCAAGTAAAACCTATTTTTGACAAATATATCCCTTCAAGTCATTTACAATATTCCTTCGATTATTTTTTGAATCTTTATTTCTTCTCATTTCAACAGGTCTTGGGATTCTAATTTCCCCAATGGTATTACCATTCCGACATAGCTCCAAGATATGTAGAGGCTACAACATCTCCCGAAGTGCAAGGTAATGTCCCACTTCCAACTACAACCGCGATAGTTCCACCCAATCTTGTAGTCAACTTCTCTAAGCTGTAAGGATTTATGTGCGATGGGAGGCAAGCCGTTTTGTAGTACGGAGAGTTTCGTGGAGGCTCACAATTGGTTTAGGGAGATGAAGAATGTGTTCGATTTGTTGGAGCTAGATTATAGGAGGAAGATTCAATTGGCTGCTTGGCATCTGAAAGAGGAAGCATCATATTGCTGGGAGGTGACTCAGGTGGGGAAGATGGCGGCTGCATGGGATTAGTTTAAGTATATATTTGATATGAAGTTTTTGTCGCAAGCTGAGGAAGGAATGCAAATGGAGAAGTTCTTAAATTTGAAGCAAGGAAGTATGAAGGTGAAGGAATAGGTCAATAGCTTTAACCAATTGGCAAGATTTCGCTTGGATTTAGTAAACACTCCTCAAAAGAAAGATTTAAGATTCACGAGTGGGTTGAATCAACCTCTCTAAGGACTGGAAATGACATATGTCTCGATGGGGGCGACTTTTGAGAGGCTAGTGGATATGGCTTTGATGCATGAGGATGGGAGAGATGAAAAGAAAGAAATTAAGACCGAAGAGGACAAGTTCAAGACTGAGAAGAAGAAGTGGTGCCAAGTAGGGGGTAGCAAAGAAGGCAGGAAAACTTGATAAGGCACAAATTAAGACAGAGGTTAAGTGTTATGGCTGTGGAAATATGGAGCACTTTGTCACAGACTGCAGGAAGACTAAGAATGCATGTTTCGATTATGGATAGGTCGGACATTATACCAAGCAGTGCTCTAACAAGCAAGGTTAGAAGGTATGATCATGTGGAGGGAAAGTTCATGTTTGTGATATGTATAGATCTAAATCATGCTAGATCATATGTTTATGATATGTTTATGCCATAATTGTGAATTGTTTATGTTTGCATGTTCAGTGTTATTTGAATAAATGTTTGTTTTGATTGATCAGATTGTGTTGTTAGAGATGTTTGTTAGAATTGGTTGTCGTAGATCTTAAGGTTGAAGAACAAAGAAAATCAGAGTTTCAGATGATTGGATTCAGATGAAACTTGGGCGGAGACGCTCTGGAAGACGGGGGATTGGAGCACGTAAACTTTGGTGCCAAAATACCCTAATTGCATGGGTCGGCACTGGCCCATAACCGAGGCTCAGATGACATCGATTCTTTTTGGTATGGCATAAGGATGATGAGTCGAGGCTATGTGAGAATTTTCATCTCATTCAGAGTTGGTTTGGATGGATCGAAGGCAGATTAATTAATCGAGATATGGATAAGCCGACAAAAGTTTCTGTTGGAATGTCGAAATGATTAGAGACTAGAATAGAAGGATATGCTCGAGACAAGGATGGATAGTGGTCAACTAATTAGCAAAAAATGGCTAAGTATATGGGTCGACACTGACCCATGGGGGAAGGCCTGGTGCTGGTGAATTTTAGGGAGCTTGATTGTTTTGGCTTCTGGAAGTTCTTAGTGAAGTTTGGATTGAAATGGACTTCAAATGATTTATGTGCAACTCAATGATGGATGGTGCTTCGATTGTGAACTCACATTGGAGTGGTCGGAGCCGGATTGATGTGATACTGGTCATGATGTGATATACGATCCATTATGATGATGACTGACATGATGGAAGTCGATCTTGTATGATAATGTAATGGATCGAGGCATGGATTGAGTCACTGAGATGAAAGGCTTAACAGATTTGATGTACCAAGGAATCATCGGCAATCGGAGTGTTCTAGCGAACTCGAAGCAGGGGTATCGTGGGGACGCCCTATGATCCGGTGGGATCATGTACTCTAGGCAGTCATGATGGGCCTAGTTGTCGAGAATGGGAAAAGATGAATATACGAGTCACGATGGCGTATGGTAGTTTGGCTAGAACTAGGGTTTTCCATTCGCCTTTTTGATTGTTGAAAGCAAGTTCGAGTATCGATGGATTCAAGGTTGTAGTCGGTGATAGCTAGAATATTGGTTGTTATGAATGCTATGGTTGATTATGTGCTTTCTTTCTGTATTCTCTGGGTAGGCTATCACCGTAGGATGTTAAAGAGATGCGGGATTCAGGGTGTTCCTTTCCGAGTTTGTAATGGTGCGTGGTGGATGGTTTTCACATGTTAACTTGTTGGTTGCAGGGAAGATTGGATGGTTGATCCGCCTGTACTCATATTATCATGTATTACTGTTGTTAGTTATTTTATCGCTCACTAAGACTGTTGTATCAATCAAGGTTTAATGTTTCCCTCTTATTACCTTGGGTTGTTCATCAATGTTGTTGATGAGCAGACTGAGTTGCAGGTAGCCGGTTTGGTGTCATTCATGTTGTGTGGTGATGAGAAGGAGGCCAGCGTACTATTACTACTTACTATCTAGATATTTATATTTTGTTTCCGTTGTATGTTGGTAGTTTTTGAGACACTGATGGATGTAGTGAAGCATGTTGTATTCAGAGATTCACGTATCGTGATTTATTATACTCAATATTCTATAGTTTTATGGAAATTTGACTTTCTGTTCAGTTATGCTTCACTATGATATCTTGTTGAATGTTTTATTATTATATATTATCCATGAGCTGTGAGTCATACGAAGGTTCATTTCAAGTTATTCTACGCGGATGATCGTCGTCCCGTATCGGCGTAGCACATCATACAGCACACCTTTTCCTTACGTCGGTGCAGGCGATATGGGGTAGTCGTCACATTTCGTATCAGAGCTTAGATTAATTGATTTTACCTAAAGTCCACAAATGTAAATGCGTATGAGAGACGTATTTTTAAATTTATTTTTGATGACTACTATATTATATATTTTTATAGTATAGTATAGTAGGTTAGTAAGAACTTGAACACTAATGCGACTTTCTCTAATGTGAATTCACTCTCATTTCAGAGTAAGGATGAGTCGACGGACTTCGAGCCACGCTGCTGAGGAAGATCCTACAACTAGAGGGTAGGCGATGATCACTTATCCTTTTAAACAGTCGGGACCTGCAGCTGCTATTCCCAACTATCCTTCTATGTGCGATGCCTTGATGGCAGCGATCATGGGGAGGATACCCACTCCAGGAGTGCCAGTATATGGTGGTGTTCCTATTCAGGCACATAGGGTAGTGGATTTCACTAAGTTATGCAAGGATTATACTTCTCTGGGTGGCAAGTCGTTTGTTAGGACAGAGCCAACGGTTGAAGTTCAGAATTGGTTGGATAACTATGTTTGAATCTTTGGAGACTTAGGTATTGACGATGCAACTAAGAGGAAATTTGCATCGCGAAAGCTTCAAGGTTGAGTTATGGATTGGTGGAACTCTATTGCTTTGGAGGCTTCAGAGGGCCAGGTCACTTGAGATCAATTTGGAACTAAGTTTGAGGAGAAGTTCAATTTTATGGTCTAGAAATCAATGTTGTTTAAGAAGCTTGTTGAGCTTAAGCAAGGAAGTCGACTAGTGGCTGAGTTTGAAGCTTTATCTAAGTATGCTCATTCGTATACTGAGAGTCCTTATCAGTAGAATGAGAAATTTATTTTGAGATTAGATGAGAATATAGGAAAGCAACTGGTTGAACATTGATGACTCTTTTGAGAAGTTAGTTGTAAAGATTTGAGGCAGGAAATCTTCTTTCCTTAAAAGGTTGAGGCTGTTGTTGAGAATAGAAGGGAGGCTTCGAAACCACATCAAGGTGGTGTTAGTAAGAAAAAAATGAATGGAAAAAGGAAATAGCAACAGCAAGGGAAGAATGGTCAGAAGAAACCCAAGGGTGAAGTTACTTATTATAATTGTCAATAGAAGGACCCTCTTTCCAAGGATTGTAAGAACGCTAAGGTGGAAAGGAAGTGCTTTAACCGTGATAAGCCGAAGAATATAAAGAAAAATTGTCCAGAACCACTGAAAGTTAAGCAGGTTGTGAGAGCGTATGCTTTGGATGTTGTGCCATTTTCCTCGAGGGGTCCGACGGCGGAGGAGAAGGGGAAGAGTGTTGTTGTGCAAGGTTTGCTTTCTATTAGAAACATTTCAGTTCGAGTTCCATTTGACACTGGAGCATCGCATTCTTTTATTTGTAATGAGATTGTTTGTAAGTTAGGTTTAGAACAATAAATTATTGGTAGACCATTAGTCGTGACTAATCCAGTATGGGGTTTGTCTAGTCTTTGTATGCTTTGTCGTGGTCTAATTTTATCGAGTCATGGTTGCTCTTTTGTGTGTGACTTTATTATTTAGAACTTCGTTGGGTTTGGGGTTATCTTAGGTGTGGACTGGCTTAAGAACTAACCGGTTGTCTATCAGAGGATGAAGTTCTGGTTAGCTTTTTAAATTCGCTTGTGATTCCACGGGATGGGTTGTCATCTGTGCCAATTGTACAAGAGTTTTCTGATGTGTTTGATGAGGTCGGAGGATTGTCGTCGCATTGAGAGATCGAGTTCCGGATTGATTTGATGGATGAAATCAGGCCTATCGTTATGCCTCTTAAGCGGATGGCGCCTAAGAAATAACGAGAGTTAGAGGTGCAAGTGATTGATCTTTTGAATAAGGGATTCACTCGGTGAAGCATATCCGAATGGGTTGCACCATTCGTGTTTGCAACCAAGGATGATGGATCGTTGTGATTATATGTGGACTATCGTGAGCTGAGTAAGATGACCAAGAAGAACAAGTATCTGTTGTCGAGGATCGATGACTTGTTTGATCAGCTTTATGAAGCAAAGGTGTTTTCCCAAATGGATTTGGCAACAGGATTTCACTGGTTGAGAATAGCGAAGGATAGTGTGCCGAAGACTACTTTTAGACACCGTTTGGATTTTATGAATGGATGGTAATGCCATTTGGATTGACTAATGCATCAGCATATTTTTTGGATATTATGAATCGAGTTTTCAAAGATCATTTAAAAAATTCGTACTTGTGTTCGTGGACGATATATTGGTTTACTCCAAGAATGCGCAGGAACACAAGACGTAGTTGGGAATTATTTTGGAAGTCTTACGGAAAAATCGGCTAAGGGCTAAGTTTTCGAAATGTCACTTATGGAAGGAGGAAGTGAGATTTTTGGGTCATGTCGTATCAAGAAAATGAATAGCAGTGGATCCTGCTAAAGTAGGAGCAGTACAAGATTGGGATCAACCCAAGAATGCAACGAATGTGAGAAGTTTCCTTGGTTTTGTTGGAGAATGGAGTTTTGATGACAACAACCTTATTTAAATTTTCATTGATTTTAAAATATATACTAACACTTTTTGTATAGAATGTGTGTGTGTATATATATGTGTGTGTGTGTGCAGGAATTATATACAGGAAATATTACTGAAGACTGTACAGTTATAAAGATTCAAAGATCAGAGAAATTTCTAGGCTCATGAGTAATCAAGATTTCACGAGTTCAAGATCAATATAGTTATAGAGTCTAGATTTTGTAAGACTCTAAATAGCACTCCAGGTTCAAAATTCAAATTCAAATTCTGATTTTCAATTCTATCCTCAATCCTCTCTATTTTGTTTTTCTATTTATCCTCAATCCTCTCTATTTTGTTTTTCTATTTGTTTCTATTTTTATTCTTCTTTGTTTTCAAAACTTAAATTTTTTATATACTTTATATTTATACTTTATATAGTTTAAAACCTTATAATTTTACAAGTATATTTTTATAGTTTAAAAATATGTTTTCATATGATTTTCTATCATATAATATTAATCTACAACACTAGAATTTTACTCAAGAATTTCTAGATTTAGTTTTATATCAAAACACTTGAAAAATGCTTTGAAAAACAAAAATACACATGAGTATGTTGACATAGAAAAAAGTGTATGTCGACATATAACTGTTATTTTTTCTAATTTTGAAGGGAAGTGTCTTTTCACTATTTGAAACGCTTTAGAACCGTTGCAACCCTTCATACTCTATAAAAAGAGGTTAAAACCGAATTTTTTAACATATCTTCTTCCCTAACTTCATTCTCTTTCACTCTGTCATTATTCTTAATCATTTTTATGATTCTTGCACTTATACTCTACCGAATTCAATTCTGTTTTGATAAAACTTCTTCTCTCTACTATCTGAATCAAGTGCGATTGAAGAGTTATAAGGTTGTTTTGTAATTGCTTGAGTTGAATAAACCTTGTTTGTGAGTCAAAAAGGAATCGATGTATCCTTGTAGCCGTGAAATCAAGGAATAGGAGTCGGTGTGTCCTTGTTGAGCCGTGAAATCAAGGAGGGTGTATTTGACTATTGGAAATAGTAATAAAACTCTGCACAATCCAGCGTTGTGTGGGACTGGATGTAGGAGTGATCCGAACCAGTATAAAATCTGGTGTGTTCTTTCTTTTTCTGCATTTTTATTTCTGTTTATTTTGCATTTGTGTTTGAATTTGTGTCTATGATGTTGTTTATGTTGTTTGATTCATTCCATAATTCTCTTTACTTTTAAGTTTTGTTTAAATTCCTACAAACACTATTCACCCCCCTCTAGTGTTTGCTTTGCCTGAATGACCCATTCCACAGTCCCTAACAGTTGGTATCAAAGCCAGGTTTTTCCAAAAGTTCATAATCTGATTTTTGAAAATGGAAAATTTTGAATAGTAGTTTTACTTCATGTATTGCATCAATTATTAGATGAGTCCGCATTCAATTTTATTGAAAAATCAAGTCACTGTGATTTGATTTTTTTGAAATTTGAAATGTTTTAAATTTTGAAATTTTGGATCTATGGATATGTTATAAAACCTTCATGATATTATTTTGGTTAGTTATTTTGAAAAGTCATTTGATTATTTGAAAAGTCATTTAAATATTTGAAAAGACACTTGAATTATTTGAAAAGTTATTTGATTATTTGAAAAGTTGTACTGTTTTACAGGAAAAGATGTGTTATATGGCTATTGGATATTCAAATTCTGAAAAGATGGGTGATATGGCTGTTGGTAATTCAAATTCCAAAATGGTGGCTATTGAAAATTCAAAATCTGAAAAGAAATCAAAAAGAGGAGGAGAGTCATGACGATTACTGAAGAGACATCAAGAAGAAATGGATATATATAATATAAATCAGAAAAGAAATAGGTACTAGATCACTTTATAACTTTGGATTTTCATCTACAAATTATTTTCATGATGTACTTCTCTTCATTTGCTTCGCAATGCTACTGGTTTTCTGTAAATCCGGCAAGAATCGATCAAGTAATGATCAAATGAAGTTTTGGTGAATAAAGAGAGATGGAAACAAAAACTGTCGATGATTATCTTCAAATTGCAACCATAGTTTGAAGTTGGTGATTCAAAACTGGAAACTGTTATGGGATTTTTTGCATACCTCTTACTGTTTCGACTTGCTTCACCCCAATACCATCCAAATTCATCCCCAATCTGCTACTAGATTGTAGTCCTCGAATTCCTCTTCGATTTGCCGCTGATTTCGTCCAATTCCGTTAAGAAACGAAGAAGTTATGCCTCTTGAAAGTTTTATTAAAAAAGAAAAACGAGAAGAAGTAGAGAAGAGATTATGAAGAGACATGACTTTTGAGCATTTATATAGTAGTAGAAGTGTCCATCCATTCAAAATTCAAAATTCAAATTCAAATTTTGGCGCCAAGTTGGTTGAACTACAAAATCTTCAATATCTTTTTCATACGGTGTTCAAATTCAACAAATGAATACACTATCCTGATCAGAAAAACGAACCCATCGCAATAGAGCAGATCTCATCATCAAATTCCAGAAGATCAATTCAGAATTCAGAGAATATTGAAGAAATGGATCTGAAAACCAAGTATGCCTTAGCTAATTTTTAAATTTTTGGTTGAATGGATGTTATGCTTGCTTTGCTTTGTTTTAAATTTGAAATTTAAACTTCAAAATTCAATTTTGAAATTTAAAATTCAAAATTGAAATTTGGAATTCAAAAATAATTATAATAAAAATATAATAATAAAATAAATTTTGGATGTTTGTTAGGGTTAATATTATTTCAGGAAATAGTTAAACTTGAAATATAAATCAATATTTTAAAACCAAAGTCACAAAACCATATTCTCTTTGAAATAATACATATATTCAACACACATATATCTATATGTTAACATATCAGCCTACAGAATGAAATTCAAATTTTTTATCTCAAAAATTTAAACTTTCAAACTTTCCTCCATCTTTTTCAATTAGAAAATGCCAGTTAAAATTCTAATTATTAAATTTATCTTTACACTTAATTTTCTTATATCCCATTTCAAAATATATATATTAAAATATATAATTTAATAAAATTATATAAACATGTTAATATGATATACAGAGTTAATATAATGTTTTGATATTGTTATAAAATATAAATTTATTCATTTTTTATATAGTTTAAACATGCATAGTTTAACTTATATATTATTCTTTTGATTTCATAACAATTTTTGGTTACATTATCACAAATACTATTTGTAACTTAATACTTATTTTGACTTCCTATTAAGATTTATAAAACCTGTATATTTAGCTTAATATAAACAATATATATACATGATTTTTTTAAGTAGTTTAAATATAAGAAGTTTTATAGATTACTTTATAATGTTTCCTTCTAAAGTATAAATGGTTTTTTAGCAAATAAATATTTTTTGATTTCTACAGTTTAAATTTAAAATTGATTTGTATCAAAATACTAATGTATGTGTTATAAATTAAATTTTAAGTTCTTTTGAAATTAGTTTTATATATACTTATGAATATATGTTTATATAGCTAACTTTATATTATACAAATTTTATATTCTCTTTAGAAAGATCTTCGATTTTTACAATATTTACCCTACTAATATTATTTAACTTCATGATTTTTCTAAATATTTTACTACTTATAATGAATACTTTTTAATTAAACTCTTATCTTTATTGTTCTTTTAATCAATTTCATTAAAATAATTAACCTAAGTCTAGAAATTAACATTATCTTTGTTTGATTCAAATAATTTATAATAGCTAGATAGTACTTTGAATATATTTTACCTAAATAGATATTATCACCAAATCATTCTGCATGCTATTATTATACATCTTATTTCATATCATCATTATAAATTACAATTGCATTTCAAATCAAGATTATTCACAACATAAGTTGCATTTCATATTGTTTTGCATATGACATGCATTTCATACTAAATTATAATCAACATACTTCACACACTGCATTACATGTTAACTTTAACTCCACACATAACAAGTACATAGTATGAAAAGTTTTTATTAGAAATATAGGATTATTAATTAAATACATAACATATTTACTTTGTCTTAATTAATTTGACTGACTTATTTAGTTTGTTTGTTTGACTTGAATAACTTGATTTACTTACTTGACATGGTTAAATTTCATCAGTGGTTGATAGGTTTGTTAGAAATATACTTATGAATTTATTGTTGATAGGAGCTTTGTACGTTTTAGGATAGATAGAAGTTACAAGAAATGTTTAGTTTCATGTTTGAGTTGATGTTTTGTGACAATAAAACTTAAATTGATTCATTGATTGGATTGAATTACTTTATTTATATCATAATTTTAAGGATATCTTATCAGAGTTATTTCTAAGTCTAGATTAAGATCTTATTATAGTTTTAAGGGAACTAGGGTATAGGCTAGGCCACTAGTTAGTGATGACCCCTAACAATTGGAGGTTTAGTCTTGTATTAGATTTAGGGGGAGTTTTATAGTTTCTTGGTTTAATTAAAGGTTCAAGAAGTATTTATTAACACATATTATTTAATTTGATTGATTTAGTTGATTGCTTACATTGATTGCTTGAATTAATTGCCTAAATTGATTGCTTACATTGATTTCTTGAATTAATTACTTAAATAGATTGCTTGAATTGCTAGTTTGGATTGATTGTTACAAATATTATAAACATTGATTAGATTGCCTTGTTTATTATTCTTATATTAGACTAGTATAGTCATAATTTTAAGGGGATTTATAATCTTTTAGGCTTAGAATCATAGAATTATAGGGAGATATAAGGATATCATAGAATCAGGGATAGTTATATAGAATATTATAATAAAATATATATATATATAGATAGATATTGGATTTAGGGGGAGTATTTTATGATTATAGATTTAGGACTCAGGGGAGTACGTTACTTTAGTATAGGAATTATTTGGATAGTTATAGGAATTATGGGGAGTACTTAGAATTTATTTTTGATAATGCCAAAGGTGGAGAAATTATAAAATATAGACATAGTTTATAGGATTCTTACAAATAGGGGGAGTATAGAAGGTACATCATCAAACATGTATATACAGGTATGATATTTTATAAACTAAGGTTATCATCATCAAAACGGGGGATATTGTTGGAGAATGGAGTTTTGATGACAACAACCTTATTTCAATTATCATTGATTTTAAAATATATACTAACACTTTTTGTATAGAATATATATATATGTATATGCAGGAATTATATATAGGAAATATTACTGAAGACTGTACAGTTATAAAGATTCAAAGATCAGAGAAATTTCAAGACTCATGAGTAATCAAGATTTCCAGAGTTTAAGATTAATATAGTTATAGAGTCCAAATTTTGTAAGGCTCTAAATAGCACTCCAGGTTCAAAATTCAAATTCTAATTTTCAAATTCTGATTTTCAATTCTATCCTCAATCCTCTCTATTTTGTTTTTCTATTTATTCTCAATCCTCTCTATTTGGTTTTTCTATTTGTTTCTATTTTTATTCTTCTTTGTTTTCAAAACTTAAATTTTTTATATACCTTATATTTATACTTTATATAGTTTAAAACCTTATAATTTTATAAGTATATTTATATAGTTTAAAAATATGTTGTCATATGATTTTCTATCACATAATATTAATATACAACACTAGAATTTTACTCAAGAATTTCCAGAATTAGTTTTATATCAAAACATTTGAAAAATGCTTTCAAAGTAAAAAATACACATGAGTATGTCGACGTAGCAAAAAGTGTATGTCGACATATAACTGGTATTTTTTCTAATTTTGAAGGGAAGTGTCTTTTCACTATTTGAAACGCTTCAGAATATTTGCAACCCTTCATACTCTATAAAAAGAGGTTAAAACCGAATTTTTTAACATATCTTCTTCCATAACTTCATTCTCTTTCACTCCATCATTATTCTTAATCATTTTTATGATTCTTACACTTATACTCTGCCGAATTCAATTCTGTTTTGATAAAACTTCTTCTCTCTACACTCTCTACTCTCTGAATCAAGTGCTATTGAAGAGTTATAGGGCTATTTTTAATTGCTCCGGTTGAATAAACCTAATTTGTGAGTCAAAGAGGAATCGGTGTATCCTTGTAGCCGTGAAATCAAGGAATAGAAGTCGGTGTGTCCTTGTTGAGCTGTGAAATCAAGGAATAGGAGTCGGTGTCTCCTTGTTGAGCTGTGAAATCAAGAAAGGTGTATTTGACTATTGGAAATAGAAATAAAACTTTGCACAATCCAGCGTTGTGCGGGACTGGATGTAGGAGTGATCCAAACCAATATAAAATCCGGTGTGTTCTTTCCTTTTCTGCATTTTTATTTCTGTTTATTTTGCATTTGTGTTTGAATTTGTGATTGTGTTTGTGTTGTTTGATTCATTCCATAATTCTCTTTAGTTTTAAGTTTTGTTTAAATTCTTACAAACACTATTCACCCTCCCTCTAGTGTTTGCTTTGCCTAAATGATCCATTCCACAGTCCATATCAGGTTTAGCTGGGTACTATCGACGATTTATTAAGGATTTCTCTAAGATAGCTGTATCATTAACCAGATTGACGAAGAAGAATCAGGTTTTCGTGTGGGATGCAAAGTGTGAGCAATCCTTTGGAATCCTTAAAAAGAGATTGACAAGTGCTCCTATTTTGACTATTCCAAATGGGAATGAGGAGATTATGGTATATACCAATGCATGACCATACTAGAGCAATGCTAATGCAGAAGGATAGAGTTGTGGCTTATTCGAGTCGACAACTAAAGCCGCACAAAAGGAATTACCCGTCTCACGATTTGGATTTAGTGACGATGCTGTTTTCTTTAAAGATTTGAGACATTATTTGTTAGGAGTTAGATTTGAATTGTTTACGGATCATAAGTCATTGAAGTATCTTTTTTCCCAAAAGGATTTAAATCTTCAACAACAACGATGGTTAGAGTTTTTGGCGTCGTATACTTTGGTATAGCCTATACTCTGGGAAAAGGTAATGTAGTAGTCGTTGCGTTAAGTAGAAGACATGAAAATTTAGGAGCCATGTTTACTGAGTGGAAGCATTTCGAGTATTTGGCCAGATTTCTTTTTAGACCTCATTGTAAATTAGATCCCGAGATGTTAGCAAGCTTGTTGATTAAGCTAACTCATATCGATAAAACTGGTGAAAGCCAAAAACGAGACGATAAGATTACGAAAATAATTCGAGGGTTAACGATGAGAGTGGAACCCGATGGGTATAAGGATTTCGAAATTGATCGAGATGATTGGCTTCGCAAGAATGAACGATTAGTAGTTCCTGATTTGGACGGGTTGAGAGATGAGCTTTTGAGGGAATGTCATCACTCTAGATTGACGATATATCCAGGAGGTCAAAAGATATATCGAGATATGAAACGAGTTTGCTACCGGGAAGGTATGAAGAGGAATGTAAGGAAATTTATCTCAAAATGTATGAATTGTCAGTTGGTTAAAGCAGAGCAGAAAAAGTCGAGCTGATTGTTACAGCCATTGGAAGTTCCTACGTGGAAATGGAAGCAAGTGTCGATGGATTTTCTTGATGGATTACCTATGACAAGGACATGGAATGATAATATTTGGGTTATCGTGGATTGCTTGACTAAAAGCATAAGGTTTATTCCTGTTAGATCGACTAGGACTGCATCTAAGTTGGCTTAGCTATATCTTAAGCGGATATTTCGATTCCATGGAATTCCGAAGAGTATTGTTAGTGATCGAGATCCATTATTCACCAGTGGATTCTAGAAGAGCTTGCAAGAAATATTGGGAACTGATCCATGTTTGAGTACAACTTGTCATCCCCAGGAAGATGGTTAGACTGAGAGGATTAATCGAGTATTGGACGATCATTTAAGAGCGAGGTGTCTGATTCTGCTTCCGTGAAAAAAAAATGTCTCTTGCTAGCCCGGAGGTAACTACAAACAATTCTAATGATAAGCCAAAAGCAAATCTATTCATACTATTAAAACTAAGAAAACGCTTATGTATTGGATTTTGGAAAATCATGGGAAGACCATCTGCATTTAGTCAAGTTTTTTTATAATAACAGCTACCAGTCAAGTATTGGAATGGCACCGTTTGAGGCGTTGTACGGAAGGCCTTGTAATTCTCCATCTTGTTGGTTAGACACTGGAGAGAAGTTGGTACTTTGGCCTGAAATGATAAGAAAAATAACAGATAATATATAGATTATTCAGCAACAAATTAAAGCAGCCCAAGATCGTCAAAAGAGTTATGTCGGTAAGCGGAGGAAGGATTTGGAATTTTCAATTAGAGGTTTGGTATTCGTTAAGATTTCGCCTATATGGAATATGGTTCATTTTGGAAAGAAATGAAAGTTAGCGCCAAGGTTTGTTGTGCCATTTTCAATTGTCGAGCGCATCGGGAAGCTCGCTTATAGACTGAATTTACCTGAGAAGATGGTGAGTATACATAATGAGTTTTGTGTATCGTTTCTATGGAAGTTCGTGCACGACTCGAATGTAGTGGTACCTCCAGTTCAGCTTAAAGATTTTGAAGTTAAGCCCGAAGTTTCTAAGCCTCATAATTTGCTTCGTGTCGTGGGGAGTGACATAAACAGCTTATAAGGAAGGTTGTTAAGCTAGTCAAGGTACAATGGAGCGAGAATGATAATGATTACATGTGGGAAACAAAAGAGAGTATGAAGTCGACCCATCCAGAACTATTTGAGTGGTATGTCCGAGGTATCGTATCTTACTTATACCATTGTGACTTGCACTATTAGAAGTTCTGCATGCTAGGATATGATTTTAGATGCATAAATTGTTGGATACTAGATTGCATGGTATATTGGGTACTCATAATGGTAGGCATGCAGAATACCTTATTTGCTCGTGTTTGCTTGTAATTTCGAGGGAAAATTTCTTAAAAAGGGAGAATGTAATGACCCATATTTTACGTATCGATGGATCATAAAATAATTCAACTTTTTTTCTCTAGTGGTCGGATCATTTTCAAATTTTAGCATGTTATTCATGGGGATGTGACACATGTCCATGATTTTTACCAAATCTAATTATAACCATTTTGCCCTTGAGTATGTTGTATGTTCCATAACTTTTGATAAGGATCAAATCCGGTGCTGAAGTTGGTCTCGTTGGATCAAGATGGTTGTTTACGATTCCGTAGAGTGGTCACATAAAGGATTTGGTTTAACGGTTTGGGAGGAATTGCTGTTTGAAGTTTTAGTTATTGTTAGGAAGACTGGTCAACGACTAATGGGCCGATTAGCTAAGCCCATTAGACCTATGACCTGCAGATATAAATAGGGAGACTTGGGGAGAGAACTAGGGTTACTCTCTTCATGTGAACTTTAAGTTGGGCGTCTGTGATTCTATGGTTCAACCTAAAACCCTATTTCTCCATTCTTTTCATACCAATTCACAGTAGATTGCACCTAGAAGATAGATCATCATCAAGGGAAGTTAGATCACATCAAATTGCATCAATTTCGAAGGTTATCAGTGTTGTCCAGATCTAATCTCAAAGGATTTACATCGAATTGGGGATTAAGTGAGTGATAGATATCGCTCACAAAGAAGCAGAGGGTTGTATGGGTTAGATCTATGTTAATTTCATTCATATATGCTATAATCACCTTAGATCTGACGATATATGTTTAATTTTACTTTAGAAACCAAAGGAAAACCAAATTTGATCATACTAACTAGATAATTGATAGACTAATCATGCTTATACATATGTTTAGATCCAAATCATGCTAGATAATATGTTTATGATATGTTTATGCCATAATTGTGAATTGTTCATGTTTGTATGTTCAATGCTGTTTGAATTGATGTTTATTTTGATTAAATTAATTGCATTGTTTGATATGTTTTTTAGAATTGGTTGTCATACATCTTAAGGTTGAAGATCGGAGAAAATCGGAGGTTTAGATGATTGGATTCAGACGAAACTTGGCGGAGGCGCACAAGAAGACTGGTGATTGGAGCATGTAAACTTCGGTTCAAAAATACACTAACTGTATGGGTCGACACCGACCCATCATAGGTCGGCATTGACCCATAACCGAGGGCCGGATGACATCGATTCGTTGTGGGATGGCATAAGGATGATGAGTCGAGGCTATGTAAGAATTTTCATGTCATTTGGAGTTGGTTTGGATCAGTCGAAGGCAGATTACTTGAGATATGAATAAGTCGGCATAAGTTTCCATTGGAACGTCGAAATGATTAGAGAATGGACTAGAAAGATATGCTTGAAAAAAGGATGGATAATGGCCAACTGCTTATCCAAAATTGGCTAAGTAGATGGGTCGACACCGACCCATAGGGATAGGCCTGGTGCTGGTAAATTTTAGGGAGCCTGATTTTTTAGTTTCTGGAAGTTGCCAGTGAAGTTTGGATTGAAATGGATTTCAAATGATTGATGTGCAACTCAATGTTGGACGCTCTTCGATTGTGAACTCACGTTGGAGTGGTCGGAGCCAGATTGATGTGATATACGATCCACTACGACGATGGATTGATAGGATGGAAGCCAATCATGGATGACAATGGAATGGCTCGAGGCATGGATTGAGTCGTCGGGATGAAAGGCTTGACAGATTTGATGTACCAGTGAATCATCGGTAATTAGAGTGTTATAGCAAAATCAAAGCAGGGGTATCATGGGGACCACCTAGGATCAGGTAGGATCGTGTACACTAGGCAATCATGACGGACCTAAATGTCGAGAATGGGGAAAGAAAAACATACGAGTCATGATGGTATATGATAGTTTAGCTAGAAACAGGGTTTTCCAGTAGCCCTTTTGATCATTGAAAGCAAGTTCGATTATTGATGGATTCAAGGCTGCAGTCGGTGGTAGCTAGGATATTGGATGTTATGGATGCTATGGTTGATTGTGTGCTTTCTTCTTTGTTTTCTCTAGGTAGGCTATCACCGTAGGATGTTAAAGAGATGCGGGATTGGGGGTGTTCCTTTCCTATTTTGTAATGGCATGTGATGGATGGTTTTCACATGTTAACTTGTTGGTTGCTGGGAAGATTGGATGGTTAATCCGCCTATACCCATATTATCCTGTGTAACTGTTGTTAGTTGTTTTATCGCTCAGTATGACTATTGTCTAGCTCGAGGTTTTATGTTTCTCTCTTATTACCTTGGGTTTCTCATTAATATTTGTTGATGAGCAGACTGAGTAACAGGTAGCAGGTTTGGTGTCGTTGATGCTGTGCGCTGACGAGCAAGAGGATAGCGTACCATTACTACCTACTATTTAGATGTTTCTTTTCTATTTCCGTGTACGTTGATGGTTTTTGAGACTCTGAGGGATGTGGTGAGGCATATTATATTCAGAGATTCATGTATCGAGATGTAATGTGCTCAAAATTCTATGATTTTGTGGAAATTTGATTTTCTGTTCAGTTATGCTTCACTACTATATCCTGTTGTATATTTTATTATTATATATTATCCATGCATTGTGAGTTATATGATAGGTTCATTTCGAGTTATTCTACCCTGATAATCGTCCCGTATCTGCCTGGCACGTCATACATTGCACCTTTTCCTTAGTTCGGTGCAAGAGGTACGAGACAGTCGTCATAGAGGCACTATGTTAGAGATTGTAGAAAGACTAGGAATGCATGTTTCAGTTGCGGAAAAGTTGGACACTATACCAAGCAGTGACATAACAAGCATGGTCAGAAAGCAGGATCATCTGGAAGGAAAGTTCTTGGGATAGAGGCAGCTCAGGCGGCAGACCAGATCGAGCTAGGAAAATCACCGTAGAAGGTTTGATTTCTCTTTTTGACTATCTTATTAGGACTCTGTTTGATTCTGGTGCTTATCATTCATTCATATCCAATTCTGTGGCAAATAGTCTACACCTAGACACTTGTATAGTTTCTGATCCTGTTGTGGTCTCAAACCCTATAGGAGGCATGGCTCACCTGTCTATGATACGTAGGGGTTTGAGAATTTCTATTATGGATGTCGAGTTTGAGTGCGACGCATATGTTCTTTGCTTGATGGGTTACGGGTTTATTCTAAGAATGGATTAGCTAGCCGTGTATGGTGTCATTCTAGATTGTGAGAGGAGAGTTGTAAGGCTTCTGACGTGCCACGAGAGAACTCTTGAAATTTCTTATGACCCAAGGGGTCAGTTATGCTCAATTTCCTAGATTCCCTTGATGCTTCTGTTAACGATCTTAGATTAGTACTCATAGTCAGAGATTTTCCAGATGTGTTCGTTGAGGTCAGAGGATTACCTCCCAGATGAGAGATAGATTTTTAGATATACTTGGTGGAGAATGCAAAGACGGTTTCTTTACCAGTGCTCTACATGGCTCCCAAAGAGGGGAAAGAGCTTAGCAACCAAGTGGGTGAGTTATTTGAGAAGGGATTATTAGACAGAGCATTTCCGAGTCGGGGGCTCCAATCGTCTTTGCAACCAAGGAAGACGACTCTCTCCGTCTACGTATAGATCATAGGGAGTTGAATAAACTCACCAAGAAGAATAAGCACCCACTCCCAAGGATTGATGACATTTTTGACCAATTAGTGGGCCCTTCGGTTTTCTCACAGTTGGATCTAGCCACGGTTTTTCATCAGCTAAGGATAGCAGATGACAGTATAGACAAGACTGCTTTTAGGACTCCAAATGGATTCTTTAAGTGGCTAATCATGCCTTTTAGGCTGACCAATGCACCTGTGTACTTTATGGATTTGATGAGTCGAGTGTTTAGGGAGTATCTGAACAAGTTTGTTGTGGTTTTCATGGATGATATTATGGTTTTCTCGAGGAGCGAGGAAGAACATGTCGTACACTTAGGAGTGGTTCTCCGCACTCACAGATCGCATTAGCTTAAGGTTAAGTATCATTTCTGGTGAAAGGAAGTAAGGTTCATAGGGCATGTTGTCTCCAATGATGGTGTAGAGGTGGACCCCGCTAAGATTGTATCCATTGAAGACTGGAAAGCCCCTAAGAATGCGACAGAGTTTAGGAGTTTCTTAGGGTTGGCAGGTTACTATAGAAATTTCATTAAGGACTTCGCACGGATCTCATCTTCGCTCACCCGCCTAACAAAGAAGAATCTGGTTTTCATTTGAGGCGTAGATTGCGGGGTTGCATTCCAGAGGTTAAAGAAGGCTCTAATATTAGCCCATGTTAAAAATCTTCCTGATGATACCAAAATGTTCACAATCTACACGGATGGTTGTGGCATGGGTTTAGGTGTTGTGTTGATGCAAGAAGGTAAGGTGGTCTGCTACGGGAGTAGGCAATTAAGGGTTGATGAGAAGAACTACCCTACCCACGATTTGGAGTTGGCAGCAAAAGTGTTTGTACTCAAGTCTTGGCGATACTACTTACTTGGTGAGATGTTTGAGGTTTATACGGATTACGAGTCACTCAAGTATTTGTTTTTGCAAAAATATCTCAATTTACGGCAACATCGTTGGATGGAGTTCCATGCATCCAATGATTTTGAGACAGCGTATACCCCAGGCAGTGGGAATGTGGTTGAGGATGCATTGAGTAGGTAGACAACGACCTTGAGTCCTCTATTCGTAGAGAGGAAAAGCTTAGAGTTTTTCTCGTCCTTTGATTTTAGGCCATCTACAGATTTTATGCTTAGTTTGTTGGCCTCGTTGGAGGTACGACTTACTCTTATGGAGCACATTGGATCAACAGTGCGAGAGGATCAACAGTTAGTGAGCATCTTAGATAGACTCAGTGGAGGAGAGACCTCTAGTCACCTAGCTAGATATTCTATGGGAGAGGGGGATGGCTACGTCGATATGAGAGATTGTGTGTTCCCAGAGTTGAAGATTTGTTGAGATCAGTTCTTCAGGAGGCTTATCTCCCTGGAATGACTATCCATCCAGAGGTGACAAGATGTACCGAGACATGAAGAGGGTTTTTCATTGGACTAGTATGAAGAAGGACATGGAAGAGTTTGTGGTCCGATGTTTGACATGCCAGCAAGTAAAGGCTGAACAGAGGAAACTTGGTTGAATGCTTCAGCCTTTAGATATTCCACATTGGAAGTAGGAAAGCATCTCTATGGATTTTTATTAATGGACTGCTCAGATCGAGGAAGGGCAATACCAGTATATGGGTTATAGTAGACAGACTGACTAAGAGTGCTTACTTTATCTCGGTCAAGGCCAAGAGGACAACAACTTAGTTAGCATCGGTATACCTTAAAGAGATCGTCCGACTTCATGGGGTACCCTCCAGTATTATTAGTGACCGTGACCCCATCTTTACGAGTGAGTTTTGGAGGAGCTTGCAGGAGGTACTAGGTACATTGTTACGACTTAGCACCGCTTGTCACCCTCAAACCAATGGATAGACTGAGAGGGTCAATAGGGTTCTCGAGGATTTATTGAGATTGTGTATCCTTGACTTTAAAGGGACTTGGGAAGAGCATCTCCCATTAGTAGAGTTTATCTACAATAATAGTTATTAGTCGAGTATTGGTATGGCTCAGTTCGAGGCACTTCACAGACGACCCTGTAGATCACCTACATGTTGGTGGGAGTCTATGGGAAGATATCTACTTGGGCCTAAGATGGTTAGAGAAACTTCTGAGAAGATAGACCTTATTTGCAGATGGATGAAAACAACTCAGGACAGGCAGAAGTCATACACAGATCATGGGGGGATGACTTAGAGTTTGAGGTAGGAGATGTGATCTTTATCATGGTGTCACCTTTGAGGAACGTTGTTCGCTTTGGCTCGATAGGGAAGTTAGTACCAAGGTTTGTAGGGCCATTCCCCATAGCTGAGAGGATAGGCCAGATGGCCTACAGAGTTAGACTACCAGAGAGGCTGGTGGGACTTCATGATCTGTTCCATGTTCCCACTTGAGGAAGTGTGATTTTGCAGGGGTAGTAGAGCCAAGTACACTTGAGGATGTGGAAGTTAAAAACGAGCTATCAGTTAGAAAAGTTACTAATCGTATACTTGGATCGGAAGTTATGAAGCTACGGAACATGGAGATCAAGTTAGTGAAGGTGCAACGGGGAGAAGATTGTGACGATGCGGCATGGGAACTCGAAGAAAAGATTCGCGCTTCTTACCCTTTTCTCTTTGAGAGTGTATTCTTAATTCCTTTCTAAGCTTTTGAATTTGAATCTGTTTTATCCCTATCATTTGAATTTTAATTCGTAGGTAGAAGCCTATGGTTGAAACATGTATTTGAGACATGTTACGTTTGATGGTTTCAAGAAGATACAAGTGTTTGCTAGTGGATACATATACACACACATTGAGCACTAGATTAGGGATCGGCTAAACAAGAGCACTTACATATTGCATACTGATGTGTGCACATTTTCGGCTTCAATGGATGAAAATGGTTGAATCGTCACTTGGATGTTGCATTTTGGTGAATGGTTGTTGCATACATATAGAACTTCTATGTACTATTAGGACTCTTTTGCATACATATTAGATACACGACACAAACATGAATTGCATTAAGGAGGTCAGCTGAATCAGTGGACATCCTGATTTCCTCATTAACTTAAGGGCATATACACAACACCTTTGCATATGTTCATACAAAGCATTATAAATTTTAAGGACAATGGATGCCAGTGGTTGATGGATGAGTTGATGGGTGTAGGTTTTGATTGATAACATTATTCTTAACTTATAGATTTTAGGGACGAAATCCATTAAGGAGGGGGAAAATGTAACACCCTATATTTTAAATTATATAAAGAAAATAATAAAACGAATACTAATTAATAAAATATTCAGAATTGAGTAAAACAGAATTTATCATTGCGTTCGTTACGAAATTCTAATTCAGACAGACTTTTGATTTTCGTAAATCGAACTCAGTATGAGCAAGTTATGAACAAAAGAAGTTTGAATTAAATTTAAAATAATTTAAATAAATAAACTCAGAAAAAGTAAGGTCGCTGGGCGACCTAACCCTACATGGGTCGACCCCTGTGTTGACCCAGGTAGTAGGTGGGTCGACCCACCTTCGGCCAGGCAGAAGCCTAAACATGGGCATATTTTGTTGTTTTGTTCATTTGCAAACTCAGCGGTGATATCTATTCTACTGTTTGATTTTAAAACCAAAGATCCTATGGTTTATATTATCCTAGCACACCTATATACATAGACTATCAACCCCACTATTTTCTACATAAACATTTCTTCATCTTCTTCCTCCCCAAAGCTATGTTCTGAAATAAAATAAGAAAAGGGTTAGGGTGTTGTCAAAACATAGATTGAAAGGATAATTCTTTTACAACTATTTCAAAGGCCTTTCTGGATATAATACATATCTCTTTGAGTTCTATGTTATTTTCAAATCTGCAATTTATAAAAGATTTTTGACAGTAAATATATTGGATCTGAAAAGTAACAGTGTTTATAAGTTTATTCTTATATGTTATTGTTTTTTTAATTGCTGTCAATTATCTATTCAGATTTCAGTCTGTTTATATATACATTTGTCTTCCTTATCCCCTTTATGTCTTAGTTTTATTTACAGTCTTATTATGCCTATTTATTCAGTCTATTCATTTCTGAGTTGGATCTATTTCTCCGTTTCCTTTTTGTTTTGCGCTGAGCCTAGTCCATCGGGAGCCTAGGCCATTTCCGTTTGAATTGAGTAAAATTTGGATAAACTGGAATATTATGATATGACAGTAAAAAGGAGATTTGAGCATATTGGAATATGAGAACCACTGACTACATAATTGGGATAAATGTAACACCCCGTAAAATACATAAGTATTAATAATAAATAAATAATTAATTAAAAATAAGTAATTAAGTAACAAAGCTGTAAAATGAGATTTTGCAGCTTTAGGAATTTGGTTACGAAATTCTTTTATTCTGATTCGTGGTGAAATTCTGAATCGTTTTCATATATGACATGCTGAAAACGATCAATGTACGAAGAAGTTATGAAAAAATGAATCTGGAACATAAAACGCAAAATATATATAATTAAATGGATAATATATATATATATATCTTTGTGTGTGTGTGTGTGTGTCCAAAATAAATTCGAAATAAAGAGGGAGAATTTGAAATTTGAAATAAGGATAAGATCTTGGGGACAAAGGATATTGTATATAAGGAATAAGAGTAAGAGATTAAGGAACGTATTAATTAAATAAACACCTCAACACCACAAAGTTATTGGGCATTCCAGCCCCCAGGGTTTCAACCGCCCCCTTAAGTGGGGTGTCGACCGCCGGTCCACCGCTCAGGTCGACTGCTTGGGGACTGGACAGCCCAATAAATCTATGTTGTTGGTTTTTTTAAGAGGATATATATAAATAAAAGGCCTGGATTAAATCAAACTAATCCAACGGTCGACGCTCACATGGGTAACTATATATAGCCTCTCACATCACACATTAGAACCCTAACCATTCTCTATCTCTGCCTCCATGCTTCCTCTCTGCCATTACTAAATTCCAGAAAAAAATAAAAGAAAAGGGTTAAGGATTTCATCTATTCCTCCAACACTATTATTGACTTCTCTCTATTCTAATTCATATAGGTTTAGTATTCTGGAATTTGATATAAATATATGTATATAAGATTCTAATACATGTTTCTTGTATTAAATATTAGGTGAATTGTTAGAGCATGTTTGCTGCAAAGATTAAGCACAGATCTAGATCTACCACAGAATTCTCTTTGTTCTTCCCTAAATCTGTCTGTGGAATATCGTTTACTTAGGCATATTCATATATTTATTAGATTATCATGTTGATAGATATGCCTAGGAGGTTTTGGAAATCGATAACAAAAAATACCAAAATGCCCAAATCCTCTATTTATTATTTGCGTATGAATTGTCATGATTATTTGGGTTTTATGGATTGTTGATTTTAATATTGGGTTAAAGATGGAAAAAGGGTGTTGCTACTACTGTTTCTATTTTATGTAATTCACCTTTATTAAACATTTGATTGTAACCTAAAAGAGTTTAGATTTGGGTATTTCATGATTTGATTAGGTTTGGATTCTATTTTGAATCCAAACATATTCATACCTAAAATATGTAAAATGTAAACATTTTTATGTGCATAATACCAAAAGGGGTGAATTAGATAAAGTGGAAATTATAAACATACATGTATAAATGTATGTAATACTCTATTTTTAGTTAAGTATTGAAATCATTCCAACAAGCCTAGGATGCTAGTTGAAATTTGTATGTATGTATATTTTCCATTCACTGTTATATTTTTATTACGTCATCATACATAAGTTATACTGGTAAAAGTATGGAAAAAGCTAACTTCCATACCTTGTTAGACAAATTTCACAATTACCATCTCGTTAGAACGTTTCCTCATTCATATGAATATTTACATTATTTAGGCCGTTATAATAAATTTACTTCTATATATGTAATCAACATTTTATTAGCGTAATAAATGCGATTAGGATAGAATCCGAATTTGAATTGTCCCCATATATGTAAATATATATTGATTGCTTGTGTGTGCGTATAGAATGGTTTTATATGTATATATATAAAATGATGCACAAACACGAGATTAGTTGCCATTTGTGGTATAAGTCCGCCAGGAACTGACCGGAAAATCCAACAACCACAAGTACGCCCAACTAATGTAAAAGGTTTGGGTGCCATGAACCATTCAAACTTATTACACTAGACACGAGGTTAAACCAACTTGTAGTAGAAGTCTGCCCAGAACCGACCAGCATATCCAACATCTACAGGTATACGGTTTAATGTGAGAGGTCTAGTGTGTGTGTATACATAGCTATATATATATAATATTGCGTGTGAAAATAGGTAGGTTTACTACACCTTGAGAAGGTCTTAAGTGGTTGATTTTCTTTTTATCTAATTTGGGTCTTAAGTGGTTAGGGCTAGAATCCCTCGTAAGGTTATTCTTTGGAGAGGAACCCAAGTCATGGGACCCACCCTTATTAGATTTATAGTAGGTCTCTGGGTCCTCCTTCTCTAAAAGTGGTTAGGCATAAACGGTAATGGAGTAGGGCAGTTCACAGGGATGTCCATTTCCTCTAGAAGCTTGTAAGGGCTCAACTAGGGACATAATTGGTATATGAAAGATATGTGGCCCTTGCATGCTAATCAACTGTCTAAGGGAAGTCTTATGCGACATAGATGTCCTACAATAATATCAGTTAAGTAGCAACGTTCGCAATACTGCTTCTCATATTACAAGCGAGAGTATAGACTTAAGAACATTAATATATTAGGACGAGGTCTTAATGGGCCAGGGGTCCACCTCAGGGTTATAAGTGATTATAAGAATCCACCAATAATAGGGCCATAAGTGACCAAGAATGCCCACCTCGTTGGGTCTTTACCCTTAAAACACTAATGGATGATTGACTAGGATATCCACCCCATTTGTTAGATACATGGTGCTTATGTGAATCTTGTGTGTTGCATAGACATACCTTGACATATGTAACCTGCTAAAAATATAGGGTATGTACATTAAGTAACACCGTATTTCAGTCACATAGAACATTATGTTCTGACCCCTCTCCTTAACATATCCAACAGGCCAGTGGATGGGGTAAAAGCCATGGACGAAGTCATGATTGGAGCCAGAGAGGAAGACGAAGTTATTTTGCTATTATTTGTAGTTATCACTTTACTTCTTTTGGAAACTTGTGAGAATGAACTATTTGATGTACCCATTAAAAAGATGTAACTATGACTATTGTATTTCTATGATTTCTAAATAAGTGGTACATCTTATTTCAGTATTATATTTTCTCTTTCCATTGTGTGAGAATTTCATTCGAAGTATACGTTGTTATTATCTATGCAAATGTTACAGGAACCAATGACCCGTTTAGAATGCTTCTAAGTTTCGATGGGCCTTTTCTGGGTCGAAATTTAGGCCCATTCTGGGCGGGATGTTACATTTGGTATCAGGGCATAGGTTACTCGATTATAAGGGAATTATATGTATGAGAGGCGTATTTGTAATTTGATAAAGATTTTTCGAACTATATATCTATAATATATTTACCCCAATAAGCATATGCATCTATACTAGGCAACCTTATCGTGTTCTCCCCTTTTCATCTTAAATACTATCTCAAGAGCATCCACTAAAGGTTTCTTCCTTTTCTTTACGGATAGTAGAATGGCTGAAAATCCCACTGAACAGTGTAACCAGGCAAAACCCTGATACTTGGTAGAGTGGTTCCAGAGTCGTTCCAACAGTACCTCTGTGCCGTGGAACGGGTCCCTGTTGATAATCCTGCCCTAGCGAATCCTGCAGCTCCTACCGTTGAGGTAGCCTTTGACTTTTCTAGCTACTGTAAGACATTTACGAATCTTGGAGGGAAATCGTTTTCTGGGAAAGAAAGTTTTACTAATGCCTGGTCTTAGCTAATGGACTGTGAACAAATTTTCAAAGCTACTGGCTGGCATGATGAGGTGAAGAGGATAATTGTGGACTGGCATTTGAAGAATAAGTCCCTTGAATGGTGGAACTTAGTACTGGTGGAAAATGAGGGCTGGATATTTACATGGGTCGAATTCAAGCCCCGTTTTGAAGCGAAGATTTTGCCAAGGGCAGAAATGACTGTCCAACTAGAGAAATTCATCCACCTCAAGCAAGGAAGCTTGAGCTTGCAAGAGTATGCATCCAAATTTACTGAATTATGTAAGTTTGAAAGAGGATTGGTAGACACCCTCATGAACAAAGCCCTGAAATTATTTAAAGGACTGAACTCTTCGTTGAAGGAAACTTTATTGGCGCAAGTAACTTTTAGGGCAACTTTTGAAACCCTAGTAGAGACAACTATCCTTTGCACGTCTGAAGGATCCAAGGAGGAGAAAGAAGGCGAAAAGGGAGAAGGAAGTTCCAACAAAAATAAGAAAAAGGAATGATGGAAAAACAAGAAGAAGAAAAAATTCAAAAAGGAAGCAAAGATTTGTACGAGGTGCAACCACAAGGGCCATGAGGCCAAAGATTATAGGACCTCGTTGGCAAAGAAGGAATTCAAAGGAAAGTGTTACGACTGCCATGAAGAAGGACACATGTCTAGGGACTGCCCAAAGCCCAAAGTCATCAAAGGTAGACATAATTATGCAATAGAGGCAACAACGATTCAAAGCCAACCCCCAAAAGACCAAGGGCAACCCGCACTGGAAGGTATAACTTCTGTTTTAGGAAATTTTGCATACACCTTGTTCGATTCCGGAGCAACCCATTCTTTTATCTCTAAGAGACTTGTGAGTCTGTTGAATCTTTCCATGTTTATCTATGATAGTCCGATAGAGGTGGCCAACACTATCGGAGGATCTAAGTATCTTGAGATTTTGTGTAAAGACCTAGTATTGAAGGTTGACAATGTCAAGTTCCATTGTGAAATGTACGCATTAGATTTTATGGGTATGACCTTATCCTAGGTATGGATTTGCTATCAATTTATCGGGCCATCCTAGATTGCGATAAGAGGATCGTTCCTCTTAGGAGCCGAGGAGGACCTAGTCTAAGTATTCCTTGTAATGTTAAAAACAAGGATAAAGCCATGTTATATTCCTTATCTCCTAGTTCTGGAGGACCATCTTCAATCCCTATAGTTTGTGAGTTTATGATGTTTTGTGGTAGTTATGGGACTTCCATCTCATAGAGAGATCTCCTTTTGTATTGACCCAGAGAAGGACGTTGGACCTGTAGCACTACCCTTGAGGCGTATGGCGCCTACGGAAAGAAGGGAGTTTGATAAGTAGATTTCAGAGTTGTTACAAAAAGGTTTCACTCGTCGAAGTACCTTAGAATGGGGTGCACCTGTCGTATTTGCCACTAAAGTAGATAGATCTTTGAGACTTTGTGTGGACTATAGGGAATTTAATAAATTGACCAAGAAGAATAGGTACCCTTTACCTAGAATCGATGACCTTTTTGACCACTTGGGAGGAGCCCGAGTATTTTCCTTACTTGACCTTGCTACTGGATTTCACCAGTTAAGAATTGCGAAGGACAACAAGGACAAAACAACGTTTAGGATGCCAGATGGATTTTTCCAATGGGAAGTTATGCTTTTCGGACTAATGAATGCACATGCCTGATTTGCTAACCTCATGAGTAGGGTACTTAGGGGCATTCTAAACAAAATTGTGGTAGTCTTCGTAGATGATATCCTTATGTTTTTAAAAGACCATAAAGAGCATGAAAATCACTTGAGAAAAGTGTTAGGGATATTAAGAAGGAACTAATTTAAAGCAAAATTCTCGAAGTGCCTTTCTGGAGTGAAGAAGTAAGATTTTTAGGACATATTATGTCAAGTGAAGGCTTGGCCGTAGACCCTGCAAAGATCGAGGCAATCAAAGAATGGAGGATACCTCGAAATGCTACAGAAGTGAGAAGCTTCCTTGGATTGGCTAGATATTATCGTAAATTCATTAAAGACTTTGCAAAGATTTCTAATCCTTTAACCCAATTAACAAAGAGGAATTTGGTGTTTTCTTGGAGTGATAAATGTGATATAGCCTTTAAGAAATTAAAGGAAGTATTAACTAGCGCACCAGTCCTAATTATACCCGACGGTTCAAATTTTTTACCGTTTACACTGATGCACAAGGGACCGGTTTAAGAGTAGTCCTTATGCAAGAAGGAAGAACAGTTGCTTATGCTAGTAGACAAGTCAAAGATTCATAGAAGAGATATCCAGTTCATGACCTTGAGTTAGCCGTAGTAGTGTTCGCTCTTAAAATGTGGAGGCATTATCTAGACCTAAAGTATTTATTTTCTCAGCGTGACCTAAACTTGAGACAACAACGATGGATGGAATAGATTGCCTCATTTGATTTCGTGATCCAGTATTCCCCGGGAAAAGGGAATGTTGTGGCGGATGCTTTAAGTAGGAAACATGCGACCTTGAATATGATGATAGAATGGAAGCAATTAAAGTTTCTCTCAAATTTTAAATTGCAACCCTCGCCAACCACCTCTGATGGTTTTCTTGGGGCAATGATAATTAGACTTACCTTAAGAGAAAGGATCCAGAGCGCACAAGACCTTGACGAGAAATTAAGAAGCATAAAGAAAAAAGTGGGAAAAAAGGAGACCTTTCCCCATTCGGTTAGGTATGTGATCGACAATGATGAAAGTTTACTTTGGGATGGACAACTTTACATCCCTAAGAATGAAGGGTTGAGGAAAGAAATTCTAGAGGAGTGCTATGGGTCAAAATTGACCATACATCCTAGTGAGGATAAAATGTACAATGATATGAAGAGGAATCTCAATTGGGAAGGAATGAAGAGAGTGTAGCCAAATTCGTGGCAAAATGATTAACGTGCCAAAAAGTAAAAGCAGAGCAAGGGAAGCTCGGAGGGTTGTTGTTACCTTTAGAGATCCCCACGTGGAAGTGTGTACATATTTCCATGGACTTAGATGGACTTCCTAGAAGCCAAAGGGGGAATGAGGCCATTTGGGTTGTGGTAGATCGTTTAACCAAAAGCGCCCATTTTATAACAGTCAAGAAGACAAGGGCTGCATCCTCGTTAGCCCAATTATTTTTCAAAGAGATAGTCAGATTACATGATATTCCATCGAGTATCGTGAGTGATAGAGACCCCTTGTTCATAAGTAAATTTTGGAGAAGCCTACAAACAACAGTGGGAATGACCCTCAATCTAAGCCTAGGCTATCATCCACAGACCGACGAAAAGACAAAAAGAGTAAACAGAATCTTGGAAGGCTTGCTTAGAGCTTGCATCATCGACTTTGGAGGAGTTTGGGAGCAGCACCTACCGCTTGTGGAGTTCACGTATAATTATAGTTTTCAAATGATGATTGGTATGACCCCTTTTAAAGCGCTTTATGGAAGGCCATGAAAATCTCCAACTTGTTGTGGGAAACTACCGAAAAGGTTATACTCGGGCCAGATTTCGTCCGTGAATCCACAAAGAAGATAACCTTGATTAGGAAGAGGATGAAGCCAACCCAAGACCGCCAGAAATTGTATGCCGATAAGCAAAGGAGGGAACTTGAGTTTAATGTTGGAGACTTGGTATTCATAAAAGTATCTACTCTTAAGAAGACTATTTGGTTTAGGAAGACTGGAAGTTGTCTCCCAGATTTATTGGGCCTTTTCATGTCATCGAGAAGATAAGATCTTTGGCTTATCGAGTGGATCTCCCAAAGCATCTATCAGGGATCCATAATGTTTTTCATGTATCCCATCTAAGGAAATGCCTTCATGATTCTTCTACCAGACTCGAGCTTGATGAAATTGGGGACATAATAGAACTCGAGTTGGAGTCCAGGCTGCCGCGTGCCACTGCAAGGATTGTAGAGCACGTATTTAAGAGACTCTGCAACAAAACCGTTCGCCTCGTCCGAGTACAATGGGGAAATGACCCTGTAGAAATCACATGGGAGACCGAGGATAAGATGAGACAGACTCACCCAGAGCTTTTCTCGGGTAATTTTTCCTCAAAATAACGTTTATGGATGCATCGTGATTCCCCGATTGGATGTTAGGAAATGGATGCAACACCGTTGCACACCGCACTCATATAGAATTATATGCGTAATTAGGCTGTTTGCATACATACTGCATCACTTATTACATATACATGCTAGGATAGAGCTCACTTTAGTGGGTCTGCAGTTCATAACTACTGCAAGTCATGGCTGTTTATGGATGAATTTAAAAATAACATGGATGTGTTCGAGCGAGTTGTGTTTTTTGCCCCTTAAATAGATTTTGGGACGAAATCTATTTTAAAGGGGGAAGAACGTAACACCCCGTAAAATACAAAAGTATTAATAATAAAAAATAAGTGATTAAGTAATAAAGCTGGAAAATGAGATTTTGCAGCTTTAGGAATTTGGCTACGAAATTATTATTTTTGGTTCGTGGCAAAATTCTGAATTGTTTTCATACATAATATGCTGAAAACGATCAATGTATGAAGAAGTTATGAATAAATGAATTTGGACCGTAAAACATAGAATGTGTATATATATATATAATTAAATGGATAATATATATATACATGTGTGTGTCCAAAATAAATTCAAAATAAAGAGGGAGAATTTGAAATTTGAAATAAGGATAAGATCTCGGGGGCAAGGGATATTGTATATAAGGAATAAGATTAAGAGACTAAGGAACGTATTAATTAAAATAAGCACCTCAACACCACAGCGTTATTGGGCTTTCCATCCCCCAGGGGGTCGACCGCCCAATAAATCAATCCAAAGATGAAGAGAGAAACAAAAATATGACTATTATGTAAATAAAGAGTTTGAGAGTAAGCATTACACAATCTCCACGATTTTTTAAAAAAGGGAAATAGATTGCCTACTTTTTATCACATACACTATGTTGACATAGTGCCCCAAAAAGAAACCAAAAAGAAAATGAAGTCTTTCCCTGAAAAAAGTAATTTTTAATGTGTTTAGGTTTTTTTAGAGAGGATATATATAAATAAAAGGCCTAGATTAAATCAAACTAATCCAACGGTCTACGCCCACAAGACAAGTATAGATAGCCCCTCGTATCACACGTTAGAACCCTAACCATTCTCTATCCCTGCTTCGATGCTGACTCTATGTCATTACTAAATTCCAGAAGAAGAAAAAAGGTTAAGGATTTCTTCTATTCCTCCAACCCTATTCTTGACTTCTCTCTATTGTAATTCATATAGGTTTAGTATTCTAGAATTTGGTATAAATACAAGTATATAAGATTCTAATACATGTTTCTTGTATTTATATATATATATATATATATATATATGTATATATATATTAGGAGAATTGTTGGAGCATGTTTGCCTCAAAGATTAAGCACAGATCTAGATCTACCATAGAATTCTCTTTGTTCTTTCCTAGATCTGTGAGTGGAATATGTTTACTTAGGCATATTCATATTTTTATTAGATTATCATGTTGATAGATATGCCTAGGAGGATTTGGAAATCGATAACAAAAAAATACCAAAACCCCCAAATCCTCTATTTATTATTTGCGTATGAATTGTCATGATTATTTGGGTTTTGTGGATTGTTGATTTTAATATTAGATTAAAGATGAAAAAGGGGTGTTGCTACTTTTGTTTCTATTTTATGTAATTCACCTTTATTAAACATTTGATTGTAACCTAAAAGGGTTTAGATTTGGTTCATGATTTGATTAGGTTTGGATTCTATTTTTAATCCAAACGTATTCATACTTAAAATATGTCAAATGTAAATGTTTTTATGTGCATAATACCAAAAAGGGGTGAATTAGATAAAGTGGAAATTATAAACATACATGTATAAATGTATATAATACTCTATTTTTAATTAAGTATTGAAATCATTCCAACAAGCCTAGGATGCAATTTGAAATTTGTATGTGTGTATATGTTCCATTCACGGCTGTTTGTTATATTGTTATTATTTCATCATACCCAAGTTGTAGCGGTAAAAGTATGGAAAAAACTAACTTGCATACCTTGATTTAGACAAATTTGACAATTACCATCTCGATAGAACGTTTCCTCGTTCATACGAATATTTACGTTATTTAGGCGATATAATTATTTTACTTATATAAACGTAATCAACGTAATTAATGTTTTGTTAGTGTAATAAATACGATTACGATAGAATTCGAATTTGAATTGTCCCCGTATATGTAAATATATATTGATTGCATGTGTGTGCATATAGAATGGTTTTATATATAAAATTAATGACACAGACACGAGGTTAGTTGCCATTTGTGGTATAAGTCTGCCCGGAACAGACCAACAAATCCAGCATCCTCAACTAGGCCCAACTAATGTGAGAGGTCTGGGTGCCATGAACCATCCAAACCTAGTACACTAGACACGAGATTAAACCAACTTGTAGTAGAAGTCTGCCCGGAACCGACCGACATATCCAGCAACTACAGGTATCCGGTTTAATGCGAGAGGTCTAGTGTGTGTGTGTGTGTGTGTACGTATGTATAACTATATACATGAGTCTATAGCGTGTGAATATTGGTAGGTTTACTACACCTTGAGAGGGTATTAAGTGGCTGATTTTCTTTTTATCTAATTTGTGTCTTAAGTGATTAGGTTAGGATCCCTCCTGAGGTTTATTCCTTGGAGAGGAATCCAATTCATGGGACCCACTCTTATTAGATTTAAAGTATCTCTGAGTCCTTCTTCTCTAAAGTGGTTAGGCATAAACGGTAACAGAGTAGGGTAGTTCATGGGGATGTACACTTCCTCTAGAAGCTTGTAAGGGCTCAACTAGGGACAGAATTGGTACATGAAAGATATATGGCCATTTCATGCTAACCAACTATCTAAGGGAAGTCTTAAGCGACATAGGTGTCATACAGTAATATCATTTAAGTAGTAACATTCGTAATACTACTTCTCATATTACAAGTGAGAGTATAGACTTAAGAACGTTAACGTATTATGACCGGGTCTTAAGGGGCAAGTGGTCCGCCTCAGGGTTATAAGTGATCATAAGAATCCACCTTTAATAGGGCAATAAGTGACCGAGAATTCCCACCTCGTTGGGTCTTTACCCTAAAAACACTAATGGGCGATCGACAAGGATATCCATCCCATTGGTTAGATACTTGATGCTTGTGTGAATCTTGTGTGCTGCATAGACATACATTAACATATGTTACCTGCTAAAAATATAAGGTACGGATATTAAGTAACACCAAATTTCAGTCTCATAGAAATTTATGTTCTGACCCCTCTCCTTAACATATCCAACAGGCCAGTAGATGAGGTAAAAGCCATGGACGAAGTCATGATTGGAGCCGGAGAAGAAGACGAAGTTATTTTGCTATTATTTGTAGTTATCACTTTACTTGTTTTGGAGACTTGTGAGAATGGACTATTTGATGTACCCATTGAAAAGATGTAAATGTGACTGTTGTATTTCTATGATTTTTAAATAAGTGGTACATCTTATTTCAGTACTATATTTTCTCTTTCCGTTGTGTGAGAATTCCATTCGAAGTATACGTTGTTATTCTGTACGCAAATGTTACAGGAACCAATGACCCATTTAGAATGGCTCTAAGTTTCGATGGACCTTTTCTGGGTTGAAATTTAGGCTCATTCTAGGCAGGTTGTTACATTTGATATTAGAGCATAGATTACTCGATTATAAGGGAATTATACGTATGAGAGGCGTATTTGTAATTTGATAAAGATTTTTCAAACTATATATATATATTTACCCCCAATAAGCATATGCATATATACTAGGCAACCTTATCGTTTTCTTCCCTTTTCAGCTTAAGTACTATCTCAGGAGCATCCATTACATAGCTAGATTTATTTTTCTGTAAGTTTTGGAGTCAGTATGTGGCCTTGGTAAATTAAAATGTACATTTAAAATCCAATATATTGATTTATATTTTAATTTACAGAAAAACTGATCAAAACATTAGAATTGGCTTACGAGACATATTCCATTGTGTCCGGAATAGGGGTATCTGGTTAGGGACGATAGTCGTTGAGTTTGATTTGGAGTTCGAACGAAAATCCCACTTTGAAATGAAAATTAGAATTAAATATTATATTATATTATATATATACCCACTTTTCCTAAACCCTAATCTACTAAAGAAAACCCGCTGTTGTTTAACAAAATTGAGGGTCAGACCGCTCCCTTCTTCCTTGAACACCCCACCTCCGTTAAGGTCACTCACAAAGAGAATGCCTTAACTTCGGTGGAGCATTTTAGGTAAAAGATGCAGATAAATTACAAGACAGACAAATAAAGCAGCAGAAAATAAAGTCATTTTATAAACAATGTGGTTCAGTCAAGCTTTTACAATAATTGTCTCAATCGTACTTAAAAGTAATATATAGAACTTCTGTCTCGATTTAAAAACTTCCAAGTATAAAAGAAGCATAAACTAACAATGATATTCCCCAATAAAGCATGAACCAGCCATATCAGTGGAAGAGAGAGTCCAAAGTAATACATCGACTATCTTCGAGCTTGGAAAGAAAACTGAGCTAAGTGGTAACATTTCCTCCCTGAGAACCTGGGGGGAAACGGAAGAAAAGAGGCGAAACAAAACTAGGTCAGACATAAGTCTGGTAAGTCCAGTGACTTCCAGCATATAAACAGGCAAAAGCATCATGACATGAATAAACTGAATATAAGACAATACCGTGAGAACAAGGATAACAAGATAACATACGATTAGTATAGATATGATAAGGCAAGATAAGCTGAATGCGCTTCTACTCTTTCTCTGCTTCACTACTACCTTGTTATTCTGATTTTTATATCTCTGCACCACCTAACTAGTGTCCCAACTAGTAATCTATATAAAATGATCATATTGTAATGTGATCCTAATCCCCACAATTGTGGTAGCCTTCAGGTGTACATCTATCGTGAGGATTCCACCTCAATCTTCCTAATTGCCATGAACATGTTAGATGTACCCTTACTACCCTATAAATCGGGTCCCTACTTGTATTAATTTCTCTTGTGTCTGTGTCAATCGGCCCTCTCTAGCGTGTAGATACCCTATGTTGGTCCCACCATAAGGTGTATCAATCCTTATGATAGCAACTCGACATGATTCAAGATGCACAGTGTATAACTACTGGTACCCAGTGCCTGCTTTTTCCCACTCCGGAGTACGTGCATGCCCGTAAATCGTCGGAACCTACACTGACGTACCCTCTGCCGCTGTTTTGACCGCTTATAATCAGCCCAGTAATCATGCCCCACCCTGTCTAGTTTAGGGTACCATGATACATCTATGTGGGTTACTGCTGAAATGGGTCCCCGTTACTAGGGTTTCCAACTAGTTAAGTTTGTGGGCCTATATATACAAATATTACCCACCTACACGAGATGTACTTAACCCTCCCACCGATTCAAGCATTTTTATTTAATGGTTAAGTTTTGTGGGCCTATATTTATTAATATTAACCACCAACCCGATATGTACTTAACCCTCCTTCTGATTCAAGCATGTTTATTTAATGGCTAAGTTTTGTGGGCCTATATTTATTAATATTACCCACTAACCCGATATGTACTTAACGCTCCTTCTGATTCAAGCATGTTTATTTAATGGTTAGGTTTGTGGGCCTATATTTACTAATATTACCCACCCAACTTGATATGTACTTAACCCTCCCGCACATTATGCCATATTGGTTAAGTGTTGCCCATTCACGTTAACTTAACCCACCCATTCATCATGTCATGTTGGTTAAGTGTTTCTTATTAACTTAACCCTCCTTACTTATCATGTTAGATTGGTTAAGTGTTTCCTATTAACTTAACCCCGTTCGTCCATCAAGTTATACTGGTCAAGTGTTTCTTGTTACTTAATCCCACGTGTTCATCATGTTGTATTGGTTAAGTGTCATCAATCAATTCAAGTTACTTAACCCACCTACTTGTCATGTTACTTTGGTTAAGTGTTGCCTTCTTGTGTCAACTTAACCCTACCACAAATCAAGTTATATTGGTTAAGTGTTGCCCTCTTGTTTTAACTTAACCTTACCACAAATCAAGTTATATTGGTTAAGTGTTTCTTATTACTTAACCTTACCCATTCATCATGCTATACTAGTTAAGTGTTTCCTATTAACTCAACCCTAGTCATTCATATTGTTATATTGGTTAAGTGTTCCTATGAACTTAACCCTAGTCATTCATGTTATATTGGTTAAGTGTTCCTATGAACTTAACCCTAGTCATTCATGTTATATTGGTTAAATGTTCCTATTTACTTAACCCTACTCATTTTCTTAGCATGTCTTGTTCATTAGCATTAATTGATTTATTAATGCACCAACCTCTCACATTAGATATGTGTTGTTGCGGTTACTGGATGTGCCAGGCGGTTTCAGGCAGTTTTACTCCACAACTCAATCTAAACTCCGGTTTTTCTTGGGCATGATGCACTAACCTCTCACATTAGATAGGTGTTGTTGTGGTTACTAGATGTGCCGGGCGATTCCGGGCAGTTTTACACCACAACTCAATCTAACCTCGGGTTAGGCATGTTCGTCTTTAAGCATATTTACCATATATATCAAAATCTAGATTTTACATGCTAATTACCAAATACACCAAAACTAGTCATGATCCAATTCCCAAGTTATGCCCAACAAATTCCAATTTCTAGTTATTAATCCAAATTGGCTATACCCAATCTTCCCTAAATTTGCAATAATAGTCATGCCCAAAATCACTATGCATTATGTTTGGAGTCCCAAATCAATAGTTAAGCCCAAGCTAAATTTAATATTTCAAATTTACAGTTTATTCCCAAAACTAGGTTTTTCATGCCAAATTTCATACTTTGTCGTTCATGCCAACTCTAGGTTCTATATGTCAAATTACATATTCAATAATTCATGTCAAATTTCTCCAAATTGCATCTTAATAGTCATGCCATAATACATGTTCCAAATTATGCCAAATAAATGTTAATTTCATGTTATACCCAATTACCCCCACATTCATAACGTACGTATTTTGAGATTCAACGCAAGATTCATGAAATAAGCGGAGAAACAATATGTTATGTCCTCAAATCAGTTACAAATCACTTATGCCCAATTATACATAATTAATTACTTTTTTTCCAACTTTGGCACTGGTCATGTTCAAATCATATATTATGCCCAATTTTTGCACTGGTCATGTCCAAATCATATATTATGCCCAATTTTATTTCCAATGTACGTTCATCTCTTACGAGATTTTGCTCAGGCTCGCTGTAGCCTGGCTATAAAAACAAAAAGGAAAGAAGGAAAGTAGAGACAAAGAATGGATATAATAATATCAAATGAGATAGATCCAATAGAAAGACCGATAGAAATAGGCATAACCTCATATTCAGATTTATTACAATGTTAGAATCACAATTGAATTTTACTTCTGAAAATAACATTAACTTAAAAATTACAGAACGGTCTTGAATTCTGGGATCTGAATTCTGGAACTGAAAAGCGATCCCTTAACGTAGATTATCGATTCTCTAATTTAGATTTGATTCTTAGAAAATAGTTGTTGAAGTCGTTGAATTAGCCTTTGAATCTCTACTTGAATTCTATCTTGATTCTACGAAGAACTTGAGCGGCATAACCCCGTCTTTGATTTATTTTGATATGAATTAGGGTAGAGTATAGGCGTAATGGAGTTGTGTAGAGAAAACTGTAGCCTTAGGGGTGTTTATATAGCATAGGGATCAGCGAATCCAGTCAGAACGGGCGTCCAAATGCAGAGAAACGAACCAGGCCTCGGATCTGGAAATATGGGGGAGGTCGACCCCCTGGTCGACCTGGGTTCTGGGTGGGAAATTTCCCGCCCAGCCCGGGTGTGTGATTTGAATTTCGAATTTGAATTTTAAATTTAATTCTGAGTTGTTTTATTTTATTTAAATTCCTGAAACTTCTGAGTGCCATAACTTTCTCATACGAAGTCCGATTTACGAAAACCTGGACTCTATTCCAAGCAGAATTTCGAGATGAACGCAATGGCATAACCCATTTCCCTTAATTCTCACTTTAAAATTTAAGTATTCTTTAATTCCTTCTTTTAATATTCTCAGAAAATACGTGGTGTTACATTCCTCCCTCAAATTCACACCAAACACTTCGAATTAAATTAAGAAATAAAAACAAAAATTTAAGAGATTTTGTCAAGCTTCAAAATGGTATGGGTTTGATCAAATTTCGTGGAGTGTGGAGCTCCAATTTCCGCCTCAAAACCAGCGGGTTCGGAGGTGATTTTTGATGCAAAGGGGATTTCGAGTGGGGCCCCACTAACGACAGTGGAAGGTAGTGCTCTGCTCTTCGATGTGGGGTGGGTTGATCTGGGTACGACGACTCTGATGACCGTGCACGATGGAGAGAGAAGGACGAAGGATGGGTTCGGCTGTGAACAAAGGAGAACGAAGAGGGTTAGGGAAGATTAGAGGATAATGATGGTAATTAGTGTAAATTATATAATTAAATTATATTAAATTGTTTTAAAATCTTGTAGAATTCATAACTCGTTCATATTAAATCAGAATTTGGCGAAACTGAGTCCATTAGAATCATCTCAACGAACACTAAAACACGGAACATGCTAAAACAGAAACGGAGGCAGTTGGAATATTTGACAAAATTAAAAGCCTGTTTAATTTTCTTAAAACAAATCCTAATCAAAAGACTAATGAAGTGGAAATGAATGTAAGAATTTTCTCACTAAAATATTTGTACAGTTATTTATTTTATTTTATAACTAAAATTATATGCTAGTATTGATTCTTATCTCTTGTATGAGACATTGCTTGAGTTCAACACATGAACTATTCACGACTCATTTGCACAAGAAGCATTGTTTGAATATACGACACTCATATTTAAAACAATGTGGATACAAACTTTGTGGTTTTTGAAATGAGATATAAATATCCATTTATAATTTAAACGGTGAAAATTGGTTAAGTAGAAAAATAATTCAAACCGAATTTGAATTGGTTAAATTTATTAACCAATGATTTATTTAAATCAACTGTTGTTATTTGAAAACCCCACACGGGTACTGGGATGATATTTTACATACACTGATCCCAATATTTAGTTGTATGTCGATCAATTGATTGACAGACCATTGTAAGCGTTATTTATTTATTTTAATGCTTATACAGTTGTAAATTGCATTCTGGATGTGAATTGACTGTTTAGTAGTTGTTTATCACTATTTTGAATATATGCGACGTATGAAATCCATATAAATAAAATTATATGGTAATTGATTGAGTCTGATTCCAACTCGGAATACAAACGAATATTTTAAAATAATATTCAGTAAAGGATCAAAATTTGATTTTGATGTACGATTTTGGATGGACACAAAAATATTGAAATATTCATAACTGAAATGAATATATGAAGCCAAGTTAAGTAGATGTACACCATTTTACTCGAACAAAATTTTTCGTCAATTTTGTTTATTTTATAATAAATATCGAAAAGAATTGATTTCAAAATTTGATATTTTGGAAATATTATCATTTTAGTGTTATAATGATATAGAATATTCCATTTCAATTTAAAATTGAAAATGAAGTTGAAATCGTTTTAAAACGAATTTATAAACGATTTATAAAATATATTTTAAATGGAAATTGACGTTATATATATTATATATATTTAATGGTTTGAATAGAACGCTCCGCACAACGACCCTCATTAACTTCAAATTGATGTAATAGGAGATCCGACCATTGGATTCTTCTAAAACCAGAACCGTTGGTTCGTATCGAAAAGATCTTTCCAATGTATATAAGAGCTTAAATTTGAACGGTTAAATTTTAAAATATATCCAAATAAATTTTGGAAAAGGTCGCTATGAATGCAGTTCGGTGGCCGTTATTGGAAACCGACTGTAATGGCCTTATTAAAATTATTAAAAATATGAAAAAATTATGTAAAATCAAAATAAATGATTTAGAAAGATTTTGGATGAAATATTCCATTTTGTAAAGATAAAATATATTTTTATCGAAATGAACTAGTTAATAACTAGAATAATAATCCAATGATTTTTAGAAATAATAAATTGGATTGAAATGGGTTTTAAAATAACTAGAATTTTTCCAACGTATGAATTGGAATGGATTTGAATGGAAATAATCTTCAGAATATTTCGATATTGGATTCCGTTATTATACGGATATTGTTGAGGAATATGGAAGGTACAGATATCGTTATTCCCAAAACGATATCCGTTGGTTTCAAAATTTGATATTGAATATAAGTCGATCTAATTTTTGTTCAGAACATTGTGTTTAATATCAAATTGGATTTTGGGTTTGTCGTGAATGGTGTCTTAAATAAAACCATTCTTAAACCCAGTTGAGAAAAGAATAAATCTTTTAATTAAGATTTAGAGAAGTTTACCAATTAATTAATATTTAATTGGAGTTGAATTAAATTTGGATTTTTGGGTTTATTATGAATGGTGTTTTAAATAACATTTGTTCTTTTACCCAATTAACAGTGAAGATATGATTTGGAATTTATAAATCTTTTTATTAAGTTTTAATGGAAATTTTCCAAAGTAAAGCTTTCAAATTTAATATATTAAATTGGAATTGAATGGAATTTGATTCGGTAATAATCGAGTTGCGCTTCTGTGAAGGAGGACCGTTACTATATACGGAATTTAAGAGGCTTAGCCGTTATTCCATTTATATTATTAGTCTGATACGGGAGTTTATATCGATTATACACTGTTATGATTTCCGTGTAGATTCCATTTTGATGGAATAGGATTTTGGGTTTATCGTGAATGGTGATTTAAATAACATTAGTTCTTTTACCCAAGTAAAGATATGATTTATTTCCTAAGTTGAATAATCATTAAATAATGATTTTTGGAGATTAAAACTAAGTGGAATTTTAATGGTTCTTTAATTAGATTGAAATATTAATGTGGTAATCAAATTTGCCAAATTTGAGAAGTGTTGAAATATGGAGTGTCACCAGTTTTACTTCATGCGGTAGTTAAATCTTTAATTAGATTTGAATGTTAAATGGTAATTGAATTTACCAATAACACAGTGGGTGTTAGATATGGAGTACTACCAGTTTTGCTACATAGGATAAATAGGTTGGGATTGGAAAAATAAAATAAATGACCACTTCGGTAAGGCTCGATAATCCCAACTAGTTTGATAAACCTTAATTTGGTTTAAAATTGTGAAAAGATAATACAAAATCTTTTGAAATGGTTTCCAAGTGAAGATTTAAAGAAGAGGTTTAAATAAATTAAATCTTTGATAAGATTTATGGGAATAATTCCCAATGTAAAGAATATTTGAATAAGAGAATATTCTGGTTTGGAATGAGGTGTATGATGTGTTTTTATAACACTTGATTATAAGATACGCGGGTTATTCGGAAAGATCGGGTTTAACCCATTCTGAATAATTGATGGGACGACTAAAAGTCGAAGATATTAAAGGCGGTGGTTGAAGACTGGAGATTTTTACATCGAATGGATTACTACTGATGCCTTGGATCGGTTAGCTCCCAGGAAGGGGTTATAATGGTAGTTGCCCAGACGTATTTGTTTATTGTCCGGATATGCGAGGACCTCTCTCCTGTATTGGACATATGGGACGAGGAATAAGGTGCCTCCAGTTTCGTTCAGACCCAGAATGGACTTGCAAATGGATGGTATGTCTAACGTTGTATTCCTTTATGTTGTATTCGTTGATCTCTACTAAATATATATCCGTTTGGTGGCGGAGAATTTATTCTCTTGCTTAACACCCTTCTCTGAGACGTACGAGCTTAGAGGTTATATATTGGCAGAAATCAATGGTATGGTATGGATTGACAATGTGACATGCTGAGATGCATAGATCAAGCCTTTTGTTGAAAAGAAGAGCCTTATGGATGATGATCAAAGCATAGCTTTAATTAGCATAGCTTTGTGTAGCGCTAATTCGCGATCTCACACACCTGTATGATGGTGAACTGATGGTCATGTCAGTATGCTTTTGAGATGAGGATAGACGATCTTAAGGTTGTCATGGATTCAGTCGACAGAGATGAGTTGAGAATGGTTGCTCCATGGTCAGAGAGATTGGGCACACCCCCGATTCCCAGAGGGATAGAGTAAGCGGTGTTTTCTCTAGTTAGGACGTAAGCCGTAGTGATACTTGATTGCCCAAAAAGGCGGATGTGCATTACAGTGTTTTCTGTAGCTGGGACGTAAGCCATTTAGTATTGCACTGCACGATAGATCTTTCGATACAACAGTCATCATGATGGAAATCCAAACTTCCAACATGACTTTTTCGGTTTTAGTTGTAAACCTATGTATAGCGACATAATATATGGTACCTATGCTGTCTATGATTGATACATTTATATTTTAAGTTGATTTCTTCAATTATAGTAATAATAAAAGATAAATTTCGTGTACCAAGCATATTTGGCAATTATAAGGTAAAACTCTATCCTCCAGCTTGCATTGCAATGTTTGATGGGACCTGAGTCTTATAATAGCTTATTTTTTCTTTATTTAGCATTGCGAGTTTTGTTAATGGTATTTATGGGAGGAAATTTGTTCCATGTCATACGGCGTGATCCCGTGATTTACCTACTTTAAAATAAAGTTTAATAACTGTTTTTAGTTCTCACACCAGTCCCATGACTGACTCGGAGTTTATTGTTTCTACCTAAACTCTGGGTGCCCTTATTTTCCACACGGACAACTAGTAATTTTGGTTTTTCGCGAATATTTCTTTTCCCAGGATCTTGGATTATAGCTGGATCTATATTCGGAAAGCATTGTATCCATGTATTTCATTCAGTTGTGTTATTTGATGTATTTTCCGCTATACATTGTATTTATACATTATAAATTTCCGCTACTATGTATTTTAATATTTGATATTTTCTGCTGTATATTATTTACGTATACTCTGGTATATTCTTGTACCCTGGTGTAATTGTTGTAATTGCAATGAAATGTTCTGTTGTTTGTGTTCTGATGAGTCGTGTTCTCAAAGCAATTCGAGCTCCTCCGTCTCTTTCGGGATCGGGGAAGTCTAGGTCATCTCAACCTCTCAATCGAGACATCAGCAATAATCCAAACAATGTGAAGATCCCCGGTATTCAACCACATTCTTCAGTATCTTCAATACTCGTCGTATAGATATTCAAAATGGGTCGAAACCTGATTTTTCCGAATAGCTAGCTCATCTTTACAAACCATAATTGATATGTAAAGTATCATGAGTCTCATTCCATTTTGGAATATTCTTTTACTCAAATCATTCTTAACATTGGGAATTACTCCCTTAAATCTTATCATAGATTTACATTCTTTTAACTGTTGTTTAAATATTTCCTCGGAAATCATTTCAAAAGATTATAAAATTTCATTTCACAAACTCAGTTCAAATCGAGTTTTCTACTATTTGTCGTGATTATTGATTCTCACGAATAAGGTAATTTCTCAAATCATTATCCCATCTTATTCATCTCATGGGGAAAAACTGGTGATACTCCATATCTAATACCCCTCGTATTTTGGTAAGTTTAATTAGCTTCTTTCTTTGATTCATATCTCTTACCAAACTTGTAACACCCTGGATTTTTGAATAATCGAATTAACTAAATTAAAGAATAATTAATCTAAGACGTGAGAACTATGGGGATTGGGTTGCGCCATTGTGTTCGCCTCGGAATTCTGGTTGAAATAGAGTCCGAGTTTGTGGGAAACGAGTACCGGATGAAGGAGTTACGGACGAACGAAGATTGGTGGCCAAAAGTAGGAAAAAAATGCACTGGCGCACTTGGGAAGTGCGCCAGTACATATTTGCACTGGCGCACCTGCCAAGTGCGCCCAGGCCGAGGCAGGAGCCTGCACAGCTTTCTGGTTCAGGCTGACCCATGTTGTTGAGTCCTTTCTGACTCCTTGCAGAGTCATTAGGGCTGACTCATCACCCTATCATGATTGAATGGTTTTGATTAACCCTAAGATCATCCGACGGCTTAAATTAATTCATAACTCTATAAAAAGACCCATAGACTCAAACCCTAAATCAGAATTAAAATTGAAACTATGGCCGTCATGCTGTTATCTTGAACCCTAGAGCAGCCGCCACCAAAATTAAGAGGAAGAACAGCAACCAAATCAGAACTACTCAACCCTAACAACGAATCTTCATCAAAGGAGAGCTAATTCAACTCCGGAAATCAGAATTCAGAACTCAAGACTGCTTTTGAGTTGTGAGTTCGATAGTTTTAACAAGATAATTAGTAATTTAATTAGATTAAGTTATAATGCGGATTGTATGGATATTATATGAAGTATTGATTTCATGTTGTAATTATGTTGTAGGATTGTGATTGAAATCTCTATGATGTTATGTTATGATGCTATCATTTATGATGTAAAATTATGTTGCTATCATCCATGTTGTAATTTTATATACAATCAAATCATCATGTTTCATATGTTAGTTGATTCATATGATAAATCATATGTAGGAAAGTTTAGATGTTGATTCAAACATGAACCATATACAAGTTTGGGTAGAATTATATGTGACCTTACATGGCTATGGCACCTAGTTTATGTGAAAATTTATTTGAAAGTTAGGCTATGACATATGCTAAATTCTACATGATACTTTACATGTTAGATACTAGTTTACACCATTATTGCGATGTATAAATCACATATGTGAGTTTATGAGTTGGATATGAATCATGTTATACCTATGCAAGTTTACCCTCTTAGATATAGATCTATGACATATGTTGTTTATGCAAGTTTGTGGCCATTATTTCATCAAGTTCACACCTTTAGATTCGGATCCATGACATATGTTATTTATGCAAGTTTGTGGCCATTTTCTCATCAAATTCACACCTTTAGATTCGGATCCATGACATATGTTGTTTGTGCAAGTTGTAATTTTGGCCTATGCAAGTTTTAGATGTAAAACATCATTCACATATGCAAGTTCACCCCTATGTTAGATTTATGTTTTAATTATGTGTATATTGTGATGTTTTCTCTTTATTCCATGAGTTAGACTATTCGAGTCTAACATATATTTTTACGTTAAACGAACAAATGTACTACGTGGGGTAAAGGGGATAATATTAAAAAGATTTAATTGGCATAAATGCCTTAAAAGGTATAAAATATAATTGTGGTGAAAATTGGTATGATTTTACATACCATAAATGGATGGACATAATTGAGTCAATTATGGACATCGTTAAATTTGGAATTGATTGATAATTTGAATAGGGAAAGTAATTCAAATTTGGGGGAATAATTAATTAGGAGTAATTAATCGTCTAAGACACGAGGTTAGGCTCTTTTGTGGTGTAAGACTGCCCGGACCCGCCCGGCAAATCCAGCTACCACAAATGCCAGTCTAATGTGAGAGGTCTTAGGCATAAACTAAGTACGTAACAATTGTAAAGACACGAGGTTAGGCTCTTTTGTGGTGTATGACTGCCCGGACCTGCCCGGCAAATCCAGCTGCCACAAATGTCAGTCTAATATGAGAGGTCTTTATGAGGTTACGGTCTTAATGAATTAAGAAACACTTAACCAGATAAGCATGTAGTGGGACATGAGGGGGTTAACTTGGTGCCTTGGGTGGCATGTGGAATCTAGTGGGTGCCTTGGGTGGCATTTGGAAATACGATTAGAAACACTAAACCAAAATATGAAACATGCAATTGAAACATGAATAAGAAGTGGGTTAAGTGGGTTGTACTAGAGGGGACCAAGCTTAGGTGGATAGCTTGTGCCAAGTAATGGGAGCCCGTTTCAACCGGTAACCCATACGTATCTTTGTGGGCTCGATCCAAGTCGAGGACGGGACACGCATACTGGGCTTGACTGTAAGAGGCCAAACCGAGTTAGCGGTGGCAACGCAAGTCCAACGGGTTCATATGCGTGTGTGGACCCAGGCTGGTAGGTAATACGTTGTTGCATCGTGTAGGTATAAGCCGTGCATTCTTGGTGGTATCGGGTTGCCACTTTGGGGAGTGATACACCCCACTGTAGGGCCAACACGGGTATCTACGAGTTAGGGAGCCGATCGTTTGCGGGTAGTGGGTACACCTAGTGGAGATAGGGGCAGACCGCACCTATGAAGGCAGCTAGGGGTGCACGAAACTACCAATATCATTGTTAAGTTTGTAGGCGGGATCAACCTTAGGGTGACTAGTGGTGGTGCAGTATACTAGTGGCGGTGCAGTATAGCAATTATCTCATAGTGTTGGCGTAGGTTAGTAAATTATCTTAGTGGGTTTAGGTGCGCCTAAACGATATCGTTTTTCATCTTGTTTCCTTGTTTACTCTGCCATACTCAATGGTTTATGGTCATTTCCTTATTTTCCAACTTATGCCTTAGCCTAGTTACTTTGTTAATTATATTGTTAGAATTATCGCACTCGCCAGACTTTATGTCTGACCCCCCTTTTTCCATCTCTTTCCTTTTCCCACCTCAGGTGCTCAGGTTGGAACTAGCACCAGTGGAGCTTGATTTTGGACTGCTTTTAGAAGATTTCTTGGACCGCTGAAGTAAAGTTCAGCTTCTCTTTAATTATGGTTATTTTAATGTTGGGGATTATGTCTTTCAGATTATGCCTTTCAGATTATGTACTTTGTTTTATCAAGATGGATATGATGTACTTGACTTTGGTTTATGGTTTTGATGATGTAACCAAACATATTTACCTTCTGCTGCAATAAATAAAGTTTTGAATTTTCAAGTACTGTTTTATATCTGTCTTGTTGTGATTTTCTGTTCTATACTTACTTAAAACGCTCCATTGAAGTTAATGCATTCCCTTTGTGAGTGACATTAATGGACGTGGGGTGTTACACGTGGTATCAGAGCTGAAGGTTACCAGAACAGATATGAATTTTTGAAAAACTATTTTTCAAAACAATTTCTATAAAGAAGTACCTTCAAAAGTATGTTTTATGGAAAGTATTTTCAAGAGAAAAGTATATTTTGGAAAGCATAACCCCAAGAGCCATATATCTTTCCTTCGGTTCTTTTATAGTGAATCTTTCCTTTTTCGTTTCAGCATGTCTGAAGCATCTGAGATACCAGAGGGTGTTCATGTGCCCGGTTGGTTTTGTCAATATCTTGAGGCTAGGGCCGCCACTGCAGGTCCCGCTAATGCTCCTCCTCCTCCTCCTCCTCCTCGCGTCGATACTTTTGCTAAGATATGTAAGGACTTTAGAGCAATGGGTGGAAAACCTTTTCACGGGACGGAGACATTTGTTGAAGCTGGTAACTGGCTAAAGGAGGTGGAAGAATTATTTGGAATTTTTGAAGTAGATGATGGAAGAAAAGTCCAGCTAGCTGCTTGGCTAATGACGGATGAGGCCTCGTTTTGGTGGGGGTCACTAATGGGGGACGTCCCGTCGATACATGGCTAGATTTTAGGCAGAGGTTTGAGGCGAAGTTTCTTTCACAGGCTGAAGAGAATCTATACATGGAAAGGTTTTTGTCACTGAAGCAAGGGAATCTATCGGTGAAAGAGTACGTTAACAAATTCAACCAATTGGCAAGGTTTGGCTTAGACTTGGTGAATACTCCAGAAAAGAAGGCTCTAAGATTTGTTAAGGGTTTAAACGAGCCGCTTCATGGGTTAGCTATGACCCACATTCCCATGGGGGCTACCTTTGAGAGGTTAGTTGACATGGCACTCATGCATGAAGAGGAGAAGGGCGCCAATGCTAATAAGGCACCCGAGAAGAAAGGGGATCAAAGGAAGTCGCAACAGCAACAACAGAACAAGAAAGGTGGCAAAGGCAACAATGCTAAGGGGAAGAAGAAAAGCTTTAACTGTGGGACACCCGGCCATCTAAGCAAAGATTGTAGGAAGAAAAAGAAGACTGGTTGTTTCCACTGTGGCGAAGCGGGACATCTTATTAAGGACTACCCAAAGAAAGGGCAGAGGGCAGGGTCTACCTCGGGAGGACAGGTGCAAGCTCTTATGGCACCAGGGCAGGCAAGGGGACAAGTTCAGGCTCTCGTGGTCCCACCGCTGCAAGAACGAGGTAGAGCAATTTCCATTGAAAGTTTAGTTTTTCTGTTTGATCATCATGTCCGTACTTTATTCGATTCTGGCTCATCGCATTCGTTTATTTCTACATCATTAGTTGAAACACTGCACCTTGATACTAGTCTAGTTACTGATCCCTCAGTAGTCTCAAATCATATCGGTGGTTCGGCTCATCTTTCTATGATTTGTCGGGATTTGAGAGTGTTTATCTTGGGCGTTGAGTTTGAATGCAATGCCTTTGTTCTTGGCTTCATGGGCTACGGTTTAATTCTAGGTATGGATTGGCTAACTAGATATGGGGCCATCCTAGATTGTGAAAGAAGGGTAGTTAGATTGTTGACTCGTTCTGGAAAGACCCTTGATATTTCTTGTGACCCTAGAGGTCTAGTAATGCTTAGTTACCTAGAATCCCTTGACGCATCCGATGATGATTTACATTCTGTTCCCATAGTCCGTGAATATGCTGATGTCTTTGATGAGGTGAGGGGTTTACCCCCAAAACGTGAAATCGACTTTCGAATATATCTAGTAGATAATGCAAAGTCGGTTGCATTACCAGTGCGCCACATGGCTCCAGGAGAGAGAATAGAACTCAGTAAGCAAGTGAAAGAATCGCTTGAGAAGGGGTTCATCAGACGTAGTATATCGGAGTGGGGTGATCCAGTAGTGTTTGCCACGAAGGCAGATGGGTCCCTTAGACTTTGTGTGGACTATAGAGAACTTAATAAGCTTACTAAGAAGAATAGACACCCACTGCCGAGGATTGACGATCTCTTCGACCAGTTAGTTGGCGCCTCAGTGTTTTCCCAATTGGACTTAGCCATGGGTTTCCATCAGTTGAGAGTGGCTAAGGATAGCATAGACAAGACTGCCTTTAGGACTCCAGACAGTTTCTTCGAGTGGCTGGTGATGCCCTTCGGTTTGACAAACGCCCCCGCATACTTTGTTGACTTGATGAGTAGGGTGTTTAGGGAGTACCTTAATAGATTCGTGGTGGTCTTTATGGACGACACCTTGATCTTTTCTAAGAGCGAGGAAGAGCATGCCCTACATCTTAGGGAAGTGTTGGAGACTCTTCGAGCGCATAGCCTTAAAGCAAAATTTTCTAAATGTCATTTTTAGAGGAAGGAAGTGCGATTCTTAGGGCACGTGGTTTCCAAAGAAAGGATAGTCGTGGATCCCGCGAAGATAGTGGCCATCCAAGATTGGAAGGTTCCTAAAAATGCGACCGAGGTGAGGAGTTTCTTAGGGTTGGCTGGCTACTATAGGATGTTCTTTAAAGACTTCGCAAAAATATCAGCTCCATTAACACGCTTGACGAAGAAGAACTTAGTTTTCACATGGGACGTAGATTGTGATGATGCATTCCAACGTTTAAAGAGAGCTTTGACCACAACCCCAGTCTTAGTGTTGCCAGATGGGAGTAAGCCATTTACCGTTTATACCGATGCTTGTGGGACAGGACTAGGCGCAGTCTTAATGCAAGAGGGAAGGGTAATAGCCTATGGTGGAAGGCAATTGAGAGTACATGAGAGAAATTACCCTACACATGACCTTGAGTTAGCCGCTATTGTCTTCGCGCTTAAGTCTTGGCGTCATTATCTTCTTGGCGAAAAATTCGAATTATTCACTGACCACAAATCGCTAAAATACTTATTCTCTTAGAAGGACTTGAACTTAAGGCAGCAAAGGTGGATGGAATTCTTAGCATCCTACGACTTCGAGATAGCATATACCCCGGGAAGGGTAACGTAGTGGCAGATGCCTTAAGTAGAAAAAGGTTATCCTTAAGTCCATTGTTTGTTGAGCGGCGAAGCTTAGAGTTCATCTCTACGTTTGATTTTAAACCTTCCATTGACTTTGTACCTGGTTTGCTAGCATCCTTAGAGGCCAGACCTACGCTTTTGGGACGGATTGGTGAGGCACAGCGAGACGACCCACAGTTGGTTGAGTTAGTAGAAAAGCTCAAAGGAGGAGAGTCATCGAGCCATCTCCGTTGGTATACCCTAGATGATAAAGGTTGGTTGCGTAGGGACGGTAGACTTTGGGTACCACGGGACGAGAATTTGAGGAAGGCCATTCTTGATGATGCCCATCGTTCGAAGATGACCATCCATCCCGGCGGAGACAAGATGTACATGGACATGAGACGAGTTTACTTTTGGGCCGGCATGAAGAAGGATGTGGCCGAGTATGTCGCTAGATGCTTGGTGTGCCAACAAGTAAAAGTAGAACAAAAGAAGCCTGGTGGATTGCTTCACCCATTGGAGGTCCCACAATGGAAGTGGGAAAGCGTCTCGATGGATTTTGTTGACGGATTACCAAGATCGAGGAAGGGTAATACGGGGATTTGGGTCGAGGTAGACAGACTTACTAAGAGCGCCCATTTCATTCCCGTGAAGAGTAAGAGGATTGCTCCATGGTTAGCCTCCGTATACATTCGAGAGATAGTTCGTTTGCACGGTGTTCCTTCTAGCATAGTGAGCGACCGCGATCCTATTTTCACTAGCGAATTTTGGAAAAGCTTACAAGAGGTGGTAGGGACTCAGTTATGTTTGAGCACCGCATATCATCCTCAGATGGACGGCCAGACCTAGAGGGTGAATCAAATTCTAGAGGACTTATTGAGGTTATGTGTCTTAGACTTCGAAGGTACATGGGAGGAACATCTTCCATTGGTAGAGTTCGCATATAATAACAGCTTTCAGTCTAGCATTGGCATGGCACCGTTCGAGGCTCTTTATGGACGGCCGTGTCGTTCGCCTACATGTTGGTGGGAGTCTACAGACAAGATCTTGCTTGGACCCGATATGATTAGAGAGACTTCGTAAAAGATTGATTTGACTCGAAGGAGGATGAAGACGGCGCAAGATAGACAGAAATTTTATGCGGACAAGAGGAGGTCAGATCCTGAGTTTGATGTTGGGGACATGGTCTTTGTCAAGGTGTCTCCATTACGGAACGTCGTTCGCTTTGGGTCCGTTGGGAAGTTGGCACCAAGGTTCGTAGGGCCGTTTCCTATTAAAGAAAGGATTGGGCAGATGGAGTATAGAGTGGAGTTGCCCGAGTGACTTAGTGGTGTACACGACGTATTCCATGTATCACATTTGAGGAAGTGCTTGCACGAGACCACGGAGGTGGTAGAGCCGAGCTTGCTTAGAGAGGTGGAGATCGAGCGTGATGCGACGATTCGACGAGCTCCTACGCGCATTCTTGGGTCGGAGATTAAGAAGTTGAGGAATCGAGAGGTCAAGCTAGTCAAAGTGCAATGGGGAGATGATGAGAGCGACGCTACTTGGGAGACAGAAGCGAAGATGCATTCATTATACCCTTTTCTTTTCGAGGGTATGTCTTTTAAATTTCTCCTTTAACGCTTATCTTGTACTTATCTTATCTTTAGTGTGTCCTCTCGCTAGTATCTTTGACCTTTAGATAGGATAGTCCTATGGTTGAAACATGTGTTTGAGACATGTTATGTATGATGGATGCACGTGGATGCAAGTGTTTGCTAGTGGTTGCTCGTGGATGCATATACACACACTTTAGGCACTAGATCGGCTCAGTCACTTCATGTTGCATATTGCATATAAATGTGTGTACATATTTAAGTAATGGATGTATAATGGTTGTACCATCATATGGATGTTGCATTTTGGTGAATGGTTGCGCACACATGTAGAAATAATATGTATCGATAAGGTTCTTTCGCATACATAATGGACGCATGGCACTATCATGGTTTGCATTAAGGAAGTCAACTGAATCAGTAGACCACCTGATTTTGCATTAGATAAGGAACATACACACACACTTCTTGCATATGTTCATACAACATTAGAAATTTTATAAGGACAATGGATGCCCGTGTTTGATGGTTAAGTAGATGGTTGTTTGGATGGTAGGATATGCATTCTCCTTGACTGGGAGATTTCGGGGACGAAATCCTTTAAGGAGGGGAGAATGTAACACCCCGGATTTTTGAATAATCGAATTAACTAAATTGAAGAATAATTAATCTCAGACGTGAGAATTATGGGGATTGGGTTGCGCCATTGTGTTCGTCTCGGAATTCTGGTTGAAATAAAGTCCGAGTTTGCGGGAAACGAGTACCGGATGAAGGAGTTATGGACGAACGAAGATTGGTGGCCAAAAGTAGAAAAAATAATAATGCACTGGCGCACTTGGGAAGTGTGCCAGTACATATTTGCACTGGCGCACCTGCCAAGTGCGCCCAGGCCGAGGCAGGAGCCTGCACAGCTTTCTGGTTCAGGCTGACCCATGTTTTTGAGTCCTTTCTGACTCCTTGCTGAGTCATTAGGGCTGACTCATCACCCTATCATGATTGAATGGTTTTGATTAACCCTAAAATCATCCGACGGCTTAAATTAATTCATAACTCTATAAAAAGACCCATAGACTCAAACCCTAAATCAGAATTAAAATTGAAACTATGGACGTCTTGCTGTTGTCTTGAACCCTAGAGCAGCCGCCACCAAAATTAAGAGGAAGAACAACAACCAAATCAGAACTACTAAACCCTAACAGCGAATCTTCATCAAAGAAGAGCTAATTCAACTCCGGAAATCAGAATTAAGAACTCAAGACTGCTTTTGAGTTGTGAGTTCGATAGTTTTAACAAGATAATTAGTAATTTAATTAGATTAAGTAATAATGCGGATTGTATGGATGTGATATAAAGTATTGATTTCATGTTGTAATTATGTTGTAGGATTGTGATTGAAATCTCTATGATGTTATGTTGTGATGCTATCATTTATGATGTAAAATTATGTTGCTATCATCCATGTTGTAATTTTATATACAATCAAATCATCATGTTTCATATGTTAGTTGATTCATATGATAAATCATATGTAGGAAAGTTTAGATGTTGATTCAAACATGAACCATATACAAGTTTGGGTAGAATTATATGTGACCTTACATGGCTATGGCACCTAGTTTATGTGAAAATTTATTTGAAAGTTAGGCTATGACATATGCTAAATTCTACATGATACTTTACATGTTAGATACTAGTTTACACCATTATTGCGATGTATAAATCACATATGTGAGTTTATGAGTTGGATATGAATCATGTTATACCTATGCAAGTTTACCCTCTTAGATATAGATCTATGACATATGTTGTTTATGCAAGTTTGTGGCCATTATTTCATCAAGTTCACACCTTTAGATTCGAATCCATGACATATGTTATTCATGCAAGTTTGTGGCCATTTTCTCATCAAGTTCACACCTTTAGATTCGGATTCATGACATATGTTGTTTATGCAAGTTGTAATTTTGGCCTATGCAAGTTTTAGATGTAAAACATCATTCACATATGCAAGTTCACCCCTATGTTAGATTTATGTTTTAATTATGTGTATATTGTAATGTTTTCTCTTTATTCCATGAGTTAGACTATTTGAGTCTAACATATATTTTTACGTTAAACGAACAAACGTACTACGTGGGGTATAGGGGATAATATTAAAAAGATTTAATTGGCATAAATGCCTTAAAAGGCATAAAATATAATTGTGGTGAAAATTGGTATGATTTTACATACCATAAATGGATGGACATAATTGAGTCAATTATGGACATCGTTAAATTTGGAATTGATTGATAATTTGAATAGGGAAAGTAATTCAAATTTGGGGGAATGATTAATTAGGAGTAATTAATCGTCTAAGACACGAGGTTAGGCTCTTTTGTGGTGTAAGACTGCCCGGACCCGCCCGGCAAATCCAGCTACCACAAATGCCAGTCTAATGTGAGAGGTCTTAGGCATAAACTAAGTACGTAACAATTGTAAAGACACGAGGTTAGGCTCTTTTGTGGTGTAAGACTGCCCGGACCCGCCCGGCAAATCCAACTGCCACAAATGTCAGTCTAATGTGAGAGGTCTTTATGAGGTTACGGTCTTAATGAATTAAGAAACACTTAACCAGATAAGCATGTAGTGGGACATGAGGGGGTTAAGTGGGTGCCTTGGGTGGCATGTGGAATCTAGTAGGTGCCTTGGGTGGAATTTGGAAATACGATTAGAAACACTTAACCAAAATATGAAACATGCAATTGAAACATGCAATTGAAACATGAATAAGAAGTGGGTTAAGTGGGTTGTACTAGAGGGGACCAAGTATAGGTGGATAGCTTGTGTCAAGTAATGGGGGCCCGTTTCAACCAGTAACCCATACGTATCTTTGTGGGCTCGACCCAAGTCGAGGACGGGACACGCATACTGGGCTTGACTGTAAGAGGCCAAACCGGGTTAGCGGTGGCAACGCAAGTCCAACAGGTTCATATGCGTGTGTGGACCCGGGCTGGTAGGTAAGACGTTGTTGCATCGTGTAGGTATAAGCCGTGCATTCTTGGTGGTATCGGGTTGCCACTTTGGGGAGTGATACACCCCACTGTGGGGCCAGCACGGGTATCTACGAGTTAGGGAGCCGATCATTTGGGGGTATTGGGTACACCTAGTGGAGATAAGGGCAGACGGCACCTATGAAGGCAACTAGGGGTACACGAAACTACCAATATCATTGTTAAGTCTGTAGGCGGGATCAACCTTAGGGTGACTAGTGGTGGTGCAGTATACTAGTGGTGGTGCAGTATAGCAATTATCTCATAGTGTTGGCGTAGTTTAGTAAATTATCTTAGTGGGTTTAGGTGCGCCTAAACGATATCGTTGTTCATCTTGTTTCCTTGTTTACTCTGCCATACTCAATGGTTCATGGTCATTTCCTTATTTTCCAACTTATGCCTTAGCCTAGTTACTTTGTTAATTATATTGTTAGAATTATCGCACTCGCCAGACTTTATGTCTGACCCCCTTTTCCATCTCTTTCCTTTTCCCCCCTCAGGTGCTCAGGTTGGAACTAGCACCAGTGGAGCTTGATTTTGGACTGCTTTTAGAAGATTTCTTCGACCGCTGAAGTAAAGTTCAGCTTCTCTTTAATTATGGCTAATTTAATGTTGGGGATTATGTCTTTCAGATTATGTACTTTGTTTTATCAAGATGGATATGATGTACTTGACTTTGGTTTATGGTTTTGATGATGTAACAAAACATATTTACCTTCTGCTGCAATAAATAAAGTTTTGAATTTTCAAGTACTGTTTTATATCTGTCTTGTTGTGATTTTTTGTTCTATACTTACTTAAAACGCTCCATTGAAGTTAATGCATTCCCTTTGTGAGTGACATTAATGGACGTGGGGTGTTACAAAACTCGTAGTTACAATTTCTTAATATTATTGCTTACGCGAATGACACGCTTATCTTCTTTTAAGCGATTCTTAACTCGTTCCCATTATCTTTTATTAGGGAAAACTCTTTCATTCAAATCTTTGTAATCAAATTAAATAAAGATTTCTTTTCAACTAATCTTGAGAAATCATCTTCTCCTTTTACTGGGTTAAGGAACATTGTTATTTTAAACATCGTTCATGATAAACCCAAAATCATACTTGCACTAGAAATGGAATCTTCACGGAAATCATATCAGTTCACAATCGATATAAATTCCTGTATCGGACTAATACTATAAGCGGAATAATGACAAAGCCTTTTAAATTCCTCAAATAGTAAAGGTCTACATTCACGAAGACCCATCTCGATTATCACTAAATTGATTTCCATTCAGTTCCAATTTAATTTCATTTATTGGAAAACTTCACTTTGGAAAACTTCATTAAATCTTAATTAAAAGATTAATTTCATAAACTTCATCTTAACTGGGTTAAAGAACGACGTTGTTGAAGACACCATTCACGACAAACCCTAAACCAATTGATATATAATATAAGATTTGTACATAATTTAAATCCACTTATATTGTACACCAATTCTCATAATCAACGAATATTGTTAGTGGAATAATGATATAAACATTCTTCCAAATTCCTCAAATAATAAACGTCTACACAACAATAATCAATACCAAATATCCGAAGATCATTTCTATCCAAATCCATATTCCAATTAATCTTAATTAAAAGATTTCTCAAAACTCATCTTTCAAATCAAATAAACTAATATTTGGGAATCTTAAGGTCATTTAACTTAAATTCACAAAATGTCATTTTGGCTAAAAGCACAAAAAATGAAATATAGTTCATAACTTTGTATTTATTTTCCAAATATCTTTAAAATCACTTATTATGATTTGTCATAAATTTTCCATATTTTTAATTATTTTTATATGGCTATTTTGATCGACTTCCAATTATGGCCATCGAACTGTGTTTACAACGACCTTTTCAAAAATAGATTTAAACATAACTTAAAATCTATAGGTTGAAATCCAAAATTTCTTCTTTTATTTGAAAGCTCTTATCAATAGAAAACAAACATTTTTAGTTTCGGGGAAATCCGATTTAAATTGCATTAAATATGCTTGTTTGAAGTTCATGGTTGAAATTCGTGAACTATCGTTGTGCGACATGTCCTATTCAATCCATATTATTATTTAAAATAAAACTCGTCTGATTCAGTCGGAATATATTTTATAAAACGTTTACAAAATCGCTTGTAAACGATTCCAAATTCAAATTCAATTGTAAATCAAAATTGAATATTCTATATTGTTATAATATTAAAATAATAATATTTTTTAAAATATAATATTTTGAAATCCAAACTTTCCTAAAATCCATTATAAAATAAATATGATCATTGGAATAATCATTTCGAGTTAAAAACATCGTATATATATTTAAATCAAATTCACTTTTGAATTTACTATTCAAAATCTACTTTAAATTAGAACAAGCCATTTCTAATTCAAATCTTTTTCAAATTCATTTCAACCTTTTCAATAGTTATTTGAAATAATTTCAATTTCATTTACAAATCAGTTGGATATAAAAATACAATTTCCATTTTTACGTCTTATTTCAATTAAATGAAACTATGTTCATTTAATATTCCAAAGGAACTCTACTCAATATTCTCAAATGTGGTGTGGATTGTATGAACAATTGTAATAACAACCACAATAGTTATCAACCATCAATCAACAGTCATAAGATAAGAATTATAATTATTAACGCTAAATGTACATAAACAATATAAATAAACTGTAATAAACAACCATCGTCAACGAAGCAATCATAGCAACCACAAGCAATCAATATAAAATATGATAAGATTATAATAACTTTTCAAAAACAGTTAAGAAGCTTTCACCAAGATTTTTGACCGTTATAGTGATGATTGCTTTCAAATTAAATTAAACGTGGGTTTAATTTAACCTAAAATTCCAACTATTTCCAATCTCATTCAAATCAGTTTGTACACATAGCCTGCGTCCATACGATCCCAATGGATCCAGTTTCGTCCAATTCTGAGTTCATACGAACGAGTTATAATAGTTTGAACATCGAATACATTAATTAATAAAATAATTAACTTAATCATCTTCTTCTCCATCGCCATTCAACTTCGTTCACCGTGCTTATAGCTTCTGTGACGGTCGGGAATTTCGCTCGATCTGAATCAGTCGTTAAACCAATCTAGACCGTTCGAAACCCCTGATCGTTGAGAACAGGACAAAACAGAACGCAGACGGAAGAACATTTCATTGTTATTACAACAATTCCATCAGATACAAGAATATACAGAGTATAAATGAATAAATTACATTCGATAAATATCAGAGATTACAATAAATTACATAGCAGCGGAAAATAATACAAAGCACAACTGAAGGTGATATACGGATACAGAGCTTTCCGGATATCATTCCAGCTGTAAACCAGGATCCTGTGAATATAAATCTGCAAAACCAAAACTACTAGCTGCCCGTGCGGAAAATAGGGGCACCCAGAGTTTAGTTTAAAACAATAAACTCCAGGTCAGTCATGTGACTGGTGTGAGAACTAAAACAGTTATTTAAAGCTTTACTTTAAAAGAGAGTAATTCAAGGGACCACGCCGTATAACACGGAACGGGTTTCCTCCCAAGAATATCAGTGCATAGAATAAACAACGCAATGCTTTTTCGAAAAATGAAGCTGTTATAAGACCCAGGTCCCATCACACAATGCAACGCAAGCCGGAGGATAGGGTTTTACCTTATAACAGCCAAACATGCTTGATACGTTTAAAACAAATCATTTGATACTATAATAAGTGTATAGTGTCAAAAACAATTTCAATCATAAATATAAATCATAGACGGCATAGCATCCCATGCTACTATGTCGCCATACTAGGCTCTACAAATAAAGCCGCAATACACGTATTGGAAATTGGATTTCCGTCATGAGTCGAGGCAAGGGGCAAGATCCTCTCCGCGTTCGAGACACTCTAGCAAATGTCTCAGGGTTACGCACTCTGGGCAACCCTGGAATCGGCTGGGCCGGTCCTCACTTACGTTAGAGGATTGGCAATTCCTGAACACACGTTTCCCGGTCCTTACAGACCTATAATCGAGGCGCCTCATTCCAACAACCACAAAGGTGAAAAGTATATAAATGTCAGGGCTGGTAAGTCACTGACACCACCAAAGCTAGAAAGAAACGTCATGCTCTCCCAGCGGTCCGTATCCCGTTTTTAACTCATACCGAGGTGTGAGGCTCGCGAATTCACGCTATACACAAAGCTACGCCACAAAGGCCGTGCTTTGATCATCAACCACAAGACTTTGCTTTTCAACAGAAGCCTTGATCATTGCATTTTAGCGTGCCACACAGGCAATTCATGCCATGCGATTGATGTCCATCGATATACAACCTCTGAGCTCGTACGTCTCAGAGAAGGGCGTTAAGCAAAAGAATAAATTCTCCGCCGCCAAACAGATGTATATTTAATAGAAATCAATCAACACAGAATAAAATCCAATGTCAGACACACAATCCATTTACAAGTCCGTTCTGGGTCTGAACGAAACGGAAGGCACTTTCCTCGCATATCCATCCATCTCCAAGTACGTCTGGACGACCACCAACTATTTCCATCCTCTTGGGTGTACTGCCCAATCAGGATCGTCAGTAATAATCCAAACGATGTGAAGACTTCCGGTCTTCGACCACCGTCTTCATCTTCGACATATCGTCGAATCGGTTATTCAGAATGGGTATAAACCCGGACTTTCCGAACAACCCACGTATATTAAAAACAAATGTTACACAAACACAACATACGCCTCATTCCAATCCAGAATATTCTTTTATTCCCAAAATCGCGTTCCTAGGGGAAAGGTTCCCATTAATTTTATCCAAGATAAATTCTTTAAAATTTATCCTTTAATCTTCCTTTGGATGTCGTTTCAAACCAAATTATGGTTTTCTAAACTAGTCGAGATTAGCGAACCGTAACGAAGTAATTATTTATTTTATTTCCCAATCCCAACCTATTCATCCCATGAAGTAAAACTGGTAATACTCCATATCTAACACCACGGTGTTATCGGTAAAATTAATTACCATTTCACGTTCAAATCTAATAAAAGATTTAACTATCGCTTTGGAGCAAAACTGGTGATACTCCATTCCCGCTCATTTTCTAAATTCGATAATTTAGATTATAAATTCACATTTCAATCTAATTGCAGATTCGTTAAAACTCCTTTTACTGGGTTAAAGAACTAGGTGTTATTTAAAACACAGTTCACGACAAACCCAAATCACATCCTATTTATCGGGTTAAAGAACTAGTGTTATTTGAAACACCGTTCACGATAAACCCAAATCACATTCTATTTATTATTGGGTTAAAGAACTAGTGTTGTTTAAAACACAGTTCACGATAAACCCACAAATCAATTCTAGTTCAATTCAAATCAAATATATTAGGAATTCCGGTTATTTAAAACCCATTTTTAAATCTAATTTATTTATTAAAAACAAAATCGGGTTTTAAATTGAGTTCAAGCTAGTTCATTTTGATAAGAATCTATTTTCATCTTTTCAAATATGGAGTTTTTCATCCCAATTTTTCCCAAATCATTTCTTATGATTTTACACAAATTATTGATATTTTTAATAATTTTATCAAGGCCCGTACAGTCGATTTCCATCAACGGCCATCGAACTGCACTTATAGCGACCTTTTTCAAATTTGATTTGGACGTATCTCTAAATCCAACCGTTAGATTTTGAATTTCTAATATTCATTAGAAAGCTCTTTTTGATACGAACCCAACGGTTCCTGTTTTAGGAGAATCCGACGGTCGGATCTCCCGTAATGTCCGTTTGAAATAAATGGTCGAAATTCACGAACTACCGCGGCGCGGCGCGTTCTATTCAGGCCATTATATTATATATATAATATATATTTCGTCGATTTCTATTTAAAACGAATTATATAAATATTTTTAAATTTGTTTCAAAAACAATTTCAACTTCCCTTTCATTTCAAATCAAAATTGAATTCTTCCTTATAAATTTGTTTTAAAATTCATTTCAATTCAATTCAAATTTCTATTCGATTCAATTCAAAGTGGTTTTCTATTCGATTCAATTAAAATTGGTTTTCTATTCGATTCAATTCAAATTGGTTTTCTATTCGATTCAATTCAAATTGGTTTACTATTCGATTCAATTCAAATTGGTTTTCTATTCGATTCAATTCAAATTGGTTTTCTATTCGATTCAATTCAAATTGGTTTTCTATTCGATTCAATTCAAATTGGTTTTCTATTCGATTCAATTCAAATTGGTTTTCTATTCGATTCAATTCAAATTGGTTTCAAATCAAATTCATTTCGTTTTCTATTTGAATCAAATTCATTTCGTTTTCTATTTGATTCGAATTCAAATTGGTTTCAAATCAAATTCATTTCTTTTTCTATTTGAATCAAATTCATTTCGTTTTCTATTTGAATCAAATTCATTTCGTTTTCTATTTGATTTCAATTCAAATCGATTTTAATTCGATTCGAATTCATTTCGTTTTCAATTCAATTTAAATTCAATTCGTTTTCTATTCAATTTGAATTCAATTCGTTTTCTATTCAATTTGAATTCAATTCGTTATATATCCAATTGAAATCAAATTCGTTATATATTCAATTGAAATCAAATTCGTTATATATTCAATTCATTTCGAAATCGTTTTATATTCATTTCATTTCGAAATCGTTTTCTATTCATTTCATTTCGAAATCGTTTTCTATTCATTTCATTTCGAAATCGTTTTCTATTCAATTCATTTCGAAATCGTTTTCTATTCAATTCATTTCGAAATCGTTTTCTATTCAATTCATTTCGAAATCGTTTTCTATTCAAGTTTCATTTCAAAATATTCGATTTCGAAATCACTTTTCAATATTCATTTTAAAATGAATAAAATCGATATAAATATCGTTCACGTCAAAATGGCGTCAATCTAATCAACACGGCTTCATATAATTCTATTTTCAAATATTCTATTTCAAATATTTCTTTTTCAAATATTTCCTATTCAAATATTTCTATTTTAAATATTTCTATTATAAAATATTTCGTTTTCAAATATGTCGTTCAACACATGACTAATCTCAACGGATGAGTACGGTCAACACATGAACATTTACTTTATATTGATAAAGAAGTAAATTTTATTATTAAAATATTTCGTTCAACACATGACTAATCTCAACAGATGAGTACAGTCAACACATGAACCTTTATATTATATTGATAAAGATGTAAATTTTATTATTAAAATATTTTGTTCAACACATGACTAATCTCAACAGATGAGTACAGTCAACACATGAACATTTACTTTATATTGATAAAGAAGTAAATTTTATTATTAAAATATTTCGTTCAACACATGACTAATCTCAACAGATGAGTACAGTCAACACATGAACATTTACTTTATATTGATAAAGAAGTAAATTTTATTATTAAAATATTTCGTTCAACACATGACTAATCTCAACGGATGAGTACAGTCAACACATGAACTTTTATTTTATAATATTCTTTATTTTCTAAATTGGAATGAGGCCCAATCAATCACCATATAATGTTAATTATATGGATTTTCATACATCACACGTATATAATAGCATTGAAAAATAATCAACCATCAACCAAAGTGCACTACACTGTATAAGCATCAAATATAGATATCTAACGCTTATAACAGCCTGTCAATCAATCGATCGACATATTTAATCAATCAGGATGAGTGAACTTCAAATTTCATCCCAACACCCGTATGGGGTTTCAAATCAACAAACACAGATTTTTATTTGTGCAGTTGGGCGATGTGTAAAATTTATCGTCCCAATCAATGTCAGTCAAATCGGTGTACATAAACAAACCGTCCGGTTTGTAAATGAATATTTATTTATTCACTTTCACGTTAAAAATTATATTTTTAACGATAAAATATTTTATTTCAACATATGAATTTCTATTCAGTTCATTCTTTAAATAAAATGATATTTTTATTTTTCTAACTTATTTTAGAAAATTTCGGCGGCATAACGACACAATACTAGAAACGGGACGAGGCCTAGCCTTATCCCCGGTCTAGTGAAGGCCCACGCCATTCACACATCAATCAAATCCATTCATTTCACCAAACAATTCAATTCAACTCAAGTATTCTAACTAACTACACAACCAAACAATTTAACAAACAAGCCATCCATGGTCTGTGGATGACGGGTGTCGGGTGCTACTAAACACCGTCTACATCCTAGTATATATATATAGCTAGAAAAAGGAATTGAAGAGTGAGAAGTTCTCACCGATAGCTATCCAATCATCTTGACTCTTCTTTGATAGAAATATTCATCGTTATCGCATTTTTGTCATCTTCGTTGTTGTAGCCACTACATATGTAAAAATCGAATTTTTACTTCGCTATTCAATATATAAAAATCGAATTTTTATTTCGCTATTCAATATATAAAAATCGAATTTTTATTTCGCTATTCAATATATAAAAATCGAATTTTTATTATACTATTCAATATATAAAAATCAAATTTTTATTATACTATTCAATATATAAAAATCAAATTTTTATTATACTATTCAATATATAAAAATCAAATTTTTATTACCTCGCTATATGGATAAAAATTCCATTTTCACACCGCTACTATATAGATAAAAATTCTATTTTTACCTCGCTATTCTCTATATAAAGATTTCGCCTTTTCAAATATATCATTATAAAAATCACATTTTTATTTTTCTACACATATAAAGATGGTATTTCTAATATTCCTATCATGTAAAAATTATATTTTTAATTCTCTACATAAACAAAAATCATATTTTTACATCTTCTATATAGTAAAGATTATATTTTTATCCTTCTGCAATATAAAAGATTATATTTTTATCCTTTCTATAATATAAAAATTATATTTTTACTTCCTTAAAAATCTCTCCTCTTTATTTTCAAAAATCAAATCTTCTTCTAAATAAAAATCAAATCTTTTTGTTCATGACAACATTCTAAATTCACTCCTTTTTCCCATTTCAAAGATCTACTCTTTTCCATTTATATAAATCAAATCTTGTGAATGAACAAAATATAATCTTTTATCATATAAAGATCCTAGCTTTTATCACAAAGAAAGATCAGTTTTTTTTCTACAATCCATTATTTTCAGAGAAAAAAAAAACATATGTTTTATAAACTAAAAAAAACAAAATCAGAAAGGGGCCAAACTCACATTGTTTGAATCGAAGGTGGCGGTGCTTTTGCTGTTGAGCTTCGAAAAAAAAAGGGGGGGGTCTTCACTGCTGCGCCGGAGGATAGGATTCGCCAGTGGCTCGAGGTGTTGGCGCTTGTGCCAAAGGAGAGGGAGGCGGTAGAAGGAGGAAGGGGGAAATCGAGGAGAGGGCGGAGCGTTTTAAGAGCGGACGGTGGAGAAGGAGAGAACAAGGAGGCGAAGGGGAGAAGAGAGGGAGGGGTGTCGGGGACAAACGGCGCCGGTCTGGGGAGGGAAGCGAGGTCGCGGTGGAGGGGATCAGTAGGGAAGAAGGGAAGGAGGAAGAAAGGGGAAGGCGTGGAGGAGGCGGTGGAGGAAGGAGGGTCAGAGGCGGTGGTGGAAGGCCAACGGTGGGAGGAGCGATTTTTTTTATTTTTCTTTTTCTTTTTTTCTTCTGAACGGTGAGGGAGTGAGTGAGAGAGGGGTAAGGTTATTATATTTTAATTATATTATATTATATTATATTATATTTCCAAAAAGTTGACTTTTTCATATGACCTCAAAACGAGGCCCACCGCCTGTCGTCCATAGCGTATTACCCCCATTCCGAACACAATGGGATATGTATCGTAGGTTGATTCGGACGTTACGATCAGTTTTCATCAAAATCAACATATAACTCTATATATTGAATTTGAACGCGCATTTCAATTTACCGGGGTCACATACTAACTCGAAAAATTCCAGAAAAATATTTTCTAGCTTCGTATTGACGATACGGTCCTAACAAAACTAGTTTCGTCGAATTCTGAGACCGTTTGAAAAATGGCCAATTTCCAGTCGATTAAAATCAACTGAAACTGGTCAAACGCGTTTTCCTTCGCCACGCTCACATATTGATTCGAAAAATTATGAAATTTGGAATCTAGCAATTATTTGACATCGCGGATCCAACAAAAGTGGTTTCGTCGAAATCCGAGGTCAATTGCAAAATTGCTATTTTTAAGGGCCTGAATTCCATAGCGACTATTCAGAATTTTCAACTGGACATATCTTTTGATCCCCGCTATGAAATTTCGATTTGTCGGATTCGTTGGAAAGATATTATCAATTAGATCCTAATGTTTTTGGTTTCACTAAAATCCGGATTGTTTTGCACTCGGTACATTCAATTGAAGTTTGAAATCGAATTATCGAACTACCGCGCCATTTTCAATTCTATTTATAATTATATATAATTATTTATATTCTAACGACGACGCATATAATATATACGTTCTAAATATATTCAAAATAAATTTCTCGTCGATATTATTTAAAATAATCTATTTTAAATATTCAAAATTCGCTAAAATTGCCAAAATAAAAAATTTAAACTAGCCCAGATTTTCGGGTTGTTACAATCTCCCCCACTTAAAACTTTTCGTCCCCGAAAAGGAACAAAGTCGAAAGTGGCTTGATTAATCAACTCTACGTTCGATCTGGCTTCCATTCTCCAACTTTTCAGTTTCTGAGAATTTTCAAATTCTTCAAAAATTTGGCTAACACCCTAAATTTTCGAAAAATTTCGCCATAACCTCCCCTGCACCGGGAGCCACGGGAAAATCCCGAAATTGCCATATAGGCCTTCTGATCTCAAAAAGAAAAAGAAAAAGCCAAGCGGCTAGCCAATAGGCTCATAAAATCATCATCACCGAAACAAAACAGTAAATTATGTAGTAAACATGTACCTATTTGTCGGGCAAACAAATTTTATTCTCTGCTCTTGCCTCCTTGCTATGACCTGTTCAATGATATATATGTATATGCAAGCAAATGCAACTAATTTTCAATACAGTTCAATATTTGGTTCAATTAGGCTTAATGGTTCAAAATATATCAAACAATTAAACAAACAACATAAACATCAATCAATTAGTGAATTAGAGTTTTAAATCCATAAATTTGATATATAGTCAAAAATCACATTTTTGATGCCAAATCACAACAAATAAATCTATCTATATAAGTTTTGGTTCTCACACCAGTCCGATGGAAATATATAGAAAATCACACCTTCGAAACTCGAACACACACTACTGATGCTATATAGTCATCAGTAGAATCATCTCCGGGTGACTAGAGTGGGACTCTATATCTATCTAATATATTAAAACTTCGAATATACGTTCATGACGCGTATATGCAAAACCTTTATATACTGGATTGTCCAAATTCAAAATAAATAAATAATCAAATACGTATAAAACGATTTAAATTTTCAAAACAAAATTGTCTTGATTTGAAAAATATACTCTTCACACTCGTTCTAGGATACTACTGATCCTATCTCTAACGAGTCATTCTAATTGGATATTACTAATCCAATATCTGATGAATTCTTTCGTATGGTTCTAATGTGTCTTGTTCTCGAGCTTTGTAAACCAAAGCTCTGATACCAAATGTGACGGCCGGGAATTTCGCTCGATCTGAATCAGTCGTTAAACCAATCTAGACCGTTCGAAACCCCTGATCGTTGAGACAGGACAAAACAGAACGTAGACGGAAGAACATTTCATTGTTATTACAACAATTCCATCAGATACAAGAATATACAGAGTATAAATGAATAAATTACATTCGATAAATATCAGAGATTACAATAAATTACATAGCAGCGGAAAATAATACAAAGCACAACTGAAGGTGATATACGGATACAGAGCTTTCCGGATATCATTCCAACTGTAAACCAGGATCCTGTGAATATAAATCTGCAAAACCAAAACTACTAGCTGCCCGTGCGGAAAATAGGGGCACCCAGAGTTTAGGTTAAAACAATAAACTCCAGGTCAGTCATGTGACTGGTGTGAGAACTAAAACAGTTATTTAAAGCTTTACTTTAAAAGAGAGTAATTCAAGGGACCACGCCGTATAACACGGAACGGGTTTCCTCCCAAGAATATCAGTGCATAGAATAAACAACGCAATGCTTTTTCGAAAAATGAAGCTGTTATAAGACCCAGGTCCCATCACACAATGCAACGCAAGCCGGAGGATAGGGTTTTACCTTATAACAGCCAAACATGCTTGATACGTTTAAAACAAATCATTTGATACTATAATAAGTGTATAGTGTCAAAAACAATTTCAATCATAAATATAAATCATAGACGGCATAACATCCCATGCTACTATGTCGCCATACTAGGCTCTACAAATAAAGCCGCAATACACGTATTGGAAATTGGATTTCCGTCATGAGTCGAGGCAAGGGGCAAGATCCTCTCCGCGTTCGAGACACTCTAGCAAATGTCTCAGGGTTACGCACTCTGGGCAACCCTGGAATCGGCTGGGTCGGTCCTCACTTACGTTAGAGGATTGGCAATTCCTGAACACACGTTTCCCGGTCCTTACAGACCTATAATCGAGGCGCCTCATTCCAACAACCACAAAGGTGAAAAGTATATAAATGTCAGGGCTGGTAAGTCACTGACACCACCAAAGCTAGAAAGAAACGTCGTGCTCTCCCAGCGGTCTGTATCCCGTTTTTAACTCATACCGAGGTGTGAGGCTCGCGAATTCACGCTATACACAAAGCTACGCCACAAAGGCCGTGCTTTGATCATCAACCACAAGACTTTGCTTTTCAACAGAAGCCTTGATCATTGCATTTTAGCGTGCCACACAGGCAATTCATGCCATGCGACTGATGTCCATCGATATACAACCTCTGAGCTCGTACGTCTCAGAGAAGGGCGTTAAGCAAAAGAATAAATTCTCCGCCGCCAAACAGATGTATATTTAATAGAAATCAATCAACACAGAATAAAATCCAATGTCAAGCACACAATCCATTTACAAGTCCGTTCTGGGTCTGAACGAAACGGGAGGCACTTTCCTCGCATATCCATCCATCTCCAAGTACGTCTGGACGACCACCAACTATTTCCATCCTCTTGGGTGTACTGCCCAATCAGGATCGTCAGTAATAATCCAAACGATGTGAAGACTTCCGGTCTTCGACCACCGTCTTCATCTTCGACATATCGTCGAATCGGTTATTCAGAATGGGTATAAACCCGGACTTTCCGAACAACCCACGTATATTAAAAACAAATGTTACACAAACACAACATACGCCTCATTCCAATCCAGAATATTCTTTTATTCCCAAAATCACGTTCCTAGGGAAAGGTTCCCATTAATTTTATCCAAGATAAATTCTTTAAAATTTATCCTTTAATCTTTCTTTGGATGTCATTTCAAACCAAATTATGGTTTTCTAAACTAGTCGAGATTAACGAACCGTAACGAAGTAATTATTTATTTTATTTCCCAATCCCAACCTATTCATCCCATGAAGTAAAACTGGTAATACTCCATATCTAACACCACGGTGTTATCGGTAAAATTAATTACCATTTCACGTTCAAATCTAATAAAAGATTTAACTATCGTTTTGGAGCAAAACTGGTGATACTCCATTCCCGCTCATTTTCTAAATTCGATAATTTAGATTATAAATTCACATTTCAATCTAATTGCAGATTCGTTAAAACTCCTTTTACTGGGTTAAAGAACTAGGTGTTATTTAAAACACAGTTCACGACAAACCCAAATTACATCCTATTTATCGGGTTAAAGAACTAGTGTTATTTGAAACACCGTTCACGATAAACCCAAATCACATTCTATTTATTATTGGGTTAAAGAACTAGTGTTGTTTAAAACACAGTTCACGATAAACCCACAAATCAATTCTAGTTCAATTCAAATCAAATATATTAGGAATTCCGATTATTTAAAACCCCTTTTTAAATCTAATTTATTTATTAAAAAAAAATCGGGTTTTAAATTGAGTTCAAGCTAGTTCATTTTGATAAGAATCTATTTTCATCTTTTCAAATATAGAGTTTTTCATCTCAATTTTTCCCAAATCATTTCTTATGATTTTACACAAATTATTGATATTTTTAATAATTTTATCAAGGCCCGTACAGTCGATTTCCATCAACGGCCATCGAACTGCACTTATAGCGACCTTTTTCAAATTTGATTTGGACGTATCTCCAAATCCAACCGTTATATTTTGAATTTCTAATATTCATTAGAAAGCTCTTTTCGATACGAACCCAACGGTTCCGGTTTTAGGAGAATCCGACGGTCGGATCTCCCGTAATGTCCGTTTGAAATAAATGGTCGAAATTCACGAACTGCCGCGGCGCGGCGCGTTCTATTCAGGCCATTATATTATATATATAATATATATAATATATATTTCGTCGATTTCTATTTAAAACGAATTATATAAATATTTTTAAATTTGTTTCAAAAACAATTTCAACTTCCCTTTCATTTCAAATCAAAATTGAATTCTTCCTTATAAATTCGTTTTAAAATTCATTTCAATTCAATTCAAATTTCTATTCGATTCAATTCAAATTGGTTTTCTATTCGATTCAATTCAAATTGGTTTTCTATTCGATTCAATTCAAATTGGTTTTCTATTCGATTCAATTCAAATTGGTTTACTATTCGATTCAATTCAAATTGGTTTTCTATTCGATTCAATTCAAATTGGTTTTCTATTCGATTCAATTCAAATTGGTTTTCTATTCGATTCAATTCAAATTGGTTTTCTATTCGATTCAATTCAAATTGGTTTTCTATTCGATTCAATTCAAATTGGTTTCAAATCAAATTCATTTCGTTTTCTATTTGAATCAAATTCATTTCGTTTTCTATTTGAATCAAATTCATTTCGTTTTCTATTTGATTCGAATTCAAATTGGTTTCAAATCAAATTCATTTCGTTTTCTATTTGAATCAAATTCATTTCGTTTTCTATTTGAATCAAATTCATTTCGTTTTCTATTTGATTTCAATTCAAATCGATTTTAATTCGATTCGAATTCATTTCGTTTTCAATTCAATTTAAATTCAATTCGTTTTCTATTCAATTTGAATTCAATTCGTTTTCTATTCAATTCGTTATATATCCAATTGAAATCAAATTCGTTATATATTCAATTGAAATCAAATTCGTTATATATTCAATTCATTTCGAAATCGTTTTATATTCATTTCATTTCGAAATCGTTTTCTATTCATTTCATTTCGAAATCGTTTTCTATTCATTTCATTTCGAAACCGTTTTCTATTCAATTCATTTCGAAATCGTTTTCTATTCAATTCATTTCGAAATCGTTTTCTATTCAATTCATTTCGAAATCGTTTTCTATTCAAGTTTCATTTCAAAATATTCGATTTCGAAATCACTTTTCAATATTCATTTTAAAATGAATAAAATCGATATAAATATCGTTCACGTCAAAATGGCGTCAATCTAATCAACACGGCTTCATATAATTCTATTTTCAAATATTCTATTTCAAATATTTCTTTTTCAAATATTTCCTATTCAAATATTTCTATTTCAAATATTTCTATTTTAAAATATTTCGTTTTCAAATATTTCGTTCAACACATGACTAATCTCAACGGATGAGTACGGTCAACACATGAACATTTAATTTATATTGATAAAGAAGTAAATTTTATATTAAAATATTTCGTTCAACACATGACTAATCTCAACAGATGAGTACAGTCAACACATGAACCTTTATATTATATTGATAAAGATGTAAATTTTATTTTTAAAATATTTCGTTCAACACATGACTAATCTCAACAGATGAGTACAGTCAACACATGAACATTTACTTTATATTGATAAAGAAGTAAATTTTATTATTAAAATATTTCGTTCAACACATGACTAATCTCAACAGATGAGTACAGTCAACACATGAACATTTACTTTATATTGATAAAGAAGTAAATTTTATTATTAAAATATTTCGTTCAACACATGACTAATCTCAACGGATGAGTACAATCAACAAATGAACTTTTATTTTATAATATTCTTTATTTTCTAAATTGGAATGAGGCCCAATCAATCAACATATAATGTTAATTATATGGATTTTCATACATCACACGTATATAATAGCATTGAAAAATAATCAACCATCAACCAAAGTGCACTACACTGTATAAGCATCAAATATAGATATCTAACGCTTATAACAGCCTGTCAATCAATCGATCGACATATTTAATCAATCAGGATGAGTGAACTTCAAATTTCATCCCAACACCCGTGTGGGGTTTCAAATCAACAAACACAGATTTTTATTTGTGCAGTTGGGCGATGTGTAAAATTTATCGTCCCAATCAATGTCAGTCAAATCGGTGTACATAAACAAACTGTCCGGTTTGTAAATGAATATTTATTTATTCACTTTCACGTTAAAAATTATATTTTTAACGATAAAATATTTTATTTCAACATATGAATTTCTATTCAGTTCATTCTTTAAATAAAATGATATTTTTATTTTTCTAACTTATTTTAGAAAATTTCGGCGGCATAACGACACAATACTAGAAACGGGACGAGGCCTAGCCTTATCCACGGTCTAATGAAGGCCCACGCCATTCACACATCAATCAAATCCATTCATTTCACCAAACAATTCAATTCAACTCAAGTATTCTAACTAACTACACAACCAAACAATTTAACAAACAAGCCATCCATGGTCTGTGGATGACGGGTGTCGGGTGCTACTAAACACCGTCTACATCCTAGTATATATATATAGCTAGAAAAAGGAATTGAAGAGTGAGAAGTTCTCACCGATTTCTATTCAATCATCTTGACTCTTCTTTGATAGAAATCTTCATCGTTATCGCATTTTTGTCATCTTCGTTGTTGTAGCCACTACATATGTAAAAATCGAATTTTTACTTCGCTATTCATTATATAAAAATCGAATTTTTATTTCCCTATTCAATATATAAAAATCGAATTTTTATTTCGCTATTCAATATATAAAAATCGAATTTTTATTATACTATTCAATATATAAAAATCAAATTTTTATTATACTATTCAATATATAAAAATCAAATTTTTATTACCTCGCTATATGGATAAAAATTCCATTTTCACACCGCTACTATATAGATAAAAATTCTATTTTTACCTCGCTATTCTCTATATAAAGATTTCGCCTTTTCAAATATATCATTATAAAAATCACATTTTTATTTTTCTACACATATAAAGATGGTATTTCTAATATTCCTATCATGTAAAAATTATATTTTTAATTCTCTACATAAACAAAAATCATATTTTTACATCTTCTATATAGTAAAGATTATATTTTTATCCTTCTGCAATATAAAAGATTATATTTTTATCCTTTCTATAATATAAAAATTATATTTTTACTTCCTTAAAAATCTCTCCTCTTTATTTTCAAAAATCAAATCTTCTTCTAAATAAAAATCAAATCTTTTTGTTCATGACAACATTCTAAATTCACTCCTTTTTCCCATTTCAAAGATCTACTCTTTTCCATTTATATAAATCAAATCTTGTGAATGAACAAAATATAATCTTTTATCATATAAAGATCCTAGCTTTTATCACAAAGAAAGATTAGTTTTTTTTCTACAATCCATTATTTTCAGAGAAAAAAAACATATGTTTTATAAACTAAAAAAAAACAAAATCAGAAAGGGGCCAAACTCACATTGTTTGAATCGAAGGTGGCGGTGCTTTTGCTGTTGAGCTTCGAAAAAAAAAGGGGGGGGGTCTTCACTGCTGCGCCGGAGGATAGGATTCGCCAGTGGCTCGAGGTGTTGGCGCTTGAGCCAGAGGAGAGGGAGGTGGTAGAAGGAGGAAGGAGGAAATCGAGGAGAGGGCGGAGCGTTTTAAGAGCGGACGGGGGAGAAGGAGAGAACAAGGAGGCGAAGGGGAGAAGAGAGGGAGGGGTGTTGGGGACAAACGGCGCCGGTCTGGGGAGGGAAGCGAGGTCGCGGTGGAGGGGATCAGTAGGGAAGAAGGGAAGGAGGAAGAAAGGGGAAGGCGTGGAGGAGGCGGTGGAGGAAGGAGGGTCAGAGGCGGTGGTGGAAGGCCAACGGTGGGAGGAGCGATTTTTTTTATTTTTCTTTTTCTTTTTTTCTTCTAAACGGTGAGGGAGTGAGTGAGAGAGGGGTAAGGTTATTATATTTTAATTATATTATATTTTATTTTATTTCCAAAAAGATTACTTTTTCATATGACCTCAAAACGAGGCCCACTGCCTGTCGTCCATAGCGTATTACCCCCATTCCGAACACAATGGGATATGTATCGTAGGTTGATTCGGACGTTACGATCAGTTTTCGTCAAAATCAACATATAACTCTATATATTGAATTTGAATGCGCATTTCAATTTACCGGGGTCACATACTAACTCGAAAAATTTCAGAAAAATATTTTCTAGCTTCGTATTGACGATACGGTCCTAACAAAACTAGTTTCGTCGAATTCTGAGACCGTTTGAAAAATGGCCAATTTCCAGTCGATTAAAATCAACTGAAACTGGTCAAACACGTTTTCCTTTGCCACGCTCACATATTGATTCGAAAAATTATGAAATTTGGAATCTAGCAATTATTTGACATCGTGGATCCAACAAAAGTGGTTTCGTCGAAATCCGAGGTCGATTGCAAAATTGCTATTTTTAAGGGCCTGAATTCCATAGCGACTATTCAGAATTTTCAACTGGGCATATCTTTTGATCCCCGCTATGAAATTTCGATTTGTCGGATTCGTTGGAAAGATATTATCAATTAGATCCTAATGTTTTTGGTTTCACTAAAATCCGGATTGTTTTGCACCCGGTACATTCAATTGAAGTTTGAAATCGAATTATCGAACTACCGCGCCATTTTCAATTCTATTTATAATTATATATAATTATTTATATTCTAACGACGACGCATATAATATATACGTTCTAAATATATTCAAAATAAATTTCTCGTCGATATTATTTAAAATAATCTATTTTAAATACTCAAAATTCGCTAAAATTGCCAAAATAAAAATTTTAAACTGGCCCAGATTTTCGGGTTGTTACAGCTTCGCTGCCGCCACTGCAGGCACTTCCAGACCATTGCGACCCCACTAACCTCTTGCCCTCTCCACGGCGCCCCACCGCCAAGAGGGTCATCCCTCCATTCGCCGTCCATCGCCAGAATTTTTCCCACGAACATCGCCTATGTTGGCCACGACTCTGGCCGCCACACATCACCTCCGACAACCAAACTTCACCACAACGTCGATCTCACCACCTCAAACTACTTTCCAATCGAGCCCCTTACCTGAATCAGCCCCCTTTCACCGTCAATCAACCATTTTCCGTTCGCTGCACCCAAAAAAGACATCACCCACGCTTATGTCAACATAACGGCCACTACGGCTACTTTCAGGCCTAAGCCCCAACTACAAAGTTGTAGCCCTCTCTCTGTTTCCAACTTTCTAGTTGGCACCTCAGGCCAACTCTTGACCGTTTGTACGTAATTTGAGAAAAATCGAAACTCACCAGTTCACGGTCGTGGTGAGATTCTGGCTACGTCCAACACCCATTCATTACCAAATTTTTGTTGTAGATAGTACTCGATATACTCTTCAACTTTCTTGTTGGAAGTTTCCTCGATTCATTTGGAAGATAGAAGAGGGACTAAATTGTAAAATGAAAGGCTAAAATAATGGTTTGAGGTAGAGGAGGGGTGTATTTATAGAGGGTTAGTTTAGCTTATGGGTAAAGCTTCATATATTATTTTATTATTTCTTTAGTTATTGCTACTTGTAATCGTCGTTTAAAAATATGTATGATCACATACGAACTCTGTTCGTGGTAAAAATTTATATGTAGCTATGATTTGTCATTATAGTCATAAATAAACTTGTTTCATCGAAATCCAAGTACGTTTTCTCAAATAGCGCTCGTTCGATGTGACGACCCATCCTTTCGGTCCCCGGAGCTCGACACTAATATATCCACGATATTCGTGTATTGACGTTCCAAGTGCTAGAAGGACAGATGGCCATTCAGACATAACACATTATATAATAGTAGAAGATAATCATGTATTAAACCAAAATGTATATCATATTACATTAAGGGTTAATCAGAGTTAATACATCCCATCGGGTCTAAATATCATACATAGCAGAGGAAATAAACAAATAGGTACATAGTGGAAATAACAATATATTGACACGATGGAGTCTTAGAGAACATCCTAATCATGCTCCTGCTCCAAATCCAAAACCATCTTTCCTAGATAGCTTCCATACATACATACATACATACATATATATATATATAGCTTCCAAAAGTAATCTTAACTAACAACCTGTTTACTATATTACCTGTGTGGAATGAGGGCACCCGTGTTTGCAAGGGAAAAACAAACTACAAGTCAGTCATGGGACTGGTATGAGAAATTCAAAGCAGTTATTCTTAACATTTATTTAAAAGTATGGCTCATCTCGTGACTACGCCATGTAATACGGTACGCATTTTCTCCACATGAATACCAGTGCACAAAACTTCGCAATGCCTTTATAAAATGAAGCCATTATAAGACTCACATCTCATTGCACAATGCAACATATGCGGAGAAGAGAGTTTTAACTTATAATAACCAAACATACTTGATACATAAAGCATTTTTGATACTGATATTATTATTAATGTCTAAATGTGGAAATCACTTTCGAAAGTAAATGTATAAATCTTAGTTTGCATAATCCCTCATCCCATTATGTTGGCTATATAGTTTACATCTGAAAAAGCAAAGGCTATTATTGGAAATTGGATTTCATCAATAAACCAAGGTAAAGGGTCTTCCTTAACTGTTTGGAACACCTCTAGCGAGATGTACCAGGACTTAACAAATGATCCTTCAGAATGGTAGAGCCAGCCAGCACTAACAGGCTGGTTGGAATCTTACCTGAACATAATTTCCCCCGGTTGTGACCGACCATTCTCCGCGGTGCCTCGATCTATCATCCACATAAGCAAACTTGTTAGGGCTCCATAACATAGCAGCACTTTTCAACTAAAAGGAAACGTATATCCTTATCTCTGCATCCATCAACCCGTTTTCGGTTCATTCTTCGCCACCAACTAATATAACATCAATAGAAACCAATTAGTTATGTTGTAAAATACAACGCCAGACGCGCATTCATTTACAAATTTGTTCCAGGTCTGAATGAAACCAAAGGCACCTTTTTCCTCATCCAATGAAGAAGAAAGTCCCTTGCACATCCGGACAATCAAGAAGTGCGTCGGGACTACTGTTACTTACAACCTTATAATAAGAGATACCCAAGGCATCAACAAGAAGTCCATTTGATGTGAAGATTCCCAGTCTTCCACCTTCTTCAATACTTTGACTTCAAACTCATCGTATAATTATTCGAAATAGGTTGAACCCGGTCTTTTAGAAATAATAATCATCAAACAAAATCCTTTTTTATTATTGGATCCCCAGTTAAGTCTCCTTTGATTGGAAAACGTTTCATAAGATTTGATCTTATTCTTAAATGTGGTTAAGCTATTAAGCATCCAAAATCATTTTAAAAATCATTTATTAAACTTATAAAAAGATTTACCAAGGGTTAGATGCTACTTAGGAATTTAAAACCCTTATCTCAAAATGTTTCTTAAAAACCATTATAAAAAGCGTTGCAAAATAGCCAATTTCTAATCAATCGGGTTTTATCATTCAAATCCATATATATTTAATCCAAAACTCTTTCAAATCATTTATTATAATTTATAATGATTTCCCCTATTTTAAATAATTTAAAAATAGTCCATTTCAGTCTGATCCCATTTTAGGTTCTAAATTGCACTGGCGATGTTTTTATTCAAATTTGATTTGAAACTATTTCAGAATCTGCCCGTTGGATCTTAAAACTTTCCTTTTCATTTGAAAGATCCTTTTATTTTGAGCCAATCTTTTTTTGTATCTCTAAAATCCGACGGTCGGATCTTCCGGTACATCAGTTTGAAGTCAATGGTCGAAATTCGCGAACTACCGCTGTGCGACTAGTCCTATTCAGACGCGACTTCGGTTATAATTAAAATTCATGTTGAATCACTTCAAAAATAATTTATTAATTATATCAAATATGTATAATAATTTTCAAAAACTATATTTCCTATATTTAACTTCAAATTCAAATATTCTGTCATTTAAATATTATAATATTATTTAAATCGTTAAAATAATATTATTTTTCAAACTTCGTCTTTTGAAATCCAAAATTTCCTGAAATCCGTTATAAGAATAAATAAGATAGTTTTGAAAAGAAAATTTTGTTCAAACATTTCTCATGTACCCTAACCCAAATTCACTTTCTAAGTTACTATTCATTTTTAAATTAAAACTTGAACATGCCTTAATTACTCGAAAACTGTTTCAAATCAACTTAAACTTTGTTTCTATCAAAAGTCGAATATCAAATTCAAACTTTTATTTTTCTCTCATTATTTATATTAATAAAATATTCATTAAATCATTTTATTCAATGGTGACTTAACCAACGTGCCAATAATCACACTTTTCGGACATATTAAATCAGGGTAACACATAACACTTTATCAACAACCAATATAACATCCAACCATAACAATATATGGTGTCATGAATTTAACAGGGTATTCACACAATAACTAATCACTATTCAAGCATAATATTCATCAACTCAATAAGGTGTATTACAACCTTCAATATTCAACCAACTATCATTTAATCACCCCATAAAGTTCGTACCTATATTCAACAACAAATACTTAGTTAGTTTTCAATCAATGAGCATTTAAGGTTTAAATCAATACTCATGTCCACAACATTATTTCTAAGTGTAAGATACTTAACTGACTACACAAATTTCACTTAAAAATCTCATATTTTCCACACCAAACACTATCAAACCATATCATGATCCCATATTATCCTCCAAAGGTTATTAAATAACTCAATCGAGCTTACAACAATAACTAATATTTAACTAGCCCTTTTTCTTTTCAAAGTTCTCACCTAGTATTCCATTTCTCCTTACTTTAATCTTAGGAAATCTTAGCGATCCCCAAAAATTTCGACAGTCTCCCGGCATCACCGGAGTTTTCTGAAAATTAATCGAACGGAGGTTCGACGCTATGGAGTTTTATAAAACGATGGATGAATAAGTGGTGCATATTTGGTTCGAGGAGCTAACGGGTCGGGTTATTAGGGCCATGGGGTTCGAGTTTGAGGGTAGGGCCCATGGATTGGCTGGTGCATGGTTAGAGGCGGGTCAGGTGGGGCCAGGCGCGACAGTGGGGGTTGAGGAGGTGCGGCCTTGGTGGTGTGGGTTTTTAGAGTTTTGAAGAGGGTTTGGGGCTTTTGGGGTGAGGTGGGGCTACGACAAGAGGGAGGGTTGGTCGGAGGGGATGACACCAGCATGGGGGAAGGGGTTGGACGACGGTGGCTAAGGGGAGGCTCACGGGTGGAGAAAGAAGGAGAAAGGGGAGAGCAAGGTGAAAATGAAAGGGAAGAAAGTGGTTTAGTGAAGAGGGAACCTTATTCTTATAGGCAAAAGCAAGGGGGCTAATTGCAATTGTGTAGGGTGTGTTGTTGAGCATAGGGCAGATGATATGGAGTGCAAGCTAAGGGTCTTAGGATAATTACCTTATGAAGGGTTTAAATACACTTTGTTTAATGTTCATTAATTTAATTAGTTAGCTAGCTTATGTACATGCAACGTTCCTGCAACTTATTGGCACAACATTTGACACATTATTAAATATATTTTCCAGTCATATTTACTAGTTTTTGGTGCTTTTCGATAGTAGTAAACAAAATTTTAAATAAACTTTCTTTATTATTTTTAATTAATTGAAACGAGCTCAAATTGACTATAAATTTAAACTTGAAATTTTAAATTTTAATTTGGTCCCAAAATTTTAGGTTGTTACATTCGAGCTTAAATTCTTGGTTTATTAGACATACATATTTACATTGAACGTTTATAGATCGCATGACCACATACTAACTTCGATTGGTCCGATTTTGAAATCTTAAAATAATTTACTATTCCGAACCCGATAAAATTGGTTTCGTCGAAATCCGAGATTGTTTTCAAAATGTCTATTTTCCATATTCAATTAAAGCGGTAAAATAGAATTTAAATTCAAAATATTCCAATTCCTTGAAAAACAAATTATAATTATCACGTATATCCAAATAAAACTTCATATAGGTTCAGAATAAACTATATTGAATTTTATACTCGATTTTTTTTTTCCGCAGAGTAAGCAGGGTTGAGTGGCCCCTACCATATTTTATTAAAGAACAAATACAAAAACAAACAACTACAACCACATCAACAAATACATCTAGTAATAGAAAGGACCATTACATGTTTAGGAGTAATAAACCCACTAAACACCCTAATGTTCCTCTCCATCCACAACATATATAAAGTCTTCTTTAAAACTTTCAACAACAAAGAACCAATAATAGTCTTCTACCTTGTAGATTTGAAGATGATATACCATTCTTCATAAGAACAATATCTGGAATATGAAGGCCAAAGTGTTGGAAAACATGCAACCAAACAAAACGAGAATATTCACACTCAAAATACAAGTGGGGAATAGTTTCCGCATGCACTCCACAAAACATACATGAATCATCATAAATTATTCCAAACTTTTTCAACCTCTTCCTAGTAAGAATACAATTCTTCGGAACTCTCCATAAAAATAAATTCTCCTTAGGTACTTGATTCGAAATCCATATTCTATTATACCAAGGAAAAGAAACATCACTTATGCACATCATCAAACCATCATACGCATTATTTATAGAGTATTATTTCCCAATCCAGAGTGCATGGAAATTAGCAGTAGGGAGAGATGCATTCAAAAGCCCAGACCAGACACTACGAATCAAAAAGGAGTTGTAGTGAGGAAGAGAAAAGGGCACCATTAACATAAACACTTGCCAGAGAAGCACCATCATTTATTCCAGACATGTATCTTCCATTAAAATCAATAAAATTGGCAAGCATAACTCCATTTGCATACCAAGGGTCGTACCAAAATGATATATTATGTATGTGTTTCAAACCACGTCGAAACAAAGGAAGAAACTTCATTATATGCTTCAGCATGTTCCTCCGCGACCAGCTGCAGTCATGTGGAGCTTCCATAGTCCAGAAGTGTTGATCTTTAATCAGATTAATTTTGCACCAGAAAACCATAGGTTGTTGTCAAAATTAACAAGTTTATCAATTCTGGACGAGAGAACAGCCCTATTCCAAGCTTTCAGGTTTATAATTCCAAGTCCACCGTTAGCATAAGAGCAACAAACTTTGTTGAAAGAGACGGGTATTAATTTCTTTGAGTATGGATTACCATGGCAAAGAAAATGATTCAATGCAGAGTTAATCATGTCAATGAGTTTGCGTGGCAGAATAAAAAGTCTTGCATAATAAATACTCATTGCTAAAGTAATAGACTTAACTATAACTAGCCTACCTGCAGAAGAAAATTTTGAAGTAGGCAGACTTGCAATTTTGGATATTATACTTTCAAAAAGCAGCAGGCATTGTGATGACCTTAATCTGGAAGAACACAATCAAACACCTAGATAATTTTCATCATTGAGAAAAGGTGACAAAACAGAGAGATCGTATATAGATGCTTTTAACTGTTCAAAGAGACCCCCAATCTTGATCTTAGATTTACTCCCTTTAATTGTCATTCCAGACAATAACCTGAAAGACTCAAGAACTCTGTGAATGCCAATAATGGATTTAGGGTTTGGCTTTGAGAAAAGAAGCAAATCATCAGCAAAGAGTAAAGAATTAATGTTAGGTCTCTTACAATATGGATGGTAGTCAATTTGCTTTGAGATCACAACATTTTTGGTAAGAATAGTAAAAAGCTCCATAGCACAAACAAAAACTATAGGGAAATAGGGTCCCCTTTCCTTAACCCCTTACCACCTTTAAAGAAACCAAAAGTCGAGCCATTTACTAATAGAGTATAGTGTACTATAGACATACAAGTATATCCAACAAAGAAAAGGTATGGGAAAGTTCATCTTGAATAGATTATAAATGACAGATTCCCACCGAGCCGTATCATAAGCCTTTTGAATGTCTAATTTGTGAACACTTCTAGGGGATATTGAGTTTCTGTTATAACCTTTCGTTAGTTCATTTTCTAGTAATATGTTATCAGATATGTCTCTTTTTGGAAGACATACGCTCGGGTTTGGAAAAATGACAGTAGTTAGTGCAGTTTTCGTTCTTTCTGCCATAATTTTAGAAATACACTTGTATATAACATTACAACATGCAATAGGATGAAATTGAAAAACAAATGTTGGCATGTCATATTTTGGAATTAAAGCCAACCTAGTAGCATTTATCCCATGCAACATCTTGCAGTGAATAAAGAAAATTTTAATAGCTTTAATATCATACCAACCTGCCACTAGCCAACAAACTTAAAAAAGTGAGCATTAAAACCATCAAGGCCAGGAGAACTGGAAAATTTCATAGACAAAAAATGATTTAGCAATGTCATCGTCTATAATTTCTCTAATGAGGCCAACTTTAACTTAGCAGAAATAGCAGGGAAAATAATATGAGAAAAAGAATTCAGGTTAATAGAAGCAAAATAGCAATTACCAAGAATAGAAGTGAAAAAGTTCAGGAAATCTTCATGAATAGAATCTGGAATAGAGCACACATTCCCTTCGTTATCGACAATATATGTGATATTTGTAGCTGAATGGTGAATCTTTAGGGAATTATGGAAGGTAGACGTATTTTTATCACTAAATAATTTCCATTTGTTCTTAAACTTTTGTTTTGCCATTTTAGCCTCTTCAATAATTGCCTTAGCAAAATATGTAGATAGTTGCTCCATATGAGAGACGTTATGACATTCCTATATTGCATTTTGAACCATGAATAAATTATCTTTGATTGAATTTGAAAGACTGGTACCATTCCTATAGTTCACTCTAGCCCAAGTCTTCAGTACAATTTTCAAGTTTTTAAGCTTTTCTAGCAAAATAAACATTGGGTTACCATGAACATTATATTCCAACATTCATTTACAATGTTCAAAAAATTTGGGTGATTAGCCCAATTATTAAAATATGAAAATGAGTTGTGTTTTCTCATGATTTTCTCGCCTTGGTCCAACATAAGAGGGGAGTGGTCAGATAATGATGGATGGGGAATAAAACAATATAGGGAAGGCCAATTGGTTATAGCAGTGAAATTCTGATAAGATCTGTAAAGTTTACAAAATTTCCTAACACTAGATCCGGATTTGTTGTTCCAAATATATTCAGCTCCAGAGGAAGGGGCAGGGAGAAGGTTGGAATCATAGACGACATTATTAAGGGGTCCAGTTTGTTTGTAGGTTAAAGCGAACCCCCCATGTTTGTCAGTTGAAAACTGCATATAGTTCCAATCACCCAAACAAACCAAAGGGAGAGAGGAGTTCTGAAGAGATGGAAGGATATCTATGAAGGGTTGCCTATTGGTAGCACTGTTATCAACATAGATAACAGTAGAGAGAAAATTGGTATTAGATGGAAAATGTGTAACTTCAGAGTGAATGAATTGTTTGTGAACAGAAATTGGATTAAGAGAAAAATAATTAGGGTTCCTAATGATAAGAATTGTACCAAATGGATCTTGAGCATGGTTATGAATAGAATTCTAGGAATGATTGATGTTTTGCATAGTTTTTGTTGTGGTGATATGGTTAAGTTTAGTTTCTGCAATGGCCATGAGATGAATATTGTAAGAGGAAATGAGATTAGCAATTTCAAGTTGCTTTGACAGAGGGTTTGCACCTCTGATATTCCAAAAAGCAATTTTATCAATCATTAAAAACTTAATGATGATGCTGCTCTGGTTCTAACACCATAAGAAGCAGGATTGAGAGATAGTTAGGAAGGCAATGATAGAACAGATTGTTCAATAGAGTAATCAGTATTGTTGTCTAGGTCGAGATCATAAGAAGATTGTTTCTTTGGTCTTCCCTTATTTCGTCTAATAACACTATTCTTTGAAATAGGAAATGTTGGAGATTTAGATGATTTAGGAGCTGAAGAAGAGGAAATGGTTTATAGCATATGAGGGTGGGTGATGAAGAAGAGGCTAAATTATTTACGTCACCAAAGATATGATTAGGTAAAGATAGGGTGTTATAAGGTGAACTAGGAAGGAAAGGGTTTGCTTGATGGACAGGGGTATGCATGTCAGCTATGTGCAATAGGATAATACCATGAAAAGGAGAATGAACAAGCAAATTTGTTACATGAGAGGATTCCGGATTAACTTCAGGAGGAGGATTAAACTCATTGAGTAGGTTGGTTACATTGAGAGTATCAGGTGGATGGGGATTGATGATAGGCACTGACACACTAATAGAAGCAATTGGAGATATATTTGCATTATAAGATTTGCCACTGGCCTTGAACGTAAAAGATGAATTATTTTCAGTTGCATATTCAAACTGTTGTCAACATTTTCTGCATCCTCCATATTTTCTATCTAATATTTTTCATTTTCACTTTGAATATTAACAACATCAACCACTAAACCTTCATTCTGAAAGTAAACTTCCTGCAATATTTTTACTTCCTACACGTTCATGGAATCTCTTTGATTTTCTTTTGATACCTTTCTCCAAACTTTTTTACTGTTTCTATGCCTTTTTCTTTGAACCACCATGAAACCTCCCATCTCTTCATTATAATAATTCTCATTATAATTTATATTGCCCTCATTCTCATGTTTACAGTCAACTACAACATCTTTCACTACTCTATCAGCTACCTTGATTTCTTTATATTTCTCACAACGATTTGTGGGATGTCCAAAATTCTTACACTTGGTACATATCAAAGGCTTCCAAGAATAATCAACCATAATGTTAGGACATGTCCCATCACCAACAAATAGAAATTCAGGCAAATCTTTTTCTGGACTAACTTCAACTAAACATTTAGCATATTGAAAACGTTTCATTTTCTTAATGTTTTCATGATAACATAAAATTTTACCAATATGGCAAGATGTCCAATTAATTCCAAGTAATGACCACATCATTATAGGGATACAGAAAAAATGTACCCAAATAGGTACAGTTTTAACAGCAGCTTGAGCTAAAGAGAGAGAGGGGGTCCAGTTAGAAATGATGAACATTTGGCCGCGAATAAACATAGGATCCCTCTTAAGCACTATAAGCTTGTCTTCAAGGTTAACAAATTTGAAAAAGTAATTCTACTTGTCAAAATACATTTCGTAATCACCTTTAAGCTTCCATACTCTATCAAGATGTTGTTTTACTGCCATGTAGTTAACATTGCCAGCCAAGAAGGAACCAACCAAACAAGCAGTCCAAGACTTAGTTCCTTCTTTTAGAACTGCTTTAGGTGGTGGAATAGAGCGTCCAATATAGTTGACATTGAAGTAAATTAGAACATAATCATTTGCATTTCTAGGCATTGAATAAAAGAGAGACAAGAATTTCACTGGAGATGCAGAAGTGATAGAAGAAGGAGAAGGTTGAGGAGGAATGAGAGGAGGAACGAACGGGGGAGCATAGGTGTGACGGCCCGCCCCGCACCAGCCGGCATTTCCTCCGAAAGTGCGTTGTACACATGCACGACTAGCACGGAACGGTCGCCAAAAAAAGGAAAGAAGAGAATGAACTAATCAAGAACCTGTAGAATGTCCCACAGCACATGGAATAAAATATAATAACAACATACTTGACATAAGACAGACGAGACAGTGCATAAGCTGGAAACTAAAACTAGACATCATAGCAGCGGAAATCCAAACACAGCTTATGTTCACATCATCATTATTACAACTTTTCAACTGTCTCTAGAGCAAAGCAAAGAAAAAGGTACACTACTAATGCCCAAAGTAGTGACCCGCAGCGACACAGGGAGAATATATATATATATATATATATCATATGTGGAAGCCTCCTGCTCGTCTCCGGTACAGCTACTCGTGCATCACCAGCTAACCTGTCTCTAGTCTGCTCGTTTAGGAGCACCCAGAGTAATAAGAAGAGACATATAACTCTAGGTCAGACAAAAGTCTGGTATGAGCGATAAGCAGCAAAACAGAACAATAACAGGTATACTAAACCATACCTGAACCTGGACCTGCAACCAAAGAGGTCTACATACCGTACAATACTCGGTGCCACAAACATATGGTGTAAAGAATACGGGGGTGGGGGTGTGCATGTCATAGTGATGGCAAAAAAATCAAGCATGGCAACCATCCTTACGTCTCTCACTCAGTGCGTAAAGCATACGATGTCCATCACTCTTAACCACTAGACCCATCGAAGTAGTGACGGAGTTCGACTTGTACGACTACTGCTACCACCAAGCTTACCCTACGGAGTCATGACTAAATCTTTACAAATGACCCTGCTTCATTGGTCTATAGCCCATTACTCGTACCTAGACCACTGTGGTCCTGAATCCGTTCACGTACCCCCTACACATAGTGATCCAAAGTTATAGACATCGACAACCCCTTTGCACACGTCCCGCAGCAAAGCCCAATCATGAAGTTAACTCGTTGATTCCCAACTGGATCCTGAGTACAAACTTCCTACTTGAACTATCTTTGCATCTCGGGTTTTTGGTCTCTTCCTCCCCGGATCGGTTCGGCTTCCCCTTTTTCTTCGCTTCAGATTGTACTCCCAGCTCGGTTCGTGGTCCATGCCTCAAGTCCAAGCTCTTTGGTTCGGTCCGTGGCCTTCATCTCGTGGCGGTTCGGATCGGTCTTGGTCACCCCTGGCGGATCGGGTCGGCCTTCAAGTCTTCTCGTGGTCCATCAGTTCGGGTCAGAGAACTCCTGGCAGATCGGGTCTGGGCTTCTGGTGTGAGCGGTTCGGTTTGGATAGGGTGCTACGATTTGTGATCCTCCTTCGCCATCAGTTCATGAACTCCCAGACGGTTCGGATCGTGGCAACCGTCCATGAGCGGTTCGGGTCGGGTAAAGGGAATCTGATCCGGTCCCTATCTACATTTCCTGCAACTTTTCCAGCAACTGTTTACGCCATTCGACGGCATTTTCGACCAATATAACTCTTCTAATCGATCACAAAGCATACCATATAGTCATAGCAACAAATAGAAATGACCACAAACACCAACAGGACAATCTAACATGGTAAAATAGATCAAACATAGCCAAAACCCCACATTTTCCCTTAAGCATGTTTGAGCAAAACTAATGATGCGATTAGCAAAACTTAACCAAATTAGCCAAATTTCCTAACAGAGGCCCTAAACAATATTTCAAATTTTTTAAATATTTTTCCAGAATTTAATCATGCTTAAATTCGCTAATTAACACTAATTACCCTTAATTAACCATAATTAGTGAGGAACTATGCAAATCACTCACCTTAGCCACAAATAAAACCTTTGGAACCGAAACTCTACTGTTTGGGTGCGAATACCAATGCAACATAGCAGCTCTATCTCGATTCTTGTGCTAATCCTCTTTGATTTGATGTAGATTTGGCTTAATTAGCGATTAAGAGGTGATTTGGGGTGTTTTAGCAAGTGGAGGTCATTGCTAGGTTGAGAGGAATGTCCTAGGCGGCAGGAAAATGAAGTAAAATTCGTTTTCTAAACCCTAGCAGCCCTCTTATACTCTTAATCCCGAAATTCCCCTTTGGGCCTAGCTATTAATCACCCGGTTAAGCCCAATTAAGCTGTTTTTCACCACCTGAAACTTGTTTCAGCCATATCTCCCAAACGGTGAGTCCGTTTGGCTAATGTGACCACTCTACGGAAAGGTAAACCGTCATCCAGACCTAATGGAAGTGGTTTCAGGTCAAAACTCCTTTCCAATCAAAAGTTATGGTCGAAACAAGATCAGCTAGGGGCAAAACGGTCATAAAAAAATCGATAAAAATCATGAATATGGGAAATGACCCCAATAGTCGTCTCCCAAAGTTACATGACCATACGACTTCGTATGTGAAAGAAATAAATATTCTACGATCCTTCGATACGTAGAATGCGGGTCATTATATTCTCCCCTCCTTAGGAAATAAATATTCTACGATCCTTCGATGCGTAGAATGCGGGTCATTACATTCTCCCCTCCTTAGGAAATTTCGTCCCCGAAATTCCTTAATCCAAAACATACAAAGGATCCCGCATGCCTACCAGCCATATACAACAATCAAACATGCAAAACAAACATATCCTAGCATGCGGAAAGACTAAATCGAAACTGTAATCTTACCGGGCGAAGAGTTCTGGATACGTTTTCCTAATGCTCTCCTCTGTCTCCCAAGTACAGTCATTCTCATTCTCGCCCCCACTGAACCTTGACTAGATTCACCGCTTTCTTTCGAAGTTGCTTCGTATCGTTCCCAACAATATGCATAGGTCTGCGGTTCCCAACCGCCTCAGGTTCAACCTCGATATCATCCTACTGATTTGGTGAAATAGCCACATCGGGGTCGTGCACGAATTTCCTTAACTGGGAAACATGAAATACGTTATGAACTCCTGCCATCTTCTCTGGTAATTCAACTTTATATGCCAAATTCCAAATTTGCTCAAGAACTGGGAATGGACCAACAAATCTTGGTGCTAACTTGCCTCTCCTGCCAAATCGTATCACGCTCTTCAACGGAGAAATCTTAACAAACACCAAGTCGCCAATGGAGAACTTTAATTCTCTTCTCCTCTTATCAGCATAACTCTTCTGCCTATCTTGGGCAGCCTTCATTCGCTGTTGGATAACCTTAATCTTAGCTGAAGTTTCCCTTATCACATCTGGTCCAAGCACAAACTTCTCACCTGTTTCCAACCAACATGATGGTGAGTTGCATGGTCTTCCATACAAAGCTTCAAATGGAGCCATACCGGCACTAGATTGATAACTGTTATTATAGGCAAACTCTACTAGATGCAAATGGTCATCCCATGATCCACCAAAATCCAATACACAAGCTCTCAAGAGGTCTTCTAATACTCGATTCACCCTCTCGGTCTGACCGTCGGTTTTAGGATGATATGCAGTATTGAGATGTAATTCTGATCCTAACGCCCCTTGTAAGCTTTTCCAAAATCAACTAGTGAACAACGGATCTCGGTCACTCACAATGCCTTTGGGTATTCCATGAAATCTCACTACCCACTTTACATATAGTTCAGCTAACTTAGATGCCGTCCGGTTTGACTTGACGGGTATAAACCTTGCACTCTTAGTCAATCGGTCCATAATCACCCAAATGCTATCATGGCCCGATCTAGTCCTTGGTAACCCATCAATGAAATCCATTGAGACTTGTTCCCATTTCCATTCTGGAATTTCTAATGGTTGTAACAAACCACTAGGCTTCTTTTTCTCAGCTTTAACCAGCTGGCAATTCATGCATTTGGATATAAACTTCCCAACGTCTCTTTTCATCCCTTCCCAGTAGTAGGTCTGCTTCATGTCTCGGTACATCTTGTTACCACCGGGATGTATAGTCAGTTTTGGGTGATGACGTTCTCTAAGTACTTCATCTCTTAATCCATTGACATTGGGCACAACAAGTCTTCCATTCTTTCTAAGCCATCCATCTCGATCGAGCCCATACGTGTTCATCTCTCCGTCGATTCCCATCTCTAACTTTGAGATGATTTCCAATAGGTTAGGATCGTTCCTCTGACTGGAACCAATCCGCTCAATCAAAGTGGGTCTTATCATCAAACTTGCTAAAATTTCTGGATCAAATTCGCACTTTGGTCTGAAATCATACCCAGCGATGTAGTCCAGTTGCTTCCATTCTAGAAACATTGCCCCTAAACTGGCATGTCTTCTAATCAATGCATCAGCTACCGCATTGCCCTTTCCTGGTGTGTATGCGATATCGAAATCATAGGAAGCCAAGAATTCTAACCATCTTTGCTGTCGGAGATTTAGATCCTTCTGAGAGAAGAGATACTTTAACGATTTATGATCGGTAAACAACTCGAATCTTTCTCCCAAGAGATAATGTCTCCACATCTTCAACGCGAACACGATCACTGCTAATTCCAAATCATGGGTAGGGTATCTTCTCTCGTGCGGTTTCAATTGCCGACTTGCATAAGCTACAACCCTACCTCCTTGCATCAATACAACACCTAGTCAGGTACCACATGCATCCGTATATACTGTCATCTCTCCATTCCCCTTAGGAATGACTAACACTGGTGCACATGTCAACTTTTCCTTTAGACTCTTAAATGCATCCTCGCACTTTTCATCCCAGACGAAGGCTTGATTCTTCTTGGTCAACTGAGTCAACGGTGTTGCTATCTTGGAGAAGTCTTGGATAAACTTGCGATAATATCCAGCTAATCCCAAGAAACTTCTTTTGTCCGTTGCATTCTTGGGCGTAGGCCAATCCTGTACCGTAGCCACCTTCGCAGGACCCACGGCAATACCATTCTCTGAAACGACATGGCCTAAGAATCTCACTTCCCTCGTCCAGAAGTGACACTTAGAAAACTTTGCTTTCAACTGGTGTTTTCTCAACACCTCCATCACTATCCCCAAATGCTCCTTGTGTTCTTCCTTTGTCCTCGAATAAACAAGTATATCGTCCACGAACACAAGAACAAACTTATTCAACTGATCTCTGAATACCCTATTCATAAGATCCACAAAATATGCTGGCGCATTGGTCAGCCCGAATGGCATGACCAACCACTCATAAAATCTAGACGGCGTCCAAAATGCCATTTAGCTATACTCTCAGCTTCCACTCTAAGCTGATGAAAACCTGTCGCGAGATCCAACTAAGAGAACACTCTCGCGCCACTCAACTGATCAAACAAATCATCTATCCACGGTAGAGCATACTTATTCTTTCTCATCACCTTATTCAGCTCGCGGTAGTCTACACACAATCGAAGGGAACCATCTGCCTTGGTGGCAAACACAACTGGTGCTCCCCACTCAGAAACACTTCTTCTGATAAATCCCTTCTTCAAAAGATCATTTACTTGCACCCCGAGCTCTCGCTGCTCCCTTGGTTCCATACGACGAAGTGGCATCACTACAGTTCTGGCATCTTTCACTAAATCAATACGAACTCAATCTCTCGGTGTGGTGGAAGCCCGGTCACTTCCTCGAAGACGTCCGGATACTAGCCAACCACGGGCAAACCTGATAACTCATCATGCGGGAAGTCGAGGGAATTTATAAAACTATCCATTACCCCATCACTAGGTAGACCACCAAACACTACCCTCCGCCCATCATTAGCTCTAGCTGTCACCAAAAAGCCCTCACAGTCTACCACCACCCCGTATCTTTGGAGCCAACCGACTCCCAAAATAATGCCAAACCCAGTAAATCCCAAAACAAAGCAATCACAATCAAACATGCATCCATGACTCAATAAGACCACATTACGACAAATCATGCTAAGGCTAGTCGAACCATCAATCGGGTTCGTCACTACTAAAAGTCTATCGACAATCTCGTGCTCCAATCCCAACCTATCTACCAGGTCACTAGATATGAAAGAACTGGAAGCTCCGGTATCAAACAAAACTCTAACAGGAACATCATAAACAGAAAGCATACCTTGAATAACGACATTCTTTCCCTTCTCCGCCGCAGTTGGGGCATTCGACGAAGGAATAGCATTAAGGGCATATGCTTTCACCATCTGCTTTTCTTTAGGGGTTGCGGGCACTTGTCCTTGTGATGTCCCACTTGGCCACAGTTGAAGCACTTCTTGTCTACTGGCTTTGCTCGACAATTACTAGCATAGTGGCCCTTCTTGCCACAGCTAAAGCACTCAACATCTTTCTTCTTCTTCTGGCCATCCTTATTCTGGTTCTGCTTCCTCTTATTCTGAGAACCACTCTTGCCTCCACCGCTTGCTTGCGGTTTTGGCTCCTCTGCAGATGCGACCTCAGTCTTCGACTTAGGGTAAAGACTTTACGATCTTAATGCTTTCCCCACAATCGATTCAAACGTCTCATCGATGTGGTTAATAAGCCTTTCCCCCAAGTATCCATCCAAGCCAGTTAAGAACTTCTCGTTCTTCTTCTTGGCAGTATCTATTAAGGGATAACCCATATTTCGACAAAGTGTCGAATTCGGCAATATACTCCGAGACAGCTCTGCCATTCTGCTTGAGTTCCAAGATTTTCTTAAACAACACTGACTTCTGAGCAGCTGGAATGAAATTATCGCTAAAGCAAGCCTTAAACTGATCCCAAGTAATTTGATCCTCGGGAGTAGCTGCCTTTATAGCTTTCCGCCAATTCATTGCCCGTCCTTGCAGCTGACGGGATGCTAGCCTTCGCTTCATCGCATCCTCGATACCCAAGTCTTCGAAGATACGCTCGCATCTATCCAACCAATCCTGAACATCCATAGCCGACTCCGTTCCGTGGAACGGCTTCCCACCAAGACTAGTATAATCCTTGTTCAGCTTGGCGAAATCGGCCTAGGCGCCTGTACCGCTGGACCACCACCATTACCAGCATTAGGAGCTGCCCTCTGAACATCTCTAAGCATCTCCCTCATGAGATCAGTAAACATCATCCTCATATCAGCAGCATTCCCATTATTGGCTCCTCTACCGGCACCCCTTGCGTATCGGCTCATCGTTCTATCTGTAAAGAGAAACGATTAACCATCCTCTTTGTGGTGTCAGTGCAGTGCGACTTCATCCTTAGCTATACTAATAATATATATATATATATAGCTTTTGAAAACCAAAATAATCACAAATACGCGCTCTCATATACGTATTATCTCTCCCTGGTGTCTTTCCCTAGCTTAACTACTCAACCAAGAGCTCTGATACCAAGTGTGACGCCCCGCACCAGCCGACATTTCCTCCGAAAGTGTGTTGTACACATGCCCGACTAGCACGGAACGGTCGCCAAAGAAAGGAAAGAAGAGAATGAACTAATCAAGAACCTGTAGAATGTCTCACAGTGCATGGAATAAAATATAATAACAACATACTTGACATAAAACAGGCGAGACAGTGCATAAGCTGGAAACTAAAACTAGACATCATAGCAGCGGAAATCCAAACACAGCTTATGTTCACATCATCATTATTACAACTTTTCAACTGTCTCTAGAGCAAAGCAAAGAAAAGGTACACTATTAATGCCCAAAGTAGTGACCCGCAGCGACACAGGGAGAATATCTATATATATCATACGTGGAAGCCTCCTGCTCGTCTCCGGTATAGCTACTCGTGCATCACCAGCTAACCTGTATCTAGTCTGCTCGTTTAGGAGCACCCAGAGTAATAAGAAGAGACATATAACTCTGGGTCAGACAAAAGTCTAGTATGAGCAATAAGAAGCAAAACAGAACAATAATAGGTATACTAAACCATACCTGAACCTAGACCTGCAACCAAAGAGTTAGCACTACATAGTGTACAATACTCTAAGGTGCCACTAACATATGGTGTAAAGAATACGGGGGTGGGGGTGTGCATGTCATAGTGATGGCAAACAAATCAAGCATGGCAACCATCCTCACGTCTCTCACTCGGTGCGTAAAGCATACGATGTCCATCACTCTTAACCACTAGACCCATCGAAGTAGTGACGGAGTTCGACTTGTACGACTACTGCTACCACCAAGCTTACCCTACAGAGTCATGACTAAATCTTTACAAATGACCCTGCTTCATTTGTCTATAGCCCATTAGTCGTACCTAGACCACTGTGGTCCTGAATCCGTTCACGTACCCCCTACACATAGTGATCCAAAGTTATAGACGTCGACAACCCCTTTGCACATGTCCCGCAGCAAAGCCCAATCATGAAGTTAACTCGTTGGTTCCCAACTGGATCCTGAGTATAAACTTCCTACTTGGACTACCTTTGCATCACGGGTTTTTGGTCTCTTCCTCCCCAGATCGGTTCGGCTTCCCCTTTTTCTTCGCTTCAGATTGTACTCCCAGTTCGGTTCGTGGTCCATGCCTCAAGTCCAAGCTCTTCGGTTCGGTCCGTGGCCTTCATCTCGTGGCGGTTCGGATCGGTCTTGGTCACCCCTGGCGGATCGGGTCGGCCTTCAAGTCTTCTCGTGGTCCATCAGTTCGGGTCGGAGAACTCCTAGCGGATCGGGTCGGGGCTTCTGGTGTGAGCGGTTCGGTTTGGATAGGGTGCTCCGATTTGTGATCCTCCTTGGCCATCAGTTCACGAGCTCCTAGGCGGTTCAGATCGTGGCAACCGTCCATAAGCGGTTCAGGTCGGGTAAAGGGAATCCGATCCGGTCCCTATCTGCATTTCCTGCAACTTTTCCAGCAACTGTTTACACCATTCGACGGCGTTTTCGACCAATCTAACTCTTCTAATCGATCACAAAGCATATCATACAGTCATAGCAACAAATAGAAGTGACCACAAACACCAACACGACAATCTAACATGGTGAAATAGATCAAACATAGCCAAAACCCCACATTTTCCCTTAAGCATGTTTGAGCAAAACTAATGATGCGATTAGCAAAACTTAACCAAATTAGTCAAATTTCCTAACAGAGACCCTAAACAATATTTTGAAATTTTTAAATATTTTTCTAGAATTTAATCATGCTTAAATTCGCTAATTAACACTAATTACCCTTAATTAACCATAATTAGTGAGGAACTATGCAAATCACTCACCTTAGCCACAAATAAAACCTCTAAAACTGAAATTCTACTGTTTGGGCGCGAATACCAATGCAACACAGCAGCTCTACCTCGATTCTTGTGCTAATCCTCTTTGATTTGATGTAGATTTGGCTTAATTAGCGATTAGGAGGTGATTTGGGGTGTTTTAGCAAGCAGAGGCAATTGCTAGGTTGAGAGGAATGTCTTAGGCGGCTGGAAAATGAAGTAAAATTTGTTTTCTAAACCCTAGCAACCCTCTTATACTCTTAATCCCGAAATTCCCCTTTGGGCCTAGCTGTTAATCACCCGGTTAAGCCCAATTAAACTGTTTTTCACCACCTGAAACTTGTTTCAGCCATATCTCCCAAACCGTGAGCCGGTTTGGCTAATGTGACCACTCTACGGAAAGGTAAACCATCATCCAGATCTAATGGAAGTGGTTTCAGGTCAAAACTCCTTTCCAATCAAAAGTTATGGCCGAAACAAGATCAGCTAGGGGCAAAACGGTCATAAAAAAATCGACAAAAATCATGAATATGGGAAATGACCCCAGTAGTTGTCTCCTAAAGTTACATGACCATATGAATTCGTATGTGAAAGAAATAAATATTTTACGATCCTTCGATGCGTAGAATGCGGGTCGTTACAATAGGAGGAGGAGGGATAGGGATAGGGCTAGGATCAAGAAGAAGAATGGCAGATGAGAGAGGAAGGGCGGCGGCGTCAGAGGTAAAGAGGCAGTGGGAACGGTTGGATGTGACAAGAGGTCACCATGAGAAGACATGTCCTTAATATAATTTGAATCAATATTCATTTTATATTCGTTTTGTAATAAAACCTTTCTATTTTATTTTATTAATCGTTATGGTTTATAAACGATTCCATAACGACTTTCTAAAGTTTGATTTGGACATAACTCACAATCTATAATATGAAATCTTAATTTTTCACTTTCAATAGAAAACTATATTTCATTAGATTCGAACGTTTCTTGTTTAAACGAATTCTGACTCATACTGGATCCTATACATTCATCCAATGTTCAAAAGGTAATATTATGAACTACTGTGCCACTACGAGCTCGTTTTTAATCATATTATAAATTATACGTTCAAACCTTAATTAAAATATATTCAAGTCATTGATTCCTAAAACAAATCGCTTTAAATATTTAATATTCATTTAATATTTCTTAATAAAATATGGGTCGTTACATAAGGCAACACGTCCATGACAGTGCTAACTCACATTGATTCCAAGGCACAGCCAAATGCATATCACCAGCTTTAAAACACCCCAGGAAAACAAACGCAACACTCTTACTACCCAAAATCCAAGCAACACGCAACAATGATTCACATCCAACAAGTTGACATTCAACACAATCAAGCAGTCCGACAATACAAATTGCACCAATAAGAACCTGCAACACAAATCCAGACATACAAGGAACTCACCGCTGACTCGGCAAGCTTAATACGATGAGTAGCTTCCATATAGCTACTTGGCTAATGGAGAGTTCTGGACCTAGTTTGCACAGATAAGGAGGAGGCTTTATCGCGATACAAAAACATAAAGTTAGACCAAAAGATAAACATTAAAGCATCACGTAGGCAATGACACTATCATCCTAACAAATCGAAACCATACCCGAACAACTTCAAACCTCCACATAAGAATCCATAACTGGATGACACCAACAAGCACTAGCCAACCATACCCTACTGACAAGGTCAGACATACACATGACAATAAACTCAACTGGTAATGAATATAAATGGAGTCACCGGAAAACCTTGTGTTGCGAATTACAGGTAGGTGTAGCTGGGAAGTCACGAAGTACAGGTAGCTACGACGACTTCGAGGATTTCAAAAGGGTCTAGGCGGGCCACCATGCTATGGAATTAGGCTTAAAGGCGAAGCATGATTCCAGGTAGTAAACGGGAGTCAAATCGTGGGCAAAGGGGAATTTTGAAGCATGAAGAGGTTAAGATCTGCCATTGACAAGACCTGAAAATTAGATATAGGTTTCCAGCCATGAGGACGAAAGTAGGGTGGAAGAAGAGTAGCATTGAGAGGTGCTGACTTGATAGGAGGAAATTGGCACAGAAGAGAGCAAAGGTAGATAGAACGTGAAGAAAAAGTAGAAAGGGGCAGATCCCTGTCACCATTAACGGTTGGAAGCCTAAAAAACTCTCAATAATAATATAATTATTGGAAGTACTTAAAAATAATTTATATGATAAAATGTAATGGATTGGTATTTTATTTCTGTGTATAGGTTCAATTGGTTTTCTTCAAATTTAGGACTCTTTAGCAACATAGAGACCTTGGATAATAAGCTGATTCAGAGTACAAGGTATTTCCAAACCAATAAACCAACTTTAATTTAGTTAAATAGTAGCTAAAACGTGAAGAAAAATTCATTAAATTATAAGTAAATCCAATATAAATTCGTTAATTTTATAAACTCAATTTATTTCCAAATTTTAATTAAATTTTATAAACTTGGCTATTTAATATAAACTTACTTAGTTTATATAAAACATAGTTAACTTCTACAAAAATTAGTTAATTTTAATAAATTAAGTTATTTTATGTCGAATTTTTTATTTTTTATAAAACTTATATTACTTTGTTAAATTCTTATAAATTATATTATTTTCTGTAAATTTATTTACTATTCCTTATACTATGCAATATTTAAATAATTATTTAAATTATAAAACTTGTGTATATTACTTAAAATTTTATACAACTTAATTAATTTTTATAATTTATTTAAATTTTCTAAAATTTAATCAATTATTAAACTTCTATGAAACTTGGTTAACTTTTATAAAAATAAGTTATACTTTACCAACTTCATTATTTTTATAAACTTAGTGTATTCTCAAACCTTTATTAAATTTTATGAACTTTTTTGACATAGCCGACCAGTTTTTATTGTGATTTGTAACACTTATTATTATAGCAAATAATAATTACAATAGGTATAAGAGTAACATCCCGTAATTTTAACAACACTAAAGAGGACAAATTAAAGAATAATTAATTTAATATTCGGAAATAAGGGAAACGGACTGCGCCATTGCGTCCGTCTCGAAATTCTGGTCAAGATAAACATTTGGTTTTCGTAAAACGAACACTGTATGAAGAAGTTATGAAGGTTTGAGGTTTGTATACGCATAAGAGAATATATATATGTATATAAGTATATATATAGGGTCCATGAATTCAAAATTTCAGTTCAAATTTCAAAATCGAGGGTGTCGACCCCTTAAGGGGGTGTCGACCCCTCATGGAGGTGTCGACCCATGGGTCGACCCCGCTGGGGCAGACAGACAGATTAGGGTTTCGGGGTTGTTTTGGCTATAAATATGGCCTCATTTCTCTAGTTTCTTCACGCTAAAATCAATGGAGGACTAGATGTTGCCGTTGCCTAGACTGAACCAATCCTTTTTCTTCTTCTGCAATTAAGTTATTCAACTGTAGATCTGTAATTCAACATCTGTTATTCTCCTTCTATTTTCTAGATTCAAACATAGTGAATTTAAGTTACTTTTAGATTTAAATAATTAAAAAGTACAACATGATATGATTGTAATTTGGATCTATACCTGTAACTGCTTGAATCATATCAGATCTATAATAACTTGTGAATCTATGACATTCTGATATAACTACGACTTGAATCTTAACCTTTTTCATGTCAGATTTACCTTTGATTATAGATCTAATTCACTATTTAGATCACCTTGTCACTATCATGTTTATGGTTAAGTTGGATCTATTATTAGTTGGACTTCTAAATTATTGTTTAGATCTTATCATGCCTATTATAACATCCCTATTGTGTTAGAATCAGTTCTATTATCAGTTGTTCATTAGATCTATTCCTGTATGCCTACTGTTATTATGCCACTATATGTTTATGCCTATTTCTGCCATTAGATGTCAATTTTGCATGTATGATCATTTCTGTCCTTTTTCCCTCCTTCTTTTCCTTTTTATTTTTATACCCAGGCTACCTTCGAGCCTAGGCATGCCGCTGAAATACGCGATCGCGTTAAATTGAGAACGAGGGAAGAATGTTAGAATTGGGGCGTAACTTGAATTGGGAAATTTGGGAACAATGTGAATCAAATAGGTGAATATGGAATTTGGCCATGTGAATATGGAATTTGAACATTACTTGAAATTGATTAAAAACCTAAAATTGGGACATATGGTTCATTATGTACATAACTTAGGAAAGGGGCATAGAAACCTATAATGACATATGTATAATTGACTAATAATGGAAATGCCTAGAATTACAGTAACTGAAATTGTAATCATACTTAGACACGAGGTTAGAATACACTTGTGATGGAAGTCTGCCCGGAACCGCCCGACCAGCGACCACAAGTGGTGAATCTAAAGTGAGGGGTCAAAGTGCATGAACATGAGATGTGTCGAGTCATGAGGTTAAGCCCGACTTGTGGAAGAAGTCTGCCCCGAACCGCCTGGCACATCCAGCATCCACAAGTTGTAGGCTTAATGTGGGAGATCTAGCGCATTATGACCATAAATGGATATATGGAAATGAATTGGAGTAAAATAGGAATGATAGTAACCTTTTATAACTAGTCACTTTAATGAGAATGTTATATAATAGGTAGACTTGTCCTAGGGACAAAAGGAAATTATAACCTAAGTTGTAATAAAATGAAAGGAAGCTTATTAATAAACATTAGTTAAGAAAACTAAGTTAATAAGTAAACAACGTCAAGTTATAGTGATACGTTTAACAGAAAACAGGTGAACTGAGATGAAGTATACTTAATTACATATTAAGTAAAACATGTTATTGTAAATACGGAATCAAACAATGAATATTAAAGAGGGATCGATTACGATCCAGGGGTAAAAGATTGTAGATCACTTTCGTTAATTACAATCTAAAGAATATCATGTGATCAGGCTTATTAATAAACTTAAATGAATTAAGTTATATTTGTATGGAATTAATAAGTAAGTGGAACTTGGCAACTTGAAAAGAAGTCAATGCAAATAGGGATAACCTGTTAATCTGTAATACTTAACCCGTTTGAATCCATAGGGATTGTACGAACATGTTAATTTGAATAGGGGTAAAGTAAACTTGGTTGAAACAGTGGGAGGGTTAAGTATATCTAGGATGGGTGGGTAATATTTATATATGTAGGCCCACAAACTTAACCTATTGGGTTTTTGTAATTAAAGACACTGTTAGGTAAGCATAATCTGTGGAAATCCTAGTGCGGATACAAGACAAAAGGGAGAGCTTGTATCATCTTGTGTGGGGGGACCCATTTCAGTCAGTAACCCATAGAATAGTATTATATGAGTACTCCGCCCTAGGTCAGAGTTGGGACACACTTACTGGGCTGATTGTAAGAGATCCAAACGTGGAGGACGGTGTGGGCGGCGAAAACCTACCGGGAAATGTGCATGCCTAGTCCGGGTAGAGGGGGATAAGACAACCATGACACCTGTAGATATGGTTGTGCACATCATAAAGACGAAGGGTTGCCACTTTAGGAAGCGATACCTCCTATTGTGGGGCCAACACAGGATATTTACGTGGATTAGGGAGCCGATCGATTAGGGTATTAGTTAGGGTACATCTAGACTCTGGTAAAGTTTAGGAGCCTGTTAGGTTGGGCTGCCTGTTGATTGTATGGGGTTAAAACCTCTCACCATAAGTACGCCTAATTCTACCAGCTTATACATGTTCGGGATCCACTCATTCTATTTATACTAGTATTAGTGCACAGTAATCTTTAGAAGTGCAATATACCCTATTATGATTATCCAGTTTACCTTGTCATACCTGCCTTTTGTGATATCATCTTTCTTATCCACTTTATATGCCTATCATGATACTTTTACTTATTTACTTGCTAAAAGTAACTGGACTCGCCAGACTTTATGTCTGACCCTGTAACACCCCATATTTTCTGTAGACATTAAAGTAATGAATTAAATAATAATTAATTACAAATGTGAGAATTAAGGGAAACGGGTTACGCCATTACGTTCGTCTCGGAATTCTGCTTGAGATAGAGTCCGAGTTTGCATAAATCGGACTTCGTATGAAGGAGTTATGACCTTCTGAAGATTCAAGAATTTAAATAATAAAACCAGCCCGAAATTCAAATTCAAGTTTCGAAGTTCAAAAACCCCGGAGCAGGCTGGGCGGGAAATTTCCTGCCCATAAATCAGGTCGACCAGGGGGTCGATCTGGGTCACATAGGTCGACCAGGGGGTCGACCTCCCCCTCGGGCCAGATCTGAAACCTGACGTGTTTCTCTGTGTGATGATTCTTTGAGTCATAAGGGCTTGTGTGGCAAATTCTGGTTGGTTCTCTTAGGATTGAATGGCTTTGATTGGCCCTAGGTTGATCTAACAGCTCCTATTAAATTAAACTTCTATATAAGAAACCTAAATCTAAACCCTAAGCCACACAAAAATATTCCTAGAGCTGTCATGCTGTCTGTACTCAACCTAGAGTAGCCGCCATTCTCCTTCAACTAGAAAGGAAGTTAGAAATTACAAATCAAATCTAATTCAACTAAGAGAATTCAACGTCTACAACAAAGGAGAGCTATTCAGTTTCAGAATACAGATCCCAGAACACAAGACTAGTCTCCTTTTTGTACGTCCAGTTATTATATAGACCTAAATGATATTAGAATCGTGACTAAATAACTGGATGTAGAACAACGCCTAATGTAAATTTATGCCTATCCTTTCCTGTTAAAACTGAATTGATTAAGACTATGACTCTTATCATGTTAAGTTTGTGATCACGTTGTATGTGATTTGATGATAAAACTACCATGTAAAATGCTTGGCAATGAACCTATATGTTTTATAATTTAGCGATGACATATCATGTTGTATAATTTGGCGATGACATATGACTGTATAATTTGGCAATGGCATATCATGTTGTATAATTTGGCGATGACATATCATGTTGTATAATTTGGCGATGACATATCCTGTTGTATAATTTGGTGATGACACCTATATGTTGTATGTCAATTTGGGAATTTTGCTATGTTTATGCAAGTTCAACCATGTTCACATATATGACTAGAAATACATGCTAATTTGCAAGTTCACAACCGCATGCCTAATTTAAGTTTATGTAGTTCTATGTAAAACCCCTATTTTACGATTCATGTTGAGTAGTTCTAAATTTGCAAATTCGTGTATAATGTTCTATGCCGAATTCATATGACACATGTGTAGTTAGATCCATATTTTTATGATGTTGGAATATTACATGTTCCTCTTTTTCCCCTTTTGTGTATGAGTTAGGCTATGTAGCGAGCCTAACATTTTATGTGATTTATGTGAACGTTTAACGGGGGTAACGTTGGGGAAAACATGAAATTACATATAATTGGCATATTTGGCTCATAAACATGTAAATGTTTTATGGCATGAAGTGGTATAAATTTTTATACCTAAAATTATGAATTAGATTTAAAGGGAAAGTGGGGCTTGACTTGAATGACAATAATTTACATATAAATATAAAGAGGTAAATATGTAAATTTAGAAAAGACGAATATGCCTATCCCGAGGTTAGATTGAGTTACGGTGTAAGACTGCCCGGAACCGCCCGGCACATCCAGCAACTGTAACAATATATATCTAATGTGAGAGGTTAGTGCATTGAGCCCAAAAGAACCCGAGGTTAGACTGAGTTGCGGTGCAAAACTGCCCGGACCCGACCGGCACATCCAGTGACCGCAACAATACCTGTCTAATGTGAGTGGTTGGTGCTTTAATGAATGAATTAAAGCTAAGTCAGGAATGGTAGGGTTAAGTTAATTAAGGCAACACTTAACCAATACAATATGTTAACTAAACTGATGGGTGGGGTTAGGTTAACTTGGACACTTAACCAATTTAGCATGTTGATTAGGAAAAATCCTAGTAACGGGGATCCATTTCAGAAGTAACCCACAAAGATGTATCATGGTACCCTGAACTAGGCAGAGTGGGGCACGATTACTGGGCTGATTATAAGCTATCAAAACAACGGCGGTTGGTGCGTTAGTGTAGGTTCCGACGGAGTACGGGCGTGCACGTACTCCGGAGTGGAAAAAGCAGGCACTGGGCATCAGTAGTTAAACACTGTGCATCTTGAATCGTGTCGGGTTGCCACCATAGGATTTGATTCACCCCATGGTGGAACCAGAACAAGTATCTACAATCGAGCGGGGCCGTATGACACAAGTAGTAAATGCTTCCGAGTAGGGGCCGATCGATAAAAAGGGATCACTGGGTTTGAACTCATGATGATGGTTGAAATATCTAGTAGGTGTAGAGAATATGGATATGAGTGCGACAGTATGATTAGTTTATCTTGCCTTGTCCTATGTTACCTTATTTCTTTGTTATTGTCCTGCATCCAGTTTATTCGTGTCATGGTTCTCTTACCAGTTTACATGCTGAATAATCACTGTACTTACCAGACTTATGTCTGACCCATTTTTCTTTCGCTCTCTTTTCTTCCGTTCCCCCCCTCAGGTAGCCAGGGAGGGAATAACTCAGCTTAATTTGGACCGTTCATCTTTCCAAGCTTGAAGACTCTGTGATGTATAGCTTGGAACCTCTTATCTTTGGCTATGGCTTTGGACACACTACTACTTGGGGATTTATGTAGTTTTATTGTGTTTTATGCTTCTTTATGTTATAATCAAGACAGAGATTTTGATGTAATGATTTGGAAGTTGTTTTGAGATAGTTTGCTATAATATTTTTGTTATGAACCATGTATGAAATAAATCTATTTTTTCCGCTTCTTATATATGTCTGTCTTGTAAATTATCTATGTCGTTTACCTATAATGCTCCACCAAAGTTAAAGCGTTCCCTTTGTGAGTGACCTTAATGGAGGTGGGGTGTTTCAGACCCTTTTTGTTTCCTCTTCTTTCTTTCGTTTCCCCCCAGGTTCTCAGGGTGGGAATACCCAAGATTGACCCAGATTCTGCTATCATTTTTCTAATGCTGCTTAGATGTACTGTTCAAGCTCCTACCCTTTGCTATAGCTATGTTTTTATTTGGGGATTATGCTTCTTTTATTTTGTACTCTGATGTTTAAGTGCAAGACAGAAGTTTTTATGATGTATCGGTTTTTATGTAATTCGTACATATGATGTTTTGAACCACAATACTTTATGATTAATAAAGTCTGTTTACCTAGAACGCTTCACGAATGCATTATCTTAATGAGTGACATTAACAGATGTAGGGTGTCACAAAAAGGTTAGCAGATCACCAACCTACTACGACCAGTTGTTATAGTGAATTGTCCAATGAAATACATTGCAAACTCTATGCAGGGAGACAATAACATCTGCCTAAACAACAAAATAAAAATAGTAAAGGAATATATAGGGTGAACCTACTCATGGTCGCAACAATATCGCATCCTAGCTTAACACAACTAACATAACAATATCACATCCTAGTAAGCTAGCACAGTGTACCCAGGGGTACATCACATCATAGGAAGGTCGTCATAGAAATCTGTAAACTTCTAGTACAGAGGTGGAAATGATGCATCCTTCACCACTACAGCCGAACAATGAGACGAACATAGTAAACAAACCACTAATACAGTAACAATCTGATATGCAATAAGGCACCAACTTCCATTGAAAATTCAATGACAAAAATACTCAGTTTCCTAGAAAAAAACTCACATGAACCAAAGGACAGCACAACAAGGATATAACAGGAAGCAAAAATAGAGAATTACAAACTCATGCCAAAATCCATCATGGCATAGCCATCACCATGACCAGAGATGAGTGGAAAACGACACCACCTAGAAAGCACAATTCCTCACCGACCTACCCAACAACACCACCTAATGTTCGAAAATATGATAGATAAAAGCAAACCACCCCCAAATCCAGCAAGACTAGAGAAGAGATTCACTTCATTCCTTTCAATTCAATTTCTATTTCAGTTTACTCAATTCATAAATTTTCATTAATTACTTTTATTTTTTTCATTCCATTTAATTTCCCTCGGGTTAACTTTGTATCATAATTCATTTCACTAATCTATTTCATGGGTGACATTTTATTAACATTCATCCTCCGTAGTTGTTAAATGGATTTATACTTAGTGAGATCAAAATTTTCTAGCATTGAATTATAATGTTCATTTTACAACTTCAATTACATATCTTTTTTAGCTTATATTCAATTCCATTTTATTCGTTAAGTTAATTTCAATTCATATTTCATATTTTCCATTTAATATCAAATTTATTAATGAAGCACTCAGTTGTCATTCTTATGCTTATATTAGTTTTACAAAGCTCGTTCCATTTTATTACAGCTTCACTCAAGTTATTAACTATATTAAAACAACAATTATATTTTTAAAACATTCTCTACTAATTTATTTTATATTTTTCAAAAAATTACGAATATATAACTTTATTTATAATTCATTTTCTTAAGTTCATGTTTATGTAACAAGTTAGTATTCATATATTTTCATTTAAAATTTCGAAATTTTTACAAAAATAGTTTATGTATCCATTTAACATCTCAACTAGAATTATATATCTTTCTCACTTTCGAAACCTGAAAATAAATATTGATGATACAACAATCATCATCAAAATCATTTTCAAGCGACTAGGGTGTGTTTCTATATCTATGTAGTACATATAAGATTTAGTAAATATGTTAGCTAAATTTAGTACATATGTTATCTATATCACCAGTATTATATTAATCGTAATCAAAATCTTCACATCACTACAGACTTCATGGCTTAGATTGGGAATAAGTTTTATTTAAAATAATAAAATGTATTTAAGAATGGTTAAGTTTAAAATATATATTATATGCTTTACATTTAATAGAGAATAATTCCTTGAGTTAGGTTAATAGTAATAGATATCGGTTTTGTTAGGTAAATTAGTTTAACCAAAAAGGCTTTGAAATTGTTATAGAACTAATGGTCAAGGAAATTTTGGTTCAAGTAAAACAGTTTCATACAGATAGTAAAGTCTAAAATAGTTAAAATAAAATACATAATTCGAGCCAAAAATCCTTATTTCAACTTGACTTGATATTCTTCAGATTTTCAATTCTCATTTCTTTCATCATGCAGATTTATTCTTGGGTTCTCTCGTTACATCACATTTATACTACAAAATATATCCTTCGAACCAAGTTAATCCAATCATAATAAATCATTCCATTTAGAACTTTAATTCTTCTTCAAGCTATTAACTTTAGCGCTTCTTGAATTTAGTTAATCTTGAGACAATTTAATTCATTTAACTTATTTAACCCACTTAGTTAGTTTATTTTTAAATCAAACTACATATTTTTGAATATCATCTCTTTATCGCTACCCTTTCTAAATGTTAAATTCCAATATGTCTTATAATATGGTTTACTTAACAAATTGAGTCATTTATTCACAAAAGTCAAGTTATGAGTTTCGTTCTAAATCCGATTACATGTTTCAAAGCATCATAGTTTAATAAATAAATTATTAAGCATAACTTTATCCTTTATATTTCCTTGAAACAAAGTTATAATATATGTGTGTGTATATATATATATATATATATATATATATATATTCTAGAATAGATTTATACAAAGTTTAAAAATTCATTTTAACCCTCAAATTAACATTTTAATTTTTTATTTATGAAGTACGAATCTATACTTATGTATATATCATGTTAATTTTTTATTATAAGTTACTTATATATTTTTAAACTAAAAACTATATTTCAAAATGTAATATTTATATATTTCACATCATATATTAATCTATAATTTGAGTTTTAAAACATATAATGTACCTTTGACTTTAAATTTTATCTTTTATTGTATAACACAAATTTAAGTTGTCAAAAAAAAAGATATTAATTTAAAATTAAAATTATCTTATAATTTTTAGAAAATACATAAAATAGTCAACAGTGTCTATATTAGTTAAGACAGATATATATCATTTCAATCCATTCAAATCAAATCCTAGGTATTTATCGTTTCAACCCATGTTTCAAAAAAATCTATATAATCATTCAGATCTGTATCATTTCATCCCATAGTGATTTTCTAAACCGATGAGAATATCACAGTGATTTAAATAAAATAATATTTTAGATATCGCATAAGAATAACAAATATTACACAGTTAAGTTTCGTGTCTATATATCACCGTATGCGTATCACATGTGCACAAGTTACATAGTCGTAATTGTAAACTTTTTACAGCAATTTTAATATTTCATGTGAGAGTAAACCCTACTTGATTTTAGTTGTCTCCATAGTGGTTTGGTTTAAACTAAAATTAAACGGATGTTTGAATTTAGTCTAAATTCCCACAAGCTCGGAATTCCACTAATCCAATACATAATGTAGCTAACACTACTACAAGTCTAATGCGACGAATAATGTTTGTATTTCCAACCTTTTAAATGTTATCAATTCAATTGATAAGAAATAGAACTGTTTGAACAAGCTAATATTTAATTACCCTTCTAAACGCATGCAATTTTAAACAATACGGTGAACTTGTTTGCAAATTTTAGTTACAGGAATAGTAAAGCCAATTAATTTCTTTTCGCAAGCTCTTGGCTACCTCTTTCATGCATGCATTTTTTCCAAGAATGTTACTTCCATCCTACATAGCTCGAGCTTCGATCGTCAAAATCACACGCCGTCTTCGCCGTTGAAATCGGCGTCGACATACACATCATGTACTATATCTAACTCAAATCATAAAAAAATTCCATTGTCCACCATGCTCCAATCATAAAAAAATTCCATTGGCCACCACGATTGTCATGTGATAAGGCTTCGAGTCGGACATGAACGGAATGGGTAGATCATTTTATCCTTTACAACCTTCTTATTGAACACTTTGGGTAATTGTGAGTGTAGAGATATAAAATTTGTAGAAAAGGAGTGTATTTATTTTTGTAAATGAAAAGAAGAGAGAAAGAAAAACTAAAGCATGTTCTATTAGCTCGTTTTCTTCTTGCGTGATAATGGGGATTTATAGGGATATGAAAACATGAGCTTGCTTTAGAACAAATGAAAGTTTAGAAAAAATGAGTTATCCGATAAACATGAGTGAATTCACTTGGAAATGGAAATAATATGTGTTACAAGAATATGAAAATATAAATCTGGTCGGGTAGTTACCGCTAGGAATGGAGGATCGGTAATGGGTGAAATTTGGAAATTAAGGCGACGAAAATTATGGTAGGCAGGGGAAAACTTTGGCTGAGAATGACAGGAGATAGAGTTGTTTTTTCTCTAGTAATGATAAAATTTGTCTTGTTTTATGGAAATTGCTTGTGTTGGGTGTGTGCTATTTCCTTGGTGTGTGTATTTTTCCATTTCTCCCGTCCCCTCCAGGCTTTCATAGTTGTTTCCTTGTGCAGGTATTGGGAGAGCTGTTCTTTGTAAGGTACTAGCTTCTGGGCTACGTGGAAGCATAGTGATGCCTGAGCTAGTGTTTAGACTTTGCTTTGGAGCTCAACTTCGATAGCTTTAGGAGTCGAGTAGGTGGGGTTCGTGTTGATGGTTTGGAAGGCAGGAACATACATGGCTCTTCGTGATGGGATGGCTTTGGGCTTGTTTGGATCTTTTGGCTCGGATTTCTTTTGATTTTTTGGTTTTGTCTTGCCATCTGCTCGTGCTTTGGAAGGTCTTAGATTTCGTTGTTTGAGCTTTCTTTTGTTGTATTTCGCCTTTTTGCACAGTTTTTGTAGTAGGCTATAAACTATACTATTTTTGTGCGCCTTTGGAGATTGGCTTTAATCTCCATTTTGCAATATATGATAGGCCACAGAAAAATGTAGATAAAACTGAAGGAAGGAGAAATGTGGTGATAGAGATATACTACATGGATGATGATTCAACAGTAAATCTCCAAGTATCAAACATGCTTAGGGCATTCCCGATAAGTGTTGGGTTGGAAACTGACTATTGGGGTCATTTCCCACATTCACGATTTTTGTCGAATTTTAAATGACCGTTTTACCCCTAGCGAATCTTGTTTTGCCTATAACTTTTGATTGGTAAGGAGTTTAGTCATTTCCCACATTCCCAATTGACACACAATTATTTTTGTCTAAGGTGAGTGATTTGCATGATTATACACTAGTTATGGCTAATTAGGGGTGATTAGTGATAATTAGCGAAATTATTCATCTAAAAACTCTGGAGAAATATGTGAAAATTCTAAAATCATATTTTATGTCGCTGGTATGAATTTGGGTTAACTTGGATTAAGTTTGCTAATCCTATAGTTAGACATGGTTAAGGGGAAAATCACATGGTTAAGGGGAAAATCATGGTTTTAGGTATTTTTGATCTAAATTAACATATGAAATCATTGTTTTGATGTTTTTGGTTGATTCTACATGTTACTACTGCTGTTTGGTATGTTTTGTGATTGCATAGGAAAGTAAGAATGGTTGAAAACATCATCGTTTGGTGAAATTAGCTTGCTGGAAAAACTGCAGGGTTTCAGTTCCTGATGGTAGCCATAGTCACGAACCACCAGGAGGGTCATGAACCGCCAGGAGGAGAAGGTCACGAACCGCCAGGAGGGGAGAACTAAGGGAAGGACAACGAAACGCCCAGCTGGGGGGACGACGAACCGCCCAGCTGTGGGAACCACGAACCGCCCGGTTGGAGGGGACCACGAACAGCTCGATTTGGGTGGACTACAAAGCTCCCGGCTAGGGGAGACCACGAACCGCCCAGGGAGGACCACGACTCGACCTCAATGACGACCGTGAACCGAGACGTGATGGTGACTGCGAACCGGATTTGAGCTTCTACCACATGACCTAGATCATAAATTCTTCTGAAGATCAACTCCAATCCGACTAAAACCCGAGATGCAAAGGAAGTCCAAATGGGGAGTTATTACTCAAGATCCAGATGGGAACCAACGATTTAACTTCTGGAGTTGGGCTTTGCTGCGGGACGTGTGCAAAGGAGTTATCGATATCTATAACTTTGGTTCACCATTGAGAGAAGGGGCATGTAGACGAACCAGAGCCAAGGATGTGTGGACTGGTTTTCCCATAACCTAGAGCCACGGCTGTGTGGGTAGGGTTATTGACTATAGACCAGGGCAGTGTGGTCATATCAATGGTTGTACGGAGTTGGACTCCGTCATGACCCCAAATGCATTCGATGATCAAAGCGGTAGATATCGTATGCTTTACGCACCGAGTGAGAGATGTTGGGATGATTGCTATGTATGATGTTTGCTATTACCATGACACTCACACTTCCATTTTACACTCTACGTTAGTGTTTACCTTAGAGTATTGTGCATCTTGTTGTGCTAACTCTTTTGTTGCAGATCCAGGTCAGGTATGATTATTTATACCTGTTATTGCTTTATTTAGTGATACCGATTTGCTATAGCTCACACCATACTTTCGTCTGACCCAGAGTTTTATGTCTCTTCTTATTACTCTAGGTGCTCCTAAACGAGCAGACTAGAGGCAGATTAGGTGGTTATGCATGAGTAGCTGTCCGAAGATGAGCGGGAGGCTTCCAATACTCTTTGTATATTCTCCATGTGTATTTGCTGGTCATTGCTTTGGGCATTAGTAGTGTACCTCTTTTATTTCCTTTTAAAGACATTATTTAAAGTTGTAATAATTGGATATGAAGCTGTGTTTTGGATTCTGCTACTCTGATGGACATGTTTTAGTTTTCAGCTTATATAGTGTCCCGCCTGTTTTATATCAAGTTATGTTATTATTATATTTTATTTCATGCGCCGTGAGATATACTACAGGTCCTTTGTTAATTCATCGTTTCAACCCTTTTAACGATCGTTCCGTGCAAGTCGGGCATTAACACAGCGCATTTCGGGGAAATGTATGATGGTACGGGGCGGCCGTCACACTTGGTATCAAAGCCGAGGTTGTGTAGTTTAACCTAGGGGAAGACATCGGGGAGAGATAGTATACGTATATGAGAGTGCGTATTTGTGATATTTCGGTTTTCAAAAACAATATATATACTATTAGTATATCTAAGGATGAAGTCGCATCGCACTGGGACCACTAAGGAGATTGTTAATCATTTTCTCTTTACAGATTGAACGATGAGCCGAAATACGAGGAGCACGATGAGGAACCCCGCAATTGGGAGTTGAAGAGGGAGCGGGTTCAGGGGCCAACAATGGGAATGTCCCAGATATAAGGACGATGTTTACTGCCTTCATGCAAGAGATGCTTAGGGGTGCTCAGTGTGACAACCTAAATTCTGACAGATCGATTTTTTTTCAAAATTCCAGTCCATCGAAACTCAAGTTGTTGTGCTCTGGTATCCTGCAGAAAAGATAGAGACATAAAATATGTCAGAGCTCAGAAAATATCTCACAGCGGAATGGATAAAATATAGTATAATCTAAACATAGCCTTACCGTATTATTAATACTACCTAACCAGTATCCAAAGCTATCATGTATCTGCCACAAATCTAACCTACGAGTATGTTATGAGGAGGGGGCCAGAACACAACTTCTGGTGACCGGATTTAAACTATACACTTTGGATAATCCTACATATACCGTTCAATCATATTATCTTATTTATTAGGTTACTTGGGTTATCAGCACTCAAGGCTTACATACACGTCGTACCCATTTACTTCCCAATGGATTAACCTAATATAGTATATATGTAGCTACCCCCAATATTGAGGTACACCCCATGGTACTCCACTCGCACGGTCTCCACCATAACACCATCGAAATATACGCAGTCCCTCATCCTACATCGTAGTAACATACAGATAACAATATTACGTTCCGCATATATCTGTATGGACTGCCACCTTTGTTCGAATCCGAATTCATACCGGAGTAATGCCCTCAAGCTGACGATACACCACCCAAAGCTGACATGCATGTATCTAGACTGCCCACCATATGTATCTTTGCAGCTCGATGCCTCAATCGCACGTCTTCTAATGTGCACCGAGTTCCACGGTAGGGCGATACAAGAAACACAGAACTCGGTCGGGAGCTTTTCCATATCTGCACAGGCCCGTCTTTAAAGAGCCTCTATATACAGATATACTTAGGGCTGTTTTCACGTTGGCTATGGCCCCACCTCGGCCCCTCTCTCAACTAGTAAAGACTACAAGAGCTAAGTGACTGCCCCTAATAAAAAACAATCTAAACATCCATTTGGCGTCTCCTCTCAAAACCTTACCCCAATAGTGAAGGGTGAATGGTATCTTAGGTTTAACTCTAGTCTTTTCGCATCCCACTGGTTGTCGATGATGGGTATCCGACGATCTACTATCCTTGTTGGTCGTGACCCTCCGCCTCCCCGTTGAGGCAACCGCCGAATCACCCTGGTGTCACCGCGTCACAACATTCTGACTACATAGCTACTTCTGTAGTCAAGGCCCACCCACCTAGTAGTTACGCACAGACCCAGCCTCTGCGAGCACAGCCTAAGACATCTGTCACCACACAGAGGACTACTAGGAGCACCTTACGTACCTCAGGAAGCCGCGTGCTTCCCCTTTTAGTCCCTTGGAGCTGTCAGAACAATCAGATGAATGTGCGCTCCCCTCGTGCCCTTTAACACCTCGATGATCTACCCCGTTGGCTTATTCACCCTAAAGTGTACGGACTGGTCCAAGCACCTCACTTTAATATGTTGTTAGACCCTACGTCTAAACATTCTTTTACGCGTTGTCTTTTCCTTACCAGGTTTCCTTTAAACTTGGTTATTCCCATTCACATTGAATTCTTCATCAGTTACCAAGTTCCTCTTGCTTATTAATTTCAATTGTAACTTAACCCATTTAAGTTTATTAATAAGCCCACAACATGTTATAATTTCCCTTTGTCCCTGGGACAAGTCTGAACATGTTATTCTTATCAGGGTGTTTTAGACATCCAAGTTTATGGATTACATAATTTATAATTAAGTACGATATATTTTCCCCCTTTTCTTAATTGGTTTCTAATTTTCTCCTTTACTGATTACTTAATTTACAATTAAGTGTCCCATAACTCCATTCACCAGTTATCTCATTCCCTTAATAGTTTATTATAACCTAAGTTATAATATTCACTTATCCATAAGACAAGTCTACCTATTATACAACATTGTTATTTATTTATAATAGGTTATTATCATTCCCCCTTTAAACCATTTACTGACATAAACCATTATTCTTCATTCACCGTAATATATATTTCTTATTATATTAAGGAAAAACACTTCATGCACCTTATCAGTTTGATAGAAGGAATCAATGATTTATTTTCATAACGTATTCCCATCTAAATTCATGGTAGTAAGTAATTTCTTTACTTCTCTTACTTTATTTACTGTGGCTTACTTGCAACCACGTTCTCAGAAATAGGTCATTTAGGGAAATACATCACTTTTCCTTCGTATCACACTAACTCAGTTCATTACATCCCTTCCTTTCCTATTTTATGAGTTGGACATTTAATTATCATCATTGCAATTTATTCCTATCTTGTAATATACATATATTTATATATATGTACATACATATGCCTAGACCTCTCACATTAAGCCTACACTTGTGGATGCTGGATTTGCCGGGCGGGTCCGAGCAGACTTCTACCACAAGTCGACTTAACTTCGTGCCTTAGCACCATTTTTAGTTATGCACTTAGACCTCTCACATTAGATTTACCACTTGTGAATGTTGGATATGCCTGGCGGGCCCGGGCAGACTTCTATCACAAATGCAATCTAACCTCGTGTCTAAGGCATTACAGTTCCAAATTACTGTGTATTTAGGCATGTTCATATTTTAATAGTTATCCTCTTTTTCCATGTAAATTTTGGCATATTACCCTCTTCATATGTCTACTGTAATCCAATTTACATGTTGTAAAAATTTATGCCTATATTTTGGCGCATATGCTTTTTAACATGTATTTAATTATAATTTTTGACATGTAAGCATTTAATCGGGTAATTGTTCAGACCTAAGAAGTTACAAGTCAATTACTCAATAATATGCCACAAGTAAATCATGTAGTTACAATCACTGAATTGTTTATTTATATCCTAACAAGTTTATTTTCTCCAACATGTAAACATAAAATACTTTAGCCAATTCAACATAGGAATTTCCTAACATATTCATATTAACATTTCAACTCGTTACAACAACAATTTATAACTAATCTGGCAATTTCACAATTAATAAAAAGGGGAATGCAAAACGATTATGTACCATTATCTAAAATAATTTGGCTTAAATCCACTCACCTCGTAAGCTTTCCAAATCCTGGATATGGTCCAGATCTAATATTACATGATTTTCCCCTAATTGAATTCAGAACCTAATAATCATGGATTTACTATTTTTACTAAAAGAGAAAGAGAAAAGAAAGAGGAGGAAAAATTGAATAGATTGGATCTGGAATATTACCTTGCTTTTCACGTAATTCTAAACGCTTAAAAAACATCAATCTCTTCCCTCCAGATCTTAATTTAAGATTTTCTAATTTATAAATCTTAATTTCTGAATATACTCTGAGGAGAGAGAGGAAGAGAATAATGGCAGAGCTCCAGCGTAGCCGCCAAATTATGATGTTTAGGGTTAGGTCTAAGGTCTTATTTACATGTTTAGCGGAGGAACCAGGACCCTCATATTTAATTTAAAAACATCAGAATCGTCCACGCCAGAAAAGAACTTTCTAGATCCGTAGGTGGGTCAAACCCTAGGTCGACCCCCTGTTGGTGGGTCAATTGTTGTATATAACGGTGTTGTATACACAATTAGATGATTTTTGTTTGATGATAACAAAAAGATAAATATTATTATAAATGTGTTTGGTTCTGTACTGATTCACCAAATTACAGACAGAAATATAATATTTATATTTAATTGAAATACTACTGGACAAGAATTTAAATATTCAAAACAGTATTTTATTAAATGTAATATTTTATTTCAACAGTCAAAATAGTACAAATATATAAACTCCACTATTTGTACATTTCACAGACATATCACTCAATACAGTCACTTTGATTTATACAATTCACTGACTCTACACTCAGTCTTCTGTCTTCTGTCTTCATAGCTCACTGTCAGTCCAATCATCATTTGCTTACCTGTCATATATGGAAACACACATAACAGAAATAATATTCTAAATTCTAGCGAATATTTTTTTTTTATTTTAAAATTTTATTTGGTTTAAAATTTCGGTATGTTTCTCATTATTTTTCATGACTTGATCTGATATGTATATACGCACTGATCAGCCTCAACATAATACACTAGTTTGCTGATCAAAACTAGTTTATTCTGAATAGCCACAACACAGTGCAGCAGTCTGCTGATAAAAAAAATTCACACTTGCACGATATATGTATACACACACTGTTGTGTATATACACATATATATAAATGTACACGTAAATATGGTCGAATCCTACTCAAAGTAAATATGTGGGCCATGCACAAGTCAACAAAGTCAAACCAGAATGGTCAAGAATAAACAAAGCAGCATATCATTACTGGATGCAAGGACTTAATACAACATGGTGGAGCAAACAAAAAACAGTCCACATAAGCAAATTAGTGAAAGTGGCGAACACATGATGGTGCAACAAAGCATCATCTCATATGTATGTGAAGGCAACAAGTGAGGTTTAAGTATATGGTGCACATGAGTCAACATACAAGCAGGAAGGTTCAACGTGTTTTCAATTCAAGGATAGCATCTGTTCTACAAAGATAGTCAAGAATGCATTGTATACATGGGTTGAGACAACAAAGGTCAAAATAGAAAATGTAGTGGTATTCATGACTGAATAGTTTTCATGAGAACACGAACATGGAAAAGAGCACAAGTCAAAGTAGCAAAAGTGGCAGCAGTTTATATAGTGGAGCAGCATGTTCAAGAAATGGTCAACACAGTTGTATATAACGTTGTTGTATACACAATTATATGATTTTAGTTTGATGATAACGACCAAATATATATTATTATAAATCTGTTTATAATTGTACTGTTATATATATACTCAACACAGACAGGAATATAAAATTTATATTTAAACAGAATACATCAATACAGAAATTCAAATCTCTACATAGTATTTTGTTTAAATATAATATTTTATTTCAATATTTCAAACAGTACAGTATTACAACTCCACTATTTACACATCACTGTTATACAATTCAGTTCATATTCAAATTCATATACATACATGACTCTCACTACAACTCTCTGTCACTTAGTTTTACACACTTACACAACTTCATTGACACTACATAGTACTGCTTCAGTCTTCTGTATTTGTCTTCTACCAGTCAGTCCAGTCTTCATGCATACCAGTCACATGAAACACAGAAACACACAGTACACTACAACAGAAATAATATTCTAAATTCTAGTGAATATATTTTTTATTTTGAAAATTTATTTGCCTCAGAATTTCGGTGTGTTTCTCATCATTTTTCTGACTCGATCTGATTTATTCTACTGTGTCTAGACAGCTTGTGATATTCACAATGATTCACTGTAAATACCACAAGGCAGAATTTTTTTTTACGGGACAGGGAAATCTGTTCTGGATGGCTGCATATACACACGTGTACATATATACACGTGTGAACTGCCTCGCCAATCCAGTGTCGCGACTGAGGAGCAGCCACGTGAACCAACTCGACTCAGTGCGTATATGGACGAGCAAAATAAAACATGAATGGTCGAATACAATAAACAAGGCAATTTAATGTTGGCCGACGCAACACAAAATCATGCAAGCAAAATGGTCGAGCCATGATCAAGTGTACAGCAAGGCATCAATACAAATCAGCACAAAAGAATGTGTGACAAACATGAGAGATAAGCTCAAAATCAGGGAAAATCACAAGGCAGTATAACTTGGCAGATCATATTACACTCAGCAAATTCAAGCATGGCAAATCACCTCAGTTCAATTTTTACATGGAAGATCACAAAATGGCAGCAGCATTTTAGCATATATGGTGAACAGATCAGGCAAAAACAAGTCAGCAAGACTCAAGCATACATGAACATAACAGCATGTTCAAAGTAGTCAGGACACTACATGCATGGCGAGCACAACAATGTGATACTGGAATGCAGGAAACAGCTCAGGATGGTGCAGCCCAACAAGTAAAGTCAATACAACATAGCGGCAAACAAGGTAGTTTCAAAGTATGGAGCAACAAAACTGCATTGACATAGCAGCAGTTTTAAATGATGCAAAACAGTTCAACATAGTCCAGATTCATGTTGCAACTAATAAAAACTAGTACAGGTGCAATGACACAGCATAAATGGTGATGTGCATATCAAAACAGTAGCATGGTGATACAAGAAGGGTTCAGCTCAACTACAAGAAGAGGAGCAAAACATTTTAGTTTTTTCAACAGATCCAGGTGAAAGATAAGATTATGTGTGAGTTATTAGACTTAGACAAGATTAGTGAAACCATGTCTCTTAATCCCATTGAGAGGGATAGACTTTGCTACCTTAGGAATGATCTCAAGCTGACTCTAGATAAAGAAGAGTTCATGTGGAAGCAAAGGGCCCGAGTTCAATGGATTAAGGAGGGAGATAGCAACACTAAGTTTTTTCATAGTGTTGCCAATAAGAGGAGGCGGGATAATTTGATTCACTCTATTTTTATTAATGATGAGGAAGTGTCCGCTCAGAGGGAATTAAATGAGGCTTTCACTAGGTATTATCAACAGATCTTTGGAACTAGGATAAAGAGAAGGATTAATGTTAGTTGGAATGACATTTATCCGCCTGATTCTAAAGTTGAGTTAGTAGATTTAGACATGACTTTTACCGAGCAGGAGATTTGGAAGGCTATCTGCGATATGCCTAGCGACAAAGATCCAGGGCCTGATGGTTTTTCTGTTCTTTTTTATAAGAAATTTTGGGAGGTTCTGAAACTAGATATCATCAACCTTTTTAATGATTTTTATAGTGGTAATTTACGTTTAGGAAGCTTTAACTTTGTTAATGTTATTCTCATTCATAAGAGAGAGGGTGCAAATTCCTTAAAGGATTTCATGCCTATTTCCTTAATTAATTGTTCTGTTAAAATTATCTCCAAAGTCTTAGCTAACAGACTTAGTATAAAGATGAATGAGCTTATAGATTGTTCCCAAACTGCTTTTATTAGAGGCAGAAATATAGTGGATGGAGTGGCCGCGGTGCAGGAATTTATTAATGTCTGTCGTAAGAATAATTTGACTTGCGCCATTTTGAAGATAGATTTTGAGAAGGCTTTTGACTCTGTTGATTGGGATTTCATTAGTGAGTTGTGCCTTGCTAGAGGATTTAGTTTCAGATGGACCAATTGGATCATGCTTTTGCTTAGATCTGGTTGTTCTCATATTATTGTTAATGGGATTGTGGGCAAGAAGATTCAATCTAAAAGAGGTCTCAGACAAGGTGATCCCCTTTCACCTCTTCTTTTTAATTTGGCGGTTGATGTTTTCTCTAGGATTATTAAGAGATCTGTTAGTTTAGGTGTCTTAGGTAATATTGGAAATGAGGATTTTAATAATGTATTATCTATTCTACAATTTGCAAATGATACATTATTATTTTCCTCGCACCTTCCTAAGCATATTATTGCTTTGAAGTTTATTCTTTATTGTTTCGAGATGTTATCTGGTCTTAGAATCAATTTTGATAAGAGTGCCTTGATGGTCCTTAATGATAATGAAAATGTTGAGTCTCTGGTTGCTGACACTTTGAACTGTTCTATCATGAAATTTCCCTTTGATTATCTAGGTTTTAAGATTAGGCCTTCTAAGCTTAAGAAGATGATTGGTTAGTTATTATTGACAAAATCAATAATAGACTGTCGGGTTGGAATAATAGATTCCTGTCTAGAGTGGGTAGATTAGTGTTGGTTAATTCAGTGTTGTCTGCTATTCCTTCTTATTGGATGGCAGTCCATCGATTTCCTCATTGGGTTATTGAGAAAATTGATAGGATAAGGCGTAATTTCATTTGGAGTGGTGTTTCTATTAGTAGAGGTTTTAATTGTCTAGTTAACTGGGAGTTGTGTTGTAAGCCGAAGAAGGATGGAGGCTTGGGGATCATTAATTTGTTTAATTTTAAATCTTCTTTACTGGCTAAATGGATCTGGAGATATAGATGCCCTGAAGTGTCGGCCACCTGGAAGATTATTATTTCCAAATTTTATTATTCAGGTGGGGAGTATATTGTTGGTTCCAGTTCTAGTTGGTTTAATAAGTTATCGTTCTTTTGGTAGTCTGTTCTGAGGTTGTGACGGCCCGCCCCGCACCAACCGACATTTACTCCAAAGGTGCGCTGTACACATGTCCAGTTAGCACGGAACGGGTCGCCAGAAGGAAAAGGAAGAAGGAAATGAACATACAAGGAACCTGTAGAATGTCTCACAGCGCATAGGACAAAATATAATAATAACATACTTGACATAAAACAGGAGAGACAGTGCATAAGCTGAAAATCAGAACTAAACATCATAGCAGCGGAAATCCAAAAGTACAGCTTATTACAACTTTCAAACTGTCTCAAAGCAAAAGTAAGGTAAATGAGGTACACTACTAATGCCCAAGTAGTGACCACCAACGACACAGGAAGGATGTGTGTGTATATATCATACGTGGAAGCCTCCTGCCCGCCTCCGAATCAGCTACTCGCGCATCACCAGCTAACCTGTCTCTAGTCTGCTCGTGTGAGCACCTAGAGTAATAAGAGGAGACATAAAACTCTGGGTCAGACATAAAGCCTGGTATGAGCGATAAGCATCTAAAGTGAACAATAACAGGTAGACTAAAACATACCTGAACCTGGACCTGCAACCAAAGAGTTAGCACTACATACTGTACAACACTCTAAGGTATCATATCAAACAGTGTAAAGATACGGAGGTGGGGGAGGTGTGCATGTCATAATGATGGCAAACAATCAAACATAGCATCCATCCTCACATCTCTCACTCAGTGCGTAAAGTATACGATATTCACCACTTCGATCACCCAACATACCTTGCTATGATCACTTTGCCCCATGAAGTCATAAATGACTTCACTGCACTGATAACATAGCCACAAATCCTTCGCTATGTCCACTTTGCCCCCACGGAGTCTCAAGAACCCCACTGCACTGGCTCATAGCCTTACTAATCCTTACTATGTCCACTTGCCCCATCGAGTTATTCACCCCATCTGCGCTGGCTCATAGTCTTACTACGCATCACCTTGCCCCTCAGGTCATAATGACCCTACTGCACTGATAACGTAGTCTTGCTACCATCACTTTGCCCCTCAGGTCATAATGACCCTACTGCACTGATAAGTAGCCCATCATTCATTCTGAGTGGTGAATCGAAGTTATGAACGTCGACAACTCCTTAGCACACGTCCCGCAGCAAAGTCCAATCATGAAGTGAACTCATTGGTTCCCAACTGGTTCCGGGATCCTGAGCTCTAACTTCCATTTGGACTACCTTTGCATCTCGGGTTATTGGTCATCACCAGATCGGATCGGATCGGGTCGCCTTCAGCATTCTTCATTGGATCGGGTCGCGCCTCCTACGTCGGATCGGGTCGCACTCCCCATCGTCTCGTGAATCCAGTCTCCATCGAATCGGGTCTCCACTTCTGGTCGGATCGTGAATACCCCATACGGATCGGATCGCGCTCCTCCGTCGTCTCGTTGTGCATCGGATCGTGGATGCTGCCTTCCTCTAGTCGGATCGTGATATGAAGCACGAGTGGATCGGATCGGGTCGTAATGCTCATTGGCGATCCGGGTCGGAGTACTTCAATTTGGACACGGCGCTGCATCGATTCGTCTCGTGGGCCTTGCGCAGATGGTTCGGTTCGGAGGAGATGACTCGACTCGTGGTGATGTCCCACGATCCCATAGGGCGATCCGATCGTCCCTTAACCCCCTATGCGATCCGAACCCCTGCACCTTGTCCAGCGAGCTGTTTACGCCCGTCGACGGCGTTTTCGACCATTCCAACTATTCTAAACAGTCACATAGCATTTCATACGGTCATAGCAACATGCATAATCAACCACAAACATCAAAACATCGACATGGTAGGTTAAAATGGATCAAACATACCCAAAACCCCATATTTCCCCCCTAAGCATGTTTAGGTGAAACCAATGATATGATTAGCAAAACTTAACCAAATGGAACCAAATTTCTAACAGAGGTCTAAAATATCATTCCGAATTTTATAAACATTTTTCCAGAATTTTATCATGTTTAAACTCGCTAATTAACACTAATCAACCCTAATTAGCCATAATTAGTGCAAAACTATGCAAATCACTCACCTTAGCCACAAAATAAACTAAGATCCAAAATAATTCTCTGATTTGATGTGAATCTCAATGCCAAACAGCAGCTCCTTTGTTGCTTTGGCGAAGATCCTCCTTGATTAGGGGTTGCTAAGCCAAATCCTTATCCAAAAGATGATTTGGAGGTGATTTAGAGGTTGGAGGCCATTTTTAGGGATCCTTGGTGATAAGTGGAGGCTAGAAAACTGAAATGGAATGATTCTCCATCTCATTTCAGCCCTCCCATAACCCTAATCCCGAAATGGGTTATGGGCCTACTCACTAATCACCCGATTTGGCCCGGTTAAGCAGTTTTTCACCCTCCAAACCTTGTTTCAGCCATATCTCCCAAACGGTAAGTCCGTTTGACTATTATGACCACTCTACGGAAAGAGAAACCATCAAACGAATCAAATGGAAGTGGTTTCAGGTCAAAATTCCTTTCCAATCAAAAGTTATGGCCAAAACAGTACCGACTAGGGGCAAAATGGTCATTCAAAAATCAACAAAAATCATGAACATGGGAAATGACTCTCATGGATGTTTCCCAAAGTTACATGACCATACGACTTCACACGGGAAAGAAATAAATATTCTACAATCCTATGATGTGTAGAATACGGGTCGTTACAGAGGTGCTTTGATTTTTTTTAATTTAGGGTGTAAGCTGACTGTTCATTCTGGTAATATTACTTACTTTTGGCATGATGCTTGGATTTCCCATTTGCCTCTTAAAATTGAGTTTAGTGAGCTCTATAATAATTGTTGCTTTAAGAATGCTCTAATTTGTGACATTTATAGAGCCGATTTGGATCCCCCGTGGGTTTTTTCTTTTGTTAATATTATAGAAGGGGGAATGTTAAGGCAATTAGCCTTACTTAAAGCTAAGTTGGCTCTTTACCATCTTGATGAGTATAGTGATTCTATTTGTTGGGGTTTAGATAAGTGATTAGTGTACTCTGTTAATTCTATGTATAAGTTCATTAATTTTTCTGGTGTTTCATTTTATCCTTTTAAGTTTCTTTGGAAATCTAATGCTCCTCCTAAGGCTAAGTTTCTTATGTGGCTGATTATACATAAGAAGCTTAATACGGTTGAGCTTTTAAAGGAGAAGCTCATTGTGTTCGATGGTAACTATTGTTTCTGTAGTCTTTGGGATGAGGATGTTGATCATTTATTCTTCTCCTGTAGTGTTACTAATTTCATTCTAATTATGGTCATTAGGATTTTTATTTTTGGTGGTTCTATTTCTTTTAGCAATTGTGATGATTATTGGAATTTGTATAGAACTAATTATAATGCTAGATAGAGATTTGTAATGGATTCTTTAGTCCCTATCATTAGTTGGTTCATTTGGTTGGAGAGCAACCAGAGATTTTTTAATTCGAGTTCTGTATCTGCTGATATGTTAATTACTAGGATTGTTAATTTCTGTTTAAATTGGATGTCTAACTCTCACTATAAGTTTTTTGGTGACTTGTTTTTTAAGAGATATCTGACTAGGGTTAGATTTAATTTGTGTTTATTTTTTAGATTCAATAGTTATTTTAGTGGTAATAGACTGCGTATTTTTTTTTAGTTCTTTTCCTTTTTCTCTACTCATATATAAATGGACATATGTTTATGTTTATATATATATATATATATTGATATATATATACACAGAAACCCATCTATATATGCGTTGGTTACAGATGATTTTTGGCTAGTTTCTTTCAGGTTTCAGGTAGTTGTCTTTAACTGAGGTGCTTGGAGGCTAGCTTTTTGGATTGATGCTTGTTTTTTCTTTCTCGAGTTTTTGTGAGAGTTTGTTTGGGTTGCTACTTTTTGTTGTCTTCTTTTTAGCTTTGTGTATTTTGTTCATGTATTGGGGGTAGATATACTTCTATATCGGGTGGTGGCTTTGCCGGAATTCGATATTGAAGTTTGATGGGCGGTGGTTTATCCGAAGCTCATCTATCTACCATCCATTACATTCATGTTGTTTTGTGTTGTATTGTTTGTGTCTGTATTTGGGTTGGCATCAGAATATTGTATCCTTCTGGTTTTATTTTATATATGTGTGCTCTCTTCTTTATTGAAGATCACACATTTTTGTTTTCAGAAAAAAAATACAAGGGGCCAACAACACGTTTTAAGTGTCACAGCAAAACTGCATGTACTCTAGTACGTACACCAACAACTAAATAAGGAATAGAACGAGGACATTTAACACAACATGAATGTGCAAGGTGGTCATGTATGCAAGACCAAGTTCAGCATGGTCATTTAATACTTGGTCAAGATTTGGAAATAAATCTCAGCAAGAATAATTTCCAGTTTTTATCATGCACTGATTTCGGGCAAGAAACAAGTCATGGAATCAACAATATGATGTGAGCAATTAATCAATTTCAAGAATTCAGTGATCAGTTTCGGCAAGGACATTAAAGGGTTCAAGAATACAGTGAGCAATTTTATAAATCGGAATGTTTTTAATGTGCATTTGTGTCATTCTAGTAATCAAGAATTTCAGACAAGAAATCATTCGAATTGTTTCCAGATTTTCAATATACAAATATGGCAAGAGTTCAACATGTTTCCAGAAATCAAAAATTCCATCTTTGGCATCCAATATATATTTCCAGAAAATCATGCAATGGACATGTGAATTTTGGGGACAGGAATCACGAATGAATTCAATAATTCATTTTCAACAAGAGATTTCAAGGCAACATTTTTAAATCAAAGCAAAAAAGGAAATAAAAAGGGGAAAACCAAACTGCAATCAGATGGAGTCATTTTGTATGAAATCAGAGAGTTAAAAGGATTTAATTATCCTATTTAACACCATATCATCACAGGCAAGACAGAAATCGAAACCACAAGCAACAATTTCAAACAAAGAATTAAAAATCAGAAAACTCACAAGTCAAATTAGGGTTTCGATCATCTATATTCCACGCCATGTCCAAAATCGAAGAATCACATATCCATAGAGACTCGAGCACCAGAAATTGTTTCCAGAGCCAAAATTATCAACGTCGATTTGATTTGAGTGTTAAAAGAAAACCCTAGTTAGTGAAGCCGCCATTTTTAATTGCCAAAGAAGAAAGGGATCGGACCAAAGAAAATGGGTGCGACATGTTTTAAAGGGCCGGCCATAATTTACAAAGGGGATAAGCCTTTATCTTTAGTCTAGGGTTTAGTTTAATTTGTTTTTGTTTTTTGTTTTTTTGTTTTTTTGAAAACCGTCTAAACAGTTCTAGAGTCTGTAAAATCTAGAGATTCAGTTAGGGGTTAACTAACAGTTACTAGAGTCTGTAGAACTAGGGGAAAATCTGGTCTAGGGGATATTGACTAGTCTAGGGTTTTGAGCGTAGGATTAGAATAGGAGCGAGGGGTTTGCGAGTGTACAAGGTCTTGTATGCGGGATCTGTTCTTTTACCTAGTAGAAACCTTAGGAATGCAGCAGTAGGCAGGGTTGCCGAAGCTGGGTATATTTGTGTGTGACTTATTTTCTGCACTTTTATTTCTGCTGCATTCTGTGATCTGTTTATTATTTTAATGCCCCATAAGTTTTGAACTCAGCGATAATTTGTAATAAACCCTATTCACCCCCCCTCTAGGGTTAATCTAGATCCAACAATTGGTATCATAGCCTGGTATTTCATTAACTCTAGAGTCATGGTATCTCCTAGTTGTCAGCCCATAGAGAGTCAGTCCAGTGATATTCCAATTATTTTCAATGGTACAAATTTTTTATTTTGGAAATCGAAAACCGAATTCTATTTAAAATCTAGGTGATATGTTAGATAAGAAAAACACAGTTATAAATGCTCGTGTCATGCATATTCTCTATTCTTATCTTAGTAACAATCAACTTGATCTTATCTCCCATTGTTTAACTGCGCAGGATATCTGGAAAACTCTCAACGCACTGTATGGAAATGACAACAACTCCTCAAAACCCTCAATTGCCAACTCAGATTCAGATGTGCGCTTAACTGGAGCTATTAACGACGATTCAGACGATGGAGACTCTTCATATGAAGAATTGGTTTCTCGTTGTATTGATTTAACTAAAACTGTAAATCGTTTCCAACGTAAAAATAAAATTTTGAAATCTGAAAACTCTGAGTTGCGATGTAGAAATAATGATTTGAAATTAAAACTTGAAAACTCCAACTGCAAAAATTTTATGATTGTGAAAACTGATTTAGCTCAGCTTGATGAACATTCTAGTAAGCTTGAAAATAAAATTTTGATTTTGAAAAATCACAAAGATGAGTTAATTCATAAAAATAACGCTTTGCAGAAGGAGTTGGATAAGATTAATTTCAAATATGAAATTTCTGAAAAGGAAAATTTGTTGAAAACGGATTTGATTATAAAAGAGCTTGAATCTGAAATCGAAAAATTCATGAGTTTTGGAAAACTTGAATTTGAAAAACAAAATCATTTTGAACTTGAAATTTCCGAATCTCAAGCCAAAATTAAATTACTTAAAAATGAGAATTTGGTTTTGAAACAGTCCAATGCTGAATAGGAGATCGCTACAAATCATTGCTCAAATTTTGTAAAAGAAAATAGCGATCTTAGATCCAAAATTCAACGTTTAGAATCAACTTTGGATAAATTTTCTAATGGGGAAAATCGTTCAATATGCTGTTGCAAAACCAAGTTTTTGTTGGAAATAAATGTGGTCTTGGCTTTGGTAAAATTAATGTTTTTGAAAAACGAAATTCAAGTGATTTGAAAAATCCTTCAAACTTCTTTGAAAAAAATCGACTTGATCATTTGAACTCTGATAATTTCAAAGGATTTTCTAATCATAAACGTGATGTGAATTTGTTTGATAACAATCCGTTTAAACCATTCTGGACCCCAAAAAGAAATACAGTGAATTCATTTAATTTCAAACAGATCTGGGTCCCTAAAGGTACTTTGGTAAATTCTGATGGATTGTTATATAAACAAGTTTGGGTACCTAAAGCTGTGAACAAAACTGTGAGTGGTTTTACAAATTTTGTTAGACCACTCGATTCTCTAAACTGTTAGTTACCAGAGGTAGCTGAGGAACTGCTAGGCAAAAGAGATTTGGATTCAAGTTGCTCAATACTTCGGTAATCATTCACAGTTCCTTAGCCAAGACTGTTGAGTTAGAGATTTATTTACTCACGTCAATTTCAGGTATAACCTCTAAACTCAACTTTGTACATATTCTCTGTTTTATTTTTCTTTGTCTATTCCTTCTTCTACCCCCTTCTGTTTTTTTTAATTTGGCACTGCCATATGTTTCTTCTTGGGCTTTCTTAACTTCCGATTGCAGTATTTATGAGGTTCTGGAAAATCGCCTCAATTTGAATAAAACTTTGTCATTTTAATCTTTTCTAGATCTTGAATTTAAACTTGTAAATATCTGCCATTGTTTTGAAGATTGCTTTCTGATTCTCTAAATTTTTAACAGTGTTGATGTATTCTTGTTATATCTTGAACACAGTTAATATGAATTCTAAATTTTTTGAAGATCTGAAAGTTTAACGGAATTTCACACAACACTGCTGTTTTGAGTTTTCTTCTAATTCATTTTAGAAAAACTGTAACAACCGTAAAATGCGAGCGAGTTTGAAATTTTTATTTTGGCAATTTTGGCGAATTTTGGATATTTAAAATAGAATTATTTTAAATAATATCGACGAGAAATTTATTTTGAATATAATTCGAACGTATATATTATATACGCCGTCGTTAGAATATAAATATTTATATATAATTATAAAAAGGAATTGAAAATGGCGCGGTAGTTCGATAATTCGATTTCAAACTTCAATTGAATGTACCGGGTGCAAAACAATCCGGATTTTAGTGAAACCAAAAATAATAGGATCTAATTGATGATATCTTTCCAACGAATCCGACAAATCAAGATTTCATATCGGGAATCAAAAGATATGTCCAGTTGAAAATTCTGAATAGTCGCTATGGAATTCAGGCCCTTAAAAATGGACATTTTGCAAACGACCTCGGATTTCGACGAAACCATTTTTGCTGGATCCGCAGTGTGAAGTTATTGCTAGGTTTTAAATTTCATAATTTTTCGAATCAATATGTGAGCGTGGCAAAGGAAAACGCGTTTGACCAGTTTCAGTTGATTTTAATCGACTGGAAATTGGTCATTTTTCCAACGGTCTCAGAATTCGACGAAACTAGTTTTGTTAGGACCGTATCGTCAATACGAAGCTAGAAAATATTTTTCTGGAATTTTTAGAGTTCGTATGCGACCCCGGTAATTTGAAATGTACGTTTAAATTTCAATATAATGATTTAAATGTAAATTCAACGGAAACTGATCAAAGCGATCGAATCAGCTTACGATACATATTCCATTGCGTTCAGAATAAGGGTAAATAGCTAGGGGCGACAGTCGTTGGGCTTGATTAGGAGTTCGTACGATTATGGATTTTAAAACGGAATAAAATAATATAAAAATATATATTATAAAGGGGCCCAAGTCAACCAAACCCTATCCTATTTAATTCTATAGCCGCCATTTCAAAATCGAGGGCTCTCCTCGTTCGTTTCCAAAATCCTAAATCGCCTCTCTCTCGCGTGAATCGAACCCCCGGAGATCAAGCGAAAATGGAAGACCTCCCTACAAGCTTCCAATCAACGCTTGTCTGAACCGGAATCGTCGAGTACTCAGCTCGAGATTTGAGCTCGAACAGAATGGGTTTGAGCCCGTTTTTCTGGCCAAGGGAGCCGCCGGAATTGCTGAGACCACCGCCGACAGGAGGGCGGCGCCGCACCGCTTCAAGTGGCGCACCCTGATGAAGTTCCGACCCCCCCTTTTGGTGAAATGCTGCGGCGATTTTTTTTTCCTCTCCGATGGTTTACAGGAGCAGAACTGTGAGTTTTTTTTTAGTTTATATTATTTATTTTAGTGTAACTAATTTAAGTTAAAAGCATGGTATAAAATCAGTCTTGTTTTAAAATAGAAAATATTATTGTTTTAAAATATAAATGGCATGGATTTCTTTTTTAAATAAAAATTAGCATTGTTTCAAGATCAAAATGTATTGTTTTTGAAGATAAAATTTGCAATGTTTTTAAAAAAATAAAATTAGAATTACTTTTGAAAAATAAACATCTGTGATTTGAAAATATAAACTAGGGTATGATCTTTGAAAATATAGAATTGTTTTTTAGAATAGAAATTGTCTTGAAAGATGTGATTTTTGCATAAATAATAACGAAGTAAAAATATGATTTTTATATATTGAATAGCGAAGTAAAAATTCGATTTTTACATATGTAGTGAAAGCGGACAACGAAGGCGAGTTGGCGAAGATTTCCTGCATTAGAAGTGCCGTGGAGCTAGGATAGCTATATGTGAGAATTTCTCACCTTTCAGATTTCTTTTCTAATTATATATATATACTAGGATGCAGACGGTGCTTAGTAGCACCCGACACAATCGTCCACAGACCATGGACTTGTTTGTTTGGTTGCATAGATTAGTTATATGATTTGATTTGAATTTGGTTGTTTGGTGATTTTGATTGATGTGTGAATGGCGTGGGCCTTCACTAGACCGGGGATAAGGCTAGGCCTTGTCCCGTTTCTAGTATCGTGCCGTTATGCCGCCGAAATTTTCTAAAATATGTTAGAAAAATAAAAATATCATTTTTATTGTGTAAATGAAATGAATAGAAATTCATGTGTTAAAATAAAATATATTATCATTAAAAATATAGTTTTAACGTGAAAGTGAATAAATAAATATTTATAAACAAATCGGCCGATTTGTTTATATACACTGATTTGACTGATATTGAATGGGTCGATAAATTTCACACATCGCCCAACTGCACAAATAAAATCTGTGTTTGATTGTTTGAAACCCCACACGGGTGTTGGGATAAAATTTGAAGTTCACTCATCCTGATTGATTAAATATGTCGATCGATTGATTGACAGGCTGTTATAAGCGTTAGATATCTATATTTGATGCTTATACAGTGTAGTGCACTTTGGTTGATGGTTGATTATTTTTCAAGGCTATTATACATGTGTTGTATGAAAATCCATATAATTAACTTTATATGGTAATTGATTGGGCCTCATTCCAGTTTTAAAATAGAAATATTTGAAATAGAAATATTCGAAATGGAATATTTGAAAATATCAATATATGAAGCCGTGTTGATTAGATTGACGCCATTTTGACGTGAACGATATTTATATCGATTTTATTCATTTCGAAATGAATTGAATTGAAAACAATTTCGAAATGAATTGAATTGAAAAAGATTTCGAAATGAATTGAATTGAAAACGATTTCGAAATGAATTGAATTGAAAACGATTTCGAAATGAATTGAATTGAAAACGATTTCGAAATGAATTGAATTGAAAACGATTTCGAAATGAATTGAATTGAAAACGATTTCGAAATGAATTGAATTGAAAACGATTTCGAAATGAAATGAATTGAAAACGATTTCGAAATGAATTGAATTGAAAACGATTTCGAAATGAATTGAATTGAAAACGATTTCGAAATGAATTGAATTGAAAACGATTTCGAAAGGAAATGAATTGAAAACGATTCGAAAGGAAATGAATTGAAAACGAATTCAAATTGAATTGAAAGCGAATTGAAATGAATTCAAATTGAATTGAAATTTGAATTGAATAGAAATGAATTTTAAAACGAATTTATAAAGAAGAATTCAATTTTGATTTGAATTGAAATGGAAGTTGAAATTGCTTTTGAAACGAATTTTAAAACTATAATTCGTTTTAAATAGAAATCGACGAAATATATATTATATATATAATATAATGGCCTGAATAGAACGCGCCGCGCCGCGGCAGTTCGTGAATTTCGACCATTTATTTCAAACGGACATTACGGGAGATCCGACCGTCGGATTCTCCTAAAACCGGAACCGTTGGGTTCGTATCGAAGAGAGCTTTCTAACGAATGTGAGAAATTAGAAATCTAACGGTTGGATTTGGAATTATGTCCAAATCAAATTTGAAAAAGGTCGCTGTAAGTGCAGTTCGATGGCCATTGATGGAAATCGACTGTACGGGCCTTGATAAAATTATTAAAAATAGTAATAATTTGTGTAAAATCATAAGAAATGATTTGTGAAGATTTGGGATGAGAAACTCCATATTTGAAAAGATAAAAATAGATTTTTATCGAAATGAACTAGTTTTGAGCTAGAATTATAATTCTATTTATTTTTAAATAAATAAATTGAATTTGAAATGGTTTTAAAAATAACCAGAATATCCAATGAATGCATTGGAGTGGAATTGAATCGAAATTGTCTTCGGAATATTTCGATGTTGGAATTCGTGATTATACAGATGTTGTTATGGAAATTTGAAAGATATATATTTATATCGTTATTTCCAATACGGCATTTGTTAGTCGTAGAATTCGATATTGAATATAAACCGATATATTTTCTATTCAGAGCCTTGTATTGAATATCGAATGTGATTTGGGTTTGTGGTGAATGGTGTCTTCACTAACACTGTTCTTGAACCCAGTTGAGAAAAGATTAAATCTTTTTATTTAGATTTAATGAAGTGTACCAATTAAATAATATTTAATTGGAATTGAATTGATATTGATTTTTGGGTTTATCATGAACAGTGTTTTAAATAACACTTGTTCTTTAACCCGATAATTAATGGAATGTGATTTTGGGTTTATCGTGAACCGTGTTTTAAATGACACTGATTCTTTAACCCAGTTAAAGATTAAAACTAAGTGGAGTTTTAATGAATCTTTGAATAGATTGAAAAGATCGAGAATGGAGTATCACCAGTTTTACTCCAAGCGATAGTTAAATCTTAAATTAGATTTGAACGTGAAATGGTAATTGAATTACCGATAACACTGTGGTGTTAGATATGAAGTACTACCAGTTTTACTTCATGGGGTGAATAGGTTGGGATTGGGAAATAAAATAAATGATTACTTCGGTGTGGTTCGCTAATCCCGACTAGTTTGAATTGATATTCAAAGGAGATTAAAGAATAAATTCAAGAATTTATCTTTGATAAAATTAATGGGAACTTTTCCCAAAGTATAGGAATATTTAAATAAAAGAATATTCTGAATTGGAATGAGGCGTATGTTGTGTTTGTGTAACACTTTTATAATATATACGCGAGTTATTCAGAAAGACCGGGTTTATCCCATTCTGAATAACCGATTCGATGTGGTGTCGAAGATGAAGACGGTGGTCGAAGACCAGAAGTCTTCACGTCGTTTGGGTGATAACTGATGATCTTGATTGGGCTGTACACCCAAGAAGATGGAAACAGTTGGTGATCGTCCAGACGTACTTGGAGATCGATGGATATGCGGGGTACTAGGTGCCTCCGGTTTCGTTCAGACCCAGAACGGACTTGTAAATGGACTGTGTGTCTGACATCGGATTTTAGTCTGTGTGGTTGATTTCTATTAAATATACATCTGTTTGGCGGTGGAGAATTTATTCTCTTGCTTAACGCCCTTCTCTGAGACGTACGAGCTCAGGGGTTATATATTGATGGATATCAAACACATGGAGTGAATTGCCTGTGTGGCATGCCTAAGTGGCAATAGATCGAGGCTTCTGTTGAAAAGCAAAGTCTTGTGGTGATGATCAAAGCACAGCCTGTGTGGCACAGCTTTGTGTAACGTGAATTCGCGAGTTTCACACCCGGTATGAACCAGAAACGGGAGACGGACCTCAGGGAGGGCATGCGTTTCCTTCTAGCTAAAAAGTGGCGTCAGTGGTTTTACACACCCTGACGAGTTTGACTTATGTGGTTGTTGCTGTTGCGAGGCGCCTCGGTTTGATCGGACGATCTGGGTCCGATGGAGTCATTTGTTGGCTCATTTACGCCCCAAAGGGCGGGGAAACGTAGTGTTCAGGCATAATAATCCACATCGGTGGACCGGCCCTGTCGCTCCATGGGGCAGTTGCGGCTGTTCCTGAGACATGGGCTAGATTGTCTCGAATCGGTTGAGGACTATCTTTTGCCTCGGTTCATAGACGGAAATCCAGTTTCCAAATACGTGACATTTGCGGTTTTATTTGTAAACCTATATATGGCGACATAGTGGCATGGGACGCTCATGCCGCCTATGATTGATACTTATGATTTGAAGTTGTTTTATACACTATGCACTTATAATAGTATCAAACGATTTGTTTTAACCGTATCAAGCATTCTTTGGCTGTTATAAGGGAAAACCCTATCCCCCGGCTTGCGTTGCATTGTGTGATAGGACCTGGGTCTTATAACAGCTTCATTTTTCTTTATTTAGCATTGCGCTGTTTGTTTTATGCACTGGTATTCTTGGGAGGAAACCCGTTCCGTGTTATACGGCGTGGTCCCTTGATTTACCTAGCTTTTAAAATAAAGATTAACTGTTTTAGTTCTCACACCAGTCACATGACTGACCTGGAGTTTATTGTTTTAACCTAAACTCTGGGTGCCCTTATTTTGACACGGGCAGCTAGTAGTTTTGGTTTTGCAGATTTATATTCACAGGATCCTGGTTTACAGCTGGAATGATATCCGGAAAGCTTTGTATCCGTATATCTCTTCTAGTTGTGTATTGTATTATTTTCCGCTGCTATGTATTTAAATGTAATTTAAATCTCTGATATTTCTGTGTAATATTCATTTATACTCTGTATATTCTTGTAATCTGATGCATTGTTGTAATATACAATGAAATGTTCTTCTGTATGCGTTCTGTTTTGTCCTGTTCTCAAACGATAGGGCGTTTCGAACGGCCTGGATCGGTTTAGCGACTGGTTCGGACCGAGCGAAATTCCATCTCGTCACAGTTGGTATCAGAGCTTTGGTTTACAAAGCAGAGAACAAGGCACATTAGAACCATACGAAAGAATTCATCAGATATTGGATTACTAATATCCAATGAGAATGACTCGTTAGAGATGGGATCAGTAGTATCCTAGAACGAGTGTGAAGAGTAGTGTTTTTGATAAATAAAAGTGAAAACAAATTTTGTTTTGAAAATTTAAATCAATTATTCGTATTTGATTATTTATTTATATAGATGTGGACAATCCAGTATATATAGATTTTGCGTATACGTCTGATCCGCGTGTATTCGAAATTTTAATATACTGGATAGATATAGAATCACACTCTAGTCGCCCGGGGATGATGCTGATAATTGTGATCACATTATCAATATTTATATTCGAGTGACGAAAGTGAAATTTCTATATATTTCCTATTGACTGGTGTGAGAACCAAAATTAGATAGGGCCTATTGTTGTGATTTGGCATCAAAAATCTGATTTTTGACTATATATCAAAATTATCAATTTGAAACGTTAATCTACTAATTGATTGATGTTTGTGTTGTTTGTTTATTTGGTTGAAAATTGTGAACCATTTAGCCTAATTGAACCAAATGTTGAATTGTATTGAAAATGGGTCGCATTTGCTTGCATACATGTATATCTTTTGAACAGGTCATAGCAAGGAGGCTAGAGCAGAGAATAAAATTTGTTTGCCCGACAAATAGGTACATGTTTACTACATAATTTCCTGTTTTGTTTGGGTGATGATGATTTTATGAGCCTATTGGCTAGCCGCTTGGCTTTTTCTTTTTCTTTTTGAGATCTGAAGGACCGGGGAAGCTATTTGAAATTCCCCGATGCTCCCGGTGCAGGGGAGGTTATGGCGAAATTTTTCAAAAATTTAGGGTGTTAGCCAAATTTTTGAAAATTCTCAGAAACTGAAAAGTTGGAGAATGAAAGCCTGATCGAACGTAGTGTTGATTAATCAAACCACTTTCGACTTTGTTCCTTTTCGGGGACGAAAAGTTTTAAGTGGGGGAGATTGTAACAACCCGTAAAATGCGAGCCAGTTTGAAATTTTTATTTTGGCAATTTTGGCGAATTTTGGATATTTAAAATAGAATTATTTTAAATAATATCGACGAGAAATTTATTTTGAATATAATTCGAACGTATATATTATATACGCCGTCGTTAGAATATAAATATTTATATATAATTATAAAAAGGAATTGAAAATGGCGCGGTAGTTCGATAATTCGATTTCAAACTTCAATTGAATGTACCGGGTGCAAAACAATCCGGATTTTAGTGAAACCAAAAATAATAGGATCTAATTGATGATATCTTTCCAACGAATCCGACAAATCAAGATTTCATATCGGGAATCAAAAGATATGTCCAGTTGAAAATTCTGAATAGTCGCTATGGAATTCAGGCCCTTAAAAATGGACATTTTGCAAACGACCTCGGATTTCGACGAAACCAGTTTTGCTGGATCCGCAGTGTGAAGTTATTGCTAGGTTTCAAATTTCATAATTTTTCTAATCAATATGTGAGCGTGGCAAAGGAAAACGCGTTTGACCAGTTTCAGTTGATTTTAATCGACTGGAAATTGGTCATTTTTCCAACGGTCTCAGAATTCGACGAAACTAGTTTTGTTAGGACCGTATCGTCAATACGAAGCTAGAAAATATTTTTCTGGAATTTTTAGAGTTCGTATGCGACCCCGGTAATTTGAAATGTACGTTTAAATTTCAATATAATGATTTAAATGTAAATTCAACGGAAACTGATCAAAGCGATCGAATCAGCTTACGATACATATTCCATTGCGTTCAGAATAAGGGTAAATAGCTAGGGGCGACAGTCGTTGGGCTTGATTAGGAGTTCGTACGATTATGGATTTTAAAACGGAATAAAATAATATAAAAATATATATTATAAAGGGGCCCAAGTCAACCAAACCCTATCCCATTTAATTCTATAGCCGCCATTTCAAAATCGAGGGCTCTCCTCGTTCGTTTCCAAAATCCCAAATCGCCTCTCTCTCGCGTGAATCGAACCCCCGGAGATCAAGCGAAAATGGAAGACCTCCCTACAAGCTTCCAATCAACGCTTGTCTGAACCGGAATCGTCGAGTACTCAGCTCGAGATTTGAGCTCGAACAGAATGGGTTTGAGCCCGTTTTTCTGGCCAAGGGAGCCGCCGGAATTGCTGAGACCACCGCCGACAGGAGGGCGGCGCCGCACCGCTTCAAGTGGCGCACCCTGATGAAGTTCCGACCCCCCTTTTGGTGAAATGCTGCGGCGATTTTTTTTTCCCTCTCCGATGGTTTACAGGAGCAGAACTGTGAGTTTTTTTTTAGTTTATATTATTTATTTTAGTGTAACTAATTTAAGTTAAAAGCATGGTATAAAATCAGTCTTGTTTTAAAATAGAAAATATTATTGTTTTAAAATATAAATGGCATGGATTTCTTTTTTAAATAAAAATTAGCATTGTTTCAAGATCAAAATGTATTGTTTTTGAAGATAAAATTTGCAATGTTTTTAAAAAAATAAAATTAGAATTACTTTTGAAAAATAAACATCTGTGATTTGAAAATATAAACTAGGGTATGATCTTTGAAAATATAGAATTGTTTTTGAGAATAGAAATTGTCTTGAAAGATGTGATTTTTGCATAAATAATAACGAAGTAAAAATATGATTTTTATATATTGAATAGCGAAGTAAAAATTCGATTTTTACATATGTAGTGAAAGCGGACAACGAAGGCGAGTTGGCGAAGATTTCCTGCATTAGAAGTGCCGTGGAGCTAGGATAGCTATATGTGAGAATTTCTCACCTTTCAGATTTCTTTTCTAATTATATATATATACTAGGATGCAGACGGTGCTTAGTAGCACCCGACACAATCGTCCACAGACCATGGACTTGTTTGTTTGGTTGCATAGATTAGTTATATGATTTGATTTGAATTTGGTTGTTTGGTGATTTTGATTGATGTGTGAATGGCGTGGGCCTTCACTAGACCGGGGATAAGGCTAGGCCTTGTCCCGTTTCTAGTATCGTGCCGTTATGCCGCCGAAATTTTCTAAAATATGTTAGAAATATAAAAATATCATTTTTATTGTGTAAATGAAATGAATAGAAATTCATGTGTTAAAATAAAATATATTATCATTAAAAATATAGTTTTAACGTGAAAGTGAATAAATAAATATTTATAAATAAATCGGCCGATTTGTTTATATACACTGATTTGACTGATATTGAATGGGTCGATAAATTTCACACATCGCTCAACTGCACAAATAAAATATGTGTTTGATTGTTTGAAACCCCACACGGGTGTTGGGATAAAATTTGAAGTTCACTCATCCTGATTGATTAAATATGTCGATCGATTGATTGACAGGCTGTTATAAGCGTTAGATATCTATATTTGATGCTTATACAGTGTAGTGCACTTTGGTTGATGGTTGATTATTTTTCAAGGCTACTATACATGTGTTGTATGAAAATCCATATAATTAACTTTATATGGTAATTGATTGGGCCTCATTCCAGTTTTAAAATAGAAATATTTGAAATAGAAATATTCGAAATGGAATATTTTAAAATATCAATATATGAAGCCGTGTTGATTAGATTGACGCCATTTTGACGTGAACGATATTTATATCGATTTTATTCATTTCGAAATGAATTGAATTGAAAACAATTTCGAAATGAATTGAATTGAAAAAGATTTCGAAATGAATTGAATTGAAAACGATTTCGAAATGAATTGAATTGAAAACGATTTCGAAATGAATTGAATTGAAAACGATTTCGAAATGAATTGAATTGAAAACGATTTCGAAATGAATTGAATTGAAAACGATTTCGAAATGAATTGAATTGAAAACGATTTCGAAATGAAATGAATTGAAAACGATTTCGAAATGAATTGAATTGAAAACGATTTCGAAATGAATTGAATTGAAAACGATTTCGAAATGAATTGAATTGAAAACGATTTCGAAAGGAAATGAATTGAAAACGATTTCGAAAGGAAATGAATTGAAAACGAATTCAAATTGAATTGAAAGCGAATTGAAATGAATTCAAATTGAATTGAAATTTGAATTGAATAGAAATGAATTTTAAAACGAATTTATAAAGAAGAATTCAATTTTGATTTGAATTGAAATGGAAGTTGAAATTGCTTTTGAAACGAATTTTAAAACTATAATTCGTTTTAAATAGAAATCGACGAAATATATATTATATATATAATATAATGGCCTGAATAGAACGCGCCGCGCCGCGGCAGTTCGTGAATTTCGACCATTTATTTCAAACGGACATTACGGGAGATCCGACCGTCGGATTCTCCTAAAACCGGAACCGTTGGGTTCGTATCGAAGAGAGCTTTCTAACGAATGTGAGAAATTAGAAATCTAACGGTTGGATTTGGAATTATGTCCAAATCAAATTTGAAAAAGGTCGCTGTAAGTGCAGTTCGATGGCCATTGATGGAAATCGACTGTACGGGCCTTGATAAAATTATTAAAAATAGTAATAATTTGTGTAAAATCATAAGAAATGATTTGTGAAGATTTGGGATGAGAAACTCCATATTTGAAAAGATAAAAATAGATTTTTATCGAAATGAACTAGTTTTGAGCTAGAATTATAATTCTATTTATTTTTAAATAAATAAATTGAATTTGAAATGGTTTTAAAAATAACCAGAATATCCAATGATTGCATTGGAGTGGAATTGAATCGAAATTGTCTTCGGAATATTTCGATGTTGGAATTCGTGATTATACAGATGTTGTTATGGAAATTTGAAAGATATATATTTATATCGTTATTTCCAATACGGCATTTGTTAGTCGTAGAATTCGATATTGAATATAAACCGATATATTTTCTATTCAGAGCCTTGTATTGAATATCGAATGTGATTTGGGTTTGTGGTGAATGGTGTCTTCACTAACACTGTTCTTGAACCCAGTTGAGAAAAGATTAAATCTTTTTATTTAGATTTAATGAAGTGTACCAATTAAATAATATTTAATTGGAATTGAATTGATATTGATTTTTGGGTTTATCATGAACAGTGTTTTAAATAACACTTGTTCTTTAACCCGATAATTAATGGAATGTGATTTTGGGTTTATCGTGAACCGTGTTTTAAATGACACTGATTCTTTAACCCAGTTAAAGATTAAAACTAAGTGGAGTTTTAATGAATCTTTAAATAGATTGAAAAGATCGAGAATGGAGTATCACCAGTTTTACTCCAAGCGATAGTTAAATCTTAAATTAGATTTGAACGTGAAATGGTAATTGAATTACCGATAACACTGTGGTGTTAGATATGAAGTACTACCAGTTTTACTTCATGGGGTGAATAGGTTGGGATTGGGAAATAAAATAAATGATTACTTCGGTGTGGTTCGCTAATCCCGACTAGTTTGAATTGATATTCAAAGGAGATTAAAGAATAAATTCAAGAATTTATCTTTGATAAAATTAATGGGAACTTTTCCCAAAGTATAGGAATATTTAAATAAAAGAATATTCTGAATTGGAATGAGGCGTATGTTGTGTTTGTGTAACACTTTTATAATATATACGCGAGTTATTCAGAAAGACCGGGTTTATCCCATTCTGAATAACTGATTCGACGTGGTGTCGAAGATGAAGACGGTGGTCGAAGACCAGAAGTCTTCACGTCGTTTGGGTGATAACTGATGATCTTGATTGGGCTGTACACCCAAGAAGATGGAAACAGTTGGTGATCGTCCAGACGTACTTGGAGATCGATGGATATGCGGGGTACTAGGTGCCTCCGGTTTCGTTCAGACCCAGAACGGACTTGTAAATGGACTGTGTGTCTGACATCGGATTTTAGTCTGTGTGGTTGATTTCTATTAAATATACATCTGTTTGGCGGCGGAGAATTTATTCTCTTGCTTAACGCCCTTCTCTGAGACGTACGAGCTCAGGGGTTATATATTGATGGATATCAAACACATGGAGTGAATTGCCTGTGTGGCATGCCTAAGTGGCAATAGATCGAGGCTTCTGTTGAAAAGCAAAGTCTTGTGGTGATGATCAAAGCACAGCCTGTGTGGCACAGCTTTGTGTAACGTGAATTCGCGAGTTTCACACCCGGTATGAACCAGAAACGGGAGACGGACCTCAGGGAGGGCATGCGTTTCCTTCTAGCTAAAAAGTGGCGTCAGTGGTTTTACACGCCCTGACGAGTTTGACTTATGTGGTTGTTGCTGTTGCGAGGCGCCTCGGTTTGATCGGACGATCCGGGTCCGATGGAGTCATTTGTTGGCTCATTTACGCCCCCAAAGGGCGGGGAAACGTAGTGTTCAGGCATAATAATCCACATCGGTGGACCGGCCCTGTCGCTCCATGGGGCAGTTGCGGCTGTTCCTGAGACATGGGCTAGATTGTCTCGAATCGGTTGAGGACTATCTTTTGCCTCGGTTCATAGACGGAAATCCAATTTCCAAATACGTGACATTTGCGGTTTTATTTGTAAACCTATATATGGCGACATAGTGGCATGGGACGCTCATGCCGCCTATGATTGATACTTATGATTTGAAGTTGTTTTATACACTATGCACTTATAATAGTATCAAACGATTTGTTTTAACCGTATCAAGCATTCTTTGGCTGTTATAAGGGAAAACCCTATCCCCCGGCTTGCGTTGCATTGTGTGATAGGACCTGGGTCTTATAACAGCTTCATTTTTCTTTATTTAGCATTGCGCTGTTTGTTTTATGCACTGGTATTCTTGGGAGGAAACCCGTTCCGTGTTATACGGCGTGGTCCCTTGATTTACCTAGCTTTTAAAATAAAGATTAACTGTTTTAGTTCTCACACCAGTCACATGACTGACCTGGAGTTTATTGTTTTAACCTAAACTCTGGGTGCCCTTATTTTGACACGGGCAGCTAGTAGTTTTGGTTTTGCAGATTTATATTCACAGGATCCTGGTTTACAGCTGGAATGATATCCGGAAAGCTTTGTATCCGTATATCTCTTCTAGTTGTGTATTGTATTATTTTCCGCTGCTATGTATTTAAATGTAATTTAAATCTCTGATATTTCTGTGTAATATTCATTTATACTCTGTATATTCTTGTAATCTGATGCATTGTTGTAATATACAATGAAATGTTCTTCTGTATGCGTTCTGTTTTGTCCTGTTCTCAAACGATAGGGCGTTTCGAACGGCCTGGATCGGTTTAGCGACTGGTTCGGACCGAGCGAAATTCCATCTCGTCACAAAAACTTAAAATGTTATACAAATTACAGCACACTGCTACTTATCAGTTGTGAAAATTTCATTGATTTTCAGATTGGCTTGGAAATTTTAATCTGTCTTAAATCTCAGTGATACATCTTGAAAATCATCGTTATTCATGATCATTATGGCTAGAATTTGTTTGTTTGAAATCATCTGAAATTATTGATATTTTGAATAATCACACACCTCCTAAATTTAAAATTATTAATCTTGTGTGACTGATTCAATGTATCTTAAAATGTGACATTGATTCAAGTGATTTCAAATAAATTATTCCATTATTTTTGGATCATGAATATTTCTCAAACTTGATGTAAATGATCTGAAATTATTCATGTGTGCCTGTCAGAAATAATTTGGAAAAATTCTTTGAAAATCCGATCTTGAAACTCATTGTTATTTCATGATTATTTAATTTGAATATATGTTTGTTAAAAATCATTCGAAATTATTGATTTATTGAATCACACACATATCTTGGATCTGAAATTTATAATCTAGTGTGACTGATTCATTGAATCCTGATTTTTCAATTTACCTCAAATGATTTAAAATAAACTAAATTTTATAATCATGAATAATGGAATATATTTTGTGACTATTAGTAACATTTTCTAACAAGTCTGTTGTGCTATTGGTTTCTGTACTGCTCTGATACTGCTTTTGAAAATGATCTTAGATAACTACTTGTTTTGATTAAAATTGACTGCTGCAGAAATAACTTTGCTTGTTCTGTCTGCTTGGACCTTATGATTGAATTTCTGTTTGACTGTGATATCCTGATTTATCTCCGGTGTCTTGTTACAATCCTCATTAATAGGGACACCAAGTGGTATCAAAAGTGCCTTATATTTGTCTCACTCATATGTTCTTAGATTCTAATCTTCACCTTATATAGATCCACGCACACTCTTTTTGTCTTGTACAAATTTATCCCTCTTGGCCTGTATAGATTTTCATATCCCTCTTGTAATTGATTTTCAATTTTAAAATTATTTATTGATTATTCATTCAGAAATTGAAATAAATATCCACATTGAACTGTATTTATAATTCATCAAAATTATTATCAGATTTTGAAATTGTGATGAATTGTGATTGCAGTATATTTCACAAAAAGGAGGAAATTTATTTATATTTTCATGATGAATGAACATTTATTATAATATCTTTGAACCGGCAATTATTTCACGACCATCTTCATTATCTATCATCCTTCTGCCATACATTATGATTTTATATTGATGTAGAGAGTTTAACTTTTCTTTTTATAAAATTATCTTGAATAAATAGTGAAAATTTGTGATAGAAATGGGACTATTATATTATTCAGAATTAGTGATAATTGAAAATTTTCAATGATCCCGGTACAGTCGAGCATATTTCATAATATAATTAATTTAGAAATTTATTTCACAAACCATTCTGTACCTACCACATTTCTATCATCCATATTGGTTTTATATACCGAGGAGCTTTTCCTTTTAAGCTGAAAATAATAAATATAATTAATACATAAGTGTGTCTCTAATCTCATTTAAAAATCCAAGCTCTGGTCATGCATGGTTATGAGACAACTTATAATTTAAGCTGCGACTTACCCCATTTAAAAATCCAAGCTCTGGTTATGCGTGGTCAGTGTGCTCTTAAATAAAAAAATAAAAGAAAAGGAAAAAATGTGCTATAAAATAGAAATAAATCTGAAATTCTCCTCTGAGTATAAAAACTATCATATCGATCCATTTTCTATTTGTGAAATGTGTTGAAATCTTATGACGTATTATGATTTGTTGATTGATAGGTATTGGGATTTGAGATTATACGATTTTGTCACTTAAATTGAATTATTAATTATAGTCCAAATTCATCACTGTTTTGTACTTCAATTTATAAATTTCTTTTGGAAAATAATTGGAAACCATTTTTAAAACTCTCCCCATTTTATATAAATTTCATCGTAAATCCGTCATTCTCTGCAATGTGAAATATGCCACTAGTTCTCAGTTTATTATAATTTTTGTTTGACTGATTGAGATTTATGATGACCGTTCTTCCTCTTAAGATGAAATTATATTTTTAGTCACTTTTCATCTGTATTTTAAACTCTGTGTCCTTTTGATGATAACAAAAGGGGGAGAATGGGTTGAGATTTTGATTTATGAGTGAATATTTTATAAATATTTTTATTTTTGAAAATCTATTATTATTCAGTTCATTTCACTCATGCACAGTTATAGGGGGAGTTTCTGTTGTAGGGGGAGCTAATAAATAGGGGGAGTTCAATATTCAACGTCAAACACATTTATTGGATTCAAAATCTTAATATTTGTTTATCATCATCAAAAGGGGGAGATTGTTGTATATAACGTTGTTGTATACACAATTATATGATTTTTGTTTGATGATAACAACCAAATATATATTATTATAAATCTGTTTATAACTGTACTGTTATATATATTCATCAGAGACAGGAATATAATATTTATATTTAAACAGAATACATCAATATAGAAATTCAAATTTCTACACCGTATTTTGTTTAAATATAATATTTTATTTCAGTATTTCAAACTGTACAGTATTACAACTCCACTATTTACACATCACTGTTATACAATTCAGTTCATATTCAAATTCATATACATACATGATTCTCACTACAACTCTTTGTCACTTAGTTTTACACACTTACACAATTTCGTTGACACCACACAGTACTGCTTCAGTCTTCTGTCTTTGTCTTCTGCCAGTCAGTCCAGTCTTCATGCATACCTGTCACATGAAACACAGAAACACACAGTACACTGCAACAGAAATAATATTCTAAATTCTAGCGAATATAATTTTTATTTTGAAAATTTATTTGCCTCAGAATTTCAGTGTGTTTCTCATCATTTTTCTGACTCGATCTGATTTATTCGACTGTGTTTAGACAGCTTGTGATATTCACCGTGATTCACTATAAATACCACAAGGCAGACAATATTTTTTTTACAAGGACAGGGAAATATGTTCTGGATGGCTGCATATACACACGTGTACACTGCCTCGCCAATCCAGTGTCGCGACTGAGGAGCAGTCACGTGGACCAACTCGACTCAGTGCGTATATGGACGAGCAAAATAAAACATGAATGGTCGAATACAATAAACAAGGCAATTTAATGTTGGCCAATGCAACACAAAATCATGCAAGCAAAATGGTCGGGCCATGATCAAGTGTACAGCAAGGCATCAATACAAATCAGCACAAAAGAATGTGTGACAAACATGAGAGATAAGCTCAAGATCAGGGAAAATCACAAGGCAGTATAACTTGGCAGATCATATTACACTCAGCTAATTCAAGCACGGAAAATCACCTCAGTTCAATTTTCACATGGCAGATCACAAAATGGCAGCAGCATTTTAGCATATATGGTGAACAGATCATGCAAAAACAAGTCAGCAAGACTCAATCATACATGAACATAACAGCATGTTCAAAGTAGTCAGGACACTACATGCATGGAGAGCACAACAATGTGATACTGGAATGAAGGAAACAGCTCAGGATGGTGCAGCCCAACAAGTTAAGTCAATACAACATAGCAGCAAATAAGGTAGTTTCAAAGTATGGAGCAACAAAACTGCATTGTCATAGCAGCAATTTTAAATGATGCAAAACAGTTCAACATAGTTCAGATTCATGGTGCAACTAACAAAAACTGGTACAGGTGCAATGACACAGCATAAATGGTGATGTGCATGTCAAAACAATAGCATGGTGATACAAGAAGGGTTCAGCTCAACTACAAGAAGAGGAGAAAAACAGTTTAGTTTTTTCAACAGATCCAGGTGAAAGTGCCAACATATACAAGGGGCCAACAACATGTTTTAAGTGTCACAGCAAAACTGCATGTACTCTAGTATGTATATACAACAACTAAATAAGGAAATGGACCGAGGACAATTAACACAACATGAATGTGCAAGGTGGTCATGAATGCAAGATCAAGTTCAGCATGGTGATTTGATACTTGGTCAAGATGTGGAAATAAATCTCAGCAAGAATAATTTCCATTTTTTATCATGCACTGATTTCGGGCAAGAAACAAGTTATGGAATCAACAATATGATGTGAGCAATTAATCAATTTCAAGAATTCAGTGATCAGTTTTAGCAAGGACATTAAAGGGTTCAAGAGTACAGTGAGCAATTTTATAAACAGGAATGTTTTTAATGTGCATGTGTGTCATTCTAGTAATCAAGAATTTCAGACAAGAAATCATTCGAATTGTTTCCAGCTTTTCAATATACAAATATATCAAGAGTTCAACATGTTTCTAGAAATCAGAAAATCCATCTTTGGCATCCAATATATATTTCCAGAAATCATGCAATGGACATGTGAATTTTGGGGACAGGAATCATGTAACACCCCGTAATTCTGTTAATATTAATATTCACAAATTAAAGGATAACCAATCTCAGACGTGAGAATTGTGGGAAACGGATTGTGCCATTGTGTTCGTCTCGAAATTCTGGTTGAAATAGAGTCCGAGTTTGCGTGATTTGGACTTCGTATGAAGGAGATATGGCCATCGGAAGTTTCAGAAAATTCAAAACAGATTTCAGAAAATTTAAAATTCAAAATTCGAAGTCAAACAGGCTAGGCGGAAAATTTCCCGCCCAGCACCCAGGTCGACTGGGGAGTCGATTGGGCAGTCGACACCCCAGGGACCAGGTCGACTGCGCAGTCGACCTAGGTGTCGACCTGGTCCAGGCGGCTAGGGTTTGACTGAGCCCAGTCTTGAGCTGCTGATGTGTCTTTAGGGCTGAGTTGGCAAATTTAATGGTTCAGTTTAGTTCTGAGTTGATCTGACGGTCTAAATAAATCCTAAACTCTATAAATACCTAGGTAGTCTCTCACTCTAATTCACATGAAAAATAGAATAGCCACCGTCATACCGCCGCCATGGAACTCAGTGTAGCCGCCGCCAACTAAAAAGGAAGAAAGCTAAACAAAACCCTAATTCTACTCAACTCTAAAGCAAATCAAGACTCTCTTTCTTCTCTAATTGTGAGTATGATGATCTTAACAAGATTATTGCAAACTAATTAGATTAAGTTGTGATATGGATCATAAGAAAATGATGTGAATTGTCATATATGTTGTTGTAAACCTTATGCTATCATGTATGTTGTAAATCCAATGTTATGTGATGATGATATCCTATATGTTGTAAATCATGCCATGATGATATTGTATAGGTTGTAGTTTTCTATGCTAAGTTGTGATAAATCATACATGTTATAAAGTCATGATGTTATTATCTATGCTAATTAGTTCATGTTAATCAAATCATAATGTTTGGGCTATGTTGATCTATATGACAAATCATGTATGCAAGTTTAGATTGATTAGTAAAGATTATGAACATATGCCATGACATCTATTTAGATCTAGAATTATGACATCTAGAATTATGCTATGACATATGTGAATTCTATGTATTAGATGCTAGTTCACACCATCATTATGTTGCCTAAACCATATATGCTAGTCCATACATGAATTTGGAGTATGATCATATTATGTGAATTGTGACATTTTACCATACAAGTTGACACCTTTAGGTCCATGACATTGTGTAGTTTTATGCAAGTTTCACCCCTGTTATGATTAGATCTATTTTATTTGTCTATATGTTGTGATAATTTATCTTTGTGCTATGAGTTAGACTATTCGAGTCTAACGTATATTTTGCGTTGAATAAGCGAACGTATAACGTGGGGTAGGGGTAATATTAAGATTTAATATTAAGAAATTGGATGCAATTGATATGATTTTGCATGCCATGAGTGGATGGCCATAATTGAGTCAATTATGGACATCATTAAAATTGGAATTAATTAATAATTTGAATAGGGAATTATTAAAACTGGGGTAAAAGATTATAAGTGATAATCAATGCTTAGGACACGAGGTTGGACTCATTTGTGATGTAAAACTGCCCGGACCCGCCCGGCAAATCCAGTAGTCACAAATGTCAGCCCAATGTGGGAGCTCCTAGGCCCAAATTAAAGCATAACAGTTGTAAAGACACGAGGTTAGACTCTTTTATGGTGTAAGACTGCCCGGACCCGCCCGGCAAATCCAGCTGCCATAAATGTCAGTCTAATGTGAGAGGTCTTTATGAGGTTATGGCCTGAATGAATTAAGAAATACTTAACCAGATAAACATGTAAGCTGGGACATGGGCATTAAGTAGGTGCCTTGGGTGGCATGAGGAATCTAGTGAGTGCCTTTAGTGGCATTTGAAATACGATTAGTAAGACTTAACCAAACACACATGTAAATGAACATGACTAAGAGGGTTAAATGGGATATACTAGTGGTGACAACCTTAGGTGGATAGCCTGTGGGGGCCCATTTCAACCAGTAACCCAAACGTATCTTTGTGGGCTCGACCCAAGTCGAGGACGGGACACGCATACTGGGCTTGACTATAAGAGGCCAAACGGGGTAGCGGTGGCAACGCAAGTCCAACGGGTTTCATATGCGTGTGTGGACCCGGGCTGGTAGGTAAGACGTTGTTGCATCGTGTAGGTATAAGCCATGCATTCTCAAGTTGTATCGGGTTGCCACTTTAGGGGAGTGATACACCCCACTGTGGGGCCAGCACGGGTATCTACGAGTAGGGAGCCGATCGAAAGTGGGTAGTGGGGTACACCTAGTGGAGATAGGGGCAGGCGACACCTATGTAGTCAGCTAGGGGTACACGAAGCTATTGATATAATTTCTAAGTGAAGCAAGCGGGATCAACCTTTAGGGTGACTGGTGTGGTGCAGTGTAGTAATTATTCGTTAGTAATTAGGCGTGCCTTTAACGTTATCTTTATCTGCTCTTCCATACCCAATAGTTCATAGACATTTCCTTGTTTTCCAGCTTATGCCTTAGTCTAGTTATTTTGATAATAGTATTGTTAGAATTATCATACTCGCCAGACTTTATGTCTGACCCCCTCCATTTCTATCTTTTCCCCCCTCCAGGTCCTCAGGGTGGGCCCAGCTCTAGTGGAGTTTGATTGGATTGCTTCATCTCTCTTTGGAAAGCTTGGACCGTTGAAGTAAAGTCCAGCTTGTTATCTTCTTTAATGGCTATTTATGTAATGGGGTTATGTATTTTGTTTTATCAAGATGGATATTGTACTTGACTCTGATTTATGGTTTTATGATGTAACAAACATGTTTAATTTCCGCTGCAATAAAATAAAGTTTTAGATTTCCAAGTACTACTTATTATCTGTCTTGTTGTAATTTTTCTGTTCTATATTCACTTAAAACCTCCATGGAAGTTAATGCATTCCCTTTATGAGTGACATTAATGGAAGTGGGGTGTTACAAATCATGAATTCAATAATTCATTTTCAGCAACATATTTCAAGACAACATTTTTAAATCAAAGCAAAAAAGGAAATAAAAAGGGGAAACCAAACTGCAATCAGATGGAGTCATTTTGTATGAAATCAGAGAGTTAAAAGGATTTAATTATCCTATTTAACACCATATCAACACAGGCAAGACAGAAATAGAAACCACAAGCAACAATTTCAAACAAAGAATTAAAAATCAGAAAACTCACAAGTCAAATTAGGGTTTCGATCATCTGTATTCCATGCCGTATCCAAAATCGAAGAATCACATAGCCATAGAGACTCAAGCACCAGAAATTGTTTCCAGGGCCAAAATTATCAATGTCGATTTGATTTGTGTGTTAAAAGAAAACCCTAGTTAGTGAAGCCGCCATTTTTAATTACCAAAGAAGAAAGGGATTTGACCAAAGAAAATGGGTACAACATGTTTTAAAGGGCCGGCCATAATTTACAAAGGGGATAACCCTTTATCTTTAATTTAAGGTTTAGTTTATTTTTATTTTATTTTTTGAAAACCGTCTAAGCAGTTCTAGAGTCTGTAAAATCTTGAGATTCAGTTAGGGGTTAACTGACAGTTAATAGAGTCTGTAAAACTAGGGGAAAATCTGGTCTAGGGGATATAGACCAATCTAGGGTTTTGAGCGTAGGATTAGAATAGGAGCGAGGGTTTCGCAAGTGTACATGGTCTTGTATGTGGGATCAGTTCTTTTACCTAGTAGAAACTTAGGAATGCAGCAGTAGGCAGGGGTGCTAAATCTGGGTGTATCTGTGTGTGATTTATTTTCTACACTTTTATTTCTGCTTCATTCTGTGATCTGTTTATTATTTTAATATCCCATAAGTTCTGAACTCAGCGATAATTTGTAATAAACCGTATTCACCCCCCCCCCCCCTCTAGGGTTAATCTAGATCCAACAAACGCAGCCAAGTTCATACATGGTCAATACAACAACAAATTCATGGTAGCTCAAAGGAGCTTCATGTACATGGTGGTGGTGTACAACAATACAAGCAGATCATCATGAATCATTCATGTGTGATGTACAACATGTAACAACAATCTAAGCATGATCAGGTGATGTTTGCAAACAAATAGCTATCAAAACTGGATGGTGCATGTAAACAGCATGGACACAAATGGCAATATGGATGACATCAACACAGGCCGACAAAGTTCATGCAAAAGTGAAGAGCAATGGACAGAGATGCTCATGCAAACAACAATGCTCAATGCAGTCAAGAATGCAGGAAAACAATATACTATGTTCAAGGCAAGGGATCTTTTAATTTATGAAATTGAGCATGCATGTATTAAGAAACAATTCAGGTTTCAAATGTGTCCAGAACAGGCAAGTATTCAAGTGCAAGTTCAATTTCAATAATTCTAGAAAGTATGTAAGAGGATGTTGTAGTATTATTGTTCGCAAAAATTTCTACGGCAATAAATCACAGTACAAATCTGGTATGAGGTTTTTAGTTTTCAAAAATTGGCAAGAGACTCATTCAAATATTTCCAGTAATGATTCAATGTGTTAAGAGTGTTCCAGAAATTAAAGTGATGATTTTTGGCAAGAAAAATCGTGCAACGAAAACTATTTTTGTTTCCTGTTTTTGAATAACACATTCATGGCAATTCATCAATCATGCCAAAAGAAATCGATTTATTCAAGGGAACCAACAATGTTTTATTCAGCAATAAATTAAGCAGAGGATACCTTCGAAGAAATTCATAGGCCAATTCTATTTTTGGCAAGCAACAATCTCTCTGAAAAAGTTTTTTTTAAGGCAACAACTCACAAATCATGCAAGGAATAAATTCGCATGATTCACTGAAGAGCAGAATAACATCTAGGTTCATCTCGACAATCACGTAGGGAACAAAATTCAAATTCAACCGAGAATTTCAAAAGAGGAAACCTTTCAAATCAGCCAAGTCATCATATGTGTGAAATCAGAGAATTAAGGATTTTTAAATCCTATAAATTCACCATTACATCACAGGCACAAATTGTCGAAACCACAAAACAATTCCAGAGCTTTTAAAAGATATAAAATTCAGAGAACTCACACCATTTCGATCGAGAGAGAGGGCAATCCCAAATTTATGATGAGAAAGCATCAAAAAGCCATACTAATTTGAAGCCACACAGATTCAACTCCAAGATTCGATTGCGATTTGGGATTTGCTGAAAAACCCTAGTTTTCTATCGAGGCCGCCATTTTTGAGTTCCAAAGCAAAAGAGAACGGGCTTAACCATTTGCAAAAGTGCCAGCCAAGTTTTTAAAGAAGTTTATTTTATGATCTAGGTTTTTTAAGTTGTTTATTTATTGTTTTATTTTCAAATTTATTTGTAACCGATCCAAACAGTTTCTAGAATCTGTAAAATTCTAGGGAAACTAGGTAGGGTGTCAATTGACAGTTTACTAGAGTCTGTAAAACCTAGGGTTATTGGTTACGGGGTTGTAATCAGGGGAAATATGATCTAGGGGTTTAGATCAGTCTAGGATTTTGAGCATAGGATTAGAATAAGAGCGAGGGGTTCACGAGTTTACATGGTCTTGTAAGCGGGATCTGTTCAATTACCTAATAGAAGCCTTTGGAATGCAGCAGTAGGCAGGATTTTGCCGAAGCTGGGTATATCTTGTGTCATTTCCCTTTCTGCATTTATTTTCTGCTGTATTCCGTGATCTGATTTTTTTTTAATATCTCGCTAATTTTGTAATAAACCCTATTCACCCCCTCAAGGGTTAATCTAGATCCAACAAGTGGTATCAGAGCAGGTGCTCTGTTAATTCTAGAGTTAATGGTGATTCCTAGTTGTCAGTCTTTTAAGAGTCAGTTCAGTGATATTCCAATTATTTTCAATGGGACAAATTTTTTAATTTGGAAATCGAAAATCGAATCTTATTTTAAATCTGTTAATTTTGAATATTGAAATATTATTGAAAATTAGGGAGATATGTTAGATAAAAGGAATAAGGTTTTCAATGCTCATGCTATGCATATTATTTATTCCTATCTTGGTAATGATCAATTAAAGTTTATCTCTCATTGTTTAACAGTGCAGGATATCTGGAAACTCTCAATGCGTTGTATGGAAAGGACGGCAACTGCTCAAAACCACAAAAAGTCAGCTCAGATTCAGAGTTACACTTAACCGGTTTTACGAATGATAATTCAGATGGATCAATCGATGGAGACTCAACAGATGATGAAACTAAAGATTTCTCATATGAAGATTTGGTTTATTTTTGTACTGAATTAACAAATGTTGTTGATAATCTCAAATAAAAAAATAAAACTTTGAAATCTGAAAAACTTCATTTGATCACCAAAAATCATATTTTGGAATTAAAACTTGAAAATATCATGAAAGTTTCAAACTCTGATTGTAAGAGTTGTTTCAACTTGAAAAATGATTTAGCTCATCTCAATGAAAATCTTCAAAAGCTTAAAAAACAAATTATGTGTTCAAAAGAAAAGGGAGATGAGCTAATTTGTAGAAACAATACCTTACAAAAAGAATTGGAAAGTTTTAAGATTTCCAAAAATTCCAAATATGAAATTGCTGAGAAACAAAAGTTGTTAAAAACTGAATCCATTCTGAATGAACTTGAAAAAGAGATTGAAAATTTGAAGAAACTTGATTTTGAAAAACAAATTAAATTTGAAAACTTTGAGTCCAAGACCAAAATCAAACTGCTTGAAAACGAAAATTTGATTTTGAAACAAAATGATACTGAAAGGAGAAAGATCAACATTAATCGTTGTTCAAATTTGATGAAAGAAAATTCTAATCTTAAATCCAAAATCAACGATCTTGAATTGAGTTTAAAACGATTTTCAACTGGAGAAAAATCGTTGAATTTTTGTTGAAAAATCAACTTTCTCCAGGAAATAAAAATGGTCTTGGTTTTGGAAAAACAAATGGTTTTGAAAAATTGAATTCTTGTGATTTTAAAAATCCTTCGAACTACTTTGAAAAAAATTGTTTTAAAAATTTAAACTCTGATAATTTCAAAGGATTTTTAAATCATGAAAGAAATAAGATTTTGTTTGATAATAATCCGTTTTGGACCCCAAAAAGAAATAAAGTGAATTCTTCTAAAGCCCAACATATTTGGGTTCCTAAGGCACAAAGGTAAATTCCAATGGGTTGTTATACAAACAGGTTTGAGTACCGAAATACGTAAACAAAACTATGGGTGGTGTTACTAATTTTGTTAGACCACTCAATCCTCTTAACAGTTAGGTACCGAAGGAGGCTGAGGAACTGCATTGCTAAAAAAACTGGATTCAAATTGCTACATATCACATAATCATTCACAGTTCCTTAGCCATATCTGTTGAGTCAAAGATTCTGGTTTTCATCGATTTCAGGTATGATCTCTGAACTCGTCTTTGTGAATTTTTTTTTGGCTATTCCTCCTTCTACCTCTTCATCTTTTTATGCTTATTGATTTGTCACTGTTATATTTTTGTTTCTTTTCTGAGATTTCTTAACTTCAAATTGCATAATTCATGATTTTATGGAAATTCGCCTTATTTGAATAAAAATCTAATGTTTTAATTAATTTCAGATCTTGATTTTAAACTTGTAAATATTTGCAATTGTTTTGAAGTTCATTTTTTTGATTTCTGAATTCCTAACAGTATTGATGTATTCGTGTCATATCTTGAACACTGTTAATTTTGAATTCTAAATTCTTTGAAGATTTGAAAGTTTAATGGAATTTCACACACCTCTGCTGTTTTGAGTTCCTTCTAATTCATTTTAGAAAAGCTTGAAATATTACACTCATTACAGCACACTTCTATTTTTCAGTTGTAAATTCCATTGATTTTCAGATTGGCTTGGAATTTTGATTTGTCTTGAAATCATTGCTTATATCTTCAAATTCACTGTTATTCATGATAATCTGGTTTGGATTTTTATTTATTTGAGATCACTTGAAAATTTCTGATATTTTGAATCTCACACACCTCTCAGATCTAAAATTATTAATCCTGTGTGATTGATTCATTGTATCTCAAGATTTACATTTGTTCAATGATTTTGAATAAACCACTATTTTATGGATCATGAATTATTACTCAATCTTGATGTAATTATTCCAAAAAATTTCTTATGTGACTGTTAGAAAAATTTGTGAAAAAATCTTTTTGAAAATCTGGTCTTAAAACTCACTGCTATTTCATGATTATTTGATTTGAATATTTGTTTGTTTAAAATCATTTGAAATTATTGATTTATTGAATCACACACATATCTTGAATCTTAAATTTACATTCTGGTGTGATTGATTCACTAAATCTTTAGAGTTTCATATTCCTTAAATGATTTCAAATAAACGGTATTTTTTCTTGGATCATGAATCATTTTTTTTTTTTTACCGTCAGAAATACCTTTGAAACATCTTCTTGACAAGTTTTGCTTTGAAACTGTTTTTGTGTTGCCTTGATATTGATTTGAAAATCTTGGGTAACTACATGCTTTGATATATTTTTGGTCTACTGCTATGATAAAAGGAACCATTTTTGAAAATGTTTTTGAAACTGCTTGTTTTGGACAAAACTGCTTACTACTCTGATAGATGGAATTTGTGTGCTTATGTTGCTTGCTTAACTTAATAACTGGATGTAGCTATTTGAGATACCTTTAGTTGTCATAAGTGTCATGTTAAAATTCTCATTAATTAATAAAGACAACAAGTGGTATAGATTCTGATTCTCATTGTGTATATTCTTTTATCTCCCTTGTCTTGTATAAATCATTTTAAATCTCTCTTGTAATTGATTTTCAGTTTTAAAATTATTTATTGATTATTCATTTAGAAATTAAAATCAATATCCAAACTAAACTGTATTTATAATTCATCAAAATTATTATCAGATTTTGAAATTGCGATGAATTGTGACTACAGTATATTTCACAACAAGAGGAGATTTTATTTAGATTCCCACGATGGTTGAACAGTTATTATAATATCTTTGAATTGGCAATTATTTCATGACCATCTTCATTATCTATCATCCTTTTGCCATCCATCATTATATTATATTAATGTGGAGAGTTAATATGTTTTAAAATCTTTTTGAATAAACAGTGGAAATATTTGTGATAGAAATTGGACTATGTTATTCTTCAGAATTAGTGATAATTGAAAATTTTCAATGATCACGGTACAGTTGAGCATATTTCATTATATGATTAATTTAGAAATTTGTTTCACAAACCATTTCTGTACCTACCACATTTCTATCATCCATATTGGTTCTATATACCGAGGAGTTTTTTCCTTTAGAGCTGAAATGATAAATATATATAATAAATATATAAGTGCGTCTCTAACCTCATTTAAAAATCCAAGCTCTGGTCATGCATGGTTATGAGACAACTATTAATTTAAGCTGCGACTGACCTCATTTAATAATCTAAGCTCTAGTTATGCGTGGTCAGTGTGCTCTCAAATAAAAATAAATAAAGAAAAGGAAATAATGTGCTATAAATTGAAATTAATTTGAAATTCTCCTTGGTGTGTAAAAACCAGCCTATCAATCCATCTTTTATTTTGTGAAATTGTTGAAATCTTATGGAGTATTATGGTTTTTTGATTGATAGCTACTGGGATTTGAGATTATACAATTCTGTCACTTAAATTGAATTATTAATTATAGTCCAAATCTATCACTGTTTTTGTACTTTAATTTTATAAATTTTTGGATAATAATTGGGATTCAATTTTTTAACTCTCTCCATTATATATAAATTTCATCGTAAATCCGTCATTCTCTACAATGTGAAATATGCCACTGCTTCTCAGTTTATTATGATTTTTGTTTGATTGATTGAGATTTATGATGACCGTTCCTCCTCTTAAGCTGAAATTATATTTTTTTTGTCATTTTTCATCTATATTTTAATTTCTGAATCTTTTTGATGATAACAAAAGGGGGAGAATGATTTATGAGCAAATATTTTATAAATATTTTTAATTTTGAAATTCATAATTTTTCATTCTTTTCACTCATGCACAGTTACAGGGTGAGTTCTGTTGTAGGGGGAGCAAATAAATAGGGGGAGTTCAATATTCACTATCAAACACATTTATTGTACTCAAAATCTTTTATTTGTTTGTCATCATCAAAAGGGGGAGATTAAAATCTTTTATTTGTTTGTCATCATCAAAAGGGGGAGATTGTTGTATATAACGGTGTTGTATACACAATTATATGATTTTTGTTTGATGATAACAACCAAATGAATATTATTATAAATGTGTTTGGTTTTGTACTAATACACCACATTACAGACAGAAATATAATATTTATATTTAATTGAAATACTACTGGACAAGAATTTAAATATTCAAAACAGTATTTTATTAAATATAATATTTTATTTCAACAGTCAAAACAATACAAATTTATAAACCCCACTATTTGTACATTTCATCGACATATCACTCAATATAGTCACTTTGATTTATACAATTCACTGACTCTACACTTAGTCTTCCGTCTTCTGTCTTCACAGCTCACTGTCAGTCCAATCATCATTTGCTTACCTGTCATATACAGAAACACACACACAGTATCTAGAACATAAATAATATTCTAAATTCTAGCGAATATTTTTTTATTTTAAAATTTTATTTGGTTCAGAATTTCAGTGTGTTTCTCCTCATTTTTCATGACTTGATCTGATACGTATATACGCACTGGTCAACCTCAACAAACTACACTGGTTTGCTGATCAGAACCAGTTGATTTTGAACAGCCACAACATAGTGCAGCAGTATGCTGATAAAAAATTCACATGTGCACGATATATGTATACACACACTATTGTGTATATATACACATATATAAATGTATAAGTACATATGGTCGAAATCCTACTCAAAGCAAATATGTGGGCCATGCACAAGTCAACAGAATCAAACCAGAATGGTCAAGAATAAACAAAGCAGCATATCATTACTGGAAGCATGAACTCAATACAACATGGTGGAGCAAACACAAAAATAGTCCACACAAGCAAATTAGTGAAACAGGTGAACACATGATGGTGCAACAAAGCATCTGCTCACATGTATGTGAAGGCAACAATAGAGGTTCAAGTATATGGCGCACACGAGTTAACATACAAGCAGGAAGGTTCAACATGGTTTCAAGTCAAGGATAGCATCTGTTCTACAAAGCTAGTCAAGAATGCATTGTATACATGGGTTGAGACAACAAAGGTCAAAACAGTAAATGTAGTGGTGTTTATGACTGAACAGTTTTCATGAGAACATGAACAAGGGAAAGAACACAAGTTAAAGAAGCAAAAGTGGCAACAGTTTATACAGTGGAGCAGCATGTTCAAGAAATGGTCAACACAGCCAAGTTCATACATGGTCAATACAACAGCAAATTCATGGCAGTTCAAAGGAGCTTCATGTACATGGTGGTGGTTTACAACAATACAAGCAGATCATCATGAAGCATTCATGTGTGTATGTACAGCATGTAACAACAGTTTAAGCATGATCTGGTGATGTTTGCAAACAAATGATGTAGCTATCAAAATAGGATGGTGCATGTAAACAACATGGACTCAAATGGCAATATGGATGACATCAACACAGACAGACAAAGTTCATGCCAAAGTGAGGAGCAATGGACAGAGATGCTCATGCAAACAACAATGCTCAATGCAGTCAAGAATGCAAGAAAACAATATACTATGTTTAAGGCAAGGGATATTTTAGTTTATGAAAATCAGCATGCATGTTTTAAGAAACAATTCAGGTTTCAAATGTGTCCAGAACAGGCAAGCATGCAAGTGCAAGTTCAATTTCAATAATCCGAGAAAGTATGCAAGAGGATGTTGCAGTATTAATGTTCACAAAAATTTCTACGGCAATAATTCATAGTACAAATCTGGTATGAGGCTTTTATTTTTCAAAAATTGGTAAGAGACTCATTCAAATATTTCCAGTAATGATTCAATGTGTTAAGAGTGTTCCAGAAATTAAAGTGATGATTTTCGGCAAGAAAAATCGTGCAACAAAAACAAATTTTGTTTCCAGTTTTTGAACAACACATTCATAGCAATTCATCAATCATGCAAAAAGAAATCGATTTGTTCAAGGGAACCAACAATGTTTTGTTCAGCAATAAATTAAGAAGAGGATCTCTTCAAAGAAATTCGAAGGCTAATTCTATTTTTGGCAAGCAACAATCTCTCTGGAAAAGTTTTTTTTAAGGCAACAGCTCACAAATCATGCAAGGGATAAATTCGCATGATTCATTGAAAAGCATAATAACATCTAGGTTCATCTCGACAATCATGTAGGGAACAAAATTCAAATTCAATCGAGAATTTCAAAAGAGGAAACCTTTTAAATCAGCCAAGTCATCATATGCGTGAAATCAGAGAATTAAGGATTTTTAAATCCTATAAATTCACCATTACATCACAGGCACAAATTGTCGAAACCACAAAACAATTCCAGAGCTTTTAAAAGATATAAAATTCATAGAACTCAGACCGTTTCGATGGAGAAAGAGGGCAATCCCAAATTGATGATGAGCAAGCATTAGAAAGCCATAGTAATTTGAAGCCACACAGATTCAACTCCAAGATTCGATTGCAATTTGGGATTTGCTGAAAAACCCTAGTTTTCTATCGAGGCCGCCATGTTTGAGTTCCAGAGCAAAAGAGATTAGGCTTAACCATTTGCAAAAGGGTCGGCCAAGTTTTTAAAGGAGTTTATTTTATGGGCTAGTGTTTTTAAGTTGTTTATTTATTGTTTTATTTTCAAATTTATTTGTAACCGATCCAAACAGTTTCTAAAGTCTGTAAAATTCTAGGGAAACCAGTTAGGGTGTCAACTGGCAGTTTACTAGAGACTGTAACAACTAGTGTTACTAGTTACGGGGTTGTAATCAGGGGAAATCTGATCTAGGGGTTTAGATCGGTCTAGGGTTTTTTAGCGTAGGAATAGAATAGAAGCGAGGGGTTCGCGAGTTTACATGGTCTTGTAAATGGAATCTGTTCTATTACCTAGTAGAAACCATAGGAATGCAGCAGTAGGCAGGATTTTGCCGAAGCTGGGTATATCTTGTGTCATTTATTTTCTGCTGCATTCTGTGATCTTTTAATATCTCGCTTAACCCCCCTCTAGGGTTAATCTAGATCCAACATCGACCCCCAAAGGTCTAATTTCCCTCCATATTTTCCCGCTCGTGATTTTTGATTTTTGAACTGATTTTCGAATTTTCTGGATATATATATATATATATATATATGCTCCTTATAAGTATAAAAACTTCTAATGCTCATAACTTCTTGTCCGTTTTACGCAAACCAGGTGGCTATCTTGACAAGAATTTCGAGACGGACGTAATGGTGCATTCCATTTTACTTAATTCTGAATATTTAATTAAGTTATCTTTATTTTATTATCTTGAGTTAAAAATGCAGTGTGTTACATTCTCCCACCCTTGGGAAATTTCGTCCCCGAAATTTGATAAGGGTAAAATCTACTAACCCCTCGTATAATATACATCCAATATGTGTGCATCCAATTTTTGCAAAAATTATCCGCTTGTGCAAAGTGAAGTACAACATAATTATGCATGTGTGCTTAAGTGGTACCTCCTATGTGTATGCAAATTTTTCAAAAATCCTTTTTTTTAAATATGATGCTCACATCCTAAATATACTAGCAGTTCCACATGAATGCAATATTTTGAAGATAAAAAATGCTTCAACATCTAAATTTTCCCACACTCTTACTGAGTAAGAGCATAATTCATCCAATTGTTGCATCCATAATCCTACCAACCAACTTTATTTTTTGAATTTCAGAAAAATCTAATTTTCTAAATTCGATTTCGTATGTTACAAAAAGGTGGAAAACGGAAAACTCTGCATCTTCCATTTTTCTTTTTCAACCTTTTTCTAACCATACTTGGATTTTTATGTAACTATTTATAAAGATTCCCTACTTTCCTATCCAAGCACAGCCCACATAAGAAAATTTTCTTTGTTTCTGATTTTCTTTTTCATCTTATCTTGGAAATTTTATTCTTATCCATCTTTTCTCATAATTTTCCATTTTTGTTGCTTTACTGAATTTTCTGTTTCCTTTTTAGTTGTACTATTTTTCTTTCCTTAGCTTATTTAATCATCTAATCTTAGTTTAAATTTAAATAAGCCTCTAGTCTTTCAACTAAAACAGGGGAACAGACACCCTACACAGCTACTACTAAGGGCCAAGAATCTCGGAATTATGTCCCCCTTTGTCAGAAAAGTCCAAACCATGGGATCCACAACAAGTTCAGGTGTTAACCTAACTTCCCAAAAAGAACAATATAATGAAACGATCCCAACCAAAATGTAGTCACGGGTTTTACCCTAACCTGAAAATTAGTAACAGGGTCTAAATACTTACTTCCACCTTTTTCTATCTAGTAGTTGCCACTAGTCCTAGCTGTGTACCAACAATTATTTCAAGCTACACCCTAGGATTTTCGATGCTTATGCATTCCACGGGAACTCACTATTATTCTCAGATAATTCTCGCTATTTACTTTATAGCCTCAAAAAATTTCGCGTATTTCCTAGGCACTAATCCTAACCTACTCCATACTTTTTAAAACAAGGTTTGGCTCTTTTTCATTTAAATTTCCTTCCAAAAATTAAAAGTGCTAAAACTTTATTTTCCTCATGAAAACTTTCTTTTCCAAACCACAAAAACGTGTCATCTTAAAAGAAAATGTAAATCATCATTTTTTTTCAAACCACAAAACTGGAGTAGATACGGACAACTATTTCTCAATCGGGTTTATGACTTATTCTTACCTATAAGGTCAGTTCTGACTCTTACTACAAGGTGCCAACATCCACTCTATTCTTATTTTCTACAACTTACTTTGTCCACCCACAAAATTATCTTAAAATAATTTATCAAAAAGGGTTGTCATAAGAATAGAGATTTTAAATCTTTCTTTATTAAAAATTCTTGTATGAAATGTAACAAGAAAACTAGCGAGACATGCTCTGTAATATGCACCTTTTACTAAGAGAATTTTACTTTAGATAAAATCTTCGCAAGAAATCACTATTTGCAAAATATACCCCATTTTACTTCAAAAAAAACCAATATGTATCTTTACATATTTAAAACTATAACTTTTAAGATTAAAACTTGAAAACAACGTAAACCATTTTCCCAAAACTTTTATAATTTCAAGATCTTATAAGTTAATAATGGGGTTAAACTCAAAGTGGGTTTCCAATTCTTCTAGGCTTTCCTAGACACTCCCCAAGGTTAATTCTCTCAACTGTATCTATTCCTAATCCATTTTTCTCTTTTCAACTTTTTCCAATTTATAAGGTTTTCAAACCCACTAACCCAAAATACTAATCATATGGGATTCTCTTTCCTTCTACACAAAGTACATTGTACACTCTCCACCCAAATTACCTAAGGGTCTCAGATTTCTATATTCATTCCTTTTATGTACAAAATAAACATCCTATTTCTTACCATATCACGCTCTTTCTATTTAGTAGGTTCCTCTATGGATCTAGGTATATATTTATATTTTTTAAAATACAAATACGTTCACTTATTATTTATATAGGAATCCTAAACCTAAGCTCTGATACCAGATGTGACAACCTGAATTCCGACAGACCGAACTTTTTTCAAAATTCCAATCCATTGAAACTCAAGTTATTATGCTCTGGTATCCTGCAGAAAAGATAGAGACACAAAATATGTCAGAGCCCAGAAAATATCTCACAGCGGAATGGATAAAATATTGTATAATCAAAACATAGCCTTACCGTATTATTAATACTGACTAACCAGTATCCAAAGCTATCATGTCTCTGCCACAAATCTAACCTGCGAGTATGTAATGAAGAGGGGGGTCAGAAAAAAAGTTCTGGTGACTAGATTTAAACTATACACTTTGGATAATCCTACATAAACTATCCAATCGTATTATCTTATTTATTAGGTTACTTGGGTTATCAGCACTCAAGGCTTACACACACGTCGTACCCATCTACTTCCCAGTGGATTAACCTAATATAGTATATACATAGCTACCCACAATATTGGGGTACACCCCATGGTACTCCACTCACATGGTCTTTATCGTAACACCATCGAAATATACGGTCCCTCATCCTACGCCGTAGTGACGTACGGATAACATTATTACGTTCCGCATATATCTGTACATACTGCCAACTTTGTTCGAATCAGAATTCATACCGGAGTAATACCCTCAAGCCTACGATACACCACCCAAAGCCGACATTCATGTATCTGGACTGTCCACCATACGTATCTTCAATTGTAGCTAGATGCCTCAACCTCTAATGTGCACCGAGTAACATGGCAGGGCGATACAAGAAACACGGAACTCGGTCGGGAGCTTTTCCATATCTGTACAGGCTCGTATTTAAAGAGCCTCTATACACAGATATACCTAGGGTCTGTTTTCACGGTGGCTATGGCCCCACCTCGGACCCTCCCTCAACTAGTAAAGACTACAAGAACTGAGTGACTGCCCCTAATAACAAACAATCTAAACATCCATTTGGCTTCTCCCCTCAACCCTTTACCCCGATAGTGAAGGGTGAATGGTATCTTAGGTTTAGCTCTAGTTTTTTCGCATCCCACTGGAGGTCAATGATGGGTATCCGACGATCTACTATCCTTGTTGGCCGTGAGCCTCCGCCTCCCAATTGAGGCAACCACCGAAACACCCTGGTCTCACCGTGTTACAATATTCTGACTACATAGCAACTTCTGCAATCAAGGCCCACCCACCTAGTAGTTACGCAATCTCTGCGAGCACAGCCTAAGACATCTGTCACTTCATAGAGGACTACTAGGAGCACCTTACGTACCTCAGGAAGTCGCGTGCTTCCCTTTCCAGTCCCTTGGAGCCGTCAAAACAATCAGATGAATGTGCGCTCCCCTTGTGCCTTATAACACCTCAATGATCTACCCCGTTGGGTTATTCACCCTCAAACGTACGAACTGGTCCAAGCGCCTCACTTTAATATGTTGTTAGACCCTATGTCTTAACAATCTTTTATGCGCTTGCTTTTCCCTACCAGGTTTCCTTTTAACTTGGTTATTCCCATTCACATTGAATTTTTCATCAGTTACCAAGTTCCTCTTGCTTATTAATTTCAATTATAACTTAACCTATTTAAGTTTATTGATAAGCCCACAACATGTTGTTCTCCAGATTGTGGGTCAAGGTCTGTAATCCACAATATCTTTTATATTCTTGTTTGATTTCATCATTACAATAACATGTTTTACTTAATATGTAATTAAGCATATCTCAATTCACATGTTTTCTAATTAACATGTCACTTACCATTTATGGTTAAATATAACTTATTTCATTTCACATGTTTTCCTCATCCTTTCTCGTTTTATCATAATTCCACTTTACATCGTCAATACAACTCATCGTTGTTTACTTATTAACTTAATTCTATTAACTAAAGCCCATTAATAAGTTTCTCTATCCATTTATTATAACCTATGTTATAATTTCCACTTGTCCTCAGGACAAGTCTGAACATGTTATTCTTATCAGTGGGTTTCAGACCTCCAAGTTTACGGATTACATAATTTATAATTAAGTACAATAAATTTCCTCCCTTTTCTTAATTGGTTTCAGGTTTTCTCCTCTACTGATTACTTAATTTACAATTAAGTGTCCATTAACTCCATTCACCAGTTATCTCATTCCCTTACTAGTTTATTATAACCTAAGTTTTTATATTCACTTGTCCCTAGGACAAGTCTACCTATTATACAACATTGTTATTTATTTATAATAGGTTATTATCATTCCCCTTTTAAAACGTTTACTGATGTAAACCATTATTCTTCATTCACCGTAATACATATTTCTTATTATATTAAGGAAAACACTTCATGCACCTTATCAGTTTGATAGAAGGAATCAACGGTTTATTTTCATAACGTATTCCCATCTAAATTCGTGGTAGCAAGTAATTTCTTTACTTTTCTTACTTTATTTACTATGGCTTACTTGCAACCACGTTCTCAAAAATAGGACATTTAGGGAAATATATCACTTTTCCTTCGTATCACACTAACTCGGTTCATTACATCTCTTCCTTTCCTATTTTCTGGGTTAGACATTTAATTACCATCATTGCCATTTATTCCTACCTTGTTATATAAATATATTTATATATATGTACATACATATGCGTAGACCTCTCACATTAAGCCTACACTTGTGGACACTGGATTTGCTGGGCGGGTTCGGGCAGACTTCTACCACAAGTCGGCTTAAACTCGTGCCTTAGCACCATTTTTAGTTATCCACTTAGACCTCTCACATTAGATTTACCACTTGTTAATGCTGGATATGCCGGGCGGGTCCAGGCATACTTCTATCACAAGTGCAATCTAACCTCGTGTCTAAGGCATTACAGTTCCAAATTACTGTGTATTTAGGCATGTTCATATTTTAATAGTTATCCTCTTTTTCCATGTAAAATTTTGGCATATTACCCTCTTCATATGTCTACTGCAATCCAATTTACATGTTGTCAAGTTATGCCAATATTTTGGCGCACATCCTTTTTAACATGTATTTAATTCTAATTTTTGACATGTAAGCATTTAATCGGGTAATTGTTCAGATCTAACAAGTTACAAGCCAATTACTCAATAATATGCCACAAGTAAATCATGTAGTTACAATCACTGAAATGGATATTCATATCCTAACAAGTTTATTTTCTCCAACATGTAAACATTCAATACTTTAGCCAATTCAACATAGGAATTTCCTGACATATTCGTATTTACATTTCAACTCGTTACAACAACAATATATAATTAATCTGGCAATTTCACAATTAATAAAAAGGGGAATCCTAAACGATTATGTACCATTATCTAAAATAATATGGCTTAAATCCACTCACCTCGTAAGCTTTCCAAATCCTGGATCTAGTCCAGATCTAATCTTCCATGATTTTCCCGTAATTGAATTCAGAACATAATAATCATGGATTTACTATTTTTATTAAAAGAGAAAGGGAAAAGAAATAGGAGGAAAAATTAAATAGATTGGATCTGGAATGTTACCTTGCTTTTCACATAATTCTGAACGCCTAAGAAAAACATCAATCTCTTCCCTACATATCTTAATTTAAGATTTTCTAATTTATAAATCTAAATTTCTGAATATAATTTGAGAAGAGAGAGGAAGAGAGTAATGGCAAAGCTCCAGCATAGCCGCCAAATTATGAAGTTTAGGGTTAGGTCTAAGGTCTTATTTATAGGTGTAGCGGAGGAACCAGGACCCTCAGATTTCATTTAAAAACATCAGAATCGTCCACGTCAGAAAAGAACTTTCCAGATCCGCGGGTGGGTCGACCCCTAAGTCGACCCCCCTGTTGGTGTGTCGACCCCTAGGTCGACCCCAACGGTCTAATTTCCCTCAAGATTTTCCTGCTCGTGAATTTTGATTTTTGAACTGATTTTCGAATTTTCTGGATATATTTATTTAATATATATATATATATATATATACGCAAAAGCTCCTTTTATGTATACAAACTTCTAATGCACCTAACTTCTTCATACGGTGTCCGTTTTACGCAAACCAGGTGGATATCTTGACCAGAATTTCGAGACAGATGCATTGGCGCAGTCCGTTTTACTTATTTTTGTAAGTTATCCTTATTTTATTATCTTGAGTTAAAAATGTGGGGTGTTACACTCAGAGAGCAGTTCCTATTGCTGCAAACGATGGTGGTGCGGTAGTGCTAGCGCATAAAGCTGATTTCTCCAAGCTAAGCAAGAATTATACTAGTCTTGGTAGGAAGCCGTTCCATGGAATGGAATCGGCTACGGAGGTTCAAGATTGGCTTGATAGTTGTGAGCGCATCTTCGAGGATTCGGGGATCGATGATGAAATGAAGAGAAAGTTAGCATCGCGTTAGCTTCAAGGACGGGATATGAATTGGTGGAATGCCATTAAAGCAACTACTTCCGAGGACAAATTACTTGGAATCAGTTTAAGACTCACTACAATAATAAGTTTATTCCACCTACTTAGAAATTAGAATTGTTTAGGAAATTTTTGGAACTTAAGCAAAATGGTAGGGCAGACTCGGAATATATTGCTGAATTCGATACCTTATTGAAATATGGATTATCTCTTATCGATACTGCCGAGAAGAAGAACGAGAAGTTCATAACTGGCCTAGATGGGTACTTGGGGGAAATACTTATAAACCGTATCGATCAGACATTCGAATCTATTGTGGGAAAGGCATTGAGATCAGAGAGACTTTACTCTAAGATGAAGACCAAGGTCGCTATTACATCTGCAGAAGAGCCGAAACCGCGGGTAAGAGGTGAAAGCAATAAGGATCCCCAGAATAAGAGAAAACAAAACCAAACCAAGGATTGTCAGAAAAAGAAGAGTAAGAAAGATATCGAGTGCTTTAGCTGTGGTAAGAACGGCCACTATGCCAGAGATTGTCAAGCAAAGCCAGGAGAAAGGAAGTGCTTCAAATGTGGCCAAGTGGGACATCTCAAGATTGAATGTCCACAACCCCCTAGGGAGAAGCAAATTGTGAAAGCATATGCTATCAACGTTGTTCCTTCCTTGTCGATTGCCCCAACTTCAGCGGAGAAGGGAAAGGGTGTCGTTATTCAAGGTATGCTTTTCATTTATGATGTTCCTGTTCGAGTATTGTTTGATACCGGGGATTCCCATTCCTTCGTGTCTAGTGACCTGGTAGATAGGTTGGGATTGGAACACGTTGTCAATAGACCTTTAGTTATGACGAACCCGATCGGTGGTTCGACTAGGCTTGGTATGATTTATCGTAATTTGGTCTTATCGAGTCATGGATGTATGTTTGCTTGTGATTGCTTTGTTTTGGGATTTACTGAGTTTGGCATTATTTGGGGAGTCGATTATCTCCAAAGGTATGGGGTTGTAGTAGACTGTCAGGGGTCTTCGGCGACCATTAGAGCAGATGATGGGTGGGGGTGGTATTGGGTTGCTAACCTAGTGATGGGGTGATGGCTAGTTTTCTAAATTCCCTTGACATCCCGCATGATGAGTTATCAAATGTGCCTATCGCTGGCGAGTATCCGGACATTTTTGAGGGAGTGACCGGACTTCCACCACACCGAGAGATCGAGTTTTGGATTGATACAGTGAAACATGCTAGACCTATAGTGACGCCACTTGGTCGTATGGCGCCAAGGGAGTAGCGTTCGCTCGAAGTGCAAGTAGGTGATCTTATGAAGAAGGGATTTATTCAAAGAAGCATTTCCGAGTAGGGAGCACCAGTTGTATTTGCTACCAAGGCCGATGGTTCCCTTCGCTTATGTATGGACTACCGCGAGTTGAACAAGGTGACTAGGAAGAATAAGTATCCTATTCCATAGATAGATGATTTGTTTGATCAATTAAATGGAGCAAGATTGTTTGCCTAGTTGGATCTCGCGATAGGATTTCATCAGCTCCGAGTAGTAGGAGAGAGTATACCTAAAACGGCATTTTGGATGCCGTCTGGATTCTATGAGTGGTTGGTCATGCCATTCGGGTTGACCAATGCACCCGCATATATTGTGGATCTTATGAATACAGTTTTCAGGGATTAATTAGATAAGTTTGTTCTTGTTTTTGTGGACGATATCTTGGTTTACTCAAGGACAAAGGAAGAACACAAGGAATATTTGAGGACAGTGATGGAGTGTTGAGGAAACACCAATTGAAAGTGAAATTTTCTAAGTGTCACTTCTAAAGGAGGGAAGTGATGTTCTTGGGCCATGTTATTTCATAGAATGGTATTGCTGTGGATCCTGCAAAGGTGGTTACGGTGCAAGTTCGGTCTATGCCCAAGAATGAAACAGATGTGAGAAGTTTCTTGGGGTCAGCTGGTTTATCCAAGACTTCTTAAAATAGCGGCACAGTTAACTTAGTTGACCAAAAAGAATCAAGCTTTTGTTTGGGATAAAAGGAGTGAGAATGCATTTAAAACCCTAAAAGAGAAGTTAAGCGTGCACCACTGTTAGTTATTCCTAAGGGGGATGAAGAGATGACAGTATACACAGATGCCTATGGTACCGGACTAGGTGCAATACTGATGCAAGGAGGTAGGGTTGTAGGTTATGCTAGTCGGCAATTGAAACCACATGAGAAAAGATATCCTACCCATGATTTGGAATTAGCAGCGATCGTGTTCAAGTTGAAGATGTGGAGACACTACCTCTTGGGAGAAAGATTCAAGTTGTTTACCAATCACAAGTCATTAAAATATATTTTCTCCCAAAAGGATTTAAATCTTCATCAGTACAGATGGTTAGAGTTCTTGGCTTCATATGATTTCAATATCGCATACACACCCGGGAAGGGCAATGCAGTAGCTGATGCATTGAGTAGGAGGCATGCCAGTTTAGGGCTATGTTTATTGAATGGAAGCAACTGGAGTATTTTGCGCGATATGATTTCAGACCTAAGCGTGAATTAGATCCAGAGATGTTAGCAAGTTTGATGATAAGACCGACTTTGATTGGGCGGATCGGTTCCAGCCAGAGGGACGATCCTAACCTATTGGAAATCATCTCCAAGTTAGAGATGGGTATCGACGGTGAGGAAATGAACAAGTATGGACTTGATCGAGAAGGATGGCTTTGAAAGAATGGGAGACTGGTTGTACCCAATGTTATTGGATTGAGAGATGAAGTTATTAGAGAGTTTCGTCACTCGAAACTGACTATACATCTCGGTGGTAATAAAATGAAATGAGTCAAAAAGCAGACCTGCTGCTGGGAAGGGATGAAGAGAGATGCTGGGAAGTTTATATCCAAGTGCATGAACGGCTAATTAGTTAAAGCCAAGCAAAATAAGCCTAGTGGTTTGTTACAACCGTTGGAAATTCCCGAATGGAAATGGGAACAAGTCTCATTGGATTTCATTGATGGTTTACCAAGGACTAGATCGGGTTATGATGGTATTTGGGTGATTGTGGATCGATTGGCCAAAAGTGCAAGGTTTATACTGGTCAAGTCGAATAGAACGACAACTAAGTTAGCGGAACTATATATGAAGTGGGTAGTGAGATTTCATGGAATACCTAAAGGTATTGTGAGTGACCGAGATCCATTATTTACTAATGGGTTTTGGAAGAGCTTACAAGAGGCTTTAGGGACAGAATTACATCTCAGTACCGCAAACCATACTCAAACCAACAGTCAAACAGAGAGGGTGAATCGCGTATTAGAGGATCTCTTAAGAGCTTGTATATTGGATTTTAGGGGGTCATAGGATGACCATTTGCATCTGGTTGAGTTCGCATATAATAATAGTTATCAGTCCAGTATTGGTATGGCTCCATTTGAAGCTTTGTACGGAAGACCGTGCAACTCACCATCATGTTGGTTAGAACCGGTGAGAAATTTGTGCTTGGGCCAGATGTAATAAGAGAAACTTCAGATAAGATCAAGGTTATTCAACAGCGGATGAAAGCTGCGAAAGATAGGCAGAAGAGTTATGCTGATAAAAGGCGAAGAGATTTGAAATTCTCTCATGGCGATTTGGTATTCATCAAGATTTCTCCGTTGAAGAGTGTGATTCGATTTGGTAGGAGAAGTAAGTTAGCACCAAGATTTGTTGGTTCATTTCCAGTTCTCGAACAAGTTGGGAATTTAGCTTATAAAGTTGGATTACCTGACAAGATGGAGGGAGTGCACAACGTATTTCATGTTTCTCAGTTAAAGAAGTTCGTGCACGACTCTGATATGACTATTCACCAGATCAGTTGGATGATATCGAGATAGAACCCGAGGCAGTTGGAAATCGCGGACCGATTCGTATTGCCGGACACGATTTGAAACAACTTCGAAGGAAGACAGTGAAACTGGTTAAGGTCCAGTGGGGTGAAAATGAGAACGACTATACTTGGGAAACCGAGGAGAACATAAGGAAGTCATATCCAGAGCTCTTTACCTAGTAAGATTTTAATCGCGATATAGTTATTCTCTTGTGTTAGTAAACCGTATGCTAGGATAGGCTTATTGTGTTATTATGTATGTTTGATTGTTTGTAAATGGCTGATAGGCATGCGGGGAACCATTGTTTGTTTTCTTGGTTAAGGAATTTCAGGGGTGAAATTTCTTAAGGGAGGGAGGGGGGAGTGTAACGACCCGCATTCTACGTATCGGAGGATCATAGAATATTTGTTTTATCTTTATAGGAAGTCATATGGTCGTGTAACTTTGGGAAGTGACTATTGGTGTCATTTCCCACATTCACGATTTTTGCCAAATTTTAAATGACCATTTTACCCTTGGCGAATCTTGTTTCGCCTATAACTTTTGATTGGTAAGGAGTTTTGACTTGAAACAACTACCATTGGATTCAGATGATGGTTTTCCATTCCGTAGAGTGGTCACATTAATCAAATGGACTTATAGTTTGGGAAATATGGCTGAAATAAGATTTGAAGATGGAAAAACAGCCTAATCGGGCTTAATAGGGTGATTAGCAGCTAGGTCCGTAACCCATTTCGGGATTAGGGTTATGGGAGGGATGAAAGGAGTAGGAGAATCATCTCCTTTCATTTTTCTGGTCGCCACAAACATTTCTCTAACCGTAATCATGGCTTCCATCATCCAAATCTCTCTCTAATCACTTTCTAATCACTAGTTGATCAAATCTACAACAAATCAAGCTGAATTAGCACTAAATTCAAGGTAGAGCTACTGCAATACATTGGGATCCGACCAAAATCAGTACAAGTTTCAGATCTAACATTTATTTTTGGCTAAGGTGAGTGATTTACATGTTTATACACTGATTATGGCTAATTAGGGGTGATTAATGATAATTAGCGAAATTATACATCTAAAATTTCTGGAAAAATATGTGAAAATTCTAAAATCATATTTTATGTTGTTGGTAGAATTTGGGTTAATTTGGATTATGTTTGCTAATCCTATAGTTAGACATGGTTAAGGGGAAAATCATGGTTCTGGGTATGTTTGATCTGAACTAACATATGAAATCATTGTTTTGATGTTTCTGGTTGATTCTACATGTTACTACTGTTGTTTGGTATGTTTTATGATTGCATAGGAAAGTTAGAATGGTTGAAAACACTGTCGTTTGGCGAAATTAGCTTGCTGGAAAAACTGCAGGGTTTCAGTTCCTGATGGTGACCACAGTCATGAACCGCCAGGAGGGGAGGGTCACGAACCACCAAGAGGGGAGGATCACAAACCGCCAGGAGGGGAGAACTAGGGGGAGGACCATGAACCACCCAACTGGGAGGGACCACGAACTGCCCGGTTGGGGGGATCACGAACCTCCCGGTTGGAGATGACCACGAACCGCCCGGTCGGGGGGGGGGGACCATGAACTGCACGGCTGGGGAAGACCACGAACCGCCCATAGAGGACCATGACTCGACTTCTATGACGACTGCGAACCGAGACGTGATGGTGACCCCGAACCGAACCAGATTTGAGCTTCTACCATGTGACGACGATCGTAAATTCTTTTGAATATCAACTCCAATTTGACCAAAATCCAAGATGCAAAGGAAGTCCAAATGGGGTGTTACGGGAACCAACGAGTTAACTTCTGGAGTTGGGCTTTGCTGCGGGACGTGTGCAAAAGAGTTATCAATATCTATAACTTTGTCTCACCATTAAAAGAGGGGGCATATAGACGAACCAAAGCTAGGGCTGTATGGATTGGTTGGCCCATAACCTAAAGCCAAGGTTGTGTGGACTGGGTAGGGTTATTGACTAATACCAGGGTAGTGTGGTCACAGCAATAGTTGTATGGAGGTGGACTCCATCATGGCCCCAAATGGATTCGGTGATCAAAGCGGTGGATATCGTATGCTTTACGCACTGAGTGAGAGATGCATGGATGATTGCAATGTTTGATGTTTGCTATCACCATGACACTCACACTTCCATTTTATACTCTATGTTAATGTTTACCTTAGAGTACTGTGTATCTTGTTGTGCTAACTCTTTGGTTGCAGATCCAGGTCAGGTATGATTATTTATGCCTGTTATTGCTTTATTTAGTGATATAGATTTGCTATCGCTCACACCATACTTTCGTCTGACCCAGAGTTTTATGTCTCTTCTTATTACTCTGGGTGCTCCTAAACAAGCAAGCTAGAGGCAGGTTAGGTTATTATGCATGAGTAGCTGTCCGGAGACGAGCATGAGGCGTCCACGTACTCTATATATATTCTCCCTGTGTTTTTGTTGGAACTGCTTTGGGATTTAGTAGTGTAACTCTTTTATTTCCTTTTAGAGACAGTATTCAAAGTTGTAATAATTGAATATGAAGCTGTGTTTTGGATTCCGCTACTCTGATGGACATGGTTTAGTTTTTAGCTTATATATTGTCTTGCCTGTTTTATATCAAGTTATGTTATTATTATATTATATTCCATGCGCTGTGAGATATACTACGGGTCCTTCGGTAATTCATTATTTCAACCCTTTTGACGATCGTTCTGTGCTAGTCGGGCATTAGCACAACGCATTTCGGGGAAATGTATGATGGTATGGGGCGGTCGTCATACGAAGTATGAACATTGTAGTCTTGCTACATGCGTATCTTGTTTGTCTTATTTTGTCACCAAATGTAGCATTGCATGAAGAAGCAAAGCATGATTTGAAGCCATTTTTCTGTTAAATGTTCATGTAACATGCAGCTTTTTCTTACCATTTAAGTTGGTAATAAAACCAACTCAAATAGTTCGAAAAAGTAGATTGTTTTAACTATGGGGTTTAATAAATCAGGTAGCATAATCATAGAATAGAAAAACTACAATATCTCACAGTGGAAGCATTTTATAAAAAATATCAAAGTTATACAAAGTTTTATATAGTGGAAGAATTTACATGAATTTATTTACCAAAAATTTGAGAATTTTAAACCTAACCAATAGAAAGCGTCTTCATTACTCTCTAATTTTGTCAGCTGAAATCTTTATGTTGCAACACTCGGCCTAAGCTGAGCGTTTATGCAAAACATAAAAATACTCGAGTAAGGATTAACTTTATTCAAGTAAATCAACTTATATACACACCAATATATAATATTTTATCCTAACCTATACGAAGTTATAGATTTTCAAATCAGGGCAACACATTTGTGAACTAATGTGTCTTAAATATATAGGATGGTATGGATGTCAATTTTTCTTCAGCAACAGGTAAAATATCAATAAGGCCACCAATAATCAAACATGCTAAAATAGTCAATTCGTGTGCTAATATGAAGCAAACAATACATGGTAGTGTAAAATAGTGCAGTGATGCAAGATCATGACAAACTTAACATAGGGGGTACGAAAGAAAATTAACATATCAAGACAACTACAATATTTCAGTTTATTACTGATGTTGAAAAATTGAATATAAGTAAATCCTAAGTAAACTCACCTTGCGTGGATATGATGATGACAAGAAACAAACACGGACAACGACCAATCGTAAGCAACGAATTTGAAATTGAAAATCCTTTTTTTCTTTTGAGAAGGAGGATGGACAAAAATTTAAGAAGAAGAGGATACCATGAATTTTTAGGGAAGAGGTGGAAGATGAAGGCCGAAAGGAAATTAAGTTTAGTGTTTTTTTTTGTGGAGATAGGGAAGAAGATCTAAAATTTGTACAAACAATTGTAGAGAAGAAAAAAGAATGAGGAAGAAAATTGAGAAAGAGCCATCATTTATTTCTCATCGAGGTCTCCTCACATACGATAGGTTATGAAGGAAATAAATTAGCTGACCAGGCATGAGGTGTCAGTCTACTTGATATTTCTTATTCAAAAATCCAAAAGTAAATCACATAGATACAGAGAATAACGTAATAAAATGAATGGTTGATTTATTTTCTTTTATTGCTAGTAAATTGTGTGACTTTTAAATTTCAAAACACATAATATTAAATATCATAATTTAAGGAACATATTGAATTGGACTGGCAAGAAGAAGGCAGAGAAAATGGCTAGAAATATGCACAGATAATGCTAAAAGATTCATGGGTTTTTTTTCTTTTTTTCTTAAAATAAGATAACATGATAATGAAGAGAAAGGAAATATATATATATATATATAAATGGAGATGGCTTGTTTTCGAAAAAAATAATGACAGGAAAGAAAAACAGGAAAGGAGGAAATAAGATGGATATTTGAGGATATTTAAGGGAAAGAAATTAATAGAATGAAGGGTAATAAATTAAGAGAATAAAGGAAAGAAATAAATGTGTAATTAATGGAGAAATATAGTGGGGAGAAAGGAGGTAGTGAATTTGAGGAAAGTAAAAAAAAAAAAAAGAGGAAAGAAAAATAAACTTGCATGAAATATGAATGGGCAGAAAAACCATGTATGTAATTTATTTTCCTAAAAAGAATTTAATAAGGAAATGTGGATTTAATTAAGGAGAAGTTGTGCGAAAAAGAAATGGAACAGTAAAGAAGAGTGGCAGATGGAAATATTATGAAATATTTGGGAAAGGATAAATAAAAAGGAATGCGTCAATTTTTAGGAAGCAGAATAGTGCAGCATTAAGGAAATTACCAAGAGTGGAGAGCACCGAGAATGAATGCAGCTATTCACATTTCAAAATTTATTAATTAATGAACTTTACACTTTGAATAGATAGGGTAAAGTATTAAAGAGGATGGCCAAATATATATACAAGTATGTTGTCAGAATTTTTTTCATCTAGAATATTCAGTCTTTCAGCAGAAATTAATTAATTTCGTTAATAATATCATACATCTTATTTAAAAACCTTTTTAAATTCAATAAATAAATTTAATTAAATAAATTAATTTAATTAAACAACATAAATGGTCAGAATTTATGGGATCTATAATCTCCCTCTCTCAGAACTTTTCATCCTAAAAAAGGAGAGGTTGTTAAAAAAAATGCTTATGTATACAACAAAATACTTTTACTAATACAAAATTTAGTTCAAACAAAACAACAACAGGCTTTTAAACTTCAATATTCCATAAAACTAAACTTATCGAAATTATTTCTTAATAAAACGTAAAGTCAAAATATGAAATAATTCCTTCGACTTAATGTCCTAGTTTCATTTTAAAAAATACTATATATTTCTTTCGTATCGAATCATACTTCACTTCGGGATTTCAAAACAAATCATTTTCGAAAAGTATCAAATATTTCACAAGCATATCAACATATATGCTATCCATATCGAGAGGTTTCCCCCTAATGGCAAGGCCACTAGGAATGACCTATGCATGTATCATTATTAAATAAACGATGTCTCCCCGCAGAGCAGACCATCATCAAGAGCTTATGAAACGATCCATAATTTAAGGATAATAATATTGGATATTTAATTAAGTTAAATATTCAATTAATATATTTTCATACATTAATAACATTTATGTAAAGGATTTTAAACAAGATTGGAACAAATATGATTTTGGTCAAAAATGATAAGAAATCAATTTTTGGTAAAATTGCGATTTCTCAATGACTGCGCACCGCTTTGCATAATTATACTTATTTATTCAAATAAGTAAGAATATGAAATAAATAATTTATTTATTTTTGAAATAATAAAAGTAATTATGACATCATCGGTGCTGTCATAAGAAGTAATATTTGAATTATTGACTTTAACCGTGATTTAGTAATTTAATAATTCATTTTATATATTATAAAATGATAAGAAATAATTTTTTTCAAGAACATTCAACTCACAACCAAAGTAGATTGACTGAAACCGAAATTAATGGCGGCTGCCTCCATCGAAACCTAATTTCTTGTCGTGATCTGGTGCTTTCATCTTGGTTGATGCTGGCGAAGAAGAAATACGCCCCCTCATTGCCTCATTCCGCTTCCCCTCACCTAGTGCGACATGTTCTGGAATTGTCTTCTCCATTGTCGCTTCTATCGTGGTTTCATATAGCTTTTTGGATGCACTGTCAGAATCTCTTCATCTGTTTGACTATTGTATTGCACCTCTTGCCGGTGAGTTTGACCTTATTTCCTCCCCCTTAAGCCCTATATTAGCTGCAACAAAGTCTATCGAACTTGTTCAAAGATGTAACACTGTTTGTAATGTGATTAGTGAATCCATTGGATGTATTTTGGGTGATAGTCGTGAAATGGCTTCGGATAGTATAGTTGATTAGTGTGTTGGTCAAAATCCTGGTGCTGCGAATGATGTGTCCAATATTCCTGTGCCTCGCATGAATGATGTTCAAGCAAATGCCCCAGTGTTCCCCCTATTGTCTTCTCTAGCTAATAATCAATATGGTAACTAATTTTCCATCTTGTCCTGGGATTGGGTTAGTTGATATTGAACCGAATTTTGCTGTGAAACCATCCTGATCATCAATGTTTAAAGCCTTGCCTAAAAATGCAAGTTCGTTCATGCCAACTGCCTTAAATACTCAGGTTATTGACGAAGTTTGTGTGCTTCTCGTTGTAGTCATTAATAGTGGTGTTAGCTATTGAAAGGATCATCTAGTTGGTTTCTTCTTGGATGTTTCAGCGGCATATAACGAAGTTCGTCTACAATTTATTTGTGTTTGGAAGCTAAGAGGAAAACTGCATATCCAACTTCATAGGTCTTTATTCTATTTCCACTTCTCGCGTAAGGAAGATTGCCTTCGTGCACTTGAATCAAGTCCACTGATCATAGAAGGAAAACCATTTATCATCACTTCATGGATTATTGGGATTGATAAGGTAAGATAACAAGTATGCTCCATTCCAATTTGGGCAACTTTCACTGCATCCCTTCGGTACTGCAACCATTAATAGGTCTCAAATAGCTAGCCAGTCCTATTGGTGAGTTCAGATGTTTTGATGATGCGATGGAGACACATGAAAACCTTCTGTCTGCTAGAGCTCTAATTGGGATAACTCCTACAAAGCTACCTCTGAGAAGCATAAAGTCGGAATTACTAAAGCGATTGACATAACAGTTGATGTTCAATACAGTTGGAAGCTGGATATTTGCATCACTAGCCATTCCTTTGGCCACTTATCTTCCTCTTGTTATAATGCGACCTTACCTTTCATTTATAAACATCCTCTTCCTAGACCAAGATTAATGTGGACCCCGAAGACTCGTCTGACTTCAGAATTTGTTGTTGTCGATGTTCCTGTTTTTCCTCGGTAGATAGATCAGTTCATTTTCTGGAATAAGGAGGAGAATACAAGGATGCATCGTTAATCTGAGATGAGATATGACCGGTAGTAAATAAATTCCAAAAGTTCATTGGAGAATATGAAGAACCTTGGCATCTTAAGTATAATTTTGTTTGTGAAGATATTATATTGAAGAATGATGGTGTTAATGATTACCATAATAAGTTGTTATTTGTGCGTTCCTTCTGGAATAGGTCTCACATATACTCCTAACTTTTGACATGTTATGATCCACGACTTGCTTCGTATTTCTCTTCCATTCGACACGTCATTTGGCTTTGGTACTGATGCAAACATCAGTAATGACAAAGGGAACTAGTTCCCCTTGTATAGCAGTTTTGACAAGTTTGTCGAACTCATGTTTCTTTATTATTTATACTATGTGGACTGGACACTATAAACCCAGATTTAGCTGTTAGATAATTTGTCTAATACCCATTCTCATGTATTCATTATTTGTTCTAATGAAAAGTGGTTGTGACCACTATAAAAACTGGTCGTCTTTGCCAAAAAATTATAGTGATTAATAAATAGTTTATGATGATTTATAAGAATTTTTTTTGAACTAGACGGTTGTGTAGAGCTGATCTACACACCCGATTAGATATATCTGTATAATAGATAGATAGTTCAAGCGATCAACAAGCCTGCTTGCTGGCCAAAAGAAGACAAAATATGCATGCATCCTGCATGCAACTGAAGCACGTAGCGCCTAGCGCAAATATACAAATACAATACAAACTAACCAACTACCATACTAGAGAAACCACAACATAATCCAAGCTGCGCCACCATGCATGGTGTTTAACATCACTAACCAAAAGATGATTGATAAAGTAAGGGAACTAAAAAAATGACTGGAGCAGGAGGGCGTTACCATGGACGGAGGAACTAACGACGCTGGTGCAAGCCATCGGACTGAGCACTGCTAACCGATTCTTCCCAAAGCTACGAGGTGTCCATGATTTATAAGAAATTATAATCATGTTTAAATAAGTTATAACAATTGTTATGTTATTCAGATTTTAGGCAGCATAAATCTGCATCGCTTTTGAATGACCAATTCAAAGGATTTTATAATCAATCCAACGGGCCTTAATTAATACAAGATAATTGAAAAATATTTAATAAAATTTATTTATGAAATTATTAAAGATTAAAATATAATTTATATCACTGTTTCAAATCTCGCAAATATCGCCCGAGATCTCCTCCGAGATCTCGTTTTAGGCTCCTTCCGAAACGAAACAAACGAAGCAGCAAATATCACTTTAAATCTCCTTTCGAATATATTGCCCGAGATATTGCAATATCGAACGATATATCAACCGAGACGAAACGCTGGAATATCATCCGAGATCTTAATTTTTTTTATTAAAATTTAAATTTGTGCCTAAACTAGAACTATAATTAAAAAACTCAAATCTAGCCATGTCAATCTTTTGTTATTTTACATTTTGCATGTTAAATAACTATATCGTATGTTCGTATATGTTTTACAATGCTTATGATTTCCATATTCTTCTTTTTACATACATGTTACTTATGAAACTATGTAGTTTATGGTCTATTTATGCTGAATTTTTTAACGTTTTGGATCCTTTTAATGTTTCCTGTCTAACAATATTCCTGTTTTAAGCATAGTACGATTTAGAGTATGAGTGATCTTTCTCAAAATAAAGAATAATAAAGTTATTTTGCATTTTAAGTTTAAGTTACTATGTTTTTGATAGCATTCATAAAAATCATTTTGTTAAAATATCATTTTTAACATATCATGTACCCAGAGATTGTCCCGATATGAACTTTCAGATCCGAGATGAAAATCTGAGACGAACTCCCGAGTTAGACTCATCTCGTCCGAGATCTCCCCCGATACGAGACCGAGTCAATAAAATCCTCGAGACGAAATGCGACCGACATCCGAGATTAAAAACCTTGATTTATATTGTGATCGTGAAATATATAAAAATATAGACCAAACACGTACACATAAGCACATGAAGTACCGGAAACAAACCAATAAAACTCTGTTATCAAGTCAACCGTATTTTAGTGACACATGGAGTTGTCTCTCCCATATGGGCTTCTATAATAGGACATTACAAGGTGTGTGGGAGAGAGAGAGGGTGGAGGTGATGTGAGGTGATGCCTGCATAAGAGAAGAAGTGATGTTTCATGATGGTTTTTGCAAAATATCTAGGATATTTCCACCTCTCCACTTCTATAAATATACAACCTCTTCCGTTCTCTTTCCTTTTTATTTCGTTCTTCTTCATTTCTTCTTAGATTCTCTGAAACTCATTAATGGAGTCTTAGTAAAAAAAATTAAAGCAAAACAAAGAAGAGAGGTATTAAATCACAAAGGGGTGATGGTAGGAGGTTCTACTTCCACTGGGGACACTTGCGTAGCCAAAGAGGATGCTTTGGAGGCCCTAGGCCATGACTTTCATGAGTAGGCTGAGATAAATATGTTGGAAGAGGAAGATGGAAGTTAGGTTTTGTGCCGGAGGCTCCGTCGGATGAGATCTAGAGTGCAGACGAGTGTATGGGTGAGAAATCACATCTTTGGTTAACTTTAAATTTATAGTTTGATTAAGTCTTGTTAATACTTGTTCATACTTGTTTAGGATGCTAATTTAAAGTTGATAAAATTAATTTACAAGTGTTATTTATGTTTGAGAAGTTTTGTAGTTAAACAAGAAAGTTAGAAAGCAAACTAGTTAATATAGTTTGATTTGGAAAACCAAATAAGCAAGGAGCCTTTGCTATGGTTTAGATCAAAATTTTATACATGTTAATATGGATATTTTCTTGATGTTTGAAGTTGCATATGGTTTGGATAATGATAGTCAAGTTTACAAAAAGGTACTGAGAAGTTGGTAAGCTAATTCGGGGAATCAACAATATAAAAGCTGAAAAGTTTGAACACCAGTTCTAAGTGCTAGACCTAAGTCTACACATGTTGTTTGATGTTTGGTTGGACATGAAAATTATGTTATAAATATTGTATATTTAAATCATAGATAATTCACATCATTAAACACAAGAACGAGACACTCTCTGTTCGATTTTAAAAAGGTGTTTATTATTTAATTAATTCTTCGAAACGCTAAAAAATGCATACTTGGGGAATTTGTATTGAATTAACTAAAAGAGATTTTCTAGAAATTTTTACTTGTATAGTTCGATTACCGGACAAACTATTTTTCATAAAAATTTGATAAGAATATAAGATCATTTATTGGGAGATCATTAGTCAAACTTTTGGAGAAAAAGCGGGGTTTTATAAAGGGAGCATTTAACTTTCGTAAAACTAATTCGTGCTCCACCAATTGAGTTTGAAAGTTATGTAACAAATTGGTAAATTCATTAGAAATATAATTAACTAAATTCAATCTTGGTTCTGAATCCTACAACTTGATAAACCTTTACTAATGGCGGCGTCCTCTACCTCGATTTCCTCCCTTACCTCGTCTTCTTCGTTCCTTTCTTCATCTGTTTTCCCTCTTCTTCCGGTTCGTCCAAAACCTCCTGACCCTCCTCCTCCTTTTTCCATCTCTGATGTTGTCACTGCATTGTTATCTAATTCTTCGTCAGGTAATCTTGGTGCTTTTGTATCTTCTCAGGTTAATTCGACTGGTCTTGAATCTTTATCCAAATCGGTTGATAATCTTGTTAATCCATCCTCTGTTCTGATTAATTCGAATCATCTTGATGCATCTCATCCTGTTAAGGTATTTAGTCCTGATAAATCAAATCTTGCTAATTCATTAAACACCTCTCTTTCCCAACCTTCTGCTGTTAATGTCAATTCGGAAAATCTTGATTCTATTATTATTGAAAATGGCATTTCTTCTGATCAAGCTAATACTAATACTAATACTATCCACATCAATTCGAATCCTTGTTTCAGCAATCCTTCAAATAATTTTTGAACATCTTCCTTTCCTGGTAAATGTGATTATATGAACTTTTTAATTCTTTGCCTCAGAATGTTGGGTCATATAAACCAATCCAATTTGAGATTAAGAAAGATGGTAAGCCTAATGCTTCGCTTGATATGGTTAGGGCAGAAGAGCTGAAATTTTGGCAAAACTATCTGGTGGGGTTTTTCCTTGATGGCACGTTATCTTACCTTATAGTGGTTAATTTCTTGAAAGGTTATTGGAAATTACATGGGAAAGTTAGTATTAAATCTGATGGAAGATGCTTTTACTTTAGATTTTCGAATGATTTGGATAGAGAGAAAGTTCTGAAAGCAGATCCAGTTTTCATAAAGGGAAGAATGTTTATCATAACAAATTGGGATCCATCATTTGGTAACTCTCAAGATCAAATCAAGAAAGTTTCTATATGGATTCGTCTTCATCGCATTCCTTAAATTCTTTGGACTTTAATGGGCATTAACTGGTTGGCAAATCATTTGGGAAGGCCCATTTGTTTTGACTCTAGTACTGAGAAATTAGAGAGATTCAGGCATGCCAAAGTCTTAGCGGAAATCTCCGCAGATTGTGAACTTCCTCAAACTATTGATGTGGCAGAACTTGGTGATAAATGTCCACCTTTGTGGATTGGTTATGATTGGAGACCCCAAATATGTACTCACTGCAATATTTTTGGACATCTAACAAATTAGGTGAATTTAATGCCAAAGAAGATGGTAGTAAGATAAATGTGTGTGCAAATGAAAATTTAGTAACAAAATCTTTTGAGCATTATGAAAGAAGTCAGGTGAGGTTTAAGGATCCAGTAGATGTAAGTCAGCGGGGATGGAAAAAGGTGGATAATAAGAAAAAGCAAATGTGGAGAAGAAATGAAAGTTACTCCAAGAAAGATGTGGCTGATGATGTTAATAAGGCTATGGAAGAAGATATTGAAGTGGTAGGTAGGATAAATGTGCAGGAGATGAATAATGAAGAGAAAATGGATGTGTCTTTGGTGGGTAACCAGTTTGATAAAAAGAAAATAGTGGTAGTGGATGAAAATGGTAAATGGTTTGTGCATAGTGAAGAGGCATCTAACATCGAAGATGAAAATTTGCATGATTCATTGCAAAAGAGTAAGAAACTTTTGAAGTTGTACTTAATGATGCTATTGAGAAGGGTTTCCATGTTACTAATCCTTTTTCCATATTGTCTGATCAGGTTAATTCTATTGATGATAGCTTTATGTCTTCTTTGGAAAAGCCATACATGGCATCTTCAACTTTTTCATCTTCTATTTCCATGTCTTGTTCTTCATCCTTCAGTTCTAAGCTTTCCAATACTTTCTTAAACTTATTGTTAACCCATAAAAAATGCGTGTTCAATATGTGGGCAAAACCATGACGTTATTCGATATGTCGTGGGGCCTAATGCGTAAATACCAGATCGTTCTAAAGCCATGTCGTAGAGATAGGAAGGAACCATGCCGTCTTCAACTGTGGCATATCAGTCAGGTCGTCATACTGCTAAGGCATGTGCCTCCGTGTCGCAACCAAGACTCTTCTAAATCGTATCGCAACTCGTCAAGTCATTCCCAAGGTCAAGGCGAAATATCGTAAGATAGGGCTGAACTTCATGTCGGTCAGCGACATGAAGCTATACCGTTGTTATCCATGTCGTTCGGCGACATGATCTACGAGTAACTCGTATCGGCCTAAGACCATGTTAAGTGAGCCAAGTCGGATTCAGGAAACATACCATGTCACCCCGAGGAAACCAGGTTGGCCCCAAGTCGTGCCGCAATTCATTCATGGCGACAGAGTAAAGTAAAAGCATTTGGCAATCACGCCATCCATCCATCGTGTCGTTCAACGACATAAGGAACAAATGGACGACATTAGGAGCAAACTTCTACTCAAGATCTCAACACAAACCATGTCGTGACCTACCTATGCCGTGAGATATGAAAGCCAAGCCGTTAGAGTCATGTCGCAAAGGAGGAGGGTCATCCATACTACATCGGGTCGCTTGCAATCATATCGCGCCCTTCCATGTCATGCACCACTCATAACATCGAGGTTAAGTTTTCATACAATATGGCACCATGGCGTGCTATAAGCCTAAGGCACAAAGAACCATAAAGTTACACGACATAAGTCATGCCGTTCAGCCTTCATATCGTTTAACGACATAAAGGACTAGTTGCCATTCTAAGTCCGATGCTAAACAATGTCGCGTCTTATTCATGTCGCCTCCAACTAATGTCGAATCACACCAATGATACGAGCCATGATAGGGAAAGTCATGTCATGTCGAGAGTTCAAGACGCCAGGGGCTTAACCCACCATACGACATACGTCATGTCGCTGACGACAAGAGTAAGAGTCCAAGTCGTGTCGGGGGGCAACATGAATTAAGTGATTTTCTACATAATTACAAGATTGCCACCTGGTCTAGAAAACTCTTATAAATACCCCCCTCATTTCTTCATTTAGGGGGATCGAATCTTGAGATCACGAAGTGCTGCCGGAAATATTCCACAACATTTCTAACACTTATCCAACACAAATCCAACATGATAAGGGGAAGATTAATCTATGGATCATGATCCCCATCAAGCACATCCAAATGATTCAAGAGTTGAAGATTGATTGAGCAAGCCTACATTGAAGAAGGATTCCTTTCAATTCTACCACATCTACATCAAATCTCCGCTGAATAATTTTCTTCTCAATCATCTTAAGTAGATTAAGTGTGGTTCATGAGTAAGGGAGTGATAAAGTTGATGTAAGAGAGAAGTTAATCTTGTAATTTGCATATTGGCAATGAAACTTCTTATGAAAGTGGATGTAAACCCTTATTGGGTTGAACCACTATAAAACTTGGTGTCTTTTCCTTATATTTATTTGATGTAAGGCTCCACTTTTCATTTTTGTGAGACATTTCTTCACATTTTTGGTGTTTTGCCAAATTTTGGGGTAAACATTTGGCGCCCACCGTGGGGCCCGAATTGCCAATCCATTTCTCGCTCTTTCACAAGGTAAAAGGCCTTGCATTGGAATTCTGAATCCACTCTGATCGTCTAAGTTTTCCAAGTTGCAGTACTTATCTCAAAAGCCATGGGAAAACGAGGTAGACCATTGAAGAAAGTTACAAGTAAAAGCCTCGAGGATGTCCATAACGCCACTAACACAGAAGATACCCTGCCTACTAGTCAGTTTGAAGTTGGTGAAAGTTCTAAAGCCGGAACTGCCGTAACAAGGAAAGAGTTGGATGAAGTGCAGCAGGACTAACAAGTCGAATGGATATTGCAAATGAAGCCATGATGAAGAAGCTTGACACCATGTTCGCCATGCAAGCCGCAACGGTCAAAGTTACCATGAGTGCAAGCCGTCTCAAAACTGCTAAAACCACTGGAACAGAGGATACTGGGTCTTCTTCCTCGAGTCCAAATAGAGGAAACTCTGTCCAGGAGATTGCAAATCCTAGTCATAAGGAAGTGAAGCCACCTACTCATAACCACTCTGGAAAAGCAACTCCTCAACAAGCGTTTGGTTCCACCAAAGGGGCACTTCCACATGCGGGAGGTCCAGGACCCCGGAATCTGAACCGTGACCGCTTGCATAGGCAAGCATCCGGTAAAGAGGAAGGTGTCCGCCCCGTGGACCAACCCAATGAGGAGGAGCGAATATTCGGAATGGTACGTAAGATCATGAATGAGAGCCAGAAAAAGGTGGACGATGAAAAGGAATGGGGATTTTCTCCTACAAAGACCCCACTTACAGAAAGAATAAAGATGGCGCCATATCCAAATAAATTCAAAACCCCAATTGTACAAGCCTATAATGGAACCGGCGATCCAAATGTGTTCCGATTCAGATACGATCAGCACATGGATGGGGCACGCGCCACTGATGAGCTCAAGTGTTTATACTTACCTACCTACTTGGAGGGAGTAGCCTCACTTTGGTTCACAAAACTCCCGCCGAAATCCGTGGATGACTTTACTACCTTGGCCAAACTGTTCAAACAGCAATTTAGGCTCCAAGCAACCAAGGTGCGTGATGTAATGGAATTGAACGAACTGGAACAAGGGCCAGGGGAGTCCATTAAAGCCTTCCTTTCTCGCTTTAATGCAGCCGCGGCCGAAGTCGGGAACTATGAGCCACGTTTGGCTTTGATGGCTCTAAAGGGAGGCATAAGTAAAAAGACCAAACTTGGGCGGTGGATCAAGAAGAAGAAGCCTTCCACACTCGAAGAGCTATTTGACAAGTCAGAGGAGTATTTAGGCGTGGATGAGGATCCGGCCTACACAATGGTAGCTATAGAAAATAAGGAGCCATCAGAAAAGAGAGATGTAAATGTGCAAGGAGGACAGAAAAACGCCGGAGGAAATAAAAAAAGGGGGAATGAAGGGAAGGATGGACGAAACAACAAAAAGCTTCGTTTCTTCAAGAATTCCGAAATGACTCCTCTTAATGATACCATAGAGAACATTTATATGGCGACCAAAGATACTGAAGAGTACCCAGAGCCCGGGAAACTCAGAGTCACTGATAACGCAATAAAGTCTGGCAGGTTCTGCCGATTTCACAACCAGTCGGGCCATAGCACGAACGAATGTAGACATTTGAAAAGCTTAATCGAAGAACTGATAAGGAAAAACAGGCTTCAACAGTACACAAAGAACTCCCATAATGCTCAGGGAACACAAGACCAAGGAGCCTCTGTAGGACAACCTAAACAGAATGAAAACGCCTCAATTGCTGCTATACCAAGGATGATCATAAACACCATTTCAGGAGGCCCCTACCCGGATGGGAAAAGCTGGGGGGATATGGTGAAGTACGCTCAAGAGGTGAAGGATTTTTTGAAAAAAGCTGAACTCATGACCATAGATGAAGTTTTATCGACAAAAGTACCAAGAATCCTACGAGACGACATGACATTTAAAGATGAAGACCCGGCTGGGATCATAACACCTACAGAGGATCCAATGGTGATAACCGTTGGTCTGGGCCCAGCCATAGTAAGAAGGGTGTTAGTCGATAGCGGAGCCTTAGTTAATATCCTTTTCTTTAGCGCATTCCATAGGATGAAGCTTTCCATGCATGATGTAAAAGCCTGCCAGAACAAGGTCCATGGATTCGCCGGTCAAGCTGTTCAACCAATTGTTGTCATCAGTCTGCTGGTGGAGCTTGGGGAAGGAGAGCAGAAAGCCACACGGATACAAGACTTTTTTATAATAGATGAACCCTCTGCTCACAACGCCTTCTTGGGAAGACCTACCCTTGCAGCATTCAGAGTAACCATGGCTCTGTGGTGCATTACAATGAAATTCCCAACAGAAAACGGAGTTGGTACAATCATAGGTGATCAGCAAGAAGCAAGGGAGTGTTATTTGATGGAGCTGGCAGAGGCAAGAAGGAAGGAATTGAAGAAGGGTGTAGAGTCGCCGCTCTGCATCCAAAAACCCCTCTTATAGCAACTAAAGCAAAAACCCCATACTGGTGAGCACAGTGGCGCTCGAAAAGCAATTGATCCACGAAAGAATAGTATGGGGGAAAATAGAGCAGCGCCGGTCGAAGATACTATCCCCGTCCCGGTGTCTGATAAAGATCCTATCCGAGTCTTGAAGATAGGATCCCAGCTGGGCATGAAGCTACGGAAGGAATTAGTTTTGTTCTTGAAATCAAACCTAGATGTATTTGCTTGGGAACACTCAGATATGTGTGGGATCCCATCAAATGTAATTGTTCACAAGTTAAATATAAATCAAAAATTGACTCCTGTAAAACAAAAAAGACGAATGCAGGGATTTGAGAGATCTGAGGCTTTAAAAGAAGAAGTAGATAGACTACTCAAGAATAATTTCATACGGGAAGCTACATATCCAGATAACCCAGTTCTTGTTAAAAAGTCCAATGGAAAATGGAGAGTGTGCATAGACTACTCAGACCTTAATAAAGCATGCCCAAAAGACAGCTTTCCTTTTCCTTGAATTGGCCAACTAGTAGATGCTACAGCAGGTCATGGGTTATTATCTTTTATGGATGCATATTCCGGATATGATCAAATTATGATGCACAAACCAGACGAGGAGAACACTAGTTTTATAACGGATAGAGGACTATACTGCTATAGGGTCATGCCGTTTGGGCTAAAAAACGCACGGGAAACCTACCAACGTCTTGTAAACTCCATGTTTAAATCTCAAATAGGGAATAAGATGGAAGCATATGTAGACGATATGCTAGTCAAATCAAAGAAGGCTGAAAATCATCTCGAAGATTTGGCGGAAATGTTTCACATACTCAGGAAATACGGGATGAAATTAACCCCGTTAAAATGTTCATTCGTAGTCTCTTCGGGGAAGTTTCTCGGTTTTATCGTCAATGCCAGGGGCATCGAAGCGAATCCCTCTCAAATTGCGGCTTTAAGGGAAATGCGGGCCCAAAGGACAAGAAAGGAGCTACAAAGCTTAAATGGAAAGGTAGCAGCATTGAACCGGTTTGTTTCCAAAGCAACAGATCGGTGCATTCCGCTTTTCGATGCTTTGAAAAAAGGAAAGAAGGACTTTCAATGGACCTCGGAATGTCAGGAAGCTTTCGAGGAGTTGATAAGACATATGGAATCACCACCAATGTTATCAAAATCTAGGGATGGGGAAGATTTATTTTTATATCTAGCTGTTTCATCACATGCATTAAGTATAGCACTAATCCGAGAAGAGGCAGGAGTACAATTGGCAGTATATTACATCAGTAAGAGGCTTGCCGGGGCAGAATTAAATTACCTTAGGCTGGAGAAGCTCGCATATTGCCTCCTCATTGCATCAAAGAAGTTGAGACCGTATTTCCAATCTCACCCTATCAAGGTCCTTACCGATCAACCATTAAGACAAGTCCTCTTTCGCCCAGAGACTTCAAGAAGGTTATTAAAATGGAACATTGAGTTAAGTCAATATGACATTACCTACCATCCTCGAAGAGCTATTAATGGCCAGGCCTTAGCACATTTTATCGCTAAGTTCACCAATAGAGGGGAAGAGGTTAAGGAACCAGCGGAAATAGAAGCTACTTGGAAGCTATACTTTGATGGATCCAGAAACAGCTGTTGCTCAGGGGCTGGAATTATCTTGGAAACCCCAGAGGTTCATTCTTTATGCTACGCATTGAGATTAGAATTTCCATCAACTAATAATGAGGCCGAATATGAAGCATTAATAACAGGATTAAAATTGGCAAAAGAATTAAACCTAAAAACTTTGCAGATTCTTAGCGACTCTCAGTTGGTAGTGGGTCAAGTGCGCGAAGAGTTCCAAACCAAAACTGGGAATCTCCCCTCTTATCTAATCAAAGCTATGGAACTTCTAAACAACCTTGATCACTATGTTATATCTCACATCCCAAGAGAACAGAACGCAAAAGCGGATTCTCTTGCCAAGTATGCCAGTTCATCAGATGCTCAACTGTTAGGTTTAATCCCCGTCGAGGTCCTTTCTGCCCCTACCATTAAGGAAGCAAGTGTTGACTGGATAATGGAAACCACTGAGGAACCTACGTCATGGATGACTCCAATCAAAGAATATATCCTCAACGGGACACTTCCTGAAGAACGGAAAAGCAGAAGGAGGATATTGCGCAAGGACCCTTTGTACCTCATTCAAGATGGAAGGTTATACCAGCGAGTATTCTCCATGCCACTGCTGCGATGTGTGACCAAGAAGGAATCTAGAGCAATTTTAGCAGAATTGCACGAGGGAGAATGCGGAGGACACACCGGCGGTCAAACGTTAGCCAAGAAGGTCCTGCGATATGGCTATTTCTGGCCTGATGTAAACCTAGATGCCAAGACTTATGTAAAGAAGTGTGACAAGTGCCAAAGATTCTCTAAGATTCCAAGGGCACCTCCCACGAAACTAACTCAAATGGTCAGTCCATGGCCATTCACTGTCTGGGGCATAGATCTAATTGGGATGTTACCAACCACAAAAGCAAATATGAGATACGCCATAGTAGCTGTCGACTACTTTACCAAATGGGCTGAAGCAGAACCTTTAGCTACTATCACATCAAAGAAAGTGATTAATTTTGTCTTAAAAAACATCATTAGCAGGTTTGGAGTACCGCAGAAGATCATTACCGATAATGGAACCCAGTTCGAAAGCGATGAATTCTTGGACTTCTGCGCTAAATATAAGATCAAAAAGAGTTTTGCAGCTGTGGCCCATCCACAAGCAAACGGGCAAGTGGAAGCCATCAACAAAATACTAGAGTCAACCATCAAGAAGCGTCTTGTGAAAGGCAAAGGCAACTGGGTTGATGAACTTCCCTTTGCATTATGGTCATACCGGACAACCCATAAAACTGCCACGGGCCACACCCCATTCTCACTTGCATTCGGGTCAGAAGCTATGATCCCAGTAGAATTAGAAGTGCCAACTCACCACAGAATCCACTTTAATCAGGTGTAGAATGAAAAGCTGCAGTTGGTAGCGGCCCATCAACGGAAAATAGCTAGATATTTCAATACAAAAGTCAAGCAAGAACTTTTCAAATCGGGACCTCGTCCTGAAGAGAATTATGACAGGAACCGGGGTATTTGGACCCAATTGGGAGGGACCATACATGATCAGCCAGAAGTTCGCAGATGGCACTTTCGAGCTAAAAACGACAGATGGAATCGCACTCCCTCGAGCATTGCCTTTTTTAAGTGGATAAAAGCACACTTTAAGCCAGACAAAGCTCGATCAATGCTACAGCGCGCCTCCTATCTAGGGAGCGCAAATATCCTTGCATCTCATGACACACAGGGTATAAAATATGAGGCTATAAATGAGAGGTATCAAAAACCTTGAACCTAAACGACATGACATTCAGGCTATGGTCCAAGTTCTGAATTTCACCATAGGGGCATGCTCTTAATGACAAAGCACGAAGTTCCAATTCTGACTAGCCACAATAAGAACTCGGTAGGTAAACTAAAAATCAGCCCTCAAGAACAATGTAATAATGAACCCAAGACCTCCCCGAGGGGCACCCGGTTCATCGCCGACGCCATTAAGATATAGTCGGATAGCGATATAAACACCGGGCTATGAACCCAAGACCTCCCCGTGGGGCACCCGGTTCATCACCGACGCCATTAAGATATGGCCGGATAGCGATATAAACACCGGGCTATGAACCCAAGACCTCCCCGAGGGGCACCCAGTTCATCGCCGACGCCATTAAGATATGGTCGGATAGCGATATAAACATCGGGCTATGAACCCAAGACCTCCCCGAGGGGCACCCGGTTCATCGCCGACGCCATTAAGATATGGCCGGATAACGATATAAACACCGGGCTATGAACCCAAGACCTCCCCGAGGGGCACGCGGTTCATCCCCGACGCCATTTACACATGGCTGGATAGCGGTATAAACACAGGGTTTTCAAAGACCTCTTCGGAGGCATCCGCTCAGATGCTGGGTCTTCCAAATCCAGCTATTGATTTTGGGTCCTTCAAACGCAGTTACTGACGGACCCAAAGACCTCTTCGGAGGCATCCGACAAGTTCAATAAGTGTCTGAATTATTCAGATCCAATGAACAACGGACCAAAGATCCTTTCAAGGACATCCGGTTATAAGCCGAATCTTCCAAATTCAGTTAATATTAGAACCAAAAACTTCCCTCAAAATTATCTGATAAAAACCACAAGTAACTGGCCCACTCAGTTACTAGAAAAGATATTAAAACCATGCCTAATTTTCAAAATATTAAAACCAATTGTGGTATGGGGGCATTACCATCGCATTAACGAAATTTAATGACGCTCCCTTAAACATACTACAATCCGGTCATAATTTCATGAAAACCCGGCATTAGGTCACTCCAACTAACAAGACTGGATTTTCCGAAATAATTAAGATGAAATTAAAAGATCCTAATGAAGCGGTTATCCACATGAAAGGGTTGTGAGCATCGTCTTAGTCGAGACCAGGAAAATCCAATAAAGTTGGCCTGTCATAACAAATAGCTTGTAATGCAGAATTTGTGTTGCAAATATGAGTCAAGTGTGAAATGTAAAAAATATAAGAGCACAGTGAATCCTATGTGGCAAAACTTAAAGCATAAAAAGCGGGGTACAATTTCCTGACAAGCAAAATAGGAGGATACAGTAAGTGAAAGCTTAAGTGCAAGAGCAGAGCACAACTTCATTCTAACATCGTTAGATAGCATAACATACACACAGCCAAAATTACATCATCCACCAGGCAGGTCTAACGCAGGGTTAGGCATATAAGCCAAAGTCATAAGCGAGGACTGGCACTCGCATAAAACAATCCAGTCTAATAATTTACATGCATAAGATGGCACCTCAAAAAGCAGAACAAGAAAGTCATGAAAGTCACGATTCCTTCCCATCAGGAAATCACCCCCTAAGCAGAAGGAGAGAGGGGCGGATCAACCTTTCCGTCCTAGCCCAGAAGCTCGGCAATGACCCTATCTCTAGACTTTAAGGCTCGGATAAGCACTGCTTTGTCATCCTCCAGAACAGAAATTCGCTCAAGATTTTCTCTGTTCAATCTCTGGAGGTCACAGGCGAGCATGTTCCAACCAATCATCTTCTTTGCAGTATAAATCTCAAGGAGACTGGTATGCTTCTCAAACCAGTCTCTGGTATTATCAAGCTGTGCAAGCGTACTACGTTGTATGACATCTATGTCATCAGGAACAACTTTTTTGTCGGACATGTATATATCCACCTCCACGCGCGCACCTTGTAAGCACCATCCTTTGAATCGGCTAGCAAGTTCAGGATGACATGGTTCAGAAACATAGCGAGGTTTATCCATGATGACTCGCAGTTCTTCAAGAGACGGAGCATTATAGGCAGGGGGATTTGAGGAAGAAAAAGCATCTGTTTCAAGCGGCTCACTCGACTTACGTCGCTTCCAAAAATCATCCTCCTTCAAAGGACCCTTCATCTTGTTATGGCTAGAAGACATCCTGCACGAGCAATTGCACTTAAAAAAAAAGAGAAGAGAGAGAAGAGGAAGGGGGGTGACAAACATTAAAGCAGGGCATTTGTTGACATCGGGGTCAAGTCGTAATGGTGTGGTCATTCATGTCATAGCAACGACATGACGACCTGCTCACATTACCGCCGCGACTTGGGGTTCATGTCGGAGCCATGACCCGAGTCCCATATCGGTTGGTAGCAGGAGGACCACGCCAATTCACGACATAAAAATTTAAATCGTGTACACTACGTAAAATTGAGGTTGTAAGAAAATCGAAAGATTCCTAAGCCCTTATGCACATTATACCCGATCAAATCCAACTCATTTTCAATTCATAACACAAAATATTCAAATTCAGCTTGTAAAATCTTCACTTTATCTAAAGTAAGTGAGAATCTAAGAAGTTCTGCGCAAGTTTCAAGCATTCAGAGAAATAAAGAAGGGAATTTAGAATCACACCTGATTTGTGAAGACCAAAAGCTTTAGAATCTGATTATTAAACTGAGGGATTACTTGGACTTGAATCGCTATGATAATAATGATGATCGGAGGGTTAATTGAAGACGACCGCCATCAATGAGGTTTCTAGCTTAAAAGAGAATGGTATAGAAGTGATGATTTAATTAAAAAATAATAGAAAGGAAGACTAAAATAGATAAACCAAATTATTGGGTCCCCAACGACCAGGTACCAAGGGAAAGCCAACGGGCTTTAGTCAGACCGCAACCAAGAAGTCACAATGACTTCGGTTCAGTACACGACCTAGGAAGCTGGACGACCTAAAGCCCACTGATAATTCAGAGGCGCACGACTCACGACATGATAGTGAAGGGGGATTGATTTTTCAAAAGCTTCAGGCAATTTAATTAAAGTGCACGAAAAAGGTATTGGGAGTATCATGGTTCGAAGCCCATGTCATTTTTCAATAACATGAACTTCGAGGGGCAAATGTTAACCTATAAAAAATGCGTGTTCAATATGTGGGCAAAACCGTGACGTTATTCGATATGTCGTGGGGCCTGATGCGTAAATACCAGATCGTTCTAAAGCCATGTCGTAGAGATAGGAAGGAACCATGCCGTCTTCAACTGTGGCATATCAGTCAGGTCGTCATACTGCTGAGGCATGTGCCTCCGTGTCGCAACCAAGGCTCTTCTAAATCGTATCGCAACTCGTCAAGTCGTTCCCAAGGTCAAGGAAAAATATCGTAAGATAGGGCTGAACTTCATGTCGGTCAGCGACAAGAAGCTATACCACTGTTATCCATGTCGTTCGGCGACATGATCTACGAGTAACTCGTATCGGCCTAAGACCATGTTAAGTGAGCCAAGTCGGATTCAGGAAACATATCATGTCGCCCTAAGGAAACCAGGTTGGCCCCAAGTCGTGTCGCATTTCATTCATGGTGACAGAGTAAAGTAAAAGCATTTGGCAATCACGTCGTCCATCCATCGTGTCGTTCAGCGACATAAGGATGGACGGCATAAGGAGCAAGCTGCTATTCAAGATCTCAACACAAACCATGTCGTGACCTACCTATGCTATGAGATATGAAAGCCAAGCCGTTAGAGTCATGTCGCAAAGGAGGAGGGTCATCCATACTACATCGGGTCGCTTGCAATCATATCGCGCCCTTCCATGTCGTGCACCACTCATAACATCGAGGTTAAGTTGTCATACAACATGGCACCATGGCGTGCTATAAGCCTAAGGCACAAAGAACCATAAAGTTACACGACATAAGTCATGCCGTTCAGCCTTCATATCGTTTAACGACATAAAGGACTAGTTGCCATTCTAAGTCCGATGCTAAACAATGCCGTGTCTTATTCATGTCGCCTCCAACTAATGTCGAATCACACCAATGATACGAGCCATGATAGGGAAAGTCATTTCATGTCGAGAGTTCAAGACACCAGGGGCATAACCCGCCATACGACATATGTCATGTCGCTGACGACATGAGTAAGAGTCCAAGTCGTGTCGGGGGGCAACATGAATCAAGTGATTTTCTGCATAATTACAAGACTACCATCATATCTAGAAAACTCCTATAAATACCCCCCTCATTTCTTCATTTAGGGGGATCGAATCTTGAGATCACGAAGTGCTGCCGGAAATATTCCACAACATTTCTAACACTTATCCAACACAAATCCAACATGATAAGGGGAAGATTAATCTATGGATCATGATCCCCATCAAGCACATCCAAATGATTCAAGAGTTAAAGATTGATTGAGCAAGCCTACATGGAAGAAGGATTCCTTTCAATTCTACCACATCTACATCAAATCTCCACTGAATAATTTTCTTCTCAATCATCTTAAGTAGATTAAGTGTGATTCATGAGTAAGGGAGTGATAAAGTTGATGTAAGAGAGAAGTTAATCTTGTAATTTTCATATTGGCAATGAAACTTCTTATGAAAGTGGATGTAAACCCTTATTGGGTTGAACCACTATAAAACATGGTGTCTTTTCCTTATATTTCAATTGTTGTAAGGCTCCACTTTTCATTTTTGTGAGACATTTCTTCACATTTTTGGTGTTTTGCTCAATTTTGGGGTAAACACTTGTTGTCTTCAAGTACTTCAAAATCCCCTTATTCTCATTTAACTCCTCCTCCAAAAGTTATGCTACCTCCACCACCTTTTGATAAAATGCCTGAATCTCCTATCAAAAAAACAAAGATTGGCAAGGAAAAAGGTAGAAAGAAAAAGCAGGGATCTACAGATGATATTGATAAGGGAAAGGAATGTAAACCTAAGGATGTAGCTCCCTCAAATAACAACAAATCCACCATAAGGCATACAAGGAAAAATCCATCCACCATCATTATTGATCCCCACCTGTTTAAATCATAAATAAGGTAGCATTTTGGAACATTAGAGGTGCAAATTTGCCCTCCAAACAAGAAGAGATAAATTCCTTGATTAGAGAAAATGATATACAACTTATGTGTATTTCTGAAACTAAGCTTAATTTCAATACTACTTTGAAAGCAGCTTCCTTCATTGCTGCATTGTGGAATTTTGATCATAATTTGCATGAAGCCAGTTTTGGCAGATTGCTTACAATATTAAATACAAGTTTTTTCACTCTATATAAATTATCTGCTTCTGACCAATATATTCACTACTCGTGTGTCAGTAACCAATCCAATCATTCTTTCTTGCTTACTTCTGTATATGTGCATAATTTTGTCTCTCTTAGATGCAATTTCCCTGATCAGCTTCAGTTGTTAAATCCTTCTATTCTCCCATGAATTGTTGGGGGAGATTTTAATTGCATGTACTCCTCTTATCATAAGTTAGGGGGATGTCCTCTTTCCCTTAATGATATTGTTCCACTTAATAATGCCATGTCTAATTCTCAGCTCTTACCATTGCCTCAATTTGGTCTCTCGTATACTTGGACAAACTATTGTAAGTCTGGTCCACCTAATCTTTGTAAATTGGATCATGTTTTCTATAATTTATCATTCTTTAATCTTTGGCCAAAGTCCTTCATTAAAATTCTCACTCCAAAATTATCTGATCATTCTCCTCTTATTTTCAATTGGAGTTTGGATAATGCTTTTAGTAAAGGTATATCCTCATTAAAAAAATTAATTTTTGGTTGGAACATCATGATTTTACTAACATTTTAGTACAGGCATGGTCTTCTAGTGTTCACAGGAATCCATTTCTGAACTTAGTTTTTAAAATGAGATCCCTTAAATTTCACTTAAAAGCTTGGTCTTCTCAAACTTTTGGTAATGGGTCAAAGCAGTCAACTTATGTCAGGAATGAGTTGTGTAAAGTGCAGGAGGCAATCCAAGAGTACCCTCCATCTTCAAAATGCAGGGAGGAAATTAAAGGATGATTTAAAAAAGGTGTTAGACTTGGAGCTTAATGCTAAAAAAACAGGATTTGTAGATTAGAAGAGAATTGCTTGGAGATAGACATACAAAGTTGTAACATAACTTTCTTAAAGTAAGGAAGTCTAAGGATTCTATTTTCATGATATAAAACCTTTGTTTCATATTTTCATGATATAAAGCATGGTAATTTATAAACATCATTAGAAGGAATTAATGATACCTTTGTCAATTACTTCTTACATATTCTTGCCCCATCATCTCCTTATTCACATGATATAAAGCCTTTGTTTCATGTTAAGCTTCCTCTGCTTTCACAGCAGGAGTCCATTGGTTTAATCAAAGCAATCACTTATGAAGAAATAAAGGTTGTTGTTTTTAGTCTAGATTCGTCAAGCAGTGGAGGGCCAGATGGGTTTAATGCATATTTCTTGCAGAAATGTTGGTCTACTATTCGGAAAGATGTGGTTAGTGCTATACAATTTTTATTTTTGAATAACTCATTACCACCTTCATTATCAGCTACATCTATTACCTTAGTTCTAAAAATTGATAATCCAAAATGTGTAGCTGATTTTAGACCTATCTCCTGCTTCAATATGGTATACATGGTGATTTCAAAAATTATAGCTACTAGATTACAAAGTGTTTTATCGTCCATTATATCACTCAACCAGTCTGCGTTTGTAAGGGGTAGAAGCATTAGTGATAATATCCTAATAACTCAAGAGCTGGTATATGGATATAATAGAAGAAACATTAGTCCTCGTTGTATGTTAAAGTTGGACATAAAGAAAGCTTTGGATTCTATAGCATGAAATTCCATAATGGCAACAATGTTGAGAATGAATTTTCCTAAACCATTCCTTGGTTAGATTTACACTTGCATATCTTCACCCAATTTCTCTGTAGCAAGAAATGGTAATTTAGTTGGATACTTTAAAGGATGTCAAGGAGTCAGACAAGGAGATCCTATTTCTCCTTATCTGTTTATAATTGTGATGGAGCCTCTAAATGCACTAGTGGTTGAGCAAATTAAATTGAAGCAGTTGGAGTTACACCCTTAATGTAAATCTTCTAGGATATCCTATCTATTATTTGCGCATGACTTGATTTTTTTTACAAAACCTTCATAGCATAATATTCAATGTATTTTGTCCATTCTGTAGAAGTTTTATGACATTACTGGATTGCAGACTAATATTAGGAAATCTCATATTTTGATTGCTGGTCTACCTCAAGCTAAGAAGAATGAGATTATTTATAGCTCTGGTTAGAATTACCTCTCAATTCCTCCTATCTTGGATTGCCTTTGATTTCTTCGAGAATTTCTAAAGAAAAATGTCTTCCTATGGTTGAAAAGATCATCATCAAACTGTTGCAGTGGCTATTCACAAAGTTATCTCAAGTGGGAAGATTAACTATTATTTAGTCTATTGCCACTGCCATGACGACTTATTAGACTAGGCATTATATTTTTCCAATTAAATTGGTTAATATGGTGTCTAGTGCCTTAAAAAAGTTTTTGTGGCATGGTGACCCCTTCTCGAAAAAGTTAATCTCTATATCTTTTCATAAATTGTATGACGCAAAGAAGCATGGTGATCTATGAATTATCAATATCCATCTTTGGAATAAGGCTGCGGTCTCAGGTTATTTCAATAAACTTATCTCTAATGATGGGAACTTATGGACTCAATGGGTTAAAAGTAATTTGACCGGGGATAAGAATTTTTGAACAATGAATATACCTCAACAATGTAGCTGGCATTAGAGGAATATACTAAAATTAAGTAGGTCTTTCCTTCCTTTTATTCAGTACAATTATAATAGTGTTAAGAAATTGTGTTTTTGGCATTCTCCATAGATTAAAGAAGGTGTGGTATTGATTGATTTGATAGATTATAATACTAGGAGGACTTTTGGTACCCATGAAAATGCATATGTAGAGAATTATTTAGTGGATGGTCGTATTAAATTACCTTATACTTGTTCAGCAATGCTCAAGTGGCCCTGGAGTGAGGTAACTAATAATGTGATTTTTAATGGTAAAGGTAGAGACAATTGGAAAGGCAAATAGAATTCAATAAAGCTAGTATATAATTTGCTGTAAGGAAATAAGCCATTATTTCCTTGGAATGCAAGAATTTGGAGTTCTAGTAGTTCAGCAAAAGGTGAACTTGTTATTATGGAAGGTTATGTCAAATGCCATTAATACAAAGCAGAAGTTACACTCACTTGGCATTATTCCTGATAATATGTGAGTTTTATGTAATGTTGAAGATGAGTCAAATACTCATTTGTTCTTTGAATGTGCTTGCGTTTATCAATTGTGGTATAGAATATTAATGGATGGTGGTATGCATAGACCTTCAAGAATTAGTAAGTTAGAGTGGTTCAATATCTTCAAAGGGACAAGATGGAGATCAGATAAATCAAAACTGTTGCTAAATATACTCAAGAGATTTATATATGCTATTTGGCAAGAACGGAGTAATCGAATATTTGGGTTAGATGCTATGAATATGAATGAACTATATGCTCTTATTTGAAAGAGAATCATGAAGGATCTTGGAAGTATAAGAGGATAATAAAGGAAAGTTGATTGCTGTGAAGTATGTTTATATGTATAATGCAGCATCTTTGATGTAATGAGTTTTTTCTATGTTCATATGGCTTTGTTGTATTGTTTTTTCTTCTTCATTACAGATAGGTTTAGCAAGTACTTAGTTTGTTGAAAGTTGGAATTATATAGTTATATGGAGATGATTGTAAATCTGTGAATATGATACTGGGAAAATATAATAAAATTGCCTTTCATAAATTCAAAGAATAAAAATAGGTTTTTTAATTAGAAATAATTTCCCCTTCCAAAGTTTACCAAAATTAGGGCTTTTAAACTATTCAGAATTCAGGATTTCTAAATAAAACATTTAAAACAAAGTTTTTTGAATCGAACCTTTTGTAAAAAATTTTGAAATAATTATATATGATTTTTAAGATTTATTTCAGAATTTTTCCAGGACTATGAAAATCCGCCTAAAATTCGGGCATAAGAGTTCACTTTAGTTGCAACTAAAGTAAACAAAAAAATAGAGCAGGCGGTAATGACTAAGAGTACATCCTAATACCACCTGTAAGATCTAACCGAAAGTTTTCCTATTAGATGAGGGCTGGAAAAAACCAAAAGGAAAAGTCGGATATCTGACTAAGATCAGATATAGTTTACGGGAGATTATAATAAAGATTTCAATTTGACTAGTTATCATAATAAAATTTTTGATTTGACTAGTTTTCATACTAAAGATATTGATTTGACTTATTGTCATAATAAAGATTTTGATTTGACTCATTGTCTTAATAAAGATATTGATTTGACATGTCACAATAAATAAGATTTGATTTAATAAAAATGTTGATTTAACATGTGTCATAAATAAGATTTGGTTTAATAAAGGTTTGATTTGACATGTTTTCATAAGAGTAAAAGATTTGATTTGACATAATATCACAAGTAATGATTTGATTTGACTTGTTATAATAAGCAAGATTTGATTTGATATAAAGTCAAGATATTTAAAAAGAATGAGATCTAATCAAATGACAAACACTGAATGAAATTCTTTTACTCAATGGTTGGTTTGGAAGAAAACTGAGATCGGATTTGGGTGATTCCTATCCGAAACCCACTTCGAATCAACTTACGAGTTCGAACGTGGAAGCTGTTAAAGACCGGGAATCTTCTCGGCAAAGGAAAAGCTACTAGCTGAGTAGGTTCTTAAGCTGAAATATTTTGGATGGCTCACCGGAAGGATATAATTCCAAAGTAGTTGGTAGTCCTTTCCTTGTTTGGGAACTTTCCAATGTATTGAAGCCCAGAGATCTAAGTGATAAGTAGATTGCTTGTTGATTACCTTAGAGTCATGACCGAGGTAAGAGTAGCAGAGATCCCTTATTGTGGGATATTCGATGATGCAAGGGTCGTGGCCACTACAACTAGGAACCAATGGGATGGCGCCTTCGGTTCATCCTATTCCTGGATGACATGTAATGGACAAATGTCTGACAGAATATTTCAACGACCACGAAAATTGACTTATACAAACGTACATCTATTTGGTGGCGGGGATTTTAACCCTTAGTCTAACACCCAGAGTATTTTTGTGGAAGTCAATTAGTGGTTGATGGATCAGGCAATGTGGCAATTAAAATATCTATAGTGCGTTAAAGTGAAAAAGGTAAAGTCGTTACCTCATCTTGACCTCACACCCAGGAATGGATGAAACTGGGTGTGCAACAAGGTTATAGGGTTGCATGCGACCCAGGAATATATTCATCACCCTTCTATATTAAATGATGAATGTTGAGTAAGTGATGTGGGATACCAAGATTGGTCGGCATAGGCCCGGGCAAATATCATATTCGTCCTATTTTTGAAGTCTAATCAGGACTGGCCTTGTCAGCGCATCGGGCGGGTAGCTCGGGTGCACTCTTCTAGAGGTGCACTGTACGGTAGGGTAGTCTCTTACCCTAGCCATTGTTGGAAAACCGTTTCCCTAAGATCTTGCGCATTCTATAGTAGACCCCTTTAAGGGTGCATAATTTAATAATGGTAACAATTTCGTCTATTTTTTTATATTTTATTTTATTTTGCAAGTCGTTAAAAATAATATCAAATGATTTTACATACCAAAGGAAACCCGTTTGTCAATTGTTTTATGGGCATGGTCTTATGTGACGCTATTCTTTCCAAAAGATGTTGGTTCGACATACCGTCATTTTTCCGTGGATTTCATTTGCGATGAGGTTTTCATATGGTATTCTCACTTTCAAAAGTCATTTTTTCTATATCGATCTATGACTTTGTCATAATGTTTAAGTTTGTATTTCTTACGCTGATGTTTTTCGAAGCCTGATCCAGGTGTTGAACACTTGGGTTAGTTCCGAGTGGTTTTCAGGCTTTGTTGAGGACGCTTAGAGTTTAGTACCATTTCGTAGGGATAGAAGCAAGATTTCTTGGGTAGAGATCGTTTAGGGCTTTCCAGAGGAGCTGGAGATTTTCATCTACGTGTGGGCGTAGTTATATTATTCAGCTGTGTTATTTGTGTTTATTTATTATTTCAGCAATTGTAGGGGCAAGGTTTATAACTGTTCAGGCTGATCTAGTATTAGACTCTAATTATAAAAAAATGTTTACGCTGTAAAGATTATTTATTTTTATTATATATTCTCCTCTCTTTATGAGATTCTATTGTATTCTGTTGCTTTTTGTTCTATTCTTGTTCTTTTTATTTCACCTTTGAATTTCCAACGTTTCTCCCCTTGGGAAGTCATGGTTGACGGCATCAGTGCGAGTTTTTCAAAGGGGAATTTTTGGGTCCTCACAGCTTACTACCCACATCAAACCATTCTTTAATCACGGGTTACTTACATCTTGGTAACATATCAAATCAGTTCATGTCCCAAAGTTATAAATCATTTCACACAATAATTACAAATACTTTCAATTTATTTGTATTCTTGTTTTTTTCAAAATCCTTTACAATATCAGGATTTAAGTCATCGAAATTTATCCTTGTTTATAAAACACCATATAAACCATTTATCATACTCCAAATAGTTGTAAAATAAATTTTCATTCAATAATTGGAAAATCAGAAATATGATTTCTATCTAATTTTCAATCAAGTATTGTATGAATTCAAGCTTTTCAAATTCTAAATCAAATACTTCATAAAAACATTTCAAATCAAAAAAAATCGTATCGGGTTCTTATGAAAATAAATTTCAAATCATTTTGAAACATTCTTGATTTCCAAATATATAAGAAAAAATGCATATTTCAAAGTAATTTATGTTTTCAAAATAATTTATCAGTTTCAAAATAATTTGTTTTGAAATTTATTAATTTTAGAGTAACACCATGCCCCTCTTCCCTATTCTTTCAAAATATTAGTTTCATAATAATTTATTTTTCAAATTACACTATCTTAATAATGATTTTTAGTGACAAATTCTCATTAAACACCATAAGTTATGCTTTGTGTAAATTTCGCTCTGATACCACTTGTAACGTCCTGCTTTTTCTAACCATTTAAGTTGGTAATAAAACCAACTCAAATCGTTTAAAAAACAGTTTTTTTTTCAACTATGGGGTTTAATAAATCAAATCACAGAATCATAGAATAGAAAAACTACAATTTCTCACAGCAGAAGCATTTTATAAAAAATATCAGAGCTATACGAAGTTTTATTCAACGGAAGAATTTACATAAATTTATTTATCAAAAACTTAAGAATTTTAAACCTAACCAAAAGAAAGCGTCTTCATCACTCTTTAACTTCATCATCTTTATTATGCAACACTCGGTCTGACATGAGCGTTTATGCAAAACACAAAATCCCTTGAGTCAAGATTAACTTTATTCAAGTAAATCAACTTCAATAAAACACCAATATATAATAGTTTATCTAACATATATGAAGGTATAAAATTTTAAATCAGGGCAACACATTTGTGAACTATTGTGTCTTAAGTATATAGGACGGTACAGATGTCAATTTTGCTGCAGCAACATATAATATATCAATGAGGCCACCAATAATCAATACACGCTCGAATAGTCAATACATGTGCTAATATGAAGCAAACAATACATGACAGTGCTAAACATGCTGTGATACAAGAGCATGAAAAACTCAACACAGCGGGTACACAATTAAATTAACAAACCAAGACAACTACTATATTTCAGTTTATTATTGATGTTGGAAATTTGAATATAAGTAAATCGTGAGAAAATTAACCTTGCATGGATATGATGAAGACAAGAAACAAATACGGACATCAGCTATTCCTAAGCAGCAAATTTGAAATTGAAAATCCTTTTTTCTATTGAGAAGGAGGATGAACAAAACTATAAGAAGAAGAGAATAGTTCAAATTTTTAGGGAAGAGGTGGCTGACGGAGGTAGAAATGAATTTAGGTTTAGTTTTTTTTTGTGGAGAGGAGGAAGAAGATCTAAAATTTGTAGAAGACAATTGCAGAGAACAAAAAAAGAATGAGGAATAAATTGAGAAAGATACGTGATTTATTTCTTACCGAGTTCTCTTCACCTATGATAGCTTATGAAGGAAAAAAATTAGTCGATTAGGCTAAGGTATAAGTTTAATTAATAATTATTTCTTACTCAAAAATCCAACAGTAAATCACATAAATACATAGACTAACGAAAAAAAATGAATGCTTGGTTTATTATATTTGATTGTTAGAAGTTGTGTGACTTTTTAAATTTCGAAAAACATAATATTAAATATCACAATTTAGGGAACATATTTAATTGGACTGATAAGAATAAGATAGAGAAAATGGTTAGAAATATGCATAAATAATGTTAAAATTTTGCGGATTTGTTTACCTGTTTTTTTCTTCAAAATATGGATAACATGAAAATAAAGAGAAGGGAAATATATGTAAATGGAGATGGTTTGTTTTTGGAGAAAAATAATGATGGGAAAGGGGAAATAAGATGGAAATTTAAGAAATAAAAATACGTAAATAAAATAAGAAGTGTGAAAATAGAATGAAGGCAAAGTATTAATAAAATGAAGGGTAATAAATTAATAGAATAAAGGAAATAAATAAATGCATAATTAATGGAGAACTAGAGTGGAGAGAAAGGAGGTAGTGAATTTGAGGAAAGTAGAAAAAGAAGAAGATAAAAAATAAACTTGCATGAAATTTGAATGGACAGAAAAATTATGTGCGTAATTTATTTTCCTAAAAAGAATTTAATAGGGAAATGTGGCCTTCATTGAGGAGAATTTATGTAAGAAAGAAATGGAACGGGAAAGAAGAGTGGAAGAAGGAAATATCATGAAATATTTTGGAAAGGAAAATCAAAAAGGAATGCATCAATTTTGAGGAAATGGAATAGTGTACTGTTATGGAAATAACCAAAAATGGAGTGCACCGAAAATGAATGCAACTATTCACATTTCAAAATTTATTAATTAATGAAAGTTACACTTTAAATAGAAAGGGGAAAATATAAAAGAGGATGGATATATATATATACAAGTATGTTGTCAGAATTTTTTTCATCTAGAATATACACATAATTATCTATCTTTCAGCAGAAATTAATAATTTTCATTAATAACATCATAAATTTTATTTAAAAACCATTTTAAATTCAATAATTTAATTTAATACAATAACTTAAATGGTTGGAATTTATGGGATGTTACAGTTTATCTATATATTTTCTTTTCCTTTTAATTTGAATCGTACAAGTGCATAGAATTAAATTTATTAATATTTTTTTATTCTTATATATATATATAATGTCAACATAGACCCAAGAAAAAAACATATGTAAGATGTACATAACCAACATTTTCAGTTTTATGCATTTTATCGAAAAAAATCTCCAACGTCGAGCAATTAACGTCTAAATTTTGTGAAATGAAAAATGACGTTTTGTTCAGAATACAATGTAGTATTTTTAGAACAAAAAAACACAAGTGTTGAAGAAAAAATATATTCATAGAGAATAATTAGATTAACACGAACGGAACGAACTTGCGTATTTTTCTATGAAATTCATTCATTCGCTATATCTAGTTAGACGAATCTTTGGATTCTATAAAATTAAAACTTAAAATTCTTGAGTCATTACATTAAGGCTACCCATCATCTTCCTCTTTCTTGAAATCCAGTAATCGCTTGCCAAATCCATCTTATTTCTTCGCCACATGCATGGTTGTTAAAGTGGTATCGATATTGGCAGAGAGTATGATAATGCCTACTCCAATCTTTTTGATAACCAAACGTTTATTTCACACTGTGGATATTAAATTTGAAATCATATTTGAGTACCATAAATCAATTTTCTTCAAGTATCGATTTTATTCGTAAATTTTCCAACTTGATTCAATCACTTGCTATCATTTCAAATTTCATATTTACCAACCGATTCATTATCAAAACTTCACATTTGATTTTAGAATCCAAGTCACAAATATAGTTGTTCAATTGAATCTTTATATCCAATCATTTCGCACTTAAATGTTCATATTGAACATATACACTTGTATTTTGAATAATTAAGTTTGATAAAAAAGAGTTGAATATATAATAATTAATTTTTTGTATAAAATATTTTGATTTTATAGTTATACAGTGTATATTAGTTAAATTAATTTTAGAAATTTCTAATTAAAACAGTATAAGATATACAATAGTTAAATAAAAAATATATAGTAGTTTTATTTTTTGTCCAGGTCGATCAGTTATTAAAGTGGATCGTCAACTTTTTATTACAAAAAAGTAATAAAAACCATGATTACGGGGTTTGGACAGATTGTCTAACAATTAGACTCTAACTTGAAGTGCTAGAACACTGAAAAGGAACAAAAAAAGAACAACAGCTTGACAAATGTACCAAGACTACTACGAGACATGATTAGCCTTCTCCATCAAGAGAAGATCCTCCGGCCTCAACCGGAGTTGAAGGCCCGGTGACGTAAAGGAGGTCAGAGAACAACGAGGTAAGGGACGTACCATATCCAATGGAATCTGGTCCGTATAAGAAACTCCTGTCCTACGAAGGATCATCTAACAATTATGAGTTACCCGAACCATATACACCAGAAGTAAAGATTATTATCTCCCTATAAACAACTTGATATATAAGTCGCCTATCTTTCCTTTTTGAGACATACTTGAAGAATGCTTGAAACTATGGAGTATACTTCATCCCGGATTGCATGTGATACCAAGAATCGTCAGAGGTGTCCTATATAGAAGGCATAAGTATCAGAGGGGGAACAAAATGAATCGTAGGCTCAACAACAAGATTATATAGTGATGGAATAGTTATAGGAGTCTCCTTATGAGCAGCTACATCATCAACAAAAATGACCAAGGCAATGTCAACGGGTTAAGAAACAGGTAAAAGGGGCATCTAAGGAACCCACCTCCTAAGAGGAGGCCGTAATAGGGGAAGCTTCTCTGGAATGGGAGAATTATTAGCACTTTTACATGTTTCAGCGATGTGACCAAAAGAGTGGCATACTAAGAAGATATCAGGCTTCCAACTTTATGTAACATCAACATACGACACATGGTCGTCAAGGCAAACCTTGTTCTTCTTGGGAAGTAGCACGTATGGATGATTTCAATCAAAGCACGTGCACAAACATAACATTCTCTATCCATAGTGCTTGCATCGAAGCACCAGAGTTTACCAACACGATTGAACAACTAGTTAATCCCAAATAAAGTCCTAGAACCATGAATATGAGTAAGATTAGCCCATATTGGAATTGGAATAGACAAAACTTGTTCTCTAGCACATCCAACCAACGGGGTCCAAGTGGTGAAAATAAATGGCTTACCGTCAATGATTAAGGGATCCAAATCTAGAACTTGTCTTCTCTCTTTCGCCAGCGAGAATTTAATGACTTGCAGGCCATCTTTGTGATTTCATTTTCCTGAAAATGTTCACCGACTTGTAAGTAAGTAGCTTCAGTATCACGGAAAAATCCAACAAGGAAATCCTTTCATTGAAATACTTTCTTGGACCACTTCATCCGGAGGTGTATCGTTATCAGGATAAAGGAATTCTCGTGGAGAATAAACTCCAGCAGCCCTATGCAGGGAATATAAGAGACATCCACTTTTTCGTTGTTTGGACTATACCGAAACTAGACAAGATGTTGCTGCAAGGTCGGGGGAAAAAGCATCTACATGAAAAACTACTAAAGGGTCCAGCATCGAAGAAGATGGGGGCAGAGAAGGACCGCCTAGACCTCGTCGCAATGACCAAAGCAGCTATTCTCGGTTTATCCTTCTGATTTTTGGCCATAAGGAAGAGAATGAGGGACATGCGTCAGCAAGGATAGGGCGACAGATAAAGTGGAGGCGCAGGAAAGGAGAAGGAAACAGACGCAGTAACGAAGTAGAGAGAGATGCATGGAAGCGATGGAAATATCGAAGAGATAAGCCAGATCTAACTGGCTGCCATTTAAATATAAAATATCGAAGAGAGAAGCGATTGATTACATATATAATAGTTTTATTAAGTTAGTTGGAAAAAGGTATTTTTAGTTATGAAAAGAAAAGTAAAGGATAATTTGGTTTAAACAAAATAGTTTAATATAAAATAATGCTAAATTAAATAAATAATCCAATCTGAAGCTAATACCCATCTTTTCAAAATCCAACTTAACGTTAATTTACGTTCTGAAGTTCAATTCAATTTAACTTAAAACTCAAGTGGTATAAATTTTTAGTTTAAAACAAATTGTTTGAATTATATTACAACTTAAATTCAAATTTTAAACCATTTGCTTCAATTTGGTTTTAAATTTAAATTAAAAATTCATTTCATTTCATTAGTTTTAAATCAACATTCAAATTCCAAGCATCTAATTTCTACACTTAAATCATTTCATCGAAATTTCAAAATTTATCATTTAAATCAATCAAAACCATTAATTTTGATAAGATTCTTATGTATGTTAACACAAATCTTTTCATTCAATTAATTTAATAAAATTTAATTATTAAACCTTTTTAAACTCTTTGATCAAATTTACATTTTATGTTTCAAAACCAAATTTCTAAATTTAATTAAAATCATTCATTAAATTAATTAAGTTTTAACTTAAAATTTAAAGTTTAAATATTTGAAACATTAATTTAAACTTAAAATATAAATTAAATATCAAAGATCAATTTTATAACGACTTGTAATTCTACGTACATAGGATCATAGAATATTTATATTATTTACATATGATGTCGCATGATTGTATAACTTTGGGAAATGACTAATAGGGTCATTTGATTCTTTCACCATTTTTGTCGAATATTAATTTGACCATTTACTCTAGGTGAATCTTGGTTTTCCCATAATTTTTTATTGGTAAAGAATTTAGACCTAAAACCTCTTCCATTGAATTTAGATGATTGCTTCATTTCATAGAATGATCACATTAAGAAAATGGGCTTACCGTTTGGGAGGAATGGCTGAAATAAGATTGAAGCAGCTTAAATGGGTTGTTTAGGTCATTAGCAGGTGGGGTCCACGACCTACTCAGGTTTAATGACTTGTTGTTTGGGGGGGGGCTGAAAGGGTAGGACCTATTCACTTTTCCTACTCCCACAGTAGATCTAAACACTATTAATGGCCTCCACCTCTCAATTATATCATTAATCCTTCCTTTAATTAGCCAA